>OZ010793.1:395684079-396972579 GCA_963932465.1 Maratus speciosus | reverse complement strand
CGTCAGGTATCATGAAAGACAGAGTTTTAATAAAAATGACCATCAGTAAACGTGAATTACTTTATCTTAGTTCTAAATTTATGTAGCATCTCGCGCCAAATTCTAAATAACTCAAATGAGGCTGATTAACTGCATATGCTCTCGCTGCGCATATAGATTTCTATTGATTTGCGGACAATGGATAGAAAATAAAATCTTTCTGGATATACCGGATGTTTCAAAAGTTCGGTGCGAAAGTAAAATGCGATAAAAAATTATCTATGGGTCGGAGAGACGTGCGGTTTGCAGATAAATATTCAGCGTGGTACGGGATTTTGTATGACACCAACAAATAAATTAGTTTGAAATCTCGACAATAGAGGGCGCTACTGAAGATAATTCCATATTGCTCGCACAATGCAAGATTTGGATGCAAAAAAGTATTTATACAATATTCTCTAATGTTTTTGTATCCCAATCTTGCATTGTGTGAGCAATATCTAATTATTCCATGAATTATCTGCATTAGCACCCTCTATTGGCGTGATTTTGAACTAAATATTTTTGTTGGTGCCATAGAAAATCCCCTACCACGCTGAATATTTATCTGCAAACCGCATGTTTCTCGGACCCATAGATCTTTTTTCATCGCGTTTTACTTTCGTACCGAAATTTTGAAACACTCGGTATTTTTTTTACTATTTAAAAAATTAATCTGTAAAGGCTCTAAGTCATGCAGTCTGGCTAAATCTATAGTTCTTTTGTTGTATTTTACTCGCATATCTGCTATATGTTCTTTCATTTCTATCACATTCTGAACTTTCTATATGTCATAAATCTGTAGTTCTCTAGTTTCCTTCTATAACTGTTACATGTTCTTACGTCCTCCTTTTAAACTTCCTATATGTCATTCCCATATAATATTGCAATGTTACAATAGCTTTGGTGAGTGGGATTCCATATACAACCAATATTTTATCAGATTCAGTTGGATCAATTTTCTTGGAAACTGTGTTTTTACCCGACTGCTAAGAAGGGTTATATATTTCACGCGTATCTGGGTATGTGGATTTCTTTATACCCTCGAAACATCCCAACGGCTGGGTGGATTTTAATGCATCAGGTCTCTGTCGATTTGTCTTAATCGTTCGATGGTTATAGGATAGTCTTTGTTTTTATAGATTCAAAATGGCGGCCGTAAAATACAAAATGGCGGCAGAGACGAAAAAAAAAAATTTACGCACCCTATTGAGTGGCATATCATTGGATAGGTCTTTCAAAATGAAGACGATGTTTCAGTAACCATTTTGCTGTCAGAAGCTCCGTTTAAATATTACACAACCTGGATGTTGTGTACTTTGGATCTCTACCTTTACTGTAACTCTAACCTTCATAATAAACATCTATAGGTCTCATCAAAACAGTATTTGTAGATAGGAACTAATAATTAAACACAACATAAAAGTCATCAATACAAGTAAATAAAAAAAAGGTAAGTAATATAAAAAATAGTTTCATATTGATGAGAAATAGTTAATTAGTTCACTTTTTACGCAGTCGGGTTTTTTTTATTTTTTAAATTTATATATTATTTAAATAAAATCAGAAAACGAAATGCAATACTGCACCTTGACGCAAGTTTTATCTGAAACACTGCTACTTCTACTACTGTCCAGCTACGCATTTAAAATGAAAGCGACGTATATGAACAAAGTGACGTATTAAAATAAAATAAATGGAAAAGCAATTAAATATATTTTTCTCTACATAAGTTCAATCCAACGCACTACATCTTCTACTACCTTAATAATAATAGACTCTCTTATTTCAAACGAAGTGACGTACTTGTATGAATGGAACAGCAATTAATAATAAAAATATTCTTTGACGATGTCCGCGGGAATTGCAGACCGAAAGTACTAAGAAATTTTAGCTAAAATGTATATTTTTAACTTGTAACGACTACATTATTATTATTATGATCGCCTTTATGTAAAACATGAGCTTTCTAAAGTTTATATAGTGTATTTTGTGTGTTTTTACCCGACTGCCAAAGATGGGTTATGTGTTTCACGCGTATTTGGGTATGGGGATTTCTTTATACCCTCGAAAAACTGCAACGGCTGGATGGATTTTAATGAATGTGGTCTCTATCGATTCTTCTTAGCCGTCAGATGGTTATAGGCTAAATTTTGTTTTTATAAATTTAAAATGGCGGCCGTAAAATACAAAATGGCAGTAGAGATGAAAAAAATTGGGCACCCTATTGAGTGGCATATCTTTGGATAGGTTTTTCAAAATGAAGACCATGTTTCATTGACTATTTTACAGTCAGAAGCTCCGTTTAAATATTACACAACCTGGAAGTTGTGTAGGTAGGATCTCTAGCTTTATACTGCAACTGTAACCTTCATAGACATCTATAAGCCTCATCAAAACAATGTTGCACTTTAACTAACAATTAAACACAACCTAAAAGTCATCAGTACAAGTAAATAAAAAAAATAGTTAAGTAATATAAAAAATAGTTTCACATTGATGAAAAATAATGAATTAGTTCGCTTTCTACGCAGTCGGGTTTTTTGATTTTTTTAATTTAATTTAATTGTATGGGAGGATTTGCAATAAGACGATATTGCATTTGTTAAGTTTATACTTCAATCTTTCAAAGAACCCAATAAAAGATTGTAAAGTAGACATCTTGGAATTTTGCTCATTGGATTTTCTTTTCTTCTTCTTATCCATGCTCAAAATTAATCTATTTATAGTGCTTTCTTTCATCTCTATTTATAGTTTCTTTCATCTCTATTTATTATAATCTATTTATAGTGCTCTCTTTTTTCATTTTTATTAAAGCACCTGCTTTCATATTACGTGATGTCTCGTTATGTTTATTTATCAAGTTCATTTTTTAAATTGTTTTGTGAAAATAGTTAATTTTATTATTATTGATGTTAAGAATGTCGCCGATTGTGTCTAAGAATCTACGTATTAGGTCTATTTTATTAAATAAACTTTATGTGTACGATAATCCCTTTTATCATATATATTTTTATTTTAAATGTTTTATTTTATTTTAAATATGTGGGTTTTTTTTTAATTATAATTCTAGAATGATTTTCATCAAATACTTGCAGTTTTTGTCTAATTAAAGTCATTGCACGAAAATGTTATTAGTTGAAATTTTTATCTGTAAGAAGCTTTGAAGAACGCTTTGTTACGCAGCAAATCTAAAGCAGGTCGTTATATTCGATATTTACTCGTAATAATTAAGTTTTTTTCAATGCATTTTTGCATTTACTCACTAATTCCTCATTAAAACCGAATTCTTACTATGTCTGAGCTCGTTATAACCGAGTTCGACTGTACTTGTATGGATCTACGATTTAATATTCTTTATCGACTTCAAAATATGAGGCGGTTTTTAATTTGACGCACATGCACTTTTTTATGTATGTTCACCTATTGCTCCGAAACTACAAGCCCGATTCCTATATATATGTATATATTTATTTATTTATTTATTTATTTATTAAAAGATATTCTCTCGAATCGGTCCCATTTAAATTAAATCAAAATTGGTTCTGTACTTGTTTAGAAATTCAATAATAATAAAAAAAAAATAAATAAATAAATAAATAAACACTTTTAAAATATTTCATTTTCAATGATTTTCACCAAGTGACGTATTTACTTTGTAGTAGTTTTTACTTTAAAGTTTATATTATTATCTTTCTTCCTAAATAAAAGTTTAAACTGTGTTATACTGTTGTGGTTTATATTGCTATATGATTCAGTAAGTTAAATTCATCTACTTATTTGATCGAAATGAAATTTAGAAAGTTTTTAAACTGAATAATCTTTGTACATTGTAACAATAGAGTGTATTAAAGACTATAACACACTTAATTAAAAAATATAATTTTCTTTATTAGAGAACAGTAAACCCAAGTGAATTTAATATGATTGGTATCCATTCATTTTGATTTTTAAAACTCATTTCATGATTTAACCTTTTATTAGTGGAATGAATTTCAAGTTTTTTGCTGTTTAATTAAATATATTAAAATTAATCGCTGTCGAAAGTCTTCATTTGAATGCGTTTAATATTGCTACAATGTTATAAAATTTTAATCCTTTTCTTCCCTATTGCGCATAAAATATTTTTAGAGGCTCATAAAGCATGATTAATTGCACCATTTTACTTTAAAATGTCTTCAAGTCCACCTTCAAAATTATGAGTTCTTAATATCATAATTCTTTTTATTTAATAAGATATGCCTAAATTATTACTTACTTTTACAGTGAAAATATTTAATGATGACACATCTAATGATAAAATACATATATATATATATATATATATATATATATATATAACCATTAATTAAACATTACCGACCATCATCAAAAACCGCATTATTGTGAATGAATTGACAGTAAAAATGGATGCCACTAAACCTATAGTACAGAACTGTATGTATAAAATAAAGTACCTTATACTTAATTACAAGAGCCAATAAGGAAGAATAAAAAAAGAAGAACATGGATTCCGAAAAAATTGAAAAAAATATATATTGAATTACGTTTTCAAGAGTACAGAATTCAATGATATAAGAAAATCGGTTGTTTTTTGCGAGAAATAAGTCAAAAGCTGAAAATTTTTTCTCCTGTACCCGAACAACCAATAGAACCAAAAGAATAGTCTCAAGATGAAAACAGAACATTATCAAATGGCATGAAATGGAAAAAAACACTACAACCCATTAAATATTTAATTTATGGCAATAGAAATCTTATATATATATATATATATATATATATACAAATACATATATATATGTTATATAAAAATTTTTACTTTTACTATTCATTTAAATTATTCTAAATTACCGGCCTATTCATTATTTCCTTTTTTTTTAATACGCTCTATTATTTATTTCTAGTTAAATTCCTATAATTTTAAAACGCGTATCTTAATAATAGATTTATTCCAAAACGTAATCTAAACTTTTAATTCCTTCATTAATCTTTATCGTCTACCAAACGTTCTGTAAAGTTCTGAACGCCGTTATTTATTTTTCGAATGTTTATCAAAGCCATTTTTACATTTTTATTCTATTTCATCTCATTTTCCCGCCCGCGAGGCGTCAGCCTTTTCACATCGAAATCATTCCATTAGAGGCGCCGGGATTCTTTCCTGTGACGTTTCTTGATCGCTCTCCATTGGCTGAGTGTCGGATCCCAGTTTCACTTCGAGGCTCGTTCGTGATTTTGGTTGGTTTAGCCTGAAGTTTCCATTTCAATCGGAATTCCTCCGCTCATTCTAATAAATAGCGAGAGCATGAGCTCAGAACCAGAGATTTTTGTGCTGTTTGATTGTTTACATGACCTGTTACCCGGTGTCCTTAGCCATGTAGAATATTCATTTCGTGAATTAACATCTATTTAGCATGAGTAACTAGTTTACGCTCGAGTGGAATGCTCTGATTTCTCATCCTGCGGGATTGTTTAGTGTTGGTAAGTTCTGATGGAATAAACAGTTTTCCTATGACTACGTTTTCATGTGTTTAATTGGGAAAACCCCCGATTTCTTCATATGCCTGTTTTCACCACTCACGCGGCCTAACCTACCTTGTTTTCAGAATCAAATAATAAGTATTTGATTGGACTCTACAAATATTAACATCGCTCTACAGCTGCTAAATTTTTACAGAGTTGACACCTTCACTAGCAATGCTTGTCCTAAGTGGTAGGATTGCTTAAAACATCACCAACGGCTGATTAAAATGTGGTATGAATCCAGTAATATGCAATAAAAAGCACTACATGATATCTTGACGTAACCTATTAAATTGTTTCGTAACATATATATAGTAACTATATATAGTAACAACTATATATGTATATATATATATATATATAGTGTTCTTTATTGTGAGCAAAAACAATGGAGAAATTTACTTCCCGTAGAAAGAGAAACACAAAAAAATTATTTATAACTATTGGGGTAACTGGATCCAGCATGATCCAGTTACCCCGGATACATGTCCCAGTTACCCCATTCTTGAAAAATTTATGGGGTAACTGGGACACCGGTCTTACATTTGAAACATAAATATGTATAGATACCTAATAATATTAATGTAGTTATATGCCTAATCTTTAAAAAAAAGTTTGTTTAATGAAAGTACTTACAGTATTTTAATAAAAAGCCGAGGAAGTTCAACCATATTGACGATGTTTTTAAGAAAAGAAACGTAAATTTTTGACAACCTTTCACAGCAAAGTGAAGAGTTATCATTGAGTTGACACACGTTGTTTTAGGAAGTAGAGATTATGGTGCATTGTTCATAAAAGCTAAAACTTAAAAAACATCAACAGTTTTTTAGGGTTTCGTTCATCTGACGAAACCCTATTCGCCTCGCTCCTCTGTCTGTCCGTCCGTCTTCCCGTCTGTCTGTCTGTCTGTCTGTCACAGAGCCCGTTCTCAGAAACTATACATGTTAGAGACTTGAAATTTTGAATACTTATAGATGAACACCACACATCATACGACAAATAATAAAATTTTGAAAAAGTCATACATTTAACCCTTTGGGCTCCCACATGTGTATTTTAAACAATTCTTTCTAAGTGAGTCCCTAATTAGGTTGCAGGCGTGAAATTTTGCGTACTTATAGATGGACACCTCAGATCAAACGACAAATGTTAAATTTTTGAAAAAGTAGTACATTTAACCCTTTGGGCTCTCACATGTATATTTTAAACAGTTCTTTCTATGTGAGCCTCTAATTAGGTTGGAGGTGTGACATTTTGCATACTTATAGCTGAATACGTCACATCAAACGAGAAATCATAAAATTTTGAAAAAGTCGTACATTTAACCCTTTGGGCTCCCACGTGTGTATTTTAAACTTTTTTTATTTTATAAGTGAACCCTAATTAGGTTGGAGGAGTGAAATTTCGCATACTTATAGCTGAATACCTCACATCAACCGAAAAATTATAAAATTTTGAAAAAGTCGTACATTTAACCCTTTGGGCTCCCACATGTGTATTTTAAAGAATTCTTTCTAAGTGAACCCTAATTAGGTTAAAGGAGTGAAATTTTGCATACTTATAGCTGAATACCTAAAATAAACGACAAATCATAAAATTTTGAAAAAGTCGTACATTTAACCCTTTGGGCTCCCACATATGTATTTTAAACAATTCTTTCTAAGTGACCCCCTATTTAGGTTGGAGGTATGAAATTTTGCATACTTATAGCTGAACACCTCAGATCAAACGACAAATCATAAAAATTTGAAAAAGTCGTACCTTTAACCCTTTCAGCTCCCACATGTGTATTTTAAACATTTCTTTCTATGTGAGCCTCTAATTAGGTTGGGGGGGGGGGGTGAAATTTTGCATGCGTATAGCTGAATACCTCACATCAAACAACAAATCATAAAATATTGAAAAAGTCGCACATTTAACCCTTTGAGCTCCCACATGTGTATTTTAGACAATTCTTTCTAAGTGAACCATAATTATGTTGGAGGCGTGAAATTTTGCATACTTATAGCTGAACACCATCATGCGACAAATCATAAAAATTTGAAAAAGTCATACATTTAACCCTTTGGGCTCCCACATGCGTATTTTAAGCAATTCTTTCTAACTGAGCCCCTTATTAAATTGGAGATTTGAAATTTTTTGGTTTTGTAGCAGAACACCTGAGGCCAGGCGACAAATCATAAAATCTTGAAAAAGTCTTACGTTTAACACTTTGAGCTACCACATATCTCTTTTAAGCAATTCTTTCTAAGAGAGCCCCTAATTAAGTTGGAGACATGAATTTTTGCATACGTATAGCTGAATACCTCAAACCACACAACAAATCATAAAATTTTCAAAAAGTCTTATATTATTTACTCCTCCGTGCTCTAACTTGTATATTTTAAGCAATTTTTCTAACCTCCACCCTTTTCACCCGGGGAGCACTTTTCCAACTTTTGTCGACACCCCTTTGACCATTCTTTCATATTATGCACCATAGCCTTACATATTTTAGTTCCATTTTTACAGCCAGTGGCGCCTACTTATCTCAGGTGCTATGGGTCCAATCCCCTCGACTAATATATCTATGGATAGTATGTAAAACGGAGTTTCGTTCGGATAGAGTTTTGTTTAGAATAGAGTGCGCCCCTTGTTGCGAAATGTGGAACTAACAGATTTTTTTTTAAAGGATAAAGTGTTTTGAAAGGAATATTAAACGAAACCCTCTGTGCGATCTGTGATCACACTTACCCACTTGTTATAAAATAGCCTATGGCCCAGTTACCCCAACTAATCTTAGTAGGAAGTTTGAAAATCGATAAACTTTTTCTGTTAATATCATAGTTTTTGATTTTACAGCTGCATAACTTTCTGAAAATGCAATTTTCGAAACTACTTATTGGACTATTAACATAGAATTTTTATAAAGAAAAGCATTTATAAATACAAATTAGTTAATAATAAGTATAAAATATTGGAAAAAGTTTAAAAATTACTTCAAGGAACTACGAAATTGATTTTGAAAAATTACAATATTACAGCCACCTTTTTGGCAGGAGAAAAGTTGTCGTTATTTTTTAAAAGTAGAGCTTTCCGGCAACACTATGCAAATGTCATAGCTGATTGTCGCGTGTGAGTGCGCAGTAGTTTGGACTTTGGTAGAAATTGTTATGTCCGATCTAATTAAGCACAGTAAATTTTCGAAATTGTATAAAAATATTAATTTACTTTATGATTACTTTTAGCAAAAGACACACCATTTAATACAACAACGTTTCATTTTTAACATTCGAAATTTTATTCTATCTAACTTCAAAAGAAAATAGTTCCCTTATTTTATATTTCAATAAAAAAAAGTAGTTTTCAATAATCTTAAAAGCTTTTAACAGATATATATTTACTATTAATACTTTTATCGTCTGCACAGAAAAAAAACTTTCTTGTTTCTTATGCTATTATCAAACAAATCGCAATCTGATTTAATTCCGATACGTACCGCATATACCAGCCATCTGGGTCGTTTGGACGCATTTTTCCGTTTCCAAAAACAACTTAAATCTGTTATAGAAAAAAATATTTTCAACAGAATTGTATTTTAAATGTATGCCAAATAAAGTGGCATAAAGCGGGAAAGAAAATTTAAATTAAGATAATTAAGTGTTCGTTCACCTGATGAAACCCTATTCATCTCACTCCTCTGGCTGTCTGTCCGTCACAGTGCCCGGTCTCAGAAACTATATATGTTGGAGACTTAAAATTTTGGATTCTTATATCTTAACACCTAACATCAAACAACAAATCATAAAATTTTGAAAAAATCTTATATTTACCCTTCTAGGCTCTAACTTGTGTATTTTAAGCTTTTTTTTCGAACTGAGCCTCTGATTGAGTTGAAGACTTGAAATTTAGGATTCTTATAGCTGAACACCTCACATCAAACGATAGATCATAAAATTTTGAAAAAGTCTTATATTTACCTCTCTGGGCTCTAACTTGTGTATTTTAAGCTTTTTTGTTTTCTAACTAAGCCCCTAATTAAGTTGAAAGCTTGAAATTTTGGATTCTTATAACTGAACACCTCACATCAAACAACAAATCATAAAATTTTGAAAAAGTCTTATATTTATCCCTCTTGGCTTTAACTTGTGTATTTTAAGCTTTTTTTTCGAACTGAGACCCTGATTAAGTTGAAGACTTGCACTTTTGGATTCTTATAGCTGACCACCTCACATCAAACGACAAATCATAAAAATTTGAAAAAGTATTATATTTACCCTTCTGTGTTGTAACTTGTGTATTTTAAGCTCCTTTTTACTATCTGAGTTCCTAAATAAGTTGAAGACTTGAAATTTTGGATACTTACAGCTGAACACCTCACATCAAACGAAAAATCACAAAACTTTGAAAAACTCTTATATTTACCCCTCTGGTTGTGTGTTTTAAGCAATTTTTCTAACTCAGCCCCTAATTAAGGAGGAGATGTTAAATTTTGCATACTTATATCAGAACACTTGCGATCACACGAGAAATCATAATTTTTTTTTAAAGAGTCATATTATTCCCCCCCCCCCCGGGTCTAACTTCAGTACTTTTAACAATTTTTCGAACCTCCACACTTTTCACTCGGGGTGTACTTTTCTAGCTTTTGCCGACACTCCTTTGACCACTCTTTCATATTATTAACCATACCTGTACATATTTTAGTTTTAATTTTTAATACTAGGGGGCACCTACCTATCTTGGGTGCTACAGGCTTGATCCCCTCGACTAATATATCTATGGAAAGGTTGTAAAACGGAGTTTCGTTCGGATAGAGGTTTTATTAGAATAGACTGCGCCCCCTGGTTGCGAAATGTGGAACTAACAGATTTTGCAAAATGATAAAGTGTTTTGAAAGGATTATTAAACGAAACCCTTTGTGCGATCTGTGATCACACTTACCCACTTGTTTTTATAAGCTTTTTTATGAAAATGCAGGATAGCCCTCAAAACGCTCGGAGGGTTAGGCAATAGAGAGATAAAGCAATCGAAAAATGTTCGGTTGATAAATACGCGTGTTATCGCGTGACAAAAATCAGATCGTTTTAAAATGTCAGCCATGCTGGAAATTCAAAGTGCTATAACTCAGCCATTTTTTTAAATATAGACAAAACAAAAAATGCTTCGAAATATTTGTATCAAGGTCAAATACATAAGAACAAAATATTTTTCAACCTCATTTTACATTTCAAGTTTTTTTTAAATTTTTAAATAGCCACCATTTTGAAACAAGATGGCGGATGAAGTTTGCCAACGAACTCGGTTGAGTCATTGGTATGTACTATATACACACCAAGGTACATCCCAATCGGTTCATAAATACGACTGTTATCACGTGGCAAAATTCAGATCTTTTCAAAATGTCAGCAACACTGGAAATTCAAAGTGCTATAACTCAGCCAGCTTTTAAGATATAGGCCAAAAAAAAAATGCTCCGAAATCTTTGTATCAAGGTCAAACACATAAAAAAAAATCTTTTTCAATTTCTAATTTTTTTGTACCTCATTTTAATTTTTTAATTTTTTAATTTTTTTTAAATGGCCTCCATTTTGAAACAAGATGGTGGATGAAGCTGGCCAACGAACTCAGTCGAGACAGCGGTATGTACTATGTACACACCAAGTTACATCCAAATCGGTTCATAAATACGAGAGTTACAGTGTGACAAAGATCAGACATCAGAATTTTACCATTTGTTCATATATTTGTGATTTCATCTTTATTATATATATCAACATTTGAGCGGAGGGTGGTTTAGGGGTCTGGGGGTCATGATCGGTGAAAATATACAAAACTTTTTCGGAATCGTTTTCCTCCGAACGGCTGCAATAGATAGCTTTTTGTAATGAAAGCTATTTAAAACGCTTGTAGGACTAATTTATATATTATGAATTTTTTTAAACCACTTAGTAAGTTTTGAACCGACCTATTTAATCCATTATGTTATAATTTGAAAATGGTAGGTGCCATATTTGTAGTTTACAGAACCTCACAAAATACTGGCATGAGTAATGTGTGGAGCAAATTATATCCTTGCAATATTGGGAACTGATTCATAAAATAGTATGCATGATTATGTCTTATTTATGTGTTTCATTTTTTTCTGGTAATTTTCATAACTAATTTTTTGTTTCTTTCTTTTGCAGGTAAGTTCCATTAGATTTTCTTTCAAATTGTTGGTGAGTGTAAACTTATATTATTCTTAAACACAATGAAAATATGTCCTTTTAATTTTACGATAACTTTAAAAAGCACTCTGGAAGAAATTCGGGCTACATGACACCAAAATTCTTATATGAAAGTAATATTTTTCGATCACTTATTTTATAATATTTTCTAAGAGTGAAATAGCTCCAGTCAAAAAAAAAAAAAATAAAAATAAAAATAAAACATTTTTGTATTTCTTTCTAGTAAAAATGAATCTATTGGATATTATTAGTCTTCCTTTTAAATGTTTAATTATTGATGGTGTATTATCATCTATGTTACATGTATTATAAAACACCTTTACAAAAGAAGGTGAATGAACATTGAAATGAAACATTATTTTTCTAAATTTTAAAGAAAAATAAAACGAAACGAAACAAAATAGAAAACACATAAGATCAGATTTTTTCCCTCGTTAGTATAATAAACACCCGATAAACTCATTAAATAAATATAATGGTACCTCGGTTTTGAAACACGATTCGTTCCAAAGAATTGTTCGAAGAAAGAATCAACATTGCCATAAGAAATAATGTAAATGCGATGAATTGGTTCCCAATTCCCAAGTTAGATAGTCTGTTTTTACCTTTTAAACAATACAGTAAAATATAAAAAATACATTAGAGAACTGCACGATACATGCGACAATCACAATTTTATATATTTATAAAATATGAGCAAAAAATGTGCTTAAATGTGCTTTAAATCTATATTGGTGAATCTTTGGATGACTTGAGAGACAAAAACATATAGAAAAAATATCGGTGGATTCAGCACTATGATCGCTGTAATTTATGCATGTGCTTTTCACTCCCCCCCCCCCCCCTAAAAATGATTCGGTTACCTTTGCTATATTTTTTCGTTCGGTGGTTTAAAACGATACTCTCACTGTTTAAAAACTAAATTTCTGTTTGAGAATTGAATCAAATTTTGTTGGAATGTCTTGTTCAAGAACCAATTTGCTCACATCTGGAGCATTCGAGACCCGAGGTTCTACTGTAATTATATGTAAAGAACAAAAGCAAAACGCTGTGTTACATTATGGTTTAATGAGCCGAATTACAAACACTGTAGATACTCTTTATTTAAACTTAAAGATGATAAAAGTGTCCAGCAAAATTGATTTCTCATGTCAGTGTCACCATCGATATGATGTCAGCGCTACTCACAGGCGCGTTGTTACCTCATAATATAGATAGATGGTACTTTCATATTAAACGCATGCCAGGTTAAACCAAAGAAACCGCCAAAGGTGACCGGTCACTTGCGATTTTTGACGTTTTGTTAAATATCTAGAAAAATACACGAGGAATTAACCTGAAATTGCAGGTGTGTAAACAGTATAGTATAGGTCATATATTTCCCTGAAGATTTTTTCCCGAAACCCCATAGGGGACCGTCTAAAAATTGAAAAAAAACGAATATCTTTTGGATAACTCTGTAAAAACTAATCGAGCAAAAGCGTTTAAAGTCGAGATTATTAATAAGTGGCTTATTGTAATATACTGTATTCATTTTTATGAGGATAGCATGTATACTCGTGGAGAAATTAAGGTTTTTATAAAAACAGTTACAAATTTTGCCAAGTTCTTTGCTTATAATATGCAGAGTTCTTAATATAAAAAAAAGTTCTTTTCAGAAAATATGACGAACAACATTCTACATAATGCCTCGCAATCAGAATGAAAAAATAATAAAAATTGGAAGAAAAATGAGCATGTTTACTAAAAAACGTTTCATTGCGCATGCGCGAATGTACTCAAAATATAATGTGCATAATGTGTTACCTAAATGTATAGAGCAACTTTTGTAAAAGTCTCAAAAACAGAGTTTGAAAAGTCTGATAATAATCGTTTATAGAATAAGCTCAAAATCCTTTGTTCCCAAAATGAAGCAAAAAGAGGAGGGATTGTATCCAAATACAGTATTACATGCAATATTGTGTATGCTAAATTGGCACTAATAAATGGATATATGGATACAACCCCTCATGTTTTTGCTTCATTTTGGAAACAACGGATTTTGAGCTTATTCTATAAGCGATTATTATCAGACTTTTCAAACCGTGTTTTTGAGACTTTTATAAAAGTTGCTCTATACATTTAGCTAATACATTATGCACATTATATTTTGATTGCATTCGCGCATGCGCAGTGAAATATTTTTTAGTAAACATGCTCATTTTTCATCCAATTTTTATTATTTTTTCATTCTGATAGCGGGGTATTGTGTACAATGTTGTTCGTCATATTTTCTGAAAAGAAATTTTTTTTATATTAAGAACTCTGCAAATTATAAGCAAAAAACTTGGCGAAATTTGGTATTGTTTTTATAAAAACCTTAATTTCTCTACGAGTATACATGCTATCCTCATAAAAATGAATAGAGTATATTACAATAAGCCACTTATTAATAATCTAGAGTTTAAACGCTTTTGCTCCATTAATTTTTACAGGGTTATCCACAAGATATTCGTATTTTTTTTCAATTTTTTGACCCCCGATTTGGACCCTAACACCCGATTTGGGCACGACATTAGAATTCTTCGGTAAATTGTAGCTTCGGATACTAAACGGAAGTCATTTGGCCAAGAAGTTTTGAAACTTTACAAATACTAGGGGATCCAACCCGGCCTTCCCGGTTTGCAGAATATATGTGAAACTCATTTTTTTTTATTATTATTATTATTGAAAACCCTAAAATATATATTTTTTGCATTTATTTATTTATTTTTATTTATTTATTTACATTTCCCCCACAAACAACAGTAAAAACCATTTTTATAATATCAATAAGGTATCCAAATAAGGCTTCGAAATTTATCAAAGGCCTTGTGCCAAGAGTTAATAGACAAAGAAATCGTTAAAGATCTGTATTTACAGCGGCAACTTTAAGTTTAATCATTTTAATTTTTTAAGCACGTAGTTTAATTACATGTCTTAAATTTGTGTTTCATTTATTTTTCATAATTTTATTTATTTACTAAGGAAGTTTTAATTTCGTTATGGAATATAAGCTGGAAAGAAATATCTATATTATTTTAAGTGCAAACGGATTTATATTTGGTTATCGTCTGCAGCGATATAAATTAATTAAAAAAACATTCAACCTTGAAAATATTTTAAAAACCATAAAAAATGAATAAATTCTGATGCACTTTTCAAACAAATTACGATACAGTTTTCAAATGAATTGCATTTGAAAGTACATTGTTTTTCCCATTCGACAGAGTAAAAATTGGAAATGGGCGATCTTTAAAAGATAGAAAAATTGTTGTAAAAGTGAAATTTAATCGTCTGTTGTTGAAAACATCAAAATGACGTCAGTGTTACGCACAGACACGCATGTCCTTTATAAAATAGATAGATACACTTTTGAACCCTTTACTCCTAATGTTAAATTAATTTTTAATCGTTTCAAAACCGATTCCAATGCAGAAATCTTTATAAGCGCGACTCAAAAACTTCACTAGGCAGAATGAGCTGTGATTTTAGATTGGCGTAGATGAAACTTCTGGATATTGATTTCTATTTAAAATGTCACAGATAAAATTCATGTATCAAATACAATGCATAGGTTATGTATAGGTTAATTTTTAAGAATGCGATTTTCAAAATGCATATTATTAAAAGTTAATATCAAAATAAATATATGATGCAACCTAAGAATCTGTTAACTGAAATTTAATTTTCAAGGAGCTTCAAATATGCCAATCCAATGTTACAGTTAATTACTCCTAGTAGTTTTTGATTCTGTTTAAAAAATTACTCGCGTTGCTATCTCTTTTACAGTATTTCACAATAAATCTAACGTAAGCACATCCAAATTTTATATCTGAATAATTCCTCAACGATGTAACTTCCCGTTTTGTGTCTGGAGTTATATTTAATGAAGAATCTAAATATAATGTCAAAATTAGATGTTATTACTGAAAATTTTGAAGTTTAGTAAAATTTCAATATGTAGGCGACCACTTAAAAATTTTTCATTATAACAGGATCTTTGAAATTAATAAACAAGAATCTTTTGCGATTTTAAAACTGAAATAATAACCATCGTTATGATTTTTTCCCTTGCCTACAGTACTTTGATTTGTTAACCTTTAATTGCTGTTACGAAAATCGTTGCATATAGATAACACTAGCCTGCATTTTCAAACTTTTCGACAGATGATATTTATGAACAAGTTTTTATAAATCAGTTTTTGATGCTGATTCCTGAAATAACCTCCATTGTTGTCTATCACGTAAGGATTTTACAAAAAATAAGAAGTTGTGTTTTCAATATTTTAATTAATGCAATCAAAAATTTATCACAATTTCATATAAAGTATTTCATTGAACACGTTAAAAATACTGTAAAAAACGTCTTTATGAGTTCATAAAATTTCTTTAATGAAACGAAAAGCAAACAGTGTTCAATTAAACGAACTTTCTTCTTTTGGCTTTCTTGAAGATCGTCCTTCATCGTTTATGTCCCTCTTCAACATCCAACAGTAGTCTGCCATCATACTTACATTCCAACTTCCCTTATACTCTTCACTGTAATGTTCCAGATTTTCTGAAAAGTAGTTGACATGGGAATACAGAAATGCATTTTTACACTCATATTGCAGGCCGACTTCTTGAAAATTTCCAGCATTGTATCAACAATATTCCTGTAATTTGGATCTTTCTTATTCCATAGAAAGTTTCCAATAACACATTTAAAAGCGGTCCACGTGTCTTTTTCCGTCTCATTCATCGTTTTTTTTTCAAAATCCTTGTCCTTCATCAGTTTTTTGATTTGAGGACCAACGAAAATTCCAGCTTTTAATTTTTCGTGCGTGATGAAGGGAAATTTACGTTATGTGTATGAAAACCACATAATGCTTGTTTTCAGCGATGAATGTTCGCAATCAACTCGGGTCGATTGCAAACAAACTATACGTGATACAAGAAAGCTAAGAACAGTTTTGTAATCAGCATAAAAAAATGCATTAAAAGCAGTCATTGGTTTTTAACCCGGGGGAAGTCGCGCATACCCAGCGTGTGAATGGTTTTTACTTTGTCGCCAATAAATACAAATAGTAATCGTAACCTTGCAAAGTGTATAAATTATGAAATAAATTAAGTTGAAGAATACTTTTTGAAAAAAAAAAGTGGTGACAGTTGTAAAAACCGCACACACCCGGGGTATGTCACACCCAGGCCCTGACTATCGCACGGGCATCTGGGGTCCATGCCCTGGGCATGAAATTTCCTGAGGGGCAAGACTTTTTCATAATTTCAACTAAATTCCATTAACAAATAAAGTAATTGTGAAAAAATGTTATATTTGAGATAATAATACCATGAAATGACAAAAATATACTCAATATATGGTTAAAAACCCATTTCAATAAATAATTGAAAAAATATTTTATTTTTATTCCTGGAACTGTTTTTTATTTATCCTGAAAACTTAATTTTTTGAGTAGACACTTTTCTAATAAATGTGTAATATGAAAAAAAAAAAAAAAAAAAAAAAAAAAAAAAAAAAAAAAACCTAGTATCAGTAAATCAACCAATCTAAGGGGCACGAAAAATTTAAAGTGCCCTGGGCACAGATTCTTGCTAGTCGGGCCCTGGTCACACCCCATACGACTGCTTCCGGGTTAATCATCTGATATCATATAGACTAGTGTAATGTGAGTGGTGTCTGAGATCGCTTAATTTGAAGATCAATAAAAGGCTTGATTAACAAATAGGATCTTGATTCTGTACTAAACTTTATGTACAGGGCTATTGTAATTATAATTCACCTATTTGGAATTTTTTAGTGACAGTAATAGGACTCCAAACTAAAGAAAATTTCACTAGTAGCGTGAAAAAACCAGTTATTGGCACCTAACCAGTAACTGACACTTCAGTAAAAATCTAACTCATATAAGCTTATTCTCTTGTAAACTTCTGGAAAGCAGTTATATCTCGTGGTAACGTATTTGTCTTAACAGCTATAACTTTACCTAGTATTTTTTTTTAAATCCCAAAATGGGTATTTAATAGTGACCAAAATGGATGCACAGTGGTAACCGAAACAGATATATGAACCCAAATTGGGTAACCTTATGCATAAGAATCTTTCTACCCAATTCGAGTATTTTCCCACCTGTTTTAGGTCTTATTTTTTTCTGTGCGGATGAAGTTAGTCCTGTGTATGGTTTTCTATTAAACGAGCATTGTCAATCATACAAAAATGATTGCAACATCTTTGTAAACTACTACTGGAATGAAAAAAGTATCTTTAAAAACATACATTCACTCTTTATTTTTTTTTCTACACTAGGGGGCTCTGCCCCCTACGAGCTACGCTCGTCAACCCCGTTCAGACACCGCAGACTCTAACAGCACGGTAATTTGATCGGCTTTAAAAAGATTTCGGAAGATTGAATTATAATTTGAATCTGAGAAATATAATCTGACGTAATTTTCACCAAACTTTTCTTTTTCTTTTTAATATTCATGTAAAAATACTTTTGCTAGAAATGAAATATTATGATCATCTTAAAATATTAAATAAATGTCTCGAGCAATTTTTAAATTTAAACTGTTTAGCAATATTATTTTTTGTTCATTTTATATAATAAGTGTAATGTGACGTAAATGTGACGTAAATTCTCCTATTTAAGACTTCTAACGCATGTTTATGAATTTATTATTTTACGATATTCTGTCTCTTTTAAAATTCACGTGTAATTATAATTTTCATGACGTAATTTTCAATGAGTTCCTGCTTTTTATATTTTCTGTTTATAATAGTCACGTGTAAAATAAATTTTTAATTTGAAGTAAACATTATTGTTTGCGCTGTTTATACAACTGGCAACAGTTTAAATTAATAACATTTTCTAAATTTTGTAAAAAATATCTCTCGAAATGCTGAAAATTTGAATTTAAAATTGAAATAAAACCTCAAAAAATGAGTCAAATAAGAAAAATAAACACAATCTGCACACCGGGATCTTATAACGTATAAAATGATCTAAAGATGATTAAATTCTCATGTATAGTTTTTGCTCCAGTAAAACTTTTTTAATGGAACGATTTTGTCTAACTTTAGCATTAAATATCTCTTAAAATAATTCTTCGATTTGAAAACTGTCTACATCAGCGTGTTTATCAAACATTTCTCTATAATACCACCGATTTTCATATTTTTGTATGCAACAGTTTTTTTAAATATTAACGATGAAAGGCCATGCTTAAGCATTCAAATTGGATGTGGATCTACCCGGAATATCTACGCAGATTGTCATTGGTCCATTTCCAAATCAAAACTTTTTTATATATATAGAAGGATTTTTTGGTGTTTACAATATTTTGTTGTTGCAGTTTCACAGCCAGTTGGCCTACTTTGGCGAGAATGTTTTAGCGTTAAAACAATGCAGTTAACTCCATTGTTTTTGTAACTCATAAACAGTTGTAGCCATAAAGAATGTTTGGCGATTTATCACTTGCATATCGGGAAATGAGTGGAAAATCAATTACAAAATTCCATTTTTACCTATATGGACAAAGTTAAGTTAAATAAAAAGGAATCTATAATAATAAAGCAAAAAGTTTCTCTGTATGAGTGTGTGTGTGTGTGCGTGTCTGTCGATGCTGTTCTGAAGAGACGCTGCACGTAGAGCTACAAAATTTTATAGAAGATACCTCTATGTATGTAATTTTGCACCTTCGAAGCGCGATTTTGAACTTTTGATTTCATTTTTTAATTTAATTTTTTATGCGATTTTCAGCGGGTTTTTTTTTTTTTTACGTTTTGAGGCGATTTTTTAACATTAATAAAAATAAACAGGTTTCAAACTTTTCAATAAAGTTCATTCCGAATTCGTACAGCGAATTTTGAATTTTTCGCAATATTTTTTTATACGATTTTTAGCGTTTAGTCAATTTGCTTCGAAAATGCAATTTTTTCTTTTTTTAAAAATCTGAATATAAAACACCTGCAGACTTTAAGAGAAAAACCGAAAAATGCTTTCTTACGAGCGCTTTTATCATTAAACGTTAATATTTTTCACAAATTTTTCGTTTAAAAATATAAATTCATAAATCTAGTTGTAAAGATGTTGTTGATCCGTATAGATATTGCGTTATAGGTATAGATTTAGGTATAGATAAAAGGCCGAGTTCAGGTTCGTAGAAGCAAAAATATTTATTCGAGGTGAGGAAGCGAAGAGATGCATGTTACAGAGGTGGTAGCAAAGGAGCGAATGTCAGCTACATTGCACGTTTCTTCTTAATTACATTCTCGCCAAATAATTCGCCAAAAGGTTACAACTCGCCAAATAACAGTTTTCTGATAGGGAGATTATCATATAAGAATTGGCAGGTTATCGCTTTTAGCCTTGAATTCATTTCAAAATCGCATAAGAATTTTATAATGATGTACGCAGACAATACCATGGGGCTCTTGAAGATAACTTTGGAATTTCGATCGCAGACCTGTGAACCAAATAAAGATATGATTATACTTTATGCTTAGCTTTGCAAACGGCCCGGATCTAGTAGCCAATTATCGGTAACCATATATGGTCACGAAAAAGTTCAGTTAAAAGAATCGAAATCAAATTTGATATGTGGTTCTATAACGGCTAACTTTGAAGGGGTTTTATGACTATTGCGAATTTTAAAGATAGGGACTGTATTTAAATAAAAGCGGTTATGCTAAAGGTTTATTAAGATAATCTTTAATGATTTGAATGGAGTTGGAAGTTAAAATAAAATGAAAAAAAGGGAAAATTTTATGATTTAATAAAGGAAAGGGGAGATTATATTAATATATGATTTTTGACAACATACTTGTTAAAGATAAATAATCGTACAAATTTTAAGTTTATTTAAGGTTATTATATAACGGGCTCGGAAACGACGGGCGGGCTTGCTAGTAAATTCATAAATACAGAACACTTCTACTGGTCTCACCCTATCTAAATTTTTACTGTTTTGATTGGTGACAATGCAATTCTAAAAACAAAATTCTTTCACATACCCAGAAAGTATACAGCAAAATCTTCAAAGAGCTAAGCCGCTTGAGAAAGTGGAGGAACTTTCGTTACATGTGCCTAATACCTCTTTTACAAAATTGCAAAATTCAATCTTTACCTATATGAACCAAGTTAAGTTATGTAAAATAGTGTCAAACTTCGATTTGTCTCACCCTATTTAAATCTTTACTTTTTTGATTGCCTATAATACAATTCTAAAAACAAAATCCTATCACATATGCAGAAAGTATACCGCAGAATCTTCAAAGAGCTAAGCCGCTTGCGAAAGTGTTTGAACTTTCGTTATACGTGGTATTACTTGTTTTACAAAATTGCAAAATTCCATCTTTACCTATATGAATTAAGCTAAGTTATATAAAATAGTGTGAAAAGGAGTTAACTCATAAATATGAAACGCTTCGATTTGTCTCACCCTATTTAAATCTTTACTTTTTTGATTGCCTATATAGTTCAGGCAATAGGGGATTTTACCTGGCAAAATTAATGGTAGTTCTGGAAATCGGCTTACTTTATGTTTTTTGGGTCTCTGAATCCGAATTTGTAACTTCCCACCAAAATTTCTCCGGAGATCCCCCAACTTTTGGTAAAGTGCCCCCGAAAAAAGGTTTTTATCAAATAAATTAATTTTTTTATTGTTTTAGGGGAAAAGTATCTAGAAATTCAGAAAGTAGGCAAAATTAACAACAGATAAGATATATGACATTATGACGTAGGTTGAATGGGGAAGGGGGATCTGCCTCGGAACATGCGCTGCAGAGCTGCGTGGACTAAGTTGCGCAATTCCACTTAACCACTCACATCATTTACATTCGCTCTCCAGCCACCCCTCCGAACTTTCCCTATAAGATTTACTTTAAGTTTTTTGGGTCACTGAATCCGAATCTTTAACTTCCCCTCAAAATCCCCCCCCCTCCCCGCAACCCCCAATATAGTTGTTTTTAAATTAAATTTTTTATTGTTTTAGGGGAAAAGTATGTAGAAATTCAGAAAGTAGATAAAATTTGCAACAAACAGGATATATGACATTATCACTTAGGATAAACGGGGAGAGGGGGGACTTCCTCGGAACATTCCCCGCGCGCTGTGTACAAAATGCCATTTTTACCTATATGAACCAAGTTAAGTTACATACTATAGTGTAAAAAGGAGTTAATTCATAAATACGAAACATTTCGATTTGTCTCACCCTATTTAAATCTTTACTTTTTTGATTGACTATAATACAATTCTTAAATCAAAATCCTATCACATACGCAGAAAGTATACCGCAAAATCTTCAACGAGCTAAGCTGCGTGCGAAAGTGTCGGAACTTTTGTTCCACGTGCCTAATACCTCTTTTCTATGATGGATTATTGTAAGGTGCTCACTTACCTCTTGAGGCGCCACTTTATTGAAGTAGTTAAGCTAAGTCAGGAAGAGGCGAGATGTTTAAGTGGTCATCTATCTAAAGAATGTTGAAAGAGAACATTATCTTTCACATTGTAGATGATTAAGGACAAAATTTCCCTTTCAAAAGTATGAAAATTAACCACTCGTAATATCTGTGGTTCAAAGAAAAGCATAATAACTTTTTTTTATGTTCTCAAAAGAAAAAAAAAAGCATCATTTCTTTAAAAATATTTTCAAATTAAATGATGGGATTTCGTTGCTGTTCATATTTTACTGATTCGACGTCTTATTGTTGTTGGGTAATGACGTAGCAATTTAAAAGTTATGGAAGAAACTTCAGAGTTGTTCTTTTCAAATAAACTGAACAGTTAGGATTTTCAATGATTAATAAATTATTTTTAACTATAAGTAATTTTTCAAACTACGTATTAATTCTAAAATTGTAAAATTAATATTTTAATTCTTTTTATGTAGAACATTTACGAAATACTGAATTTTAGGCGTTTGTTGCATTTGTGCATTTTTTAAACCACAGACCGGACTTTTGCTTGCTGGGAGGAGTGCTTAGCTTAAAGGGTTCGTTACCTGGTCGCGATTATATTTTGGCGATTTAGTAAAAATAGATATATCACTGGCATCCCTAAATCCAACGGTTGTAAGTGCCATATAATAATTATAAGCATGCAATTTATGATATGTTTATTTATACATATGGTTACATTGAAATGAGAAACAGATTTACTAAGAAGTTAAACTGAAATGATTGCATGTACAGTGCGTCTCATAAATTTAAAGACACAATTATTTTCGAAATAATATTTTAATAATTTTGTATTCAAAAATATGTTTAACAAAAAGCATGTATCAAAAAAACATTTTACAGTAATTATAATTAAATAATTTCAACTAGAAAATTGATAAATGGAAACTAATTTGCTGTCTCATAAATATTAAGATATTTTACACACTTTTGAATTATCTTACAATAATAGATCCATTTTTGTTAGTGACAGCATATTCGAGTTGCATACTGTTTATTAAGTTGTGTACGTATTCTGGCTTTATATCAAACCAACTTCGGTTGATTTCTTTTTTTCAACTCAAGGACGTTTGAAAATTGTCTTCCAGATGCATATGCATTGCGAACGAGAATTCCCCAAAGATTCTCAAAAAGGATTTCAATTAGGGCTACGTGCGGGCCACGCCATGTTATGAACATTGTTATCAGCAAAGAATTTTTTTTTGTGATTCTTGATGTGTGATTCGGTGCATTATCCAATTGGCACAAATAATTCCGACCACCAAGAGTTTCAGCAATTGTCAACAAGTGAATATCGAGCACTTCTATATACTCTTTATATGTATGTTTACCTTCCAGAAAATATCTGTAGTTCGAGTAAAAGAGAAGGCATCCCAAACCGTCACAGAACCTCCTCCTTTCTGCATACTGAAGAGGATTCGAGGTTCACGTCTTAAATCGTGCCAGTAGAAATTCCAACCATCTGAGCAATCCAAGTTAAATTTATTTTTATCTGAAAAAATAACTTGCATCCATTTGTCCTTCCAATGCATATGATCTTTAGCACAGAGCAGCCTCCGTTCTTTGTGTCCTTTTCTGCACACATGTCGGCACACAATATTTTTGCTGTCTTTTATACCACGATGTACTGTGTCCTTTGAGACCATACCATCAACTCGTTGAGAAACTTGTCGGAGTGACATTTTTTTTGCGACGAAACAGATTGCATGATCTTGCAATCGAGTCTTTAACTGGTCTTTCTTGGTCTGCTAGATCGTTTTCTTGAATTTAAATTGTAAGTTTTTGATAAAACTTTTTAAATTTGCATCTCTGCTTCTCCCAGTTTTTTTTATATCTTTGAGAAACTGTTCAGCCATTAGCTTCAAATCCAAGTATTTTGAAAATCTCAGTTTTAGAAATTTCAATGTTCCGCGGCATCTTTGCAATTTACAAAGCAATTACAAATTCGTGTTTATATTTATGAGACAGCGTACATATATTTTTTATTATCATTATTCGAGTTGAAATTATTTTATTTAAATTAAAACCCCGATAACAGATTTATTTCATTGTTCTTAATATGAGGTATAAAATTTAATTTCTTATACTAAATTAATAAAATGCAATTTCAAAAAACATCTGTGTCTTTTAGTCTGTGAGACCCACTGCGTTTCTTGAAGCTGATAACACTTGAAAACTTAATGATTATTAAATTAGATATTTTCAAAGATTATTGGCTATAAAAGGAGAAAATAAGTTACCTTTACATGAATATTAGATTTTTTTAGAGAAAAAAAAACAATTATTGAATTTAGATTAGAAAATATAAATAAATTTTGTATATTAATGTGCATTTATACAAGTATGGCCAGAATAATGTGAAACTGGATAAATTTTTACAATTATCTATAATAAATATATGATTACATCATAGATGGAAAGTAGCAGTCTTTAGGGCAGATCATTCGACTTAAAAATTTGTTTTCATATCGGAAAAGATTAAATGAA
Source organism: Maratus speciosus (assembly GCA_963932465.1). Lineage (NCBI taxonomy): Eukaryota > Metazoa > Arthropoda > Arachnida > Araneae > Salticidae > Maratus > Maratus speciosus. The sequence goes on along the minus strand of OZ010793.1, from coordinate 396,947,865 downwards.
TTATGTAAAAATATAAAAACAGCAAAGAACTGTTTATGATTTCAGAAAATAAAAGGCAAATAGGTATTTTGTTTTAAACAACCAACTTTTTAGAATGTTTATCGCCATGATTTTCCTATCATTTTTTAAAAAATCTCAATTTGTACATTCAAATTTCATTTACAGCCGTATTTGCACTATTTTAAAATATCTATTACTTGTGAAGCTTTTATGTAAAATATTAATACCACTTCAAATTAATCTGAATGTGTATAGATTTTACGATTACATATTAATTCAGAATACAATTCATTATTTCAAAATAATTTATAAATATGATTTATAAGTAATTCTGTTGAAACAGAATCCAAATTTTGATCATTGTGCTCATTAAATTTGCATACTCTTGTGTTTTATTAAATAGCATTGCATTTCAATAGCGTAACCGGTGGTATGTTGATTATCAAACATCAGTTATCATACAACTCATATTTCAGTAAAATGCGTTTCAATTAAACTAATTTGAATAGTTTTCAAAATATTTAGTGAAAAACGCCTTTAAAAAGTAATGTTTCAAAATATTTTACTTTAAAATAAAACGTAATTTCAGAAAGGCAATAAATAAACTGGAGAAGCAATACAGGGTATCCACGAAAGCAGTCCCTGATTTCAAAATGTAAAATCTCGAAAACAAAGACTGACAGAAGAATGCAACAAACGGTATTTTTATTTTGAAAGCAGTAAGAATTTCTTGCACAAGTTTCAAAAACAGTTGAGAAATCTATTAACAGATGGCGCTGTAATCGCAATAAATATGTGCCTATAAATATTGCTTCGAAGTGCTTTGAATTATCCCAAATTTTCGTGGTACAGGCATGGACTGGCCTCCAAATTCGCTCGATCTTGTGGAAACTTTTTGTGGAGGCACATTGAAAGAGACTGTCTACCGAAGCCATCCAACCACGCTGGAAGAGCTTGAATCATTAACTGTGTACCTAGTGAATCCATTTCCTTTGAGACACTGTAGGATGTAATGGCAAATTCCATTCTGCGTTTGCTGTATGAAATTCTTAAAGCTTTCACAATAAAAATACCGTTTGTTGCATTCTTCGATCGATCTTTATTTTCGAGATTTTACATTTTGAAATCAGGAACTCATTATATGTAATACGTAGGAGAGTTAAACAGTTATTTACAATTTTCGATAACTTTGTGTTTATGGAACATTTCCTGGCAAAACTTGACGAAGACATTGGCAAATTATCACTTTTTAAGGGAGATCAGATTTTTACATGCGAGTGCTGCGGTCTTTTTTGTGTCTTCAAAGATGTTACATGAATTGAATGTAGCATTCTATTTGTAATAATAAACGGGTCATTCTCAATGAATAGTAACTTATTTTATGTCCCTAGGAAATAAACGTGAATTCCGAAAGTAAAAATATGAAATAAAAAAAATAATTTAAATATTGATAAAACGTTGATGTTTTAAATATCATGACAAGGATTGTCCCAAACTTTAAATTTATTAAAGGAAACCTTTAGTTTTAAGAGCTCACCCTAGATGTCTCTTTCATACTGTTAATGTTTTAATTTGCACAGTGTCATATGTTCACATAAGTAGTGATGTCTATTTTTGTTTAATCATATAAGTAATAGGTTATTTTGTTCTCCCTTGTTCCAAAATGTTAGTCAGTGTATTTATTAAGTGTCATCACCAACCTTACTATTGTTGAAATATATATATAATAATTTAACTTTTCTGAATGAATTTTTAAAAAAGGTTTGGGATTGTTTTAGAATACGTTTACCGTAATCTTTGACTTGTTATAATTGAGCCCTAAAATACTCTTAACGTTAAAAATGTCATCACCAAAGTGTTTTAGAGTTATGGTAAAAATTCATAACCCAGGGACATAGTGATGGCAATTTTAGACATTTTAAAATAATCATTACTGTTCCTTAGTTAAAATTGCCCGATTTTTATTATAGGATGAAATTTGACCTATCATGAGTTTGGAAAAAAGAATAAAATAATTTAATGTTTTCTCGTAAATGACAATCGGTGATTTTCTTAAGGGCTCTCAGAACTCTTAACATTTGAAAAATTGAAAAAAAAGGAGCATTTTCAACATTTAATATCTTAAAACGTCTCTGATTTAAAACACAATATTAATTGACATGAAAGATATAAGCATTTTCTTTTATTTGATACATTTAAAAAATTGCAAGATGCAGAATTAATATTTACAGGGGGCTCCAAACTGTCACCCATCTGTCGAGCAGAAAATTGGTATGACAGCTTACGCGCATGATTGCAAAATATATTTTGCAACTAGAATGAAATTTCTTGTGTCTAATTATACTTTAGATAATAATAACTATCCTGAACCTAAATAAATTTGTATTTAATGCAATTTTATATTGTTAATACGAAGTTATAGTTAGTTAAAACGAAATTTTGAAATTTTTAACAATATAATCAACTAAAAAAAATATTTTTTTTAAACAATAAAAATTAAATTTTAGGTTCCTTTTATACAGACTAACATGAAATATATGTTTTAAAAATTTCGGGAAAATAATCAGAAGTTTTTGAGATATCCTGCGCGTTATGCCCTAAAACGTCATATGGAGCAAAATAACTTCAAACTTTCGGAAATGCCGTTTCAGCTATTGTGCGGGTATAATTCTAAAAACCGTAACTTTTGTTCTAATGGTAATTTCAAGGAAATAATTACAGTAGAACCTCGACTATCCGAAGTAATTTGGACCGACCCTCTTTCGGAAAATCGAAATTTTCGGATAATCGAGAATGCTTTAATTTTAAGATTAGCGAGAAATATATGGATTATATGGTAACAAGCGCTTAATAAAAATAAAGCAATATCAAACTAGAAACAACAATAAATTATATGAATTTTAATTTTGAAATTAAGTTCCTTTTAATTTTATCACAATGGTTTCAAAAAAAGGTTTTGTTTGTTGCTGCTTCGATTGCCTTTGCTTTGAAGCTCTATCATGGAGTGTTTTAATAGTATTAGTTCACCAGTATCACAGTCTTTCTGCCGCTCCAGCCATGCCAAACCTTTTGCAAAATATTCAAAAGCTTCAGAATTGCTAATTTGTTCGTTTTCTTCGTTCCACTCCGCAGTTTACAGGAGCTCAAGTTAAATTCAAAGAAACTCTAAGAAAAAGGATATTTATTACAAGGAAAATATTTATATGTACTCGTTGTTCGGAAAGGACTGCTTGCACAGAAAGAATATGATAGTTAAAACAAAAAAGGTTTTAAATTGGATTTTGCACATAAAAAAAAAAAAAAATGAAAAATAAGCTTTAAAAATGGATTTCGGTTAATCGAGAGTTTCGGTTAAAAGATTTTCGGATAAAAGAGGTTCTACTGTTTAAAAAAATGTTCAGAAAAGATAGGAGTGTAACATCTAAAAAAATAAGAAAATTGAAAATTTTGAAGCTTTAAGAATCCTGAGACCCCCTTAAAACTGTTGATGCTGTCTTCCAGATTTCAGCCTCTATGATAATGTTCGCCAACATATTCTTCATTTTTTCGTCTTTGGAAGGAAAAATAAACTATATTAAAAAGTATTCGGCTGTAGACATGTTGTAGACGGTTTACGACAGTTTTTATAACACAGGGCCGAAACTAAAGGGGGGCATGCGCCCCGGGCGCCAGAACGAAGGGCGCCAAATGAAGGATGATACCTTTGGAATGGATCATTTTCTTCTGGTGGACTGATGGCTTCTATTACTATGAAACAGCCATTATAAATGAAGTGTTAGGTGAAGATGAAAGAGCAGTCGTAAAAAGTTAGAACTCTGATTTTCTGGTCAGAATGGGAAAAAAAATGGCTATAACTTTTTTTTTGACAAAAAATATTATGGCCATTTTTTTCACATTCCGACCAGAAAATCAGAGTTCTAACTTTTTACGGCTACTCTTTCATCTTTACCTACCACTTCATTTATAATGGCTGTTTCATAACAATAGAAGCCATCAGTCCATCAGAAGAAAATAACTCCGTTAAAGCGGAACTCGGTTAAGCAGGACTCGGATAATCGGGACTCTACTGTATATTTCATTTTAAAAATGATCTTTAGAATATTTTTGTTGGTGTTCATAGGGGAGTCATGACCCCCGTGACCTTCCCCTTGGATTGTAGATTACGTAGTTCAGTATTACATATTTTAAAATTATATTTTAAATTTTAAAATAAGTCGGGTATTAGAAAACAAGTAAAATTTTCTTCGTAAATATATTTTGCGGAAGAGGGGAAGGGGGCAAAATTCACGTTTGCCCCGGGTGCAAAAAAGGCTAGTTTCGGCGTTGTTATAACATACAATGATGTAACATTCTGTGCAATGTACTGCTATTTCAACCAAAAAACTTTAAAACATCTCATCACTCAAAAATTACAGCTATAGAATTTCATATTTAATCGATAATAAAATATTAATACATTTTTTAACGTTTCAAAGTCTCATAATGCAAATGAAGAAACGTAAGCATTATACAGGGTGTCTACAGAATCAGTATACGATTTTTAGAAATGGGCTCTAGATCCAAATTTTCTGCAGTTTATCTGATAAAATGCATTTAACAGAAGTAAAAACTAACCATTGTGTGTGCTTATATATGGAGATTAATGTGTAAAAAGATGCACGAGGCCTTAACCGGCATTAATTTCATATTCTTTACAACTTCCAGCAGACCATAACATAGTTCGATAAGCTTTTTTAGTCCTCGAATTCAATCTCATGCACACCTTGGATGTGCATGTTCATTTAAATGATATGGTAGAGTTTCCAGGAAGCACAGTAAAAAATACCGAGCTCATGGTTGTTTTTGCAATGGAACTATGAATAAATAGAAGTTTACAGATCTTCAAATGGTGAATCTTCAACTCTAACCGGCTTCACAGGGGCTGATTACTGCCGGAGAAAGAATCAGCGGTAATCACACCCTGTGTTTCCGCTATATTGTAACAACCTAAACAATCTTCTGCCAGTGTCAGTGAAAGAGGCTATAATGCTGTGCGAGTAAAAACTTATAAAGCTAAATTACCACAATAAAATGTTTCCCAGCAGACTTAACTATTCAAGGACAGCTTGTATACTCCAAAACGTATGTTAAAATTTAAAAACCGAAAAGAAATACCTTTAAAACGACTGTATGGAAATCATTTAATTCAAGGAAATCGTACTGTATAAGCAACCGTTTTTTTTTTTTTTCCACAAAAGTATTTTTCTACAGTACGCCCTACGAAGAAGAATTGCTGGAAGTGCTTTTACAGTTCTGGAACACGTTTTGAAATTTAACTATATTTCTTTTTTTTTTTTTTTGCAAACTACTTTATGTGTATAAATTCCTATATCATATACAGGGCTACACAAAAGATTTCAAGTACATTTCTATTTATTTATGGAAATTGCTGAAAGGTAATTTTCAAATGTGCTTATGCATTTAATTGAACTAATTTTTAGTATACTATGTAGTATACATACAAATCTGTAGATCCTATAGAGGATTGCACACAAAAATTCGACTAAATTTATAACTAATTACAGAAGGGTTTTCAAATTCGTTATGTATTTTATAAATTGTTTCTTTAGACATCTTTGACCTTAATAAACTGTACAGTTTTGTTACAGTGTTCTGAATGTGTTGGAAAGTGTTACATAATCTATGCTGGATGCATGATTTTTCATTCTCTTCTTTTTTACTTTAAGAAATGGGTCTGCTGTCATTTGACTGATCGTGAATATTATGAAGCAAAACATTGATAAAATTAATTTTACATACGCAAATAATAGAAATGCAAGCCGCCATGCTTTCACTCCAATAAGCAGTCAAAAAACTTTGTTTACTTTAAGGAAAGCATTACTTTTATGCAAATTTCTTGAACATTTCCAAATGCAGGAATGGCATTATGCTACCGGAAAATACTGAATAAAATTATCTTAAATGTTAAAAGAAAAATTACGGATTAAAGTGTTTCCAAGTTCATACATAGCTTTACTGCTTTTCGAAATTATTCAGCCGTTAACTAATGGGAAATTTTTGCATGTCTTAAGAAAATAATTTTATTTCAAACTGTAACATGTACAAACTAAAAGACGTGGTTTCGCAACTTAAATTAATATCAACAATATTTTTATTTATTGAAGTAATTTTTCTCTCTTGAAGCTCTTGAAGAAGTAATTTTTCGTTTAAGTGTTTTTTAACAACAAACAACGGGTATAAAGGAACTGTAAAATTGAATTTAATCTGTGTTAAAATACAAAATGATAATTAACTACTGCGGTTCGTTTGATTCAAGACAGACGTGGCGGACAGCTGCGAGGGCATACGCTGACGAATGCAGCGGGGACCCCGACATTAAGTTTGTTTTGAAAAAAAAAGACCATCGAAGTGGGCCAATCTCTCTAGTGATATAATATCGTTTAAATCTTTAATGTATAAATGACGACTTAAAAATGTGGAACCTGGCTTTGAAAATGTGACAAAACAAGTTTTGAAAGATTAGTTTTTTTATTAAACACTGACACATAAATAAATAATTCCAAATAGAAGTAACAGAAGTTTGTTTTGAAAAAAAAAAAGACCATCGAAGTGGGCCAATCTCTCTAGTGATATAATATCGTTTAAAACTTTAATGTATAAATGACGACTTAAAAATGTGGAACCTGGCTTTGAAAATGTGACAAAACAAGTTTTGAAAGATTAGTTTTTTTATTAAACACTGACACATAAATAAATAATTCCAAATAGAAGTAACAGAAGTTTGTTTTGAAAAAAAAAAAAAGACCATCGAAGTGGGCCAATCTCTCTAGTGATATAATATCGTTTAAAACTTTAATGTATAAATGACGACTTAAAAATGTGGAACCTGGCTTTGAAAATGTGACAAAACAAGTTTTGAAAGATTAGTTTTTTTTATTAAACACTGACACATAAATAAATAATTCCAAATAGAAGTAACAGTCTAAAATACTTACAGGCTTCCTAATCCACGATCAAACTTCAGTCAATTTTCAAGTATCTTTTATTTCTGTAACACATAAATAAATAAATGCAAAAAGAAGTAACAGCCTAAAATAATTACAGACTTCCTAACCTGCGATCAAATTTCAGTCAATTCCCTTTACTTGAAACATTTTTGGTCTCTTGAAGATGCCCCTGATTTCAATATGTATATTTAGATATTTCTAAATATAAAATTACCTGCAGGCAGACAGGAAAGTGTGTTTTGCAGTTAATAAAACGATTACTTACAAATGAAAATTCAAAGAATTTCACAATGAGGCATTAGAGGAAAATATCTAACTCAAATGATGAAACTAATTTTAAAAAGAAGCGAAAAAGAAAAATATTTCTAATGAAACTATTCGATCTTTAGCTATTTTGGAGCGAAAAATAGTGAAAGCAAATATCGCATCTCCTTTCTTTCACCAACTAAATTAAAAGTGTAAAAACTAACTTATTTCTCTCCAAATTTCTGTACAATGATATTTTGCGAAAGGCCTCATAGGAAATGGAGAGGAGACATTTTCGACAACTTTGCAAATACGTCTAACCTTATTTTATATCTAATATTGTACCAAGGAATCTTATAGTAGCATATGAGAACTTTAAAAAATAATTCTCTTAAAACTGTCAAATATTCATGTTTGTGTTTTGGTGCAGACCAGGGCTGTCGTGAAAGTTATAAAACGGTATTCACCGTGTACCTTCTGGATTTTCTAAAAGCAGCAACAAGTTAGCATGCTTTCTGCTTCTCAAGTAAAGATATAGCGCATATTCTCTAGTGTATACTCTCTGCTTCTAAAGTGCACTCTGTTTTTTTTTTGTTTTTTTTTTTATTTTTTTATGACTACGGCGCTGGTACAGACATAAATGGATAACCGAATTTGAACATTAAATTGCATTAAAGCATGTTTTTTCCTTCCATTTATTTTTTCAGAGTTTGAAGCTGTACTTTTTCTGATATCCAGCAATATGACATGTTAAAATGATAAATTTGTCGGATTTAAAGATAAAAAATGTTGCATTTTTTAAAACACCTGTGGTTTGTTTTGATTTATACTATTAAGATTAATTATGTTTATTTATTATGCCTCATTAAATATATTTATCTCTTTAATTTGAAAGAAGATTAATATAAAATTAAATTATAAAATTAAATCATTAAAAATATTTATTTCTTTAATTTGAAGATTTGTTGATAACTAATTTTAAATATATTTAGCAACGTTTAATCGTCGAAATGTACAAAATGTAAAAATAATATACGAAATGTTAACTAATTATGTTTCGTCTATTTTTTTGTTGGGCAGCCAAACATGTCTTTTGAATTAAGCATCTTTAGACATTTAATATGTAAATAGTTAATATGTAAAATTATGTAAATGTTTGTTTTCTGCTGTTAATGACGAGATAGACGGATGCTTTGGTGTGGAGCAAAATGTTGAAGAAAGATAAATAATTGAAGCATAAGGTGATACATCTAATGAGGTCAAAGAAAATATTGGATGAAGTTTTTGTGTTTTGACACAACTTATTTTCACATGGTTTTTCCAAATTGCACTTATTAAATTGAAATCCACTTCATAAGTTTGACAAATTTTGTTTCTGGCATAAGGATATTTTTTAAAATCAACAATTGATGAAACAAAAGCCAATTTTCTTATTAGATATTGCCCTGTAACAATTGGATTAAATTCTTATTCTGAAAATTGTGTTTAGAGTTGATACTACACGTCGTTTAAACTGCAGGTTCGAAACATACTTGATAATATTCTTTTGTGTCGATTCGAAACTTTTATATAAATCAAATTCGAAAGGTTTCATAAAAACGAAGAAAGGCACACTCACAACAACTCTAATAAATTCACACACTAGATCTTAAATTAAAGCACTTCCTTTAAAAACGTACATTTACAGTTTATTTACAAATATATAGAGATATTAACATTATTACTCTCATTTGAGAGTTCCATTTTTAACGACAGACGGTTCAAATCAAATTATTACATCTACCTTATAAAAGAAAATCAGAAAACAATAAGAGGGGGTTGCCACAGCAGCTGACTGACAGAAAATGGCAAGTATCGCCAAGTTGGCATTCTCAACACGCTGCACCGGGCTGAACACTTAGTTTAGCATCTACATTAAACAATTTAATAAACATAAGAATATACTTAAATACGACAAATTTTCAGTTAACATACTTACATACAGCTACAGACATACAAGAAAAATAATAAGAATGCTGCAATCTAAGAAAGAAACTAAAACACATGAAATTAATGCAAATTAAACAATAATAAAGGTAAATATGAGTAACAAAGAAATTAAAAGTTCAAGAATAGGTTTTTTTTTTTTTTTTTAGTGTCCAAATTTTTAGTGTCTATTAATTTAGCCCACCAAGTCCAGTTCCAGATTACACAAAAGTTGCACAGGTCATTTGAGATCGCCTTTTCCAGTCTGTACTACACAGGATCTTATTTTAGAGTCACGACTAAATATGAGTTCTTTAACTCGACCACATTTCCACATATGTTTTGGGAGCTTTTCATCATGAATTATCACTATATCATTAACTTTGAACTGAGGCGATGTATTTATGTTTTCACTTGAAAAGCAGATCTAAGTTCTAACAAATAATCATTTCTCCAACTTTTCCAAAAGTGGTCAGTAATCTGTTGCTTATATTTATATTTTTTCGTCAACAAAATCTTATTGGATTTCTCTTGCGTACAAATTGGTAAACCATAAGAAGGTAAGGACATTAATCGTTTGCCAACCAAAAAATGAGATGGCATTAAAGGTGATGGTTCAGAATTTTCTTCGTAGAGATAACATAAAGGACGTGAATTGAATACAGTTTCAATTTCTGTAAGTATTGTTTCTAGCTCTTCATAACTGAGACAAGTTTTGCCTAGAACCTTTTTCAAAGGTGTTTTGACTGATCTGACTATTCTTTCCCAGAAGCCACCCCACCAGGAAGCCCTGGGAATTATAAACTTCCATATTATCTTATTCTTTCTCAAATAATAAAAAATTTCATGCTTAAAAACTCTTTTCCAAGCATCTTTTAACACCAAATCAGCCTTAGAAAACGTCTTGGAATTGTCACTGTATATTATTTTGCAGAAACCTCTCCTAGAGAAAAATCTTCGTAGTGCTAAGATAAAGGTTTCAGTACTTAGATTGGCGACTAGTTCTAGGTGTATCACTCTAGTTACAACACATGTGAATACGACAATATAAGTCTTTCCAGTACCTTCAGAAGTTTTATAATAAATCGGACCGGCAAAATCGACACCAGCGGTTTCAAAAACTGGTGTTTTGATGATTCTGTCTTTCGGTAAATGTGCTATTTCCACCTTTCCATGAATAACATTAAGTTTTCGACATATCATACACGATCTTAAGACGGATTTTACAAATCTTCTTCCTTTTATTATAAAATATCTTTCACGAAGGTGAGCTAAAGTGACAGCTACACCAAAATGGTACATTCTTTCATAAGCATCCTTAATTAGTAATTTTACAAAATAAGATTTATTAGGAAGTATCCACGGATATATTTCCTGCTCTGTAACTTCAGAAAACTGAAATCTTCCGTATAAAACAAGTAAGTTATTTTCATCTAATTGTGGATTAAGGTTGTATAAAGAAGAAACTTTATTAAGTGCTTTTTTTTAAGTGCTTCTATTTCAACTTTAAATGAAGTTTCCTGAGTTTGTTTAATCCAGTATTTTTCTGCTATTTCTATTTCTGAAGTAGTTAAAGGTCCTAAAATTTTAGGGGTTTTCGAATTGGCATTATGAATAAAACGCATTATCCAAGCAGTAATATTATATATGCGATTTAAACTACTAAATTTTGCCATAACAAATATTGGCTTAGGAATTGAGTTTGATTCGTTACATAATAGTGTTAAATTTAGTTTTGCTTTCATTTCATTAAAAACTTCGGGATCAATTTCTATAGACCTTTTTGAAGGCCACATATCTTCCGGTAGTGATAACCAAGGTGGGCCGCACCACCATACTCGTATCGAACCCATTAAGTTCGATAAGTTTTCCCCTGGCGTAAGCAGATCTGCAGGGTTTTCTTTTCCGGGACAATAATTCCAGTCCTTTGGATCTGTCAATGACTAAATTTCGGTTACACGATTGGAAATAAAGGGTTTCCAGTTTGTAGTAGAACCCCTAATCCAACAAAGAGTTATTTCTGAGTATGACCATAACTTTATATTTAAATTCGAATTATGCAATACTTGTTTTAAATATTTCCACATTCTAGCGGCAACTACTGCACTGATCAATTCCAGCCGTGGAATGGTTAACATCTTGAGGGGGGCCATTCTACATTTACTCCAAACAAAACTTGTTTGAATTTCACCAGTTAACGAAATGGAACGCAGATAAGCAACTGCTCCATACCCTTTGGGACCAGCGTCACAGAAAATGTGAATTTGTGATTTTTCAGAAATGTTTATCCCATTAGGAAAATATTTTCGGGGTATTTCAAATGTTCGTAAATGTACAACTTATGAACACCAAGTGTTCCACTCGCATTTCAAATCTTTGGGTAATTTATTGTCCCACTCTAAACCTCTTTGCCATGTTTCTTGCAACAAGGCTTTAATACGTATTACAAATGGATTCACAAATCCTAATGGATCATACATTTTCAGTAACATTTTAAACACTGTTCGCTTTATGGGATCATTGATATAACACGCTTCAAAGGGCTGCGCATCTAACATCAAAACATCAGATTTAGTATTCCAAATCAGTCCTAGCACTTTTAAGATACTACCTGTGTTTTCCTCACTTATACCTAAGTTATCAGATTCCCACATTTCCCTAAGTTTAATAGAATTTGTTTTAAATTTTCTCAAATTCATCACAGCTTCTTTAAGAATTTCAGAAGCTGTAACTGATAAATAATAAGCTTCGTTATCTAAATCTGATCCGAAAATTAAATCATCGACATATAGGAATTATCTAACATATCTACAACACTTGGATTTGATCTCGATATTGCTTTATATGATTTTTAATTGTGGCAGCCAAAATAAATGGTGAACATGAAACGCCAAATGGTACACGTCTAAATCTTAAAATTTTGAAAACGTTGTTTGCGTCATTATATAACCAAAGAAATTTAAGGTAATCTCGGTCTTCTTCAGCTACGGAAATTTGAAGAAAGGCCTTTTCAATGTCCGCACAAAAAGCAGTATTGAATTTTTTGAAATTAATGATAATTTCTAATAAATCTGGGTTCAGATTTGGGCCACTGTTCAAACAATCATTTAATGATTTGTTGTTTTCTTTTGAGGAAGCATCAAATACCATTCTAACTTTAGTTGTGGGTTTATCATGTCGCAAGACAGGTCGGTGAGGCATAAAATAACCACTATTTACAGCTTTATTTGAACATTCTTCCACTATGATATTTAATTCCTGTTCAATCACAATTCCTTTATATTTCTGCAATAATTCCTTATCTTTAAGCAATTTTCGATTTAACTTAATAAACCGGTTTCTAGCATTGCTATAATTACTTCCTAAATCTCTTTTATCATCTTTCCATAACAATTTAGCTTCGTAACGGTGTTCAAGAAAATGCAAATTGTTTTCGATTTTTTCGATTATCTCTTTATCTAATTTAGAAATATTTTCTTCTGTATTCATCCCTAAAGTTTCTAACTCCCACAATGTTTTCAAATCATTTTGAATAGGTTTCATAACCTGAATAGATAAGACCCCAGCTTGTTTACTCTCACTATTTTTATTTACGTCAATTGTCCCGCAGAGGGAATGCCCATGTAAATTTTCACAGACGAACAATGATTTATTTATGGGATATGTTCTATCATTAATTTGATATAAATAGTCAACTCCTATTAATGTATCAACCTCACTATTTTCAAAATGTTCCCACCGGTCAAGACGAAATTTAGAAAGTTTTCTCTTAATTTTGATTGGAAAAGGAGGAATTTATATCAAAGAATTGGTTATTAGCGGTGTGACTAATGCTTTAATTGCTATACTACGTTTTCTGTCCGTCAAGTGAATTAGCTTTAGCTTAACGACATCATAACATCGTTCTTCAGATTTTCTCGAACCGAAAGTATAGACAATTAATTTTTCCTTTCTAATGAGCTCAGATTTTAATTTTGAAACTAAATTTTCTGTAATGAAAGTTCGGTGACTAGCAGAGTCAAATAAACAAAGTGCAGTTTCTGAATTTTCACCCGCTTCAACTTTTACATGAATTGTTTGCAATATTACTTCTCTACTGATATTATTTATATTGCTTTTACAATGAGATACGGAGGAAATTATACTATCTGAATTTTTTGATACTTCTGTTTTTTTTATTAGAATTACAAAGTATAGTATTGTGATATGTTTTGCCACACACTTTGCAGTTTTCATTCGAAAATTTACAGAAATTAGCGGTGTGAAATTTACGGAAGCATTTAAAGCATTTTCCTTCCCTTTTCAATTTTTCTCGCATTTCCGGAGTGGTGAAAGATTTAAATTTTCAGTATTGTGATCAGTCTGGTTACAAAAAGTACAGTTATTTTTAATATTTGCGGTTAAGGCAGAAGCTGATGGAACGAATTTTTTATAATTTTCCTGCTTCTCAGGGATTTTTTCAAAATATTTTAATTGGACAGTGGCCTCGCGAGATTCAATTTCGTCTTTAATCCATTGAGCGTTTCACTAGATTATAAAAATGTACCTTAAAAAGGCCTTGAATAGGAAAAAAGAACTTGTTCGAAAAGGTAGAAGGGGTTATGTGATTTTGTAGTTGAAAAGTGCTAAGGGATTTAGTTCTTTCCCCTTCTTTCTGACACTGAATGATTGAAACGGCTGTCCACTGTCTTTTATGAGGCGTGAATGGGCGTTTAAAACTAGTTGACTAATAGCTTTCGAAAACGATTGTCTAGTTAATCCCAGACAACATCTGAAAGTATGTAACGAAATAGCAGTTTTCAGGAATACAGGTGTGTGTTCCGTGTTGCTTAGAATAATGTTTGCAAACTGTTAATGTAGTATAATTTGCTTTATATGCTATTAAATTTTATCTAAATTTGAAAAGAATTTATATCTTCGTAATAACAAGCATGTTTCATTTCCTCTAAATGCATTCTTTTTTTCTAAACAGTTTCTGTTACATAAACTTGTAAATTTTATTAATTTGTAATGATTTAATTACAAAATTAAACTGGAAGTAATCGATTTTTTAAATAAATTTACATTTTATAAAACGCACGCATAGCGATAGATCTCACTATACAACGAATCTCAATTAGGGGCTGTGCAAATATAACGATATCAACTTTTCGGTAATTTCGAACCCCCTCCCCCCCTTACGATATTATTCGTTATCATCTCTCGAACCCCCCCCCCTCCCCCCAGGTAATGATATCGTTATCAATGTATAAAAATTTGATTTTTTTCTTTTGTTTTGAATGATTTATAAATATGGTTCCATTTATTATTCTCATACTTTATTGATTCATGAGAAGTCAATAAAATATCACTTTATATATGAAATAACTTTATATCAAATAATACTTAGAAGAAATAGTTACTATTTAAAAGTATTTAATGTGTTTTGCATAATGCATTCAATAATATATCCTTGCACTAGACCCCGCACGGGGGGGGGGGGGGGGCAGACGTAACTTTTTATCAACAAAACAGGTAGACAACATGCTTTTTCTTTTATTTATTAGTAAATACAAGTACCATTTCAAACATACTTCCCATATGTTTTCTCGAACAGCGTATTATATATGCATATTCCTATGACAGAATAGGAATGCTAAACGTTGGTGTTTTCCATATTTTGGAAATAAATAGTTTATAGTCATTTAATGATTTTAATAATATTTTTGTATTTTCATAAAAATAAGATAACATACTATTTTGATCTAAAGACAAGGTTACAAATAAAAAGAGAAAATTTGGGTTGGATCAAAATTGATAACGATATCAAAAGACAATCCTCCTCCCTCCCCTAGAGATATCTTACGATATCATGTGCCAGACCCCCCCCTCCCCCCTAAAATGATAACGTTATATATGCACAGCTCCTTAAACGTTTAGTACACTTTAGTTACACTTTTAGATAGGGTTATTCATCGTATCTCAATTTCAATTAATGCTAATATTATTTTTTTTCTTTTATAAATAATAATAATAATAATAATTTCTCATTATGCAAATTAGTGTAACATCTGCTTTCTTTGATTTTCTGTGATATAAATCTGAGATAGCTGATATATTGTACATTATCCTGATGAATATACCAGTTGAAAATACATTAAAATATTCTAACACCCCCCCCCCCCCCCCCCACCACCACCAAAAAAAAAAGTGATTTGTTATAAAGTATTTCAAATGCGCATTCAAAATAAATGGAAAAAACTTCTTTTAAATGATAATTCTTCTAACTTATTTTTTTTTTGTGAGCAATAAAAGAATTAAAACAAATTTTAATAAGATTTTCAAAATGTGCAAATTCCTGTTTAAAAAAAGAAGAAAAAAATACAAACTGACAACCTTTTTTCCAGCCATACATAAAAAAAAAAACAAAAAAAAAAAAAAAAAAAAAAACAGGCGGATTTTTGGATCTTATAATTTAGCTTCCAGATAACAAATTTGAATTTTTATTAATTCCTATTATTTTACTGATAAATGTAGAACATTAAAAGAAAAACATTTATTGATGTAATCAAAGTGGCAGTAATTATTTCAACCTTTCCTTTCGTCTCGGCAGGCAATTGTTTTAGTACAGTAAAACCAAACATGTTAAGGCGTTTCTTTTTTATAAAGTACACTATTTCTTATACTTAAATCATGTTTAGAGATAGTAAAGATATATTATTTAAGTTTTACAGAATTAATTAATCAGTAACACTGCACAGTACCACTGTATATTACAATAAAATCGGTTAATACGAGATCACTAGGTACGAAAACAAATTCTGTTTTAGACAGGTTTTACTAGGTGTAATTGTGTAATATTTTGTATTTGGGAATATAAAATTCTCCGTTTAAGGCAGGATTATGTTATACATGGATTTCATTTTTACAGGTTTTACTGTAATTAATTAGTGATCATAGTATTGCATCATTAATGAATTATAGGTGTAATACTTGTGCATATGTATAAGAGGCCTCCCCACTTAATCGGGTCACGGATAATCGAATACCCCGCTTATTCGAATAGAATTCTCCGGAGCCGAATTTATTCCTATTGGTTCTATGTTATTTTCCCCCGCTTAAACCAAATAACTTTTACGAACCTCCCCGCTTAATCGAATAAGAACTGTGTGACCGTTTTTTGAAAATAGGCGCAGAAAGCCCGTTTCAGCTAGAATTTCCTTCCACCTTTTGTCATTTCCGGTTCCTTTACGCTGAAAACAAATTTTCAGTTCTTCCTGCAATGATTTTGGTCGGCAGGTATATAATGGACAGGTCAAATGATTTCCCCACCTTGATCTCACCACCATCGCTTCTTGCTGTTAATCAGGCTTTAATGGCAATGCGTCGTCACTTCGAGACTCGAGATGGTCGTTGTGATATATTGCACTCATTCGAAAAATAACTCTATATTTACTCCTTTAAAATTTCACTTAAACAAACCACTTTAAACGATTTTTTAAAGGCAGTATAAGTAACATAAATTAGAAGTAGCAAAGTTTTGACCAAACTCAAACGAGCTGCATTAAGTGTGATGTAAACCATATAAATGAATATACTGACGTTAAATTAATAAGTATTTACTTTATATTAGCATTCGTATTTATTTTAGTTTATGTTATTCTATTAACGATTTATTATTTTGTTAATTAAACATACCGTAGATGGGTATTTTCCCTTTTTATTACGCATATTACAGTTATGATTCCCCGTTTAATCAAAACCCCGCTTAATCGAATATTATTTCTGGAACGAAAAATAATCGTTTAAACGGGAACGACTGTATTACTGATTAAATGCAAGTTTTAATTTTAACAATGAAACCCTTTAAAACGAAATGATAAGGGGCAATATAATAATTTTGAATTAGAAAATTTCCAAAGAACTTTGGATTTTTTTAAGGCAAGATTCCGCTTAGTACAGGTATTACTATGTATAAATAGGTCAATGGAGAGTCTGCATAGTAATATACAAAATAAATGTGTTTTTGTAAGTTCCATTGTAATAAAAGTGCCCTTTTTTTTTCGGGTGTCATTTTTCTCCTTCTCACCACCTAGGAAAAATAATTACATTTAAAATTTTCCGATAACAGGAATTATTTTAGGTACCTAATATATTCTCCTATTGAAAATGAGAAAAATACAATCCATTTCAAATATCTGTGAAGAGTAATACCTCCCACCACCCTCACTTTATCTCCCATAAAACTTCCAGCGTCCATCGGCCATAAAGAGATAAAAAGGATTTAAACTTTACAACAATAAGTTCGCAACTCCGCGGGACACAAGTTGAACATTCTTAGACCAGATGGAAACTAAGCACTATTTTTAATAATTTCGAAATGTATTCATGTATTTTTTCTTATATTTAGTACAGTAAGACTCCGCATTTTTTCAAAAATTCTTCGGAGAAATTGAAAAAGAATATTTGTAAAAAGAAACATGAGCTAAAAATCATGTGTCTAGCATAAATTATGAAACACTTTCCAATACATTCAGAATATTGAAATAAAACTTTACAGCTTATTACGGAGAAAGGTGGTGTCTAAATAAATAAATTAGAAAACACATAACGCATTTGAAAACCCAATTTCTGCAATTGCTGTCAGTTAGTTGGAAAAATATCTATTTTTTGTGCAGCCCTGTATATGCTCTATAACTTTGTATGTATGTATGCAAAAATTTAGTTCCGCAGGAAAATTCCCATTCAGCAATTTCTGTCAATAAACGGAATTGTACTTGCGATAGTGATTCCCAGTATATGACCTATTGAATTTATAAACACCACATAATATAAAAAAAATAATAATAACAACAGTCAAATTTAAAAACGTATACCGCAACTGATAACGAACTTATAGCAATTATTGGTCATAGGCCAAATTTTTGTGTGTGTCCCTGAAAATGAAATATAAATTCTATGCACATCATATTCTACAGTAATCGCCTTGTAGTGTACAACTCCTTAGTGAAATATAAAAATTCCAATATGTTTAAAATAGTGTAATATCATTAAACTACACCATACACGATTTTTCTAATTCACCGTAATGTGACGGCATTCTTTTGCGTGTCCCTGTAAACGAATCTTACATGCTACACATTTCATTTTCAATAATGAACATGCCAAATTAAACAAAAATAACATATATCAATTTTATGGCAATTGGACTAAATTTATGTGAATTAGAGCACGGACAGAACGAAAGACAGACAAACCGAATTTATAAACGCTTTTCAACTATACTGGAAAGAGTTAAAAAAAAATCAAATGACACTTTTTATCACTTTTTAAGATTTATCCTTTTTTTAAGTTTTAGGATTTGGATGAAACCAGTTTTAATTTTCCTTCTCAAGATATTTTTATTTTTTTCATTTAATTTTTAAACAAATAATATTAATAAACAAATAGTAGTAATTATTATCTCTGCGTATTTGTATGTATGGAAACTTTGAAAACTTTCTCCAGCATAAAAAATAAAAGCTCATAAAAATAAGAACGAAGAATAGATTGTGAGAATAGATTTCAAGAATAGATTGTGAAATACTTTCCAACACATTTATCTATCTATAAAACTGTACTGAAATTTTACCGGTAAATAAGGCGCAAGATATGTGGCAGGAAGATATGTGAGTAAACAGTATGGTAAACATATAACACATTTAGAAATCCAGTTTTATCAATTACCTTCTATAATAATTAAAAAAAATAGTCAATTACGCACCCAAACGGCCATGTATCTTGTTGGTTTGCGTATCCCTGTATAAAATTTTTTATGTTCCACAAACTTCTATTGGCATACAAATATAGTTCAGCGAGAAAATGCATCACACAATTAAAACTATTCTCTAAGCAACTTCCATAGTCAGTAATACTTATATTTTTTTTTTCTGCGTTTCAAGTAAAGCAGGTGTATCTGTTCTTTCAACGCGCTACTTTGATAGCTTATGTATAAGAACAGCGAGTTTTATATATTTATGGAAACTTTGACCAAGGATAGTCTTTGGGGTGAGAAGGAAGAGAGTGGGGGAACATAAAAAAACTTTACATACAGATATTTTAAAGGGGTTGAAATAAACATGTTGACTAACAAACGGAAATTTTATCATCTTGATCTTTACAATGTAGGAGAGGGCAGAGTTAAAGGGGTCGGGGGGTAACAAAGTATGAGTAAAAAATTCAGTATTTAGCGCAAGGAAACACAATTTAGGCAATACATTGCATAAATAAAAATGTTTTACAAAGATCTTTGAAAATAAAGTTTAATATATAAAATTATTGGTTATGGTGGTCCATTAAATACATATATATATATATATGTATATTACATATATATTGTCAGGGCCCGACTTATGTAGGTGCATGCGGGGAAGCTTCCCCGGGTCCCCCTTTTTAGGGGACTCCCATGAGAGTAGTCAGGATTTTTATTTAAATGGTGTCAAATGTTTAAAATTAAATAAAAGTGACCAAAATTCATACATTTTCGAACTTTTAAGAAGGAAGTGCGGTCCCCTTCCCCCCTCCGCTTTCAGTAACCTCTCCACCTACGCAAATATCATTAGAAAACTAATGATTAATATTTTATTATGACAATTTAGTATTCTATAGTTTTCAAAAGCAATTCTTTATTAACGTTTTTCTCTTAACGTGGCAAGTTAAAACCAATACTTATAACCAATTTGGGACGTTTTCTTTTAGACATCTTATAACGTACGTAGATAAGCAAAGTAAATGTTTGCAAAGAAATACTCGTATCAAACAATCTATCATTTTTTTTTCTACTATTTTCCTACAAGTATTTTTTTCTTAAAGTTTTGATTATCTTTTTGTGACACTCTGTATACAGAAGCAGTACCGGATATAAAACTTATGCATATAATACAATAGTATGAAGTTTATAACTAGCTACTTCCACATTATTCACAAAAAAATCTATAGATAGATAGATAGAGGGGGGGGGGCAGAATGATTCTTACCTTTCCCCCCATAGCCTAAGTCGGACCCTGCCCTGTATATGGTGGTTAATTAATGCTCTTCCGCCTGCCCTACCGCTAACTTTTGTAAATATTATTTAGATGAAAAAAAAATTGCTCGTTTAACAATAAAAACTTTGACACATTAACGAATTAATATATAAGTGTAAAAGCTTGACAAATGCAGGTATGACTATGTAAATGATTTGAGAGCAAATGTTTTTTTTTTCTTTCACTTTTACTTTTTTTCACTTTTCGACAAATAAATTACATGAGAAATACAAGCGTTTTCCCATTGTAACCTTTATCGGGCTTCCGTGTGCAGAATTTTATTTTCAAAACGCCAACTTTAACAGCATTTTCTAAAAGACTTCCTTCCTATGTTTATCGAAAATTGAAAAAAATTGTTCGACTTTATAGTTTCTGAATAAGAGTACCTGCCAATTCCATGTGTTTATGAACAAAACTGAATTCAGGAATGTGTCACAAAAAAAAATCAATTTGGAAGATTATGCAGTTTTTGTACGGGGCATTCGCCCAGAGCCCCCCAAATTTAGTGTCATAGACCTTGAAGCAATTGCAATAAGTTGGATTTATATGATGTAACAATTATCAGTCAGCATGAGCAGGAAAGAAATCAACATTAATTGTAAAATATATTTGTGATCTCTAAGTAATCTATAATTAAAAATGGATATTTAAATACGTTAAAATAAATGTGCATTATACAGTATTAGTGTAGTTTAATGCAT
Source organism: Maratus speciosus (assembly GCA_963932465.1). Taxonomy (NCBI): domain Eukaryota; kingdom Metazoa; phylum Arthropoda; class Arachnida; order Araneae; family Salticidae; genus Maratus; species Maratus speciosus. Next base: position 396,926,904 of record OZ010793.1, on the reverse strand, counting down.
TAAAATAAATGTTTTCTTAGTTTAATTCCCATGGTAACGAAATGAAAAGTTCAATCATCAAAATCTAGTTTAACTTTTTTTTTTCCAGTTTCAATACATTCATTTCATTATGATTGTTTTAATCATACTTATCATATAGTATTAGCATTAATTCTGATCATATAGTATTAGTCTATATGAGATATATTTATAAAAAAATAGATTGCCATGATTTAATTTGCCATTTAACAAACATGATTGTACAAAGTAAAGTAATAATAATAATAATAACAATAAATTTAAAAAGATAATGCTTTCATTTGCATTATTGTAAGAATCTTTCAGATAATGCTTCTTCCCTGTTTTTAAAGACATATACTTACACTTAATCATATCTACTGCTTTAATTGCATCCATTCTATTGATATTTTTGAATAATTCTATACTTGTACTGTTCATTGGTATCTTTTTAAACAATATATAGTTACACTTGAATATTTTAGGCTAATTGTGAGCTTGGTGTGCCATCGCGGAAAAAGTCTAGTACTGCTTTTCCATCTGACCTTTGTAAATATTACTTGCATTGCCATGAAATCGATATATGATATGGAGGCCTGTTCACTATTGGAAATAGTGAGTGTGGCCTTTATTGTTGGTTTACATGGATGTATAAAATAATTCGAATAAACTCGAATTACGGTCTAGATCGATATCTGCTTGTAGTACTTTTTTTTATAGTAGTATATTATTCCAACCGTAATAATTGATACACATTGCTAATGTGCACTGCAGTCTGTTTCCCATAAAAATTAATAGTAATAATAATGCGCGTAGTGTTTAGTGATCATTAACAGAGGAATTCCAAGACAACCGAAGAACAGTGCACTAAAAAAGGACGGTTGAAAAAGGGCACTTTTGTGAATATTTAAAATATTTTTTAGTAAAGGGTGGATTGCTGAAATTAAAATAATTTTAATATCTATAAAGAAAACTGTCTTATTTTGAAATTTGGTTTTCACACTCGAGTTCAAAATTTAATAAAACATTACTTTCATTATATCTTTCTTAAGATAAGAAAAAAGATGAAAAAAGATGAAGAAAAAAAAAGTTTTTACTTTCCAGTTCTTTTTTTTGTTTTGTTTTTGTTTTTGTTTTTGTTTTTTTTGCTTGCGCGTAAAAAATTAGAGGAAAATCAAATGATTAAGAGGAAGAACGATAATAGTCCAATTGTGGGAAATTTTGTATGACAGTTTTATTTAATGGCTTAAACGACGTAATATCGTTTGCTTATCTTAGATAGAGGAATAAGATGAAATAGTCCTTTGACAATGTAGTTAAAGATAGGTCGATACACAGCTGAAGATCGTATATTCACAAATGTAAATTGAAATATAGCTCTGAATAAACGGTCTATGACTATCATAAATTTTCCCTTCGACCTACAGATCCCATTTTTGTAATATGTCTGTTAAATTGTATTAAGACAAGCTTAATAAAACTAGTTTCTAAATTATTTAGATTTTACAATTTTCCTTGTGTATTCAATTTTTCCATTTCTTTAAAAACTGTTATTGTATGCAGATTTTTCAACAGAAAAAATATTTTAGAAATTCTTTGAAAAATCGGGTCAAGCCGAACCGGACCCGCAAGAGACAAAACTTAACCCGAAACAATGGATATCAACCCGATTTGCAGCAAAATTGTAGAAGTTAATCCAACCCCCGACAAAAAAAGAAAGGTTTCCCGACCCGATGCAGGACTCTACGCCATACTCAATAAATTTAGATCCTAAGTATTATTTAAATTATTTTCGAGAAAATATTTTCATTTCTGCTGTGCATTCCTTAAATTTTGTTTTCTTTGTTGAAACTTCAAAATTTTGACTCCCACTTATTCTTACCCCCCTCCATACACACACACACACACACACGTACAACCCGCTCTTAACTCTGCTCCCCTCTTACATTATAAAAATCAAGATAATGAAAAACCTTCACTTTTGAAAAAAGTACTTTTGTTTATGTTTTGACCCCTTTAAATGTATGTAAAAATTTGTTTCTTTTAATTCCATGTTCTCCCCCTTTCTCTTCACCAAAAGGCTGTCTTTGGTCAAAGTTCCCATAAATATATAAAAGTTAATAGCCTTATACATAAGCTATCCATGTACTAAATTGAGAGAATCTATAGATTGTATTTTCTGTTTCTAGATTGTATTTCCCGCGCTTTCTAGGGGCTTACTAATGAACAGCCGGCGTCTCCAGCAGAATATATTTTTTCAATACACAGCACCTATTTGTTAGTGTCCTTTAAGTGTAACGCTATGTATAATATACTTTTTTGATATCAATAATAGATATGCGGACTTAGCACGGGCTTTAGTTGAAGCTTAGAATTAGTTTTCTATAACTGAAAATATATGTAACTTTAATAACTAATAGATCTGAATTTTAGGTTCATCTAAGTATATATAATAATTATTATTTTTACCACTGATTTTTTTTTGCTAAGACCTTTTCACCGTTGACCTTTTTACCTAAATTCATTTGAAATAGAGTATCTACATTAAAATATACTGCAAACGATTTTCCCGCGTAGATCATTATGTAACGGAATTCTTTTGTGCGACTCTGGAAATGAATAATAAATTCTTTGCATTTCATATTCTACAGAAAGCATGTTTTAGTGCTGCACTTGAAACGATTTTTTCCCATTGGTCGTAATTTAACGGCATACTTTTGAATGCCCCTGTAAGGGAACTGTACATGCTACATATTTCATTTTCAATGGTGATCGTGCGATAGTAAATGTCAATAACACACAAAATTTCAGGGAAGTCGAATTATATTTGCGCAAGATAGAGCACTGACAGACAAACTGAAGTCATAAACCCTTTTCAACTATGTTGGAAAATGTAAAATAAATAAATTCCTCATAATTTAGAATTACAAATTGTCATTAGTGTGTGACTTAATCGGAGAAAAATTTTCTTTATTTTACGATATCGGAGGTAACATGCGCATATCAAATATCACGAATTTGATTTTTTTTAAAGTAGACCATTGAAAGTGATTATTTAAAAGTATTTAGGTAGAATAACTAAATTACTAAATTCTTCTATAAGCACGCTTGCGGAATGGGGCAGAATTTGATAACATACAGAAAATGTGCAACAAAGTTTTTATTATTAAAAATAACCATAAGTTTAATAATAATTCTTAGGCTACAATAAAGATAACTCTTCGGCTATCAGTTTTTATTTTCCGTTGGGGAGGGGGGGCGGAGTTATTCTAAGATTTCTGCTGTGATGTCAGAAAAGATTTTTTTTTTTTAATGATGCCCTACTTTATTTTTATATCAACAATCTTTTATATTACATTGTGCAATATTCATGATTTAATAATTATTGATTAATACTAATTTTAAAAGAACTAGTTTAAAACATAAACATTTCATAATCCTTTTATTAAATAAGCGACAATGAAAAAAATATGTAGCAAGCTACCACTATTTGGAATTTTACTGTTCTTGTGAACTGTTTTCTTTAGAAATCATCTTTACAAGGGAAGGGGTGGGGCTGTCAATCATAGTTTTCTCAAAGCTCAAAGCGTCACTTACAGGTAGTATTTCGATGTCATTCATGGGTTGCAAGAGTTTGGATTAGATAACAATGGGAGATATTTACTCTCTTTCAAACCTTACTTCAAAGAAAACTCATAGAAACTTTTAAAGTATCATTGGAATTAATTACACTGGAATATTTGGTCAACTCTGTTGTATTTAGTAGAATGATTAGGTAAAAAATAATGATAATTGTAGATATCGTTCAGGGAAGTGTAGTCTCATAAGCATTTTTCTGGCTACACCTCTGGTTCTTCTCTGTGAAACACAACTGTGAGAATAAATAAGATTTAGGGCTTTTTAATATGGCAGTTTTAATGTAAGAGTCGCTATATTGGGACTCGTTATATAAAGAAAGCACAAATAATACACAATGTTTTTAATTTTCCAAGCGGACACAGCCAGTGATATAAACATAAGAATGGTTTTTGGATTCTCCCCTCCCCCCTCAACTTTCAAAAGAAATCAAGTATCCAGTTATTCAAAAATATAAGTAGGTCGAATATAATGAAAACCACACATATAAATATGTGTAAAAATACACCTTTATTTATTTTTTAATGCAAGTAAAAACAAGGAAGAGTAACTTTTGTTAAGATTATCTGTCTTTAATGCATTTGAATGCATTACCTATCTTAAAATGATTATTATTGTTTACTTTGCTTAATCATATTGGTGAGATGATAGGTTATATCTCCCAACCTGAGAAGTACTGTGTAAACATCATTTTATTGATTGAAATAATTCTTTCATGGCAAATCTCTTTGTATGTAAACTGCCATATAAACAAAAGGAAAATCGAGATAAGAACGGGAAAAAAAAAATATATGATACGTTTGTAGAGATTTTGAAATACAGCCTTCACGGTAGAATTATCATTAACTTTGTCTCATATGATTAAGGAAAAGTTTCAAATTGAAAAATAAAATTACTTTACTTTTGCTCTAAAATATTAAAAAAGCATTGCAGATTACTGCGAGCAATTGCACTTAATAAAGCCGTCTATGATGTTTAATTGCGTGGAGTTTTTGATCTACTTCCAACAATTAATAGGCTACTTCACTCACGCGAAAGCACCCGCTCGCTAATGTTTATTTGGTGGAAGAATTTTTTTAAGATACCTTGTTTTTATTTCCATTTTTTTAAACGAATCTTTTGCATTGGCTACCGAAGATCGATCTATAGAAAGACCGTTTTTGTCTTTTTCGATTTTGTTTAAAGTTTTTTTTAAATTTATTTAGGATACATTTACTTTCGGAACCGGTTTCGAAAGTAAAAGTATCCCCATTAAAAAACCTTGCAAATAAAATAGAAGGAGTAAAAAAGTCCTTTGTACAGATCGACCTCAGCTACTCAAATCAAAGAAAATCGTTTAAAAATACTGAAATGCAAGCACGCTATCTTTAAAAAATTCTTCCTTAGGAATAATATTGAATCTAGGAAAAAAGGTGACCGGAAAAAACGTGACAGAAAAAACAAGAGCGGAAAAAACGGGATAAGGAAAAAACGAGACCGGAAAAAACGTGACAAGGAAAAAAAAGGTGACCGGAAAAAACGTGACAAGGAAGTGTTAAATATTGAACTTGTCGATAAATAAATGCTAAAAACTAAAGTAAAGTTTTTCCACTGTCAGTTTCTTACAGCGTAGGGGGGGGGGGGGGGGCAGAGTTAATGGGTGAGTTTGACAACTCTAAGATTTGGTCCAAGAAAATACAATTTTAACATTTCATTAAGAGAAGTTTATTATGACTTCTACAAAAGACAAGTTAGTGCTATCCACGGAGGGGGGGGGGGGTATTAAGGAAATACAATTTATTGATTCTTTCAATTCGCTATTGATAGTTTATATATGAGTAAAGATGTTTTATAAGCCGGAGGGAGAGGGAAAAAATTACATACACAGCCTGTAAAGGGAACAAAATAAAGACGAAGAGAGGAGGCATTTTCTTTAGAGGAATTTTTTCATTATCCTGCTTTTTGCTCGCAGGCTATCAAAGCCCAAGGATTAATGTGCACGCAGGTTCTGTATGTATGTATGTATGCACTTACGTCTGTATGTACGTAACGCGATAATTCTTGACAGAAACATCCGATTTGCTTTAATTTTTTTTCCAGGTTCATTGTTTCCAAATTCAATATTTAACACTTCCTTGTCACGTTTTTTTCCGGTCACCTTTTTTCCTTGTCACGTTTTTTCCGGTCACCTTTTTTCCGTTTACCAATCTACCTATAATGAAATTTAAAACCTATCTACATCGATGCTTTTTCTGGCCCATTCAGCGTCATTATAGACGGGTTTCACGGTGCTAGTTTTAAATTATGCTAGAATTTGAATAAAATTTGCGCAACAATAATAAATAAAAATATTATTTTTGAAGTGTAATGTTAAATTGGATATTTGGGATTTTTATTATTATTACACAACAAAAGTGCTGTAAGTAAAGAAAAAAAAAACAGTTTAGTTATTTAGTATTATAGTTAAATGAAAAAAATGACATACATTTGGAAGTAAAAAGGAAAGAAAAGAACGTGTATATTCATTAAAAGAGCAAAATAAATAAATATTACATAATAAATAATGAACATGCAAAATAAATAAATATTATATGGCAAATGATATAAAATAATAATTATTATAGTAATGAATTAGAATCTTATGGACAGAAATAATAAAGTAAAATAAGTAAACGATGATATTCTATAAAATTGCCTAGTATATGGTTCGAAATACAATGCCATTCTTAAGCATTAACAGAAAACGAAATCCCCTAAGGCATTCGACTTAAAATACGGTAATCCAGTTGACAAATAGTCTGCCTAACGCCTATTGTGTGCGTGGAAAGAGGGGGTGATTGATAAACGCCTTCTTTAACTCCCAGTCTCGAGAAGTGGGGGGAAGCACAAACGCGCAAACGCGTTCATAACCATCTACAAGTAGAATATTTTGACCGCCTATACGCGCTTGTGACCATCTACAAGTACAAAAGTCTGACCGCCTATATGCGTTCACGACCACTTACAAGTACCAAAGTGCGACCGCGTATACGCGTGCGTGACCACGAAAGGGTTAATGAAATTTATCAGCTCATTAACATCCCAGTCAGTATGTTTAATACGTTTTCTATTAAATTCTAGTGCAATATCTGGTAGGATAAGTTTGAGAAGAATCGGACATAACAAGTGCCCATATGAACCTGATGCAACACCTACAGATTAAGATTTCTTATTTGAATTTCGCATTCATCATATAAATCTCTGAGCGCTTTAATATTACTAGAATTTCGTACAGGTTTCAAATTTAGTAGTTTAGTCATGTGACTATTTATCACCAGGTCATTACGACCAAAACGATTTTTCAATAATTCTATAGCATGAGCATAATTTTCCTTAGTCAGCGAAAAGCCTGCTATAGTATTTGCAGCACTTCCGCCTAAAAAAAACTTTAAGTAGGAAAATTTATCAATCGGAGTTAAATGTTCATTATTATCAATCGCATTCGAAAATTGACTCCAAAATTCAAGCCATAAACACAAATCACCATAATATTTAGATATATTAAGTTTAGGGAGTTTTACCAAATTTTGATTGAGAATTTTCTGACTTTTTAGTAGAGAACTATTGTTGCTACTACTATCACTTTCAATGTCTGAAGCATCTTGTTTAGTTTCAGGAGTAACGGTGTTATCATTTATAAATTTGGAAATTTTATATTTCCATTCAATAATATTTTCATTATAAGATTCAGATTTCTCGATTTCTTTTTCAAATTCAGTTCCTTTAACCAGTGGTTGAGTCTCAGAATTTAATGATTTTAAAGTTTTCATTTTATCATTCAACTGCTGTTTTAAGATATCCAGCTGTGATTTTCTATTCTCGAAATCTAAATTTTGTGTATTATCTAATAAATCTCTTATTTTGTCAACTATTTTCGTAGTTTGATTACGAATCGTGGCTCTTTTTTTCATAAGAGTTTCCTGATCCTCGTAAAATAAAGAATTTAATCAATAAAATATATATTCAATGAACTTCAATTTATTCAATATAATTTAATTTGAGGTACTTACCTCATTCAATGATGAAATCCAGACATCCTGGAGCTGTGACGCCAAAAAGTGATACTACACGTCGTTTAAACTGCAGGCTCGAAATATACTTGATAATATTCTTTTGTGTCGATTCGAAGCTATTATATAAATCAAATTCGAAAGGTTTCATAAAAACGAAGAAAGGCACACTCACAACAACTCTAATAAATTCACACACTAGATCTTAAATTAAAGCACTTCCTTTAAAAATGTATATTTACAGTTTATTTACAAATATATAGAGTTATTAATATTATTACTCTCATTTGAGAGTTCCATTTTTAACGACAGACGGTTCAAATCAAATTTTTACATCTACCTTATAAAAGAAAATCAGAAAATAATAAGAGGGGGTTGTCACAGCAGCCGACTGACAAAAAATGGCAAGTATCGCCAAGCTGGCATTCTCAACACGAGTAGAGGGGGGAAAAATGGTGTTGCTAAAGCCTCATGTTCGTTGGTTTGCTAGCAGCATGTCTTATTTTTTTTCTAAGAGTTAATAAAACTTAGATTTTTGCAGGCAACTTCTTTTTAGATCAATAGTCCTTTAGCATAATCCAGAAGTTCGATGTTCCAAGAAATTTTTATAGGACAAAAAGCCATTTATCAAAGTCCACAGTTTATGAGTTGAGTTATTTCACAAACATAACATAATCATGTTATCTTCTAAGCATAAGTACATGACTTGCATGACCATAGAAAATTACTGGTCGGTATTACTTCATGCTTTACAAAGTTTTTGTGTAATAACGACCATTGAATAAAATTTAATACTATATTAATTCAAATTTCATGCTAATTTACTTTGTTTTTTTAATTTGAATTCAACAAGATATAAAATTATTACATGCAAACGAAAATCTGAAGCATTTTTACCATGAGGTGTTAAAGAAAAATAGCTAACTTAAACGATAAAGTTTAAAAAAAGAGAGATAGTTGAAAGCTAAAAAATATTCAATTTCCCAATAAAATTTCACTATCCTTTCTCAAAGTTCAGATATTTCGGAGCTAAAAATAGCGAAAGCAAATATCGTATCTCTCTTCACAAACTAAATTAAAGGCGAGAGAATTCTTCTTATACACTGTGTATTTAATGTAAGGGATTAAACTAACTTATTTATCTCTCCAAATCCTTTTGTAGAGGAACAGCAAAGTGGTTGACAGGAAATAGAGAACGGGCATTTTCGTTCGATTTTCTAGACGCTGTATATCTTATTATGTATGGAAAATATAAATTAGCTTTTCTTTTAGAAACTTTAGAAATACATCTAACATCAGCTGCTATTTAAAGTTGTAATAAGGTTGTAATATTATAGTTTCCGACAGCTTTTAAAAATATTTCTCGCCAAACTGTCAAATACATGTGATATTTTTGGGGGTTAGATTTGTGAACAAGGTAATTAAATTAAAGCATTAAAACGGATTAAAATATATATTTTTTACTTTCCTTTTTATAGTTTGAATCTTTTCTTGATCATCAAGCTATATGACAAGTTAAAATCAGAATTTGCTGAGTTTTGGAATAAACTAATAATTTATCTTGCTATATTATACCGAGACTATTTATGCTTATTTATCATGCCTCATTAAATTTATTTATCTTTTCCTATTTGAGGGCTGACATTAGGTTTAAATAAACAAAGGATCATAAGTTTATCATCAGACTATACAAAAAATTTAAATGTAATGAGAACCATTACTTGGTTATGCTTCAGTTTTCAACACTTTTTTTGCAAAATTCCATTAGTAAGCAGGATTAGTAAGCATTATTGCTAAGAACGATGAAGTTAAAATCAGAAGTTTGCTGTATTTTAAGATAAAAATCGTCGAATATTGAATACACTTATAATTTCTCTTGATATATTACACCGAGACTATTTATGTTTATTTATTATGCCTCATTAAATTTATCTTTTAGTAGTTGAGGATTGACATTAGTTTTAAATAAACAAAGTTTCATAAGTTTATCGTCAGACTATACAAAAAATTCAAATGAAATGTGAACCATTACTTGATTATGTTTTAATTTGCAACACTTTTTTTGTAAAATTCCACTAGTAAGCATAATTGCTAAGAATGGTAAAGTTCAAATCAGAATTTTGCTGTATTTTAGGTTAAAAGGCATCGAATGTTTAATACACTTATAATTTCTTTTGATATATTATACTGAGTCTATTTATGTTTATCTATTATGCCTCATTAAATTTATTTATCTTTTAGTACTTGAGGACTGACATTATGTTTTTTAAAAATGTCTCACAGGTTTATCGTCAGAATATACAACAAATTCAAATGTAATGTGAACCATTACTTGGTTATGGTTCAGTTCTCAACACTTTTTTTTGTAAAATTCCACTAGTAAGCAGGATTAATAAGCATGATTGCTAAGAATGGTGAAGTTAAAATCAGAAATTTACTGTATTCTAGGATAAAAGACATAGGAATATTGAATACACTTATAATTTTTCTTGATATATTATACCGAGACTATTTATGTTTATTTATTATGCCTCATTAAATTTATCTTTTAGTAGTTGAGGATTGACATTAGGTTTAAATAAACAAAGTTTCTTAAGTTGAAGTTAGTATTAAGTTAAGTTATTAGTATTAAATTAAGTTTCAGAATGTACAGAAAATGCAAATAAAATGTGACATTACTTTATTATGCTTTAGTTTTCAACACTTTTTTTTTGTCAATTTTCAAAAGTAACCAGGATCATTAAGCATCGTTGGTATGAATGATAAAGTTAAAATCATAAATTTGCAGAGTTTAAAGGATAAAAGACATTGAATATTTAATACACTTATAATTTCTCTTGATATATTATACGAAGACTATATATGCTTATTTATTATGCCTCATTAAATTTATTTATCTTTTAGTAGTTGTGGACTGACATTAGGTTTAAATAAACAAAGTTTCATAAGTTTATCGTCAGAATATACCAAAACTTCAAATAAAATGGGAACCATTTCTTGGTTATGCTTTAGTTTTCAACACCCTTTTTGTAAAATACTACTTGTGAGTAGGATTAGTAAGCTATAAAAGGCAAAAGTAAAAAAATAACAATCAATTAGGATATTCAACAGATAAAAATTGTAGCTCACTGTTTTATATATGTCTCAGTTATTTGACTAAGATAAATGAAGGTTAATTTTTTTCATGTTTTTATTCTACAGAGAAAACTAAGTTTATTCACGTGAAAAATGTATACATTCTGATTATTTCTAAAAAGAAAATTAAAAATATATAACAAGAAAAAAGAGGACAAATCTTTTATATTTTTAATTAACTAATTATTTAATATCACAGTACTAAAAGATGAGATAGTTTGAGATAACATAATTAACATTTAATTATACACATAAACAACGAGTACTAATTACCCTTACACAAGACACATTCTAGATTGTTCTATTTACACGAGAAAAATAATTCGCTTACATGAAAGGTTTTTCAAACATTTGTGATGCTGCTATCTAGCGAGTAAAATTTGAACTAAATTTTATTACACTTCTCCCTCCCCCTTAATATTTGAGAAAGGTAGAAGCTGTTCTGATTCTGGAAAATCTTCTAAGTATCTGTGGCGAACAAGAGGAATTAGATTTTTTTTCAATTCAGCAGCATCATCAATGGAACTAATGGAAACAGAAGGTTTAGGAATTATTGAATCAGAGTCAGGTTTAGAACTTGGGGTATTATGATCATGAGAGTCAGTTGGTTGCAGATCTGTGATACTAGGCTGTATTGGGGGAGAATTATCTTGTTTCACCATTGCATTTTCACTTCTGAAATTTCCTGTATAGCTTTCTTCAGAATTTGATTCTATAATAAACACAATTTACGTAACAATTTACAGACATACACGTATTAAAATTTATATTTAAAACAATTAAACTATAATTAAAGCACATATAAACGTTACGGCTATTTTCATAACCCTCATCAGTAAACGAGCAGAGTCACGAAACAGCAAGAGCCACAGCAAACGAACAGTTAAAATCACGGCTTAAGTAGGATAGAATAATCAGCTGGGTCGCTTCTTTAATGGGCGTCTCAGCTAAAACAGTCACCAGCCCTCAAGGAAGACACGACTAAAATATACGGGGCAATTGGCTTCCACAATTCGCGCATTCTCAAAATCGGGGACATGATCGAACTCAAGTGCATGATCAACCAATCTTGAATTCAGAGTACCTTTATTAAAAGAATTCTTATGTTCCTTGAGTCTAGTATTCAGAGAATGCCCAGTCTCACCAATGTAAATCGAGCTGCTGATTCTATAAATAAAGAAATCTCTGAATTTGCATTAGTTATTTGATCAAGATATCTTTTCCAAATATTCGAACCAACTTGAATTCGGTAATGTAATTTTCCTTGTCTTGCCATTCGACCAATTTTCTACTTGGCTTTTGGAGAATAATTTCTTACAGTCTCTTTCTGGTTAATTTGAAAAGCTTTTATTTTAACTTTAGACTTTTTTGCATTTTGTTTATCATGAAAAAAATTTGCAACGATTGGTATTATCAAATCTATTTTTGTTCTTATATGACGTTTTAGAAATAATGATGCAGGATTTTCTTCCGTTGTAACATGAGGCATCTTTCTATATTGCAAAAGGAAGTTACTTAATTTCATTTGCAAAGTACCAGAGTCTGAAGCTAAGGCTTTTAATCCATGTTTGAGAGTTTCCACATATCTCTCAGCCTGTCCATTTGTAGCCGGATGGTAAGGAGCACTCAACATACCTTTTACACCATAATTTCTCAAGAATGTCTCAAAATCTGCAGATGTAAATTTTTTTTCTTTATCTGATACTAACCATATAGGATAGCTGTATCGGGTAAAAAGTGAATAAAGACAAGTAATTGTATTTTCTGAAGTTGTACTAGGGACAATAAAAACCTCTGGCCATTTGCTATGGGTTTGGGTATCAACCACTAAGAGAAACATTTTTTCCATAACAGGACGAAAATAATTAATCAATATGAATTCTTTGCCATGAAGCTGTTGGCCATTCCAAATTATGTGTATCTACCTTAGGAAGATTATTTTTTAAATTTACACAAATAGTGCAATTTCGGACAAGATCTTCAATATCTCGGTCTGTTGAGGCCACCATACAAAACCACTGGATAAAGCCTTCATTTTTACTATACCAAAATGGACAAAGTGTAATTCTTTTATTATTTGTTTTCGATGAATCTCTGGGATAACTAAACTACTCTACATTATTTAAAATACAACTAAGTTGAAGAGTAAATTCTTCTTGTTTACCCCCAAAAAGTAAATTTTTAGGAATTTTAGAAAAACAAATGAGGTGATGAAAAATTTGACATAGAAGGGCATCAGATTTTGTAGATAAAGCAATAGATTTAGAAGTTAAATGCAAAATAAAGAGTTGATTAATTTGAATAAATTCAGATTCGTCAATTACATTACTTGAATTAAATTGTGGAGGTAAATCTTCACTACGTAAAGGAAGTCGTGAAAGGGCATATCAACATTTCCGTGTTCAGTGGTTTTCTTATAACGTATATCATATTAAAACGTTTGTAAATAAATTGCAGTAGCTGCATTCTAGCAGCTGATAATACAGGAATACTTTTAGAAGGAGAATACATGCAAGGGGTGTACTGTCAGTAAATAACGCAAATCTGTTACCATACAAATATTGAAAAACTTTCTTCACAACAAAAATAATAACTAGAGCCTCTTTATCAACTTGATTATACCGTTGTTTTTTTTGCATTAGTCAACGTTCTGAATAAAAACCAATATGCTTTTCAGTGTTATCTTGCACCACATGCGGAAGAACTGCAGAGATACCTTAAAGAGAAGTATCAGTTGCTAAAACTAAAGGTAATTTAGGATTAAAGTGAGTAAGAACCCTTTCAGAAGTAATTTCTTTTTTATACTTTTAAATGCCTTTTCACATGCAGAAGACCATATAAATTTCACATTCTTCATGAGCAAAATATTTAAAGGATGCGCGATTGTAGATAAGTTTGGTACAAACTTAGAATAATATGTAACTAAGCCTAGAAAATCTTTAATCTGCGATATATTTACTGGCCTTGGAGCATTTAAAATCGACTCAATATTTTCTTGGATTTTATGAATGCCATGTTTATCAACATTATACCCACAATAAGGAATCTCATCTGCCATAAAGAATGATTTTTCTTCATTTATCCTAATATTATATTCCCTTAATCTTTCTAATACTTGTTTTAGTCGTTTTAAATTAATTTCATCTGTTTTACCAGTAACCCTAATGCCATCTATAAAAATTGTAACTCCCTCAATTCCACTTAAAATATGCTCAAATTTTCTCTGCCATATAGCTGGAGAACTAGTAAGACATATGGGTAATTTAAGGAATTGTAATAATTATTCTGGCGTATTAATAGTTAATAATTTTTGGAACTTTTCGTCTACAGGCAACTGAAGATATGCTTGATTTAAATAAATTTTTGTAAAATGTAAGCCACCATCTAATGTAGCTAACATATCTTCTATCTTAGGTAAAGGATACTTTTCAACTTTCAGAAATTTATTTAAAATTACTTTAAATTCACCACATAAACGAATTTTCCTAATATGCTTCACCACTGGAACTATAGGAGTTGCTCACTTGCTATTAGTAACTTGTTTTATCACACTTTCATTCGGTAATAGTTGCAGTTCATTGCAATCTATTTCTTTATAATGATTTACCATTAAGACGTCTACTGTATTTAAAACATTTACATGTTTCTAAACATTTTTACTTTAAATTTTTATTAAACATTTGTACTTTACTTAAATGGCCTTTCTTCTTACATAGGTTACAAATAGCATTAATAAAACTACATGAATTAGTTAAATGTGAGGAATTTCCACATTTATAACACTTAAATTTATCTTTATTAACTTCAGAAAGTGCAATATTTATGATAGGGTGCAATATTGTTGATATTCTGATTTTGAGAACAAGTCTAAAATTTCTTTGGTTGAACATTTTTAGTACTTGAAATTTTATTTACATTCAAATGTTTACGTTTCACTTCTGAAATTTCAATATCTACATTGTATAAAGATAAAGCTTTTTCAACAGATTTTCAGAAGTTAAATCTTCAACTTGAAAAATTAACTTATTCTGAATATTTTCATATTTCAAACTTTTCAAAAACTGTTCGAATAAATTTTCATTTAAAGAATCGCCAGTAAAAGAACAAAAACTCGTTTTTTTTTGTTTTGTTTTTTTTCAAATCTAGTAGCGAAATCTTGAATAGATTCATTTTCATTTTGGAAATATTTTCTAAATTTAATACGCTCAATGAATTTACTGGGGGCGGTGCTTAAATGCTTCAGCAGAATATCACCAATTTCATTATATTTTAATGGTTCACAAATTTTAGGAAAACATAGATCACATAGTAAATTATACAGATTGCGTCCCATGCAAGAAATAATAGTGGCAACTTTTTTCTCTTTTTTTATCTCATGTAAAATAAACGATAGATCCAGTCGTTTCACGTATGCTTGGAACGGTTCAATTTTTTATAGAACTCTTTTTAAATCTTTATTTCAAACTTAGGAACGGAAAAGAATGTTTAATGTAACTGGCAACTTACCATTTGCCACCCCCGTAAATGATGACTTTTTTACTTGTAGGAATGACTCTTAAAAGCCATTAATATTGAAAGGATTCTGGAATCGGAATTTGAACCGTTTTCATAGGCCCAGTCATTTTTATTAAAATCTTTCTTACCGTGAAATTATTTCTTTTACATCCATCGTCACCATTATTTTATATTGTTAGCTAATTAAAAAATAAATATCACAATACTAAAATATGAGATGGCCTTGAGATACATAATTAACATTTAATCATACACATAAACAACGAGCACTAGTTACCCTTACACAATACATATTTTAGACTATTCTAGTTACATCAGAAAAATAATTTGCTTACACGGCAGGCTTTTCAAACATTTGTGATTCTGCTATCTAGTACTTAAACTTCAAAATGAAATATATTACATATCTTAAATATAAAATAACTATTTATAGAGGAGAGTGGGTAAAATTCCGAAATGCTGAAATTAAGCTTCAAAAGTTTTCCTGAACTCAGTAACTGGTTTAACAAACTGTAATTGATATGAGATACTTCTAACAACCTTTTCTTTAACAGAAAATATTTGAAATGTTTTCAAATGCCGTCAAAGGATAAATATAAAGTTTGCCTAAGAAAAGTCATATTTATCATCCTACACCACACAGTTGATAAGATAACGAAAAGGTAACACTATTTGTCAAGCTACCTATAAAACTTTAGTAAACACATTTGACAATACCCAATCATATTTTATTCAAAACAGGTTGTAAATTGAAAATTCATAAACATATCCCTAGAGTCTGAACCTGATTTGATCTATTCCCAACCAGGGTAATCAGCATCATCTCAAGATTGGCACACGAAGCACTGGAATCTTGCCCTGTTCCCCACAAATAATGTAATCTTTACTGACATAATCTTCCATACCAGAATCTCGTCATCTTGTCACACCACCGCTATATTTATTTGAACTACAGTGATGGCCAAAATTGTAGACATTTTTTGAAATTTTCATGTTTTATAACATTGCGTGCTTGAAGAACATAATAAATTTCACTTAAATACAAATGTTTATATATCAAATTTAAGGAAATTTAATGTAGAATTTAATAAAAATCATAATTGAAATACCTGCATTACAAAAAAGTTACGCTTACAAAAAATAAAATCTTGGATTTCATTATATTTTAAAGTTGAACTTACACATTCAATATTTAGTAGGATAAACTTTGTTTTTTATTACAGCTTCAAAGCGTCTTTTCTTTGAGAGAACTAGTGTTGGGAATTCATCCTTTTTAATCACATGATGCCAAAAATCAATTATAGCTTCAATAAGTTGCATTTTATTATATGGATGCTTTTTTTTGTGCAAGGATTTTCAAACGTCACCAGATATTTTCTATAGGATTCAGATCAGGGCTGTTTCCTGGCCAGGGCAATAATTGTATGCTTTTATTTTAAAACCATTTTTAGGATATTTTTGCCGTATTGCATGGAGCTGAATCCTGCTAAAAGATAAATGGTGCTTTATTGGGGAAGCGATCCCTGATGGAATGTACCAATTTTGGTTCCAGGACAGTTTCGATGCATTTTTTTGCATTCAGAATGCTATCAATCACTTGAATGCGGCCAACACCATCTACAGACATACAGACCCAAATCATGACATTTGCTGGGTTCATTGTAGTTGCTTCAATGCAATCAAGATGCAGCTCTTCCCCTACATCTAACATATTTTCGCCCATCACAACCACAGAGCGATATTTTACTCTCATCGCTCCAGATTATTTGCTTTCACTGATTTTATGACCAATTAATGTGTTCTTTTGCCCACTGAATCCGTCTCTTGCGTTGCTGAAGATTTAAAAATGGTCTTTTCCTCAGAATTCTACCTTTTAATCCAAAACCTGCTAATCTTCTCCTTATTGTTCTTGAACTAACTGAAATAGCCATTGCATTCATTTCACATCTAACAGCATCTGATGAAATTCTTCTATCTTTGAGTCATATCTTTTTTATCTTTCTATCGTCAAAAGCACTTGTGCATTTTTTTCGGCCTGATCTTGCCTTATTTATTACTAATTTAGTGTGTTCAAACATATGCACAACTTTCGTATGCCAGATAAAGTGACTGATCCATCAACCTGTCTTGCAATTTCAGCATAAGAGAGACAATTTTCTCTCAATACGAAAATTCTGCTTGTTTTTGTAGGTGTCCAATCAGTTCTTGTTATTGATGGCATTATTTTAAATTATTTGCACTAAGAAAAGTATAGAAATATTAAAAAAAAATTATTCCATTTAGTTACACTAGTATTTTAAAATTCATTCCAGCAAAATACCGCTTTTATAAATCAAAACATACTACAGTTTAGTTACTGACATTTGATTGGTTCTCAGAACAGTCATTGTGATTGGCTAGGAAGTTTTTATTACAATACGTTTGAGCATTAATGACTAATTGTGTTTGTATTTTAGACTAAAGTAAGTGTAAAATTTTTTTATTAAATTCTTCATTAAATTATCTTGAATTTGATATATAAACATTTGTATTTAAGTGAAAATTAATATATTCTATAAGCACACAAAGTTATAAAACATGAACATTTCAAAAAATGTCCACAATTTTAGCCACCTCTGTAGGTGTATCAGTACATCCTTCATTGTAAACAGCCTGTCCTCATATGTTATTTTATGTTTTAAGTTGTATTTTGAGAACAATTTAGCGAGGGATTGAAATGTCTTATATAGATGAGTAACATTTATAGAACTGTAAGAATAAAAATTACAACAACACACTTGGCAAATTGAACTTCGGCTCACTACTACTAACAAGTAAATCGTTGATACTGAGTTATATGAACCTTCAGCAAGGGTCTCTGGTGCACCAGACCAGGTGCTGCCACATCTGAATCAGCAGGAGAAAAACTAAGTTCGTCATCTTACTGTACTTTCCCCTAAGTAAAAATGCACAACATTTTGTTATGAGGCATGAAAAAAGACCAGCGAAGTTAAACGGAAAATCTAATATTAAAAACGCCAGTTGAAAAGGAAAAAATATTGAATTTTTCTATAAAATTGTAATATCCTGTTACAGAGTTGAGATATTTTGGAGCTTTAAAAATGGCTAAATCAACTATTATATATCCCTTCACAAAATAAATTAAAAGCGAGAGAATTCTCCTTATGTGTACGACATAGCGTTTTCAACTTCTAGGATTAAACTAACTTTTTTATCTCTCTAAATCCTTTTTAGGAGATTATAGAAGTTGATTGACAGGAAATAGAGAGAAGGCATTTTCGGTCGATTTCCTAGACACTGCATCATTTATTAAATAATGTAAATCTAATTTTTCTTTAGAACATTAGAAAGACTGAGACGTTAAAAGTTCCCCAGACATTGATGGGGCCCAAAACTGAGTTCCGCTGGCATGTCAATAAAAAAGGTACTGGAAAAATGTATGTAGATATAGAGTTGCTAAGTTTTTTTTTCCATAGGTTAAAAAAAAACAAGTTGGAAATTGCACGTCAAACGTGGCAAATGAGGTGCGTTCGTACTATATCTAGTTTTTATAAATATTTTTTTGCACTGCATATTGTACCGAATGTATATTTTAGTGCACTTCATAAGTGCATATCAATTTCATTCTGTTAGAAAGGCTGTTAAATCATTAAATGCACTTGAAATAATATTTTCCCATTGGCCGTAATGTAACAGAAAACATTTGACTGTCCCTGTAATTAAACTGTACATCCGATTTTCATAAAATTTGAAATGGCTCGATAAAATTTTGAAACAGTTATATATTTAAAATTTCAGACCATTCGATTGGGTAGTTTTTGCTCTGTTATATGCGGACGGACAGACAGACAGATGGAGCGCACGACGACTGTAGGTGCAACGTATTTATATAATTACAAACGCACCTAAAAACGGTAAAAATCGTCTTGTCAAAAATAGGTATATGTTTTATTTATGAGAATTTAATTAAATTATTTTAATTTTTACTAGTTTTATCATTAACAATATGTGACATTGATTTTTGAACTTACAATACCAATGCATCATCCAAACAGTAATCTAAACACATTTAAGATTACATTTTTTTAAAATAAAATACATTTTTAGTTTGTATTATGGGTACAGAGGATGGGAAAGGAGAAAGTAAAAGACTATGAAATAATTCCTTGGTTTTGACTTAAACATAATATCATAGCAACTAATTTCAATGCTTCAGTTAATTCCTTACAAAGCATAAGAAATATTCTACGAATTCATTTTTTAGAATTGAGCAGAAAAATGCACAAGCAGGGATACGAATTTAGAACCTGATTCAAGGTTCGTATCTCGGCTTGTGCATTTTTCTGCTCATTTGGAAAAATTGAATCCGTATGATAACTTTACCAATCAGTATGTTTGAGTTTAAAATAATAGCATAAGAAATATTACCTACTTTTCTATGATTCAATAGCAATAGTATTTTGAAGTTACAAAGTATAATTAGAATACTATTCCTCGCTTCTCTCGTGCATACATCGTTATGAGTTTTATATGATCCATACGTTCTTTATATAAAAAAATTGTAGGAATTTACGGAATTACTTCTATAAATTTTAATTGTAAAAATTACAAAAGTTAAGATAAGGAGAAAATGTAGATTGATTTCGTTGATGTAAATCTATTAAGTATACGAATTGGAACCCGTCGAAATTCGACGAACTAAAATGTTAGAAACGAACTGTCAGATCGAATTTATAATAAACCAACAAAAATAATTACAATAAAAAATTCATCTAACATTGGTTGTCTCACTCTTAAAACAAATAATATTTTAAACCTAAAATTACCAAATTATTATTCCCACAAACTTCAGCTGCTTAAATTATTGAAAAATTAAACTCTATTAGAATACGTAATCAAGATGAGTAATTATGATGAAGTTATCGATTGATTCTTTTATGTTTGTTTTTATGGGATGAAAAATCAGTAAAAAGGATTTCGCTTTGTCACATCATAAAATTTTCCCCCATGAAATCTAAATTGTACGTTATTTTCACATTCGCTTAATTTACATACGCACCACTCAAATTCACAATTTGAAAGTATTTTAACGCGCAATAGATTGTTAATGGATGTATTTCCAAACTTAAAGTCACGTTTGTCCGATTCAACTTTTCATGTGAACATTAGCACAACTTTAAGTTCTAATCTCAATTCCGCCCGAAAAAAAAATCAGAAATTTGCCTTTAATTGTCATAGTATTGGTCATTTAGTATTGGTCAAATATTTAATTTTATCAAAATAAATGATCGTTTTGTTTTAAATATGACATAATTTTACACACTGAATAATTTTCCAGCATCTCAAACTCAGTATCAGCGTAATGTAAAAATATTGAAATGTAACTGATTTATGAAGAAGAATGCGTATTTTTTTTTAATGTCTGACATCATTTTCTATTCAAAAATTATAAAAAAGTTACTTTTATTTGTATTGTGAAAATGGCATCAATAAGGATATAATCAATAAAAATAATAAACCATGACTATTTTCCCTTTACTTTCAATATAAATGGAGTACTTCAGTTGCCACGATTACAAAATTTGTATTAAAAACTACAAAAAAATTAATATCTCAAAAATAAATTGAGATACAGCTTTCAAACAAATTGCATAAAGAGCATTTTTTTCCTTATACGACGGTGTTAAAATTTAAAATGTGCGATGTTTAGAAGTTTAAAAAATTGCCGTAGATATAATTGCAAAACCGAAATTTATTTCAAATTTCAAAGTGTTGCCATTCGCAAAATGACGTATGCGTTACGCACAGATATGTTTGTCCTTTATAATATAGATAGATCACTCGAAAGAAAAGTGACACAACTCAAAAGTATTATCTTTCACAGGAGAGGTCAAAGAAGATTGGCATGTTTTTAATGTAACATAAAATTATAGCACTTAGATCTGTATACAACTGTAAAAGAGTGCATAAAAGTGTAAAACCCTTAAGAATAAAGACGTCGAAGAGGTTTGGAGAATGGAGTAATTTTATCCCCCAGACAATTTGACCCCTTCTGTGGTGGTAAATGGGCATATAGGAAAATCTAGCGCTTTAACCGATTAACTATTTAAGAAACTTTTCCTATAGCAAGATATACCTCATTGAGACCTATTAGTGCTATAATAGGCAAAATGAATTTTTTGGAGTTGTGTCAATTTTCTTCCGATTTAGCGATATATACAGAGATATATGTTAGATATATGTTACATACAAGACAACTTGCAATGTAGTAATATTGTTTTTACTAGTTATATGTTTCTTGATTTACACACACACACACATATATGTACGCAAATACGGTGATTTCATATTTTTTCAAGGTAGCGTGGCTGTAGTCGGGATGCACAAGAAGTCCGAGGCATGCTCTTTTAGGGAATCTGATTTATTCTTCCTTGTAGTTAAATAATCTCTTTCTAAGCCAGGTCCAGTTAGAAAGAGAGCATCTCGACGTGAGGATGCCATTGCAAGCAACGAACGTCCGTCCGAGTAACTAGCACTTCACTTTCGGAAAACCCCCACAAGATTTTAGCTTGTCTGGGTGTATAAAGGGGTTATTTGAATTATTCCCAATAGATGGCACAACTGTCAAGAAAGGAGGAGAATATTAAATACGTGAATTTCAACTAAGTGTAAAACCAACAGAGTAGAAAATGTCTAAGAAGAGAATCGAACAACCTTGGAATAACGCTTCAATGCTCGATCATTTGAACTACGAGGACGATACCCAGCCTGGTATCTCTCACTCATATATGATAGTAAGGCTGCAACCGCAGAACAAGATGGAAAAGTCTTTCTCATACATAGAAAGGAGGATGCTTAAGTTTAATTGGCTGCTTAGCTCTTGATTGATGTCTGGGGCTCAGTGACGACAACATGGCTTGGTCCAGACCAGGGCGCACATAACCACAGACACTTGCAAGAAGCACAAAGTCAGCAGTTTTAATCTTAAAGATGGTTCAATTTTGAAGTGTGAAGTAAATAAATATTAGGTTAGAAAAGAAAGTTATAAGGGCCAAATTAGCTTTAAGCATTAGATTTAAAGTTAGAAAAAGGAGCTGGAAATTTTTAAGCGGAAATCCATTTTTAGCGTTCGATCCATTGTTTATTTTTCAGCAACATTTTAAAGCAAAGAATATTTTTAATGATGCAGATAATTAAACCCAATTCCAAATTGATGCCATATAGTTTTTTAAAATTTAAATCATAAAGTCAAAATCGTTACAAAAATGCGTGAATACACTCTGTGATAAAATAAACGATGAAGCTATGACGCTTGGAAAAAAAAAACATTCGACTTTCTAATAAAGTTTCAATATTCTATTCCAAACTTCAAATACTTCGGAGCTAAAAATAGTGAAAGCAAATATCGTATCTCCCTTCACAAGTTAAATTAAAGACGAGATAATCCTCCTTATAGGTGGCACACATTGTCTTCAATGTCTAGGATTAAACTAACTTATTTATCTCTCCAATTCCTTTGTAGAAGAACAGCGAAAGGGCGAAATATAGAGAGGGTATCTTCGATCGATTTTCTAAGACGCTGTAACACTTATTAAATATTGTAAATCTAAATTCTCTTTTCTTTTGGGAATTCAGAACGACGTCTAAACTTAGGTGATATTTAAAATTGTAATAAGGCGTCTTGTAGTAACATCTGACAGCTTTTAAAAGTAATTGTCCCAAAACTGTCAAATATTTATTATGCATTTAGGTGCAGACATGTAAAAGTGATAATCGAATTCGAGTATGAAATTGCATGAAAGTTTTTTTCTCTTCATTTCCTTTTTAGAGTTTGATTCAGTTCTTGCGCTAATATCTAGCGAGCCATATGACATGTTAAAATCTTAAATTTGTTGAATTTAAGGATAAAATATGTTGAATATATAATTACTTATAATTTGTTTTGACGTATAGTACTAAGACTAATTATGTTTACTTTTTATTCATCGTTAAATATATTTGTCTTTTAGCAGTCGATGACGAACTTTCAAACAATGTACATGTATTTAAAGAAGTTTGCTAAATTTTATCATCAAAATTTTCGAAATTATTAAATAAAACAAAACACTCTGATCGTACTGATTGCGCTGCAGTTTACATGAGGAACTCTTGTAAATTTTTTTTAGTTAGAGTGATCTTTTACAGTATTTTGAATAACAATGCTACTATCATGTATTTGTTATGTACAGAGTATCCACAATTCCATTTACTCCGTCAAAAATTTATATATAAAAAAATAACAAATTGATGTATTGGAGTACAGTTTTCGCCACAAGACAATGATTTTTTTTTTTAATTTTTTGTGATAATAAAAAATAAACTAGTTCAAAGAAACTCATAAGAAAGTTCAGATTTCAAAAATTCATACCAGTGTGGCAAATTGTTAGGTCTGAGTACGGTATACACCCTACGACTTGTTAAAAAGTAGAATGTTTCGAAAAGTTGAATGTGACGAAAGGAAAAATAAAATTTAAAAACCTATAAGTCCGTTCACATTTCAATTGCTTAGAAAAATATAGTACGGGTTTCCTCATCAGATTTGTAACATTGTAATAGTATGCATACTTGCTTTTTCATAAAGATACTCTAGTGGTCAAATCAGTTTTGGAATTTTTTATTGTTGGGTTGCTAACATTTCCCACTGAATGAGAAACCTATTCTATTTTTCTTTAACTTTCATATAGCGTGAAAGGACCTACTAAGTTTAGTTGTCATGAGTATTTTGCGAAGATATGTAAATCAGGTAAATGAGGTTATGTAATGGCTGTTTATAGAGCAACATTAGTAAGAAGCTTTGGAATTATAGAGGATGCTACCTTTCTAGCATTTCGAGCTGCAGGACTGAAACTAGTCTTTTTTGCACCCGGGGCAAACATGGAATTTAGCGCCCCCTTCCTCCGCAAAATATATTTACAAATAGAATTTTACTAATTTTCTAATAGCTGACTTATTTTAAAATTTAA
The DNA here is from genome assembly GCA_963932465.1 of Maratus speciosus. Classification (NCBI taxonomy): domain Eukaryota; kingdom Metazoa; phylum Arthropoda; class Arachnida; order Araneae; family Salticidae; genus Maratus; species Maratus speciosus. Next base: position 396,902,591 of record OZ010793.1, on the reverse strand, counting down.
AATATGTAATCATAAAATATGTAATACTGAACTCCATAATCTGCTTTTTCAAATATTGATTCATTGAAATCTTGAAAATGGAATCAAAAAGAATCGGAAAAAAATCCTCTATACAAGACACTTATGCCATATCATCTTTAGATTATTCTATGCTTTGGCATACCCGAGAATGGACGAATTTAATAATACCGCGTTAAACATAGACATGAGAAAAATCGACAAACGAAATCTTCATTTGGCACCCCTTCGTTCTGGCGCCCGGGACACATGCACCCCTCTGCCCCTCCCTTAGTTTCGGCACTGTCGTGCTGTGTCAAATACGTGCCATTGAATTCCCTTTTTCCTCAGGTGAAAGAGTGGAGCTTGCTTAGAACGTTGGTAAGCACTCTGTTGTAAGGCTGTTTTGTAACAAGTTGATTTAACTACTTCAGTAAAAGAGTGTTTAAAGTCATGGAATCCATTGATTATCGCTATTAATTTATCGCTAAAATGGCAGGTATCTCAACGCGAACTTCTGAATTTCGTCTAATTTTTTACCAAGAAAAGGACATGTCTAAATTTAGCCATAACGTTAAATATAGCTGCTAAATTAAAACTGGGAGTCCCTAAAAACATATTTAAAAACTACGCCGATATTCTGGAATAGATTTTCTGTTACAATGCTTTTCTTTCAAATGAAAGTACATACGAATACATCCCTCCAAATTATTTCTGGATCTGGGGGTATTTACTCGTCACCCATCCCCGTATTGATAAAAATAGTTAATACTTTTGAAAACATCGTTGCTTTTCCTCTAAGAAATAATCCGTGTTATGTTTGTCTTTTAAAACGTGTCATATATATAAAGCAAAAAGTAATGGAATAATAAAAAAATATTGTTCAAATAATGTCAAAGTAACGGACCTGTATCTTAAACATCAATTAATTCATTTTCAATAAGTTATATATCTTTAACTTATCCTTCAGAATTGATGAAACTGTGCGATAAAATTATGGTCTTACCTATTACAATTGGGGGCAGGCACATGGGCCATTCGTCTAGGGTAGGTATTTTGTTACGAAATGAGAAAATACTTTAACGATTGCTAATTTCAGAGTGTAAAAAATCTTGCGCCTTCAATAAGGTGAATAGATGGACTGGACATTCTCCTGCAACTTAGCTTTCTAAATTGTCGGGGAAATATTCCTGGAGTCATTTGTTCTCATCTCTGTGAGAGTAGCATTCTGATTAACTTGCGAGCGGGTATCTTTACCCATCAACAGAAACAGGATATTGCCTTCAAGGCTCCTGCCTAGGGCCAATTCATTTATTCCTCATTGGTAATGTCATAATTTCAGAATTTGGAAAACTTGGATATTTGTATTTTGCGTTTGTGGATGACTTCAGCTTCATTTTCTCCGGTTTTCGGCATTTGGACTAGGAGCCTACTTCGGCTCTTCTCATTTTCTGTCAGCCGATGAAATCATTTCATCTCCAACTTCCAACTAATAAACCCTTGCATTTTCAAAGCCGTGTAATATTAAAAATAATCCACCATTAAAATAAATGGCACTGCGTCCATCATGCCCCTAACTGTAGTGATAGATCAACAATGGAAATGGTTCTTTCGCATTAATTACCTTAAACTCAAACTAACGATTTTTTTTATCGTAATTCAACAAAATTAAGCACTAAATCTTGGGGTATAAAAAAACATGTGCTAAAAATTTAGTACTTCACTATTATAGAAAAAGTATCACTTATGGGGCAACTGTTTGAGGGGAATATATCTTACGAAAGCAGCACTTAATACTAGGTTGAGCAAAAAGTTCTGGGAAATTTGTGAAAGTTGCGTTGTTATGCGCAAATTAAAAACAAAAGCAACAAGGACTATTCTCAAGACCATCATAGTCCACGACTTTATGCCATCGTTCTACCATATTCCGGTTTTGCTGGAAGCACCATGGCGGCTCCTTCGAATAAAAAAACTCTTGACATGCTTCTTCAACTTCATTAAAGGATTCAAATCAACGGCCCTTGAAAAAGTCTTGCAATGATCGAAAGAGGCCATAATCGAATTCCTGAACTCCTATTATAGATATACCAATATACGATACAAATTCTGGTAACTATTAGATTAAAATACCAGAACTTTTTGCTCAACCTAATATATTATTTTATTTGCGAAGGATATTTTTTTTGCAAATTTTAAGGGGTTATAGCACTTAGTGAAGCATCTGTGTTGTGACAGTTTATGAAATGAATATAATATTTTAAGATTTAGAAAGCTTGAGAAAGAACTTTCTACCCTTCTTCGATTATTGTCTTATCATCTAGTCGAAGGCTTCTAAACAAATTCCTTTGTTCCACTGATCATTCCGTTTTGCATTTTTAAGTAGCTTCCGTCAAAAATAGTAGGAAGCTACGTATTTCAGCTGTTGGAGGGCAGTAAGTTCTAAAAAACTTGCGATATTTTTATTGATGATGACCAACAGACCCCAAAACTATCCTCAGGTCAAATGTTTATTTATATCTATCTACCTTATTTATGAACCGATTTGAATGTGACTAACATTTTATTAAAATGTTGTGTGATAAAAATATAACACAACATTTCCTTTTCTAAACAATTCAAATAGTTACATTTAATAATATTAAACAAACAAACACGTTTAATTCAATCTGAATTTGATAACTTATTTCTCAAGAAACAAAATAAATATTTATAGTGATAACTTCTATTTAAGTCAAATTTCTATTATTTTTTATTATTTAATAAATTAAACAATGTCTTTCTCATTTGGCAATCTGAAAACTTCGTATTTACTTTTAAAAAAATCGCAATGTTAGGCTAACAAAAATATTACCTAAATGTTAAATATTTGAATTCTAAAAGTTTTATTTATTAATATTCTTATTTCAAAATACATTTTGTAGTCTAAAATATTTATTCTCGTTCCTCTGCCAAAATTGCAGCAAAATTTGTCAAGACCTTTGGAAGGTAACGGAAAAATGTATTTTGCTTATTTTTTACTTTTAGAAGACACGCTATTACGTTTTCAAACTTTGAGTCTAGCCTAGCCATTACTTCCTCTCACGTTAGAAACAACAACTTTCCTTGGGAGAAATATAATTTGTACACCATATTCATAGTAAGCATATTTTTAAGGTCTTCGATCCATTGCTGGAGAATGCTCTAGAAAAAATCACCTAGCCTCTACAGAAATCGCACTCAATTTGCCGTTGCCACTCTCAAAACTTTTTACCATAATAAGAGCTTAATATCTCTCTTTTCATCCCAAATGCTGGCGACGAGTCTTTTCGAGTTTTCTCATTGGCTCTCGTCACCGGATTCGCGTAAGCGGTAAACGCCACCCGTTTAATAATAAACAGACTTTGTTGAAAACATCAACGAGAAAGGTCGGATATTCCCCTTTTGTGAAAAATTCACCACTGGGCCGGTGGCCCGATGGGCGTGCACATTCGATCGTTTTGGTATCTTCTTTTTGGAGAGCATCAGGGCAAATTCATATTTTCTTCAAAAGGGTTTTAAGTATGTCTTTAAAAATAATAGGAGCATCAAGATCATAAAGTAATTACGGAAGAGATTTAGCACGTTTTTTCTTTGCGCTCTAAAAGCCATATATTTACATATATTTTACTTTTCACAGTATATATGTATAGTGTATAATGTTTCTTAAAAAAGTCCTAACGCAGCAGTTCATATCTTTAAAGGAATTTCTATGGTATATTTTTTAAATTTTTACTGTGCGGTCCATCTCACCCGGAGTAGTCCGTGTGAAAAGGATTTCAATAAAATATTGAAATAATTGCACATATATTAAATTTATAAAAGTTTATTTTCATTACATGAAAATTAAATGAACTTACAATTAAATTACTGAACATTAAGTTTACATGAATTATTATTTGACCTTTTAATAGAGGAAAAGATCCAAATACCGGCTACTAGGTGTTTTGAGAACTGAGCGCATCGCAGCCTAGCGGTGATAGGCAGAGTTTGTAACTTTAATTGAGAGAAGAAAGTTACGAAAAGTACGTCGCTGAAGTCTGTGTCATTTACAAACAGTAAATGCAAAAGTGCCAAATCTACGTAATCTGGTACATCAAAAGTTTTTCAGATATGTGTTTCTCATTTTTTTAAAAATATACTAATCGTATATTGCCTTGAATTGTTGATTAAGTTATTTTCTAAGACATATTTAGCTCTCAACTGTCACGCGCACATTATTGGTATTTTATTATATGAATGAGTAATACCGGTTTTAACTTAAACATAGCAGTGGTCCGAATACCGGCTACCTACAGTGGTCTAAATACCGGCTAGACGGTTTGTGGACCTCTCTCGGTTGCTCCGCTTGAAGGGGGAGGAAATAAATTAAAATAATTTCATAATTAATAAATTAATTTAAATGGTTCAGAAATACTTTCAGTGCCATTTCGAAGTATGAAAAAAGCAACCATGGCCGTAATTCTTCAGAACCGACACTGGTTATCGGATCACTTTCCAAAAAAGCGCTGTTGGACACTAAAAAATTGCCTGTAATAAATGTGAAGAGAAAGAAAAGAAATGACGGAGTAAACCAGGCGAAAGTGGCAGAAATTGGATTTTAACCCTCTCGCTACGCAACCCCAGATTCCATCGGGCAACGTAAAAGTAGCAAAATTTGCACAACCCGAGATTTCCTCGGGGATGCATTTTTTCGGCCTAATTAACCCTCCTTGATTATTCCCACCAGTTATTTTTTTTTATTGTAAATTTTGCCTTATTTAATCGAGCATTTTCCCGCTTAAATCGGACAAAAATATTTGTTTTGAAAAACCGGTGATAAAAGAATAAAAATTCTTAAAAGACGCTCGTCACGAAGGGGTTGAATACGCAATTTTTGAAGCTATTTTGATAAAACAATCACGCAGCGAGAGGGTTAAAAAAATGAAAAGGAATATATCCAACAGATGAAGACGATAAACTTGTGTCTTTTGCATGGGCGCTTTCTCTGTGGACAAGAATGGGGGAGGGTTTCTGGGTTCAATGCTAAGAATGCGATATGTGGGCTGATAGGGACCCACTTCGCAACGCACAGTTGATATTATGTTTTTGATTTTTTCAAATAAAATAATTCTCATTTCAATCAGCAAGCTTTCTTTTTTGTTTTACACGTTAAAAAACAAAATTGGAAACATAATAGGAAGAAGACTGTGAGAGACAGTCGTAAAGAATTTTAAAAATTTGACAAAAATACTTATTTATTAAAAATTACGTATTTTTTCTGTGCATAAGAAATGTTATTAATCAATACAATTTATTAAAATAATATTCTTATTGCTTAATAATTGCCATTAGCTCTATTTGTGGGATCTTTTGGAAAAAAAAAAACTTAGGTAGCTGGTATTTAGACCCCATTTTTAAAACTCAAAATTTGAAGACTTTCGGAATTTTGCTTTTTATAAACGGAAAACGCGATTTAAATTGATTTTTTCCCCTCTAAACAGGTGTAAAACATGTCAAGGTACCCCGCTGTCACTTTTTATTTTATTAATTTTGAAAATTGTATGATCTAGATTGAAAACAAAAGTAGGTAGCCGGTATTTGGACCTTTTCCTCTATATACTTATGAAAATTAAGTTTGTTTCTTGAAATCTTAATAATTTAACAAATTTAAACATTATTTGTGAAAATATTTTATATTCTGTGAGTTAAGATTGTTTTGCAGTAACTTCTTTCTTTCGATTTAATTTCTTCCCACAATTATCTCATGTTACTTCAAACCGTCAACATCCTTCATGAAGTAAAAACAAACAGGAAACACACTGTATCGAACCTGTTTTTTGTTGCATCTCATTGTAATTTTCAATCATCTAAATAGTCATCGTTGTCATCATACATTTCTTAAATGTGTCTATCATATCAGAGACGAACCTTTACTAGTATAGGTATACGGCATTTTCCGAAAACAGAAAAAACAACCTCTTAGTATTTTAAACTCAACTCTTTAAGAAACTAAATTTGAAATTCAAGATCATATGGTCACAGTTCATCCCTCCCGTCTACACATGGCCCATCTCTCCCGATCGACTAAGTGAGAAGCATAAACCACCATGACTCTACACTGTAAATATTACGTCGCCATTTTAGGTTATTTACGAGCCTAAGTATGCCCTGAGATTACATTTTATTAAAACTAGTTAGATCATATATAAATCAAAACCTTTAAATGCATAACTTAATTATAAGAACAAATTATTTTACTTACCAAAAGCATTAATGATTTTTAGCAGAAAAAATATTATGTTTTTTGTGAAGCAAAAAGTTACACGCCGTACAAAATATCTTTAAGTATCTGACTAAGGTAGTTGCACCCTCTGTGGGACGCGGCATTATCGAAATATTTGACTGGTCCATCTCACCCTGTGGTCCATCTTTTCCGTACTTACCCTATATCTAAATCGGTATGAAAGTTCATCGATCACTTTGCTGAGAAAAATCCAATTTTATAAGCATCGTTATGAAATCTGCAATTTGTAAGTAAGTGGCTTAATATGCTTACTTTTTCCGTAAGAATTTCATGTCTCTTTCCTGAACCATCTTTACAGCGTTGGCAACTCCTAGCTACTTATTTCTCTGTCATTTCTCTACCATGATTATCAGTAACGGATCATTCGGAACCACTGCATAGTCGCTGTAGGTCTCAATCTATCCATATTCAAACTTCAAACTTTTTTCAGCAAATTGTGTTTTTCAATAATTTATGATTCACCTTCAAATTCTGCACATATATATAATAACATACATTCAGTATTCTTGATTTATAATTGTTTGCTTCTGCCAGCTACTATAAGATATACGAAACATTACCTTAGAATAACTTTATAAAATAATAATTTTTCCCCGAGAAACTCGTTAATGTTAAGAACCTTTTTTTAAAATAGCGACATATAAAAAATTCTTATCAATATAAAAGGATTTAATAATAGAAGTCAAGATGTGATTATTACAACAACTTATTACTTCTTTCTATTATGAATTTATTATATATTTGTATCAAGTTTTTGTGATATAATTAATAAAAAACATAGGATGTGCATTCTGCCTGATTAATGTCTGAACTATGCATTTTCTGCTTCAAATGGGGGGAGTAACAATTTATCTTTTATAAATCTTCACTATACATTAATTATTTTCTGCCTACTCCTAGGAAGTTTTAAACTTAAATGATGTTTAGACAATTCATTTTTGGCCATAACTTTATTTATCAATAAATTTCATATTTAAAAGTAAATATTCTTTTTTCTTATCGCAATTGATAGCCACTTTACGTTATTGGCAGTAGTGTGTTATTGAAAGTATACTTTCGACATATTTAATTCCAATCTTAAAATTTAATCATTTCATATTCTCTAAATTTCATAATTAATAATTTGTTTTATTTAATTCGTTCTCAAATTTACTTAATCCAATAACACATTACAAAAATATTATAATGGAAGCGAAAAAATAGAAAATCACGCACCCATAAGTTTAAGATTAGCATGCGAGTTTCTTCGCCTGACTATTGTAGGCTCATAAAGTCTTTTTAAAAATAGTCATCTGACCATTCTTTTCCTCTGTATACTTTTCTTTCTATTCATTTTGTTTTCCAATGGTGCAAAATACGAAAATATTACTATGTAAAGCGATTGTTGTTTGAATGATACTTAAAATATATAAAACTGAAATCTGTATGGTACAATCGCATAGTGTATGCTCGTACATGAAACAATGTTCAGATCACAGAAACTATCTATTGAAAATTGCAGACCTGTTTCAATAAACAAATGAAAAAAAAAAAAAAGACATTAATGTCATTGGTTCATCGACTTATTCATAGAATATTTAAACTGGGTCATTTTTTAGTTGCGTTCATATAATTATATAAATACGTAGCACCTATAGTCGCCGTCTGGCTGCCCGTCTGTCCGCATATAACAGATCAAAAACTACCCACCCGAATGGTTTGAAACTCAATATAGATAATCGTTGCAGAATTTTGTCGCGCCATTTCAAATTTTTTGAAAATCGAATCAAAACTTTAAAAAATATTAATAAAAGTTTACTTTATTTAATTAAATTCTATCATAATTAATTCAATAATATCCCATGATAGATAATGATTCTAGGTTGCCGTGGTGATTACGTCCTATTTAAGATGGAGTCATATTATTTCTGCGTTACGGAATTTAATATATATAATCGTAATAAATTTTGTATTTATGCATTTTTGCATCAGAGTGCAGCAGCTGATGCACCAAGATCTGAATATTTATAAAACTTGTAATAGTACGAACGCACTTCATTTGCCACGTTTGAGGTACAGTTTCAGACTTGTTTTAAATTTAAAGAAAAAAATACCCCAGGAATAAAACACTTCTGTTGTAAAAGAAAATCCTAGTTAACAAGCATTAAAGCAACACATTTTAAATTTCGAAACCCTTATGCTTTTACATTTTAAAACTGATTGCATAGCTTCTGAATAAGCTGTTTATAAAAGATGGAAAGAGTAATAAAAGCCCTCGTTACCATCAATGTTTAATAATGCCATCCAAGTACATTTAAACGTATGAGAGCTCTCTAAAGATTGAAATAAAACTTCGAATTGGGGAAGTCAAAAATAGCACATTAGAGAAAGTTCAAACGTCTTGGTTTCATTCATTAAAATCAACTATAATGTTTCCAAGAAGAAACATGGGAGAATTCGAATACATGAAAATGGATTCTTTATTGTTATGATATTAAATTTCACTGCTCTATCTTCATTGTACCTCTAGTACGCCTAGAAAAGCACGTACACTTTAATATTTATTAGGCCGATATTATCCATATTTTGGAGGGAGTATGGCTTGATTGGTTTTCGTACTCTAAAAAATTATTATTAAGAATTTCTCGAATTTCATATAAATGATATGGTTATGAAAATTGCGAAGACTGTGTATATAAACTCAAAATGGATTGATGGAATGTAGAACGTATCTAAATGCAGTATCTAGCTGTAAAGTAATTATTTAGTTATTAATTATTAATTTTTCGTGTGCTTATATGGTCTATGAACAATAGCCCCTGAATTATTAGTTACACTCGTTATTAAATGACATAGAAAATTTATGAATTTTTAATTAGTTTTTCAATCACATTTTGTTTTATTTGAACGTCTTTTTTCATAAGTACAAAAAATTAAAATATTTACCAGTAAACATATATTTGATAGTAAGTAAATTTCGTAAATCATAATTTAAACGTTAAATACAAATTGACTACAATATAATGCAATATATTTTCGAGTTTTACACCATTGAAGATGAAACAAGTAAGCTTAAAGTATAAACTTACTAATTAAAGATTTTAAGGGTGTCCCCCTTTTTTGCACACGCTAATCAATCTTACGGTTTAAAAATTAAGAAAAGAAACAAGTAATTTTTTAAATAAAATGTGGCTTGTTTTTATGCGCTTACTTATTTGTTTTTATTTATTAAATAAATTTTATGGTTCCAAATATGTTTATTTGACTTGAAAAACCGAGAGATTGGCAGCAATGTTATCAAATTAATTTAAATTAATGTACAGATACTTGCACATTAACGTATTTATATCAAATAATTTAACTGCTGTGGAAAATACAGCAATAACACTCTTTTAATTTACTTTTGTAACGCATTTTATTTCAGTTTAATTACATAATTCATGAATTAAAAAGCATTTTCGTGATTATTGCATTTTTAATCACAAAGTGTTAACATTTCCAGTAAAGTGTTCATTTATAAAGAAAAATCCGAATAATAAAAGATTAATTTAGCACACCCCAAAATTATGAAACCTTGATAATTTTAAATATTAAAACTGATTACGTAACTTTTAAATACGCCGTTTTAAAAGACAGAGATAGAATAAAAACTCTCGTTGTCATCACGCGTAATAATGTCATTCAGGTTTCTTTGAACATTGTTATAAAAGCTCTCTAGAAATTGAAGTAAAAGTACAAATTAGGGAAGTCAAAAATAGCACATTTAGAGGACTTGGGTTCTTTCATTCAAGTTGATTATAATGATTCTAAGGAGAAACATTGGAGGGTTCGAATATTTGAAAATGAATTCTTTATTGCTATGCTAATTATTTTCCCGTTTTCATTTTCATAATACGTCTAGAAAAGCGAGTGGAATTTGAAATTTACATTATCGTGTAATGAAGAACATTTCCATTGAATATCAACCTTGAAACTTTTAATTATGCTATCTATAAAACGGCTTAAACAATTTACGATATATTTTGTATCCTACCGTTTTTGATTACCAGAAACTCTTTGAGGTAAGTCGCATGTTCACATGTTCGAGCATAATTTGTTTAGTGGGTTATTTTGGGTCAGGCACTCACTACGGGTCATGGTCTCGAAGCCGCGAATTTGGCAACATCCAATAAGTTGGCGATATTTGGCCAAAAATTCGACTTTCAAAATTACGAATGCCAAAGCACATACTTGGCGCCAAATAAAAGAATGTAGCCAAACTTGGCTATATTTGGAGAAAACAATAGGCTTTCAGAATATGAAGGAATTTTTTAGAATTCTTAATAGGGCTCCAGATACATGGTTAAACCAATCAGAGTGGAGCTAAAAATGTAATTTGGTAATGTCTTTTCGCTGTAAATGAGTAAATAATGTAAAATTTCGAAATATGTGCATAAATAGTTTTCCTATTGATTGTTTTTGTAAATAATACTGTTATAAAATAACGTGCTTTATAGAAATAATATAGAGAGAACGATACAATAAGAACATAATATGGTATTGAACACAAAGCTGATTTTGACCGATCATAGCTAGGTCATCCCCATTTGTAAAAGATTAATTTAGCACACCTCAAAATTATAAAACCTTGATGCTTTTAAATATTAAAACTGATTACGTAAATTTTAAATACGCAGTTTTAAAAGGCAAAGAGAATAATAAAAGTTCTCGTTGTCATCAACGAGTAATAATGTCATTCAGGTTTCTTTGAACGATTGTTGTGAGGTCTCTCTAGAAATTGAACTAAAAGTACAAATTAGGGAAGTCAAAAATAGCACATTAAGAGGACCTGGGTTCATTCATTGAAGTTGATTATAATGGGTTCTAAGGAGAAACATTGGAAAGTTCGAATATTTGAAAATGAATTCTTTATTGCTATGCTAATTATTTTCCCGTTTTCATTTTCATAATACGTCTAGAAACGCGAGTGGAATTTAAAATTTATATTATCGTGTAATGAAGAACATTTCCATTGAATATCAACCTTGAATCTTTTAATTATGCTATTGTTAAGCATTGATACGAATTTTTAAAAATATTTTAAATGTTTTGACATTTTTAATAAATAACGTTGTGTTTTTATTTAAGGCGTCCCAGGAGTCTTACTTTCTAATTAAAGGTGCAATTTACTTTTAAATATTAAAACTGATTACGAAACTTTTAAATATGCGGTTTTTATTGGACAGAGAGAGCAATAAATGCCCTCGTTGTCATCAACGCGTAATAATGTCATCCAGGTTTCTTTGAACATAAGACAGCTTTCTAAATATGGATACAATTTAGGGACATCAAAGACAACACATTAGATGTCTTGGGTTCATTCTAAAAGTTGATTATAAGGATTCCACAGCAGCAACATTGGAGGGTTCGAATATTTGAAAATAAATTCTTTATTGTTATGTTAATTATTTTCTCGTTATCATTTTCATAATATATCTAATACATCTAGAAATGCGAGAGGATTTAAAAAATATATGATCATGGTAAGAAGACGATTTTTATTCCATATCAACCTTGAATCTTTGAATTACGTTACTTTAAAGCATTATTTGGAATTTTTTTTTAAATATTTTAAATGATTTTACATTTTAAATATAAATACATAACATTTTAAGTATAAGTACATACACATAAGTAACATTGTGTTTTTACTTAAAGGATCTCAAGGGTCTTACTTTCTCATTAAAGGTGCCAATTTACTTCTTAATAGTAAAACTGATTACATTACTTTTAAATACGCAGTTTATAAAAGACAGAGAGAGTAATAAAAGTCATCGTTGCCACCAACGCATATTAATGTCATTCAGCTTTTTTTGAACATTGTTATGAGAACTCGCTAGAAATTGAAGCAAAAGTACAAATTAGACAAGTCAAAAATAGCACATTTAGAAGCCTTGGGATCATTCATTAAAGTTGATTATAAGGTTTCAAGAGGAAACACTGGAGAGTTCGAATATTAGAAAATGAATTCTTTATTATTATGCTAATTATTTTAGCTTTTTCATTTCCATAATACGTCTAGAAATGAGAGTGGAATTTAAAATTTATATGATCGTGAAATGAAGAGCATTTCCGTTCCATATCAAACTTGAATCTTTTAATTACGCTATTTTTTAACATTGATATGAATTTTTAAAATAATTTTAAATGTTTTCACATCTTTAACACGTTCCAACGTAGTTGTAAAATGTTTATGTATTCGCTTTGTCTGTTCGACTCTAACTCGCTTAAATATAGTCAGATTGCCATGTAATTGATATATGTTATTAAAGTAAACAATGGCATGTGGAGTATTGAAAATGAAGTGTGTAGCATTTACAGTTCGTTTACAGGGCATTCAAAGGATGGCCGTTACATTGTGATCTACAAATCCCTTGCAGTGTATTTCAATAATGTTAAACTATTTCAAACATATTGAAATTAATATACATCATGGGGATTCTTAACTTAAATTTTATCTTTGTTACTTATCTTTACGTGTGTTTAACAACTCTTACATAAACACTTGTAAATAGAGAACTTTCAACAAATGTTAAATAATATTGTAATTTAAAAAAAATAAATAAACTAGCAACGCGGGATCTGGAAGCCTATGCCGATGGTGGGTTATCCCGCGCTGCAGAACCTGAGGTATTTACTATAGAAAAGGATATGCATAGCATTTATCGTTCATTTACAGGGACACACAAAATCTTGCTAACTGTACTGTCTATTAGCTATAATTATCTACAAATGCGTTTTTAGTAGTGATATACGTTTTTAAATTTAACTACTTTTTTGCATATTACTTGGTGTATACAGTATAAGTTATATAGATTATATGCAAGGTTGCACAAAAGAGTTGGAGTATATTTTTACCATACTGTAGGGTATACAGGGTGTATAAGAATGATCGTTCAAATTTGGTGGGAAGGTGAAAAATAGCAAAAAAAAGGGGGGGGGCAACCTCACATACAAAAGTATGGACGCAAACGAACGCATGAAGTTGTAGAGGACGCTATCTATCCACAACTTCTGATCACAAGCAAAGCTCTCTGATAAATCCAGCCGGTCGTCACTCAACAATGTGACTTTGCAGAAGTAACATGAAACATTGTATGTTAGATGAATAAGCAGACAAGCTCCTGATTTACGGTGCGACAAGGGACATCAGTCGGAGAGTTGCGCAAATGTATGCAAAACGCTACTCCAGTTGTGCGCAAACCTCAACATCAAATGTTTGCACTTGTTCATCAACAAACTGTGCGAAACAGGATCGGTTACCAATACCTCTCATTATAGAGGAGGCAACCGATCGACACGGAGAGTTCCAATCCAGGAGGCTATCTTACTGCGTTCTGCATACATTTGCTCAGCTCTACGGCTATTTTCTCCTATTGCACCGTAAATTAGATGAATATCTGCATATTTATTTAACATAAAATGACTCGTGTTACTTCTGTAAAGTCACCTTGTTCAATGACGACCCACTGGATTTGTCAGAGAGCTTTACGCGAGAGCAGAAATTGTGGATACATAGCGGCTTCTACAACATAACCCCTTAATTCTTGCTCCCGTGATATTCACGGGCTGTGTCTTTTATTCAGATTATTTGATTCCCACCAGTTTTATAAAATAGTGTAATTGGCTTTATTATGGTATTATAGCTACCTTCTTACTTTCCATGAGAAGGTGCCACAACATTTAATAAGATACTCATTACTCCAAAAGAACATGCCACTATATACTTTAGTAGAAAGAAAATTTAATAAAACTCTGTACTACAAGACATATTGTTATTTACAGGATGGCTGTACATATATACATAGTAAAGAACGGCAGAAGAAATCTGCGAATGAAAACATTGATTCACAAACAATTCATCATTTCCCGCCTCTCATAAAAACTCCGGGGGAAAAAAAGCAGGACAGTCTACATTTCGCACCTTCTCCAAAGCGATACTCCAAAGCACTCTGCGGAAAACTTATTGCAAGGGATGATGGGAGAAAACTATTTGGCAGCCGCTATAAAAAGGAACTATCGTCTAGTGCTGCCATCTAGCGATATAATCTTTAAATATTTGTTACAGTATTACTTTACTCTCATTAAATAAGGTGAATATTTCTTTTCCAAAAAACTGGTGCCAATAAGCAATTTGAATTTTGAAACCGTAATTTAATGCGACCGTTAAGGGGTTAATGCGTTCGTTTGAGCTCATACTTTCTTCTATGTGAAATAGTCTTCTTTTGTTATTTTCTCTCTCTCCACTAAATTTGAACGATCATTCTTGATACACCCTGTATATACAAATCTATAGATCCTGTACAGGTTGCACAAAAGTATTCAGATATTTTTCCAACTAAAGATGGCAATTGCTGAAATTAGGTTTTCAAATGCGTAATGCATTTTCCATATTGCTTATTTAGACATCAACTTTCACTTTATTAAAGGGCGAAGTTTTTCTACTGTATTCTTAATGTGTTGAAAAATGTTTCATAATCAATGCTTGACGGATTATTTTGCTTAATTGTTAATAAATAACATTGTGTTTTTACTTAAAAGGTTGCAGGAGTGCTACTTTCTCATTAAAGGTGCAATTTAGCATCATTAATTTTATTTCCCACTCCGTATAAAACAAAAATCAATAATATTTTCACCACTGACAGCCGAACATGAACCATACACTACATGACCTGTTCTATGTAGTGTAACTTCTTCAAGTGAAACTTTACATATTCTTGCATGTTTCATTTTAACAAAAAAATTAAAACAGTTTATTTTGGCTTGCATCCACTGCGCGCAACATTTCCCAAAACCTAATAATTTGTATGAAACTTGAAACATTCATTTTGATGCAATGAATAACCTAATACGTTAAATTTAGTGTTATAAATGCATTAGTTATTAAATTTAGTATTTTTGTCAAAAAAAGTAGTTCTTTTTAAAGTTTTATAATTTAAATTAAAAAATATATTAAGTTCTAGCGCGCAGTAGATGGAAGTAAAAAGGAAAAAACTTCAATTTTTTTCTCAAAATTAAACTTTAAAAAAAGGAAAACATCAGTTACAGAATATTGAAATAATTATACTGCATAGAACAGGTATTGAGCTATCAGAGGTTAAAATGTTATGCATTTGTGTTTTATAGGGATTGAGAAACAATATTAAATGTGACTTGATGCTAAATTGCACCTTCAGTGAAAAAGTAAGACCCTTGAAGCCCCTTAAGGGGAATCATCATTTTTACGATACTTACATTTTAACATTTTTGAGCTATAAATAAAGTATCACAGTTAGTTTAACTCAATTTTTTCAATTCACTACATTTACTCGGTTTACTCAATTAAAAAAAATCTTCATAATCATTTTTTTAAAATCCAGTTAATATATTACATTATTAATTTTAATATCAACGAATGAAAAGTTTATTAAAGATACTGAAAAAAAATTGAGCATGAATTGGAAAAGAAAAAAACTAATGAACTGTTGCACACAATCTTACAACCAATAAAGATAATTTTTAGTTTCAAGTTTTAGTTTTCATTAAAGGAAATCTATTCGATATAAATTTACACCAAATTTTATTAATTTATGTAAAAAATATTTTAGTGCCAGAAGGTTATATTTTTAAAATAATAAATATCACATTTAAAAACATATTGTAATATCATCAAATAAACTTTACATTGTTTAATTAACAAAATAATGCGTAGAGATTTTAGGTCTAATCATTTTATGCATACCTCGGTGGGAATAATGTTTCAGAAAATGAATTATTTTTACAGTGCGTGCAAGAAACAAAAACAGTTTTGAGAAAGACTGCTTTTGTTGACACTACATGCCAACTTTCCTATCCTTTAGATATTTATTTCGATTGTTTCTGTCTTTCTTTATGTTATTTTTCATACATTTCATATTATTTGTAATACAAATATAGAAAACAAGTAAAAATTTAATTTAAAAAATCAAAAAACCCGACTGCGTAAAAAGCGAACTAATTAATTATTTCTCATCAATGGGAAACTATTTTTATATTACTTACCTATTTTTTTTTTTATTTACTTGTATTGATGACTTATTTAAGTTGTGTTTAATTGTCAGTTCCTATCTGTAAACACTATTTTGATGAGGCTTATAGATGTCTATGAAGGTTAGAGTTACAGTAAAGCTAGAGATCCTATCTACACAACTTCCAGGTTGTGTAATATTTAAACGGAGCTTCTGACTGTAAAATAATCAATGAAACATCGTATTCATTTTGAAAGACCTATCCAATGATATGCCACTCAATATGGTGCGTAAAAATTTTTTTCGTCTCTGCCGCCATTTTGTATTTTACGGTCGTCATTTTGAATTTATAAAAACAAAACCTAGCCTATAACTATTGGACGGTTAAGACGAATCGATACAGACCTCATTCATTAAAATCCACCCAGCCGTTGGGATGTTTAGAGGGTATAAAGAAATCCACATACCCAGATACGTGTGAAACACATAACCCTTCTTGGCAGTCGGGTAATAATTACGAAACAGTTACTTAGTTTAAGAGGCTACTGCAGTATTTTTAGCAGTTTTTTAGTAATGCAATTGATCGTGTTACCTCTATATCTTTCTTTCTCCGTTGCGCCAGTGATGAACTTAATAGATTATTTAGGTAAAGATGTGACATATCAACAATAAACTACGCTGCTGGTGGAAAAGCAAAACCCTAAACGAACAACGAGAAATCGCTTCTCCAATCGTTATTCTGGTTCATTTAAAAAAATTAATTTGCCTAAAATGGAGCTTTTCTAATACTCCGGAATTAGCAATATAAAAAAAAAAAAGAAATAAAAAGAAATATAAGGTTAGAATACATTAGTTTACTTCACTTGTTTACTGCAATGCAAATGCAAAAATTCCGAAAAGTCCTTTTTATTAGTTCTTTCCTATAGAGCAAGTTTTTGAATTCATGAAAAAAAAAAAAAAAAAAATAATAATAATGAAACTTGAAAATACAAGAATATGTTATTTAGTTGATTTTATGTCAATAAAAGTACTTTTTTTCCTTTTTAACACTATTTCTACCGAAAATTCACACCTTGTAAAACCTCTGACTTCCGGTTTCGGGCACAGTGCGCCTGATAGGCATCTGTTTTAAAATCACCTTTAGCACCCAAGTAATTCTATTCTAATATTCTTAAAGGGAAACCCTCATTAGTAAGTATACAAGAAAAGAATATGCGATATCTGATTTAAAAAACATAATTTACTAAAGTCAAAGAAAATAAAACACTAAGAAATTTCAGAGCCTAAACCTTGGAAATGCATTTCTCAGGGCCGCTGCATCCAACTGAGGTTAATACAGTAGAGCCCCGATTATCCGCGAAGCGATTTTTCTTTTTTTTTTTTTTTTTTTTTTTCAAACCAACAACAAGGAAAATACAATAAGCCCTACTAATAAATATAAACAGATTAATTCGTGTATTCGAAAGTAGTAGAAGTGTATTTCTAGTTTCGGTTGCCACGTTTAAAATACAGTAGAACCCCGCTAATCTGAACTAATTGGGACCGGTGCATGTTCGGATTACAAAAAATTCGAATTACCCCGCAGAAAAACTTGGGTTAAGGAAAGTACAATTTAGAATAAAGAAAAGGTGTTTTCCAAAGCAAGAAGCAAAAACAAGTGACTGATTTTTTTAAAAAGGTTTAACACAACACTTTTTGTACAGTGTGTATGGCATTGTTTCTTGTTTACTGTTTTTATTTTAGTGCTTTAGACGTATAGCAAATGTTTCTGCTCTACTGTGCATATATATGTGATTTAAACGTTCTATCATGTTTTTTGTACACTATAATATAATTTTTATGTTGAAATATTTCTTTTTCGTGTTTGCACCTCATTTTCAGTTTTTTTCGTATTATCCGCGATTTTTGTTATCCGCAGTGCCCTTGCCACCCAATTCCGCGGATAATCGGGGCTCAACTGTATTTTGTTTATGGTTATTTTATTTGTATTTTTTAAAGATGACAAGTTTGAAAGTAAGCATTCTGTGCATTAAGGTTATTCTCAAATTCAAAGGAGCTGCTTTCTGGCGCATTTCTGAATTTATTTTTGTTCGGAAACGCACATGAAATGGGCAGGTGTTGTTATTCAGAGACTATGTAATTGTATAAAGGCTTTCATTTTTTTGGTAAAGGTAAAAAATCTTTCAGAAAATACTTTCAAAGTTATCGTTTTGACCCGAAATTCTAGAACGACAGCGCAAGACAGGAGAAAAAGTAATTGTCACGTTACAAAAATTGCTTATAACTCGATTAGTAATTTATTTATAAAAAAAATTAAAAACGTCATTCGCTTTCAAACCTCTTTGGTAGTCAGGCCTGACTGCTTAAGAGGGACCGGATCACCTGATCAAAAGATCCGGCGCAGACCCCATAGTCCTATCCGTGTGTAATAGTCAGGCCTGCGAATTGTATGAATTTCTGTTTAAAAATGAGTCGGAAAATGTGAAAATGTGTCAGAAAGTTTTGCGTTTCTAGAGAGGGGAATTTAAGAACAGCCTTAAAAATGTAAATAAAAAACAACTTTTAAAGCACCAAAACACTTTATTTCTTGTTGCAAACTAGTTTCGGTAGCCGTAGCCTACCGTCATAAGTGCAAAATCTGATTGCTCAGAAAAGAAAATTGTTGAAATATATGTTGGAGAAGCGGATTCAATGATAAAGTTTATTAAGCAATAAAATTACAGGAAATTTTAGGAAACAACCAATAAACTTCATCTTTGAGGACGTGGCCCGTTTCCTAAAATTTCCTATCGTAATTCTATTGGCTAATAAACTTTATCTTTGAATCCACTTCTCTGACATTAGCTGTTTCCTAAAATTTCCTGTAATTTTATTGGCTAATAAACTTTATCATTGAATCCGCTTCTCCTGTATATATACTATATATAGGAGTATATATATATATTTCAGCAGTTTTCTTTTTTGAGCAATCATATTTTGCACTGATGACGGTACGCAATGACTACTGACACTAGTTTGGAACAAGAAATAAAGTGTTTTGGTGCTTTAAACGTTGCTTTTTATTTATATTCTACTGCGCTAAGTAATTTCTTATTGTAATTTAGCTTTAAAAAAGATTTGTGATTGTTTCTTAATAATATAACCACAAATCAAAATATTAAAAAGGCATCATTTGGCAGTGGGAAAAACGGTGTTAATGTTAAATAAATGTATTTCATTCAAGATATTGGAATAATATATTGTAAAAATTTACTAGATTATGAATATATTTTGAAAAACTGGATACATTTTACTGGAGTTGTCAGATATATAACTTTCTTGTAGCCACCAATCAGTAAGAAAAGTTGCATGTTTTAGAAGAAAAAACCTCTCGTATGCATGTCGAAGCACATAACAAGCTGCAAAAATAAATGCTGATAAATATATATATATATATATATTAATTATAATATATATATATATATATATATATATATATATATATATATATATATATATATATATATATACATATATATATATATATAATATTTAATATTTAATTTTTAATATATAATATTATTAATTTTATTTTTAGTTTTATTTTTAACCTTTTTTGAGCTTATATATACATACATATATATATATATATATATATATATATATATGCTAAATTGTATTCATAATATTTTCAATGGATGAATTTAAAATTTTTCTATTACGAATCAGTCTGCGGATTACAGACGCAGTTTCATTTTTATGAGTGGTTATATTAAATTCAATGTAATTTCAATTTTATAATTAGTTTTTATTGTTATTTAGCCTTAATCATTTTTGTTATACTAGAATTTAGAACGTTTTTAGAACTTTTTTCTCTCGTTTCACTTTTTTTTAGTATCAAATTTTTTAGAAATAGTTCTTAGAACATTTACATCTTAAAAGTAAGCTCTATTAGTAAGCTCTCTAGTGGAATTTAAAGTTTTTATTCCAGCAGTGTCAAAGAAATCGTAATTTTAAATCGTTTTTTGTTCCTTCACCCTTTTATATTTCGAATTGTTTAGAAAGTTTTCTGTTGCGAGTATGTGCGTCTTAAAAATAATAGAGTTTCTAGTTTTAACAGTTCCAATTTAATCGTAATCTAGAACGTTTTTAGAACATTTTCTACTTATTCACCCTTTTAAATTACGAAAACTGTTCTTCGGGAACATTTACGTCTTAAAAGTAACTATTATGCTAAATTGGAAGTTTTTAGCTTCAACAGTGCTGTAGAAATTGCAATTTTAGAACATTTTTTTCCTGTACTGTTTTACATTTTAAACTTTTAGGAAACTGTTCTGTCCGCGCGTCTTACATCTTAAAAGTAATAGCTACGTCAAATTTAAAGTTTCTAGGTCTAACAAATCCAATGAAATCGTATTTTAGAGAGTTTTTGGAGTTTTTCCGCTTTTTTCACTGTTTTAATTTTCGAACGTTTTAGAAACCGAGTATTTAAATCTTAAAAGTAATAAGCCCATCAAATCACATAGTTACACCAGCACTGTCAAAGAAATCACAATTTAAGAACATTTTTACACCCGCATCCCCTTGAGAGTTGCTGTATACCGACATAAAATATAGCCTATTTTGGAGCAGAGATAGTCATCAGCATTTTACAACCATTATTTTTTTTCCTCTGACCGAGCAAAAGAGCAAAATTCGATATTTTTTTTAAAAATGCTCAAAAATGTGATTTTTCCAACATGGTACAAAAAATTTAAATGCGAATAAGAATATAAAAAGTGAGAGTATTAATCATAACTTAATGTTTTAAAACTGCGTTATATCTGCAGAATTATATGAATTTAAATAATGGTTCTTTTGCAGTGCAACCTACAGCTTGGTGAACGGATATGGGTCATTCTCACAATCTTTTGACTTTCGGGAATAAAAATCTGGTGAAATTAAATTTGCTAAAATAATATTTTAATCTGATAGACGAATGCCTTATGACTCAAAATAAAGAAACAAATTGTCAGCAGCGAAAATTTCTTTTAATTTAACTGAGGTTTAAGTTTAACTTGCGAGTTTAATTTTCCTTACCATTTTACCACTATAACTTTCTATTTTCTTCCAAATTTTTACTTATAATGACTTTGCATAGTACTCACAGGACATTCCAATAAGAAATAATAACAATGTAGTATTTCTAGTACAAACTTTAGGTATAACATTGTCTTAAGGGGGTGTTAAAGAAGGGACGGAACAACAAAAAAAAGGGATGGTAAGGATGGGCGGTAAGGAAAATTACCACTATTTTTAGGCAAATCATGTTAAGACTAAGTGATAGTCACAATGTTCATTGATTTTTAGAAACAGTTATTTACATTGGATTAAATAAAAGAAATATATATATATATCTCGAAAAGTGCAGGAATAAACCTTGGGGACGGTAAGACTACCAGTAAAGCCACGATGCTTGAAATTGATATTTAAATGTTGATTTAAATTCTGCAGTAAATTTCCTGTCAAAAAATTTTAGACATTCTTCCTCCAGCGTACTTCTGCATGAGCAAAAACTTGAAGAAAATTCTGTGGCTGCATCTGAAGTGATTTTCCGTATAAATTTAGCAAGAGGGACGGTAAGGAATTTAAAACCCAGGGACATTGCTCAAAAAATAATATTAACCGTAAAAATGTGTGCAGGTTAATTTTTTGCTACATGCTTATATAAAACAATTGTCCTAGTTTTGGAAAAAAAATTACATCGAATTACTTTTATTGAAACAATTTTATACAGACAGATCCAAACTTAAAAATCAGCATCAGGAACACGGGACGGCATAGGAGTTTTCCTGGTATTTGGACCCCAACATTGTACAAAACTTATTTATCTCGTTAATATTGTTATGTTATCATGAATTGGGATGTTCCCCAGTATATGAAAAAAAAACAAAAAAAAAACAAGAATATGTACTAAAATAAAAATTTTTATACAGGGACATAAGACTCAAAAGATTGTGAGAATGTCCCATATACTAGTTCACAGTTCTGAGATGGTTGGGTATTGTTGGTAGATCCAGTGATCCCTCCTTTATAAAAACGAGTTGGAACCCGTCGAAATTCGACGAACTAAAATGCTAGAAAGGAACTGTCGGATCAAATTTATAATAAACATAGAAAAATAATTACAATAAAAAATTCAGTATTAGAATACGTAATCAAGATGAGTAATTATGATGAAGTTATCGATTGAGGCTCTTACGTTTGTTTTTACGGTATGAAAAATCAGTAAAAAGGATTTCGCTTTGTCACATCATAAAATTTCCCCCCATAAAATCTAAACTGTACGTTATTTTCACATTCTCATAATTTACATACGTACCACTAAAATTCACAATTTGAATGCATTTTGACGCGCAATAGATCTTTAATGAATGTATTTCCAAACTTAAAGTCACGTTTGTCCGTGGAGATTCTCAAAAGGCGGGATCATTAAACGTTAACTATATGTAATTTTTAAAATTTTCAAATTTAAGGCCAATTTTTTTTAATAGTATAATATTTTGTCTATAAATATAATATATAAATATTTTAATAGTATGTCTACAAAATTATACACAATCATTAAAAGACAGCAACTATTCTGGAAAATTAATGATTAAAGCATTTAATTAGCAGTTGTGTACGTTACAAATTTTGGACATTTGCAGATTTTGGACGTTGCTCTTAGTATTAAAAAATTCTTAAGACTAAGAATGTAGTAAATGTGTCTGTATACATATATATATGTATAATTAACTTTTTGTTATCCAGTAATAATAATAATAAAATCAAATGCTTTGTTACGTACGTTACTTTCAGACATAACAAAATACAGAAAAACGCTTTATAGAAAAGTCCTATCTTCAAAAAAGCAATAAATCAGTCTGCCATCTCTTAACGAAATTATCAAAAAATCATCCGTTTCCTTTATGCATTCGTTGTTTACCATTAGAACCACCTGGAAAAAAGTTAAAACTCTTTTTCTTGGTGGTACATTGGAGTAGTTAACGTTATGAATGTCCGAAATATGAATGTCTCTTTAGCATAAAATAATAAAATTTTAAGATATTTATACAAAGCTTTTACAATAAATTATGTCATTTTCTATCTCTGAATAGAATTAAAAACTCAGTGTAAAAAAAAAAGGTCAATGACAATGACAATTAAAGTTATGTTTGAAAGGATTAAAGTTATGACTTGTGTCCAGTGCCCACCTTTTGAGAATCGCCCTCCGATACAATTTTTCATGTGAATATTCGCACAAACTTTAAGTTCTAATCTCAGTACTCGCGAAAAAAAATTCAGAAATTTGCCTTTAGTTGCCATAGTATTGGTCAAATATTTAGTTTTATCAAAAAAAAAAATAACAATAATAATAATAATAATAATAATGATCGTATTGTTTTAAATATGGCATCATTTTTACTCACTGAATCACTTTGCCTAGCGTGTCAGCCTCGGTATCAGCGTAATGTAAAAATATTGAAATGTAACTGATTTATGAAGAAGAATGCATGTTTTTTTTTTAATGTCTGGCGTCATTTTCTGCTCAAAAATTATAAAAAAGTTATTTGTAATGTAAAAATAGCATCAATAAGGATATAATCAATAAAAATAATAAATGACTATTTTCCCTTTACTTTCAATATGAATGGAGTACTTCAGTTGCCACAATTACAAAATTTGTATCAAAAACTACAAAAAAATTAATATCTCAAAAATAAAGTGAGATACAGCTTTCAAACAAATTGCATTTTAAAACACATTTTTTTCCCTGTACGAAGGTGTAAAAATTGAAAACGTGCGATGTTTAGAAGTTTAAAAATTTGCATTAGCGAAAATTACAAAAGCGAAATTTCATTTCAAATTTCAAAGTATTGCCATTCGCAAAATGACGTATGTGTTACGCACAGATATGTTTGTCTTTTATAATATAGATAGATACACAAACAATAGTCACTGCTTTATAATACTAGTATAGATTAGTACGAACATTGATCCAATGCCATTCACAACAGTTCCCTCACTACCCTTTATAAAATTACATACAGACATTTGCAAACGTT
The DNA here is from genome assembly GCA_963932465.1 of Maratus speciosus. Taxonomy (NCBI): domain Eukaryota; kingdom Metazoa; phylum Arthropoda; class Arachnida; order Araneae; family Salticidae; genus Maratus; species Maratus speciosus. The sequence continues at coordinate 396,878,223 of OZ010793.1, read as the reverse complement.
AAGTAATGCAAGATTTCGTAATTAAACAGATGTCCAGTGTATGTGTGTTAACTACATGCATGCAAAAATTTAGTTAAGTTAGGAAATAAATACATCAGTTGAAAGTTCCCCTTCAGCCATTTCCGCTAATAAGGGGATATACGTGAATTCTTTTGTGCAGCCTTGTAAGCCTTGTATACGAGGTATATAATTTATATCCTCCTGAGACCCAAGCAAAATATAAGGCATATTTTTTTTTATATGAGTTTTTTTCAACAAATAGGCATCAAAAATGATGTTTTTAAAGAAATTAACAAATTTCGACTTTTTAATTTTGTTTTATAGCACATCCATCTAAATGGATGTTCAGGCCATAACTCGCTTTAAAATAATTTTTAAAAAGCTAAAAGTATGGGAAATAATTGAATTTATTATAAAGAACATAAGGCAAGTATTAACATCTGCTATTAAAATTGAAAAAAAAAATAGTTTAAACAAATTGAAATAACATAAAAACGAAATTTACCAGCAGAACGTAGAATTCCAACTTGACTCATTTATTACGCCATTTTGTAAACAAAATAGTTACCGTTGCCAAAATCTAAAAGCTGAATGTTGATGATTCATACATTACCATGCCAAACTGGTTTTAGATTGCTACAATGTAATTTAACGCAATAGAAGGAGAAAGAAAAAGATCCATTTAAATGAATGCCAGGTCTCAGGAGGATATACAAGTAACAAGCAAAAAGTTAGTTAAATTTAAATGCGTATACCAAAATTGAAAATGCTCTTCCAGCAATTATTGCTCAATTCAGTACTGTAACCGTTTTCTTTTGTGTGAGTGAACGACAAATGCTATGAATGCATGCCCTATTCTATCTTAATCATCTTGTAGTGAAATTCAACGATTTATATCAGTTTGAATACATTTCAAATAGCGTAATGTCATTGAAATACTCCCCAAACGATTTTTCCTCATATACCAAAATGTAATTGAATTCTTTTGAGTGCCCCTGTAAACGAACTATTAATGATGCACACTTCATAAGCTATACCAAACATGCCGTGGTAAGCACCATTAATATTTTTTTAATGCATGAAAATCCCAGTATATTTACGTGAGTTATAGAGCATGAACAGACGGACATACAAGCCGAATTCATGAACACTTTTCAACTTTGCTTGGAAAGTATTAAAAAGGCACAAGAAATCAACAGAAAAGAATAAAATTAATATGAAATCTTGAAAATGTGTATTTTCAACAAAATAAGGAGGAGTCTACTAAAAGAGAAATAAAAAATCATAAGCAAATTTCACTGCTCCTGCTAGATTAACTCATGTCGAAGATTGAAATAGTATAAGCACGTTACAGGTTAATATATAATATTTAGATTCCGCTTTTCTCTTCGCTGTAAGCAGAAAATTAGGCATTCTCGCGAAACGTAATGAAATTTGTTGCAGTAGCTCGAGAAAGCATCATACGCTTTCATTATAAAGGAATAATATAGTTTGCATTTCCATACTCTAACAATGTTTGGTGTTTAATTCTGTTTTCTTGGAAAACATCTATAGAAATTTCACATCAGTGAATCAGTTGAAAATATATATAGTTTGAAAACATATCGTACGGCTTATTTTACGCACTTAGAATTATACGGTTTTGAATTATACGATTTCTCAAACATCTAGAATTATACGAATTTTTATGCACCTAGAATCATACAATTTAAAGTGAGATAGTTTTAAGTACATTTAGAAGTATAACGCTTAAAAGTATACGATTTTTTACACATTTAGAGTTATGCGATTTAGAATTAGCATTTTTTCTTAAATTGAGAATACACGATATTTCACCGTGCGATTTAGAAATATACGATTTTTATGTATTTACATTTATGTAATTTTTCACCCATTTAGAATTATTAGGTTATAATGTAGAAACGAACAGTGAAAAAAGAAAAGGAAAATAATGGGAAGTCTTTAAAATTTATATTTCCAGAAAAAAGGAGACTGTTTTGAAAAGGAAAAAAAAAGAATTCGTAGTGAAGTTTTACAGCTTTGATTTGATTTATTCATAATGAAAACGGAAATGTAAAAACATTTTGTAGGTAAATTATCCAATCTAAATTCCAGATTTTTCTATTCTATAAGCAGAAAATTTAGCATTTCTGGTAAAAAATTAAGGATTTTTGTTGCATAAGTTTGACAAAAACATCATGCACATGCATAATAATTTTGTTTGTATTTTCAAACTACAAAAATAATGTTTTATATAAGATACATCATTTTTCTTCTTGGCAAAGGATGGAGAAATTTTATACCAGGGAATTAGATGAAAAAAAGTACGTGTAAAATGTAAAGATACAGCCAATTTTAACGCAATTAAAATTATGCGGTTTAGAATTATACGATTTTTTACACAGTTAGAACTATAAGGTTTAGAATAAAAAATATTTTTCATATTACCAATACTTTTTAGAATATGATATTTTACAATTATACAATTATATGACTTAAAATAGATATTTTACACATTTAAAACTATACAGAAAACTATACAGAATGACATTATACGATTTCTATACGCATTTAGAAGGAATTATGCTAATCTTTTACATATTTAGAACTATGCTATTCCTTTACATATTTAGAACTATGCGATTTTTTGGGCACATTTAGAACATGTAATATTTTTACCCACTTAGAACTATGCGATTGTTTTATACATTTAGAACTATGCCATTATTTAGAACTAAATGATTATTTGACTAATTTAGAACTATACGATTTATACATATGCGAATTTTTAGACATTTAGAATTACAGAGAAATAACACGTCAAAAAAATAGGAGAAATGAAAAGAAAATAATAAAAAGATATTTTTGCCAAATGTAGAAATTTGCAAAAGAATAAAATAAAGTCATAATGAATTTTGATTATTTTGGACTTGATTTATTTATCTCGGAGAATGGAATTTAAAAAACACATTATATTTTTACTTTTTTAGAAAGTCTTGAGAAAGTTCATGTCATTGAATCAGTTGAAAACTTGTTTGTATGGTATAATCAAGCTACTTTTATAAAATTAAAATTTTACGTTTTAATGTTATACAATTATTTACACGTTGTGAGTAATGATTTAGAATGATACCACTTTTACACATTTAGAACTATAAGACTTAGAAAATTGTGTGATTTTTGTACGCACTTGGAAATTACAATATTTTGCACATTCAACTATTGCTAATTAAAATATTACGAATTTTTATTCATTTAGAATTATACTGTTTAAAATGGTAAGATGTTGTACACATTTAGAACTATATGTATGTTATAAAATTATACGACTTTTTAGACATGCAGAATTGCACGATTTATAATTATATATTTTTTTATAAATTTCTATTTGTACGATTGTGTAATAGAAAAGTAAAAAAAAAATAATAAAATGTCTTCAAAATGTGCATTTTGACAAAAGATAGATAAGTTTGAGAAGAACATATTAAAACAACGACATTGCACTGCGTTAGACGTATTCATCTTGGAGAATATAATTGCGAAAACACATTCCAGGTCCATGCATAAAATTTAAATCCCGCATTTCTCTTTGCTGTAAGCAGAAAATTTAGCATTGTCATGAAACTTAGTGAATTTTGTTGCATAAGATTGACAGTGCATCATCCGCATGCATAATAAAGGGATAATTTACTTTGCATTTCTACCCTTTAAGAATAATGTATTCACATAGAACGGTTATACATATGTTTGTTTTTTTAACTAAACCCAGAGAAATTTCATGTATTGAAATCCTGTATGTGTAATATAACAAGATAAAGTTTCTTTTACACATTTAGAACTGTACAGTTTAGAATTGTACGACTTTCTACACATTTTGTCAGGAGTTGGGAGGCCCTGTACCTACCATGTTAAATTAATGTACCTTTTCTCAGAAACTACCAAAGATATTCATTTAAAAAAAATTATGTACCGTAATTTCCGGCGTATAATTCGCGGATCAAACAATGATGTTTGAACCCAGACATTTTATTTGATATAATGTAACTTCTTAAATTAAGGTAAATATTTGAATTCAATTATTAAATAAAAATTCTGGGTCCAAACATGATTGCTTGGTCCGCGGATTATGCGGTAAGATTACGGTACATAATATAAACTAATCCGAGTAATGTGAAGTCAAATTTATAAACAGTTTAGTTATTTATTTATTTAGTTATTTTTTTTTTAAATCTGGAATAAAAACCACGTTTAAATAACAAAAAAATTGCATTTTTCCAAACAAACTTTTTAATAAAAATTTTGTATATATGTTAGTAATAAAAGTTCACTTCAGATTATTAATCAGGGATATGTTTAAATTATTCAGGCAAAATTACAGACAATAGCAAGTAATAGTTTCTATAAAAAAGGTGCATCGAAGTTCAAAAAACAACATTTTGAGAAAACTGAGTTTAAAGTTTATGTACATACGTAATGTTTATATACAGTAAAACCTCCCTAAAGCGACCACGTTCGTTCCAATAAAAATAGGTTGCTCCGAGAGATGGTCTCTTAATGGAGGTCATGTTTAAATCTAGATTTTAATTGTTGAAAAAAGGTAACAATTATTGTTACTAAAATTTATTTTTCATATTAGGAAAAAATATGAAAATTTAAGTATCAAAACAAAATATAATTACATAAGTTAATTGCTGCAGAGTTTGAGAAAGGAATAGGTTGACGTTTGCCTTGATTTTACGGTTTTATCTTTTATAACTTTTCTTTCCACGTTCTTTCAAAGTTCAGTAAATAAGTGCAATTTTTTTCTTGGACGGGAACAAATAATGACGATTTCATTAATTTATCTATTTCTTTGAGAGTTTTCTGACAGAATAGGGCAGCGGAGTTTATTGACCGTCATTCTTAATTTGTCATCAGGGTTAAATTCATTGCCAAAAAGGCACAACGGGGTTTAAACACTTAAAAGTTACTGGAATAAAAAAAATCTAAACTTAGTTTAGAAATTTGATAAATAATGTGCTATTTGGAATTATTTTTCTAATAAAACCTTCTTCAAGCGACCAGGAAAAAACGGAATTTGTTTAATTGTCTTCAAAGAAATTGGTCGCTCATGGAGGGAGTTCAACTGGTAGGGTCTTTAAATGGAGGTAAAATTAGTATTGAGCCTACGGGAATAAATTTCGTTCCATGAAAAAATGATCGTTCAGGGACGTGGCCACTTAGTGGAGGTGGTCGCACAGGGAGGTTTCATTGTATAATGTAAACGAATTGAATTACTCAAAAAATAATTACTTTTCATTGTCGTAGAAACAAAAGTGACATACCATTATTCGAAAGGGGGAAAGTATAGGATTCAATTTATTAAAAAATCGAAAGAAAAAGATTTTTTTCATGAATTTGCCTTTCAACTGCCCTTAATTTTTCATGATCTAGAACAGTGCGATTTTTTGCACATTTAAAATTTTACGATTTGATGCACATTTAGAACGATATGGTATAGAATTGTGCTATTTTTTTACATTTGCAATCTTTTTATATATTATAATTTTACGGTTACATGCTAGCAAAACAAGATAAATTAAAAGCAAATAATAAAAAATTCGAATTATGCATTTTCAACAAAATAAGGGGATATTTACGAAGTTTCGCTGTCTTGACTACATCTATTAATCCCGGAAAATGGAATTATGAAAATAGTTTGGCGATGTATGAAATCTAAATTCCACATTTCTCACTATTATAAGCAGAAAAATTAACATTCTCGGAAAACTTAATGAATTTTGTTACATAAGTTTGACAAAGCAGCATGCGCATGCATAATAAAAGAGATAATTCTGTTTGGATTTTCCGACATTTAGAATAATGATTTAAGATACAACATATATAGTTCTGTTTTCTTACAAATCAAATAAAAATTCCATATCATGAAAATAATTGAAATCATGTACCATAAAATAAGAAGATAAAGATTATTTTAAATCACCCTGAATAATATTTTAAACTGTTAAACAATTTCAATTGCCAAGATTTTTTATTAATATTTTTTTATAAAATTCTCTAATGTACGTTGTTTTTACAACATATCACTTCTAAATGTCGCAAAATTTTCTATTTACTATCATCAAATAATAGTTTAAAAGTTAAATTTGTTTAAAAATAATAGCTGAGTTTAGTGACTTTTTGGTGACTTTTTAAAATAAATTTCAATCATGAAGATTTAAAAAAATTATCTTATCAATGAACATTCGTTTGCTACAATAATACAAAGTAACCAGTGCCAGAATTTTCACAATTTGCCATTGATTTTCTAAAAGCAAATAATAATAAGAATAAAAACAAGCAAACAAAAAACAGATTAACCATACAATACCGCACTTTGGCGCTAACCTAAAAATTGTCAACGAAGGGACATATTTTCACTTTATGTTGAACATAAAATTAATTTCAAGTTAAGTTAGTTGAAAGACACGTTGTATTGGGAAAAGCTCGCATTGAAATTTATCTTATTTTATTACTTTTTTGTACAGCAAATTTGGTCGCAATCTACTTATTTCTTGTATTTATATAGCATTTTAAATTCAGTTAATAAAAAAAAAAAAAAGCCAATGAAGAGGATGCTAAAGTTTTGATTTATGTAACACATTTATTGCTTTTAATTATTTTATCACGATTAACCATACGATACCGGACTTTGTCGCCAAACTAAAAATTGTCACAAAAGACATATTTTCACTTTATGTTGATCATAAAATTAATTTCAAATTAAGTTAGTTGAAAGATACATTGTATTAGGAAATGCTCGGATTGTAATTTATCTTATTTTATTAATTTTTTTGTATAGCATATTAGGTCGCAATCTACTTATTTATTGTATTTATGTAGCATTTTAAATTCAGCTAATATAACAGAGAGCAAATGAAGAGTGTTCTTAAGTTTTCATTTATCAGATTTTTATGACACTTTTATTGCTTTTAATTATTTCATCACGATCAACCGTACGATACCGCACTTTGACGCCAAACTAAGAACTGTCAACGAAAAGACACATTTTCACTTTATGATGAACATAAAATTAACTTCAAGTTAAGTTAGTTGAAAGACACGTTGTATTAGGAAATGCTCGTATTGTAATTTATCTTATTTTATTATGTTTTTGTACAGAAATTCTGCTAATAAAAAAGAAAGCCATTAAAAGGAGTGATTAAGTTTTGATTTATCAAATTTATGTAACACTTTTATTGATTTTAATTACTTTATCACGATTAACCATACGAAACCGCACTTTCACGCTAAACTAAAAATTGTCATATATTATCATATTGTCATCGAAAAGATATATTATGTTGAACATAAAATTACGTTCATGTTAAGATATTTGAAAGACACGTTATATTTTAAACGGATTGTAATTTATCTTATTTTATTTATTTATTTATTTTTTGTATAGCAAATTAGGTCATAATCTTCTTATTTATATATTTATGTAGCATTTTAAATTCAGCGAACAAAAATGAAAGACAATGAAGGAGGTGCTTAAGTTTTGTTTTATCAGATTTATGTGATACTTTTATAGCTTTTAATTATTTTGTCACGGTCATACAGATTGGTGAAAAAATCAAACACCTTTTGCACTCAGTTGTTTCCCAATTATAGGAAAAAGGTGTCCAAGTCGGAATTCGAACCCAGAACACTCGCTTAAGGCTGTCAACCCTCTCCCAACTGAGCCATCATAAACAAATCCAAAGGACATAGTTCACTCACAGAAACTCCTGGCAAAAACATATGGATAACAGGATAGATGACAGAAATAGACCAGATGTCTTTGCCAAAGGCCTGAGTGAAATGTGCTTGCCTGATTTGTCCAGGATAGGTTAGTTGGAAGAGCTTTGTCAGCTTAATCTAAGGTCATGGATTAAAACTGGACGCTTTTTTACGTAGGTGAAAAAATTGCAACTCGTATTTATTTTCATTGCTATTTGAAAAAAAAAAAAAAACTGATAACTCTGAATTATGTTTATTCTCTCGCGATATCTTTTTGTCCCATACGGTATGTTTTATTTTCTACGACTAAGCAATATGCATTTGTTTTCAGAATAAAATAAATGCATATCCAAAACTTGTGTTAAAGCAAGAGCTGAAATCGAATTTTTAACTGAGAAAATTATTCATTCTTCAAACTTGTTTGAATAAAACATGAATCATTTTTCCAATATAAAATATTACATGAATCATTTTTTCAAAACAAATTTTGTTCAACGTGTAGATGTATTAGCATTTTGAAGGTTTAACGAAATTGAGGATTAGCATCACTATTACTGAATTAAAGATATTTCTGCCATTTAAATTATATAAATTAGCAGTTTTGATGGAAGAATAATTAAGAAAAATTAAAAAATAAATATATTTCAAACACTCATTTCTATGCGACGAATTTTAAAGTCGGAAAAGTGTTGGCGGAGATGCACTGATATCAACTAACAAACGAAATTAATCATTAGATTTCTTAGCTCCCTGTAGTGTTTTTTTATTAAATTTGGATCAATTATCGTTTATAATCAATATTTTTAGTCCAAATATTTCATAAAATATTCCTGAAAAACACACAGTGTTAACTTATTGCTGTGCTAATGTTATAACAAAGAACTCAGGTATTAGCAATATATTTTTTTCCCGCTGCAATTTGTAAATTATTTTTATTGATGCAAAATAATTTTACAAATATTGTTTTAAATGTAATTAATTCTAAAATAGTTAAAGAAAACTGTTCATATATTCATTCGGAAACTGAACGTTAAAACTTCTTGTCAGGCAACGCAATGGATTGAGTAAAAAATAAACTTACAAACTCGCAATATTAGTTATTCATAATAAATGAAAAAGTAAAAATACTCTTTTATATCCATTTAATATTTATCTTCAAAATCACGCCTAATTTTAAGACTGTACAATACATGATTTTCGAAAAAAATCCCTTACAATACGTTAATTTGTCATGGATCCGAACATGATTGTTGAAATATCACCACTTTATTTACGCATAAAAAGCGTAAGTTAGTGAATTTATTTACATTATATATACACATAAAAAACTTTTGAGAACATTACTTGCATGAAAAAGCTTTTACATTAAAAAATTCTCTTTAAAGTTGAAATTTCAGGGTAGTACAGCTATTTTCTATAAGCTTCATTCTAACCACTCAGGTTAGTAGTTAGCAATCTGACCGCAAAATATAGGTAGGTCTGATGCTCACGGTTTCGATAACTGAGAGGTTTATAAAGAATATTATGGCAAGTGTTTAGGGTTTACCTTGTACACGAAAGATATTTTGGATCATTTCTGAAGTCAAACTTCATATAGCTATATGGCTAAAACTAACCGGGGCTTAACAGTCTGCTTCACTGAATCTCCTCGATTGCGAAATCCCATGTTAAACTATGGGATAATTTAAAAGCGTGATGACTCATGACCTAATATAATTATTAAAATAATTTTTTCTCCATCAGACAGTAGACTTCAGAAGACTTTAAAAATTGATTTTAAGTACTTTTATGAAGACGATAAAATTCCATCAAAGTTTATAGGAATTTTTTAAATACTTAACGAAGATGGTAAAATTTCATCAAGTGGAAATATCAAAGTTTATATGAATTTTTTTAAAATACTTAAAATTTACGAAGATGATAAAATTTCTTCAAGTGGAAATAGCAAAGTTTATAGGAATTTTTTTTAAATACTTAAAATTTACGAAGATGATACAATTTCATCAAGTGAAAATATCAAAGTTTTTTAGGAATTTTTGAAATGCTTAAAATTTACGGAGACAAATTTTAACAAGTCGGAAATTGCACGTAAAATGTGGTACGTTCGTGCTACAACTAATTTTATAAATATCCAGATCTTGGTGCTGTTGTACCAAGATCTGAATATTTATAAAACTAGTTATCGTAGGAACGCACCTCATTCCTGATCGGGAAGTTAGTCTTAAAATATTTGTTCTTATGCAAAACTGCATGAATACAAAATTTATAAGGATAATATTTATTAAGTTCAGTAATACGGAAATAATATGACTCCATCTTAAATAGGGCGTAATCACCATACAACCTGGAATCATCACCTATCATGGAATATCATTGAATTAGCTACGTATGATAGGATTAAAGAGAATGGAAAAAACTTAAAGGAGTTTCGTTCAGATACACTTTTGTTAAGAATGGACTGCGCTCTCTGGTGGTGGAATGTGGAACTAACAGATCATGATTTCATTTAACCCTTCACTGCACCACGTGCCACATCTGGCACATACCTGAAAACACTGTAATTCTTATTATGTACCATGAATTTGGCCAATATGATCCCTGATCAAGAACAGTCGAAAGAATGGAATAACACTTATTTTATCCATGTCAGATGGCTGCATTTGACAAAAAATTAGAATTTGTTCTTCGGAAACAAAAACAAGATTCGATCAGGTAAAATTTAATTTCATTACTTTCACTGGATACTTAAAAATTTTAATATCAAACAAGTTGCAGACTGTTAAGCAGATAAAATTAATTAATTTAAGCTCATTTAGTTGTAAAATAGAGCAACACAATATTTAAAAAACATAATTGTGTATATAGGGTACACACCATAAAATATCAAATTTTAGCTGACAATTTGATTTTTTTTTTTTTTTTTTACTATTTTCCCATTATTAGACCGATGTATATATTTCAAATAATTTCTTTCATAAAAATAGAAAAAAATCGTGCAGTGAAGGGTTAAAGTAGGAAATCTAATAAGGTGATCTGTTTGAAACTTTAAGATAGTTTATAACACATTTTAAAAAAGAATGGCGAGTGAAATTTTGGGTAGGGGGTTGATTCGATTTTCATAAAATTTGAAATGATTCGACGAAATTCTGCGAGGATTATATATATTTAATTTCAAAGAAATTCGGCTGGGTAATTTTTGGGGTGTCATATGCGGACAGACGACGCTTATAGGTGTTACGTATTTATGTAATTATGAACTCAGCTAAAAACGCATATCAGAGGCATCTGACGTGACTAAATCTCTCTGATTGTGAAAACCGTTTTTAATATTATTGAGTCATCACGCTTTTAAGTTTTCTCATAGGTTAACGTGAGATTTCGCGATCATGAAATTTCAGTGAAGTGACCCCCTTAACAAATCCTCTCCTCTTGAATGAACCCTTTCTATTTATGTAAATAAAATGAGGAAGAAATAGCAACAACAATTTTCTTCAGAAATAAAAGCGAATCTTTTAGTAAGTATGCGTAGGGACAACAACAGCGCTTGCTGTATCCTTCACAGTCTTTTTATCCGACTGCCAAGAAGGGTTATGTGTTTCACGCGTACCTGGGTATGTGGATTTCTTTATTCTCTCGAAATATCCAACGGCTGGATGAATTTTAATGAATGAGGTCTCTATAGATTTCTCTTAACCATCCGATGGTTATAGGCTAGGTTTTGTTTTTATAAATTCAAAATGGCGGTCGTGAAATACAAAATGGTGGTACAGAAGAAATTTTTTTACGCAACCTATTGAGTGGCATATCATTGGATAGGTCATTCAAAATGAAGACGATGTTTCATTGACTATTTTACAGTCAGAAGCTCCGTTGAAATATTACACAACCTGGAAGTTGTGTAGGTAGGATCTCTAGCTTTAATGCAATTCTAACCTTTATAGACATCTATAGGCTTCATCAAAACAGTGTTTATAGATAGGAACTAACAATTAAACACAACTTAAAAGTCGTCAATACAAGTAAATAAAAAAAGGTAAGTAATATAAAAAATAGTTTCACATTGATGAGAAATAATTAATTAGTTCGCTTTTTACGCAGTCGGGTTTTCTGATTTTTTAAAAATTTAATTTGTTTTACTTATTCTGAAAATGAGACTATTTCTTGAAGATTTAAAACTGCTGTATATTAAATTTTACACTGTTTCTTCTTTTTATTTTATTTTTTGTTTTCGCGAATAAATATTCAACATACCTTACTTTTTTTTCTCATTTATTTCAAAAGATTTTTTTTTCAAAGCGTCAAGCTGAACTTTACTCAAATTATAAAAGTAATTTTATGGAAGGGAAATTTTATTGCAAAAGTCATACAACCAGCAGGAGTAGTTTTTATTCCAATATTCTTGAATTATTGGATTTCAAATCCAGCGACTTTATTCTCATAAATTTTTACACTAATGACATGACATCTTAATAAGCCGAACTGCTGGGGAATGAGGAAACCGGAAGATAACAATAGGAGCTGCTTCGTACTTTCATGAATAATGAATTCATTCAGACTCGCTGAACAGATTAGCACCTTTCCTCGGACTAAGACTTAAGAAGAAAAAAAAACAAAAGAAAAGAATTTTCCATAATGAAGTTGGATTCTGATGGTTTGCTTTATTAATTACTTTCAGACGGAAGTTCATCAAATATGTAAGAATTTCTGGTTTAATGAAAATTATTTTATGTTTAACGGCCTCTTTTTTTAGTGCTAATGAAAGATATATTATTATAAGCATTATTTATTAACATACCGGGTGTCCCAAAAAGGACTGACTGATTTTAAAATTCAATAATTTGCAAACGGTGACAGATATTTAAAAAATTCTTGCAGGAGGGTTATGTATGGTGTCAGGAGTTTTTTTTAGTGTGATTCTGGATTTTAGTTCTAATATCAAACAATAGATAGCGCTGCGAGAAATAGGTGCTAATTCCAGACCCAATTTTTGGGACTTCGGGATCTATTCAAAATATTTTAATCTCCTTTTTTTCGCATGGGAGAAGAGAGAGGCCAAAAAATCGATCCTGGATTAAGCGCCTATTGCTTGCAGCGCCATCTATCGCTGCTATTTGTAACTAAAATTGGTCATCGCAGAATAAAACTCCTGCCATCTTACATAACCATCCTGCAAAAAAAAAAAAAATAATAATAATAATATCTGTCACCGTTTGCAAGTTATTGAATTTTAAAATCCGTCAGTCATTTTTGGGACACCCGGTATATACAAGGTGTTTCAAAATTAATTTAAAAAAATTTCAATAGGATTTTAGAATTAATTGGAAGACAAATTCTTTTCAGATTACAGTGGTACCTTTTTTTGTAATTCAAGCGTAATTTGCTCTAATAAAGGAAAGAGTTGGAAAGTGTTAAAAATGAAATATGTTTATGGTGCGTGAGACATTCACCTCGGATGATTTTGACGTGAAAAATAAACACTTAAAACTTACAGTGAAAGTATTTTGAAAGTTGGAAAAATAAAAAATTGGGGATCGGCTTTTTTCAAACCAGATACCGTCATCTGTTCTTAATCACATTTATTCATTTTATTGTAAATCAATATATAATTTATTTTCTTTAGCATGGTACTGTGATATTTTATTTGGAAATTTCTAACAGATAAGTTTAATATGAATCCTTGATTTTTTTCTTATTAATATTTTGTTGCTTATCTTAAAAATAAAACTTTCAATCCGTTAGATTTAATATATATAAAAAGGTGCATACAGATGAGTGTTATATTACATTTGGAAAATTTAATGCATAACATCTGTTTTGATAGTAGATTTTTAAAAGCATAATTTAGTTATCACATTTTATTTGATAATTCTTCAATTGCTAAGTAATTTGCAAAAAATTCGAATTTTGTTTTTATATCATTGAGAGTTACAAAAATCGTATTTAAATATTTATTATTCATCGTACAAATCAGCTTATAAATATAAATAAATAAATATATATATATACATATATATATATACACAAAAATGGCAATTAAACCTATGATATAATTCACTCAAGAAAAACATGACCAAGTATTGAATTGCGCTAGATATAACAAATGCTATATCAAGGGCCATATTCCGCAATATAAAGAAGTTTAAATGATTTCTCTGAAAGATTTACGAAATTTAAGAAAGATTGCTTTTAAGAAAAAATGTCTCTAACATTGCCTGGTCGAATGCGGCAAACCATAATTAAATGATAGAAAGGAAGTTTGGATAAATCATTAATCCATATAATATAAAACAATGTAAATGCAATATTAATATGAAAACATCGATATAAAAAATATTTTCAGATGTTGTATTAAAAAAGTACATTAAAAAGGGTTATAATGCGAGAAAAACATCCACAACAACAAAATCTTCACATATCCACACGTACACTACAAGCGAATAAGAAAAATGAGTGTTGCAAACACATGGAAAAATTGCTTGATAACAGTTAATTGGTAACAGTTAGTGAAGCTAAACTATGAAAAAACCCCATAAAGATAAGCTACCCAATGATACAACAATAAATTTATGGTGAGTAAGGTACAAATAATAATAATTAAATACTAATAAAATTAGTAAAATTTTGTCTATTATATCAATCCACAAAAACAAATCATCATCAGAGGAGAAAAATATTCTCCATGACTGATAATTTAAAGTAAAAAAATCAGAAGTGCTATTCTGTGTTGACTAATATGATATACATACAGTAAAGCCTCGATTATCCGCGGTGCGGTTTATCCACGAAGCGAAATTTTTTCAATTCAAGCCAACAGCAAGGAAAATACAATAAGCCCTACTAATAAATATAAACAGAAAAATTCATGTATTCGAAAGTCATGGAAGAATATTTCTAGATTCGGTTGCCACGTTTGAAATATCGGATATAAAGTATTGATGTCTTTTCATGATTTTATTAACCAAACATAAACACAGCAATCAAAATATTTAACAATCAAATAAGACTATTATGATAAATTCCAGGAGAGCATATCAAGAATAACTTCCTTTTCGACATAAAAATTATTCCATACTAATAGAAAAAACAATCGTTTACAATTTAGAATAAAGAAAAGGTGTTTCCAAAGCAAGAAGCAAAACCAAGTGAATGATTTTTTTAAAAAGGTGCAACTCCGCTCTTGTTTACTGTTCTTTATTTTAGTGATATAGACGTAAAGCAGAGGTTGCTGATGTACTGTGCATATGTATGTATTTTAAACTTTTTATTATGTTTTTTTTTTACACTAAAACATAGTTTTTATGTTGAATTTTCTTTAGTTTTCGTGTTTGCACCCTATTTTCAGTCTTTTTCGGGTTATCCGCGATTTTTTTTTATCCGCGGTGCCCTTGCCACTCAATTCCACGGATAATCGGGGCTGTACTGTACTTAAATAAATAAGCAAAATTTAAGTTAAATAAATTACCTAAATTTAAAGAGTTATCTAGCTAAATTACGTATAAGTGGTATCTATGAATTCAGCAAAATTTGAAATATCTTTATAAGTATAATTTGTTGATATTTGCTCAAAAAGTACACCAAAATGAAAAACATTTTTGAGTGGACTAAAAAATGTTCAAAAATGAAAACTTGACTATCCTTCTTTAACATAAAAAAATATTCTTATATTATTCCGGTCTAAGATGTGGAGAAAATATTTTTGAATATTTTAATCCCTATGCCAAACGCATAACATGGCAATATGGGAGAGGAGGGGTGGGGGCATCTAAAAAAAATCCATTTAAAGTTTACACTTTACATGATTCTACTCGAGGTAGGACCGTTTGACTCTTTGTAAGTCTTCAAATCAACTTGAAATTTTTAACAAAGTACTTTTAAAAGTTTCAACTTTAAGAATATGTAAAACGAAAATGGATTTTTTTTAAAGCGTCAAAGCACGCTAAAACGAATAAACATAATTTATTCCGGCAAATTTTTAATTAGTTTTCATTTTTTTAACGTTTTTGTATTTTCTTTATGGAATTCGTCCAAAATTGCTCATAAAATGTCTATCAAATATTTAGGGTTTTTATGAATCGTTACTTTTAAAAGTAAACAATAAAATAAAATATGTCAATAGTAATTTCAAAAAGTTTCAAAAAATGAAGCAAATGCAAATTATTGCAGCACTGGCAATCAGAACAGCTTATTTAGTGTGAGATAAAATTGTTCCACAAAGCCTTAAAAAAAAACAAAAAAAAAAACATTATAAGCAGAGAATGCTTTACAAATCTCTTCTTTACATTACGTGAATTCTTAGAAGAATATAAATTTGATAATTACTTCAATGAAACTCAAATTTGTATGATTTTATAACTTTAGCTCTAAGTTGTCTGAATTTATATTTTTAAATGAAAAAATATCGAAAAAATATTGAATTGAAAGTATATGCTATTTGGTATTTTCTTTTCTGCGTAATTTTATTTTGGGAGTCTATGCGTAATTTTGAAATATGCCGGAAAAGGGAGGAAGGGCGGGTATCTTCCGCTATTTTAAATACTTAAAACTGTTGTCGCGTTATTGTGCAAACGCTTTAAAGTTTTACAAATTAAATATATGTTTTCGTAGCCTACACTGTTAAAAATTTTCCTGTGAAATTACAGAGAATCTACGGGTAATCCATTATCTTACGTCTTATGTAAAATTACAGAGATTAGAAAAACAGAGAATTCTGTTAAATAACAGAGAAGTTATTTGGTAAATTTACAGAAGACTCTGTAAATTAACATCGTTAAAAATACACGAGACTCTGTAAATTAACATCGTTAAAATACACAAGATTCTGTAAATCATTTTTTTAATTAAAATAATTTATCTTAAATTTTGAAATCGGTGAATTTTAGAACTGCGAAGTGTCAGAGTTTTTCGAGCAAATTTGAACTGCTGTACCATTTAATTTTTTACACAACTTGCTTCTGGCCGGCTTGGGGTTTGAACCCGAGACCTCTGGGCAGGAGAAAAACATCTTACTGACTGCGCCATAGGAGCTGTTGCTGCTGTGTATAAAGGATGTCCTTTATAATAATGCGGGGAAAAATCTATTGTACTTGTGCCTTTCAAAGATTTCGCTTCAAATATATTCGTTAGAAAATTTCTTAAATGGTTTATTTAAATTTAGTTTGGACCGATACATAATACCTATTCAATTTTTAAATCAAATTTAATTTTTAATCCTTTATTTACGGAATTATTTATCAAGAAATTACTTCTTCTCAATAATTATCTTCTTTAATATCTGAAGATATACTGGAATTTTTAAATAATAATAATGCGAAATTTAGGTGTATTTTATCATTAAAACTGGTTAAATATATCGGTAATTATCGGTAATTAACTTTTTTGTAAAATATTTACCAAAATAATCAGATTAATTAACGAAAAATACTTATATGGTTATACCACAATTCTTATAAAAGCAATGCATTTAAATGTATTATGATTCTAACTAAATAAATGAAAAAAAAATTGAAACTAAGTTTTCTTCGTTATTAATTTTAAAAAAATTGCAAAAGAATTTTAAAAGTGTGTATTTGAATTAGAAGTTTTAACAAAGCTGAAAATATTTTTAAATAAAAACATGGAAATCCCTACAGGGAATTGGATACAAGATAAGGGAAATGTCTGTAAAACGATGACCGAGAAACTCAATCGAATGCACTTAACCGAGAACTAGTGTAAATTTACAGAGAGTCTTGACCGAGAAACTCAATCGAATGCATTTAACCGAGAACTGGTGTGAATTTACAGAGAGGCTTGACCGAGAAACTCAATTGAATGCATTTAACCGAGAACTGGCGTAAATTTACAGAGAGGCTTGACCGAGAAACTCAATCGAATGCATTTAACCGAGAACTGGTGTAAATTTACGGAGAGTCTTGACCGAGAAACTCAATCGAATGCATTTAACCAAGAAATAGTGTAAATTTACAGAGAGTCTCGATTTTGTTTTCTGTGTTTTTACAGAAATTTTTAACAGTGTATGTGAAAAAATCGTGAAAACATATTGATATTAAGTGGTAAAAGGGCTCTTAAGAAGACTTTTTTTTTCACATGGTCTATTTTAGTAGTTAAAAAAAGTTCTCGTTCAAAAAAGTTCTCGTTCCTATTCAGCGGTTATAAATATGACGGTTTTGCACCTGATGACCAAAATTCGTGAAAAATAGCGATATCTAGTTGAAAAAGAAATGTGTTTTATTCTCGTTTTGTTTCTTAATTTCTGTACCGGTTCCGTTAGCGTAACAAAATAAATAGCTCTTACAATCCGAATTCCCTGAAATTTAATTAGGTTATAAATATAACTGTATCCAAGCGCTCTTTAAAAATTCGCGAAAAAAAAAGTATTTAGTAGTTGTAAACTTGAGCCGAAAGCAATCAAAACCGCGACGAAACACTTAGATTTCTACTGATTTCGACGTAATGTTCACGCATTTTATTTTGTAAAAAATATTTCTACCCGTCCAAACGTTTAGGAATTTTTGTAGGTGATGTAAATTTCGTTTACTGAAATGCTCGAAAAATGTGCTAGAATATGGGTGTTTAATTACTTTTAGCGTAGAAAAAATATCGTTTCCTTGAGATGCAAAATGAGCTGCATTCGCCGGTTAACTTGAAAAGATTAAAATTCATATTTTAAAAAAGCGATTACACCATCGATTTGAAGAAAGTTTCAGCTTTAAAAGCATATATTTTGCTTGTCCGTACCTCTAAAATTGCACTCCAAAGAGGTGTTGCAATAAGGGAGAAAAACGTTTTTCGTAAAAAATTACCCTTTTTGAACTTTTTTTCAAAGGGTTAATTGTAATATTTTTTTTATTGTTTGCGGCATTTAAAACGTAAAAGTACAATATTTCAGAATATGTCTTCCAATTTTGACTGTTCCGAGCCGTTTGGTCAATTTACCTTAAAGCAAAACTATTAAAAAACAGAAATAAAATCGAAAGGTGGGTTCCGCTATCTTCCGATGCATAGGATTATTCCACAAAGGCTTCAAAAGGGGAAAAAATACAACAGATTGCTTTAAAAATCTATTCTTCTAGCATGCGAATTCTTCTTAAAAAAGATTTTCAATGAAAATTAGAATTACATTACCTCAAATAAGAAACTGGTAGAATCGAAAAAAAAAAATAGCCATCATTTTTTTTGAAAAAAAAATTATGGCCATTTTTTTTTATTCCTATTCTGACCAGAAAATCAGAGTTCTAACTTTTTATGGCTGCTCTTTCATCTTCACCTAACACTTCATTTATAGTGGCTGTTTCATAATAATGGAAGCCATCAGTCCATCACAAGAAAATAACTCGGTTAAAGCGGAAACTCGGTTAAGCGAATCGGGTAATCGGGACTCTACTGTATATTTCATTTTTAAAATGATCTTTAGAATATTGTTGTTGGTCTTCAGAGGGGGGTCATGACCCCCGTGACTTCCCCCTTGGATCCTCCATTGTATCCGGTCTTTAAAGAACTTGGATTCTTAAAGCTGCTATCGGATTCACCAACTTTTCGAGCAACCAACTTTTCAGCCGATTTTAACCCCAACTTTTTCCCGTTCAAAGGGAGAAAAAGGTTACAATTGTCGTTGCTAAAGTTGGAAGAAAACCATTACTACTAGTACCAGCCGTTAATATTTATCGCCTATTCGTATCAATCGCTTATCTCTGATTGGCTGAAATGTTGAAAGTTGGGGGGGGGGGGGGAGTCGCCTCTAGCGCAGACTTTTTTAGAGCTGTGGATAAAAAGTTGGGGATATTGCTGTTTGCTATCACACGGGGTGTTGAGACAATATTTCGCGAAAAGTTGGAAAAAATTAATAGTTGGCTCAAAAATTGCTCGAAAAGTTGGTGAATCTGATAGCAGTTTTAAACGAAGAGTTTTAAATGAAATTTCACGTTAAATTACTCAGAATAAGAAATGTGTCTGCCGTCTCTTTGTCGATCCGTGCACTAACTTTCGTAAATATATTCAGTTTACCATGAAATCTTTATATGTTATCCAGGTTCAATATAGAACTTCGTCACTGAAAGCGTAGTAGCATTTATAGTTGTTCTTAAGGGCACACAAAAGAATTCGGTACATTATGGTCTATGGAGAAAATGGTTGTTGATGCATTTTATTGACGTTACGATATTTCAAACATAAGATTGATATCCATCATTGCAAGATGGATTACAAAATACTTTCCGAGAAGTACAGAATAAGTAGCATTTATAGTACATTTCCAGGGATTCTCAAAAGCATTGCATGACATTTTGATACATGGAGACAATCTTGTGCGGTGCATTTTAATGATGTTATGCAGGGGTGGATGTAAGGGACTGCGCTGTTCGAAATATTTCTAGGGTTCCCGCATCCCAAGGGGCTCTCAAATGTCCTTGTGGATTCAAAGATAAACATTTCTCTTTAGTGTACTAAAAATATTTCATTCATATGCAATATTTAATATAGTTTTTCTACATACCGTAACTTCCAGAAATACTTCAGTTTTCCATTCACTGTTTTATGTTTACGGTTACCAAAACCATGGACAATTGCGGAGAGTCGTTAGCTGAAGGAAATCGTGTTTGAAGGCCATTTTTGACGATTTTTAGTTCAATATGCAGATTATGGGCTATATAGAGGGGGATTCATTATCCTTTGTACATAATTCATGGTTTCTTGTATGTTCAGTGAATTTTCCAAATTGGTACTTTTTCTCGAATTTACTTATTTGAAAAATTATTTACCGATTTACTCGTTTTATACTATCAAAAGACGAAGTTTTGTAAATATATTCTGGTAGTATTGGAAAGTGTTTGATGTTCAATGCATGACACATGACGTTCCTTTATTATTTTCAAAGGTTGCGAAAGCTGTTGCATGCAATTCTTGTAAAATCTCCTTTTATTGAATTTAAGTTTGTATTTTCAAAATAATGTTGTTTCATATCCATCCGAATAATTAAAGCATAGAGGATTTTGTCTGCAACATTAGTAGTTTGAACACCTGGTTCAACATGAGATAAACTATTCCCCAAAAGTTTCAAGTAAAAATAATTACAACAACGAACGCTTTAAAAATCAGTTTTTGAAAGCACGCGAATACTTAAAAGTGACTTTATACGAAATTTTAAATTAAATTACCCAGAATAAAGAAACTTTGTTCCGCAGTAGTTACATAAACAATTAAGTGCAACTTTTGTAGTCATATAACAATTGCATAACATGTGATTCAGTCTGAATGATGTTTAAAACAAGGAAACTTAAAGAAGAATTTTAATGAAGCAAAATTATTTCCCTTTTCTTGAGAAAATTGGATTCTGCAAATATAATTGTTTGTAGTTCTTGTAAAATATTCGGTTATTGAATACAAGTCCGTATTATTTTCTTCATAAATATACGTATTGATGCACTTGTTTTATGCATAATATTAAGGTTACGTTTTTTGCTTATTTTATATCAATAAGATTTAATGAATTCCGAAATATTGTACGATGGCATCTCGTAGTATTATGCCTTTATCAATGAATAACCCCCCCTCCCCTGCCTAAAATAAAAGAAACAAAGCAAGACCAATTCAAGTAAAAGAACTAGATAACAGGAATTCTGCTTTTTCAGAATTTAGTGTCGTCCCCGATGAAAAGAAAATTATTTATATAAATATAGATACAGTAGAGTCCCGATTATCCGAGTTAATCGACTTATTCATTTGGAATGGATCCTTTTTTTTCTGATGGACTGATGGCTTCTATTATTTTGAAACAGTCATTATAAATGAAGTGTTAGGTGAAGATGAAAGAACAGCCGTAAAAAGTTAGCACTCTGATTTTCTGGTCAGAATGGGGAGAAAAAATTGCCACTTTTTTTTTTTTTTTTTTTTTTTTTTTTTTTTTTTTAATTATTGCGAATTCTTTCTCTTCCTGAGTATTGCCAATTTAGCGGATATTTTTTTATTCAGATAAAAAACTCTGTTTTCGAATAGTATTATTTAGCTCATTTAGTAACATATTAATTAAGCCGAAAATTATTAATCGGAAATAATGGTAGATATTTGAATAAAACAAAAACAAGCTAAATTAGCAAAACTGAGTTCTTCTTTGATCCGGCCTCCTAACACTGTCTTTCGCTTCAAGTATGTTTTTACTGTAGTAAAGAGGTATAGGACAATTCAAGTTACGTCAAAAAAATTATTATGATTAGAGGGGATCATACCTGTTGTTAGTGACATTTTAAGTGTATGGTATACCACTACCATGTTTTATAATACATATTAAAGGCAACAAAAAAATGAAACTCATAAATGTTAAACAAATACGACCGCGGTTGGATAATTCTTTTACGTTTTTATGATTTCTTTATATTTTGGTATACTAACAATATTTTATACACAAAGATTAATAAGGATAGTTTTTTCTTATATTAAAAAGAAGGACAGATTATAATGGTAGTGATTATTACAAGTATTAAATATGGTTTTAAAAGCTGGGTTATGGTTCAAAGATTTAATATTTCTTTCTTTCTGGTAAAAAAATCAGTCTAGTAGGTAAATTTTTTTTGTTGTTTTATTTTTGGTTGCAATGTATTAATCGGCAATAAAGTATGTTGGAATCCATTATTTTCCTTTATTATTCCAGTCGGTTCGGTAAAAAAAAAAAACAATGAATTAAAGTGGAATACGATTAAATTTTAATTTAAATAGAAAAAAGACACGATTTCCGACCGTAAACATATAAATGAAAGCTGTAACGATCATTTAGACTATTTAAAATGTAATGAAGCCTAGTTCCTGCAACATTATACAAATCACGTTTAATACGCGATCCCGCTTGATACGCGACTTTTGTCCACTCCCTTGAAACACGTCTTAACCGGGTTCCACTGTAGTACCAAATAAAACAGTATAATATAAATACAATAAGTAAAAACATAAAAGTAAACAAGAAAGAAAAAATCATGCTTCAAGCATAGATTATGAAACACTTTCCAACACATTCAGAATAGTGTGAGAAAACTTTACGATTTAATAGTTTGAAATACGATGTCCAATTGAAACATTTGGAAACGCATAGCACATTTGAAAACACAATTTCCGCAATTCCCATCTACCGTTGGCAAATTACCCGAATTCTTTGAGCAGCCTTGTATGCGATATATAGATTTATATCTATAAACTACATGCATGGAAAAATTTAGTTTCGTTAGAAAATACATACCACTATTGAAAATTCTCCTTCAGGAATTTCCGAAATAAGGAAAATAGTACGTGAATTCTTTTATGAAGCTTTGTATACGAGGTACAGAATTTATACACGCAACGAATAACATGCAAAAAATCAGTTAAATTTAAAAGCGCATACCGAAATTGAAAACACACAAATTATTACTCAAAGACAGGACTGTAACCGATTTCTTTTGTGTGTCCATGTATATGAATGATAAATTATATGAATGCGCTATTCTATAATAATTAGCTTGTATAGTAATTAGCTTTAATAGTAATTAGTTTGTAGTAGTGACAGTCAGTGATTTAAGTCAATTTCAGTACATTTGAAATAGCGTAATGTCATTAAACTTACTTCAAACGATTTTTTCTTACTGACCATATAGACCGGTAGGCGTCAGCACAGACAATCACCTCATCGCGTTCACGGCTGAAATTCCGGAATTAGTTAAAACTCGATTCGAGTATTAAAACGCAGTCGTTTTGACAAGTCATATCTTGGTGGAAAACTCCTGAAAACCCGATTTTAGGGATTAGCTCGTAGATTTAATATTATATTTTCCTGCTCCCAGCCCACCATGTTTTTATACCTTTCGGTGCAGGAAAACACAATGGTAAACATACGAGTCAACCGCTAAAACAATATTTTCAGGTATTTTCCACCAAGATATGACTTGTCAGACCCATTGCGTGTTAATATGCGAATCTAGTTTTAACTAATTCTGGAATTTCAGCCGTGAACTCGATGAGGTGATTGTCTGTGCTGCCAGCTCCCAGTCTAATAATGTAACGGAATTCTTTTGAATGCCCCTGTATGAACTATTAATGCTCCAGACTTCATAGACAATACCGAACATGCCATGGTAAACATCTTTAACATATATCAATTGCATGAAAATCCGAGTATATTTATACGAATTAGAGCGTGCACAGACAGACAGACGGACAGACGGCTATGTAAACGGAGTTCATAAAATCTTTTCAACTATGTTGGAAAGTATTAAAAAGGGGGGGGGGGTGTAATAAAGTTTACGAAAATATTGGATGGTCTTTATTGTACTGGAAGGAACAAAGAGGGACTTTTTAAGAATATAGAATAAAATTAGATAAAAAAGCAGCTCGGTTGAAGATTTGAATTATTCTTCGGGATACACATCGTGCAATTACTAATAGAACAGAAGCAAGGCATATTCTTGTAATGGTTGCACGTGCTTTTTTTAAAATGAATATTTTATCCTTTCAAAATACGTTTGTCTTTGCCCATGCTTTCACGATTTGTAAAGAAATTTCAGCATTCTAAAATGTATTTTACACTTGCCTTACCCTATTATTTCAAATAATTAAACTTGTTACGTCTGAATCAAAATTTTAAAATTAAAAATTAATCAATATTTTAAAATTAAAATTTAATCAAACGTTAAATAAATACTTAACAAAGAACAAAACACTAATATCACTCAAAATCAATTAATATAGCAGACGTCTCGGATTCCATACCAGCCCCTCTTCAGTACAAATGTCAATGGAAATTAAAGTTGTTGTTTATACATTTCCAGGAGGAAGAATACGTCACAGTATGATCGCATATCCAGGTGGAACTGTACATTCTTCATTTAGGAAGATTTTTTGTAATTTTGTAAACTAACCTGCAGGAAAAGAAATTCAACTTTTAAAATTACTGCATTTGGATTTAATTATTGTAATATTTTCGAAATCTGTAATGTGTTTGATATGTATTACATGATTTCCGACCATATTCCAGATTTCCAAAATATCGGTCCTACTGTGCGGCCTTTCTATGGGGTATGCACCCTCCTGAACAGCTTCGGTCTTGATTGACATTTGTATTGATGAGGAGCTCGTATAGATCTCAAAGTTTTTATTGTTTTAATTAATTATGTAATGTTAGTGTTTTGTTTTTTAGTTTTATATTTAATTAATGACATTAATTTTATTATAATACATTTTAACAATTGCTATCATTATTTTAAATTAAATTTATGTAACTTTTATTGCCATTTTAATATCGTGTACTGAAATCTTTTTTACGTAATTTAAATATAGGATGACGGAAATTAGCTACTCCGAAATTAAACTTATGACACAGAAATATCTATTTTGACATTATTTATATTTTAATGTATTTGCCACAATCTATAGTAATTATATCTACTCTCTTCGATTGCAATTTTACTATGTTGGCAGAAAAATATCAGTGTATCTTTGATGTGACCACTTCCTAAATGTTATGCTTAAAATTTTATTGCCCATCTTTCTAGGGGTCTCGGGACTCTTAAAGCTTTAAAATTTTCGAAATTTAAATTTTTTTAGTTGTTCCTATTTTTTTTAACACTTTTATATGATTCTTTCCTTGAAATTCCTATTAGAACAGAAGTTATGGCTCTTAAAATTGTACCAGCTTAATATCTCAAAAACTTCTGAACATTTTTTCATGGAATTTTCAAAACATACGTTTTATGTTAGTCTTTATAAACTTAACCTAAAATTTCCTTCAAAAATTGTTCAAAAAAATATTTTTTAGGTGATTGTAATTTGTGACTGTTGTAATTTTCTGAATTTTGCGTTAGCTAAATACAATTTTGTATTAAAAACATAAAAATGCTTTAAATAGAAATTTATTTAGGTTCAAAGTAATTATTATAATATGAAGTACAAGTAGGCACCAAAAGTTTCATTCTAGTTGCAAAATTTATTTTGTAATCCTGCGCGTAATCTGTTATGCCAATTTTCTGCTCGTCAAATGACTGAAAGTTTATAGCCCCCTGTAATTGTTAATTCTGCATCTTGCAATTTTTTAAATACATGGAATGAAAGAACACACTTATATATTTCATCACAATAAAAATTGTGTCTTAAAGTCAAATACATTTTAAGATATTAAATGCTGAAAATCGTCTTTTTTTTCTTTTTTCCAAATTTAATCGTTCTGAGACCCCTTAAATATAATATTAATTTTAATTGCATAAAAAAGAACATAAGATATCGCATTAATGTATTCTCATACACGTATTTGCATGTATTTTTTTTTTTTCTCTTCCATTAAAAGTAAAAAAAAAAAAAAAAAAAAAAAAAAAAAAAAAAAAATGTTTTTTTACGTAAAGATATCTACTGCGATCTTGAATAAATATAGTCAAAATTATCTCTAAGTGAATTCTTCAATCGAGAATGCTCCTTTGTTTCAATTGAAGAGGAAATTTATAGACGTCTATTTTTGTCTCAGCGTGACCTTTAACCTTTAGAGATCTGCATCCCGTTTTCCAATTATAGCAATACTCTAAAGCCGATCTCGAGATTTTACATTTCCGAGATGCTGCTTTCGAGAAATACCTACAATTTTCTCGGAGCAGCTGATGATGCACCATGGGAAAGAGATTGTATTTGGTAAAGGGAGATTTATTCGAAATTAAAAATGCATATTTTATACGTTCATTGAAAGTGAGATAGAAATATTTTTTGAATAGAAAATTAAAAATCAGAGTATGAAAAAGGTTTCTAAAATATTATTTACAACAGAATCTCAGATTGTGAATTTACAGATGAACTTAAAATTTAATGATTAACAAAGTATCTTGAAAAATAAATGTATTTCAAATAGAAAAAAGCACTTCATAAAAGAAAAGATTAAAACTCTTTTTAAAATTTCGTATTCGTCGTATATTTCGCTGTTTAAGACGATACTGAAATCGTAAAATAGCATAAATAAAGCGTCTTTCTTACACATTTGCATTATTTTATGGATGTATATCCCAAAGTGAAACTTATTCATAGAATAATAGATAGTTAACGATTTAAAAATCGTGTTATAAGAAAAAAGTTCAAACACAGAATTTCAATACTAATGTACATTTTCTCTTATTTGCCAGTCGCTTAACTTCAACTCTAAATTAATGCAAGATTTTTAAAAAATGCAGTGTTTCAATTAGTTAAGAAAAATTATTAGTGCATAATTTTATTGTTTGTGTATAATTGAGGACGTGAGTTTCAAAACTAGCCTTAACCAAAATTTAAAAAGTCGAGATTACTCTATCAATCTATTCTGTCAGTAAACCTGCATCGAAAAAACACTACAAGCTGCAAAAAATTACTCTATCCAATCTATTCTGTCAGTAAACCTGCATCGAAAAAACACTACAAGCTGCAAAAAATTACTCTATCCAATCTATTCTGTCAGTAAACCTGCATCGAAAAAACACTACAAGCTGCAAAAAATCTAGTTTTATCGTGTATTTCTGGCGTTGTGAAATCTTGGTTTACAATAAAAACCAATGGGCGTAGTCAGAGGTTTTCCAAAAATTTATATTCTGGAGAAGGTGAGTTTTGAAACTCGAGCCCTAAATTGTATGTAATTTACATTTTCATAAGCGATCATCTGCATATGGAAATTGAACCTAAAGTTTAAAAGTTCAATAGTAATATCTTAATTATATTAGACATTTCAGTTTCGCACCGCAAAACAAAGTAAACACAATATAATCATAAATCAAACACTTTGTGCGAATTCCAATATATAAGCCAAAACTTTTAGCAACATTTAATTTTATTTATTTATTTTAAGCTATGAGGTATTCGCTACGTCTTTTTCCGGCATGACCTCAAATGATCTCAAAATGGCGTTATTTCCTTGGAACGACCTTCCTCCACGAGGAAAAAAGGCAGAACCACCACCACATTTAAGTACCATTTATTTTAACGCACAAATACATACAAATATGACGCAAAAAATCACATACAGCTGTTTCGAGGATTCCTTTATCTCTTCCTCAGTGCCGAAAAAAAAAATATTGGGCAATAAAAAACATATCGATTGCGTGCAGCACGATTAAAAGATCAACCTGTTTGCTCTTAAAACAATATAAAAAGGTTAATAGAAGTAGGAAAATCTGTGGCAATTTCTTTTTCATTATTACCACCTGGTATATGGCTAATACGAAAGTATCACTTTTAATAAATTTCAAAACTATATTTGAATGTATATTTGTTATTTGTTATATAAAGATTATTTTTGATCATGTTGGCGGGCGATATTTAAAAATCTATTAAAAGATAAAGATTTATTAGGGTCTTCATTTAAAAAAAAAGTTTTTTTTATATTCTATAGACCAAGCAGGATCTTCTGTAATCTGGAAAGCGCAAGTTGGATGTCCTGCTTTTAATACGCGATCTTTTATAAATCTAACATACATACTTGCATACAATCTGAGAGAGAAACAGAAATTAGTTACAACATTCATAAATCTATAAAAAATTCGAAATCATTTTCTGACTCTACTAATTTTTTTTTTTTCCTGCTATAATTTTGTGATTAACGATTTGTTACATTGTTAGGAAAATTAAGATACGAAAGAAAATCCTTCTGTCCAAGAGGCAATCGTTGAAAAGTTAGCTCATTTAAAAAAACGCCCTACAAAATTTAAAGTTAATTTACTTCAGAACAAAACTTTCTTTGAAATTGGTTACAAGAACAATTGGATCTCATTTACGAAATAAACAATTGCGTGTGACTCAACGCTGCAATCTGATGGATGTTGTAAGCAAGTGGAACGAATTTTAAAAAATGATTTTAAGGCGGCAACAGAAATTCTTGGCAGTTAAAATGATGAATTGCGTCAAAAAATACTTTAATTATCGTCTTGAATTCGCTATGTTAAATGGCTTACTTTTTAACACTTTTGGCTAAATTTGGAAAATATTTATGAATTCGATTTGCCGGTCTGTCCGTCTGCTCTTGATCTAACTCTCGTAAATATACTCGGATTGCTATGTAATTGGTTATTGAGGTCTAGTTTAAAATAATTAACATTCAAAATGAAGCGTGTACCATTTATAGTTTGTTTTCAGCAATATACAAAATAATCCATTACATTACGAACGTACGTCGTTACGTCGTGTCGTACGAAATGAATTTTATTACGAGTTTCAAACATATTTATTACTGAGGTGGTCTACAAAGTACTTTCTAGAGAGTATAGAATAAGTACCATTTATAGCTCGTTTACAAGGAAGCACAAAAGAATTTTTTTACATTATGATCAAAGGGAAAGATTGCAGTACATATTATTGATGGCGTGCTACTTAAAAGATAATAAAATTAAACAAGTTGGAAATCGCTCGTCAAACGTGGCAAATGAGGTGCGTTCGTACTATAACTAGTTTTATAAATATTTTTTGCACCGCATAGTGTACTGAATGTATGTTTTAGTACACTTCATAAGTACCTATTCATTTCATTCTGTTCGAAAGGCTATAACATCATTAAAATGCACTTGAAATAATTTTTTCCCATTGACCGTCATGTAACGGAAAACTTTTGACTGCCCCTGTAATTAAACTATACATCCTATTTTTATATAATTTGAAATGACTCGACAAAATTTTGCAACAATTATATATTTAAAATTTGAAACCATTCAGAAGGCTGTAACATCATTAAAATGCACTTGCAGTAATTTTTTCCTATTGTCCGTAATGTAATGGAAAACTTTTGACTGTCCCTGTAATTAAATTATACATCCGATTTTCTTAAAATTTGAAATGAGTTGACAAAATTATGCAACAATTATATATTTTAAATTTCAAACGATTCGGTTGGGTAGTTTTTCCACTGCTATATGCGGGCGGACAGACAGATGGACAGAAAGACAGACGGACGGACAGACGGACGGACAGACGGACGGTCTGAACGACGACTATAGGTACTAGGTATTTATATAATTACGAATGCACCTAAAAAGACCACTGACACCAGCAAAAGACCAAACATATACAACATGTTTTCTATAGGTAATGGAGTGCGTAGTATATGTATCGCTTTTTTTTTTTTTTCTTTTTTACAAAGACGCACAAAAGAATTCGATTACAGGACTGACTATCTATCTATATTATGAGAGACAAGCGTGTCCGTGCGTAACGCTGACCTAATTTTGACGGTGGCAACAACAGAAGATTAAAAATTTCGTTTTTACAGTAATATTTTTATCTTCTAAACATCGCATATTTTTAATTTTTACACCGTCGAACAGAGAAAAATGTATTTCCTCATGCAATTTGTTTCAAAACTATATTGCAAATTATTTGGAAATCATTTCGCAGTTTATTCATTTTTATGGTTTTTATAATAATATTCAAGCATGAATTTTTAAAAAAAATCTATGTCTGGCTCGTGCAGACGATTATGAAAAATAAATACCCATTTGCACTTAAGTTAACATAAATAGTTCAGCAGTTGTTTCCGTCTGATATTGTATAACGAAGTTAAAACTCCATCAATAAAATAAAATAATATGAATAAAACGGAAATTTAACCAACATATAATCGAACTAAGCGCTTAAACAACTGAAATCATGAGAATTAAAAAGAACTGCTGTAAGTAATGAAATCTTTGGCGATTTTTCGGCTATTAAATTATACGAAAGTATCGCTTTTAATAAATTTCAAAACTGATACCTTTGAAAGAAAAATGCGTTTCGGTGCTGTTAGTGGGAAATCTAAATATATATATATATTAATTATTATTTTAACACAACCAAACTGATTGGTAAAATTATCATACGAATTGAATATTTTCAACTGAGCAAAAAAATAGTTCATCTACGTATCCATCGTTTATATGGAGTTCCTTTACCTGCGGTTTATTCTGTTGAGCTGTCTACATGACAGACCAGATGTTACTACCAATAAGGTTATCTGAGCGAAATATGCCTTGTAAGCCAAGGATCTGGGTTCGATTCCCAGCCTGGGCATTTTTTCGCTCAGTTGGAAATATTCAATTCGTGTGATAACTTTACCAATCAGTTTGATTGTGTTAAAATAATAGTTCATCTACGTGTCTATCGTTTATATGGAGTTTTTTTACCTGCGGTTTATTCTGTTGAGCTGTCTACCAATAAGGTTATCTGAGCGAAATATGCTGGCTGGTTGTCATCCCAGTTAGCTTAAACGGTAAAGCATTGGCCTTGTAAGCCAAGGATTTGGGTGCGATTCCCAGCCTGGGCATTTTTTCGCTCAGTTGGAAATATTCAATTCGTATATATATTAATATTTTTAAAAAAATGTTTTTTCTTTATATTCTGAAACCTGGGGGTTCGAGTTTGGATACCCTAATGATGAATAATTTCAGGAAATGGGTTTTCCACGATGTTTTTTCTAATAAAATGCTCTTGTCTTTTATTGCCTAGGCGCTAAGAACAAACTGAGTTAATAACCTCTTCAGATCCGAAGGTAAAATGTCACCATAGATGACAGAAGGAGTTCTTTTTCTGAAATTGATACTTTAAGGGCTGGTAATTTAGGTTCACAAATACGTACCTAAAATTAGTAACAGTCTTAAAATATCAATTTAATTATCAAAAACCTAAATTACGTCGTAGTAAATTGAAGGTCTTTAATTAATTTAATGATCTACAAACCCTGAATTTTTTTTTTATTCTAAAGCGTTCAAGTTAATTAATCAGGAAAAATTTTTATGTTCTTGTACACAGTGTGTGAAATGAATTTTGCAAACTCAGATGAAAATAACATTTTATGAGAAATGAACAGCAGTGCTACCATTTATTGGTTTTGATCCAAAGCGAAAAACATTCATGTATCTAGAAGTAGAGTAAAAACGAAAAAAAAAATCAAATAGTTTATTTTATATCCTCTTCGTTTCAGAGGTATCACATGTGATACTTCAGAACCGAGGAGGTTAAAGACATTGCTGAAAGTGCGTACCTAAAAAAATTTATAATTTACAAAATTGAACTTGATTAAGATTTTAATAATCAAAAACTAACATATCAATTATGTTTAATTTAAGTCATTTTACGAGAGAAAATTTTGTTGCGAAAGTTTTTTGAATTATTATGCGTAATTAAAATTGACGTTATTTTTTTTTTTTGAAAAGGAAAACATTACATATAAAACATATTAACTGTTTTTTGGATGTGCATAAGAATAATTTAAAGGTAAAAACTATATTTTATAATATTTTAAACATTTTTAAGTATACATTTAAGTGTTCTTTTCTCGTATTTTATTGCTCTTTATGCCTTTTTAAACTTACCTAATTTTCAGTGTATTCCGTGATGTGTATAAGGTTCAATATCTGAAAACTGGACAATTTCCTTTCAAAATTTTTATTTTTTTAAATTAATGTACCAACTACCATATACAATTGTATACTATGATACATGTTTTGTCATTTAAATGCTGTAGTGTTTTGAGATCAAGGATGTATATTTTATGCATAGGATAAACCTTTATGGAAGAAAGTGTCTGTTAACATCATAATCAGTGTTTAATAATTGGGACTGAGATGTTGGGGACAGAGGTGATGTTTTTGTCTTAACAGCTGCACAGTCATTCTGTTGTATCATTTTGAAGACATGTAAATTATTAAATATACCATGTAACATCCGTATGTTACATAAATAAAGTTGAAATAATCTTTTTTTTTTTTTTTAATAAAAAGTTAAATATGGGGACATGAATGATGCTATGAAAAAATACTCATTCCTATTCAGAACGAAAACTAAATATTGCTAAATATGAAACAAAGCGAAGAACAAGATACCTTCATCCATGGTGGCTAGTTGAACTTTAGTTACTGTTGCAATGGAAATAATTCTGCCAGCGCCACCTAGTATTTGTTAACCTAAATGTGAGTTTAGAAGGACTAAGATGATGGTCAACCTCAGGGGCTAATATATTTACTACAATATTTTACTATACAATCTATATTAATAAAGGAGAATTATATTTTCCCATACTGTATATATATAGGTATAAATATATAACAGCAAGAGTTAATAATATTTCTAGAAAATTTTACAGCATACATTCAATATTGGCTATTTGTACCTGGGGACTGGGAGTGAAATGATGATTTTGTTTGTTTAAAGCTTAAAATTAATTATTTATACATCATTATATGTCCATTTATCATTGGTAATTGTTATAACAAATGTTACAATTTATTACATTTTTCAGTTTTTGGTTTTAGTATAATTAATGAAATATTATTGGCAGTGGGCGCAAATTGTCCAATTTTCAGATATTGACCCATAAATCATATAAATCTTATACAGGGCTGCACGAAATATTCACGCACATTACCGGATATGGGTAGCAATTGCTGAAAAAGGACTTTTGCTGAGTTATGCGTTTTCAAAATTTCTTATTTAGATATCTCATTCCATTATATAAAAAATAAAATGCATTAATAATATTCTGTTACTTTTGTAAAGTGTCTCATAAACTATGCCTGACGCATGCTTTTTCTTTCTTGTTTAATATTTACTTTTAAAAAAAAATAAAACTAATAATAATAGCTTTTTGTAATTTTATGTTTCAGTACAGATTTAATGTAAGGTGTAACATTTATATAATAAAGAAAATATTCATTACCACAAGCCGGCGTTCTCATTGATTTCTCTCAAAGCGCAACAAGATATCATCTGTAACATTAATGGTGCATATAAATAAACCATCCTACATCTTGTAACATATTGAAAATGGTGTGATAAGATACAAATGGTTAAATAAGATACATAAAAATCCTTTTTTTTTTTTTTTTCTTTTTGGTCAATGAAGGGCTCTTGTCTTTTATTACACAGCCAATACGCGTTATCACGATTACGATTTTTTATATTAAATATATTTTTTTAGAATGTCCACTAACCGATACCAAAAAGCATATTTATATGAAAAACAGCAATAATTTGTTCAATTAAAGTTTTGAAATTTAGTAAAAGCTATACTTTCATATAGGCCTCGAGCTAGAAGTTAAAAACCAAAGAAATAGTAAAGATCATGAATTTAGAATCAACCTTTTTGATTCTGTTCATTTCAGTGGTTAACCCTTAAATGCATAGTATAGATCAGGAGTTACATGATCATTTTTTTGCCATTTACCGCTTTCCATTGGTCTTTTGGTGAACTTTTTTGTGTTACTTACGTGTGATAATATGCAAGCATTTAAGGTCGTGAAGCCTGTTTGCGTTTTGATTTGTTATCACGATTACGATTTTTTATATTAAATATATTTTTTTAGAATGTCCACTAACCGATACCAAAAAGCATATTTATATGAAAAACAGCAATAATTTGTTCAATTAAAGTTTTGAAATTTAGTAAAAGCTATACTTTCGTATAGGCCTCGCGCCAGAAGTTAACAACCAAAGAAATACTAAAGATCATAATTTTAGAATCAGCCTTTTTGATTCTGTTCATTTCAGTGGTTAACCCTTAAATGCATAGTATAGATCAGGAGTTACATGATCATTTTTTTGCCATTTACCGCTTTCCATTGGTCTTTTGGTGAACTATTTTGTGTTACTTACGTGTGATAATATGCAAGCATTTAAGGTCGTGAAGCCTGTTTGCGTTCTGATTTGTTATCACGATTACGATTTTTTATATTAAATATATTTTTTTAGAATGGCCACTAACCAATACCAAAAAGCATATTTATATGAAAAACAACAATAATTTGTTCAATTAAAGTTTTGAAATTTAGTAAAAGTTATACTTTCATATAGGCCTCGAGCTAGAAGTTAAAAACCAAAGAAATAGTAAAGATCATAATTTTAGAATCAACCTTTTTAATTCTGTTCATTTCAGTGGTTAACCCTTAAATGCATAGTATAGATCAGGAGTTACATGATCATTTTTTTGCCATTTACCGCTTTCCATTGGTCTTTTGGTGAACTTTTTTGTGTTACTTACGTGTGATAATATGCAAGCATTTAAGGTCGTGAAGCCTGTTTGCGTTCTGATTTGTTATCACGATTACGATTTTTTATATTAAATAAATTTTTTTAGAATGGCCACTAACCAATACCAAAAAGCATATTTATATGAAAAAGTTTTGAAATTTAGTAAAAGCTATACTTTCATATAGGCCTCGAGCTAGAAGTTAAAAACCAAAGAAATAGTAAAGATCATGAATTTAGAATCAACCTTTTTGATTCTGTTCATTTCAGTGGTTAACCCTTAAATGCATAGTATAGATCAGGAGTTACATGATCATTTTTTTGCCATTTACCGCTTTCCATTGGTCTTTTGGTGAACTTTTTTGTGTTACTTACGTGTGATAATATGCAAGCATTTAAGGTCGTGAAGCCTGTTTGCGTTCTGATTTGTTATCACGATTACGATTTTTTATATTAAATATATTTTTTTAGAATGGCCACTAACCAATACCAAAAAGCATATTTATATGAAAAAGTTTTGAAATTTAGTAAAAGCTATACTTTCATATAGGCCTCGAGCTAGAAGTTAAAAACCAAAGAAATAGTAAAGATCATGAATTTAGAATCAACCTTTTTGATTCTGTTCATTTCAGTGGTTAACCCTTAAATGCATAGTATAGATCAGGAGTTACATGATCATTTTTTTGCCATTTACCGCTTTCCATTGGTCTTTTGGTGAACTTTTTTGTGTTACTTACGTGTGATAATATGCAAGCATTTAAGGTCGTGAAGCCTGTTTGCGTTCTGATTTGTTATCACGATTACGATTTTTTATATTAAATATATTTTTTTAGAATGTCCACTAACCGATACCAAAAAGCATATTTATATGAAAAACAGCAATAATTTGTTCAATTAAAGTTTTGAAATTTAGTAAAAGCTATACTTTCGTATAGGCCTCGCGCCAGAAGTTAACAACCAAAGAAATAGTAAAGATCATAATTTTAGAATCAGCCTTTTTGATTCTGTTCATTTCAGTGGTTAACCCTTAAATGCATAGTATAGATCAGGAGTTACATGATCATTTTTTTGCCATTTACCGCTTTCCATTGGTCTTTTGGTGAACTTTTTTGTGTTACTTACGTGTGATAATATGCAAGCATTTAAGGTCGTGAAGCCTGTTTGCGTTCTGATTTGTTATCACGATTACGATTTTTTATATTAAATATATTTTTTTAGAATGTCCACTAACCGATACCAAAAAGCATATTTATATGAAAAGCAGCAATAATTTGTTCAATTAAAGTTTTGAAATTTAGTAAAAGCTATACTTTCGTATAGGCCTCGCGCCAGAAGTTAACAACCAAAGAAATAGTAAAGATCATAATTTTAGAATCAGCCTTTTTGATTCTGTTCATTTCAGTGGTTAGCCCTTAAATGCATAGTATAGATCAGGAGTTACATGATCTTTTTTTTGCCATTTACCTCTTTCCATTGGTCTTTTGGTGAACTATTTTGTGTTACTTACGTGTGATAAAATGCAAGCATTTAAGGTCGTGAAGCCTGTTTGCGTTCTGATTTGTTATCACGATTACGATTTTTTCTATTTATTATATTTTTTTAGAATATCCACTAACCAATACCAAAAAGCATATTTATATGAAAAACAGCAATAATTTGTTCAATTAAAGTTTTGAAATTTAGTAAAAGCTATACTTTCGTATAGGCCTCGCGCCAGAAGTTAACAACCAAAGAAATACTAAAGATCATAATTTTAGAATCAGCCTTTTTGATTCTGTTCATTTCAGTGGTTAACCCTTAAATGCGTAGTATAGATCAGGAGTTACATGATTTATTTATTTATTTATTTATTTATTTATTTTTCCATTTACCGCTTTCCATTGGTCTTTTGGTGAACTATTTTGTGTTACTTACGTGTGATAATATGCAAGCATTTAAGGTCGTGAAGCCTGTTTGCGTTCTGATTTGTTATCACGATTACGATTTTTTTATATTTAATATATTTTTTTAGAATGTCCACTAACCAATACCAAAAAGCATATTTATATGAAAAACAGCAATAATTTGTTCAATTAAAGTTTTGAAATTTAGTAAAAGCTATACTTTCGTATAGACCTCGAGCCAGAAGTTAACAACCAAAGAAATACTAAAGATCATAATTTTAGAATCAGCCTTTTTGATTCTGTTCATTTCAGTGGTTAACCCTTAAATGCATAGTATAGATCAGGAGTTGCATGATCTTTTTTTTGCCATTTGCCGCTTTCCATTGGTCTTTTGGTGAACTATTTTGTGTTACTTACGTGTGATAATTTGACATTTAAGGTGGTGAAGTCTGTATGTGTTCTGATTTGTTATCACGGAAGGTTATAACATCTTTTGTTGATACTGCTTGCAATGTTCTCGACTGGCTTTTTTTTCTATCCTTATATGAACGCAATTATTAATTCTGCAAACTAGTAAAATCATTATAAAAGTTATTATATCGTTAAATAGTTGTTATTGAGCAATGTAAATACGTTAAAGTAAATATATAATTCAAAATTATTATTTTTTGAGCAATGTTTGTTAAGTAACTCAGGATTATGCGATTATGTTTTATTTATTGAGTGATGAAGTTTTTAATTTCGGTTTGCAATATAAGCTGGAAAAAATACTGAGCTATTTATAATTATTGAAGTACAAACAGATTTATATTTTTTAATTGTCTGCACGCAATAATGATAGATTTAAAACAAAAATCATGCTTCAAAATAATTTTCAAAACAATAAAAATCGAATAAATACTGATGCAGTTTTCAAACAAAACGCATTTGAAAATACATTTATTTCCCTATTCGTGTAAAAATTTAAAATATGTGGTGTTTAGAAGTTAAAAAAATTGCAGTAAAAAAAAATTTAATCGTGTGCTGTTACCAACATCAAAATGGCGTTAACGTTAAAGACGGACCCGTTTGTCCTTTATAATATAGATTGCTGAAACTACAAACCTAAAAAATATTTATAATGTACAAAATTGAACATCAATTACGATCTTAATATTCAAAATCTAACATATCAATTATATTTAATTTGTAACTCATTTTGCGATAAAAAAATCTGATGCGAAAAAAATCTTGAATTATTAGGAGTAATTAAAAGTGAAGTTATTTTTTACAAAGAAAAAGAAATTCATATTGTTTAAGTTTTAGAAATACAGGATGTCCATAATTAAACGACCCTACTTTAAAGTTGTATAAATACGAAACTATTGGTCAGAAAGTTGTGAAATTTTGTGTCGGATATAATGAAAGAATGGGAATTTGTTTGAGCGAAACAAATTTTAGTTCAAAATTTCGTCACCAGAGGGCGTCTTTTAATAAATTACACATTTAGCCACCGCCCACTGAATACTAGGCCTGAGCTCTGTGAAAAAAAATGGCGACTGTCGTAGGAGGATTTTTTTTTTTTTTTTTTTTTTTTTTTTTCCAAAATTTGTACGGTTTGTTCAATTCGAACACCAATAACTTTAAAAAGTTTTTACGCTTTATTTTATTTCAGGGCGCAATCTGTATATTTGTCTTATTTAATCGGAGAAAAATAAAGCGTAAAAACTTTTAAAAATGTGCAATTCATTAAAAAAGCCCCCTGGTGGCGAAATTTTGACCTAATTTTTTTTTCGCCCAAACAAATTCCCATTCCTTTATTATGTCCGTCACAAAATTTCACAAATTTCTGACCAATAGTTCTTTTGAAATTTGCGTGTGAATGTTGTCTGCGTTGTTTTCAATCGAGATTTAGCTTTTTTTTTTTTTTTTTTTTTTTTTTTCCAGTGTGCATTTGTTGCAAGAAACACGTTAGATGTCAGCGCATTAGAATAGTAGAATATTGAACCAATCGTGCAGTCTCAAGGAAAATTGTTGTGCTCATAATATCTTGGTGGCAAGTCAAAGACAAAATTAATGAGAATATTCATAAAAGCACACACAAATATCCAAGACATTTTTCGAGTTACAAAATTTTGTTTCTATGATATATCTTTGAAACTCGCAATTTTTTATATTGTTAAAAGAAATTAATATTTAAAAAGAGCCATTCTGACAAATAAATGATACTCGAAGCATTAATTCATCCTCCGAGCGTCTTGCAAAAGGGTAAAATAGCAATGTTGCTTTCTTTGCATTTTGTTTTAAATGCTAAGAAAATATGATTCTTTTAACATTATAAAAAAACTCAATTACGAATGTAATTCTTGGGAGTATTGATCAATCTTCAATGTATTTGAAATTCATTAAATCTATAGAATTATATTATCTTAAATATTGCTTGTATTGCTCTGAAACCTGGCGCTTAGTGAACGGAATATTACGCCCCAAACACTTAGAGGGTTAAAACATGCCCATTTCCAATTATGTTACTTTATATTAAAAACTTTTTTACAGATTGCTTATATGTACATTTAAATGTAATTTATGAAATAATAAAACAATCGCATGTGACCCACGTTGCAGTCTGATTTATGTATGTAAATAAGCGGTGCGATTAAAAAAAAATATATTTTTTTAATGCACCTATGGGTACCAATGCGCTACTTAAAATAATGAATTGCAGCGAAATTTCTGATTTTAATTGGAATAACGACAGGGTGGTAGTCATTAATTTAATTACTTTTTGTACCATGATAACTTTTACTGGATAAGTAAGAATAATTTAAAGGGAAAGTTATATTTTATCGTATTTTTTATATTTTTAAGTATTATTTAGGGATTTTTTTACTCGTATTTTACTACTCTTCTCTGTTATTATCCCTCCTTGCCTTAATACAGATTTACTTTTCCAAATAAGAATGAATGAACTTTTGTATATGAGGCATTCTCACAATCCTAAGACTAACAGCATCCATAGCCACATATAAACAAGACAGAAAAAATCATGCGTCAAGCATAAATTATGAAACATTTTCCAACACTTTCAGAATAATGTAACAAAACTGCGCCGTTTAATAAGTTAAAATATTATGTCTATTTCAACCATATGGAAACGCATAACACATTTTAAAACCCAATTTCAGCTGTTCCCATCTGCAATCGGAAAATTATTCGAATTGTTTGAGCAGCCCTGTATATGATATATAGATTTGTATCTATTAACTACCTGCATGCCAAACTTTAGTTCAGTTAAGAAATACATACACCTCAGTTGAAAATTCATCTTCAGAAATTTCGGATAACAAGGGGAATGATACGTGAATTCTTTTGTACAGTCCTGTATATGGGGTATATAATTTATATACAACGAGTGACCTGTACAAAATTAGTTAAATTTAAAAGCGCATACCGAATTTTAAAACGTACTTCCAGCAATTATTACTCAAAGACAGTATTATAATCGATTTCTTTTGTGAATCCCTGTAAAGGAACGACAAATGATATGAATGCCCTATTCTATCGTAATCATCTTGTGGTGAAATTCAGTGATTTATATCAGTTTCAGTACATTTGAAATAGCGTAATCTCATTAAAATACTCTGCAAACGATTTTTGTCCTTAAACCATAATGTATTGGAATTCTTTTGAGTGTCCCTGTAAATGAACTATTAATCCCACAAACTTCATATGCAATACAAAACATGCCCGGGTGACCCTAAATAAAGTTTATCAGTTGCATCAAAATCCGAGTGTATTTACGGAAGTTAGAGTATGAAAAGACGGACAGCGGACAAAGAAACTGAATGCATAAACACTTTTCAACTTTTTTGGAAAGTGTTTTAAAAAAATCGAAGATACATTCGGGTTATTTAAATTTGAACTGTAATTTATTGTAAAACGTATATAGGTAAGCTGAAAGAGACACTCTACAATTTAATTACTCTGTATAAAATAATACTTTAGCGAACATGCAATCTTTATAAATAAGTTTTCGCAAGTACGGTCTGAACGGTACGAAAAATATTAAAACATATCGTCTAAATACATAATTAGGATATCGAAGAATCTTTTAAACTCGGAAAAAAGTTTGTTTATGAACGAACATTTGTCAAAATAATATTTTGTTACATTATTAACCCTTCGCTTACTAGACGGGTCCAATAGACATGATAGACACATTCAAAATAATTTTTCTCACGAAAACAAAAGACTGAAAATTCGGTAAATATATGACTTTTTCACATATTTAGGGGGGAAAATCACATATTTACAAAAGTCAAACACTTGAGAAAGTCACATATTTAGAGAATTTTCACTCTTTCTTTTTTCACTAGAAAAATCCTTTTGAATGTAATTGTCGGGTACATAGGACCTGTCTGGTCAGCGGAGGATTAAACAAGATCTTAAAATAGAATCATCGATACAATGTAAAAAAACAAACAAAAAAAACAATTGTTTCTTAATCTAAGAAAAAGTAATATAAAAACGAACGAAAATGTAATATAACCTGTTCCGCGTTACCCATGTTTCCGGAAAGCATTTCTTTATCTTTACAAATATTTCAGAAACCAATATATTTTTTAGATTTGAAGAAGCATTTATAAAAAAAAAAGTTTCTTTTTCTGCCGCTGATTTTCAGAAACGTTTTAGGGTAGTTTTTACCACGTGTTAATCAGATTTCTTAACCCGGAATATAGGTTTCTCCTATGCTACCAATTCTCAAGTAAACATTTTCATGTTAAACGAACATGTTTAACAGACAAACTAATTAACTACTAAATTACCGGCATTAACATTAACATTAAAATTAATATCGCTTTGTTACTCTTAATTGTAAAAAGTCATTTACGCAGTTGAGGATGGTTACGTGTAAATGGAGAGTATCCGAAAAATTTGTACTTCGGTTTCAGAAAAAGCATTGTGAAAGCTACTCGGAAACATTACGTTCCGGAAATTACGGACAGGAAAATAAACTGTTTTTATAAATGCTTCTTTAAATCTTGAAAAACTATTGATTTCTGACGTTTTAGGTGATAAAGGAACGTATTTAGGATTTTTTAAAACACGTCCTGAAAGATTTCAAATTGAATTACTTCTAGTTATTGGAATTAGTAACACAAACAGTTGGATCTAATTTATGAAGGAGAAATAAAACAATCGCGTGTGACCCACGCTGCAATTTGATTGATGTTGAAAGCAAGCGGGGCGAATTTTAAAAAGTGATTTTTATGCAACTAACGGAATTTCATGCCACTAAAGTTGATGAATCGCAACGAAAATTGTTACTTTGATTCCGGCATTAGTTTGATTTGCCATATTAAGCGTCTTATTTTTGTAATATTTATATTTCAAAGGGAAATTTTAATTTATTCTTTATAATTTTACTAGCTGACTCGCCCGGCGTTGCCCGGTCCCGTCATTCTTTCCAAGCTAACCGCGAATGATTAAAACTGTGATTCATATTTAAAAAAAAAGAATCTCTCAAAAACGAACCTTTGGGATTCGTCCCCGCTGTAAGATAATCAAAAACTAAGCTGAGTGAGCCAAACTGAAATTGGACCCACAAAACCCGGAAAAGAATGCTCCATTAATGTTCGAAAATGGTGGTAACTGAAGACATATTTAGGAAAACATATTTTTAAATTTTAATAAAGGGGGAGAAACACATATAGAGAAACTCTTAACTCATATCAAGGGACTCTTTCCACAGAGCACACTTATAATTTTTGATTAAGATTATGAAATCTTTGTAAATTATGTTTTTAGCATTGGCATGTTTCATAATTAATTTCCTTTCATATTCCAAATTAAATAGGGAGTCGGTTTATTTCCTGAAACGGATATGTTTTTAGTTCAGTTTTTAATAAATGCTTGTCCCTGTCTAGTTTTCTCCGAGTTTTTGCACCATCGCCGTCGGTTTTTTTTATTTCTATTTTTATTTTATTTATTTATTTATTTATTTATTTATTTGTCAAAATTAAGAAAAATTACACACTGAGTTTAAAAAAAACTTTGATATTCGAATGTAAAATATGGCTCTACATTTGCTCTAATTTTTTTCAAATTGATATCTTGATTAGTTTTCTTACTTTTAGGCAATTAGTTGAAATTATCATTATCTTTTATTTCCACTTGGAAATCAAGGCCTACAGATGTGCGATACTTTTACAGTTTCGGGAAAAATGCTTTTTTTTTAAAGAATATTTTAATGAGATTTTAATTAATATTTCGATTAATTATGGGCTGATTTTTACGAAATAAATATTATTGAAAAGGGGACAAAATTTATTATATTGGGCTAAAAGATTGAAACCCGTTTGCTTTTATTAATTTAGAAAAATTGCCCCGAATCGTAAATAAACGCTAAAAATCCATAACAAATTTTATTTTAAAAAATCTAATCAAGAAATCCAAAACTGGATTCGAGGTGCAAAACTACATACAAGCGCCTTCCTACCAAATGTTTTAGATCTACGTGCAGCGGTCTCTTCAGAACACCGTAAATATTAACACGTAAACTTCTTTCCATATTATTATAGATGTATGAGTACAGTTTTAATGTAGGATGTAACTTATGTATGACACATGAAACACACCTGTATTTCACGGGAATTTTGTGTTATAATAAAATCATCTAGATTTTTTGGGAGAAATGTGGAAAAAAAGCTGACATCCTACAAGGTATGCGAATTATTTCGTAAATTGCATATGGGAATTTTGACATTGAATTTTCGTATGAGATTTGCCTGTGAATGTGGTTTGCATTGTTTTCAACCGAAATGCAGTTTTAAAAGAAAAAGTGTGCATTATGCATTTGTTGCATGAAAAAAAATTTAGATTTTAGTGCATTAGCATAACATAATATTTAAACAATCGTGCAATCTCAATGGGAATTGCTGTACTCATGTTATAATATCTGAATGTCAATTCAAAGTCAAAATTAATGAGAACATTCATAAATGAATTTAAAAATAATTTTTAGACTTACAAAATTTTGTTTTCATAATATATCTCTTAAACTCGCATTTTTTTTTATATTGTTCAACAAACAATTGTAAAAAAAGTCATTCTGCAAAATAAGTATTGCTTGAAGCATTAGTTCATTTAAAACACGTCCATTTCCAATTATATTTCTTTATATTAAAAACTTTTTCTTTACAGATTGATTACATGAAAATTTATGCGTAATTTAGGAAAAATTAAAACAGCCTGTGATTAAACGTTGCAATCTGATTGATGTGTCTAAATAAGTTTTACGAATAAAAAAATTATTTTTAATTCAGCTATGCAAATACATCGTTCTTAATATGATAAATTGCAGGGAAATTTGTAATTTTAATTTTGGTATTTTATATTTGTTTGGCTAATCAGCTTATTTTTCTATTACAGGAGTTACACAAATTTCATAAAAGGTATATATTTATGTTAAGAACTTATGAAAACGTAATTTATTGATTTTTTATAATTTTAAGCATTATTATATTACTCTTTATGCATCTTTTATAAGTGATGTAAAAAATTAATTATAACAAGTTGAGAACTTGGTAATTTTAGGAAAAAACAATATAGATTTTATTAGAAACAGACTGTCTGTAATTTGCTTTGTTGAAAAAAATCGCACTGTTTTCAAATATCACAGGAAAATTTGAGTCTGAAAGATCCCTCAATTTATTTATTTATTTATTTCAAGTTTTATTTAAATAAGGATTTTGAAAGATTCTTCGACTGAATTAACGACAGGGTAGTTGTTTCTATTCATTTTTTTAAAATAAATATATGTTTTATATTCTTAAATATATATCATAGACTCCTTTAACACTATTTCTACCGGTGTCAAAAGGCACTTTTTAAAAGATTTCGATTTATGGTTCTGGTTTGTGATTTTGATATTGAAACAATTACAAATCATTTTTAATACACTGAAGACTTTTTTTATACTTATTACATTCAAAAATTAGAAGTAAAATAAACATAAATCAGAGCTTTAAAAAGGTGTCTTTTGACACCGGTAGAAATAGTGTTAAAAAATTAAAAGAATATTTTTACCCTCATTGAATAAATCCTAACTTTTTAATTACTACATTTCTTTATTAAAAAAATCCCATTAAGTATTGAACTTCCTTCAACTGTACTGCCAATGCCTGTAAATGTTGTTTTACATTTCGTTAAGTGTGTATGCAGCCAAATGT
Organism: Maratus speciosus; assembly: GCA_963932465.1. Lineage (NCBI taxonomy): Eukaryota > Metazoa > Arthropoda > Arachnida > Araneae > Salticidae > Maratus > Maratus speciosus. Next base: position 396,833,429 of record OZ010793.1, on the reverse strand, counting down.
GCTGATAAGGAAACGTTCATTTATAAAAGGTATATTTAAGATACAATGATCGTCAAAATTAATGGAGTTTATGAGATTTAGAAAAAAAAAATAATTACAAGTTTGATAAGAGTGAGGATAATTTGGGTATTAAAGGTAATTTGGGGGAGGATAATAATGCTCGTTTAATTTTTCGAGGTTAATTTTAAGTAACTTCTTTAATTTTTTTGTAACCTCTGTATTGCATGCATTGTATGTATTTTAAGTGTATTTTATATTTAAGCATGTATATAGCTATTGAATGTATTATAAGATCGATTGGGTGCTTTCAGCAGTCTATTGTCGGGGTTTAATGTCGCGAAATTTTGTTTACATGTACAGAATATTAAAGGAAACTTATTTATAGAGTTTGATTAAGTGAGATAATACTTGTCGATAAAGTGTTTGCAACACAATGGACAAATGTTCAATATAAGATCATTTTAAACAATATATTTTGTCTTTGTCGAAAAAGACTTGCCTAAATACTCTGAAAATTGTCTATTAAAAAAATGGCTCAAAGAGAACTGCAAGCATTTCTTCCCCATTATTTTTAAACGAAGTGCATTCCTTATATTTCCTATGGACACTGGATCAAAGATACATCTTCAGAAAAATGAAGCACCTACACATTCAAAAAGCAACGTAATGGACATAGTCAGAAATTAGTACGACAAACTATTATCGCAAGAGGCATGCTAATTGATTTGACAAAAGACTTGCTTGATGCTCCTTTCTGCACTGAATTATTACTATTAACCCCTGATATGCTATTTCTTTCTCTCAGCAATTAAAGTGTCGTCTACAAAAATAACAGCATAAAAATAACAGATGTGTCATTGTATGGTTAAATACTCTACTGAAATTTTTTAAACTTCTAAGGATCGCACATTTTCAATTTTTATACCGCCGCATTGGAAAAAAAAGTACTATTAAATGCAATTTGTTTGAAAACAGCATCTCAATTTATTTTTGAGATATTTTTTTTTTATAGTTTTTAGCGCCATTTGTTTAATTTTGGCAACACAAGTATTCTATTTCTGTAGAAAGTAAAGGAAAAACAGTTGAAAAATAGTAATTATATCTTTTTGTTGCCATTTTCGCATAAAAACTGAAAAAAAAAATTAAAATACGTGCTATTTTGAAAAAATATAAATGAATGATTTCTGATAAAACCTGAAGCTATTATAAACTAAATTTAATTTTAAGTATCTACATTAATATTACAAACAAATTAAGGCAGTTGAATCATTAGGTAGCCAATTCTTTTTTGTCGACTTTTTTGAATAACGACATCTCTTTTTTTGGATTTGTGTAATATTCAGCGATAGTGACGTACTATGCGTACTTTACTGTCGATGTTGTTTAAGACTGGATCGTAGATGAGGAATTCTTCTGCGAATGCGGATGACGTCATTTTATGTAAAAAAGAAGCATGTGTTTTAAGTATTAAAATTGAAATGCGTTTTGTACCAGCTATATTTATATACGTATATACATTTTTTTTCATCGGGGGGTTGCGGGGGGGGGGGAGGAGAGTGTGACACTAAAAAGGCAGGATTCCTGTTTTCTAGTTTGATTTTTTCTTATGAAAATATGCCATTCATAATATCTACAGATATTATCCAAATTTCATAAAAGAGCGGATAACAAATACAATAGGGTTGGTTTCAATAGATCAACTCAAGCAAGTACCGATTTTTTTTGTAGTTTTTAGCACCATTTGTTTAATTTATTATTTTGCATTCCGCATTTATGTTTAATTGGTATATATCATCCATTGGTATGTTTAATTAACGGACTCAAGTAAATGTTGTGTTTTGTTGTTTTCTCGTCTTTCATTTTAATTGTGAGATATTTATATAATGTATTTTTTAATTAGTTTCTAACGCATTCTTGCCTAATGTTTTATCGTAAATTTTATCTTTTATTGTATAATCAAAGATATTTTATATTTCATTTTTATTACTCTCTTTTGGTGACCATTTTTTTATATGGTTATACCTCTCAGTGATCTGGTTCGAATTTCCCACACACGAGGGATGCGAATTTAATGCCTTTTCAAACATTTTAAAAAACAAACCTAGCACTTTTGTTTGTTAATCCAGAAAAGCATGTATTTTATACTTTTTAGTGAAGTAACCAAATTCATATATTCAACCACCAGTACTTTGTGGAAAAGGCGGCTACGTATCCGTCGAATGTCCATCTAACCCTAAAATCGACAAATTTAAATCGGGTATGTAAATGTATTAGTTCTTGCCAATATGACCACTTCACTCGCTTAATATATTTCAGCTAGTTCCAAACCAAATTATTTTTTTCAAATTATGCTTTCTGCACATTATAGATGGCTCTATAAACCATCATTTCGTTTCTTAATCATAATTCGGAAACTACTTGGAAGAAAATTTTTAAATGACGAATTCACATAAAGCAGGACATAATAAAGTATATAACCACACACACACACAAAATTCACATTAGGGTTATAATTTCAGGAGATATTAATAAAAATATGAAAATGTAAATTAACATTAGAAGCTTTCAATTTCGAATGTTTATAATTCAAAAATTTATCATCCAAACGACTTGGAATTTCGTTTTTAGTCATAGTTTGAACCAAAGATTTAAAGTATGTTGTCATAATTGGGTGTTGGCATTGGGAAAAAAATAAAGTTTGATCTGGTTTTGATTTGTAGATGGCCTCCTAAGCAAATTTTATACACATTATTTAAAAGCAAACTTTATTTCCAATCGTTTGGTACCAGTAACTTCTATTGTAATTAATTGCAGAGTTAGTAGGGGGTGTTTGCTTTTTTTCCCACGACTGTACGTATGAAGGGTATCGTAGAAACTTTTGAACTCTAAGAAAGTTTGTGTATCATTTTATGTTTCACGGAATTATAATTTTGTACATCATTAAAGTATCTATGCCTACATTAAAATGGCCGTTTTGATGAAAACTTTCGATTTTGTTTTATATTTATATTTAAAAGAGCTATCTTTTTCAATTTCAAATCTGCTAAAATTTTATTCCTACGATTAGTAGAAGTAGGGTTATGTCGAATTTAATAAACGGGAAGTAATCATTCAAATATCAGAAATGGGCGTAGGTAAGCCTGGAGAAATGTAAACAATGTTTCTGTGTATGATTTTTTTACGTTATTTAAATAAAACACTCTTAAATCTTAATTGACACTTCTAGGTTAATTTTTCATCGTAGATTTTTACTTAAAAAGAAATCTTTAACCCCTAAATGCCGTGTGATGCTTTTCGGCAACATACCCAATTTAGGCTTCTAAAATACTATTAAATAATATTGAAGCTATAATGCCTAATGTTGCCAATAAAATACATTCTGAAAATATTATTAAATCGATTTTCAACATGTAGATGGCAACACTTGTGCTGTTTAAGAATAGAGATAGATTTATTTTTTTTCAATTGTTGCTACTTGTTCTTTTTGTTTTGTTTGGAAGCTTGCGAAATACTCTATTTTGTTCTGCAGTAAGGAAGTAAAATTTATTTCTTATTAGAGTTCCTAAAATTCTTGTGTATTTAATATTATAGAATTTTATCAAGGAAAATTATTTTTTCAATTAAACACCAGTATTGCCGATTAGTAACAAACTGTTTTTTAGCCGTAAACCATACTTAAAACAAAACATGATTTTTTAAAGTATTTTTCCCATGATTTATTTAAAAAATGAAAGCCGAAAAACATTATTACAAGGATTTTTGAAAAGTCAAGCATTTAAGGGTTAAATGTGATTTCCAGAAAATAATTTTTTTTTATTGTTTCCATGTTCGATAAACTTCATTAGATAAAATGTTTTAAACATATTTTAGTGACAGAATGCATTCCATATTCTCACTGTGTTCTGAACTAGAATCTCAGCTCTATGTGATAATGGAAATATTTTATAGGTGCTCGAATATAATAAAAATAATAATTTTTAATAAAAAATAGATATTTTTGGACGTATTTTAAAATATTTCAGTTAATTTGAAGATATTGAAAAACTCCTAGTTCAGTGTACAGGTAAATGTAATAATAGGTTAAGCAAAATTTCTGGGAAATCTTTAATCTAATAGTTACCAGAATTTGTATCATATATGATGGTCGTACCATCAATGCCGAGCTCTATTGCCAGCAGTTGGATCGCGTCTACGACAAATTGGTACAGAAGTATCCAAGATTGGTCCGCCGAAAGCGCGCTTTGTTTCAGCAGGACAATGCCAAACCACACGTGGCCCAGAGGACCAAGGACAAGTTTTCACAGTTGGACAGCGTCAAAATTTTTCTACACCCCGCCTACAGTTCAGACGTGGCTGAATCCGATTATGGCCTCTTTCGATCAATGCAATACTTATTCAAGGGCCGTTGATTTGAATCCTTTAATGAAGTTGAAGAAGCATGTCAAGAGTTTTTCGATCCCAAGCAGCTGCCATGGTACTTCCAGCAAATCCGGAATACGGCAGAACGATGGCAGAAAGTCGTGGACTATGATGGTCTCTACTTTGAAGAATAGTCCTTGTTGCTATTGTTGTTAATTTGCGCATAACATCGCAACTTTCACAAATTTCCCAGAACGTTTTGCTCAACCTAGTAGTAAAATGTAGTACAAAGGAAATTTAAATATATTTAGTTGAATTCACTGTACGCTGTCAGGCGTAAGAATAAAATTTGCTTTTAAAAAAAAGGAAGAACTCCTAAATTTTGTAAAGGTTACAAAGATATTTGAGGAATGTTACGTTTTTTCATTATTCTGTATTACAACTGAACTAAAAATATGTGTATTTATTCAAAATTTTACTTTTCTTAAAAAAAGTGTTCCGAACGTAGGCAAATACCTTAAGGGGACCTTCTACATTAGGAGACAAAAAAATGCTTTTTTATGATTTTTTTGTAAGAAAACTGCATGATGGAGCTTTTTGAAATTTTAACAGTTTATTGTACATATCTTAAGGTATACACAAGAATTTTTTTATTAGATTTTGTTGCTTCTAGTCTAAGTTATAAACAAATATGTTCAACTGCTTTAGAAAATTTCGTCTGGACGGTGGGCATGATAGCGCCTTGTAGAATTATCTGAAACACAAAAATAATTTTTCTTCGTAAACTTCGTGAGTATAACTTTTAGTTAAATTAAAGGAACCCATAATTTTGTCAAAAAAAAAAAAAAAATAAAAAAAAAATATGTAATGGCTGATTAAAAAAAATTTTTTTTTTGTTAAAAAAATTCTTTCTTATTTGTTAATAACTTTTTTTATTATTATTATTATTTTAGTAAAAGCTTTAATTCGTATCAAAGGCAATTAAATAAGCTTTAATAAAAAAAAAAATCAAGATGATCATTGAGTACTTTTTTTAAATCTTGCCCACCGTGTCAAAAAATGTGGTTGAAGATATTTGTTTATAACTTAAAGTATAAGCAATAAAATCTAATAAAAACTTCTTGTGTATATCTTAAGATATGTACAATAAACTGTTAAATTTTCAAAAAGATCCATCATGCAGTTTTCTTACAAAAAAATCATAAAAAAGTGCTTTTTTTTTTCTCCTAATGTAGAAGGTCCCCTTAAACAAACCAAGTCCTTGAAAAAAAATGCAAGCATGCAGGGAGGAGGCAATTTTTGAAAACTTAGTTCAATTAAGGGGGCTGGTCACTCAGCTTCCGATTTCCCCTCACTAATGTAAAGTCTATGTGGGTATATGATGCATTCGTATATTTCAAATATCTCCTCATTAATATTTTTAACTTCTATCTAAAGTATAGACTTAATTTATATGAAGTGTTAAAATCTTACTTACAGTTCGCCCGCTTTTAACACATTTAATATTAAATTCAGCATAGGTTTTAGAAATATTTTGAAAACTAAAAAAAAAAAAAGAGACACCCTTTAAGAAGAGTACACAGAAAAAAATGTTAAAAATTTGAATTTCCCGAGGAGATATTTTAAATATACGAATGCATCCAAAGTCCCTAGACTTAACATTGCGGAGGAGAATTCAGAAGTTGAGTGACCACCCCCCTTAAAACACATCCTACAAAATTTATAATTGAATTAGGTTAAACTAGAAAGTATCTTTGGAATAAATTACATGAAGAATTGGATCTATTTTATGAAGGAATAAAACAATCTTGTGTGACTCACGTAGCGATTTGGTTGATGTTGGCAGCGAATTTAAAAAAGAGTGATTTTTCATGCAACTGATAACTTTTATCTGTAATTGTTATTAAAGCATTTAATAAGCATTTAAACAGACTTAATTTCTTGTTTATTTATATTTTTATATAATCTCAAATGCACATTTATTTATTTATTTTTGTGATGTTATGTTTTGAGATTAAATTTTCTCCCAAACATTGGAAATAGCAAAATCAGTGCCAAATTTCATAAATACGTACACAACAAGAATACCAAAGATTTTGTCGACTTTAATAAAAACGTTCGGTTATTATTTTACTTTTCTCAAAATAACCATTTTTAACATTATTTTAAACATTCCGAGATTTGAAAAAAAAAAAAAAAATCTGGTAAAGAAATTATTTCATTTGACTTGCTTAAATGGTTACATGAACAAATTGATTTATGAAAAATAAAGAAAAAGAAAAAGAAAACAGCTGCTTGTGATCCACCTTGTAATACTGATTGATTAGCTTTTAAAATACGCTGAGTGAATTTTAAAGAATAATTTTTAAGAAAACGGTATTTCACGGCGATTAAGATTCTGAAATGTTTGTTTAATTTCAGGTATTATACATGAACTTATATTGCTAAGCATCTTATTATTATTATTTTATTTTATTTTTGTAAAATTTAAGTTAGGTACATTTGTATGTAATCATCTTTATATTGAGAATTTATACAAATTTAAATTTCTTTAACATCATTTTATACATTGGCGCAGTTTTAAGAAATTTTGCACGGAAGAAAAAAATCTGTAAGTAACAAAGACAACCGCTAATGCAATTTTTCAGACAGATATTTAATTTGTACATATTTTTTCAGTCACAAAAAATATTATCAACGTACAATTTTCGAACGAAAATGACATCTTAAAACATTTCTTCCTTTTCGGACCTTTATCCTTCCTGTTCCCTTTTTTTATTATTTTTTATTCTTCTTTTACAATTTCCTAGGTTGTTGAAAACTGTTTATGACTTCAGTTTGCCTATCTAACTTAATGTTATTAGATGGAAAGATTTTTTTATTCAGTACATTTACCACTTTTTCCAACTAGTAATATTTGCTTTATTTAATCAAGGAACGTCTGTCAATAAACAAAGCGAAGATTATTACTCCGAAACAATGGTATTTTCAATAAACTAACGGGATATATGTTAGTAGTTAAGGTTCACTATGATATCTTCTATATTGAAAATGAAGTATGTAGCCTTTAGAGAAAAAATAAAACAGATTACAGATTTTTTACCGATTACAGATATTACAGATTTTTTTTCTTATATTTAATCGATATTTAAAACAATTCCGGTACATTGTCATTTATAAGCGATAATAGTTTGAAGTACATTTAATGATGTTACACAATTTCAAACATTATGAAATTAAGGTGCGTTATTGATATGCTCCATAATATTCTTCTTATAGAAATAATTTAAAAACACTAACGTCTACAGACGGAAATTACTGATAGTGCATTTTGAACTGTGATACGTTTATTTCAGTTGAAATAAATTTTTACATTATGGAGTGTGTGTGTGGAATATAAATAAATTCATATACATGTTGCACAAAAGAATATAAACAGATCGTTTTCAATTAACTTTGGTTTCTAAAAATGTTTTTTTTTTCATTTGTGTTATGAATTTAATTTGATTATATTATGTGGCTTATTAAAATCCATTGGTTATGTACAGAACTGCACAAAATGATACTTTATTATCTATAGGTGGTGATTGGAGAGAGAGAAAAAATTTAAACTGTGTTTTGCGTTGAATTCATTGTGTTTGAAGTATTATAATATCACTAAAATGCACTGCAATCGATTTCCCACCTGTATCATAATATAATGGGATTATCTCGATCGTCCCTGTAAACGAACTACAAACGTTACTTATTCTATACTGTGAAATCATGTTGTAATCCACCTCAGTAGTGCATACTAATCTCATTTTGTTAGAAATATCATAACATCAACAAACTGCACCGAAAACGATTTTTCATAATGTAACGAATTCTTTTGTGTATCCCAATATACGAACTGTAAATGCTACAGCCTTCATTTTCAGTTTCAAGAATTTTATAATAAACCCCAATAACGCATAAAAATTACATTGCAATCTAAGTATATTAAGGAGTGCGTTGTTATGAAGATATGTTAATAATGTAGCGAACCATCGAAGGCTTACAGCGAAATTACTTTCATATATTTATTCACACATAACTTATTATATTTAGGTTACACATACAAGCACGACACAACATCACATAAACATAAGTCAGAGCTCTTGTTCTAGGTTAATTTCGATTACAGTTAATGCCCTAATACCACAAGGAGAGTTAGATCAGAAGGAGATGGACAGACAGATGACCAGACAAACTGAATATAGATAAGCACTTTTCAACTGTAAAAATAAAAAATATATTACAATTCATCAGACATACAAGTAAAATTACATAAATACATTTAATACAATTAAAAAGCAAACGTTTCGAGCTAAATTTTAGCCCCTCATCAGTGCAACAAAACATTCAAATGACAGAAAACTATATATCATGTTTACAGTTAAAATTACTAGCAGTTAAAATTAAATAAAGTATAAAATTTTTAAAACAATGCTGAGTATTCAGGAGGAAGTGCACATGATTCATTTATCGGCGACGTTTGCTTACGAGTGAACACACCTTCCAGAAAAACTCTTTTTTTAATATTATTGCAACTGGAGTTTTTCTGGAAGGTGTGTTCACTCGTAACCAAACGTCGCCGATAAATGAATCATGTGCATTTCCTCCTGAATACTCAGCATGGCTTTAAAAATTTTATACTTTATTTAATTTTAACTGCTAGTAATTTTTAACTATAAACATGATATATAGTTTTCTGTCATTTGAATGTTTTGTTGCACTGATGAGGGGCTAAAATTTAGCTCGAAACGTTTGCTTTTTAATTGTATTAAATGTATTTATGTAATTTTACTTGTATGTCTGATGAATTGTAATATATTTTTTTATTTTTAACTCGTATATCAGACGTTAAACAATGATTATTTATTTTAATACTTTTCAACTGTGTTTATGAAGTGTTAAAAATATCAGATAAGCCGCCGCTAATAAACATACGCTTGCATGTATCTTTCATGCTCTGTTATGTAATTCATATTTTAATAAACGTAACTTCAAATGCATAAATATTTTATTTAATAAAAATCTTCAAAATATATCTTTCCTTTAGTAATTAAAGTTGTTCTTCTTTCTGCCGCATATTTTGAAATTTTTAATCCTACAACCACTTTTATAAATACTTGAGCCACGTACTAAATTTTTTAACGTCTTCTCCCAACATAAATACCTTTGTTTGCAGAAAATATTTCCTACGCTTCTCCGACTAACCTGGCACGTTTTTTTTCCCTCCCGGAAGAAGCATCTTCCAAGGCTGAACACCTGAGATCGCTCTTCCTGAATATCTATAATTGGAGAACAACATGCTAGATTCGTAAAGGTCATGGGTCATCCAAAGACCAAAATAGCTCGCTATTTCTCCTTGGGGATGAGAAAAAAATATATTTATGAAAGTAAAATTCGATTAAAAAATATTTTATATAAACAAGGGGTTAATACATATGTTTTCTGAGCATGTCGAAATATTTTATGTATACGTATACATATTATAGATATGTTTAAATATATATTTATAAATAAGCGTTACAATTCTTATTATCAGAATTTCAGTAGTCCGGAACACAAAATATACGGATCGATGTCAGGAATAAAAAAAAATCACATAAGCGGATAAAGAGCGCATTAAAAGGCGAATTGCATATATTCGTTCACATAAAAATACTTTTCCTGATATTCTATTTAAACCAACATTAAAATAAAATACAGTATAACTTCAAAAATCCGGCATAACCGGGACCGAGACTATGCGGATTTTTGAAAATTCCGGATTTTTGAAGGAATGTCAAAAGTAGTAACTAGGAATATCAAAAGTAGTACTATATTCTTAATGGTGTCTTTACCCATAATTTATTTCATTATTAAGTGATAATTATGTAAGAAAAATAGAAATTTAAATATAAAAATAAACTTACATTAATTGATAGTTTCTGTGTTACAGAAAAAAAATCTAGTACAGAGTGAAATTATTTCTTCTCGTGTAATTTCGGAAAATTTGATGTGAATTTTGTTTGTTTCATTTTTTTGGCCATTTTTTAACAAGTTTTTCTTGTATTTTATACAAATGAAGAATTTCTATTAGAGATTTATTTTGGAAACATAGTCTTGTTCTCTAAAGCAGATATTAATTGTCAAGTCAAATTTATACATTTTTCTAGTGACACCTTTTCTTCTGCCTGTTATTTATCTTCGTCTTTGGAGTTGTTACTAGCGTTATCGGCAGTTCTATTTAGCACAGCATCAGAAGAGAGGCTCCAAAGAATATGTACACTAATCTCCATGCTGTTGTTGAGCAATTGTGTAGCTCCTAGAAAATTTGCTCAGAAAATAATCGCCTCTGAAAAATTTTTAAAAAATGCCAATTATTATTATTATTATTGTTATTTTTTTTTAATTTTATTATTATTATTATTTTTTTTTTCTTTTGCATTTTTCCTTTTGATCTTGAAGTTTTTAATTCATAAAAAAATGACATTTTTCTTCTACCATAACTTAAAAGTGTAAAAGAAAAAGGAAGGGAAAAAGGTGATTTTGATGATGGATTTTTGAAGTTGCCGGATTTTTGAAGTCGCACTGTGCATGTGTTAAAAGATACTACAGCAAACATAAAGACTTAAAAAACCTTTTTATTAACAAACCTACTAGTTTCATATACAAAATAACGGTGGCATTCTCTAGATCTGTAATGATTAATAAACTATTTGATTATTAAACGATAAAATTTGAAATATGTACTTAATAAACAAATATAACGAGATATCAGGTATCGCAAAAGCCGGTACTTTGATTTAAAAAAAAATGATTAATTGCGCAACAAGAACACATGTAATGAATCAGCTTCATTTGAGTTACCTAGAATTTGTCGCTAGATGTTTCATAAATTTAAAAGTAAGATAAAATAAATCCCGTTTATAGATCGTTAATTTTAGAGATCCGTACACTGTAAAAAAAATTCCGCAACGTTCCTGGGAAAAAATGGGCAGCTCAGTTGCCCATTATTTCCAAGAAACATTTCTTGAAAATGACTGGAACTTAACTGTATATGTTAAAAACTTTCTACAGAAATGCCAGTAAGTTTCCTGCGAAATACCAGGAATATTTCTGTTGACAGCAAAACATTACTGACATTTCGCCGCATGCGGGATCCGCAGACGATTTTTACAATTCCAGTTGACAATTTTCGCTTTATTATCATTATTTGTTAGAATGAAAAAATATTTTGAAATTGACATCAAAATTATTATTTATAATTTACACGAAAAAATAAATTTTCAGTTAAAATTCAATAAAGTAAATATATATATGATAGATTGTTTCTGAACTTTGCTTAAAATATAAAAATATATAAATGTAAATAATAATTAGAAAAAAAATCTAGACATAAAATATTTTGGATTTTCGTCAGTAATTATGTTAGTTTACAAGTTAGATAAAATACATATAAATGTTCATGAAAAAAAAAAACCTAAACGTAATTGTATATTTTTTCCGAAAATAAAAAAAAATTCAAATTTGCAGCAATTCAAAGTGTCAAATATATATCAAATTTAAATCAAATTGTAATAAAGTGTTAAAATATAAAATTAATTAAAAAAAAAAAAGTCAAGAGGTAGCATCGAACTCGGGCCTTACGGGTGGCGTGCGAGCCTTCTGCGTCCACACCACGAAAGACACGTTGAGAGCTGCAAACTAATGGGTATTTGAAACGTATGCTAAACCTCGGCATCTAATTTCTGAAAATCTAAGGCCCATTTGAAGAAATCCTTTCACAAGAATAAGTAGAGATAAGAACTCTAAAACATACTTTAAATTAATCAAAATCGGTGAGAATCATGTCTGATGGTCCCCTGATTAATGGAGATCCAAATAATAGGTGTATTTTTTTTACACGGTCTGCTCGTTAAACATTCCACAGACAAGTACGAGAGATAATCTCTTAGCGATGTCACAGAGGTATTGTATTTTCATCTGAATGGTCTTGACAATAGAGACTTAAAGGATTGTGTCGTCTATTGATTTATTTGCATTCCATATTGATTTTTTTACATTCATTTAAGGAATTCGTTTTCGACACTCGCGCACGAGCAACGGATTATAGCAAAAAAATAATAAATGGCGGCCGCAGCGTTTTGCTGTTTCCAACTTTTGTTCAGGAACGTTTCAGATAAGAAAACCAGAATTTCACAGGAAAGAGCTAAATTATTCTGAAAACCTGAGAAAAGGCGAAACGTTCCTGGATTTTGCATGGAACGTTACCATTTTTTTTTTTTTTTTTTTTTTTTTTTTACAGTGTACTTAAAAAGTAAAAACGGAACTATTATAAGATCACTTCTGTGTCCTTCTGTCCGCGTGTTACATCCATTTTATTCGTAAACTATGAAACGTGGAAAGTTCAAATTGGCTAAAATAATAAGTCATAGTGACCTACATATTTATAGATTATTACTCATTCACAGATATATTTAGGGAAAATGTAGAGGAGCTAATTAAGTTACTTGAAAAAAAAAAGTATTTTCTTTGTATGTCGTGTGAAATCTTTCGTAACGTCAAACTCAACAATAGATTACTATTAACTTTAAGTATTATATCTTCAGAGATATTGTCGAAAATGTAATGCAAAAACATGTCCCTCCATCTCTATATTTCCGAATCTACCGAAGCTAAAATTATGAAAAAATTAGGGGTAATAGAAGTTAACTTAAATCTTGCAGGAAAACTATAGCGATTACCCTAAGCTACATAGTTTTTAAGAAAATCGCATTTTTCCTTTACACAAAAAATTCGATTTGCAGACGTTCAGCAAGGGAATTGAGGAGCACTGGAGGCACGTAGCGTAGCAGAAGTATAAAAGGATTGTTGATAATGATTTTCGAAAAAAATGTCGGTAATTAGCCGAGGTATTAACCCTTAAAGACACGGATGGTTTCGACATACATAATGACATGGGCGGTTTGGACATACATAAAGACGCTGTCGGCGTACTTTATGTGCCATATATTTATTGTATTGAACCATCAGTGCGCGAGTAATACTCGCACTTGACCGGTTATATTATTAAAGCACTTGCTTTAATAAAAATATTTGACAAATAATGGAAACTTTTGTTATAAGAGAAATTTTTTGCAACAACGTATAAATAACAGTTATGAAGCTAAGATTACCATTGAATCTATATGAAAGAGCGTTTTTAAAAATAACCTTTTTTACTTCTGTTTAAGTTTATTAATAATTAAAGAAATCGCGATTTTTGGATAAATGGCGCCTTTTTTGGGGGGGGGGATATTCGGTGATTACAGACATGTTCAGCTTACATATGCCTAGTATTTCATATGAGGTTGCGTTTTAAAACAAACCTCAAAGCAATGTGAATATACTTTATTTTTACTCCCTTACCCCTTACAAACGCTTATATGAAGTTCAATGACGCTTGAGAAATACAACAATAGATGCCAGAAAATTTTTATTTTCGATTATTCAGCTAGAAAATTTGCCTTTGAAAATTTCGTACTTGTTCTCGAGAAAGGTTTTGTGAAAGAACTTCTGTTCTTGGATCTCAAAAAGCATGACCATTTTTTTTAACTTTCTACTTGGTTTTAATATATCCTAAATTCAATAAATCACAAAAAGTTTTAACATTTTTTTTTTCACTCGGAAGTATTATATGAGTTTCATTTTATAATGTTGAAGTTTTAAAAATCCAAAATTATTTGTTTTTAATAATTCATTAAACATTTTGTAAGGACAAAATGTGTTCTTCATCTACTTAAAAATAATTCAGTTATTAAAGTCTTTATTTTTGACTACCTTCAGAATGTCACTATAAAGACATCCATGGCAGGCATCTCAGTAAATTAAGTTGCCAATTCTGTAATGGGAATAGGTAGCGATGTCAACCAACTTTAATGAAAAGTAAATTCTCTAGTGATAAGAGTTATGACAATAGAAATTAGATTATATCTTGCATTCTATTCTAATTTTTGGCGCATTCTCAAGAAGATATCAACGAGCTAGGAGACAAAAGAAATATAATGCCAAAAGGATATAAAACTGAAACACATTCATCAAGAATTCACATGTAGATACAATTAAATTTTCATGATGGCTTATCTCTAAAAGTTAAAACGTTTTATTTGTCGTTAGATGTTCATAAATCATATTTTGGTTACATGCCAGGACTAGAAAATTCACATTTGCTAACGAAATTATACATGGGTTTTCTTGCTGCAAAAACAAAATATTTTAATTATCGCTATATTAGTTACAAAATGTTAAGTTTAAAATTTTAATTAAAGGTATACTAAGGTACTGCACTAAGAAAATACAAAGATAATATTTTCGCATTTTTACCATACGTAATCGTGTATAAATAATGTTACCAATCGATTAGTAAATATCTTCATGTGTTTAAATTATGCTTAATGTTGAAATACATAAAAAAAGGTCAAACTGCAATTAGTAATACTTAATTTTCAACAGATTTCCAACAAAGCAGGTTGTACAATTCGTTTGTACCTCTAACACAGATATAAATACTCACACGCATGTCTTTTACTATTTAAATTTACAATTTTTTTTAAACGATAAAATCAAGGTCGCCGCAGTTTCAATGCGAAAATTCTTTAAAGATTGGATATAGAGTTTATTAAAATACGTCATGCGTTATTGAATTATTTTGGCCAACTTAACATGAATTCTTAAAGGAAAATATTTCATTCAATAAATTTAATTTAAGGAAGGACTATATTAAGCCTGGAATTAATTAGCTACGTTTATTCCTTTACGTTTAAAAGGAAGGATTCCAACGGAGAAAATGCCAATTAACTGGCTACGAAGAATTTAAATTAAACACGAAGTGTGTCTACGAAATTTTCTTCAAACCAAGCAGTTAATTTAAGAACTGTTAAGAAACAAATAAAACACAAATAATAAAAAACTTATGCAGATTGCACAGTATGGAAAAAAAATGACTATAACTTTTGTTCTATTTTTTTTTTAAACAAAACTAGCAAAAAAGAAAGAAAGACATCTTTTAAAAATTATACGCGTTTTTATTTAGTTGTATGTGATTATTTTATAACAAAAGTTCGTCTCCATTTGAAAATAAAAAAGAACGCTCAAAAGTTTAATAGCAACACTTTACTTTGATCATATGTTTAAAGTTAGCATGTTTAAAAGAGCAGAATGTTTTGTTAGATTTATATTATTTAAAAATGAACAAGTGAGTGCTAAAGTGAAAATTTGTTAGTTTAGGCAAAAGTCAAATTTCATATTTATATACAGTAATATCTTGTTTAACGAAGATATTTTGTTTCGTAATTCTGTAATGAATGAAAGGTAAGTAAATTTTAAGTAATTTTTTATTAATTACTTAAAACGATATATATATATTTAGTTTTATATCATATTTTAGACAGTCAGTCATCGGTGAATGACGCGTTCTAAACAGAAAATTCAGTGTCAGTCACCGGTGGCTGACGTGGCGCTTAACGTTAAAATATAAATAAAAGATAAATTTAAGACATGTAATCCAGCTATGCGCTTAAACAACAGAAATGATCAAAATCAAAAAGTCTAATTGTAAATAGTAAGATTATTGGCGGGCAGTAAGAAAGTATCGCTTTTAATGCAGTCCCAAAACTTTATTTAAACGCATAATTGCTATTTTTCATAAATATGATTTTTGGTATTCTTAGCAGGCCTTCTAAACTATATGTATTAAATGTGAAAAAAAAACTATTAGAGTCATCAATTAAAAAAAAAAATGCTTTCACCTATATTCTGTAACCCGGGTAGCTCGTGTGGTACACCCGAGCTTCAATGGTTCATTATTTTTCTCTTTTAACTTCGAAAATCAAACAAAATCCTTGTACTTTATAAAAGCCCAAACAGAATGTGCATGCATATTTTAGATTAAGATTTTTTATAAATCCTTAATAATTTGAAGAAAATAAAACAAATATTAACATAAAACTAAACATAATAACATATTAACATTAAAATTTTATAAAGTCATAGATGGAATAAAATTTAACTCTTTTTATCTTTAAAATAAAAAAAAAAGTCAAATTTAAAAATATTCTTATACAAAAGATAATATTTTCTTAAAACGAAATACAAGCTTCATGCAACCATTGTTAACTGAATTAAAATGTTTTCTTTCTCGAAAAATAGTTTAAATTAGTTTTTTCTCCTTATTTAAAACTTTAAAAAACAACCCTTCATGTATGAAATTGTCACGACAATGAAGCTATAACTATCTAATTAGTAAGAAGATTTCTAATTTTAGGGCACTTCAGCCTCATAAAGTGCCTTTCAAAGGAAGGAATTTCAAGTTTTGTTTTACTTCTCTTTGTCTTGGAAGTATATATACTTTGAAAATTAAAAAACAAGATAATTTGTTTAAGAAAAGAATAGTGAAGTATAGGAGGAAAAAATGCAAGTATGTATAAATCTACAATTGGTCGTACAATTATCGAACAGAATTTTATAAATACATTTTTTAATTTAAAAAGAAAATTAATAGATGAAGTATTGGTGAATGGCATTTGAATAAAAGGAGGAATAAATTAAATTTATTTTAGCTAATTAGCTCATTGATAAAGGTATTTCATTATGCACCGTCTTAGCTTGTGTTCAAGAAACTAGTTTTAATTTTTTTATTCTTTGATTTTGTTGATAACTTTCTGAAGTTTTTATCACTATTTGTTTATTTATTTGTATCTGTCTTTCTAGAAGTATATATACTAGTACTATATATCATTGCATTTTTTTACATATACACTTAAATTTACAGACGTACAGATCAATTACGTGCATGCTAATACACTATATGGTCAAAGGTAACCGGCCATTTGCGATTTTAGACGTTTTGCTAAATATCTAGAAAACTACATGAGGAATTAGCCTAAAACTCCAGGTGTGAAAACAGTATAGTAAAGGTCATATATTTCCGCGAAGATTTTTTTGCCTAAACCACATAAGGAGCCGTCAACAAATTGAAAAAGAACGAATATCTTTTGGATAACCCGGCCAAAACTAATGAAGCACAAGCGTTCAAAGTGTAGATTATGATTAAGTGGCTTATTGTAATAATTTATGTTCATTTTTATGAGGACAGCATGTAGACTCTAAGTGAAATTCAGGTTTTCATAAAAATAGTCTCAAATTTTGCCAAATTTTTTGCTTATAATTTGCAGAGTTCTTAATATATAAAAAAGTTATTTTCAAAAAATATGACAAACAACATTGTACACAATACCCTGCAATCAGAATTAAAATATAGTACAAATTGTATGAAAAATGAGCAGGTTTACTAAACAATCTTTCACTGTGCATGCCCGAACGCAATCAAAATATAATGTGCATAATGTGTTAGCTAAATGTATAGAGCAACTTTTGTAAAAGTCTCAAAAACATAGCTTGAATATTCTGAAAATTATCGTTTACAGAATAAGCTCAAAATCCGTTGTTCCCAAAATGAAGCAAAAAGATGAGGGGCTGTATCCATATATCCATTGATTAGTGCCAATATAGCATACACAATATTGCAACCACTACTGTATTTGGATACAACCCCTGATCTTTTTGCTTCCTTTTGGGGACAGCGTTTGGTTGTATATGGTTTTATGGCGCAAAATCCCTTAAGGGACATGCTGCGCCAACTGGGAACAGCAGATTTTGAGTTTATTCTATCAATGATAAATTTCAGAATTTGCAAGCTGTGTTTTTGAGAATTTTACAAAAGTTGCTCTATACATTTAGCTAACACGTTATGCAAATTATATTTTGATTACATTCGGGCATGAGCAGTGAATCATTATTTAGTAAACGTGCTCATTTTTCATACAATTTTTATTATTTTTAATTCTGATAGCAGCGTATTCTGTACAATGTTGTTTGTCATATTTTCTGAAAAGTACTTTTTATATATTAAGAACTCTACAAATTATAAGCAAAAAACTTGGCAAAATTTGTTTTTATAAAAACAACTGTTTTTATAAAAATCTTAATTTCTCTACGAGTATACATGCTATCCTCATAAAAATGAACACAGTATATTACTACAAGCCACTTACTAATAATATCGAGTTTGAACGCTTACATTAGTTTCTACAGGGTTATCCAAAAGATATTCGTTCTTTTTCAATTTGTTGACGGTCCCCTATGGAGATTCGGGAAAAAAATTTTCGCAAAAATATATGACCTATACTATACTGTTTACACATCTGCAGTTTCAGGTTAATTCCTCATGTATTTTCCTAGATATTTAACATAACGCCTAAAATCGCAGGTGGTCGGTCACCTTTGTCCATATAGTGTATATACAGGATGGTGCAAAAGCTACAAAATAAATAAAAGTTCAGTATTTCTAAAAACATAGACAATCGTGTGATGTGCTTTTCCCATAAATGCACAGAAAAATATAAATTTCCAAAAAAACCCTCTAAGGTCATTTTTCCTAAATGTGACGCCCCCCGAATGCGACAATGTTCTTGTGCTTAAAATCTTAACACAAGAATCGTATATAAATGCTATATAATGAGATGTCCGAACTTAAGGAACAAATCGCGAAACATTTCTCTGCATTTAAAACGTTTTCTTAAAAAAAAAAAAAAAAACTTCCCATTACAATGCAGATCGTTAATTATCAACCTCCACCATATTCCCTAAATGCGGCAAAAAATACAGAAAATAGTTCATTTTTTTTCTCTTTTAACTTTGAAGATCAAACAAAATTACGGACGTCAAGGAATTCGACATGTTTTTTATTTACCTGAAAGGTAATCTCAGAAAAAGGCGACAAGTTTTCGAATTAGAATTCTAAAATATTCTACTCAATTAGGTGACTTGTTTTCTTGAGAGACCTATCGAACTAAATGCCCTAAATGCGGCAAGACTTTTGGGAGATTAACTAAGGTACGTTTATGTGGTATTTTCATTTATTGTATTAAACGGATATTTAAAGCAGATATCGTGTTTAATTAAGCTGTGTTGAGTTAATAAATTACGAATTCCAGCATGATCCTCCAATAATGCTTTTCTTTAACCGGTTACTTAAATATGTGCTTAAAAAATCAAAATAGAAAAACACATCTCTTTAAAATTTTTATAAAAAAAACAAAAAAAAAAACGATGTAATAATAGCAGTGTATTTCGAGACAGAGAATAGACAGATGATAACGGAATTCACAATAATTTTATATGGTGAAAATTCTTGTATAGATTGAAAAAACTTAAATTATGTTTATTTTAATGCAATTAAGTAGGTTAATTTTACAAACATTATAACATTCGGCAGCTTAAATGCCAAATCTGATTAAAGCATTTTGCAGTTGGGGTCCCCAATTTTGTTGGTAAGTTTCTTAAATCTGATATTTCCCTGATGCAGTTGGGGTCTCCAATGTTTGTTTGAACGCTTCCTATATCTGATATTTTAATTTTTCCCCCCTTTTATTCATTATAATAATTTTCTACTGTTCGATTAGAATAAGATCAAAAACAAAAACTATGTTTATCTAAATGAGTATTTATGTTTTCGTATATTCTTTCTACGACATAGAAAATCTTTCATTTTTTGTGAAAGTGTAAGAAAAAGAAGGGGTGGGTCAGCAGAATACCAGACTTTGGGCATCTCTTTGGTTTAATAAGGACGGTATAAATAAAATTATTAGAAACATTCCACGATTTTTCTGTTTTTAAGTTGAATATTTTTATCATGTGACATTTTATAATAATTAGTGTTATATGTAATAAATATTCTTGTTAAAAATGTTATAAATATCTTGTAAATACTCTTTTATCCCGTGAACTCCACACTACTGCGAATGCGCAACAACCAAAACTCAAAATGTTATTTAAAACATTCTTAAATTAATTTGTATTTTTCATTAACAGAATAAGATTTTTGGTAAAAATCAATATAGCTGTTAGATTCCTTATTAAATATCGTATAGGAATCTTATAGTTATATTTCATTATCACTATATTGCCAACAAAATTAACACTTAACTGCTGTTAGCTGTCTCACTGACCGCTGTTTTTTCAATTTTTACCGTTTAGCTTGTAACTTTCAGTTTAATAATAGTTAATAGTGAAATTTTGTTTCGTTTGTAGTCCTAGTACTATCGCTGGAAATATTTGAATAGATGAAATTTAAATAGAATTAATCCTGTACAAGAAGTTAAACAGTATTCTATATGACTTAATCGCGCCCTTTGATCATATTTTGATCGAGCGGTCTCGAAGATTGTTTACGGTTGTTATAAGACAATTTCTGTCACATCAGTTAATGGTAAATGAATATTTTTAAATGAATTTGCATGCATAAAACGCATTCTCACATTTAGGACTTTGGACTTCTCATTTAGGTTTTAACTGCCGTAAATGCGACAAAATTGACCTAATTGTGACAATAGTATATTGTGGATATAAACTGTAGATAATGCAAAACAAGATATTTCAACAAAACAAGTTAGTTTTGAAATAAAAGCATGGTATTCAATAATTTTCTGCTTAATAAAATGTACATTTATTTAATAAAGTGATAATTCTACCCTTAATGTGACAAAACTATGGGGAATCGCGTATCACTTAGGCACAGTAGCCTTTCCGTTTAAACTGCATTTATCACCGAAAGTTAGCGCTCTAATGGTCAAAAAGCTTCAATGTCCTGAAGTAGAATATCTTGCCAAGTGTGACAGCTGTTGGCATTATTACATACGTACTGACATTAATACATTAAGACATAGTAACATTTAAAGGCATTTATTGTCAAGGTACAATTTGACAGCTTTGAACACGAACAACAAATGGATTTATTTGGTTTTGACTGCCATTTTTCTTAAAGAATTTAACGATTTAAAATAAAATAATAAATAAACAAACCAATATATAAACGAAATACTTCTATGTACTTATTAAATACATGGTGCACTTTGGGCTGCATATATTAAAATATAAAAAAATAATGTTTATATTTAAAGGTTAAAAAATACTACTTAATTTAAACTTCAGCAAGCTTATAATGGCAAACTTTTAAACGACAGATTTTTTCACATTTTCTTTTATCACAAAACAAATTCCTTATTTAAAGGAAGATATATTATATCTATTTAGAGTGGCAATCGTTTATAATGAAGCTGGAGTGAGCTGGAAAGTTATACATCATACGTGGGCTTCGTTATTTCCCTACAACATGTTAAGACTTGCAGGTTATTTTTAAAAAGTTAGATTTGTCCGCTTCCTTCATTTAATCGGTTCGTGTTATCCATGTCATACCGTATTGTTAGAGGAATTAGCATGTATTTTCTATTTTCTTTCTCGAAAAATACCTTAAACTAATTTTCACTACGTATTTTTTTTTCTTTAAATATATCTCTTCATTTATAAAACAGCAGAAGTTTTTGATGAAAATTAAACAAAAACTATCTAGTTAGTGAAGAAAATTTCTAATTTTAAGGCACTTCAAGATGATAAAGTGCCTTTCAAAAAAATTTTACGTTTTATTTTATTTCTCTTTGTCTTGCAGTGTTGCCAGATTGGGGACTGCTTTAATTCAGATTATTTGACTGTCACCACTTTTTAAAAATATAGTATAATTAGCCTTATTTTTCAGAATTTTTAATCTATTTAGAAACAGGCTGAATATTTGTATTTCAAAATAGCGGTGACAATCAACAATCTGAGGACAAAAAAGTCCCAATCTGGCAACGCTGTTGTCTTGTAAGTATATAATTCCGTATGAATAAGAAAACAATAAAATTTACTTTAGAAAGAAATAGGGAAGCATTGGGATGGTGTGTGTGATTTTAAATGAACTCTTTATTGTTTGTACAAATATTGAATAGAATCTTGCGTATCTATTTCTTTAATTTTAAAAGAAAATATTTTGCTAAGTCATTTGTATGAAGTACTTCAATAAAATAAAATGTAAGTTATTTAACTAAAATAATTTATTTTATTCAATTAACTTACATCGCTTATACTTGTTTAAGAAAAATCCTTTTAAATTTCTGCTATTTATTTATTTACAAGCATAAATGTATGCGTACACACATATAGATATATCTGCGTGTATCAATATTATAAAGCAAAAACATTTCCAGGAGTAACGCTGACTTCATATTGATACCTGAGCAATAATTTTGGATTTTACTACAATTTTTTAAATTCGTAAACGTCTTACAATTTCAATTTTCATACCGTCGAATTGGTGAAAAATGTTCTTTAAAATTTTTTTCTTAATATAAAAATTTTATGTTGTTTTAAATATAGTTTTATGCATGGTTTTTTGTCTTTTTAGGGTTCCGTACTTAAAAAGTAAAAGCGGAACCATTATAAGATCACTCCTGTGTCTGTCTGTCCGTCTGTCACAGCCATTTTACTCGCAAACTATGGAACATAGAAAGTTCAAATTGGGTGAAGTAATAAATGCTATTGACCCACATGTTTCCAGATTATTAAACATTCGCAAATATATTTAGGGAAAATGTTGAGGGGATAATTAAGTTACTTGAAAAAAAAAATATTTTCTTTGTATATCGTGTGGGGGGGTATCGTGTGAAAGCTTTCGTAACGTTGAACTCAAAAATATATTTCTTTTAATGTTAGGTATTATATATTCACATATATTGTCGAAAATGTAATGCAAAAATATGATACCCCCCCATCTATTTCGAAACAACTGAAACTAAAATTATGAAAAAATAGAGGTAGTATACGATAACTTAATCCTTTCAGGAAAATTATAGAGATTACCCTAGGTCGCATAGTTTTTGAGAAAAGCGCATTTTTATGTTACACTCAAATTTCGATTTACGAGCGTTCAGCACAGGTGTTGAGAAGCACTGGAGGTACCTATCGTAACAGAAGTATAAAACCATTGTTGATATTGATTTTCGAAAACGATCGTTGTTAATTAGCCGAGAAATTAACCCTTAAAGACACATTCTGTTTGAACATACATAATGACAAAGGCGCGTACTCTATCTACTATCAGCTTTTAAAGCCTAGATAACAAATTTTATCGATATATTTGTGTAGCGCAATGCCCAGGAGTAGTATAAAAGCAATAAACGTCCAATTATTAAAAACAGACTATTTTAACCCCATAATTCTCGCTCTCGTCAATATCACGGGCGGAGGTGTCGTTCGTTATTTCTCGTGCCCGTCATATTTCCGAGCTGGAGATTTATCGCTGGAAAAATCTTCTGAAACCAGAAAAATTTAACTGGCATTTCGGTGTGAAGTCTTTGAACATAAGCGTTTGGGTTTGATTTTTGGCGCTGATTGTGATTTCTGACTTTGTGTTGCATGTTTTGAAATATATCACACTCAAAAAAAAAAGTATTAATAATCAAAATTTAATGTATATTATATTATTTCAAATATTATTTGTAAAAATTTGTTTGATGATGATAAATAAAATCTAAACTATGAAAAATAAAGGTCTTATTCGCATTAATTTGTATGATGTAAAACAAACATTAAAACAAAGAATTCTCGCATGATGGCTTTTCCACAAATGTGAATTTGTTCTATAACATCTTTTTTTTTCGCCTTAAAAAAATAATTGCATATTTCATATAGAAACCTTACAATTAATCAATTTCTGTAATAAAAAAATAAGTAGGTACTCTTTTGACGGTTTTTCCAAATATTAAGCGACCGTTAAGGGGTTAATTAGTATTAATCACATAAATACTATGGGATTCATGACTAGTTTGCATTGAGTGGATCTCTCAATACACCTCCCGTGCATTTAAAAATTATTTACAAACGTACCTGGAAAAAGGCGGCATGTACCAAGGCGGAGTTGCATAATTGCGACCTCCTTTCGAAGTCCGCTGAGTATAATGTCAAGTTTAAACTTTGAACAAGGGTTTTGTTTTAGCTACACTGTAAAAATAAAATATTATTACTGTAATGAATTTAGTTTTATGAAATTCCAAATGAAGTTTAAATATGCATTACTTTTATTGTCTGTACCGAAATAAGTTCATCATAAACAGATTAGGATAAGATTTAAAAAAAGCATAGCAATAATTGATATTTAGTCTTCATATCTTTTTGAACTTTTAGGGTATACACATTGATACTTTTCTAGTATATACAGCTTTACCCAAACCTACGTTGTATAGTTTTATTTTTACAAAGTCTTATAATTCTTTTAGCAACGATTTTATTTTAGTAATACAGTTAATAATTCATATATTTATTGTATGGAATCCTCTGAGCGCGAGTAATATTCGCACTTGGCCGTTTTTATTTTTAAATATATACCTATCACGTACAGTCCGGTTACAAAAGATTAATCCATTTTAACTTAAAGCAATAAAAATAATTCCTTTGTTTTCGGGTAGTATTCCAAAACAAAATTGAAACGTCCTTAATAAATAAATTAAAATAATAATTTACCTGCATTTGTCTCTTTGCATACCTATTTACATATCAATGCATCTATTTATATATACCTATAAATGCACAATATATATGTGTCTATTTATGAGTGCGTATTTAGAAATAAAGAAATAGTCGTTAATATATGGCAGATAAATCGTCACATAGGTAAAAATCTTCGTATAAAATGTAAAAAGGAAAACGTACCTATATGCATATGTACATTGTTCGTGTTTCCAGAGTCTCGCCAACTTTTGACTTTTTATGTCTAAAAATATAATTATTATTTATCAACAAAAATAAAAAAATCGAGAGCAATTTATAACTTCAGGTTTAAAACTCACGAAAAAAAAGGAAAAAAAAAGAAAGTTCTATCAAAATTCTATTTTTTGACTAATTTTGTAATTTTGTTACATATTAGTCTTCTAAAGGGGTCGTGTACATATTTATTTTCGTACATATCTTGGAATTTTTCGTATGAATTCAAGTTTTTCTTTTTTTTTCATTCATCTAGATTTTCATGTCGCATTTACCCTAAATACCTATTTTCATTGACTTATTTTGAAAAATGCATTAAAAACGTGTTCCGAAATGTTTAGGATTGTGTCAATATTGGGAAACGCTTTTCCAAGATTGTGCTATACTTCTGATAAAAGATTTAAAGTTGACTATACAATTATTTATTAACGATAAGTAAAGATAGTCTTTCTGAAATCCATAAATATATCAATCAATCGCATATTTAGCCTACAAAAAATAACTGGTAAGGTTTTTTTTTATGTATGATCTAATCTAAAGTATGATCTCTGAAAGTCTCTATTTTCATATTTGCTAATAATCTGAGAACCAATGTGTCAGAAGTCAATGATGATTATGTTTCAGGGGGGGGGGGGGGGAGTATGGTGGAGGAAAGTCGACCGTGCTAAATTGTTTATATATTCTTAATAATCCCATTATATTTTAATAATTAATATTTCAAATATAAAGTTGTAGAGTGCAGCACCAATTTAATATGAAAAGACAATGCGCATAAATGCCAAGACTAGAACCTTAGTCGTGTCACCAGATATTCCTTGAAATGTGCAACTTTAACTTGAGAAGAATAATAACTTAAATGTATGTTGTACACTCTATATAAAAAGGACTCTATCGCAGAGTCAAAATATGCCCAACCTTTTTAGAGTGACTATTCACTCTGAGCAAAAGTGAAATTTTTGACTCTCTGAAAGAGTGAACAGAAACTCCTGGGAAGTGAATATTCACTCTAAACAAGGGTGGATAATCATTCTTTCGGAGGAGTGACTATTCACTCTTGCTAAAATAGTGCGGTTTTTCACACCTGGTAGGAGTGAATAGTCACTCTTTCATAGAAGTGAATGTTTTTCTCTTTTTATTTTGCTTTTATGGGCATTTTAAAAGAATCACATCTTTTACAGTATGCAATGAAAATAGATACAAGCATGATAATGATTGGAATAAAATACTTTATTAGCAATATTTATTTAATTCATAGTTTGTAACACTAACTGAAGTTTTAAGGAAAAAATCAGTTAAATTTAAATAGGAATTTAAATTAGATAACTGACAGAAATAAACTAATATATTTTATTCCAATCTTATCCTTAGTGTTTGCTTTTATTGCATGCCCTATAAAGATATTACTTTTAAAGTTTTATAAATAACTTTTTAATAGGTGGATGTTATATCTTTAACAATGTTTGATTTCATTTTAATTTTTGTTTTAAATATAAATTCCTATCTTTTTACCGCACTTTTTCCGTGAATGATTGCTATTTTTGCAAAGTATTGTATTTTGGGAATATGAGCTAAATATATTTTATATGTTTTATAGGAAAGAATTGACCTAGGAAATAAATATAAAAATAAACACATTATATTTATCTGTATCTGTATGAATTTTAATAAAAATAAAGTAAATGGCTGCATATGAAAAGTTCTTATTGTTTGAAAAAAATCTAATGTAAAAAAGTAGTTATTAATCTCTTTAAAAAAATATTCAGTCCTATATTATGTAAGTATATATGAACTTTTTAAAAATATACTAAAGCTATCGATAAACTTCAAAACAGGCATAAAAAGCATTTTATTTCAATATCAATATAAATCTTAATCAATATCAATGTCTTATTCAATATCAATATAAATCTTAATCAATATCAATGTCTTATTCAATATCAATATAAATCTTAATCAATATCAATGTCTTATTCAATATCAATATAAATCTTAAATATCATGTTTTATTTTTTAGTGCCAAAAATTACGTGTATCAAAAACGTAGAAAATGCGTTTAAATTGAAGGAAATTTAATAACTGATGCAGAAAGTCTACAATTAATTTTTTTAATATTACTCAGTCTCAAAATTTTAAAATCATAAACCGCAGAAAAATGCTATACATACAGTTAAAAAAAAAATTAATGTACCAACCTTTTCATAATATCATATTTAACTCCGAAACAATAATAATGATAATAAATACTCGAGGCCGTAGCCAATGGGGGGATCATCAGGGTTTGATCCCCCTCCGAAATTTTTGTGGAGATGACTATAAATATGTCATTAACTATCAGTTAAGACGACAAAAATTCGAAATTCAACAACAGTAAAAAATCAAAATTCTATGCGAGCATATCTTTTTTGTTTGACTCTGTTAATAGATTGAAAAAATGAAAGGAATTTCTAAGAAATATTTAAAGTTCATACAATTTTTCAGAATAGGACGCTGTTAAAATAAAATTATTACAAAAGCCCGATACAAACTGTCACAATTGTTTAGCCAAAAATGGTTAAAAGATGCTCTTTAAAGACATTTTTGGCAATAAAACTTTTGAGAACAAATGTGTAAAATGTCAAATATTAATTTAATTGGCACTAATTTCAATACGTCACTGAAGAAGCATCTTTCATTTGCAATGAAAAAGACTTAAAGTATCTTTTGAAATTATATTACATCGAATTACTCGAATTCACAATAAAACTTAATTAAACTCTAACACTTGTCTCTATTCAATCAGTAAAAAATAAATCTAAAATAAGTCAAGATTAAAATTCCTGACCCCAAATCTCCCTCCGAAATGATTTTCTCGCTACGGCATTGACTCATTGAAAAAATCCAGATGTCTTCGAGTTAGTCAGCTTTGCAAACGAAACAGATAATGAAAAAAATTATCTGTTTCGTTTGCAAAGCATCCGATCGTTGGCAAAAGTATTGAATGGGAAGAATAAAATATTTAGACTCATTTTTTAAACTTACGTTGGCCGAATTAATGAAGTTTTGATTATGTTTTGAAAAGCATTGTGTGTTTTTCAATTGTTAAAACAATTATATTTCAAATAGAGGTTTGCACGGGCCGAAATTTACAGGCCCGCGCCCGGCCCGACTCATAGAAAAAAATTCGGCCCGGCGCGGCCCGATACAAAAATTTAAAAGTTCGGCCCCGGTAAAAAACTTAAATGTTCGGCCCGAGACCGGCCCGGCCCGAGTGAATGTCTACAAAGCATTGATTTTTACGTCGATTTGGTTAAAAATTTGTCTCGTACGAGTAGTTCTGGCCAAAAATATTTTTTTTTTATGTTTATAATCTTCATGTTTATAGAAATGCATCAGGCTGCGATATATATTTTTTAATGAATCTCTATTTCTTGTATGTAAATAAATTTTCTGTTATCCTTAATATTATTGTTAAACCATATTCCATGTATTGAAGTGCTAAAAATCAGAAAAATGCTATACAGTAAAATCTTCTAAGACGGAATTGAATAGAAAAAAAAATGCATTATAGACAAATTCCCTTCTTAGCAAGTAATGTATGATATATTCTTTTCTTACGTATTAGTGTATTATTTTTGCATGGATCAACACGTTTTTCAGTTTAAAACAGAGTTCCGCCATAGGCAGGTTCCTTTTCACACGTTTTCTATATTTTAATTTAGCTATTTTTAATAAGCGCAAAAATCTACTGTTCTTTAAAAAGAATAAATTTTAATGTTTAAGTGTAGGATAATTGCGATTAAAAAATGTATGCATTGTTTGCAAAAATTTTTGGTCCAGGCCTAATTTAACTGACTTTTGAATGGACCAGATCACACTGAGACAATGATTTTCATACATGCTGTATCAAAACTAAGACTGAAAACTTTGAGCATTTTGAACCGTGAAGACTAGGAATGAAGCCAGTCCTGGCTCTGTACAGAAATAAATGAGTTGGGCCCGGTCCGGCCCGAGCCTTCCGAAAAAAGTATGGCCCGGTCCCGGTTCGAAAGGAGTGGAGACCAGGACCGGACCGGCCTGAGTGCCGTGAATGAAAATCGGGCCGCGGGCCGGTTCGTGCAGATCTCTAATTTCAAACCGCTACATGAAGAAGTATAAGCCAATCACTTGTCTAGGAAATCAATTTTTCAGGAATAGAAATCAGGATACACACCTCGATCAATCTTTTTCTATACAACATACAACATACAACTATTTAGCTCATAATCAGACATATCTACACGAATAAATGGTTAAAATTAAATAAGACCTACCTTATGTGTTAATGATATCCTAATCTGTTAATCCTAAGATTGCGGACGAAAAAGTGATCATTTTTCTTATCTTACAAGGACGTGGTCGCCTTGCTGTTCTGATTGGTTAATAAGCAATGCATACGTAAGTCACTCTTTCAGGAGAGACTACTTCACTCTCGATAGCGGAATGAGACATTTTACTCCTTTCTAGAGAGTGGAAAATTCCACTCTTTAAGGAGTGTATTTTTTACAAAATTCACTCCAAAAAGAGTGAAAATGCCTGTCGCTCTTTCGAAGAGTGAACTTTTCACTCCTCCCAATTTTAGAGTGTAGGTGACGGAGAGCAGACTGAGCACTGAGCACAGACAACAAATTTCTTTAGCGACAGTTATAGTCCTCTTATGATAATTTAGCCAATAATAACTCAAATTTAAAAGAATTCATTCATTAATTTAGGTGAGAATCACTACTAACAACTAGCAAAAGCAAGCTTTTGATTAAGTAATGCATTTGTTTCACCATTAGTGTGTTAGCAGTTTCCCCCGAACATAATAAATTGTTTCAAAGTCATCGGCCGGCCAAGTTATCGTGAGAGAGTTCTGCGTCAATCCATTGCCCACAATTCATCACGCATAATTAGCGACGATTTGTCGTGCACAATTCGTCGCGGAACACTTCATCTTGCACAATTCATGGCGAAGACATATCGGTGTGGCGTCAATTCATTGTAGCGCCAGTTCACCGTAGCGTCAATTCATCGCAGCGTCAATTCGTCGCGGCATCAATTCCTAGAGAACAATTCATAGAATCGTAGCGTCAGGTCATTGGGGGCGTCAATTCATAGCAGCATCAGTCCATCCCGGTGTCAATTCATCATGGCGAAAATATTTTTCAAGGTGATGATAAAAGTAATTTCCCTCTATTTTAATTATTTATAATTTTAGACTAAAGCAGTTGAAAGCCAAGTAATATGTACGAATAATTTAAAATATACTAAAATCGGCTCGTAAAATGTCAGTTATCATTATTCACTATATCTGAAAAAGAGTTTAATTTAAGAAATAAATTTTATAAAATTATCTATACTTTTATCATCGCCGCATTTTAAAATATTTTTGCTACGATGAACCCAAGACAAATTGAACTACGATGAATTGACGTGTCGACGAATTATTGATGTCGCGATAATTTGTATGCTGTGAATTGTTCCGCGACGAATTACGCGAGACGAATTGATACGAAACCTCGCGGGAGAGTATTATACAGTGGACTCTCGTTAAGGCACCTCCGCTTAAGACGCCTCCGCTCTCTGGTTAATGAGGACAATTTCATTTTTCAATCATTTCATCTTTCCAATTAATGTTCAAGACATCGCTTACTTCTCATCGGATAATGCGGACGATTTTTTCTCAAATTGACAAAGCAGAAATAAAACTAGTTGTATACTTAAAAAAAAGAAAAAAAAAGAATATGGTTATTGCGAGATAAAGATGATAAAGAAGTTGCCACTGACAATAAATAAAGGTAAGAAATATTTCTACCACCAAAAACTTGAGAGTTTCAAAATTTCTAATGTCTGTTCTTAGTAAATGTGATATAACAGAGTAAATTTTCGAGTACGACGCAAAGCTGTAAAATGTTTTATAAAATTATAATTTATTAAATTCACGCAAAGATGAGGGAAAGAAAACTTGTTTAAATCTAAATTATGAAAGCACGGCAATTTCTTTGCACGTGTTTTTGTCCTCAGAAATTTATTATATTTTATTAATTATTTTTTTAATTCTTTATTCTTTATTCTATTGCCACTGATTTGCTTTTCAACTAAAATTACTCAATTAGAAAAAAAAAAGAAGCTGTTCATATTTAGAATTAAGTTGGTAACTTATTTAATTTCTGTCCAAAACTGAATTCAATTTATTCAACGAAATTAAGTATTTTACACTATTCTGATATTTACATCGTTTAAAACGAACTTACATTTCGTGTTACGTTTCGGTGTTGGAAATCGCGAACAAATAAATGAGCACTATACACAATCTATCCTTAGCGTTTATGTGCGTAAAAAATGTGCTGAAGAATTATATCTATGAAAAATAATTCTAAAGAAATGTAAATACAATTTGCTTTACTAATTTCAAATGCTAAAAGATGTAAATTAAAACTTTAAAATAAATAAATATATTAAATTTAAAAAATCAAAAAACCCGACTGCGTAAAAAGCGAACTAATTAATTATTTCTCATCAATGCGAAACTAGTTTTTTCAATTCCTACTATTAGCTCACACTCTCGTTATATATATCTTGTTCAAATTTTCAATCGTTAATAAAATACTTATTATTCATCCAATCAAGCTCAAATAATTTCTTTTTAACTTGTAGTGGATTACACTTGATGTTCATCCAGTTTTTTTTCAAATATTAATTAATTAATTAAATTAAATTAATTAATTTTCAATAATCGAGAGAGCCCTCTTCTTGATCAAGGTATTTTAAGACCGAGAGAGACCTTTTCTTGATCAAGGCATTTTAAGCGCCACTCAAGACTAAACAATGGGAAAAAAAAATTCTCTTATTGACCCAAGTAGGAATTGACTTAATTTTTTTTTATATTGTTTATATTACTTACCTATTTTTTTCTATTTACTTGTATTGATGACTTTTAAGTTGTGTTTAATTGTTAGTTCCTATCTATAAACACTGTTTTGATGAGGTCTATAGATGTCTATGATGGTTAGAGTTGCAGTAAAGCTAGAGATCCTACCTACACAACTTCCAAGTTATATAATATTTTAACGGAGCTTCTGACTGTAAAATAGTCAATGAAACATCGTCTTCATTTTGAAAGACCTATCCAATGATATGCCACTTAATAGGGTGCGTAATTTTTTTTTTGTCTCTACCGCCATTTTTTTATTTCACGGCCGCAATTTTGAATTCATAAAAACAAAACCTAGCCTATAACCATCGGACCGTTAAGACGAATTGATATATACCTCATTCATTAAAATTCATTCAGCCGTTGGGATGTTTCGAGGGTATAAAGAAATCCACATACACAGATACGCGTGAAACACATAACCCTTCTCTTCAGTCGGGTAACCAGTAAAAATGCGTTTATTTCGACTGTTTATATTTTTCAACTCTACCCATGTCATTTTCAAAACAAACAAATAAAAATATTCTAAAATTGCACGGTCTATGAAACGCCATCATTCCATTTTCCACGTATTCTATCATGCTAAGCACGTTATTAGCCCCCCGGCACGGTATGCTATTTCTTTCCCCAGCTTATTTTGAGTCGCCTCCAAAAAATAACGTTACCTTACAGAAGCCAGCAATAAACAAAGCAGATGTATCATTGTACGATTTGCTCTATAGCAATTTTTTAAATTTCTACGCATCGCACATTTTCAATTTTTATATCGTCTTATTGGAAAAAAAAATTCTTTTAAATGCAATTTGTTTGAAAACTGTGTCGCCATGTATTCTTGAAATATTAATTTTTTTGTAGTTTTTAGCGACATTTGTTTCATTTTGGCAACTCAAGTACTCCGCTTATGTAGAAAGTAAAGGAAAAATAGTTGGAAAATAGCAATTATATCTTTTTGTTGCCATTTTCTCATAAAAACTGAAAAAAGTAATTAAAATACGTGCTATTTTGAAAAAATATAAATGAATTGATTTCTTTTGGCTGTATTTGTGTATTATTCTGAGATAGTAACGTCCTACCCAAATTTTATTGTAGATGTTTATGATTGGATCGCAAATGAGGAATTCTTCATCGGATTCGGATGACGTCGTTTTATATAAATATAATCGCGTGTTTTAAGTCTTAAAACTGAGCTACAGTAGAGCTACAGTAGATTATCTAAGTCGCGCTTAACCGACTTTCCGCTTTAACCCACATATTTTCTTTTGATGGACTGGTGGCTTCTATTATTATGAAACAGCCGTTATAAATGAAGTGTTAGGTGAAGATGAAAGAGTAGTCATAAAAATTTAGAACTCTGATTTTCTGGTCAGAATTGGGGAAAAAATGGCAATAATTTTTTTTATAATGGCTATTTCATAATATTAGAAGCCATCAGTCCATCAGAAGAAAAGGATCCATTCCAAAGGTATAGGTTCGATTAACTTGGATATTCGGGATTCTAGTGTATCTATATTTATATACATATATTTATTTTTCTTCTGGTGTGACACTAAATTCTGGAAAAGCAGAATTCCTGTTCTCTAATTATTATTATTTTTTTACTTGGATATTTATTTTAATTTTTTATTTTCATAACCACTGAGAAGCTAGAGCCATAATTTTGGTAAGTTAAATTATGCCGTATCGTTATATATTGAATTTTTGCGCTTATAATGGTTGCTGTTATAATAGATGGATAGTATAGACTGGGGGAAAAATTATTTTACTTTCATTGAAATTTATTTGGAGGGTTTCTTCTTGAATTAATAAAAAATAAATTAAACATCCAAGTAAAATAAAAAAAATAACGTGCATAGCATGGTAGAATACGTGGAAAATGGAATGATGGCTCATAGACAATGCAATTTTAGAATATTTTTATTTATTTGTTTTGAAAATGACTCGGGTAGAGTTAAAACAAGTAAACAATCGAAATTAACGTATTTTTACTGGTTTTTAAGTTTTAATTTACACCTTTTAGCATTTGAAATTAGTATATTATTACAAGTTTTAATTTGCTATATATTTAAAATTTGCTTATCAAAAATTGTAAAAACTTTATACAGATGAATATATTTTACTACAGTAGAATCTGGAAACTACGAATCCGGTAATTGTCAAATATTTCTAAATCAACGCTCCCTTCTTTTTCTCTCCTGTTTATACGAAATACTGCAAAATCTTAATATTTTATATAATGAAGTTTTGTATGAAAAATGTACTAAAAAAGTTTACTTAAAATTCTGTTCACAGATTAATGAATCACTCTTATTTAGGAGGGAGCTTCATTCAAAAAAATGTGATTAAATAAAAGAAACCAACTTACAGTTGAATCGAGCGGCGATGAACGAATTGAATCGGTCATTTCAAAAACCACATAAGTCAAGTTTTTCCAAATATACCTTTTTTGTCGCAAATGCTTCCTTTAAGGTAAACCCACGATCTGCGTAATAACCACATAACTAAGTGTATTCCTTCCTCTTCAAAAAATACGTTCTAATTTTGTTCATTACTTAAACGACATAAGTCAGCGACTTAAGTTGTTTTTGCATTCAATACCAGATAAACTCAGCAGCCACAACTATCTATTTTATGCAAAATCTACCACTGCTACGCAAACCAATACAAAACATTTTTTATTTACGGCAACAATGAGTTTGTTGTTTTGGTATAAAGGATCTTAAAACAAGTAAATCGATATTTTACATGTATCACGAAGACATTGCTAACAAGGAAGCAAATGAGGTTTGTTCTATGTTGTTGCACTATACTGAAAATAATATTGGACCACATATTAAGCATTTATATCTGGTTTCCGATGATTGATCTGGACAAAATAAAATCAACACGGTATTGAGAATTTTGTTGGCGTTGACTGACTCCAGACAATTTGAAAACAATTATCAGTATTTTCTTGTACGTGGTCATTCAATTTAAGTAAATGACCGCGATTTTGGAGTAATAAAAATAAATATGCGAAATCATTATCATACAGGGTGACAATTATTGTACTATATGAAATAAAACGTAAATTATTTAAAAACTAGTTGGATGTGCCAATCTCAAAACTTTCTTCTATCTTATACATCTTAATATTTCAAAAACTAGTTACACATGTTAATACTTCAATATTATTAGTTTAATACTATACCAACTTTGATTTTCATCTTAAATTTCTGCTTCAGTCAATTAAATGAACTAAAAACGAGTTAATCTGTATCATGATATTTGTTAAAATTAGTAGTTTTTCCTTATTCTGTTGTTATCAGATGTTTGCGAATAGCCGGCTTAGCAGGAAGCGAGTTCCCGCCTTTGCACGAGCCGCCGATGAACAACAGAACTACGAAAAATCAAGAAAAGTATACAAAAATCGCTATCACAGAGCCCCTTTACCACGCGATATTTCCAAATTCAATGAGGACCTGTTGGCCAAAGCCAAAAACATGCACAAAAAATGGTTCAATTGTATGCATAATTTTATACACTTTTCGATTGTACAATAAAGAAAATGTCACAAACATTGCTATTACAGCGCCTCCCTTCCTGCAGATTTTTTTTTTTTAAATTAAGGGAGGACTTGTTTGCCATAGCCAGAAACGTACACAAAAAATTTGGTTCAATTCTATGCATAAATTCATACACTTTTCGATGGTACAATTATGAAAATGGTACAGACATTGCAATTATAGCGCCCCTTCCGGCGGAATTTTTCCAAATTCAGGGAGGACCTTCGTGCTATAACTAAAAACAAACACAAAAATTTTTTCTCAATTCTATGCATAACTTCATACAATTTTCGATGGTACAATATTCAAAATGGCACAAAAATTGCTATTACAGCGCCCCCTACTGGCGATTTTTTTTCAAATTAAGGAAGGACCTGCTTGCCATAGCCAAGAACTTAAAATAAAAATTTGGTTCAATTCTATGCATAACTTCATACACTTTTCGATGGTACAATTTTCAAAATCGCACAAAAATAGCTATTACAGCGCCCTCTAGCGGCGAATTTTTTCCAAATTCAGGGAGGACCTGCTTGTCATAGCCAAAAACTTAAAATAAAAAGTTGGTTCAATTCTATGCATAACTTCATACGCTTTTCGATGATACAATATTCAAAATCGCACAAAAATCACTATTACAGCGCCCACTACCGGCAAATGTTTTCCAAATTTAGGGAGGATCTGCTTGCCATAGCCAAAATCTTAAAATAAAAATTTGGCTCAATTCTATGTATAACTTCATACACTTTTGGATGGTACAATATTCAAAATCGCACAAAAATCGCTGTTACAGCGCCCCCTACCGGCAAACTTTTTCCAAATTCAGGGAGGACCTACTTGCCATATCCAAAAACTTAAAATAAAAATTTGGTTCAATTCTATGCATAACTTCATACATTTTTGAATGGTACAGTATTCAAAATCGCACAAAAATCGCTGTTACAGCGCCCCCTACCGGCGAATTTTTTTCAAATTCAGGGAGGACCTACTTTCCATATCCCAAAACTTAAAATTGAAATTTGGTTCAATTCTATGCATAACTTCATACACTTTTGGATGGTACAATATTAAAAATCGCACAAAAATCGCTGTTACAGCGCCCCCTACCGGCGAATTTTTTCCAAATTCAGGGAGGACCTACTTGCCATATTCAAAAACTTAAAATAAAAATTTTTTCTCAATTCTATGCATAACTTCATACAATTTTCGATGGTACAATATTCAAAATGACACAAAAATTGCTGTTACAGCGCCCCCTACTGGCGATTTTTTTCCAAATTTAGGAAGGACCTGCTTGCCATAGCCAAGAACTTAAAATAAAAATTTGGTTCAATTCTATGCATAACTTCATACACTTTTCGATGGTACAATTTTCAAAATCGCACAAAAATAGCTATTACAGCGCACCCTACCGGCGAATTTTTTTCAAATTCAGGGAGGACCTACTTTCCATATCCCAAAACTTAAAATTGAAATTTGGTTCAATTCTATGCATAACTTCATACACTTTTGGATGGTACAATATTAAAAATCGCACAAAAATCGCTGTTACAGCGCTTCCTACCGGCGATTTTTTTCCAAATTCAGGGAGGACCTACTTGCCATATTCAAAAACTTAAAATAAAAATTTGGTTCAATTCTATGCATAACTTCATACACTTTCGGATGGTACAATATTCAAAATCGCACAAAAATCGCTATTACAGCGCCCCCTACCGGCGAATTTTTTCCAAATTCAGGGAGGATCTGCTTGCCATAGCCAAAAACTTAAAATAAAAATTTGGTTAAATTCTATGCATAACTTCATACACTTTTTGGTGGTACAATGGCGACAGACAGACGGACAGACGGACACACGGACACACGGACATACGGACAGGCAGACATTTTCTATAAACATGTTTTTTGGGATCTCTGACCCCTAAAACGTGTAAATCCGTTGAAAACCGGAAGTCGAAAAAAATTTCGATTACAATCCTTTCTTCTATTGAAGATAGAAGAAAGTAACTAGTGAGTGAACAAACTTTATTCAACATGTAAACGTCACTACAGATATTCGGATTTATGTTATGACATGTCCAATATGGCTGCAATCATTGGCTATGATGTGGCGCAGACGAATAGCCAAATTCTGCATGACTTGCTGAAGTGTCGGAACATCGATGCTGTCGATGACCTCCTGAATGGCAGTTTTAAGCTCAGAGATGGTTTTGGGGTTGTTTCTGTACATATTGTCTTTAATGTAGCCCCACAAAAATGAGTCAAATGTGTTCAGATCCTGAGAATATGGCGGCCAAGCGAGTCCCATCCCAGTGGCCTCTGGGTACCCCAGAATCAGAATGCGGTCAGCAAAGTGCTCCCCCAGGACATCAAACATTTTCTGGGTTCGATGGGGTCAAGCCCCGTCTTGCATGAACCACATCTTGTCGAAATAAGGGTCACTTTGGATAATGGGGATGAAATCATTTTCCAAAACCTTCACGTATCGTTCAGTAGTCACCGTGCCGTCAATGAATATCGAACCGCTTATTCCGTGACTGGACACTGCACACCACATAGTCACCCG
Organism: Maratus speciosus; assembly: GCA_963932465.1. Lineage (NCBI taxonomy): Eukaryota > Metazoa > Arthropoda > Arachnida > Araneae > Salticidae > Maratus > Maratus speciosus. Next base: position 396,795,352 of record OZ010793.1, on the reverse strand, counting down.
TTGTGGGTGGAGAAAATTCTCGATAATTTAAATTCTCAGTCCCCCAAATGCGCCAATTTTCCTTATTGGCGAAGTTGCGTACAAGTTGCGTGCGCATGCGCATACTAATTCCTATCATGCTCTGCGGCCTACCACGAAGTTTGAACTTCATCATGCAAACCGTTCAGAAGTTATGACGATTTAATTTCATATAGTTCAATAGTTGTCACCCTGTATCTACGTCCCAAAAGAATACATTGATTTGATTTCAAACTCCAGTTTAAAATTTACAGTCAAAGAGCTGAAAACTGAAGATGTTTTGGACTTCAAGAAATGGTGGCCGACTTTATTTAAAAAAACATATTTGTCAACAGAATCGTACAGGATAAGTGTTCAAAAAGAACGAAAGAAAAACATTTGCTCCTTCGATATACAAGAGTTTTCACTATGATTCTGATGTAAAGGCACTATCGTAGCCGAGGAATTTATTGATGGGTCCGTTAAAGATTCATCCATCTTCATGAAAAGACTTCCAACCTCTGTGTCCAACCTCAGCCTATGCATCGAAATTGTCAATTAATAGTAAAAATTAGACGATACAAAACGAGTTCAGAATAGAATTCTGGAGAAGCATATGTCATTTTATCAAAATATATTTAGCCAAATATCTGCTAATGTTGGAGATAATCTAATTGAGAATGATGAAGAATATGATTACGCACCTAAATAGTATTAAAACATAAAAATATTCCTGTGTAAATGTTATCTTCAATAAATTTTTATTAAAAGTATGTTTAATATGACTGTTTTCTTTAAATTAAATACCACCTAACTCCGTTTCTTGCTAAAACAACACAAGTCATTAACAGTTTTTCCCTTAATCTTCTTTTTATTATTAATAAATTATAAAAAATATTCAATATTTACAAACTTTGAAGTCCATACTCTATAATCAGGTTTAAAAAATCCATAAAAAACCGTTTACTTGTGAATAACACAGTTATTTTTAATTTCTGAAAAGTTCTGATCCTGTGACTTATGTGGTTTTTGAAATGACCGATTCAATCATTGTAGCAAAGAAAATTTTAGATGATGTCAGAAGTGGAAGTTGGAACAAAATTTAAAATCGTATTTTATATTTATAAATACACAATTATATAAACAAATATTGAAAAATTCATTGAAACTTTCATTTAATAAATTCAACAAAGTTATTTACCGTACATTTGCTAAAAATTTAGAGATTTTGTAAGAATAAAATTTAATTAAAAAATGCTATGTAATATTTAATGTTTATTAATAATCTTATTTTTTTTTTTTCATAAACTGCTGGTTAGCGTTAAACTGAGATTCAGTCCTACTATGTTAATAGAAAAACAGACAGGCATGCGGTAGTTAGTATAAATTAATATGTTAATGTTTAATGATATACTTTAAAATATAATTAAAATGTCATATAAATTAAATTATCATAAAAATCTTTAAAATATTTTTTGTTGTTTTTCTTTTTGTAATTTACTATTATACATCATTCTAAATAGTTTATGTACGACTAGTGCTATTCTAACGGCGATTATCAATATTTATTATTTAAACTATTAATATTGTAAATAAATCAGTTATAACGATACCAGCAAATATTTAATAATTTTCACTTTCCTTCATACAACATTATAACTGGTTTCCACATCATTATTATTTCAGGAGAAAAATCATTTTACAATGACACTACATTGTTTCTTCTAGCTCACTATTGCTTGAAAATATAATAATCTGCTTTAGAATTAATTCAATCACACGCGAGCTAAGAGGTGCCTAAAGCAAAAGCGCCTTGTTCTGAATACTAAAGAATGCATTTAGAATTGCTTTGATTAGCTTGTGGGTGACGTATAATTTATCGTTTAAGCATATAATTTCTTATCCCCCATGCTCAATTTCTGGTTACCACCCAAAAAAGTCTCTTTGCAACATGGTTTTTAAAATTTGTCCCTAGAGAAAATATTTGCCCGATATCGGTAAAAAGTAGCAGGGAAAACACATTAAAATAACACCTGTGTGGTAATGCTATCAATGATTTACAACTTTAAGCATGTTACTGGAATATATCTGAATATTTTAAGAAATTACATGTTAATATGATGTTGAGCTGTTCCAGTGAACTCCATGACATATGGAAAAGTATTACGTCTGAGCGATACATTAGTTTAACTAAATAAATAATTAAATAATAATATTTTGGACATTAAAAATTAGCGTAATCAGACAATATATTTTTTAAAAAGTCAAATGTAGTTGAAGTCATATGTTAATAATGTTAATAAATGAATGAAGAATTCAGTTTCTTAAAATATGTAACGAAAGAAAAAATAATATAAAAATTTGGCTTATTATTATTATTATTACTATTATGCAAATTAAATAAAAGATACTAATCGACAGAAAATTATTTTGCATTATAATCACAATAACACAAGCAAAAATTAAATTAAAAAAATCAAAAAACCCGACTGCGTAAAAAGCAAACTAATTAATTATTTCTCATCAAAGTGAAACTATTTTTTATATTACTTACCTATTTTTTTTATTTACTTGTATGGATGACTTTTAAGTTGTGTTTAATTGTTAGTTTCTATCTATAAACACTGTTTTGATGAGGCCTATGCATGTCTATAAAGGTTAGAGTCGCAGTAAAGCTAGAGATCCTACCTACACAACTTTCAGGTTGTGTAATATTTAAACGGAGCTTCTGACTGTAAAATAGTCAATGAAACATCGTCTTCATTTTGAAAGACCTATCCAATGATATGCCACTCAATAGGGTGCGTGAAATTTTTTTTTCGTTTTTTTTTTACGGCCGCCATTTTGAATTTATAAAAACAAAACCTAGCCTTTAACCATCGGACGGTTAAGATGAATCGATATAGACCTCATTCATTAAAATCCATCCAGCCGCTGGGATGTTTCGAGGGTATAAAGAAATCCACATACTCAGATACGCGTGAAATACATAACCCTTCTTTGGCAGCCGGCTAAAAAGAATTCTGATTTCTTACAGAATTTTATTACAAACGCTTGAATTAACCAGTACTACCTGTTGAACTGAATATGGTTACAAACCTTTAGAGATTTTTAGGAGCTTTTCTAAAGGATATGATATTTTCATGAAATATTTTCATTATATCACGATAACAAAACAATTCTGATTTCTTACAGAATTTTATTAGAAACGGTTGAATTAACCCGTATTATCCATTGAACCAAACAGGGTAACAGATTTTTAGAGATTTTTAAGAGCTTTTACTAAAGGAGATAATATTTTCATGCCATATTTTCATTTATCGAATTTTCATCTAATGATTGATGATAGGAGGAAAAATAAATAATTCAGTTAAAAAAAAAATGTTATAACTAAATTAAACAAGAAAAATGTATATAAAAATTTGGTTTCTTCTTCTTCTTCTTCTTCTTCTTATTATTATTATTGTTATAATTTTTTTAATTAAATTTGAAATACTAATTGACAGAGGAGTATTTTGCATTATATCACGGTAACAAAACAATTCTGATTTCTTACAGAATTTTATTAGAAATGGTTGAATTAACCGATATTATCCACTGAACAAAACATGGTAACAGATGTTTAGAGATTTTTAAGAGTTTTTACAAAAGAAGATAATATATTCATACCATATTTTCATTAATCGAACCTTCATCTAATGATTGATGATAGCAGGAAAAATGAATAATTCAGTTTTTAAAAAAATTTTACAACTAAATTAAACAAGAAAAAACCATAGAAAAATTTGGTTTCTTCATCTTCTTCTTCTTATTATTATTATTATTCTTATTTTGAAAATTAAATTTGAAATACTAATTGACAGAGGAGTATTTTGCATTATACCACGGTAACAAAACAATTCTGATTGCTTACAAAATTTTATTAGAAACGTTTAAATTAACTCGCATTACCCATTGAACCAAATATGGTAGCAAACTATTAGAGATTTTTAAGAGCTTTTTCTAAAGGAGATAATATTTTCATGCCATATTTTCATTAATTGAATCCTCGTCTAATGATTGATGATAGGAGTAACAATAAACTTTTATGGGGGAAAAAAGTACTAAATGATGAATATTTATAAAAAAAAGAACGAATCAAAACAGGAGTAAATATTTCTTTTATATCTTAATGTTTAAATTTCGTAGAAAATAAATTTATTACATTTTATGTCATGGAAATTTGTATTTTCATCCTGCACATAAGTAAAAAAAAATGAGAATTCTCTGAAAATTTAAATTATATTAAGAAATATGTAATTACAAAGAAAAGTCGCGAAAAATTACTTCTTTTTTTTTTTACTTTCCGATCGTTTTTACATCTTTTTTTTTACATGAAATAAATAAGCCAAATGGATTTTTTCACTCGAAGCATTTCTCAAACGGATGTAAGCGAGAATAATAATTTCGGAAAATGGAGGATAAAAAGGTAAATATCGATTTTGGGAAATAAATTCTATATACAAACAGACTTTCAAATTTTAATAGAATAATCTAGCTGGCTTAGCAACCCGATGTGTTGCATTTGTATGTCAAGCGATCTTTAAAATTTTTGGTAGAAAAGGAATGTAATTTAATTCTGTGTTTAGAAGAAATTTAAATATCAAATTTATCAAATTTCTTACTTTAAAAAAGAAATCATTATGTAAATTAATCTACAGTCACAATTAATGTGTAATCAAAATGTAAATGTATTGAAAATGACATTTTGCAAGTTATGTGATTACGATGCAATTATAGTAGAATGCCTTTATATAGCGACATACGGGCAATAATTAATCGATATAATTTGCATAAAAAATTCGACAGATTGCAATTATTGCCAAGCGCATATTATTTTACTTGTCTAATCGTCTAAGTCATCCATGTTCAATTTTTTTTCTCGCTGGTTGTAAATATATATTTGCGATGTTAGACGGTCCGCACCAAACTTAAAAAGGTGTAAAAAACAGAGTAATTAAAATATTAAGATAATATAAGTAGTATAACAAAGTTAATATTATGAGAAGGATTGGGTCTCTGTCGCGTAAGATATGTTTTAAAAAAATTTAACACCACTATTTCTAAACAATAAACTCCGTGGTAGATTTATATTAAAAATGTTGTAAAGATATGATGCAAAGTTTGTTGCTTGTAAATAGTGGTAAAACAATTTTTTGGTGTCAATTGGTTTCCGCGACAAACGTTCAACGATTAAAATGTAGTATAAGGTACATAACAAATATAAAAAGGTAATAATAAAACAATGCAGAATTTCCAAGTTCTAAAGCAAAAGAATTTTTTTTTTTAATCAATCGGTGTTTTCTTCAATGTAAAAGTTTTTAATTTATGTTTTAATTGTAGAAATATGTGGAGCAAACATGCAAACCATGCTTTCTCCTTTAGATACAAATTTTCAAAAAACACAAAAAACTGATAAATAGGAAAATAACTTGTATTTAATTCTCATTTTTATTGTGTATTTTTATTACTGTTTATTAGAAAGAATTGCAAGCATACCTAAGATATTAAACATAAAACAAATTAATAAAATGTATTTAATATTTGGAGAAATCACGTTTTGACCGAATTCAGAGGAGGAAACATGTTTTGATTGTTTGACAAGTGGATAAAACGCTTTTTGAATGAAATAAGTTCTAACTCACAAATAATACAATAGCATTATTTTATTTGAATAAATATAGAATTTCAGTAGATTATTGTTAAAATAAAATGACAGATTATGGTACTTAGTAGTATTCATTAAATATTTTCTAAATAAATACTCGTTTGCCAGAAATCCACTTCAAATTTTAAAACCAATATCTTCATCTAGACAGTTATACACATCCCCCTCTTCTTTATTGCAAGCTTATCAATCATGGATAATGTGGTTGTATCATTTGAATATATCATCAGGTTGATTTTGCCACTATTCACTATACATTACCTTCAAAAGTTTTTTAACATCTTTGTTCTTTTCAACTGGTACGGCGTGGCTAAGAGGAAGATATTCTAAAACAACCCTTTGAACAAGGCAACAGTAACTCCCTTTTTAAGAAGATTTACATCATATTCTTCATTTAGATCTTGAAATCTATAATTCTGGAAGACTTTAACTATAACAGTTCTCTTATTTTTTTCTACAACAATCCGTTTCAGTTGTGATATGTATGGTAGGTTTCGAAAGTACACATTAAGTGACAACTGTGATTGGCAGACTAGAGAAATCACTGCTTGATTGAATGCAGGCTTTGGAGGAAACACTCTTTGATTGAAACGTCAAGTTTTAAAATTGATTTATAATCGGAGAAAATTTTTTTAAAGTAAAATATACCATTTATTTCTGTGCAATTTAACACAGAGTTCATAAAAATAACAATAACTCATTTTTTATTTTTTTTGTGAGAAAACACGGTTTGAATGTTTGCTCCACATATATAGTGCAAATTTAATTAATCTGGAATAATGTTTGATTAGTGGTAAAGATTAAGAAATGTATACGCCACTGTAACACAAATATAGTTACATGTAAAAAGAGCTTTGACCAAGAAAACGTCATTTAAGGTACTTTTACATAATTTTAAATTAATTATAAGTAACAGGTCAGATTTTGTCTTTCCATGAAAATATAGGAAACAGCAGTGAAGGTTACATTTTATGCATATCTCCATTAAATTTATAAGTATGGATCAATTATTATGTGTTTAGAGCCTCACATAAAAGATTGCCGAGCCACATGCGGCCCGCGGGCTGTAATGTGAGTATTTCTGGTCTAAGCGATTTCATCCATGCAAGTATCGTCAAGTTCTGTAGCGTGTGTTAATCTGAGGAAATGCCATTTACATATCACTCACCCGCAAGAAAATTGACACATCTCGACAAAAGTAAATTTCATAGGAGAGGCAAAAGAAAATGGGCATGATTTTACTGTACCATGAAATTATGCCACTTACAAGGAAGGTCTCCATACGGGCATACTCCGAAAAATCTGAAAAAATTACAGAATGTTCTTCTCATATGGATATATATGTTTATAAAAAATTTTTTGGCGGAACCCCGATACAGCGTCCGTGAAAAAATAACGAAATTTTCGTTTATTTGGCGATTTATCGTAGGCTGGCGATGAAAAAAAAAAACGCTTTTATGTAGGAAAAAACTTTTTATGTTCAATTTGTTTATATAAGTTTAATTTAAATAACTTTAGTTTTGTCATTTTTAATTTGTTTTAACTATAGTTTTGTCATTTTTAGTTAGTTTTAACTATAGTTTGTCATATATATTTATATGTATTTATTATAAAATTTAAATATCATATTTTACGATTTAAAACAAAATTTAGATTTAAATAGTCTTAAACTCAAAAATAAGGCAGATAGAACACTGCCGATTTGATTTTGTTGCTATGGAAACGGCTTCGTCTTCGATATGGAATTGTATTATGGCAATCAAATATCAGCTGGCTCTAACCTAAAATAGATATTTGCAACTTGCAAAGCATAGAAAATATTTTTACAGTGATAAATTAAATAACTACAGCAACAAATAACATATATATGTAATGTAAAATATATATAATAACCTCTTTCATTGATTAAGTTTAAATTCATTAAAAACCGTGCATTCTAAAAACAGTATTTTCAGATGCATTAAAATCGTTTGCTTTTGGCGAGGAAAAATCCTGCTCGCCAAATCCCATGTCATTATGTATTTTTGCGACAAATATTTGAAAGTATTTTATTTTTTTACAGACTTTCTACTGGAATTCCGCCGTTAAATTTAACTGATCCCTTATTACATACATGAGTAGTTTCATTAGTATTTTTTTCAACATATTCTGAATATGCCCAGTAAGGAGACCTTCCTTGTTAGCTCTGCATAAGAATGAAAACGTGAATAAAAGCATAAAACCCTTAAGAATGAAGACGTTGGATTAGGTTTGAAGGTTTGGGTAATTTTTCCTCCCCACACAATCCACCTGTCTTCTGTGATCAGAAATAGACACATAGCGTAAGAAAGTGATTTCCGTATAACTACACTCATGAAACTATTTGTGTAGCAAAACTTCATGAAGCAAAACTTAGCACCTATGGCAGTTTTATTAGTGGAATAAAACGCAAAATGGATTTTTGCGAGATATGTCACTTTTCTTGCGGGTGAGCGATATGTTCAGATTCCCTCCTCAAAACTCCATGTTCTATCACAGTCCATTTATTTATAACAAATAAAACAAAAATCATACAGAACACATTAAAATCGTTCAGTTTTTGATAATATTTTAATGGTAAATGTGGAAATACGTGTCGTTAACGTGTACCCACTTAATATGTATTCCATTTTAGACTGCTGTTAATATGGTAAGTTTTGTTTTTCCCATCTGTCCGCGATAGCTCAGGTCCTCTCAAAATATGGACGGTTTAATTACTCAAAATACTAAAATGAATTGGGTACCTCTTACTCAATTAAATTATTGCGAATTCAAACTTAGCAATTTTATTTACAGAATGTTCAAATGGGACTGGTAGTGGTTGATGCACTGTGCTTACGTCTAAATACATATCTGGCGTGAAATCTGTCCCGCGCACATTGCAGTCCCCGAGCGCTCAGTAGCGTCCTTTCACTCCTGCCCTGGGCTCGGGGGGCTTGCCCTGACCATATGCCAAAAGCGGGCCCCCAGGGTGAGTGATATCCCTTTCACTAACAATTGTTATACACGGAAGAAACACCATTATTTTCTACTTGCATAGTTAAAATTAAAACATCGCTTAAAACATACTCTTCGTTGGATAATGTGAACAATTTTTTCATATACTGACCAAGTAGAATCAAAACTGCTTTTGTACAGTATTTGTTCAAATGCAGTTTCGATAACTTAGGTTATTAAGAGATCAAGGAATTATCAGGGACAATAATAAGGGGTAATCACCAAAAACGTGAGAGGTCTAACAGTTGCTAATGGCTGTTTGTCGATATTATCAATAAAAATGTGATATAACAAACCAAATTTTCGAATGTGCCGCAAAACTGAAAATTGTGTGGTAGAAAGACCATTTGTTCAAGTAATCCAAAGAAAAGTGATATATTAGTGCGAGTTAGATTACGTAAATACCTAATTTCTTTGCATATTTTGTTTGTCCTCAGTAGTGTATTCTCTTGCATTAAAAATTGGCTCTAACTTGAATTTTTAACTAAAACTACTAGTTAAAGAAATCATTGTTTATTTCAGCCTATACGTTCGTTTAATCTACATAATTTCTCTCACAAATTGAATTCAATTTATTCAATAAGCGTGATTATTCTATGCCATCAAAATACTTACACCGTTTAATGGGGATTACTGTTAGGGCGGTCAAAAATGGCGTCCCACTGTATTCTTTACATTGCATTTTTAAAAAGGATAATGTAAACCAAAAATACTTAAATAGATTTGTTTTAGAAAAAAACTAAAGTAAAGATTTGTTCATCATTTCGCATAACATAAGGCACTCCTGTTCCTGTCCTCACTGTAAACTGAAATGTCTGAAATTCAGACACTTAAGTGTCTGAAACGCAGTGTTCAATTTTCAGACGTTTTAAAATGTCTGAAAATTTTCAGACACTTCTTGCGTCTGAATTTCAAACACATAAGTGACTGAAACTGGAGTGTTCGATTTTCAGACGTTTTAAAGTGTCTTAAAATTTTTAGACACTTCTTGCGTCTGAATTTCAGACATTTCAAGTGTCTTAATTGCGGCCATCTTTGAACCTTTTGTTTTTGCCAATATGAAGCCATCTTTGACCACTTTTCTTTCTAAGTCATATACGCAGCCATATTTGACCACATTGAATCATTTTTTATAAATGAGAATAATTTGTTGCCATAAAGCAGAGCTAATTGCAGCGTGGTAAAACTAGGATGCTTCTCTGCCCCCTGATTTTAGGGTACCCCAAATTGGGTACAAAATTTTTATAAAGCTGATATTTTATATCAGTTTTGACTTTATTATGATCGTAATCAGTATTTTGTAGTTTTAGAATAGGATAATATCTATAAATATATTCACCTAAATATGTATTTATGAGATTTCATATATGCCCTACGGTATCAAAAATGTTTATTAAATTAATTCCAGCCCAAAGATCTAGTATTTATTCGCCCCCCCCCCCCCACCGCCACCTTCATATATTGCTACAAAAAAAATTAAGACTGCTCGATGCCATCAAATACATATTTGGATAAATATATCCTTTTCTTTAACCTAATAATATTCTAAAAGTACAAAATATTTATTAAAATAAGTATAAGATCAAAACAAATTTAAAATATCAGCTTTATGGAAATTTCATACCAAATTTGTGGGCCCGTAAAGCTAACGTCCCATAGAAAAAGCCCAGTTTGTCCATGCTGCAATCAGCTCTGCTTTATGGTAACAAATTATTCCCATTTATAAAAAATGATTCACTTCTTCGGAAAAAATTCCATCCCTTCTTTGTTGTACAATTTTTTTCTATTTAAATTAGATATTCCCAGTCAATTAGTTTAAGCATTTTTTGGATTTTTATTTCTGTGTTAAATAAAATCTAGCACTAGATTTCACAAAATTATCAGCATATGAGATCCGAGCATTAAAAAAAATTTGAGCACGAAACACTTACTTTTCTTTATCCCCCTTCGTTTTTATTATTATGCTATTTATCATTACCAAGAAATGCTTAAACATTTGACAACCGCACATCGGCGCCTGAGACGAGCAGTAGTTATAAGATTCTGGATGGACTTCTTGTTTATTTGGCTCTTTTCAAACGATAAATAATATAGTAAATATCAATGGACACAGAAATCCTTCATTATGATTTGAGTACCCTTCATTTCTGCTCCCCACGTTGCTTGCGATCACACAAGCAGTATCAGTCGCAAAAGCGATTTCTTATCCACATGATTGGAACAGTCATCGAAAAAAAAATAAACACCTCCTACTAACTCTGCAACTAGAAGACAACAATAATAGAAGAAAGTTACTGGTACCAATCGTCTGGAAATAAAGTCTACTTTTAAATGATGTATTTAAAATTTGCATAGGGGCCATCTACAAATCAAAATTAGACCAAACTTTGTTTTTTTTTTCCAATGGATGCACCCAATTTTGACACTATATTTTAAATCTTCGGTTCAAACTATGCCTAGAAACGAAATTTCTAGTCATTTGAATGATAAGTTTTTGAATTATAAGCATTCAAAATTTAGAGCTTCTAATGTTAAATTGCATTTTCATATTTTTATTAATATCTCCTGAAATTATAATCCTAATATGATAATTTTGTATGTGGTTATAATACTAAAAAACCTAAACATATATAAAAAAATTGAATTCGTAAAATTGCATACCAAATTTGGGGCCACAAAAATCGATGGGAAGGTGAGGGGGCAGGGCCGCGGATCAGTTTCCATGTTTTAATCAGGTCCTGCTTCTAGAAGAAATACTACACCGCTTTATATTTTTCTAAATAGAGCTGTCCGCTATTCGGGAGTGACCGGTTATAGAAGTTTTACTGTATGCTTCAGTAATAACGGGCATTCTCGAATAGCAGACACCTATATAGCGATCACTTTTTTCAATCCACAACATTTGTGGATTGAAAAGCAGATTAATAATATATTGAAGCATATTTTGTGTAATTTGTACTCAGTATGCTGGGTATTTGTACACTCTGGACTTTTTTTACATATGAAAATAAAACCTCTAAATAGCGGGCAAATTCTACGGTCCTAGGGTGTCTGCTATTGAGAGGTTTTATTTAATATATACAGTTATAAATATATTCTAAAAAAGTTAGAAAATGTATTTTTTTTTTTTTTTTTTTTTTTTGACAGTATAGGAAATGTGGTTCTAATAAATTCCAGTACCAGCGGCTTACATTGATTACACCCCCCCCCCTCCCCCTACTACATATACAGCAACAAAAATTTAAACATATTGATGACTTAATATATATATATATATATATATATATGAACATGTAAATATATGTTTGGATAAATATATCCTTTGTCATTAATTTCATCCTAATCTAAAAGTATGCAATATGATATATAATAAGTACAATAAATTGCTCTGCGCAAATGGATGCATTCTCCGATGATAATAAAAAATAATCCTATAAAAAATCAGAATAATTTTGACGTTGAAAGTTGTCAGAAAATTTCTGTGTCTTAAAATTTAAATATGTTATACCGATGAAACACAGGAAATACATATAAATGTAGTTATTTTACTTTGAACAAGTTTCCATAGTCTAAAAAAAAATTCTTTCATTGTGCAATTAAATACTGTAGAAATTTCGAACTTTTTAATAAAGCTTTACAAAGGAACAATTTAAAATGTATTTATAAAACATTAAAAATTTCACGATAGCTCCAATTCTGATACTTTTATAATTATTTTTCAAGTTTTATGCCCTCCACTTGAAGCAAAAATGTTCATAGCATTTCCTCCACATAAATTTAATTTTGTTACATGAAAGCATTAATTTCGAAAATGTAAAAGAATTAAATGATCTGTCATTAAACATAAAAATTCATATACGAAATCATGTTAATATTACCTGTAACTAGAAATTACAACGGAAGGGTTTATTAATAACAATATCATTTAATAACTTGATCTTTTTAATTATATTTTGCCATGTAGGCAATTTCTTTTACATATAGCATATGGTAATCACCAGAGCTACTAAGCTATCTTTAAAAAGTTAAACATATATATATTTTTAATAACATGCAAGAGAAATAACATCTAATTTCAAAACTTATTTTGCATTAAAAATACATATTTAATTGTTATTTCTGTATCTTTTATAAAAATGAACAAACGTTGAAAAAAAATCCCCCCAATTTTATGTGAAAAATGCAGTAAAATATGAAAATAAAGTCTTTTTTCCGTTCTAAATCTGTAATTTCTTTTTAACAATCAATAAATCAATATTAATAAATTTTTCAATATCTGAAGTTGTGCAAAACTTAAATATAATTTTAAGCAATTAAACAAAGTAAATAATGATTTATTTCCTTACTTATTTTATTGTAAATCATTATATAGCTATTATAGAAAAATATTTTTAATAAAATTAACTATTAAAAAAATGACATTATATTAAATGGCTAATATTTACTGACATTTTTATAGTCAGATTAATAGCTTGTATCCACAACAAAAACTATATAGTGCTGCAACTGCTTTTTTTTTTTTTTTTTTTTTTTTTTTTTTGACAAAAATATAATACTAAAAATGTTGACAAATTTGGGTGTCAATGTACACAAGCAATAACTTTTAATGCTTAAGCAATGATTTAAGCAATGATGATATTATTTTATATGAAAAACATTTATTTATAAATCGAATGCTTTAAGAATTATCAAGCAAGTTAGTTAATTAATCCTGAAAATGAAATAAATTTAGTCGAAAATAATAAAAAACACTGTAATACTGAAAAATATTTATTCTATATAGAAAGATACAAATATGATAAACACATGTATTCTTTAAAAAGGGATTTAAATAATTAATATCACATAATTAATATTGTTCAAGGAAAATTTCTATTTCCAAATAAAAATTATATTTTTGTAAATAATCACATTCTTACCTTTTTAGTATTTCCTGAAATGTAATAAAATAAATCCATGTAATATAAACGGTAACACAAAAATATAGACACTTTCTTCTTACATATTTCACTAAATATTCAGATGAATGCTGATAATTCAAAAATATATAACGAGGACATTTTTCTTTTCATTATTCAACATATTTTTTTCATAATGATATAATTTAATATAAAGCAGAATTTAATTCAATTCGCTTTTTCGAATCACATTTCATACGCACTTTCTTATTCTCCAATCTCTCAAGAACAATTATTGAAATCCCAAAAATGCACTTTATAAGCTGTGTATTAGTAAGCTGCATATACATCTATGTGGATGGCACACATTACTCAACGTATCATTTTTATAATAATCGCATATATTATTCTATAAATGAATTATTCCAAAAACATGTTCCAGCTATGTATATGACACAGTCACAGAATATAAATAATGTTACACATAAAAAAATTGCGGGCAACTTTGTTAAACAGATTACTACCTCATTGAAAGAATCGTTTTAACGCGCCAGTTGCCAACGGACGTATTTGAAATTTGAACAAAGAGAAAATGGCGAAATCAGCATTTTAATTATCACTGCAGTCGCTGATCTCAGCCTACTGTTTATAAACCGTTATAAAAGGCTTGATGAGCTCATTTGAACTTTTTATCAGCGAGAAATAAATCACTGAATAAGAAGAAATAACAAAAGTTTTATTTTCTTTATTAGGTATTTTTCTTAATGTGTTACATTTATTTGAGTATACTTTTTGCAGTTTTTTTATTTTTAGACATATAGAAAACATACTTTAAATAAAGATTTTATTGTAAAACTAGAAAATAACATATCGAATTTTCGGTGGTCATGAAGAGAGCAATTGTCCATCCCTGAAATTTAATTAATTATATTTTCTATACGTTTGATTATTTAAAAAATACTTTTTTCTCTTCCAAATAGCAATATATTAATTAAACGCTAAGAGAAAATGCTGCTAAGAATTTTTCTCCAGAGGAGCCCCCCCCCCCCCCACACACACACACACACCTTAACTTCTCGTAGAAGACGATTTTAATTCTGTTCTTCTGTTAGTGTTCATATATATCAAATTTATCTTAAATGAGGAGGGGCAGTTCAAAAAAAAAAAAAAAAAAAAAAAAAAAAAAGACAGAGAGAGGAGAGAGAAAAAGAAATCAGTTCTCCATTGTGAAAATATCGTTAGAAACTTATTTTTAAACGATTAATATTTCTTAATTTTTAAATTTCTTAAAAATTGTCTTACACGGGGAGTTCTGGCATAAATTCTTAGTTTAGCCTACTTCATGTTTATATTCTGTATTTTACAAAAGCGGACTGGGCTGTGGACCCCAGGCATATACAGTGAAATCTCTCTGTGTGACCACCTCCATTAAGCGACCACCTTCACTAAGCGACCACCTCCATTAAGCGACCACCTCCATTAAGCGACCACCTCTCTGAACGACCATTTTTTTCATGGAACGAAATTTATTCCCACAGGCTCAATACTAATTATACCTCCATTCAGAGACCATCCCAGTTGAACTCCCTCCATGAGCGACCCATTTCTTTGAAGAAAATGAAACAAATCCCGTTTTTTCCTGGTCGCTTGAAGAAGATTTTATTAGAAAAATAGTTCCGGAGTGCGCATTATTCATCAAACTTCTAAACTAAGTTTAGATTTTTTTTTTAATTCCGGTAACTTTTAAATATTTAAACCCCTTTGTGCCTTTTTAGGTAATAAATTGAACTCTGATGACAAATTAAGAATGACGGTCGATAAACTCCCCTGCCCTATTTTGCCGGGAAACTCTCAAAGAAATACATAATTTAATCAAATCGTCTTTATTTGTTCCCGTCAAAAAAAAAAAAAAAAAAAAAAAACGCATTTATTGACGTGACTTCGAAAAGACTTGGAAACAAAAGTTATAACATATAAAACCGTAAAATCAAAGCAAACGTCAATGTATTTATTTTTTAAACTCTGCAGTAATTAATTTATATAATTAACTTTTGTTTTGATACTTAAATTTTTATAATTTCTTTTACTAACGTGAAAAATAAATTTTAGTAACATTAATTGTTACCTTTTTAGAAAAATTAAAATCTAGATTTAAACATGACCTCCATTAAGAGACCACCTCTCGGAGCGATCACTTTTCATTGGAACGAACGTGGTCGCTTTAGGGAGGTTTTACTGTATGTTCTAAAATCTTGCTCCTCAGTACGTTTCTTTCTCCCTCTACTCATAACTCTTAGTATTTAGGTGAGCGATTCTGTATACGATCATGATAACAAGTAATTTTTGGAAAAATTTATATTTTGTGAAAAGCAATTATTTAATTATTATTGCGCCAAAAATAACTTAGCTCCAAACCTTAGTAAGCGAACTTTTCTAATTTTCTCAGATGTCCCATGATTTCTTCATTTATAAATAAATACTAAATTAAATGGATGAAAGAGTATTTTAAATATCTTTCATCATTCGGAAATATTTTCTGATAGCGCTGATATACATATTGCAATACAATTGTACGTACAGTCATCACTCATATGATACAATTGTATCGCATTCAGACACTTAAGTGTCTGAATTTCTAAATGTCTTAATTTCAGACATGTCACTATTATTCAGACATTTTTCTCCCTTCATTTATAACATGCTCATAGTAAGACACTTATGTGTCTTAAATTTAGACATCTATGATGTCTGAAATTTCACATTTAGACGCTTAAATGTCTGAATTACTTTTTCAGTCACATATGTGTCTGAATTTAAGACGCCTCCATTTGCAGTGCTGTCTTTGTTTTTTGTTTTTTTTACAAGCATGGAATAATTTTAGTTGGCATCTTTAGAGAAACTTTGTTAAAAATGACAAAATAAAACCTCCCTAAAACAAATTCAAATTTTAAAAATATGAAAGACATTACGACATCCTTGCATTCATGCGTATAACTGATGTTAATTTTATCGCGGTGCGTTTTCTATTTTAAGAGGAGTAATTGAGAAATGCAATACATTTTGAAGTTCAGCCCATATATACTACGAATTTCGGTCTATTTTTTCGCGTTAAACGTAAATCCTAATTATAATAAATGAATAGACAAAATATATAAAACGTTTATCCGATAGCTGATTCGTTCTGTATACAGTAATTTTAAAAACATTTCTCATTTTCGCCATTTGATGGAGATGCGATGTTTCAAAGTACCAAGCTCAAATTGTCTTGTAAAATTGCATAAAGTTCTCTCAGTTTATATTTTTATTATATTTGTTTTTTTAATGGTGGAAAGAATATTAGTGTTTTTAATTTTGATTTCAATTTGTGCATGGATACAGTTTGAAACAACGCAGTGTAATCTATTGGGGAAATTTCAAATAAATTTAAAACTGCTAAGTACAAAATTTGTGAGCTGCTTCATAAGAATGTCACTTATTTCCCATATATTTATCATGATTAATGAATTTGTGAATTTTATAATTATAGAAGAATTGGTGAATTTTAAAATTAGAGATTCCTTTTTGAAATACTTTGCATTTTCATTATGCTTTTATACTGCATTTAGTTTTTAGTTAACACATTTTTATTGTTTTTTGGCAACCTCACTAAATATTTGTTTTTCTTTCTTTTGTAGGTAAGTGCCATTACACTGTCTCTCAAAAAATTTTCAAAATGTGTTGGTAAGTGAAAATGCACTATTTACTTGAATAGAAATTTTGGTACTTTTCCAATATGCTATTTCCAGATAGAGAAAATGAGCTTGGCGAGAGAAGGAAATTTTCCATGCACATCTTCTGGAAACCTATTCATTGTTTCATATACACAAACAATTTTTTCAATATTTATACAATTTATTTAATATAAACAAGCCATTTATATATTAAAAACGATATTAATATATATATTGATAAAATATATAAATATATATACATATGCATATATAAACAAGCATAAAAGTTCATTTTTTTTTTCAAAAGACGTTCATGTCATTTGGAAACAAATCTAACTTTCTGCATCCCGAATTGCGACAAGTTTTTAAAAAAACGCCAAGGCCCTTATTCTGGACACGTGCCGAAATTTTCCTCATTTCGTAAAAAAGAAGAGAGCTGGATAGATAATTCGATACTTTTCAGTTAGCCGGCCGCTAGTGTTATATATACATATTTATATACCGGGTGAGACAAAAGTTCTTCAAAACTTTAAAAACTCATAAAAAAGGAAGAAATTATGATAAAGGAGTACGGTTTGCAAGAAAAGGCTCACAAGGTAGTCGTATTTTTTTTTAGCAGCAAAAAGAAATTTATTTAAAAAGTCACATGTAGAGGGCGCTGACGATCCGAAACACGATGAACAGGTGAACAATAGTGTCGTAGAATGTTCTAGAGGTCATGTTGAACATTTGTTATTGGAAGAACAAATGAATGGAGCGTATTGTTGTCCTGTTCATTGTGTTTCGGGTCGTCAGCGCCCTCAATATGTGTTTGTTAGCATTTTTTTTTCTCTCTGCTAAAAAAATCCGACTACCTTGTGAGCCTTTTCTTGCAAACCGCCTTTATCGTAAGTTCTTCCTTTTATATGAGTTCTTAAAGTTTTAATAAATTTTTGGTTCACCCGGCACATATATATTTACATATATATGACCGAAAAGTACCGATAAACTCTATTTTTACCATTATTTATACTTAATATATTGCTCTGTGTGTTTCATAATCGAAATTTTCAGTTTGATTAAACACAACCACTTATAAAATAATCAAATTTGAACGAAGGATTTGAATACATTAACGGATTATGTGTATAAAAATTTCTCCCAGTTTGCGAGTTACAACCAAATTCTCTTTTTTAGCACCCAATATGCTAGTTCTTTCGGGCAACAATTAAAGTGTCGTCCCTAAAAAATAACGTTACGTTACATAAGCCAGCCGTAAAATGAAGCAGATGTATAATACTACGGTTAAATACGACAATATCTACTGCATTTTTTTAAACTTCTAAGCATCGCACATTTTCATTTTTTACACCTTGGTATAAGGGAAAGGAAGTACTTATTACTGCACTTTGTTTGAAAACTGCATCAAAGTTTATTTTTAATATATTAATCTTTTTGTAGTTTTTAACGCCATTCCTGTAATGGTGGCAACTGAAGTACTCCATTTCTCTAGAAAGCATCGCCAACTTAATATATATAAAAAAAGTGTTTGACTTCGTTTTGTTTGCCATCTGTCTGTCCGTGTTTTAACTAGCGTAAATATACAGTGATTTCTATGTAATTTTTAGGGGCGTTCTTAATTATATAATTACATAGCACCTGTAGTCGTCATGTGGTCCATCCGTCTATCCGCATATAACAGCGCAAAATCTACCCAATCGAATGGTTTAAAATTTAATATACAGGGTGATCAGAAAGTCAGTATACATTTGGAAAATTAATAATTCTCGAAATAATGTAGGTAGAGAGTAAAAATTGACACACATACTTGGAATAACATGGGGTTTTATTAAAACCACAAAAAATGTTTTAAAAAATGGCCGACAGATGGCGCTTCATGGGACAAGAAAAGCAATAATTAGCATAACAAATTATGACAAATCAAAGACGATGTTCTTCAGAACAAATGCTCAACTTTGTGCACCGTCATCCCTCAACAATATCTGTAATCGAGGGACAATGTTGTGCACAGCACTGTTGTATATCATATCTGTAGTTATGGTGAGATATTGGCGTTGGATGTTGTCTTTTAGCATCCCTATTGATGTCAGTTGATCGCGGCAGAATTGTGACTTATGTAACCCCAGAGCCAAAAATCACACAGACTGAGATCTGGGGACCTGCGAGGCCACGCTTGAGGAAAATGGTGGCTCAGCAAAGTCCCTTTTTAAGACGAAGGGAAATTTTCCTTTAAAAAACAGAAAAATTTCATTATATTTCCTGAAAATAACGGAACGGACTGAGACATATGGGTGAGAACGGAGATATTCCGTTATCTGCTGCATATGTATTTCTGATCTTGAAATACACGGATTCACAATCGAGAGTCACATTTGTTTATCTCGAAGCCGGGAAGCAACTTTGCTCTGGCAATTGCCGATCTTTCGGATTTGCTATTTGTTTTGCTCTATTCAAGGGCAGTTGATTTCTTTGGCTCTGGATTTGAATTTGAAGTTAAACATGACGACAACGAATCCGACTGAATTCTTTAGCAATTTCTTTAATAGATGTTACATGAAGCAATCTCGAAGCGAAGTATAATTACTTTTATACTGTCATAGATCCTAAATATTTTAACAAAGGTGTCGCTGAATTTGGGGATGGCTTTGATTCGGGTGTTTAAATTAAAGGTCTTCCTTAGCGTTTTCAGTGTCTGCAATACCACATTTCTCAGTATTTTTAAGTTAAATATTTCTAGTATCATTAATATTTAATACGGTATACCTATTAATATTATCTGTCAGTCTTGTGCTACGTAATGTTAACACATTTATAATTAAAGTTGGCGTTTATATTTTCTTTTATAATCACATTTAACTGTGTTTTTAAATTAAACATTTATTTTATCATTAATAATTTATCTCTTAGTAATTACAATGCACCGGTGTTGTATTTCGGTCCTGAACTAAGCAATGTTTACAAATTTCTTTATATTTAGAATTTCATGTTAAACCTTTAGTCATTAGTATTGTTATCTTTTCAATGTTAGTCGAAAAATCTATGATATTCATGTTATATTTTGGGTAAATTTCAATTTAATATCATTTATAGGTTTGCAATTAATCATCATGCTAATAATGAGTAAATGAGTGTAAGGTTTATTTAAAATCATTTACCATGCTCAAGAGTAGTAGTAATTGAAATCAAAATTTCACCACAGTCTTAATAAAATACATTTCCTGTAACTGCATAGTTAACACCTAATTATGGATTCCATCCTTTTCAATCCTGTAACTGGTTTTTCTACTTGCATTCATTCAAAATTCAGATTTCCCCCTAGCTTTGCATTGTTCTAGTACGAAACTTTCATTAAATTCCAATGTTTGCAAATAAACATGTTTCCTTTATTTACAAAACAACTTGTAATTTTTTTAAGCTTTAATTAATTTGCATTTTTTATGTTTTCAGTTGCAAAGTTGCAATATTTGATTTGTTTCAGTTAGATTTACTCTTTCTTAACACATCTAGTAAATCGTATCACTTTTTAAATGTGTTTTGTTAAAATTTGTCTGAGATTAAAAAAAAAAAGAAAATACATTTAATTGTCATGTAAACATTATGCAGTTTTGCACATAATATTTTGTCAAAACAAGCGTAAGTAAATTCGTTAACTGTTACTGACTGTGTCCAGAAGCGGATCCTGTCCTCCATTTAGACAGGGGGGGGGGGGGGGGGGGCACGGGTCATCTCTATTTTTAGGGTGCTGGGAAGGGGAGGATCAGATGTCTTCATTAGTAGCTTTTACATTTTTGATCAAAATTGGACTATTTTCCGATATACCCGAATTCACTTTCATTTCGTAAATGCATAACACTTTCAGGTAGAGTATAAAATTGGCTGGTTTTATCCATAGATTAGGAAATTAGTTTCTTATAAAAGAAAAGAATTTCACAGAAAATGTTCCAAAAGTTCAAATTTTAAGATTTTTGGGGGCTCAACCACTTCGCTGCTGGACAACAATGAGACAAAAAATATCTTTTTTCTGCTCAAGATTGTGCTACATTGTGAACTATTGTGAACTACATTGTTACTATTAGAAAAAATTCTGTTTAGCAGCTGAATTTTAAAATAGTAAAAATTTATTTATATTTATTTAAAATATAAAAAGACTAGCGTTAAAAAATGTGACTTTGAGTAATTTTCTGTAACATCTTCATTTTATATTTTAAGACGGAGTTTGTGGAGATCCAATAAAAATGAAATCATTTCTGACGTTAATACGTTTTTATTTTCCTCAAAAATATTCACTTTCAAGTTAGAAATAATTACTTTTAAATTATACTTTCATTATTTTAATGGGAATATATTTGAAAATTAATCATTTCTATAAAAAGAAATCTTAAAAACAGATAGTGACCTGATAAAAATTGATAAAAATAGAAAATATACCCTTCTCGCTATATTAATTAACGGATAGTGACCTGAAAAAAGTTACAATATTAAAATATTTATTTGCTTAAAAGACGTTATAAAAACACATTAAAAGTAAATTAAAAATTTTAATGTGTTTTTATAACGTCTTTTAAGCAAATAAATATTTTAATATTGTGATATGGTTAGTAGTGGACGTAATTTTGACTTACTACTTGCACTTATTTACATCTGAAATAAGCTTTTAAAAAACAGAAATATATTCTTCTCTCTATATTAATT
Source organism: Maratus speciosus (assembly GCA_963932465.1). Taxonomy (NCBI): domain Eukaryota; kingdom Metazoa; phylum Arthropoda; class Arachnida; order Araneae; family Salticidae; genus Maratus; species Maratus speciosus. Next base: position 396,773,333 of record OZ010793.1, on the reverse strand, counting down.
AATGGACAACGAGCTGAAAAAAGTTTATAAAAAACGGAAATATACCCTTCTTGTTATATTAACAAACGGAAAATTACCATTCTGGCAGTAGGAAATAACGGATAAATACCAACATTATAACAGAAATTTATCACTTCAGGAAACGGAGTTTGCCCTTTTTTTTATCTCCCAAATCGGAAAATGTACTAACGGAACGGAAAAAGTAAGGCAACTTTGCTGCCAGTTGTTTTACTGTGAATTCGTCAAATATTTGAGAATTTCCGTTTCGTTAAAAATCACATGATTTTGAGACAAAACGATTGTTAAAAATAACGAAATAAAGCTCAAGAATTGCTGAATCGTGAAAAGTTAGTTTTATTTCTTGGAGTGTACAAATTTTTTAAACTTAAAAACCATGACGTATCACTAGATATCGACCAAAATTGCTAAAAAGGAATTTTTGCTGCGTTATGTGTTGTATAAATTAATTAGATATTTCATTTCATCGTATGTAAAAATTAAATTTATTAACAATATTCCGTTAGCGTTGTAAAGTTTTTCATAATTCATTCCTGATGTAAGAATTTTCGTTATTTTTATTTAATTCGGTTAAAATAAAAATCCAAATTGTCTTTTTACAAAGCGTTTATTTACATTTTTATTTTTTAAATTAATTTAAAAATTTACCGACCATAGTTACGGCAATTAATAAGAATTTAAACCTTTTAAAATGAACATCTTGATAGTTCAAAACATAATACTTCTTACAAACTCTCCTATTTTAGTTTACACTGTAAAAGAAGTCACACAAATATTTACTTTAGGAATTACCCATTTCAGAGGCTGTTATAATTAATTGTATCTCAGTTACCATGGAAACAATGTCCAATCGTTCGTGTTGCCTTTGACGTCTTTTTAAAGCTTTACCGATTTTTTAAGTTCTTTTCAAAGGATCGACATTCCACTATTCCATTTTTCTAGATTTCCTTTACGGCATGTTTAGACAGCAAAGAAGTCCTTTTATATTGATTATGATATTTGAGCTATAAATATGCATTTTATTTAAAATAATCTTCTTTCGAACATTGCTAAAAGCACACCTCTTTGGGATTTTTCAACCGATTATAATATTTCAAAAGTAAAATATTTTGAATACTTTAGAAAATACTCTTGAGATTTTTCAAGAAGATAAAATATTCTACTTAAAGAAGGCCTAAAGTGGGGTAAAGAAGCCTTTTTTAAATATCAATTTTAATTTGTATATGCATTAAGGATTACGATTTATTCGAAACAAAAATATGACAATGAAACTTCTTCTGATGTTTTAAATATGTAGCATAATCCTTTAAATCTCGTCTCTTATCAAATGAAGCTATCCAAATTTTTTTTCTAAATTATGGACGTTTTTGAATGAAAGACATTTTTAAACTTCATGATTTCGTGCTATATTAAAACTGTGCTTAATGTTTATAATTATTTTTTAGTACTTGAAAACTAACTTTTTACTCAACGAGTCAGAACCTATAATTAAAATAATTGTTGAAATAAAACGTATCAATTTTTTTTTTAGCTTTGATATAAATTAAATAAAATATTATAAAGTGTGTCAAGATTTTAGATGCTTTGACTGTTTTCTGTTTTATAAAACTTAAAAAAACAAAAAAAAAAAACAATTTATAGATTAAACAAAGCGAATATTGCCATTTCAAAAAAAAAAAAAAAAAAAAAAAAAAAAAAAAGTTGTAGCAATTAAGCAATTTAGGTTTAAAAAAAAAAACAAACATTTATTAAATAATTTCTACAATTCTATGATAACTGAAAATAGGTCATACCAGCAATGGTTATTACGAATTACTCCAATTAGCATTAAATAGCATATTTTAAAATGAGACTCGTGAAATCTAAATATTTTTTAAAAATCATTATGGAAATTTTACATTTCAGATTCATAATATGCGTCTCTTTATTCTAAAAAAAAGTAACTTACGCTGTCACCGCCGCCGCCGCCGCCAGTTTTGAATTTTTTGTGACCGGAGGTCTTTCTCCGTTAATATTAGGAAAATTATTGCATACAAAAATATGAAAATTGGCGGTATTATAGAGAAATGTTTGATAAACACGCTGATGCAGACAGTTTTCAAATAGAAAAATTATTTTAAGAGATATTTAATGCTAAAGTTGGACAAAATCATTCCATTAAAAAAGTTTTATAGGAGCAAAAACTATACATGGGAATTAATTCATTTTTAGATCATTTTATACTTTAGAATTTCCCGGTGTGCCGACTGTATTTATTTTTTTTTTAATTTGACTCATATTTTGAGGCTTTATTTCTATTTTAAATTCAAATTTTCAGCATTTCGAGAGATATTTTTTACTTATTTTAGAAAATGGTATTAATTTAAACTGTTGCCAACAGTATAAACAGCGCAAACAATAATGTTTGCTTCAAATTAAAAATTTATTTACACGTGATTATTACAAACAGAAAAAAAAACTTTCAAATTAGAATTAAATAATTACGTATAAAAAGCAGGAACTTATTGAAAATTACCTCATAAAAACTATATTTACACGTGAATTTTAAAAGAGAAAGGATATTGTAAAATAATAAATTCATTAACATGCGTTAGAAGTCTTAAATAGGCGAAATTACGTCACATTTACGTCACATTACACTTATTACATAAAATTAACAAAAAATAATATTGCAAAACAGTTTAAATGTAAAAATTGCGCGAGACATTTATTTGATATTTCGAGATGATGATCTTTTCAACTATTTTTGTTGGGACAGCGCAAACAATATTTCATTTCTAACAAAAGTATTTTCACGTGAATATTAAAAAGAGAAAGAAAAGTTTGGTGAAAATTACGTCAGAAAGAACTTTCTTTTCGCTTTGTTAAAAAATACCGGGAGACAAAGACCCTGTTTACTTAATTCATTTTATATTAGCTTATTTTGAAATGCTTAAGTGATTTTATTTAATAAAAGGCAAAAACAGCCATTGTATCTTTTAACAGAACCTGATTTTTCCTTAAAATTTCCCAATAAAAGAGAAATGAACAGAAATCCGTATATAGGGAGATTGGCACTGTTTTTTAAATTATAATTCAATCTTTCAAAATCTTTTTAAAGCCGATCAAATTAGCGTGCTTTTAGAGACTGCGGTGTCTGAACGGGGGTTGGCGAGCGTAGCTCGTAGGGGGCCGAGCCACCTAATTATTCAAAAAATTGTATGCATTACAAGCGGCCTGTTAACTCCTTAAGGGATATATTATATCCCACCTATGATTAATTAAGATTTGCACATAAAAAATTATTAAATTTTACTTTTCTAACTTTGGAGAAAAAAGTCGTTTTCGAAGTCAGTTTGCTCGAGGGGCCTGGGACCATTGTCCCACATCCCCGACACATAAGATGGTAGATGTTAAATGGTATAGCAAATTAATACCTGGTAGCTTTAGGAAGGGAGGGCATACTAGTAAAAAATCTAACACAACTGCTTGGGAAAAGAGCTTATAAAGGGAAATGTCTAAAAGAAAGTTTAAGTATAGCATTACAACAACAAGATATATTTTTGTATTTTTTTAAATTTTAATATTTTCTATAATATTTTTCATTTATTTTATAAAATTTTTGAAGGTTTTTCATAAGTTTTTATAAATTAAGAAGAAAAATATAAGTGGAAGTAATTGATGTTAGTAATGAAAGAGAAAGAGGGTAGCCTAGGCCTAATGGTGATGAAAGTGGGTTTTGGATCCGGAGGGTAGTCTAAGCCTAATGGCCGGTGAAGTTGTGTTTTGGATTCGCTCGGGGTAAAATTGCTTTCCTTTATTTTGCAATAAAATTTTTGAAAAATTCCGGTGGGAATTGGTCATTATAGTAACGCAATTACTTGCGCCGCAAAGGGTTAAAGATGTAGCTAAATCTTTAATCTATATCTATAAATATAAAATCTTAACGTAATGGTTTTATGAAACAATTTTATAAAAAGATTGTATGAAACGTATTTATGAAACGAGTTTATGAAGCTTTTTGAAACGGTTAAATGCAGGGTTTGTAGAATACTGACAGTAATATGATTTTTGTAGTTTCTTATAATTACCTACAGCAGGGGTCGGCAAGTAATTTTAAGTGGGGTCTGAATACTTTTGAAAAAATTATCGAGGCCCAGAGAAAAAACACATAAGTAATTAAGTACTTATTACTTTAATTTTTTTATTTTTGCATATATATACTACATATAATACAAAATAGAAAAGTCAGATATTCTTTCTGAAAAATTACTACATACATAGGTATACGTTCTGAAGAATTTTACATACTCATACTAAAATGGAAAAGGCAGCTATTCATTTAAACATTAATGCAAAAATTACACTTGCTCGCTGGAAACAGTTTTTTATAGTTTTGTTCACGTGGTGAACAGCTAATGCGAAAAGTGTCTTCAAGGGGGGAGGGGGGAGTCCGTTAATCTCGAACGATATTTGTTTTTTCTTTTTGAAGAAAATTGTTTCACATACATATGTGGAGCCAAACATAGTAGCCAGGTTAATAGATTTAATAGCTAATTTTTCTTAACAGAGACAGTTTTGTTCTATATGAGACAAACTGGAACAGCTTCTGGCCTATCAGGCAGTGTAATACAATATTGTTTTGTCCATTCTTATGTATTCATTCTTCTGTCTATTTGTCTGTCCAGAAACTTAATACAGTAAACTCTCTGTAAGGAGGACTATGTGTAAGGCGAAAATCTGTCTAACTCGGAAAGATTTTCAAGTCCCTGCGAATCCATAGACATAGAATAAAATTTGTCTAAGGCGGAATATTGTCTACTACGGAAAATTTTCTCGGTCCCGATCGATTCCGCCTTAGACAGAGTTTACTGTATTTTCACTGTCAACTTTACGCTTTTTACGGTAAATATTGATTCTCAAAACGTTATTTTAGAACACGACAATAACAACGCCAATCAACGAGAGCCCGGCAGAAGATCGCAATCTACGACTTAGAAGATGTATCCACTCCTTCCCAAACGAATTCTCTGGCATGCGCACCAACGCAGCCGGCCAGTTCCCTCATTCCCACCGCCACGCCTGCGCTCCAACGCAGTATTTTGTGTTTCACATCGAAGAACCTATGGGCAGTAATTATGTAAAATGATTTGAGTTACCATGCCGCTGTGTTATTTGATAATATACAAAATTCGTTTTTATTACTGAGGCTTATTACGGCACTTTCTCAATTGAAAATATAGGGAAGAATTTTTTAGTTATTTTACAGGGCGACAAAACAGTCAGATACTTGTCCTATGGCAGAGCCATCTAGTTTCTTTATAAAATTATTAATACTAGATAATGACCGTCAAGATTTGACGGTAAATAACTTTAATATTTCATCAGAAAAATTCTTGAATTTTTAATTAGTTGCTTCTAAATTAATTATTGAATGACGAATTACGTGACGAATTTATTGCATAAGTGATTCCTATTTCTTTAAGGTGATAGATGGTGCTGATCTTACATAAATAATTTTGCGTTTTAATATTTGATACCTTACTTTTTCAAAGAAGCAGCTACAATTTAACATGCAAATTTCCCAGTCTTCGTGTGTAACTATTGGCAATTCATAAGACGGATATAACTTTTAGCCTCCCTCAAATCACTGTGTTTATCTTCTGTATGTAATATGACAAAAACAATATGGCAATCACGAAATAACCCATATCTAACTCTTAATATCGACACAGTAAATTTCTGAATTGTTAATAATGCTGAAAGAACCAAATAATATTAACTTTGTGAAAGAGAGGAAAGCTAGTTTACAGTAATATCGAATAGCAGACGAACTTAAAACAACTTCTACCTGTGATGTGATAGTTCAACTGAGTGAGTCTTTGCGCATGTGCAGCGCGTCACTCCAAAGGCAGACTTGTACTTATATACTGCGCATGCTCAACTGTAGAATTTTAATTTAAAATTACGGCTAATTAATAAAATATTTCAACAAACGAATGTGCGATAACAAATCTGTGGCCAAATATCTTTCATTTAAAAAAAGAGTTGCGCAATTTGATGCAGTAGTTTCTTCTCAAGGATTGTCGAAAGAAAGTGCTTAGCGTTTTAAATACATAGATTTTAAATAAATCGGTTAAAACGTAGTCTATGCATATATTTTCATACTTGCTTCAAATTCCTTATAAGAATAACAACTGTATTACACAAAGTGTAATGAAAATATATTTAATTAAATATTTACAACGTTTTTAAATATGCTTTAATTTTATTCTTCCTCTCCACATTTTATAAATTTAAAAGATTGAAATATGTACAATTTAACAATTAACTACACTGTCAGCAAATTTTATAGCACACTGCTATTTCAACTTGACGATTAAGTTAAAAAAAAAAAAAAGATTCTGAAGGTGCACAAAGAAAGTCATATTACTCATTTTCAAAAGAAATTTGACAAGAAAAAATGAAATAAATGTGGGAACCGTAATTCTATTTCGATAGAACGCTTATATTTTCAATCTTTTCAAAATTAAATTATGGTTACACCGTTATATGAATTGCCCCAAGGCATATCATTTGATATTTTTATTGCTATTTTTCGGGAAGATCTTCAAGCAAAATACCGGAAGACAAAATGAAAAGCACCTTGCAGCGTACTCCAACTTCATGCATTTATCGTTCCACCTTTTGCTGCCCATGACAGACAACAGCATAAAAAATCAATATTTTTTTTTCCATAAACGACTCTTTTTTACCAAGTGCTTTCCGGTGTTTTCAATATAGTACTTTGAAAAATCCACGGAAAATAGAACGACTACAAAATAGGAATTCTGCTTTTTCCAGAATTTAGTGTCACCCATGATGAAAAAAAATATATATATGTATATAAATATAGATAGTACAAAACATATTTCAGTTTTAAGACTTTAAATACATGCTTTTATTTTATATAAAATGACCTCATACGCATCCGCTGAAGAATTCCACATTTAATTGTTTTACACAACATCTACAGTAAAAAAGTGTGCGTAGGACACTGACAGCTATCGCTGAATAATACAGAAATCCAAATAAAGAGGTATCTTCATCGTAGAAATCGGCTATCTATAATGATTCATATGCTTTCATGTGTTTGTAATATTAATATAGCTACTTAAAATTAAATATAGTTTATAATAGCTCTATGTTTTATCGGAAATCATTTTTTCAAAATAGCACGTATTTTAATGGCTTTTTTTCTGTTGTTATTGGAAAATGGCAACAAAAAGATATAATTACTATTTTCCAACTATTTTTCTTTTACTTTCTACAGAAATGTTGTACTTGCGTTACCAAAATTGAATTAATGGCGCTAAAAACTATAAAAAAAAATTATGTCTCAAAAATAAATTGAGATGCAGTTTTCAAACAGATTGCATTTAAAAACCTTTTTTTTTTTCAACACGACGGTATGAAAATTGAAAATGTGCGATGCTTAGAAGTTTGAAAAATTGCAGTAGAGTATTTAACAGTACAGTGATACATACAATCTGCTTAGTTTTACGGCTAGCTTATGCAACGGAACGTTATTTTTTGGAGACGACACTTTAATTGCAGGGAGAAAAAAATGGCATACCGGGGGCTGAGATAGAGAAAACCTCGCTCCAGGTGTAGATTATGAAACACGTTCCAACATCTTCAGAATAGGGTTAAAAACTAGAGAAAAGGAATTCTGCTTTTTCAGAATTTAGTGTCGCCCCCAACATTTCCATTACTTCATTTTCTTCTGGTGCACTGGTGGTTTCTACTATTATGAAACAGCCAGTATAAATGAAGCGTTAGGTGAAGATGAAAGAGCAGCCGTAAAAAGTTAGAACTCTGATTTTCTGGTCAGAATGGGAAAAAAAAAACGGCCATATATATATATATATATATATATATATATATATATTTTAATAAATAAAAAATTATGCCCATTTTTTTTCCATTCTGATCAGAAAATCAGAGTTCTAACTTTTTACGACTGCTCTTTCATCTTCACCTAACGCTTCATTTATAATGGCTGTTTCATAACAATAGAAACTACCAATCCACCAGAAGAAAATAACTCGATTAAGCAGGACTCGGATAATCGGGACTCTACTGTAGTGAAAACATATTTCAATTTTAAGACTTAAAGCACACGCTTTTATTTTATGTAAAATGACATCATTTGCATTAATATAGATACTTAAAATTAAATATAGTTTTTAATAGCTCTATGTTTTATCATAAATCCTTCATTTATATTTTTCTCAAAATAAGCACGTAATTTAATTATTTTTTTTTTAATTTTTATGAGAAAATGGCAACAAAAAGATATAATTGCTATTTTTCAACTATTTTGTCTTCACTTTCTACAGAAATGGAGTACTTGAGTTGCAATATTAAGCAAATGGCTCCCAAAACTACAAAAAAATTAATATCTCAAACCTAAATTGAGATGCAGTTTTCAAACAAATTGCATTAAAAAGTACTTTTTTTCCGAATACGACGGTATAAACATTGAAAATGTGCGATGCTTAGAAGTTTTACGGCTTTTGTTTTACGGCTGGCTTATACAAGGTAAGGTTATTTATTGGAGACAAAATAAGCTGGGAGAAAGAAATGGCATACCGGGGGCTAAAAAATTTCATTGTTTAATAAGGTGAAAGATAATGTCTAAGTAAACAATAAGAAAAACGCGCATCACAGTTGAAAACACAATTTTGGCAAATACGATTTATAGTCGGAAAAATATGTGACCACTACAAATATCCATGCCTGATTGTGTGTTTGAATTCGAATCCGTTGTCCAGTAGCCAGCTTCCTAACCACTAAAGAAGTAGGTGTGAAAATGAGACAGGAAATCGTCTTATGATTTCAGTTAGTTTTTTCTTCTGTTTTAATAACCATTTTGTTGTCTAATTTTCGTAAATATTCTTCAATTAGATGGCACTGCAAGATAGCAATTCATATATGCTATTTAGGTTCACAATAAAATGTTTTCTGTTGAAAATGATATGCGTGGAATTGATTGTTCTTTCACAAAACCCTACTCATAGATAAACAAGTTGGAAATTGCTCGTCAAACGTGGCAAATGAGGTGCGTTCGTACTATAACTAGATTTATAATTATTTTTTGCACCCCATATTGTACTGAATGTATAATTTTTTGCACTTCATAAAGCGCATAGTCTGATACATCATTAAAATGCACTTCCAATATTTTTTTCCCATTCCCCGTAATGTAACGGAACACTTTTGACTGTCTCTGTAATTAAACTATACATCCGATTTTCCTAAAATTTGAAATAGCTCAACAAAATTTTGCAACAATTATATCTTTAAAATTTCAGATCATTCGGAAGGCTGTAATATCATTAAAATGCACTTGCAATAATTTTTCCCATTGGCCGTAATGTAAAGAAAAACTTTTGACTGTCCCTGTAATTAAACTATGCATCCGATTTTCCATAAATTTGAAAGGGCTCGACAAAATTTTGCAACAGTTATATCTTTAAAATTTCAGATCATTCGGAAGGCTCTAATATCATTAAAATCCACTTGCAATAATTTTTCCCATTGGCCGTAATGTAAAGAAAAACTTTTGACTGTCCCTGTAATTAAACTATACATCCGATTTTTCTAAAATTTGAAAGGGCTCGACAAAATTTTGCAACAGTTATATCTTTAAAATTTCAGATCATTCGGAAGGCTCTCATATCATTAAAATGCACTTGCAATAATTTTTCCCATTGGCCGTAATGTAAAGAAAAACTTTTGACTGTCCCTGTAATGAAACTATACATCCGATTTTCCTAAAATTTGAAAGGGCTCAACAAAATTTTGCAACAGTTATATCTTTAAAATTTCAGATCATTCGGAAGGCTCTAATATCATTAAAATGCACTTGCAATAATTTTTCCCATTGGCCGTAATGTAAGGAAAAACTTTCGACTGTCCCTGTAATTAAACTATGCATCCGATTTTCCTAAAATTTGAAAGGGCTCGACAAAATTTTGCAACAGTTATATCTTTAAAATTTCAGATCATTCGGAAGGCTGTAATATCATTAAAATGCACTTGCAATAATTTTTCCCATTGGCCGTAATGTAAAGAAAAACTTTTGACTGTCCCTGTAATTAAACTATACATCCGATTTTCATAAAATTTGAAATGGCTCGACGAAATTTTGTAACAATCATATATTTGAAATTTCAGACCATTCGGTTGGGTAGTTTTTGCTCTGTTACATGCGGACAGACAGACGGACGGACTGAACGACGACTATAGGTGCTACGTATTTATATAATTACGAACGCACCTAAAAAGAATATATCGTCTGAGAGCACTGATTACGACTTTCATTGCTTTTTTACACTTCCAACATAGTTGTAAAGTGTTTCGGTGAAAGGGAAAAAATTGTCTTCAGTGCTTTTTATTAATGTTACATTATTTAAACATAATGAAGTTGGTATGTATAATCAAGATGGATTGTAGTATGTTTTCAACAGAGTATATAATAAGTAGCAATTATAATTCGTTTACAGGAACATTCAAAACTATTCTGCTACAGTTTGGTCCATGGAGAAAAAATTGTTTTCAGTTCATTTTACTGATCTTACACTGTTTCGAACATAATGAAATTAATATGCAACATAATTTATATACAGTATAGAGTAAATAGCTACTATAGTTAATTTACAGGGACGCACAAAAGTCCATTGCAGTATTATCTACGTGAAAATTTATTTGCAATGCATTTTAATGTTGTTAGAATATTACAGTGAAATTAATAATGTATTACTGAGGTATACTACAGAATTTCTTCTATAGATTGCTGGGAAGATAGAATTTATCGCTTATTTATAGAGACAAGGAAAAAAATGGGTTACAGTACTGACTATGTGCTATAACTATTGAATGTACTATTTTAGTTGTGATGCGCATTTAAGGGGTCGCAGGATTCTTAAAATTGGAAACAAGGAAAAAAAAGACCACTTTTAACATTTAATATCTTAAAATCTATATGATGTTAGAATACAATTTTTATTGGGATAAAATATGCAACTATGTTATTTGATTTCATGTATTTAAAAAACTGCAAGATGCAGAATTATTATTTATAGGGGACTCCAAACTGTTAGACATTTGACGAGCAGAAACTTGGTATAATAGCTTACGCGCAGGATTACAAAATAAATTTTGCATCTAGAACGATTTTTCTTTTTGCCCAATTGTACTTCAGATTATAACAATTACCCCGAACCTAAATAACTTTGTATTTGAAGTATTTTTATATTTTTAATACAAATTTGAATTTAACTAATACAAAATTTTGAAATTTTCAACAGTATAATCACATACAAAAAAATTTTTTTGAACAATAAAAAAGAAATTTTAATTTCAGTTTATGCAGACTAATATAAAACATATGTTTTGAAAATTTCATGAAAAAATATTCAGAAAGTTTTGAGATATCCTGCGCGTTATGCCCCAAAACGTCATTTGGAGAAAAAATAAAAATTTAATACAAATTAGTTAATTTATTTTAATTACGAAATTTAATTAAAATCTAAATTTCGTAAATGCCGCTTCAGCTATTCAGCGGGTATAATTTTAAAAGCCGTAACTTCTGCTCTAATGGGAATTTCAAGGAAATAATTGTATCAAAATGTTCAGAAAAGATAGGAGTTTGGCATCTAAAAAAATTAAAATTTCGAAAATTTTGAAGCTTTAAGAGTTCTGAAGCCCCTTAAAAACTTAACTTATATTTAGTGTGTTACGAGACGTGTAGATCCTATACAAGGTCACATGAAGGAATGAATTCGCGCACATTACCGGCTACGATCAGCAATTTCTGAAAATGAATTTTTACTGCGTTCAGTTTTTTCTTTTTATGTTTATTAAAATATCTCATTTCAATGTATGAACAAAAATGAAATTCTATTACAGTATTCAACTAGTGTTGGAAAGTATTTCATAATCTATGTCATGATAGATATGAATTTATTATTCTTATAATCACATACAGGGTGTCTACAAATTAGTTGGGCAATTTCGTAAATTAAGAACTTCCGAAATATTAAATGAAACTAACTAGTTGAAAGTCAGTTACAGTATTCAACTAGTGTTGGAAAGTGTTTCTAATCTATGTCATGATACATGTGTTTCTGTTCTTCTTATAATCACATACAGGGTGTCTACAAATTAGCTGGGCAATTTCGTAAATTAAGAACTTCCGAAATATTAAATGAAACTAACTAGTTGAAAGTCAGTTACAGTATTCAACTAGTGTTGGAAAGTGTTTCTAATCTATGTCATGATACATGTGTTTCTGTTCTTCTTATAATCACATACAGGGTGTCTACAAATTAGCTGGACAATTTCGTAAATTAAGAACTTCCGAAATATTAAATGAAATTAACTAGTTGAAAGTCAGTTATTCAACTAGTGTTGGAAAGTGTTTCTGTTCTTCTTATAATCACATACAGGGTGTCTACAAATTAGTTGGGCAGTTTCGTAAGTTAAGAACTTCCGATCTATTAAATGAAGCTAACTAGTTGAAAGTCAGTTACAGTATTCAACTAGTGTTGAAAAGTGTTTCATAATCTATGTCATGATTCGTGTGTTTTTGTTCTTATAATCACATACAGGGTGTCTACGAATTATTTGGGCAATTTCGTAAATTAAGAACTTCCGGAATATTAAATGAAACTAACTAGTTGAAAGTCAGTTACAGTATTCAACTAGTGTTGGAAAGTGTTTCTAATCTATGTCATGATACATGTGTTTCTGTTCTTATAATCACATACAGGGTGTCTAAAAATTAGCTGGGCAATTTCGTAAATTAAGAACTTCCGAAATATTAAATGAAACTAACTAGTTGAAAGTCAGTTATTCAACTAGTGTTGGAAAGTGTTTCATAATCTATGTCACAATACATGTGTTTCTGTTCTTCTTATAATCACATATAGGGTGTCTACAAATTAGTTGGGCAGTTTCGTAAGTTAAGAACTTCCGAAATATTAAATGAAGCTAACTAGTTGAAAGTCAGTTACAGTATTCAACTAGTGTTGAAAAGTGTTTCATAATCTATGTCATGATTCGTGTGTTTTTGTTCTTGTAATCACATACAGGGTGTCTACAAATTATGTGGTCAATTTCGTAAATTAAGAACTTCCGAAATATGAAATTGAACTAACCTGTTGATAGTCAGAGTAGTAGTAATACCGCCGAAGTTTATTCATTGATTTCATTCATAGGTGCCACAACTGTCGCTGTCGCTTAGCGAGCAGTAATCATTCTTATTCGGCATTACGATAATGGAGACGTACAGTTGTGGAAAAAAAAAAAGTAAACACCCCCTACTAACTTCTCAACAAATTATCGTAGAAGAAAGTTACTGGTACCAAACGATTGGAAATGTCTACTTTTAAATGATGTATATAAAATTTGTTTAAGGGGCCATCTACATATTAAAACGAACTATAACTTTGTTTTTTTCAATAGCAGTACACAAATCTGACAGCATAAATGAACTCTACACCTATTAATTAGCCTATAAACAAATTTTTATGCAATTCGTGCCATAAGTTTCCGAGAAATTAATTATTTTAAAACGAGCGTATTTTAAGGGCTGTATCCAAATTGAACTTCCGAACTCGGTTGTTAACCGAGAGAGCCGCCTTCTTGATCAAGGCACGTTTAAGCGTCAATGAAACCTGTTTCATTGCAGGATAACAGAATAAATTTCAAAAATTTACTCACTTCTATCATAGACCGCCCCTTAAACCATCATTTTGCCGTTTTTTAAGCATAATGTGATGAAAACTACTTGGAGGAAAAATGTGAAATTTTGGATTTCCATACTGCAGAACTTAATAAATCAAAATCCATCAAAAAAATTGTAGGTTGCAATTCATAATTTTTTCGAATATTAATTTGATAATTCATAATTCATATCATAAAATTATAAAAATTGCAAATTCAACGTATTTATGTTTGGGTATATTAGTATTATTGCTACACAAAAAAATAGCTCATTAGGAGCATAATTTCAGGAGATATAAATAAAAATAGGAAAATGTAATTTAACATTAGAAGTACTAAATTTTGAATGTCTATAATTCAAAAACTTATCATTCGAATGACTTGAAATTTGGTTTCTAGGCATATTTTGAACCGAAGATTCGAAATATCTCGTTAAATTTGGGTACTACCATCGAAAAAAATGAATTTTGGATTCATTTTAATATGTATATGCCCCCCTAAGCAAATTTTATACACAGCATTTAAAAGTAGATTTTATTTCCAATCGTCCGGTACCAGTAACTTTCGTCTACGATAGTTTGTTGAGGAGTTAGTAGGGGGTGTTTACTTTTTTTTTCCACGACTGTACAACGGTGCTGAAAAAACGAAATGCTGTTTTACGGACACTTGTAGTGTCACGAAACGAAGTCACATCGAACATTTGTGATAATGGTAAACTTGAACTATTTTTCTATCTTACAACAATATACTTTAAATTTTTTTCCTGTCAATTCCATTCAATAAATCATTTTCCCCCAAATAAATTTTAGACACCCTGTGTATTTTCAGGCAGACCAATAATTTAACAATTTACATAGATAGTGTATGAAGCATGCAATTTTTTCTGTAGTGGTACACAAATTAATTATTAGAAAGTGTGCCAAGAAATGTTCATTAAAATTTCATGACCTATAAATGTTTTAAGGAAATTTTTGACTATCTTTAAAAAGGATTCTGTCTGAAAAAACACTGTAAAAATGTTTAATTTTCTCCAAACTTTTATTATATTACGGCTCGTTTAAAAAACGTCCCTGAAACTGCACATAAAGGATATTAAAATTTGTTTGCACAATAAATCTTACGAATAAAGAAAAGGGAGGAATAAATTCGAACCATAATTCAATTTCGATAGAAGGCTTGTATTTTTATCCTTTTCAAAATTGAATTATGGTCGCATCGTGTACCGACTTGCCCCAAGACATATAATTTGATACCTTTTTTGTTGTTGTCTTTTTAGAAGATCTTCAAATAAAATATTTCAAATCAAAATGAGGAGTACATTGCAGCCTGCTCCAACTTTTCGCATTTATCGTATCAGTTTTGGCTGTCTGCGGCCAACAATTTTACAGCACAAACAAAACACACATTTCTTTCCGAAACATGTCTTTTTGTTTCTTTTTTTTCAAGGGCGTTCCGATGTCTTCGAAATACTAAATGAAGAATCCATGAAATCTGAATTCGCGAAATACGAATGTTATTGAGGTTCATTATCCCCTTCGGGGCGGGAGCTTTTTACGAAATTTTTATTCTTTTGTCACCGTTTTTTAAAAACAGAAATTTGTGTCTTCTTGAATCGAGAAAATGCACTGATTAAATAAGGCAAATTTTACAGTAAAGTTTTACTGGTGAGGAAAAACAAGGATTCTGAGCGCTTCATGCGGCACGTATACGTGTCGCTCGTCCCCAAGGGGTTAAAGCATGTTTTGTATTGAGAATTAATTGTATGTTGCGCGTTCATTGTTCTTTAACAAAGCCCTATAAATACATAAAAATAAAGTTATATGATTATCGTATAATGGCGATCATTTTAATCATGTTATATAGTTTCAAGAAGATCGGAATTCTAGTATCCTATAGCGTGTGCAGCGTCTAAGTTCATATGTAGGACTACATAAAAGAACTATTAGAAAATGCGATAAGAAATATTCTTTTAATTCTGTCGGAGTACATTTTTAAAGACACATGACACTTTTTTAATTTTTGATTATGTATAAAATAAGTATGTTAAGTTTATATTTCCATTAAGTTAGTTTTAGAAAAATGAGAAATCTATATTAATAAAAGAAAAGATCGCTCTGTCTGTGTGAGTTTTGGAAATGGCTAGGGAAATCTATAGAACGTAGAAATCAGAATATTTGTATGAGTATTGTCCAAGGCAGGTCCTAGTGCACCTTAGGCTTAGATTTACGGTTCGTTTAACACTAGAACCGCCGTAGCGATCATTTTGACTGCTACCAAATAAAAATATACTGATTATCACCAGAAATTTCTTTCTATAATAAGTTTAAAATGTACCTCGGGGAAATAAGTTAAATAAATATGTTAAGTAAATTCAATTAAAATTTCCGGTGTAAAATATTTTTAAAACACTTCAGTAAAATTTCCGGCGGTTCTAGTGTTAATCAAAAATGGTTCTGAAACTTGCACACAAAAGATTTTACAATTTTTTTCGAATTAAATCTAATGAATAAAGAACTAGTTTTATAAATATTTTTTGCACCACATAGTGCACTGAATGTATATTTTAGTGCACTTCACAAGTGCATATCAATTTCATTATGTTCGAAAGGCTGTAATATCATTAAAATGCACTTGAAATATTTTTCCCCATTGGCCGTAATGTAACGGAAAACTCTTGACTGTCCCTGTAATTAAACTATACATCCGATTTTTATAAAATTTGAAATGACACGACAAAATTTTGCAAAAATTATATATTTAAAATTTCAGACCATTCGGTTGGGTAGTTTTTGCTCTGTTAAATGCGGACTTGACGGACAGACAGACTGACCGAACGACGACTATAGGTGCTACGTATTTATATAATTACGAACGCGCCTAAAAAAGGGGGGATAAATGAGAATCGTATTTCGATTTCCATAGGATATTTCAATTTTTATCCTTTTCAAAAATTGAATTATGATCGCATCGTTTCACGGCTTCCTTTAAGAAATAGCTTTTGCTGCCTTAGAAATAGCTTTTGCGGCTATTTTTTCGAGATTTTCAAATAAAATACTGGAAATTGAAATGGAAAGTAGCTTACAGACAGTGTCAACTTCATACCTTTATCGTATCACCTTCTGCTTCCTATGACAGATAGTTTTATAACCCAGAGAATCAACACTTTTTTTCCAGAAGTCATGCCTTTTATTTTTAAAGTGTGTTCTGATGTTTTCAATACAGCATATGAACACGGATATCTTCAACAAGTCTGAAATTGTACGTCAAACGTGTCAAATAAGGTGCGTTCGTACTATTTTATAAGTATTCAGATCTTGTTGCAATAGCTGTTGCACTCATATGCAAAAATGCATGAATACAAAATTTATTACGATTACATATATTAAATTCAGTAATACAGAAATAATAGGACTCCATCTTAAATAGGACTTAATCACCATGGCAATGTAGAATCATTTCCTACCATGGAATATCATTGAATTAATTACGTATGATAGGATTTAATAGAATGAAGAAAACTTTGTTTTTAAGTTTTCATTCGATTTTCTTAAATATGAAATGACAAAATTATTCAACGATTATATATATTAAAATTAAAAGCATTCATTTGAGTAGTTTTTGTGCTGTTATATGCGGAAGGATCAGACGATGACTATAGGTGCTACGTATTTATATAATTACGAATGCATGTAAAAATGGGCGTGTTAAGCTACTTCTAAGGTATTTAAAATTATTTTTACGGAACTTGCACATTATAAAGTGTTACCAAATCTAACTAATCAATTAGTCTTAGGCAAATAGGCCGACTGATAAAATGTCTAGTACAATAATTACACGCACTTACACTTGGAGCAGATGAAGAGATAAAAAAAAATCAGGAGAAAATAGGGAATTGGCTACTTTTATATAACAGAAACAAACTGAAACTTGATTGCCATGCAGGTTTTGAAAAATGAAGATTTACAATCTATATGCATTTATATGTATCTGAAATTTAATTCATATGATTTTCTTAATGTGAAAGTTGTATGATTTTGTTCTGAAAATTTCTCTGAAAATTAGAAGAGTGCGAAACACACATGAAGTTGCAATGTATGCCGGTAAATACAGTATATACTTTTTTAAATTAAAAATATATGGGTGAAAGTTTCATATTAAATGACAATGATACATAACTTATTTACGTCTTCAAAGTTTTCATGTTGTAAATTAATATATATATACTAGGGGGCTCTGCCCCCTGCAAGCTATTCTCGCCAACGGTTCAGACACCGCAGAATCTAAAAACACGCTTATCTGATCAATTTTAAAAATATTAGAGAGGATTGAATTATACTGAAAAAAAAGCTGTGCAGATCACCCTGTAAACGTGTTTCCACTCAATTCCCTTTGATTTCAAAAATTTAAGTCCAAATCAGTTGCTGTTAAGGCATCCAATGGTTGTTTTCGTGTTTGATTAAAGATGATCAGTTGAACATCTGCAAAGAAGCTGAAATAATATGAATTAAGTGTACAGAGTCTTTGTCTCCCGGTATTTTAAAACAATTTCTATAACAATAGCCTAAGTCATGTGACTATCATCAACAGTTCTGGGCGGACCACTTCGCTTTTTATATTCTAGGTGCCATTTTGGTACTTTAATGTTAGCCAGGCACAGGTGAAAAGTCGCCAAATATTATTCTATCCCCATCATTTCATCTATATTATAACAGTCTATGTAACTGCCATAAATAAATACGGTTTGATCCCTTCGCTTTTCATATGAAAGTTTGACACAGATATCATATACGCCCCATATTAGCGCGATATTTTTCGGACGCCAATTTGAGAAAAACATCAACAGCATAATCAACAGCATCCGGCTTACCATATCAAGCAAAATAACGATACTTTGGCGCCAGTTAGGTACCCGTTGCGTATATGACATTGGCGTCAGAAAAAAATCGCGCCAATATGGGGTCGTATATGACATCTGTGCCGAAAGTTTTCCATTTTGATTAAAAAATCAATTTTTTTTTTCGAATAAAACAACATAAAAGCTTGGCATGGTCGCAAAGAATTATTGGTACTGTTACGCTACCCGGGTGCAAATCTCGCCAATAGTTTTTTTTTTTTTTTTTTTTCAACTCGCCAGTTAGTATTTTTTTTTTATTTTTCGATTGGTAAATTAAAACATTGCTTTGAAGTTGAAATTAAATGTCATGGTTTGTTGCATTATTTAATATTTGGCCAGATGTCATACACGCACCTGGTTTGACGTGATTTTTTTTTTTTTTTTTTTTTTTTTTTTTTTTTTTTTTTTTTTTTTTTACGAAAATTTGGCGGAAACCTGGTTTTTGAATACCAGTTACATATGTATTTTTGGTACTACTTAGTTATCCCGTAAACCAAAAATCTATCACCAAACTATGAAATTAAATGCCAATAATGGTTGATCGTAAATGTCCCATTCACTTGACTTTAAGCACGTTACACGTGTTTACGTCATCAAGTGATTTTTATTTTGACGTTTTATTTGTATATTTATTAATGTCATACTATTTTATTTGTTCTTTCGTTATTTAAAATAAAAATTATGTCAATTTGTATAATTTGGTGAATAATTTGGCGATTTATAGAATTGGCGAAATTGGTCGACCGAAGTTGAATTATTTTCTATTATTTTAAAAAGAAAATAACCAAAAAAATAATTAATAACTACAGAAAAAAAAAACAATTTATGTATTTTTTAAAAAGAAAATAAAAGTAAATAAACATTTATTATTAAATAAACAACAATAGCCGGGTCACCATGTCAATCAAAATAATGCCGTTTTGGTGCCAATTAGGTACCCCGATGCGTATATGACATCTGTGCCTAATATTTTTCTTTTCGTTTTGTTAAAAAAAAAAAAAAAAAAAAAAAAAAAAAAAAAAAAAGAAAGAAAGAAGCGCCATTAATTTTAAATGTTTCAGTTTTAAATGAAAGTTTTGTATGTTAAATAAAATGAATGAAAGGTTTATATTTAAAAATGAAATTAATGAAATACAAAAAAATGCGACGGGAAAAATGTTTGGCGATTTCTCACCTGCGTCCCGCTAACATAAAAATACCGAGTTCTTGATTTCTCTATCAGAAACCAACCTTTCGATTTGGCGAAAGATTGTTCAAGTAAATTGAATTATGTATAAAAGTAACATGATATATTTCTTAGCATACATTTAAGGGAGGCCAAACTGGTCGCCAAATTAGTTTAAAATAATAACCTTTTCTAAAGTATGAAAAAAAAATATCTGTTATGATTAAAATTTGAGTTGCCATCATAGAGAAAAGTATTTAAAATTAGAAAATAAAATTAATATCTCGAAATTAATAAGTCGAATTTAAAAATTCTAACACCAGTTTTGAAATCTGCGGATCAATACGGATGTTTGGTGTTAATTTCATCGCAAAGTATTCAATATTTTAGGAGAAATCACCGTGAAACATAATCAGTTGTATAATCAGTCGTTTCATAGAATCGTTTCATAAATTCGTTTCATTAGGATTTTATATATATAGGGTAGATATCTATATGTTAAATATAATGTAATTATGTGCAGTACTTAAAAATACAAACACTGAATTTATATCACTTGCTCTTTTGATAAAGTAAACCTTTTTTCAAAGAATGTAAGGTTTGATCGTTTACATGTAGAAGAAAAACATACTTAAAATAAAAATTTCAAGTTAGCTGTATTTTAATCTTCATGTTTGTAAACAAATTTTATAGTCTTTCTACGCCTCCTCGATAGTCTTCTACAGAAATAAAAAAAATAATTCCACAAATTTTGCTGAAATAATTTTGATTTTTCTTCAATTTTCACCCCACCTATGAACATTTAAATCATTCAGCAAATCCAAAACAAGAATCACAGTTATAGACTAAGACTGAAGTATATTATATTGACGCAATTTATTTTAATGCATAATACAGAAAATTCCAAGACAATGAAATAAAATAAAATAAATTCATAAATATTCTCAAATAAGAACTTTGCCTGATATTTGGATTATTTATTCAGTTTTGAAAAATTATAACACATTTCAAATAAAGCACCCTACACTTCAGGTAAATATTTATGACTATATTTTATTGCATAATATCGGCTTTATCACCGAGGTTTCTATACAGAGTTCGAGGGTAATTTTAAACTTTTTGTTGTGTTTACTGCAGTTTGTGAGTAGTTAAAATATTGCATCGCTAGATAGAGGCGAGGGGAAAATACCGGGTGATCCAAAAGTCAGGACTAACTTTAAAAATAAATAATTCAAAAACGAATCAAGATACAAAGATACGGTTAGCACCAAACGGATGGAAAAGAAACCGGGTTTTGTGTGACAACAAAATAATAGTTCTGTTGGTGACCAACAGATGGCGCTATAGTGTTTTATTGCACCAAAAGATGATTTACAAATGAAAAAATGTTGACAACTTACAAGCCAGCTTAATTACAGTTAATTAGTACTACAGTAAATGTTCAGTGTGCTGCCCATCATTCAGAAGTACAGCTGTGAAGACGAGACACCACACAGTTCACAACATTTAGTAGCATTTCTTGCGTTATGGCAGACACATTTTGGCGGATATCATCTTTCAGTGCTGCTGTTGATACCGGTTGGTCTCGGTACACTTTTGACCTCAAGAATCCCCACAACCAAAAGTCACAGGGTGTCAGATCAGGAGATCTTGAAGGCCATGCGTGATTAAAGTAGCGACTGATAATGCTATCCTCCCCAAATGTTGAGCGTAACAGGCGTTGCACAGGCAGAGCAATGTGAGGTGGTGCTCCATTTTGCATAAAGGTGACTGTTTGGAGTGCCTGTCGCGCTTGCAGTTCAGGAATAATGTTGTTCCGTAACAGTGCTGTATATCGCCGACCAGTGGCAGAAACTGTTTTGAAACCCATGTGTGCGACTTCTTCGAAAAAAAAAATGGACCAATTATGAAATCAGCAGTGAAACTACACCAGACTGTCACTTTAGGCTGTTGCAAGGGTACCTCAACAAATGCATGTGGATTTTCTGTGGTCCACCCTCGACAATTTTGGGTGTTAACAGCGCCAAAGAGTGTGAAATGCGCTTCATCTGCCCAAAGTACAGTTTAAAGCCAGTCGTGCTGCTCTTCCATCTTATTGAAGACCAAATTCGCAAAACCACGGCGAAAGTCGAAGTCAGGAGGTTTCAGTTCTTGGTTGTGTTGCAACTTGTAGGGATAGCGTTGCAAAGTTATTCGCAGTGCTCTCCAGACACTTCCGTACACTTCCGTCCAGACACTTCCATATCCTGTCTGCCTCGAAATTTCTCGAGCACTGCACTCCCGATATGCAGCAACCGCCGACATGGACTGCACCGTCTTCTCCACTGTCGTGGCAACAGCAGCGGCTGTTGAGGGGCGCCCGCTTCTTTGACGTGGCACCAAAGAATCTGTAGCTTCAAATTTCTTCATCATTTTGTTCAATGCAGAAGACGCTATTGCTCCTTTGCTATCTCGCATACCCTTCATGTAGCGATATGCTCGGAATGCCGCGATGGCACTTTCCGAATTCTTATAATACAGTTTAACTAAGAGGGCTTTCTCAACTATGGACAGCATTATGCATACAAGCTATGGATGCATACAAGCTTCGACTACCATTACCTGCTGCAGTTTCTCCTTTTTATGCCGTTTTTTGCTTTGCATAACATCAGAAATATGACAGCGCCATCTGTTTGTCACAAACAGAACTTTTTTTTTCGTTGCCACACAAAACCCGGTTTTTTCCATCCGTTTGGTGCAAACCGTATCTTTGTATCTTGATTCGCTTTCGAATTATTCATTTTTAAAGTTTGTCCTGACTTTTGGATCACCCGGTATATAACTCTTATACTTTAGGAATGAGACCAAAAATTTCATGATTGATATTCGCAGTGCAGTTGACTATCAGTTTTAAATATAAAATACGTGATAATTTATTTATTTTATTTTATTATTTAATTTTTTTCAAAATCTGTATTTTTGCTGTGTACAGTTTGCATTATGGTAGTCCTGATCTCTTAAGTTATTTATGTATAAATTTGTTTTGTTATCAGTATATTAATTACAATTAATGCATCTAAAATAGATAGAATGATAAAACGTTAATTATAAACTTATCTCAATGCTTTTTATTTTTGAAATTGAAATGTGAACGAATTGCACTATCCCGCATATTTGTTCAATGTATGATAAGTCTGTAATGCAATCTAAAATAACTAACAAATATGTGTGTGTGTATTTGTGTGTCTGTCGCCAATGGCCATCGAAATTGACAGAAGGTAGAAGAAATTTTTGATGAGGATAGTCTAAGGCATATTCTGATGTACCTGATGTTTAGATTTTTTTTTTTTTTTATAATTAGCAGGAATACTATTTTAAAACAAGAAAGAAAGTTTATCAAAAAAGCATTGATTCTGTTAAGCATTTTATTTCGCGAAAAGACTCGGAAGCTAATGCTAACCATATGCGGAAGTTATTTTCAAATTTACAGCTTGGATTTTAATACTTTTAAATATATATATATATATATATATATATATATATATATATATATATTTGCATAGGATAGCTGAGGACGAACTCTAACGGGGCTAGTTTTAACTTTTTCGATTTTGGTTTCAGATTAAAATATATATATATATTATACATATGTATATATATACTTTCACTTTCGGAACTGGTTGAAACCGATTCTAAAATTTAAACTATCCTAATATTAAAAAAAATAGATATCCAAAATAAAAAAAAGTAAAAAATAACCTGGTTAGAGATAGACCTGAACTATCCTATGAAAAAAAAAATAATAATAACGTTCAAAGAGACTTAACATTAACGTTCTGGTTTCTTCCTGTGTCTAGTGTAAGGCTCTTTATCGCAGGACAAACCTCAAAAGTTCAGGTTAATTCTATAGGATCGTTCTTCTTAAATTTAAGTTTTACACTTCAATGTTTTTACATGATTTGTATTGTATGGGATAGTTGAGATCAATCTCTAACAAGACCTCCTTTTCCTTTTCTTTCTCCCGATTTTGACAGCAGATTTTTTGTGAAACTACTTTCACTTTCGAAACCGATTCCGAAATAGGGAGAAATAAACAGATCCGAAATAAACAAACCCTGCAACCAAAATCGAAAAGTAAATTACAGGTTGGATTCAGTTAGGTGTTGGATTCAGATATCCTAAAGAAGAAATCATTTTAAAATATTGAAATGCAGACAAAAACATTTTAAAGAACGCTCCCGTAGGTTTAACATTAGCTTGCCAGTGTCGTCGAGTGGCGACTGCAGGCTCTTAAAAATATAGTAACGCTGATTTATTATCAAATGCAATTATACATTTTAATAAATTAGGAAATGTCGTTCTATAAACACTTCTTAAAAAAGGTAAATTAATGAGGACTATTCTTCTCTAAAAAATTAATTGCCTTACTCTTATGTAAGTATAATAAATAAAGTTTCTTCAAGATAAAGTATTTAATGTAATTTAACTTTGAGTTTTTAATATTAAGCCTTTAAATCTACTATACATAAAATGCAAATGGGAATTTCGTTCCGTCTACTTATAACGTGAGTTTTGCTGCATGGATTTTGACTGGACTTTACATAATACAGAGTGGTCATAAAAAAACTTCTCTGATATATGAACCCCTGGCGGCCAACCGCTCAACCAATCGAAAATAAATTTGAAATATGAATATATGAGAGAAAATCTTTGAGATATTATTTGAAGGTATGCGTACGAAATCTTGATTATTTAAAATAATAGAGCTCTCACGGTTACAGTGGAAAAAAAAATTAAATTTTCGAACGTCAACAATCTTTTTTGTTATGCGCAAATTCATCCGCGCATTGAAAAACCATAAATGGCGTTGGAATGATACACGTACGATAAATATTGCCGGCGTAACACTTGCATAAAAGACCATTGTAAAGGACCAATGACAACACAAGAGAGAAGAGAAAAAAAAACATTTATTTGAATTAGCAGTTTTCAAAAAGCCCACCTTCGCAGACAATAACGCATTGCATGCGTGAGTCTTTTGACAACTAGGCCGAACATAACATTGAGAAAAAAACCTGTACAACTTCACGTTTTATGGCATCTTTCAATTATGACAAATTTCTTGAATTTGATGTGTACTACATCTTTGATTTTAGATAATAGTCCAGGCATTTTGTGAATGAACATGGGCAAAATTGCAATAGAAGCTTTTCACAGTTTTTTTTAATCAGGAACTACTGCTTAATAGCATACTGAAAATCAGACAAAATCTGAACACGGGAACACCCCTATATACGGATTTCAAAATGGCAGAGGAATTTTCTGGAACTAAGGCAAAAAATATATTGCTCATAAAAATATATTGCTTTATTTTCACAACTTAACTTTGAAGTATAATCAAAAAAGTTAAGCAGCTCACAAAAGTCTACTATTCTTTACAAATTACTGCTTAAGTTAATTTTTACAAAAATGTTCCAGTGAAAAATAAGACGTATCAATAATTTTCATCACTTTCATCATATTCATAGTTAGGAGTTAGGTAATTGTTGTTACATCCATTGACTTGGCACACCCCACAAGCTGTAGAACAGGGCAATCCATTACGCTTGCATCCGCATCGTAAAGTAGCACAGTTTGTCTTGCAAGAACATCGAATCATATTAAGTAGATAATCTGGAGCTGGTGGTAAGTCGCAGAGTGTTGGATAATATGAGTTATTTTTTACATACCAACCCCATTCTTCTGGCTTGGTACTTTCTTCAGTAGCTTTCCAGATATTTATTTGTAAGTAAGTGCGATAGCTGTGATATTTTGTTGAAGAATCGGTCGGAGGCAAACGTTCAGGTGTAACAAATGATTTTGCTGTACTTACCTTCTCTACCAACATTTGGTGACGTAGTTTGTCTGTGGATTCCAGTGTCTTGCAGTCATAAAACAGAAGCATTGCTTTTCTCCCAGCCCCAGCGATATCTGAATGTAGACATGAATTTGAGCAAAATATTTTTGCAATAGAACGGAGCTCTGGGTCCTTCGTCAGTTTGAAAAATGCTGATGATTTTCCAATTGAAAAAATTCTGGATGTTGTATCGCAGCCCGTGAAAGCATGCAGAAACAGAAGTAAGTTGCAATTTTCATGACCTAATAGAGACTGCATTTTGAAGATATCATAGACTGGTTTGGAACAAGATCCTCGTCTTATGTCACTACGATAGTATAACTTGAAGCCATTATCCTTTGCGTGGTAAAGAAGGAGAATAAGCAAGTCGGTATCTTCACCTATTACAGTCGTATGTGCATGTTCTGCAGATGAGACTGCAGCACGAACAATGTCTATATCGGCGTCCCCGTCTGCGTTATGAACTGTACAGCCTTGTTTTGTAAGCAATTCGCCTATGAGGGAAATCATTGATTGCTTGTTTTTTTCGTTGGCCAGGAACTCTTCCTTTTTACCAATAAACTTCATGCATGGGCTTAAATTAATATATCTACTGGATTTTTTGTAACGTCGTCTGTGAGCCACATCTTTGATCTTTGGGGACCCAATGTAACTATCAAAAACAATGATAGGCTTTCCATATTGTTTCAGAATAAAATCAGCATAAGACATAGCAATATTTTCATATGTCTCATTGCTACATCAGGAAACGCGATGCAAAAGGGATCCTCCGTCCAAAATGTACCTTTCTGTACTTTCTACGTTGTCAGATTCTTCATTATTCAAATTTTTTATGTGTTTGATTAGTGCTTGAGCTAACTGTGATTTGTCGGATTTCCTCATCATATTTGGTGATTCAAATAATGCTGCAGGGTACGCACACAGTTCATAACGCATGACATCTCCGAGGTTCATTTCACCACAAGTGGCAACAGTCATCATTCTTTGGAAGAGTAGCGCTGGATCTATTTGTATATCTAAGTCATCTTTGTTACTACAGATGGCGGCAGCAGATCCTAGAGTTTTCACTTTATCCGACCTTTTAGCCGAATACCTAAATATATTTTTGCCTATCATTTTAGAGATGATGTTCGTACCAAATAAGTGCAACTCATCAACATTAACTTCTTTTTCTGCTGTTACGCCTGTAACAATATTGCGTAGAGTAGAATCATAATGAAATGGCGATATGTGTTCTAGTACATTGGCCACTTTTTTAATGTCATTGCTGTCTCTCTTGTGTCTGCTGTCCCTTATTTCTTTGTGTTGTTCACTGCTTTGCATAAAAACCCCTGCATATTCCTGCATAGCTAAGTTGTAAATCGAACAAACAGGCATAGAAAACAGCCATATAGCTCTTTGATTTTCCGTAAGTCCACTTCCTCTCGTCAGACCACCTCTGCTTTTAAGAGAACGCATAAGCACTTGTTCTATTACAAGATCTGATCCGAGTCCACCCCATAATCTGTCACTTCTTCTTATCACAAATTTACCTTCTACAAACATTTTGTGCACCTTTGCATTTTCAGATGGCAGATTAAACATTTTTTGTAAGTACAGGTATAGTGACTTGAGATAATTAACATGTCCTGCTGCTGCTATTATTGGGAGAATCTCCAGCATAGCACGCAAGTGCAATTCCCAAGAGCCAATCCTGTCAGCTGTTATTAAGGTTCTTACAACACTGATTATTCGCTGATATTCTAACCAGAGTTTACTTGTTCTCGAAGAAGATTTCAAGTGATCTTTCTTAGTCTCCAGAGCAATGTCAATCTGGGATACCGCGTCACACAGTTCAATGTCTTTCATTTGTTTTTGGCCGGTCATAATATTGTCGAACAGATCACAACCTTCCTTTACCAGGTCATGGGAAGATCCATGTTCATTGCGAGGGAAAACCTCTGAAATTAGTAGGCAACTAAGAGCTGCATCGACGAGCATATGTCCTCGTATTGCCCTAGAAACAGCTTTCCCTGTCATCATATGTACCACAGTGTTTGTTCCATAGATTTCCTCAAGTACTTCAAATAATCCTGAACCATTCATGAGAGTTCCGATTGCACCTAAAACATTCATTAAAGTATGAAATGTTCCCAGCATTAAAATAATATCTTGAAGGTCTGTTTGTCCGTTAATGATTTGGGAAGCTTTCCAAAATAAAGGCTGATCAAAAGTAACTACACATGGGACGTTATTATCGTATGCTACTTTGTTAAGATATATTAGTGTCGAAAAAATACAAGTCATGTCGCCGGCTGCCATATCAATTATAGGAAGAAATGTGATAGATGATTCCCCTGGATGTGAAACGTCCGATTTGGAATGAATTAACTGCATAACTTCTGACCAATTTGGACCCTGTCTTTCGGATGCTGAGATTTGCCACAAAAGATTCAGTCTATTTACCGAAGCATTTGGTAGTATTGGGAGTTTACAGAATAAGATCTCCTTCATGATGGTTTTCGAATGCCTGTATTCTACTATATCAACTTTGGCTAGGTTCTTAATATCAATATCGCCAACATTACGCCTATTGACAGTAGGATAGATGTTGCCCTTTGGAGTTACTGCAGCAATCATACCCATACCATGAAATGTATTATTCCCGTCCAGAGTGCAGGTATTGTGATCGACATTATCTGCTGCTAGAAGTAATGTGGAGTTTTCTACAACACTCAAAGAAGCGGAACCGCCTGATACTGCAGCATTTTTTTCGAATCTTGTTACTTCGGAGTAGGATGAACAAAACCCAAGATTGTGAAGAATGTCAATAAGATATCTTGATCTGTAGTTATGGTGAAGCTGAACGGCCAGACCAATTTGTAGAGGACATAGTAATGCTCTGGGACGAATAGCTTGCATAACGGTCTGACCAACAGCACCAATTTTCATGGACACATCCTTTCCCACAAATATTTTTGATAATAGCAGTTTCAAGCTACTAGGTATGTAATCCAAAGCGCTTTCCTCCGTTAGGTCTTTAGGTGATGGATACTCATATGTTTTAGACGCGTTAAGTGATTTGACATCACTTTTGATTATCCTTGCAGCAGTTTCTATCAACTGAATTTTCTGCAGCTCAATATCGCAATCCTTTGACTTTTGTTGGTAACTTCGAAGAATTTCATTTGCTGTTTCATACAGAGTTACTATGTCTGACTTCCCTTTTTCACACGATATTATAATATTTTCTCCATAGTGTTCTAAAAGTTTTCTCTTCATGTGTCTTCGTTCGTACGCACTACTCTGACATCCTTCAAGATATTCCTCCATTTTAGAAACGAGGTCTCCAATAACCATTTGCTCTTCATCATTGTCTTCAAGGTATTCACAGGTACGAAGGAACGCTTGGTATTGCTCTTCATTACTTGGTCGCCCTTTTCCTGACGATCTGTTGGAAGAGCAATATTCCTGAGGAATATTTCTTCCAGTACGAAAATTTGTACTACATGATTTGTGATAGACACAATCTGCAGCAAAAAAATTATCTGAGTAATAAGCCAACCGGCCCCTTACCTTAAATGACCATTCATCACATTTGCTCACATTTGTTCACAGCATTTTTTTATAGCCTCAGAATATTGTGCAGTTCTTACTTTCACATATTCTGATTTAGGTTTATGTTTGGAAGAAAAGTCTACAAATTTTTCACAAAATAAACAGTGAGTAGCACTGGTAATTGGACCCTCAATTAAGCGAATACTTTTTCTTGGTATTTCTCCACAGCTTGCTTTCCGCTTTGTAATTGCAATCCTCTTTTTATCTGTAAATTCCTTCCGACACAAAACATGGACACTTATTCCAGCAGTTGCGACTACATCGCTTTTACGGTTTCGGCTGGCTTCATTTATATCATCTGCTCCCTTTTGCGAAATTTTAACTACGTCTTGTCTATTATTTATTTCTTTCTCACAAATCACACAAAATTCAGTACTGTCCATTTTTACAGGAAATTCAGTCTGAAACAGAATAAAACTAAAATTAATTGTTACATTACCACAAATACAAAAAAAAAAAAAAGCAGAAATTAACTCTTTACGCCCCGACGATACTTTAAAGTACTATTAAAATAATTTGTAAAAACTTTTATTTAATACATCGATTAGTAGTAATACAGTTTAGAATGAGTTATAGATACATTACTTTATCTTGTTCGAAAAGCATTATGGGTTACACATAAGAAAAATATTTTTAAAAGGGCAATTTCTTTTGCCTTTGCATCTTTTCAGCTTTCTTGATGTTGAAAGGTTGGGGGGGGGGGGGGGAGGTCAGTTCGGAAATATTTCTGTACATTTCCTAATTCTACAAAATACTAAAAAAAAAATATTTTAAATAAATGATTTGAGTGGAGTTATAAATATTGCACAAAATTCGTATAAATTCAAATTTAAATAATAAATTTTAATTGGTAATATCCTCCTAAAATTTATTACATGATTGTGTAAATCTTCTAAGGTAGTTTCAAAAATTCACGAAAAATGCTTTAGAAGAGGAAATTTTGATAAATTCATAATTTGGGACATAAAGAGTTAATAACCATTATAGAGTTTTTAAGAATAGAAAATTATAGTACCTTTATCTTAGAAATACGAGCCTACATTTGTAGATTTCCGGTCTCGTTCCAAGAAGATTCCGATGCGAATAGGTAAATTAAAAAGTTGGATCTACCTAAATAACTATTTGAAGACTTGCGATTTGAATGTAGATTTAAATTACTTAAATAACTCAGAACAAATAGGATTAAATTTGTCCTTTTCAGAATTTAATAGAATCGAGATTTAGAATTGACACATCGTTCATAAAATCAAAACATACAGCACTGCTCCGCAGAAAAATACTACTGCAGAAGAAAATAAAATTATCTAATAGAGAAATAAAAAATATGATTATTATACATATATACAGGAAAGAAACATAAGAGGATTTTAGAAATTAAAAATTGATTATAATAATGGGAATTATAATTAATTAACAGATATTTATAAAACAATAAATTCTTTGATAAAAAATCAGAGGTCCAAATTGGTTAGTGCTGCTCTCTATCGTCTTAAGTCGCTACTAAAAACTATGCAACAATACAACGTAAACCGACATATGATTCAGTCCCTTTTAAAATCCATTTTTAAGGGTGTTCCCGTGTTCAGATTTTGTCTGATTTTGGTAATATTTCTCAGTAAGGCTTACTGATTCAAAATCAGTTAACAGAGCTTCTATTGCAATTTTGCCCGGGTTGAAGGCATATTTATCTTAATTTGCCTGGACTATAACCGCAGAACCAGAAATTCATTGGAGTGAGATCGGGGGATCGTGGTGGCCACAAAACTGCAAAGTTATGGGAAATAATTTTATCATCAAATGGCTGTTGCAGCACTTGTCAAACAGATGTGGCGACGTGTGGAGGAGCACCATCTTGCATCCATACAATTTCATTAACTGCATTTCGCTGCTGCAATTCTGGAATTACGTAATTCTGCAACGTTGTTGTATACCGAAACATTGTGATGGAGCACGTTTTCATACCTGTGGAAGTGACCTCCTCGAAAAAGTACGGACCGAGAACGAATGTGTTTGTGATCCCGCACCACACAGTCACTTTATCTTCGTGTAAAGGTGTTGGTGTCACATCGTGAGGATTTTCATCAGCCCAGTGAACGCAAGTTTCGGAGTTTACGTTCCCAGTTAAAGAGAAATGGATCTCATCCATCCATGACATTCGCAATGGACAGCTGTTATCGTCATCATATCTGATGAGAAAATCATTTTCAAAAGTCCAAACGCTATTGTTCGTCTTCAGATTGCAACATCTGCTGGAATCGATAAGGAAACATTCGCAGAACAGTGCGTGCAACACTTCTTGGAGTATGCAATGGATCTGCAATAATCCTGTTATATACTTCCACAACAACTTCAACAGGAACAGATGGTCGTCCGGATCATGGTCGATCACATGTGCATCCAGTTTCTTTTTCTCAAAATCACGTATAGTTTTTACGGAACATGTGTCGTAACTTATGATTTCGGTGATAAACTCGTACTGCTTCAGCTGTATTTTTCCGATTCAGATAAAACAGCTTTCTCAATTCACCTCGTTGTTTCATTGTAAGTGTCATCTTGTTGGACAAACAATCAACCAACTTTGAAGTATAAACTATTTGTGATATTAATTTATTTTAATAATCATATGTCTGATAGCTTAGTGAAGTTACATTTTCGCTGCCTCAGGTGTAGACCACTTGTGCACCAATAGTGGACCGCTGGCCCACTACTGGTTCTGATGAACAAAAAACTAAATAAATTATATACAAAGTCTTAGAACCTTAAAATATACTTAATTAAAATAAATTAAACATAATTTTCTTTGAATATGCCCCAGCAGTGGTCCACCATGCCCACAACTGGTACAATTTAAGAAATTGTGATCCAGAAGTGGTACCCCTTAAAATCAATATAATACTCAATTTTTAAGTTTTCAGCTAATCTAACATATTACTTACAATGTAATAGAGCATATCAACGGCAGTTTAATTCAAAATAAAACATAATATTAAAGAAACAACGCTTTAAATAAAACCTTTTCTCTTAATGAAATCACTAATAATTTTCGAAAAAAATCTGTGTTTGAAGACACTCTCGAAGATAAAGAAATATATCTACAGGAAAATAACAATTATTCCAAACGGTTTATGGAAATTTAACATTTAAGGACTTTAGTTAATCAGATTTCTTTCAGAAATGGTTTATGGTCTTGTTTTTAAACTTTGAAGATTAGTGGTCCACTACTGGTACGTTTACTTTAATAGCTCAAACTTAAAAGGGTTTTCTTTTTGTTTTCTTAAAAACTCGAAAAAAGACCGTAATTCGGTTATATATATCCAAAAACCAAACCAAAAATTCAAAACACTGAACTGATCCGAAGATAAATAAACTAAACCAAATGACAACAATATATATATATATATATGTGTGTGTGTGTGTGTGTGTGTGTGTGTGTGTGTGTGTAGGATTTGAATTTAAACATCCTTTATTTTCTTTATGACGTGCACGATCAGCAAATTAACTGACGCTCTGGTATTTTATTATCCACGATTTGAAAGCGTGAGTTATGAAAATTCACGTTCACGAGATCAAGGTTTGGAGATATTCAAAATTAAAAAAGAGTCAGTCTGTTAAATTATATTGTTCACGAAGCATCGGCTTATGAAATGCCAAGGAAGGCACTGTTAGGCCTAATCGGATTGTTCGAAAGAAAGTATATTATAGGTTTTAAGTGAGAAATGTAAGGCATTTGAAGAAGCTATCAACGAAGTGGTGTAACATTATTTTTATAGAATTGTATTAAAGTTCATGTTTTGTTATTCCAACGTCTAGTTATTCAAGCCACCAATAAATCAACATTTTACATGTTTGCGTTCTATAAATTTATATATATATAAACTCGGTTTATGGCGTCAGACGCCGCCATCCGAAAAATCTACAACAGTCTATTCCAGTACTTCCACCCAAGGGTCCATTCCTCCTCTAGAACTGTACCCTCATCGCCTTTTCAATATCACCCATCCAGTTCTTTCGTGGCCTTCCCCGTTTCCCTTTTTTATTTGTTTTATAATTAAATGCGATTTTGTGTAGTCTTTCATCACTCATTGCTTTAGCATGACCTTACCAGATTAACTGCTTTTTCGTAATTCGGTTTCGGTTTTAAAAACTGGTTTCGTTCGGTCGCTAATTCTAACACGGTTAACTTAAAATGTTTCCAAAAGTGCTTAATAGATATTACGATTTGCTTTCGATATAAATCTGAATTGAGAGAAAGGGGAAATAAATGTGAACCATAATTCAAATGTTATAAGAACTTTCTATTTTTAACCTTTTTAAAAATTGAATTGTAGTATCGTTTCATTCTTGACCCGAGACATATCATTTGATAACTTTATTGCTATGTTTTCTAGAAGATCTTGAAATAAAATACCGAAAATCGAAACGAAAAGTACCTTGCAGCCTGCGCCAACTTCACACATTTATCGTACCACCTTCTGCTGCCTGTGACAGACAGTTTTACTACACAAACAATCAACGCTTTTTTTTCCCTGAAGACATGTCTTTTATTTTTCAAGTACGTTCCGATATTTTCAACATACTATATGAAGATACACGGAAATCTGAAAAAAAAGTACGAGTCCTTCAAAAAGGTCAAATCATGAGTCTTTGTAAAAAAAAAAAAAAATCATGTAAAAAGAGAGAGAGAACTTGGAACAAGAAAAAGAGGATTCTTGGAAATAAAGGGAAAATTCCTGGGCTTTCTGCCAATAAAAAAAGAGCCTTTCGTTGTGTTGTCTTCCCAAGAGAGAAATGTGCTGTAATATTGATCGGTGAGAACCTGTATTAACCAACCCTGGCAACCATCCATTTTGATTCCGATTCGAGTACTTAAAAAATATATGCTGCATTAATCCGAAATTCATCAAGGCGATTGCCGAAAATATTTAGGGAGCATCATATTTAGATAGTATAGTGTTCAGTTTGTTAGTTGATGTCAATATACAGGGCGTCCACTCTCAACGGTGATCAATGGCTAATTCATAAACTGTTAGTCATAGACATATAGTTCCAGTTACAAAAATGTTTTAAATGAACTAAGAATATTATTTTAAAAGTCGTTTAAATAAATAAAAAACATTTCTTTAAAAAAGTACGAAATTTAGTTTTTTATACGGTCCCCTGGTCGTATAAGTGATATTTGTTTTAAAAAAAATCTATTACACACCAACAAGTAAGACAAAAACGTCCCATTCATCTTACACGAAAAATGGTCGAGTTATCATTGTACAAGTATTACGATAGTGTTAATTTTTATTAATTAAGTTTCAGATTACTTAAAATAATTATATTTTAACACGTTTTATTTTGTAAGGAAATGAGGTTGTTTCTTTTCATAATTTTTTTAACATAAATTGCGTTATTTTTTTTTCGCTTATATTTTTAGTACTAGTTGCATATTTTGCTTTTATGTGCCAGAGTGAAAATAGATTTCAAATTCATATTGTAATGTTCATTTTACTCTCAACTATTATTTTTTTTATGTCTGACGATTATTTATATTTCCAGTAAATTTGTGAATGCCCCCTATTTCGCAGAAAAAAAGATGCTTCAACTGTAAACATCTATTAATCGCTTATTCTTAATCATAGAAGAATGGGACTTCTTTTGTCTTACTTCTAAGTGTAAAAGATATTTTTACTAAATTTCATTTATAAAACCGGGAGACCGTACAAAAAAATTTAGATTTCTTAATTTTTTTAAGAAGTGCTTTTACTGCTCCAAATCGCTCTTAAAATACTTCTATGATTCATTTAAAACATTTTTGTAATTTGAACTGTATGTGTACTAACGGTTTACGAATTAGTCATTGGACATCGTTGAGAGTGGACACCCTATAATTAAACAATTTAACATTAGAAGTTCAAAGTGGTACACTAAATGGCGGCAACACGCTGAAATCTGAATTGTCATTATAATACATACGATGATTTCCATTCTTAATGTAATGCAGATATATTCGATACTTTTTATTATTCGAGAAATGATTATATTGTAAGGATGTATTTTTAAGATAATAATATTCATTCATGCGCTCAGAAATAGTGCAATATTTCTAAAATTCTAGTAGATAATTGTGAAAATATTTATGTAATATCTCACGAGATTAGAGTAAACCATATTATTTCTATTGTTGCAAAAATAATTAAACAACTTAACACTTATGGATAAAAAATTTATGCGGTATGCTCAACAAGCTGGGATATAAGTTGCTATTACAAACCTTACCAAACTAGTCCGCCCAAAATCTCAAGAAAGAAAATTCAGTTTAATTAGCCTCAGTTTAATAGACTACATTAAAATGGTCGTTTTCGTGAAAATTTTCGAAATTCTTTATATTGTTTTATCGTTTTATTTGCAATTTTTTACGATTCGTTGTCTGTTTTAATTTTATTCCTATGATTACTAGAACATGAGTTATGGTTAATTTAATAAGTAATGAGTCAAATGCCGGAAGTGTGCGTAGGGATGTGCCAGGAGAAATGTAAACAATGTTTATATGCACTATTTCTGACTTGTTTAACATAAAACTACTAATAGACCTTAATTAACACTTGTAGATTAATTTTGTGTGTATGTGAAAGATAGAAAAGAAATCTTTAAATGCGATTTATTGAAAATAAAATTTTCCGTTATTTCCATGTTCGATAAACTTCATTACATAAAATGTTTTAAACAGATTTCAGTTGAATTTTGTTAGAATGCTTTCCATATTACTCACTATGTTCTGAACTAGAAATTATGATCTAGAAACTATGATGTAAGAAACTATAATACAATTATTTTATAAGTACTCGAATATAAAAAATAGTAATTTGTAATAAAAAATGTGTATTTTTTGACATATTTTGAAATATTTCAGCTCGCTTTGAAGATATTATAAATCTCCAAGTTCAGTGCATAGCTAAATGTAATACAGTAGTATGTATACATTTAAAAAGCAACGTTAAAAACGCCAGAATAAGCAAACATTCAACAGACTAGTTTCGGTAGCGTTTAGCGTACCGTCCTCAGTGCAAAGAATAACGGAAACTTGCTCATTTATATAGAGGTGAAGCGGATTCAACTGAGAAGTTCATTAACCAACGGGGAAACAGGAAAATGCGGGTACCAGGCAATGGGAGAATAGTATAGGTAATGCCACCAGTGATGTGAAAAAAATGGTAGTAATTAAGCAAAAGAGGATTTTATGATACAATATTGTTAATAGTGAATTTGCTATTCCCCCTTTATCAAATTGCTGGGAATATTTCATAAAATCCTCTTTTGCTTAATTACTACCATTTTTTCACATTTCTGGTGGCATTACCTATACTATTCTCCCATTGGCTGGTACCCGCATCTTCCTGTTTCCCCATTGGTTAATAAACTTCTCACAAGGGAACCACTTTTGGTGTTGCTCGCACCTAGCATCGAGACCTGGTGCGTTTTGTAGCCCTATACATAAAAGTTAGAGAACCGAAAAGATTTCTCTGTTAAAATAATATTTTATATACTTTTTTATACTTTATTTTTTTATTATTACATATTTATTTGTTTATTTCACGCCAAAAGTGAGTTAAGTCGCCAAATATGGCGCTACAATTTTTCCGCCCGCTTTATCCAAAGAGAAAATGTACAGAACATATTACTAGAATTATATCAAATTGCGATTTTTTTTTTTTATAATGCTATAGCATTGTGAATGGATAATACTTAACACTAGAACGGCGGCGAGGGGTCATTTTGACCCTTTCCAAATGAATACATGTCGATTCGAACCAGAAAACTTTTTATAATATAAGACTAATATATGATACACAGATTCAGATTCAGCCAGGCGGGGAGGCCTACCAATTGGTTTGAGCTCAACTAGCCCCACCCAGCAATGTTTATTAAAAAAAAAAATACAGAGCAATTATTGAGTAATAAAATAATGGTAGGTAATAACAAATAATTGAGATAATGAAATAAGTATAGGTAACAATAGTAAGATAGCCGAGTTGAGCGCTTTACAGACGTATAACATATAATGTTTCTTTAAAACAGTTATAGAATTAGTGTTATTGTTAAAGTAAAAGTTTGTTTGATTAGTTCAATAGCTGATCATCATTATCATATAATAGGTTCTGTGGAGGCATTTGGAAAAGTCCTTGATTGTTTTCAATCAGTGTTATGCAGTTTACAATTTTTTGTAATAGTGCTGGTTGTTTTCTGATTATTTTGAATCATGAAGAGAGACTTATCGTTCTGGAGATTCTGAGGTGGTATATGGATGTTAGTGTGCATTCCGTTACGTAGTGCAGCGAGGTTCCTCGTTTTCCACACGTGCAGTAGCCCGAGTCGGCTTTTCCGAACTTTACAAGATAATCTGGAAAGGGCCCGTGATTTGTTGCAAACAAGAAGAGGTTTCTGTGTGTTAGTAATGTCTCCTCTGAGACAATAGGTAGAAGTGAATATGTAAACCTTCCTCTATGATCAGAGTCCCAAATTCTCTGCCATTCCTGTTGTATTTGTAATTTTAGTTGTCGTTTGAGATGAGATGGTGGGAAAGCTAGAAATACTTCTGATAAGTTAGGATTTATGATTTCTTCTTATATATGCTACACAAAAATAACTTAAATAAATAAGTTAAATAGTTTTAAGTAAAAATTCTGATATGAAATATTTTTATAAAACTTGAGTAAAATTTCCCGCCGTTTTAGTGTTAAGCAAAAAAGCAGCAATAAAGACGCCCGTCTGACATTGTTCTAAGAAACAAATATTAGGTTTTTATTTATTTTTTTTTTATGCAGACGATAAATATATAAGTAATTAATATAATTCTATAAGCTTCGAAGATCATTGAAAACTATTTTTTTTAGTGAAATACAAAATAAGCAAATTATTTTCTTTTGAAATCGAATGAAATAAAGTTTCGAATGTTTAAAATGAAATGTTGCTGTATTAAATGGTCCTTCGGTAAAAGTAATCGTAAAGTACATTAATATTTTTACACAATTTAGAAAAATTATTGTGATGAAATAGATCGGACATTGCAATTTCTAGCTATTACAAATTCAGCTATGACATTTGACTAGGGTTGCCGGAAAGCTCTACTTTTGAAAATAAACGCCAACTGTTTCCCCGCCAAAAATATGAAGATAAAGTTGCAATTTTTCAAAATCAAATTCGTGGGTTTTTGAAGGAATTTTCAAACTTTTTTCAATATTTTATACTTATTATTAACTAATTTTTATTTTTAAATGCTTTTCTTAAAAAAATTCAATGTTAATAGTCCGATAAGTGGTCTCGAAAATTGCATTTTCAGAAAG
Source organism: Maratus speciosus (assembly GCA_963932465.1). Classification (NCBI taxonomy): domain Eukaryota; kingdom Metazoa; phylum Arthropoda; class Arachnida; order Araneae; family Salticidae; genus Maratus; species Maratus speciosus. The sequence goes on along the minus strand of OZ010793.1, from coordinate 396,734,703 downwards.
TTATGCTGCTGTATAATCAAGAAATATTATTTTAACAAAAAATTTTATCGATTCTCAAACTTCATTATATAGGGCTTTAAAATGCACCATGTCTCAATGCTAGCTGCGAGCAACACCAAAAGTGGTTCCCTTGTCAGTTGAATCCGCTTCTCCTCTATATAAATGAAGCAAGTCACTGTTATTCTTTGGCCCCACCAGTGGCCGAGAGGTTCTGCTCTCGAAGCTGGTAGACGGGAGGTGTTGGGTTCGATCCCAATCGCGCCCGTCGGCCTAATCGTTCGGAGTTTTCGTGGTTTTCTTCGAACCTTGGTTCTCCAAGCGTTAATACGGGTTAGGTTCCCTTAGAAAGACCTCCACGGAAGGCACTCCCCCCTTAGGGCCTATATCCCACGTGCAGATAATTGGCCGACATAAATACAACCAACCAACCGTTATTCTTTGTACTGAGGACGGTACGCTAAACGCTACCGAAACTAGTTTGCTGAATGTTTGCTTATTCTGGCGTTTTTAACGTTGCTTTTTAAATTTATATCATTCTGCGCCAAGTAGCATCTTAATAATAGTAGTATGTAGTTTAAAGGAAATTGAAATATGCTTAGTTGAATTGAGTGAACGCTATCTGGCATAAGCATGGAATTTTGGTACAAAAATGGCAAAAAACGCCAATTTTTAAAAAGGTTGTGAAGATATTGCAAGGATTTTAGGGGTTTATTTTCATTATTCTGTATTACAATTGAACTGAAAACATGTGTAGTATTTATCTAATATTGTACTTTTTTTTTTCACTCCGAACGTAGGCAGATACCTTAAGTTAAGAACATAATATATATTTCAAAAGACTTTTTCTATTTTTTAAAGCAGTTATTGCACATTATCACATGAAAAATTAGATGTTGCAGTCTTTTTCTTTTTTTAAAATTAAGTATAAAGATACAATTCTGTTATTATTGAAAATGATGAAAATATAGTACAATTTTATGTAGCTTCTTTAGCTGCAATGGTGTGCTTAGGCATAATTTCAATACATGTAATTGTTTCATGAATGTGAGGATTATTGCCATTTACGTATTAGTTTTTTCTATTAAGTTTCATTTGGTGGTGATGCTTGTTTTGCTATTTTTCATTTTAAACAAAATTTTTACATTAAGCTTATACAACCCGTAACTGCTTAATTACTACGAAAAATTATGTTTCGAGTTGCAAGTATTGCTAATTCGTTAAATAATGTTACATATATTAAAAAATATACTGTTAGTAAAGCTGTAATATTGATATTTTAAAACTTAAGAATTTACTGTTTTACGAAGGCCTTTAAATTTTTATCAATGGGCCTTGGAAATTTACTGCATAATGCAGGCAAATAATTCGATTGTTATTGATATAAATATATTGTTACTTTTTGTTCAAGAAATGATTATACGGTAATATATTTTTATGACAAATGTACACGTAATCTTAGAAATAATGGAATAAATCTAAAATAATTTATCAACACGGCATTCCAAAAGATAGTTGCTCAAATATTTATGTAACTATCTAATGAGTGCTGAATAGTTTTTATTTTTGAATTTATTACATAAACAATCGCACACATAATAGAAAGATCTCAGCGTATTATTCTAGATGGGGGGGAGGGGTGATGTACGCTTTTTTTCCGTAATATATTCTATTTTTTTTTTGTAAAAATATTTCTTTTTCTTTTTTCATATTACTTTAATATAATAATCTCATAATATTCAGATTATACTGATGGAATTTACACACTTTTCATACTGTTTGGTAGAAAAAGCTGAGAAAATTTTTGCATGGAATAGTGCATGACATCTATAAATGCTTTGCAGTTTATTAAAAAATAAAATTTATAATAATATCTCTGATCGGATTTCTTAAAAATAAAAAGTCGAAAACTATATGTCAAACGAGGCAAATGAGGTGCATTCGTACTATAACTAGTTTTATAAATATTCAGACCTTGGTGCAATGGCTGTTACACTCTTATGCAAAAATGCATGAATACAAAATTTATTACGATTATATGTATTAAATTCAGTAATACGGAAATAATAGGACTCCATCTTAAATAGGACGTAATCACCATGGCAACCTAGAATCACTACTTATCATGGGATGCCACTGAATTAACTACGTATGATAGGATTTGATAAAATGGAGAAAACTTTTATTAATATATTTTTAAGTTTTGATTCGATTTTTATAAAATTTGATATGACTCGACAAAATTCTGCAACAATTATAAATATATTAAATTTCAAATCGTCCGGTTGGGTAGTTTTTGCGCAGTTATGCGGACAGACAGACGGACCAGATGACGACTATAGGTGCTACGTATTTATATAATTACTAATGCACCTAAAAACGGAATTTAAAACAATAAATTTGATTTATTTCTAAATTCTGGCATTTGTAGAAATAGTCCCAATACTAATTATGAAGAATAACCGAAGGTAATGCGCATTTTATAGAATGTATCTGTAACGATGGTCAGAAGTGTAAAGGGTGATAATAGATGATAAAAAGCTATTTTTTTAAATAGGAAAACATGGTTGCAATTTAATTATTCAATCAAATATATCACACCAGTCCGAACTTGGATTTTCACTCATAAATGTTACAAGAATTCTAAAGAGAAGAGTGCTGGAATTGCAGTGTGATTCAGTCAGAGATACTACTGCATGTACTGCCAGTTACTCTCCGAATTTCGTAGCTTCCGTCTCAGTGTTGTTTGGACATGGATGATGGTCATTTTTAGCTTTTTTTTTTTTTTTTGTGCTTCTATACAATTTCACCGTAAGAAAATGAGATTTATTCTGAAAAATTATTCTTCTGATTAAAAAACCTTCAGCTTCAATATGTCCTGGAACAGTGTCATTGTTATAAACATAGAATATATGTCATCCATGCTTTTCATTATGATGTACGGGCCGAAGAAATCTTAATAAAGCAATTATTCTCTTTAAGAACTAGGAGACTCATTAGCCTAAAAATGGGAAAAAATGCAGGAGTTTCCGTTAGAAGATACCTCCGGAAAATGTTGGTTATAGAAAAAAAGTACAAGAAAATAAGTATAGAAGTAAATCATATAATGAACAAATGAGATTTATTCTGAAAATGTATTCTGCTGATTAGAAAACCTTCAGCTTCAATATGTCCTGGAACAGTGCCATTGTTATAAACATAGAATATATCTCATTCATGCTCTTCATTATGATGTACAGGCCGGAGAAATCTTAATAAAGCAATTATTTTCTTTAAGAACTAGGAGATCCACTAGCCTAAAAATGTGGCATATTAAAAATAATGCAGGAGTTTCCGTTAGAAGGTACCCCCGGAAAATATTGGTTATAGAAAAAAGTACAGGAAAATAAGTATAAAAGTACTCATATATGAACAAATTAGGTCCTGGAACAGTGACATTGTTATAAACATAGAATATATCTCATTCATGCTGTTCATTATGATGTACGGGCCGAAGGAATCTTAATAAAAAAATTATTCTCTTTATGAACTAGGAGACTCATCAGCCTAAAAACGTGGCATATTAAAAAACAAAAATGCAGGAGTTTCCGCTAGAAGGTAACCCCGGAAAATTTTGATTATAGAAAAAAAGTACAGGAAATTAAGTATAAAAGTAAATCATATATGAACAAATGAGATTTATTCTGAAAACGTATTATTCTGATTAAAAAACTTTCAGCTTCAATATGTCCTGGAACAGTGCCATTGCTATAAACATAGAATATATCTCATTCACGCTCTTCATTATGATATGCGGGCCGAAGGAATCTTAATAAAGCAACTATTTTCTTTAAGAACTAGGAAACTCATTAGCCTAAAAATGTGACATATTAAAAATAATGCAAGAGTTTCCGCTAGAAGGTACCCCCGGAAAATTTTGATTATAGAAAAATGTACAGGCGAATAGGTATAAAAGTAAAAATAGTTTTATCAAAAATACTCTTTTTAGACGCATTCCATATTCATCTCAAAAATCACGCCTAATTTTTTGGCTGATATTCATGTTTTTCTTCAAAATGTCCATTAAAATATATTCATCTGGCGTGGGCACCGAACTCGATTATGAAAAATTCACTTTTTTTTTTTTTTTTTTTTTTTTTTTTTTTTTTTTTTTTTTAAACACTTGGTAAAAAGCGCTAACAAGTGAATTTATGAAAATAAATATATATATTTGCCCCGTTTCTTTTTCTAAGATAGTGCAACAGGAAAGAAAAAATGAAATATTACTTAAAGTATCTTTTTTGGATTTCTAAATAGATTTCTCAACATATAATAGTAAATCAACTAATTGATAAAAGGATATTATTTCTTTTAATATTACACTCATGATTTCTATTTATAACTTATTTTCTACTTTTTAGCATTTAAAATATTTTATTGCTGTAGTTTCACAGCCATTTGACCAATTTTAAGGAGCATTTATAGGGGGCATAGTAAAATCTATTGTTGTTTCAACTCGTATACAATTGTTCCAGTTACATAGAATATTTTTTGATTAATCACCTGTGGCAAGCTAGCGGTAAAATGTTACAAAATCAATATATTAAATTATAATTAAGTCCTAAAAATATTAAAATGTTGCACTGTCATCGAAACATACCTGTAAACGGGATTTTTATAATTTTAGGATAGCAGGGAATGGGTTAAAAAAACGACCACAAAATTCCATCTCTAGAAACAAAAATTAAGTTCAATTAAATAAATGAGTTTAAAATAAGACAAAACAACTGAGTTTCACTCCCTGTATCTTTAAGAAATGGGGTTTTCACAAAAACTGCTAGATAGATCCTTCCAAACACAAGTGAATTGCATATTCTTGCACTTCATTTTCTAAATCCAACATTTTCCACAGCTATCATCTAGTGAATATATAACAATAGTACCTTATTTATGTATATGAAAAATTTCATAGAACCGATTTGATTTTTGCCAATCTTTTTTCTTTCAAGTTTGGGACAAGAATTTGAAAATCACCTTACATATTTCATAAATACTGCGATCTTCCACAAATACAGGGTGAGCATATTTTTAGTTTGTCGGTACCGCTAAAATTGCACCCTGCAGGGGCGTTGTCATAAGGGTTGGAAATTTTTCTCGGAAATACGACACTTTTTGATTTTTTTTTTTCAAAGAGTTAACTGCGATAATTTTTTTAATTGACTGCAGAATTTGAGACGTAAGAGTACGATCTTTCAGAACATGTCTTCCGTTTTTAACTTTACTAAGCAATTTGGCCGATGTTAGTTAATAAATAATTACACTCCCCCGTGTCCGATCTTCATTTCATTCCGATCTGGGCATGCGCCAGCGCTTTTTCGCTCTTGGGAGGACAAAGATGAATTTTTAAGAAGAGTTCTTTGTAAGTTTTAACCAATAACTCAGCTAATTATTATAAATTTAAAATTCTGAGTCTCAGGTGTACCAGGAGAGGCCTTGGACTAACTTCCCACAAATTCTCAGCCTTGCACATACCGTAAATTTTGCTAGCTATCGCGACAGACACACACTTACACAGTGAGAGAGAGAAAATTTCTTTTTTTAGTATAGATAGATATGTATATTACCAATGAATTAATAATTATTTCTCCTTATAAAAATGTAGAATAAAGAGTGAGCACGTTCCTCTAAGTATATCAAGAAAATATAATGAAAAACATCCAAATCTTGCTTTTAATTTCATGTAACAGCTGTTTCTAACCAAAATTTGTGTTTTAGTCTCAAAAGTAAACGCACTATAGGCAGAAATATACTTTGTAACAATAGTAATACATTTTTATAAGTTTAAAAATGCGTTTATTCAACATTTTATTAAACATTTACGAACTACAACGATTCAAAACCTCTGTCAGTCATTATAAATGCCGAAATACGTTATTTATTTGAGAAAATTTCTCGATTCTGTATATAGTACATCTTTTAACACAATAAATAAATATATATATATATTAGTTGACCCGCCCGGCGTTGCCCGGGCATATAATAATATTCTTAAATAAACCTTAAATTTGATGAATGCATCTGTAAAAAAAAAATTACGTGAAATGCACCGCGGTAGCTTGTCTTTTTCGTTAGCCTCGAGTCAGCTTGTGGTTTTAAAGAAAGAAATACTTTTTTAATTCGGCTGCTTGGTGAGAAAGAGTTGCGTTTGTAAATTAATTACTCAGATATTAATTAAAATTTTAAAATTCTGAGAACCAGGTCCATTAGGAAAGACCTTCGACTGTCTTCACAAAAAATTTCAACCTCGTACGTGCCGTAGATTTTGTTAGCCATCGCATACAGACAAAAAACAGACACACACACAGAGCGATCTGTTCTTTTATTAGTATAGATTATCCGACGCAAATTTTATGTTTGTGTATTTGCTTATTTACTTTATGCTCAAGTTACTCTTTTTACAGAGGCAGGATTTTTATTTGCAGAGTTCAACATTATTATCTGTATCGCAAAAGATACTTTGTAAAACTTTTACCATGAAGCATATCGTAAAACCAAAATCTATATTGCAGGAAATCATCGAAACAAAATGGTGGAAATGTATGTCCTAACGTATAAACTTCGATCGCCATTACGATACGTGACACAATAGAACTGGACGATAAAATTTGTCTTTTTCAGACTAACGTATTTTTGCCCTCGGTGACCCTAAGAATTATTAACTGAAAAAAAATTCAAGTAGCCTTGGTTTGTGAAATAATTTCGTGTTCTCTAGGAGAAAGACTAGACAAATTTTTGTTCCTTTTAAGCTAGAGTGCTTTTTTAATATGTTTTCTTTATGTTTAATAGAAATATATTTTTTCATCAAATTTACGGTTTTGAAAATACGTCTTGTTAAAGATGCATGTGAGGTTTGTCGGTGATGTTAAAGTCTATAAAATACAAAATTATTTGGACAAATTTCTTGATTTTGTATATAGTACATATTTTAACACATTAAAAAATATTATCTGTCACAAATTTTATATTTATGTATTTGTTTATTTGCTTTATGCTCAAGTTAGTCCTTTTACAGTAGCAGCAGTTTTATTTGTAGAGCTCAACATTATTATCTGTAACGCACTTTGTAAAACTTTTACCATGGAGTATATCATAAAATCAAAATCTATATTGCATGAAATCATCGAAACAAAATGGTGGAAATGTATGTCCCAACTTATAAACTTCGATCGCCATTACGATACGTGACCTAATAGAACAAGACGGTAAAATTTGTCTTTTTTAGACTAACGTATTTTATCTCTTGGTGACCCTAAGAATTATTAACTGGGGAAAAAAATGAAGTAGCCTTGGTTTGTGAAATAATTTCCAGTTCTTTACCAGAAAGACTAGAGAAATTTTTGTTCCTTTTAAGCTACAGTGCTTCTTTAATATGATTTTCTTATGTTTAACTCTCCGATGATTTTTTTTATGTCTAACTAAAGAGTTAACTTATGTTTAACTCTTTATATTAATCGCAATAGGCCTGACAGGCACAGCACAATTATTTCCGTTCTCCTGTCCGTCATTAGAGCGCTCAGAGTTACTTACTTTGAGTGTAATAAACGATATTTTTAAATTCAAATTTGAAATATTCTCTCTCTTTACATCCTAATGACGGTCACTGATCACTTTAAGAGCGTTCGAATTATGCGTCAATTAATTGCTAGGTGATTTTATAGAGTGCGCCTGTCAGGCGAACTCGGAAGTCCCAGAGTTTATAGTACAGCTATTTCTAACGCAAATTTGTGTTTTATTCTGATAGGTAAACGCACTATCGGCAAAAATATACTTTTTAACAATGATAATATTTTTTTTTTATAACTTTAAAAAAGCATTTATTCAACATTTTATTAAACATTTACGAACTACAACTATGCAAAACCTCTGTCAGTCATTATAGATGCCGAAATCCGTTATTTATTTGAGAAAATTTTTCGATTTTGTATATAGTACATCTTTTAACACAGTAAAAAATATTATATATATATATATTTGACATAAATTTTATATTTGTGTATTTGTTTATTTACTTTATGCTAAAATTAGTCTTTTTACAGAGGCAGGATATTTATTTGTAGAGCTCAACTTTACGTTAGCCTACGCACTAGACTAACGTATTTTTAGGTAGATTTCGTGTGAAATACTACCGATTATATTCTCCCCTATGTTGGAATTTCTGAAAAAATTTTGCAGATCTACACCGATCATGACCCCTAGGACACAAAACCATCCTCAGTAAAAAACTTTATATATATATATAGATATATCACTTTCTTCTGGACACGATAACTTCCATAATTCTGCACAAATCTCTTCCAAAGTGATACGTAAAATCTTGGTCTAGCTCGTTAATGGGTAAAATCGGACCAAGGGGATGGAAACAGGGAAGGGTTTTATGAAAAAAAAAAAAAAACATAACTTCTTAGTTTTTGTACATATCAAGTCAGTTTAAAGTTTTTATTACTTCTAAAAATAGGGCCAAAAATTTGTGTATCACAGGTTTTTGATAAAATTAACAAGTTGGAAATTGCTCGTCAAACGTGGCAAATGAGGTGCGTTCGTACTATAACTAGTTTTATAATTATTTTTTGCACCTCATATTGTACGGAATGTATATTTGTTTGCACTTCATAAGTGCATAGTCTGTAACATCATTAAAATGCACTTGCAATAATTTTTAGTTGAAATTCGGGGAAGTAATAAAGACCATTGACCCACATATTTTCAGATTAATAAACATTCATAAATATATTTAGTACAAATGTAGAGGGGCTAATTAAGCTAGTTCAAAAAAAAAAAAGCTTTTCTTTGCATATCATGTGGTGTAGCCTCTGAAAGCTGTCGTAACGCTGAACTCAAAAAGACATTTCTTTTAATTTTAGGTCATTTTTAAAGATATTGTCGAAAATGTAGCGCAAAAATATATCCCCCCCCCCATCTAATTCATAATCTACTGAAACTAAAATTATGGAAAAATTAGAGGTAGTACACGTTAATATAAACCTTGCCGGAAAATTATAGCGATTACCCTAGGTCACACAGTTTTTGAGAAATTAGCATTTTTCTATTATACACAAATTTCGATTTACGGGCATTCGGAAAAATTGTTGAGCATTTCTGGATGTACCTATCGTTGCAGAAGTATAAAAGCATTGTTGATAAGGATTTTCGAAAAAAATCATCAGTAATTAGTCGAGATATTAACCCTTAAAGATACGGCCAGTTTGGACATACACAAGGACAGGGGCGGTGTACTCTATGCCTAGTTAACAACTTTTGATGATATATATGTGTAATGTCATGTCCAGTAACAGTATAAAAGCAATAAACATCAAATTGTTAAAAACATACTAATTTAAGGGGTCTCAGAGGTCTAAAAACTGGAAAAAAGAAAAAAAAGACCATTTTCAACATTTAATGTCTTAAAATGTATATGATTTTAAAACACTATTTTAATTGGGATGAAAGATACAAGTATGTTCTTTCATTTCATGTATTTAAAAAATTGCAAGATGCAGAATTAGTATTTATAGGGGTTCGAAACTGTTAGACATTTGTCGAACAAAAAATTGGCATAACAGTTTACGCGCAGGACTACAAAATAAATATTGAAACTAGAATGAAAATTTTGGTGCTTACTTATACTTCAGATTGTAATAATTTCCTTGAACGTAAATAAATTTGTATTTAAAATTATTTTTAACGCAATGTTGCGACAACTTAACCCTTCCTGGCGCGGAGTAATTCTATTTATAAACTTGTGAAATAATAGACAGACACCAGAATTTATAAACGAATTTATTAGAAAATGCGAACTTGCTTATTTTCACGTACATGATAAAAGGAAAATTTTAATTAAATATTCTTGGTGCCGTTTGTCTGTTTTGGAATCAAAATTAGGTGTCCTTTTTTTAAGGGCACTGCCCTCGAATAGTTTAATTAGAATGAATTGCATAAATACTGTGGGATTCGCCATAGTTTGCATTGAGTGTATCTCTCAATACGCCTCGAGTGACTTTAAAAGTTAATTAAAAACCTATCTGGAAAAACGCAGCATTGACCAAGGCGGCGTTGCAATTTGAGATCTCCTTTTGAGGCGGGCTTAGCACAATGCCAAATTTAAACTTTGAACAAAGGTTTTGTTTAGCTACACTGTAGAGATAAAGGTTATTACTACGCTGAATTTAGTTTTATGAAATGCCAAATGAAGTTTAAATATGCACTGCTTTTATTGTCAGTACCGAATTAATTTCATCATAAACAGATTTGGATAATATTAAAAAAAGAGTTATACGAATAGCTATATTTGATATTATTTATGTTCCATATCTCTTTGAACTTTCATGGTATATCCATTTACACTTTTCTAATATATACAGTCATACACAACCCTACGTTGTATAGTTTTTTACAAAATGTTAGTATTCTTTTAGCAACTTTTTTTTTATTTTAATAATACAATTACAAATTCGTATATTTATTCTACGGAACCCTCTGCGCGCGAGTAATACTCGCACTTGACCGTATATTTCTATTAAAAATGAATCTGAAAATGTGCCAGAAAATTTCGAGTTGTTGAGCATGGAAAAATAATTTTTTATTACCGCCTTAACATGATTCTGATAAAACGAGCTATTATATAAAAATGAAATAAGAAATCGTCAAAAGCGGCCAGATAAAATTGTTAAAGTGGATTTATCTCTAATCATGATTTAGTTTTTGTTGATGAAATTAGTATACTTAACTTCGAAATCTACCTCCGCCTGTAGGCCGGGCCGGCAGGGATTTTTTCCCTTGGTGACCCTAAGAATTATTAACTGGGGAAATAAATGAAGTAACCTTGGTGTATATATAAATATTTTACAGACATACAAACAATAAATACATTAAACCCAACTGGAGTGAAAAATTAGCCAGAGCCAGGAATCGAACCCGGGACCACAGTATACAAGACTGCTGCTCTAACCACTGAGCTACTCCGGCCGATGCCTGAGTCTGCAATTTCTCACTAATAAACCAAGTTGGGGAAGTCACCAGCCATCTATACGATAGCCTTGGATGACCGGACAACGATGAATAGATTTTTACTAATACATCGATCTACGAAATATAATAATAAACACACATACTACAATATATATTAAAACTCACATTCACACATAAATAACGCCTGAATTCAACAGTTAAATGTATATATATATATAAATGTATATATATGTCTGTAACATATTTATATATACATTTAACTGTTGAATTCAGGCGTTATTTATGTGTGAATGTGAGTTTTAATATATATTGTAGTATGTGTGTTTATTATTATAACCTTGGTGTGTTCTTTAGGAGAAAGACTAGACAAATTTTTGTTTATTTTAAGCTAGAGTGCTTCTTTAATATGATTTCTTTATGTTTAATAGAAATATATTTTCTCATCAAATTTACGGTTTGGAAAATACGTCTTGTTAAGGGGTTCCCCCGTGTGACGGCCTGTATTTTCAGCATTTTTGGGGATTTTTTTTTTTTTTTTTTGACGACAAATGAAAAAAATAGAGCTTTGAGTTTTCTTATTATACATTTATTGCTATTTCAAGAATATGTAAAATAAATTTCAAGCAAAAATATTAATTAGAACGTAAGTTACACCACTCTGAAGACACCTGCCTCCAAAAAAAAACGAGCGTCCTTTTGGACGCTCGCTTCCTCCACGATTTCGGCTGATTGGCTTATCTGAAAGAGAAAAAAAAAAAAAAAAAAAAACGGCGTTTTAATCTGTAAGCCTAAATGCAATGAATGGACTAGACGTTATTTTTGTTAACGTTATTTTTTGGAGACGACACAAAATAAGCTGGGAGAAAGAAATATCATACCGGGGGCTAATAAACTGCATAGAAAAAATAGGCGAAAACATATATTCCACATTCTGCGCGTATGTCCCCGCTACAATATATGGCAAAATAGAACTGGACGATAAAGTTAGACTTTTACAGACTAGCCTATTTATAGCCATGATGAACCTAAGATTAATTAACTAAAAAAAATCTTTGAAGTACATTTGGTATCAGAAATAATACCTCATTCTCTTGAAGAAATACTTTACAAATTTTTAAAACTAGAGTATTTCTTTGGTACGATTTATTTAAGCTGAACAGAAAATATATATTCTGTTTCAAATTTCACTGTTGGAATAAATTATATTGCATGTGGGATTAAATAGATTTATGATTTATAATTCTTACTTTTTGAAACGACAAAAAAAAAAAAAAAAAAAAATTTACTAATAGTAAAAGAAATCATAAAAATAGATTACATATTGCAAAAAATAAAGAAGTATAATAGTAGAAGCATGTATAAAATTCGACTGTTATTACGGTCTTTGATACAATAGAGCAAGGACAATAAAATATGTTCTTTGTCGGACTAATTCATTTTTGCCCGTGGTGAACTTAAGAATTATTAGGGGAAAAAATGAAGTACCTTGGTTTGCGAAGTAATTTCGTGTTCTCTAGGCGAAATACTGGACAAAGTTTTTTTTTTTTTTTTTTTTTTTTTTTTTTTTTTTTTTAAACTAGAGGGCTTCTTTAATTTGATTGTTTGTTCTGTTTAATAGAAATTTATTTTTTCTTCAAATTTACTGTTTAAAAAATAAGTTTTGTAAAAGATATATGGGAGATATGTCGGTGATCATTCGGAATAAATGTGATATTGGCATTTGGTGACATAAATTTTTCCGAATTACGATAATTATTATTTTTTTATTTATAGCCTTTCATATGTATGTGTTTGTACAACTTATAAAATAATAATAATAAAGAAATTTAAAAAAAAAAACGTAAGTAAAACCTGACTAATAGAGAAAAAAGGATCATAAAATCAAAATATATTACAAGGAAAAAATGGCGAAAATGTATGTTCAACCGTATAGACGTCGATCGTTACTATAATACGTGACACAAAAGAACAAGACGATAAATTTTGACCTTTTTTAGACTAGCATATTTTTGGCTTTGATGAACGTAAGATTAATTAACCGAGAAAAAACCTGAAGTAGCATTGGTCTGCGAAATAAATCCGAATTCTTTTGTAGAAATACTTTATTTATTTTTCTTTTAATCTGCAGTGCTCCGATGATATATGATTTAAATAAGTTGAATTGAAATAATATTTTTTTAATTTCAAATTTTACTGTTGGAATAAACAGATTGTATGTGATGTTAATAAGGCTTATGGTTTTTAATTATTACTTTTTATAGATTTAAAGAACATATTGTACTTTTAAACTTTGCGGATGTATCATATGGTCCGTATGTAAGCTTTTGCATTATATATTGCTTTAGAAACATAAACGTTTAAAACAATAAATAAATAAATTTCTACTATCAGTAAAAGAAATCATAAAAATGGACTACATATTGCAATAAGACAAAAAAAATGCAATTTAACAAATTACAACGACCATTTGGAAAATGATTTTTTCAAAGACTAAAATTTAAGACATAAAAAATCGCACGGAGCTGGTCATTCATTACGTACGCCATGGATTAAACATTAATATTCCTGGACCAATTTTAAATGAAATTTCATTCTTAAACTTCTAAACATCCCACTATATTACTTTTTACACAGTCGTATAGAGACAAAAATGTATTTTTAAATGCAATTTGTTTGAAAGCTGTATCTCAATTTGTTTCTGAGTTATTAATTTTTTTTTGTAGTTTTATTACTTCAATGTCATAGTGGCAACAGAAGTATCCATCTCTGTTGAAAGTAAAGGTAAAATATAGATTACTGTATAGACCAATCAGAAAACGAATAAAATGCGGATTTAACCAATAAAACGCTTCAGATATGTTTTTGATTTCCTACCCTGACAGAGGACAATAACCATTTTTCCAAATGGTTAATAAAATGGTAGAGACATGTATAAAATTTGATCGTTACTACGATATGTGAATGTGACAACAGAACAAGATGATAAATTTTTGTCTTTTTCTGACCAGCATATTTCTGTTTTCAGAGAACCTAAGATTTATTTATTAACTGGAAAAACTTTAACTGTCCTTCATTTGCGAAAGAAGTCAATGTTCTTTTGGAGATATACTGGATATACTGGGCAAATCTTGTTTCTTTTAACCCTTAAATGCCTGATTTTTCAAAAATCATTGTAATAATGTTTTTCGGCTTCCATTTTTTAAATAAATCATGGAAAAAAATACTAAAAAAATCATATTTTGTTTTATGTACTGTTCACGGATAAAAAACAGTTTGTCACTAATCGGCAATACTGGTCAGGTACCCTTTGAACCAATAAAGTACACGGAAAAAAAGACCTCTGTAAGAATTGCAGTCACTCTTTAACTAATTAACTTTTAATTATAAAATTGAAAACATATGTTAGGAACGATTTATTTTATCAATTAAAACTATTATAAAAGGTATACACATAGTTTTTTAAAATTTATTTTTAAAGATAATACAATTTTTACGAAAGAATTATTCTTGCATGCATTGCGCGCATGATTTTTTCCATTTGAATTTCCATTTTTTTAATGACTGCAGATATAATGTGTTTTCAAAATGACCTACAATGAAAAAAATAAAACATGTAGATCACGAGAAAGAAAATTTTTTTTAAAGAAATTCGAAATATCGAGATTTTTTTTTATACAAAAGTAGTAGTGAATTCTAAACTTCTTACTTGAGAAACATAATAATTGGTCATTTTGTGCTTATGTACGTTTAATACATCCACCAGAAATTTCGCGAAATTCTAGATAACCGTTTTTCAGAAATCGTGCGCGCAATGATCAAAATCGCTGTTTTGAGAAAACTGGCTTTAAAGATTGAATCACCCGTTGATCATATAGCAAAAGCTTAAAGTGTTTTACACAAAACTTCTCTTCTAATGCGAATTTTCGTATGGGGTTTGCTTTTAAATGTTTCTAAAGAATCATATTTAATTATAAGCTATTTAAAAAAAAATTCGATTTTTGGACGGTTCAAAGATTGACCCCTTAATTTAAAATATATTTTTCCTTTATAAAATTTTATAATATTAAACGCACAATAATGTTAGGAACTATAATAAGAAATAAATTTTACTTGCTCACTGCAGAACAAAATAGCGTATTTCGCAAGCTGCCAATCAAAACAAAAAGAACATTAATATTTGGAAATTTTTCCAGAGAGAAACATTCGCCTTGAATACAATATTTCAAATGAAAATCAAATTTCAAATTATTTTTGCTTAAAAGGCGCAAAGACCAACTTAGTGAAAAATATTCCATGCCGGGAATCGAACCCGGGTCATCAGTATAGCGCACTGACGTTCTACCGCTAAACCACATGGAACGATACCCAGCCTGGAACTTCTCACTATTACAAGTTGGCAAGGCTACAAACGCAGCACAAGATGGAATATTTTCCGTGAGCCACCAACATGGGGCAAACACAGACACTTAATTAAATCCAGCATCGATGAATTTATATTAATATTTGGAAATTTTTCCAGAGAGAAACATTCGCCTAGAATACAATATTTCAAATGAAAATCAAATTTCAAATTATTTTTGCTTAAAAGGCGCAAAGACCAACTTAGTGAAAAATATTCCATGCCGGGAATCGAACCCGGGTCATCAGTATAGCGCACTGACGTTCTACCGCTAAACCACATGGAACGATACCCAGCCTGGAACTTCTCACTATTACAAGTTGGCAAGGCTACAAACGCAGCACAAGATGGAATATTTTCCGTGAGCCACCAACATGGGGCAAACACAGACACTTAATTAAATCCAGCATCGATGAATTTATATTAATATTTGGAAATTTTTCCAGAGAGAAACATTCGCCTTGAATACAATATTTCAAATGAAAATCAAATTTCAAATTATTTTTGCTTAAAAGGCGCAAAGACCAACTTAGTGAAAAATATTCCTATATATTACATATTATTTCACTTATATTTTTTACTAAGTTGGTCTTTGCGCCTTTTAAGCAAAAATAATTTGAAATTTGATTTTCAAAAAGAACATGTAGCAACAATTGAAAAAATAAATCTATCTTTATTCTTAAACAGCACAAGTGTTGCCATCTACATGTTGAAAATCGATTTAATAATTTTTTCAGAATGTATTTTATTGGCAACATTATGCATTATAGCTTCAATATTATTCTAATAGTATTTTAGAAGCCTAAATTGGGTATGTTGCCGAAAAGCAACACCCGGCATTTAAGGGTTAAACTACAGTTCTTCATCAATCCCATTCGTTATGTTGAATATTTTTTTGCACTTTCTGAATAAGTACACTCCATGTGAGGTTAAAGATGTTTATAATTTAGGATTATTTATATATATATATATATATATATATATAAATGATTGGGAGAAAAAATAAATAAAAAAACAAAAATGTATATTGCAAGGAAGCATTGGAATAAAATGTTTTAAAAGCGGTTTTCACTGTATAAAATTCGACCGCTACTACGATAAGTGACAAAATAGAACGTGACGATAAAATTTGCCTCTTCCTGACTAGCATGTTTTTTCTCTTTGTTGTTTCTAAGATTTGCTAACTAGAAAAAACTTTAACTATCGTTCGTTTGCGAAAGAGTTCAATGTTTTCTTGGAGACATACAGGAGATATTTTGTTTCTTTAAGCTACGCTATTCCTTTGATATTTCTTCACTCTCAATAGAAATAATTTCCAAATAAGATGTATATGTTAAAATAACATAAATCTTGCTCAATTCTACACAGAAAACTGAACTTTTATATGACCTTGTACAAATAGAATTAACGACAAAGCATAATACCGACGTTTCGAACTGCTTCTGCAGTCGTCTTTAGGATAAATGTGATGTTGAAATGCTTAGAAGTCTAGAGACGAAAACTTCTTGTCGAGTATTGATCAATTATATAGAATGGAAAACTGCAATGTGTACAACAGAAAATTTTGAAATGAAAGAAGTTGAGATGAATCGAAAGTTCGAATGAAGACCATGGCAGTGTCACCAGCTATGAAAAGGAACAAATTACTTTCAAATATATTAATGAAATAATTTATGTTTCTTTTCAAATTTTATTTATTTATTTATATATTTTGCAAAAATGCAAAGCATAATTCATATGTATATTGTAATATAGATCATATAATTACGTTACAAATGGCATGACTGAATTTGTTTGGCAAATTTCTCAATCTTCAATTAAGTATATTGTTCGATGCATGATTTTTATACACATTATATATTTTTTATATATACTTATTTATTTTATGTTCTCAAAATATGTTGCATCACAATTTTTATTTTATAGAGAAAAAACATTTTTTTTGTAATTTAAAATAAAATACTTTTAAAAACTTTCACCTTATAGCACTTTGTAGCACCTCGTAAAACCAAAATCTGTATAGCAAGAAATCGTTGAAGCAAATTGGAGAAATCTGTTGTTCTGTCGTGCAAACTCGATCAACACTACGATATATTTGACAATATACCAGGACGATAAATTTTGCCTTTTTTTTCAGACTAGCATATTTTTTCTCTTTGTAACCCTAAGATTTATTAACTCAGAAAAAAAATGAAGTAGCCTTGCTTTTCAAAATAATTTAATGTCCTTCAGAAGGAAAATGGAACATTTTTTTCTGTCTTTTTTAAACTAAAGGGTTATTTTTCTTTATTTTTCGTATAGTTTTCTATCTTGAAAACAAGTATTTTTTTATTTCATAAATCCATTTGAAACATTACATGTGATATTAAAGAAAGCATTGTTAAAAATTATTATTGTTTAATGGATTTTAAAGATGAAATGGCATTTTTAAACTAAAGTTTCCACTAGGTTTAACAACTTGGATATTGTACGTCAAATATGGCAAATGAGGTGCTTTCGTACTATAATTAGTTTTATAAATATTCAGTTCTTGTTGCAATAGCAGTTGCACTCTTATGAAAAAATGCATGAATACAAAATTTATTGCGATTATATATATTAAATTCAGTAATATAGAAATAATTAGGACTTCATCTTAAATAGGAGGTCGACCTAGAATCCTTACCTATAATGGGATATCATTGAATTAATTACGCATGATAGTATTTAATAGGATGAAGAAAACTTTTATTAACATTTTTTAAAGTTTTGATTCGATTTTCATAAAATTTGAAATGGCTCGAGAACATTCTGAAACGATTATAAATATTTTCAAACCATTCGGTTGGGTAATTTTGCGCTGTCATATGTGGACAGACGGACAGACATACAGACAGACAGACAACGGCTATAGGTACAATGTATCTATATAATTCCGAACGCACCTGAAAAGGAACAAGGTGCTGCTAGTTAGAGGCCTTTTATTTTAGTTTTAAGGACACGTTTTGAATTCTTAAGGGAACTTTTTGGATTCTTAAGGGAACTTTTTAGATGCTTAAGGGAACTTTTCAGATTCTTAAGGGGACTTTTTGTATTTTTAAACACATTCTTTTGATTTTTAAAACTATTTTTTATATTTCAAAGTCAGCACACTCTTTTCAAAGCAACATTGAGTCAGTTTTTTCTTTAGAAGTAGTTTTTTTAATGCAAACAGAAAAAAGTGGATTTTTTTACTCACGGTCAAGAAGGGTGCTAATTTTTTGGATAAGGTGAAAGAAGTGTACTACTTTGTAAACCAAAGGGTGGGCAGGGTACAGCACCCTTCTAAAACCGTCTCTGGGAAAACTTTTAACTTTCATTAGTCTTTATTAATGCTATAATACTTACTGAATTTTTTATCATATTTCCTCGTCTTTAATGAAACACATCTTTTAATACAGGGATTTTTTTTTAAATCAGATTTACATTTTATTTTTATTACTGTAATTATTTAATTTATGTTTTTGTAAATTCAAGTACCTTGATGTTTATTTTGTACAGCTAAAACATCACAATTTCTTTTATAAATAAACTTTGTTAAACTTTTACTATGTAGAATCTCATAAAAAACAAAACCTGTATTGCCTAAAATCATTGAAACAAAATGGCGGAAATGTATATTCAGTTGCAAAAACTTAGATCGTCAATACGAAACGTGACACAATAGAAAAACTTTAAAAATACGATAAAATTTGACATTTTGAGACTAGCATTTCCTTTTTTTTTTTGTCCTTGGTGATCCAACAATTTAACAACTGAAGAAAACTTGATTGGTTTTCGTAAGAACTTTATATCCTCTATGAGGGATACTGGAGATTATTTATGTTGAATAGAAATAATTATTTTACTGCAAGTATCAGTTTCGGAATAAATGCATCGTGTAATTCATATGAATCACATACAGTGCGTTTGATAATGACTGGTGTCCACACCAAAATTTTAGGATTTATATAGAAATATTGCATTTTGATGTTAAGTAATAATTTGTACTTATTATAAAGCTCTTATAACAACAAATTATCAATAAGTATAAAAGTAAAAATATATTTCAAGAAACACTCTTTTATAAGCTTTCAATGTTCATCTTGGAAATCCCGCCTATTTTTTTTACTGCAATTCATGTTTTTTTCCAAAAATCCCCGTTACAATACATTAATTTGGCTCCCATGGGCACCGAACTCGATTATAAAAAATTAACTGTTTTAACACTTTCCAACAAAGTTGAAAAGTGTTTATGCATTCGGTTTGTCTGGCCGTCAGTCCGTCTGTCCGTCTGTCCACGTTCTAACTCCCGTAAATATACTCGGATTTTCATGAAATTGATAAAGGTTATTTAGGGTCACCAAAGCATGTTTGGTATTGTATATGAAGTATGTAGGATTAATCGTTCATTTACAGGGGCACTCAAAAGTATTCCATTACATTATGGTATAGGGGGGGAAATCATTTGCAGAGTATTTTAATGACATTATGCTGTTTCAAATGTATTGAAACTGATATAAATCACTGAATTTCACTACGATCACGTTAGAACAGGACATTCATAGCATTTTTCATTCATTTACAGGGACACACAAAAGAAATCGATTACAGTGCAGTACTGTCTTTGAGAAATAATTGCTGGAGTGCACGGTTTAAAATTCGGTATGCGCATCTAAATTTAATTAATTTTTTGCATCTTCACCGTTATATATAAATTCTATGCCTCAAATACAGGGCTGCACAAAAGTATTCACATACCGTTCTCCTTATTAGAAGAAATTACTGAAGGTAAATTTTCAACTGAAGTATATGTAGCTCTTAAGTGAACTAAATTTTGCTTGCATGCAGCTAATAGATTCAAATCTATAAATCATATACAGGGCTGCAAATCGCATAATTTTCCGATTGTGGAGGGGAACAGCTGAAATTGTATTCTGAAATGTATTATGTGTTTCCATAGGTGTGCATTAGGCGTAATATTTCAATTTTTTAAACAGTGCAGTTTTGTTACATTATTCTGAATGTGTTGGAAAGTGTTTCATAATCTATGCTTGACGCATGATTTTTTTCTTACTTTTTTTTTTAACTTTTGAAAGAAAACGCAAGCAAATAAATTTGTTTGAAAATATTTAATTCTTGATCTGTTTCTCATTATAGAAAAAATGAAAAACATAAATTAAAATATCTTTTTAAGATTTCTAAATTGATTTATCAACTTATAAGCATAAATTAATTAATAGTAAAATATTAATTGAAAAAGTGTATTTTTTTTAAATATTACATTTTTCATTTTTTATTTATAATTTATTTTCTACTCTTTAACCTTTAAAATGTTTCTCTAGCACAGTTTCACAGTCATTTGTCATATTTTAGAGAACAATTTATGAGACATAATTAAATCCATTGTTCTGTCAACACATATACAATTGTACGAGTTACAGAGAGTATTTGGCGATCTATCATATGTGACGGGCTAACGAAAAAATGCAATAAAATCAATTTATAATTAAGTTCTAAAAATATTAAAATGTTGTACGTTCGTCGGAAACACACTAGTAAACGTAATATTTATAATTCTAACATATCAGTAACTGGGTTAAAAACCTATTAAGAAATTCCAACTTTACATACAAAAACCAGTTTGAGTTAAGTGAAAGAGTTTAAAAAAAATGTTATAGCAAATATATGTAGAAGACCGGAAACAAAATTTGAATAATGGGTGTTGCTAAAAGATAGATTCATCAGATGAAATAGAGTTTGCCGTAATAAGCAGACCTTGACTATCGCACGGGCACACGGGGCCCATGCCCTGGACGCGAAATTTTTCATAATTTCATCTAAATTTCCATTAAAAAATAAAATAACTGTGAAAAAATGTGATATTCGAAATATTAATAACATGAAATGACAAAAATATATCTCAATATTTGGTTAAAAATCATTTCCATAAATAATAGAAAAAATCAGTATTTAACATGTAAAAAAACTAGTATCAGTAAATCAACCAATCTATGAGGGCACGAAAAATTGAAAGTGCCCTGGGCACAGAAACTTGCTAGTCGGGCCCTGGTATTAGGAACTTTTGTCTCTTTTCTTCAGTATCACTTTATAAATTAATTCTGGCATTCAATAAATGAATTTTTTTTTAAAATAAGGCAACCTATAACACGCCATTCTATAAAAGTGCTATTATACGTAAAAATTGCGAGTGAAAACAAAAATTGCCTGCGACTCGTTACATTTTCCACAACTACTGTACCATTTTTTCGTTTTCCAAGCATTTCATTAGCTGTTCGGTAAAAGGCTTTTCCATTGTCAGTTTTTTAAGCATTTGATTGGTTGTTACTGGCGACTCGCTTTGTTTCAGGCGTCAAAATCGCTCGGACACCAAATAGTTGCTTTCTTTCTGAGCGACTGTCTTGAAGCCATAGGTTAACACTGAGTCGCTCAGAATTTGAGGCAACTTCGACATCTCGTGTAATAGCACTTTAACAAAATTGCTGGTTTTGGATTACTTGTAGAATTTTATTATTTTCCACCAGCATAAGAAGCTTTTGCCTGTGTTCCCATAGATTTTCGATGGTATTTGATTTAAATCATGGTTTAAAGGTGACCAGTGAATAATGGGAACGCCATTCGATATAAACCACTGAAATATACAATTTGCAGTGTGATTTTAGGCATTGTCTTGTTGAAACATAAATCCGTGAGCCTAAAATTTCTCCAGAAACTTCTAACAAGTGGTTATAAAGTACTTTTTGATGATCTCTAACAACCGTACGATTTTTTAAAACCAGATGTTGTTTTTCCTTACCATTCAAAACCTGCCGAAACCATTCTGGAACCACTTCGTTTTAGCCGTATTGAAACATTTACCCATTTTACTTATTTTCAGTTAGGGCGCTAAAATTTCCAAACATCGCGCCCATCGAAATGAATATTTTTTCCTCATTAAAAAGTACCGTTTGCCAATCCTCTTTCCAAGACAATACCTCTTCGACAAATTTCAATCTCTTTTCGGTACTTACCCGTTTTGGGGGCCTCGATTTTTAAAACAACGTTTTTAAAACTTTTTAAAGAAGTCCTTCCGGCCTGTACCGTGCGGAGAAGATAACTTTCATATTCATTAGTTTTAAGATTTTAGCTAATTTTAGTAGAAAACACGTGAAATTAAAATGCATGGAACCCGATTATAAAAGATTCATTTCTGGTTTTCGTCAATACTGAATTTAACTGAGTATTTTTCGAAATTAGTTAGCTATAGCCAAATTTCCTAGATTTATGGCGATTTATTTTTGGCCACTAAATTTGGAGATAATTTTATGCTGGCTATAATTTGAAGCTTGTCAATAATTTTATTGTGGTGGATATGAATATATAGATTTAAGCATATTAGAACTGGAATAATGGTTACAATAATGGATGAAAATTTGCAAGAAACCGTGTTCAGCAAACTCATAAATTAAGCCCATCTATGATAGAATCCTTCTCTAATAATCATCCACCCTAGAATTTCAAACTGCTATATCTCATCCATTTTTTAAGATAGCAGCGAAACAAAAAATGCCCCAGAATCCTTGTATCGAGGCGTAACATTTAAAAGATAAAACTTTTAGGATTTCTAAGTTTTTTAAACATCTTTTTGAATTTTAAATCTTTAATGGTCACCATTTTGAAACAAGATGACGGATGAAGCATGCCAAGGACCTCGGTCAAGACATGATACCATAGTCAGATCCAAATCAAATGCATAAATACTAGCGATATCGCATGACAAAAATCGGATTTATTATGTATATATATATAGCCAATAAGCTTCTATTAAAAATTCTCAATCAAATATATTACACATTGTACAAAAAATAGCTATCAACTGGTCAATATTATGAAAAATCTTAAATGTGTAAACAATACAACGACATTTGATTTCAAAGATTTTTTAATAATATAGATTTATTATATCTACATAATATTATAAAAGTATTATTTAAAAAGTATCATCATAAACTGGATTTACCATTTAATATAGATATAGCTTATTTTAAATCTTTAACAAATTTCATAATAATTATATTTTGTATAATAATTATATTTTGTAAGATAACACCTCATATTTACCGAACGTCGGTATACCACAAGGCGGATGTACAGTCGTGGTAAAAAAAAGGAAACACCCCAACGAACTCTTCAACAATTTATCGCAGACGGACGTTACTGGTACCGAACGATTGGAAATAAAGTCTAATTTTAAATGATGTATATAAAATTTGCTTAGGGGGCCATCTACATATTAAAACGAACCCAAACCTCATTTTTTTCAATGGCAATACCCAATTTTAACGAGATATTTAAAATCTTCGGTTCAAACTATGCCTAGACACCAAATTTCAAGTCATTTGAATGATAAATTTTTGAATTATAAACATTCAAAATTTAGTGCTTCTAATGTTAAATTACATTTTCATATTTTTATTTATATCGCCTGAAATTATGCTCCTAATGTGCTAATTTTTTGTGTAGCAATAATACTAATGTACCCAAACATAAATACGCTGAATTTGCAATTTTTATAATTTTATGATATGAATTATGAATTATGAAATTAATATTCAAAAAAATTATGAATTGCAACCTACAATTTTTTTGATGGATTTAGATTTATTAAGTCCTGCTTTATGAAAATCCAAAATTTCTCATTTTTCTTCCAAATAGTTTTCAAATTATGCTTAAAAAACGGCAAAATGATGGTTTAAGGGGCCGTCTATGATAATAGTGAGTAGATATTTTGGAATCTCTTCTGCTGTCCTGTTATCTAACAGGCTTCATTGACTGCTTGAGTGGTGCTTAATGTGCCTTGATCAAGAAGGGGGCTCTCTCGGTTAATAATTGAGTACCGAACTTCAATTTGGATACAGCCCTTAAAATACACTCGTTTTAAAATAATTAATTTCTCAGAAACTTATGGTACGAATTTAATAAAAATTTGTTTTTAGGTTAATTGCAGGGTGTAGAGTTCATTTATGCTGTCAGAATTGAGTATTGCTATTGAAAAAAAAAACAAAGTTATGGTTCGTTTTAATATGTAGATGGCCCCTTAAGCAAATTTTATATACACCATTTAAAAGTAGACTTTATTTCCAATCGTTCTGTACCAGTAATTTTCTTCTACGATAATTTGTTGAGGAGTTATTAGGGGGTGTTTACTTTTTTTTTCCACGACTGTAGGGGAGAGTGGGGATGAAAGGGACATTTTGTCTTTATAAGCTTATAAAATAATGACATTAAAAGATATCATTATCATGATTGCGCGTAATTCTCGTCTAAAACCTTTGCTTTAATACTAGTAAAACCTCTTATCTCCAAATACAGTAATTTAAAATTTGTACGCATTTTTATGAATTGGGAGAAATGTCCCTTTTAACCCCATTGTGGGGGATGAAAGGGACACTGTGCTGGGTTGAAAGGGACACACATAAATAAAATAATTTTATGAACATATTTTTCTTTTTATTCACGATTACATTATTCACAAATAAAAGTAAAATATATTGTAACATATGATAAAACAAAAACAAGAAAAATAACTTGTTTAGGTCTACTTGACAAAAAACATCTTTAAATCAAAAATTTTAAGAAAGATTTAGTTTTACCTGTCTCACCACCCGTTACGGATTTAGGTAACTTCATCACAATATTACTGATATTCGCGCCATTCATGTCAATAATATCAGTAAATACAAAATGGTTTTAATCTTTTTTTTCTGAAAAAACGTACTTCGAATTCCTTCCGAGTGCTTTTCAGGAGTTTGTGGATAAAGTGCGAGAGGAAGGTTACCATAATTATTCTATTATCTTGTGCAAATTTTATTGCCTTCATATTTGTATTGCTTTCATGATTATCAAATAAAAGAGGATCAGTTTTGGAACAATTAGAATATTAAGCTAATGCACAATTGCTTTTAAAAAATTGTGCGGTCATCCACCAACTTTGATGAGCAAGTCCAAGCCTCTGGGGTGGGGCAGGTTCGAGCATGAAATGTTTGTAATTCTTTCTTGGGAAAACGAATACTGTTGAACAGAGTTACCTGATGGAGAAACAAAAGTTTGACCAGTTTACCACATTCAGCTGATGTTACGCCATAAAATTACTTTCACCACGTTTTGCTACTATATTTGGTGGCTTGTGCTCTGTCATTAAACTTGTTCCATCACAGTTATGTATTATATTCCGAGTGAATTTTTAGCGATTCATAACTGACTAAAAGTGTTTAAAAAATATCAACATTAGCTTTGTTGAAACTTGTACTTCTTGTTAAACTAATGGCTATAGGTTTTCGTAAGAGAAAGTAATGAATTTTGTTGATTAAAATCGTGGAACCAATCATTTCCAGATTGCTTGTTTGTTTCCCAAGACAGGGGCATATTCCGAAAATTCAAAGAAATTGAATACTCATATGCACAATTGTTAAACCATAGTTCATATTAGATGCTTAGAGCAAATTTGAAGCTAACTCTTTTTATTGGTTTTCGCTAAAAACTTTTTTATTACCAAATGGATGTATTGCAATTCATCTGCTTGTGCATTCTTAAATTTTGGAACAATTCTTTCTAAACAGGACTTTTCCTCATACCAACCTAGCTAAATAAAAAATGTCTTCATGCATGACAGTATTTTAGCTAACAAAATATACCGGTATTCATATAAAGAGCATATTTTGTAGTGCTAAATAACATAAATATTATAATGCTAAACACAATTAGTTTTTTAGAGACAAAAAGAAAAGAAGATCAAAATTTACTTTTGTATATTAAAAACAAGTTTTGCTTTCACCACCTACAATGCTACAATTGCTGACGTCAGTTTTAAGGATTATTAAGACAGAACAAGTATCGCCATCGATTGAGTCAAAATTGAAAATTTCTGCATTTTATTTTCGTCCTCAAATTTTGAGTGTCCCTTTCATCCCCAGTCTCCCCTACATCCAATTTATTATCAGACTTATACTTATATCACTATGAACGCACTTTTACTAATAGTAATCTACATTTATATCGTTATATTGAGGACATTATTTTAATTGCCACTGATCAAACTAATATTTTTCAATTTCTAGTAGTTTTTCCTACTAATTTAGAATTAATGGAAAAACTCCTATCTAATAATACATTTAACTTTATAGATCTTAAAATTACAATAAAAGAAAACAAAAAAAAAAATAACTGATCTATATGATAAACGTAAAAGATTTAAATTCAAAGTTAATACATTTACTGATTTGAAATCTTGTCTTCATAATTCTGTATATCGTAATATAATCCTTAATCATTTATATAGAATAAAGTGTTTATGTTCTTCTCATCTAATTAAGAATAATATTAAAAAACTAATTTATGATGCATTAAATCATGGTTTTCCAAAAAAAAAAAAAAATCATACATTCTTTAATATATAATTAGTACTTAAATGATCTTAAAAAACAAATTAACACAAGCGTAAATAAAATTACAAAAAAATATATAAAATAAGAAAATAATTATAAAAAATTAAAAATTGTAAAACATTAATAAAAAATTATTATAAGACGGTTGGGTGGGTAGATGTTAGAGTACGGAGGAGGGTGGCGTTGTCTTGATAATACGCAATGGTTAATTTAAAAAAGGGGGCATTTGATTTATAACTACGTTGCTAATACACATTTTATAATGGATGTTGATTCGATACTTTTATATATATAATGGTGTAGTTATATTTATATATTTATCAATTCATATTAAATTTATTCATATTCATTAATATTTAATAAAGTTAACGATTAACTTGTATTTAAATTTTAGCCTACTCAGGACAATATCACATTAATTTCTAATAGTATGTTATCTTAAATGAAAATAAAATGCATAATGAGTGTATTTGTTATACCTAATACCATAATATGATAGTATGGATTTTAATTTGGTAATTTTTTTTTCGCTCTATCCTTTTTAATCTTGTTTCATTTTGAACTTAATTGGTGTTCAATAGTTTATTTCTCGGTTTTCTGTGTGTGGTAGTCTCAAATTCATATTCTTTAGCTAATTTATGGCTAATATGAAGATAAAACCACACATTTTATTTGTGGAACTTAAGCATTTGGGACCCGATGATTCTGTCTAAGTTCTACAAATTTCCATCATTCCATTTCTGTTATTCAATTTCTGCTGTCTTTTGCTATGTTTTTGGAATCTATGTTAAGTGTGTTGAGGGGAACTGTATTTTTGTCAATTTGTTATTGTCATTTTATTCATTATTTCACAGTTTTGTTGGTATTCGGTAATGTTTATTTAATGGTTATATATATATATATATATATATTGAGATTGCGGGTTAGTAGGGTCAGTTTCACGTAAATAGAAAATTATTTCAAAGCTTTTAGTCACAACATCTGCTGACAGTCAAATTTATACAATATACGGAGGCACATTGGCTTGACACACCCATGAAACATTTTGTAGAATTGTATGTTTTTGAAGGAGAAAGAAAGCGCACAGCGGAACATCTTTATATTTATTTTAATTTATAAATTCCAGCGGTTAACGGTTACTTTTAAGTGTGTGAAATGAAGAGGCGCAGATTGGAAAAAATATATTTTCTTTTATTATTTATTTTTACTTTGAAAGTACATCTGTCGAAACATGAAGTATAGGAGGATGCATTTAATAATAAGCGTTATCTTTAACAATAGAAAAGCATAGATTTTAATAAACCGGGGATGGGACGCAATGAGATCATGAATTTAGACTAGAACTATAAAGGATTAAATGGAATGCATTTTGTGAATATGAAATGTGGTTTTGCAAGCAAAAACAAATATATAATAGAAACTCTATTATACTTGATACTTGACTTTTTTACTAATATCACCTATAGATATATAACCCAG
Organism: Maratus speciosus; assembly: GCA_963932465.1. Taxonomy (NCBI): domain Eukaryota; kingdom Metazoa; phylum Arthropoda; class Arachnida; order Araneae; family Salticidae; genus Maratus; species Maratus speciosus. Next base: position 396,706,383 of record OZ010793.1, on the reverse strand, counting down.
CACTTTCTCAAACTGTAATACTATTCAAAATAACGTTGCAATTTCAAAACGCAAACCATTTTTTTGACGTTTCAATAGTTAATGAGAATAAGGTAAAAACCTAGTTGAGCTTTGGTCCGATTATGTACTTTAGTTTGAGCGTTTTAACAATTTGAGGCAACATAGTGTCATCTATTGTTGATATTTGAAACTATAACAAGTAAGATTTTTAAAGAAAGTAACGACTTTACATATTACTCTTCTACAAGGATAATTTTAATATCTGTCACCGATTACTTGCTGCTGAAATTTTAAAATATTCAGTACTTTTTAGTAAACACTATATAGTCTTATTGCAGATTTTATAACAGTTAGCTGAATTTTTTTCCAACTATCTCAATCTTCAATGTAATCACGTTTTTTGATGTATGAAAAAAAAAATATATTTTATACGCATTTTGTCTTTATTTTTTATATTTAATTACTGCATGTTTCTGCTGCTTGCAGTATCACTAATTTTGTTTTCTAGAGTTCAAACCTTATTTGTAATCATGTCACATGTCGTAGAACCAAAACTTAAATTGCAAGAAATTGTTGAAACAAAATGGCGGAAATGTATGTTACGCAGAATATAGACTTCGATCGCCACAACGATACGTGACACAATAAGAGAAGGACGATACATTTTTTTATTGTTGATTTTTTTCAGACTAGCATATTTTTGCCCTTGGTGACCCTAAGATTTATTAACTGAAAGAAATGTGAAGTAGCCTTCGTTTGCAAAAGAATATCGCGTTCTGAAGAAGAAATAGTGACAAATTTTAGTTTCATTGTAAATTAGAGTGCTTCTTAGATATGATTTCTTTATGTGGAACAGAAATAATATTTCATATCCCAAATTTTATTTTCGGAAAAATGCTTATATGTTTACGATTTATAATTATTATTTTTCTTTGGATTGATTGAAGGCATAATGGGAGTAATGGGAAGGATGTTCTTTTAATAATCTATTTGTTTTTGTCATAGTGTTTTAGCAGCGGTGCAGTAAGCAAGGACTTTTGAAATTAGGTGAGGCTAATTATTATTTTTTCTCGGGATAGATTGAAGGACTAATCAAAGGAAAAAGGAGGATTCTTTTAATCATTTTTTTTTTTTTTTTTGTCATAGTCTTTTAGAAGGAGTGATTTAATCAAGGACTTTTAAAACTCAGCGCGACTTTTGAAAGGCAACCAACCCAAATCATCCTTCGGATACAAGGGGAGTCTGAAAAACCTTCCCCACTACTAAGCGGGGACCACACTGGCAAATAATTTAGTACAATGTTTGCGTTTTATGCATTATACACTATGTTTATAAGTACATATCAATTAGAAAGAAGTATTATTTAAGAGGTCAGGTACCTTTTAAATGGTCGAAAAATCATTTTTTTAAATAGCTTATATTAAAAGTTAATTCTTTAAGAACATTTAACTAGAAATTCCATGCAAAGACTCCTCTTAGAAAGGGGGCTATATCCAAAACAATTTGAGATCTTTGTATATGATCAAGTAAGAATTTTATTCTTAAAGTCAATTTTCTCAAAACAATGATTTTAGTCATCATATTCGCGTGATTTCTAATAAATAGTTGGACAGAATTTCACGAAATGTTGACAGAAGTTGTAATCCTTGTATATTCACAAAATGACCTAATATTACGTTCATAAAGTAAGAAATTTAGAAATTATGACTATATATATTAAAAAAATGTATATATGTTATAAAATTGATAAGATGCTCTATAACTTTTTTAAATTAGTATACCTTCCCCTTAGTGGCTAACTCAATTTCTATATTTGCTCCAAGTAACACTTCAAATCGTTTGAACACCATAAGAGATGTTATAAAATTCCGCCTATTTCCGGTAATCATCAGTGTAGACATATGTTCGATGTCTTGACACTTCTCAAACGTCATAATTTCCTTGCTACTTCAAATCCCAATTAAATTCAAAAGCAACTCACACCCAGTTATCCAGTATTTATAACTTTTAAGTCCAGGAGAGCATGAACACGTATCCTACACTAAAGTGAAAGGCAATTATCCAAGATTACTCAGGAGTATCTAATATAAAACAGTCTAAAGCTGTAAATTTTAATAAAGCAGTCTTCAAGTGGTGATCTTCTCTTACACTGTAAAAAAAAATCTGTAAAGTTACTAAAGTTTTTCTAGGAAACTGGGATTCCTAGAACTTTTTATGTAACGGCAACAAGAAAAATTCCTGTAACAGACGCTGTTACAGGAATTTTTGCTGTTGCCGTTACATAAAAAGTTCTAGGAATCCCAGTTTCCTAGAAAAACTTTAGTAACTTTACAAATTTTTTTTTACAGTGTAGAACTTTAAATTCACGCAGATTCCTACGAGCAGATCTTGGGTACCGCCTTTGATGACTGTGGTCTTCTACTCCTAATAAAGCAATCTATGAAAGAACTGTGCGTGTTTTCTAAGTAAGCATGTCACGAGACACGACTCCAAACCTAATCTTATATCATACATATGTATTCAAAATTTCAGATTTTTTTTTTTTTTCTTTTTCACAAGAACTAATTATATATTTTTCCACTTTCGGTTATTTTAAACACGTATTATATCTCTACTCAATAAAAAAAAATTCACTTTAACAATTCCATTATGAGAAATTCTGCGTGGAAGTTGCACCAAACTATCTTCCGGTTATAGTATCATTTTTTTTTATAAAAGACCAGTGCGCCACGCATTTACACCGTGTGTACACTTGTCCCGGTGTACCTTATAAAACAGAATATAAAAAAAGAAAAAAACAGATTGCAATCGTCTTTAGTTTTTCGTAAACAAAATCCTAAGAAATGTGCCATTATCAGAACCTCCCTGTAAGTTATTGATATATCGATAAATGTTTTGCTGTAAACTACCTAGATCCTAAATGCAAAGTGCCAAAAAATAACTTGTATACAAAAATATGATTTTGCACTTTTTTGAATGTATTCAGCATTTTATATTCATATGTAAATATGAAAATGTTCGATAAATCAGCTATGTTTTCTGATTATAAGCCTACTTTGTAATATAAACTAAGTAATTCAGAGAACCACATTCAAAGCTAGTGATAATTAAATTTTAAAAATCTATATTTTTCTATTAATAATTAATTGTTGTGCTGTAGATAATAATATTCAGTACATAGTTATTCATTATTTATGACTATTAACCAGATGGTAACAAGCATCTATACACAGTTGTCACATTTGAGGGAGTCCTTTGATAAATTGGGAAGATACTGCCAGTGGCGTGATAGAGTTTATGGGGGCATGTCTAATTTATGGAAGTGTGTGTGAAAGAGGGAAATAATGATTTCTAGATAAATGATTAGTGATATTGAGATAATCAGTTTTACTTATGAACAGGGTCATCGCGTTGATTTTCTGTAGTATACACATTACGCAGAGTATTGTTTTGTCCCCTTTGAAAGAAAAAAAAATCGTACATTGTGCATTGACCATGGAAAACTTTTCTATCGCATATACTATACAAAGTTCTTTTTCAGACTATCTTTATAACGTGTCAAAATGTCGTTAAAAGTTATTTGCATTTGAATTATCAAAATTTTGTTACAGAGGTATCATTCATAATAAGAATTTAAATTTTTTAACGTTAGCCCAAACTACAGTCTAATGTATATAATTTTATTTTAGTTAACTTAATAGACAGTTTTGAGTTAGAAGAAGGGAAGCAATAAAACGTAGTTTAATAAATATTCAAACTAAAAGTGTTGTTCAATCGTTAATAAGAGATGTGATTCTTATAAGAAATGTTCTTTGAAAGGACTCTCTAAAATGCACCACAATAATGTTTTGAAAAATTTTAACCCTTTAAACCATTCGATTATTATTGTGCTGATCATTTAAAATTGAATTTAAATTGTAATCATTTTCAGGTAATATTGCTTTAAAGGCGTTTAATGTTATTCCCCACATTCCACTCTCAAAAATATTACGGGAGATATTTTTAATAAAAAACATACTAGTTCAATAATAAAAGTTTATTTCAACAAAAGTTTAAAAATTAATTTCAATTACAGTGCGTTTTAAAAATTATAGTATAATTATAACTATAGTGGCTGAACAAGATATGGATGAAAATTATAAATATGTTTCAACAAAAGCTAGAAATTTGAGCTAAATTATCCCAATTAGAGTGCATTATCAAAATTATGAAGTGACCGAACAATCAGATAAATGAAAGTTTTAAATATGTTTCAACAAAAGTTAGAAACAGGGTGTTTTGAAACTAATGCGATATTATAAATTTAATTGTGAAATAATGTACATTCTACAAGTAATCATTTATATTTTATAAATTTACGGAAAGTTGAAAATGGAGATTTTATTAAAACAAGAGATACTATTCTCCAAATTTAATGTAGATTCTGTAAACTTACGTTTATAAATATGCCCAATACTATGCAAATTTGCTTGAATTTAAAAAAGCAAAAAACAAAGAAAGATAGAATTTGGTATTGATTTTATTGTTCACGCTGCGATTAAATTATAATCGAGAATTTTGATTAAATACTGTTAACAGATAACTAATGTAAATTTATCGAGAATCTTTGTTTCTTTCTTGTGTTTTTGCAGAAATTTTTATAGTGTAAGAAAAAGAAATAGGGGAGATAAAGAAAAATTTACTCATCCTGAAAATTAGGGTAACACTAGGATAGATGGCCATACACTGTAAAAAAAAAATCTGTAAAGTTACTAAAGTTTTTCTAGGAAAGTGGGATTCCTAGAAAATTTTATGTAACGGCAACAACAAAAATTCCTGTAACAGCGTCTGTTACAGGAATTTTTGTTGTTGCCGTTACATAAAAAGTTCTAGGAATCCCAATTTCCTAGAAAAACTTTAGTAACTTTACATATTTTTTTTTACAGTGTAGAGGAGAGATGGCCGGTCTAAATATCTCCAAAACTTGATCATCGATTGCAATATAAACATTGTTCGTATAAAATAGTTCAACGTGTTTATTTATTGCCATGTGCAGTTGTGTTTTGCGATTATAAAAAGTAAGTGTAATTTTAATGTAAATTAAATAAGTGGTGCAATATTTTTTTGGACTTAGGTATCTGAATGTTTTGCAGTACGTACGTTACATATATTTTTTACAATATGGACTTTTAAGGCACGTATATAATCTCATCTTTACTTCTAAGACTAAAACAAAGACGTACAATGGCTACTACACTGTAAAAAAAAATGTGTAAGGTTACTAAGAATTTTGTAGGAAACTGGGATTCCTAGAACTTTTTATGTAACCACAACAAGAGATAATCATGTAAAATTACAAAAGTTTCTTCAGTAAGTGTTACTAAATATTGCTTAGTAAACGTACTAGTGATTTTTTAGGGAGTTTACCAAAAAAAAACTCTTGTAAATTTACTAAATATTGTTTAGTGAAGTTACTAATGCTTGTTTAGGGAGTTTACTAAATAAGTTTTGGTAAATTTATCAGTGAATATGTTGTAAACGTACTATTCCTTTTTAGGGCGTTTTCTAAAATTTTTGTTGTAAATTTACTAAATATTGTGCTGTAAATTTACTAACGGTTTTTCAAGGGGTTTCTCTAATTAGCTTTTGTAAATTTACTAAATATTTCTTAGTAAACTTACTAGCGATTTTTTAGGGAGTTTACTAAAGAATTTGTGGTAATTTTTCCAAAGATAGTTTAGTAAACGTACTAAGGATAGTTTAGAGAGTTTTCCAAAGATTTCCTTGTAAGTTTACTAAATATTGTTCAGTAAACTTACTAACGATTTTTTAGGGAGTTTACTAAAGAATTTTTTGTAAATTTACTTAGGATTATTTAGTCAAGGTACTAACGTTTTTTTTAGGTAGTTTCCTAAAGAATACTTTGTGAATTTTCTAATGATTTTTTAGTACACTTACAAAGGAATTTTTAGTACATTGACTAAAAATTTTTTTTGTAAATTTGCGAAGGATTTCATAGTACATTTACTATGAATTTTTTTAGTATTGCACCCAAAACTTTACATATACTTTAGCAAGAAATTGTTGGTAACTTTAATAAAGTACCGTCAAAAAAATTACCAATGATTTTTTAGTATTGTATCTAAAACAGTTTTTGTATTCTCGCCAGAAAGTTTTTTGTAACCGTGCAAGAGGTATTGCAGTAAAGTCAAAATCCTTCGATCAAAATAAGTAATATGGCCTGACGTGTTTTTCAGTAATACCACAGCAATTGCCAGAAATATTTGTATGTTATGCATTAAAAAACTGACTGAAGCTTCACTGTAGATATTCAAATAGGTACAAAATCATTTCCATATTAAATGAGCATTATAACAACAGCAGTAAATAAGCGGAAGCAGATCTTATGGTTTTTAGTTAAATTAAAAAAGCGAATAGAAAAAAATAATGAAAGTAAAGTATCATTACTGAGTTTATAAAATATGCCTAAATTTTTAAAAAATGTTATCGATACACTGTTAAAAATAAAGTGTGATGTTTCACCAAGAAAATGGTGAAAAGTCGCTGAAATTTAGCTGCAACCAAGATATTGGCGATAAGTTTTACCAGTTTATTGGTGCTTTCTCAAATACCATTATATTAGTGAAATGTTAAACAATGATTCAGGCTTTTTATAAATCCAATTTTCTGGTGAAAGGTTGAACCATAGATCAAGATTTTTTTTAAATCCAATTTTCTGATAAAAGGTTTAACTATAAATCAGGTTTTTTTTAAATCCAATTTTCTGGTAACAGTTTGAACCATAATTTAGTTTTTTTAATCAAATTTTCTGGTAAAAGGTAGGACCACGAATCAGGATTGTTTTTAAATCCAATTTTCTGGTGAAAGGTTAAATCATAATTCAAGGTTTTCTCTATTCCAATTTTTTGCTAAAAGTTTGAATCACGATTCAGGATTTTCTCTCATCTTTATGGGGAATGGTTACGCCGGATTGTAGCTCTCTTTTTTCCCCCCTCACTTTGGTTTTCAATTTATCATTTTATGGTGTAATAATAAACAAAATTTCAGATCATACGAGATTATCTTGCAGTAGGAAAGCTTTTTTTTATTTTCATTAAACCGAAAATTATTTAAGTTTTAATTATTGATTCTATTGTCTTTGAAATATATTTAAAAAACAAATGTAAACCATTTTGATCTAATTTAACAAAATAATTACATTTTTTTCCCCACAAATATTACCATTCTGTCCTTTTACATTTTGGAATATTTCTTCGCACTCAGTTACACCTACAGTCTATTTAGTGTTTGCTTATTCACAAAGAAAAGAAAATAATAATAATTTTCTTTAGATTTAAATACATACCCTGTTTTTATTATTGTTTTAATTAAAAAGGCAGCTATAAGTAGCAGAATCCATTTAACCTCTAATATCAGCTAATACAAAAGTATTACTTTAAACTTTAAAGCTTTTTTTTAAATACACAATGTATTTCTACAACATATTAAATACTTACTTTGAAGGGTTAATTTAATAACAGCAGTGTCGCCACCAAGCGACTAATTATTCTTACATATAAGTATTTTTTCAGTATTCCTAAATGATAATCTATGACTACGATTTATTTATTTTTTAACTATACTCGTAAAAAAGAAAAATATTCATCATCAGCAGCCTTGCAATAGCTGAAAAAGAAATGGTTACAGACACTATTAAATAGCAACACATTTAAGTTGGTTTGCGGTATGCCGCTCCATTTATTGAAAATACAAATTATATAATCATTAAATTATATGTATAGTATGTCAGACTAATATTTACTGTAATATATCATTTTACATACAGTTTCTCTCATACAGTTTTAAGAGGGCGCTGCACCCTCTCTGACCATTCAGGTCATCAAATAAAAAGAATTCTTGAAGCTTAGTATGTTCTAAATCAGGATTTCAAGTCTGGTAAAATGGAATAGATCCAAGCATGAGGTTAAATTCTCCACCTGTTTTAAATGAAAGAGTAAATATTTTAAGACATAAAATATTTCTTGTGCAAACATAACAATAATCAAATTTCACACAGGGGAATTAATAAAAAAATTAAACAGTATATCAATTTAAATCTCTTTTACAAGGAAATCTTCAGCATTTAAAAAATCAATCAGTGTTCGAAATCATTGGTGGTCCGCTGGCCCAAGAACACCAAAAATTCATTTGAACCACTAATTTGAAAATTTAATGGTCAGCAGGAACAGTAACCCCCCCCCCCCCCTCTCTAAAAGGTCATAGGTAAACTTAAATTTTCCCGTCTCGGAGAAAACGGCAACCTAACACAAATCACACAATTTTATTTATTTTAAAAAATAAATAAAACTGCATTAAACCTTAGTCAATTGAAATATTGGAATTAAAATATCTAAATAATTTTATAGTTTTTCTTTATGTGCTGTTTATTTAATTTTTAGTTATAATTTTATATTTTATTAGGCTAAAAATTTTGGATAACTGCAAAGAAAGTTTGTAAGAAAAAGCTGCAAAATTCTCCATTTGTTAGGTAAAAGAAAAATATTGTGAAATTCTTAAATGTAAAAAAATATTGCAAAAAGCGTCAGTTGGTTGAGGGAAAAAATTCGTCAATCAATCGTGATTAACAAAAACTAATGCTTGCCATTTGGCTGCAATAGGGTGTTAACGATTTTAATCAACGATTAAATCATGATGAAATCAACTGATTTTTTTTGGAAAATTTGTTGTTTTAATCAATGACTTTTTATGGTCTATTTCAATGGTATGTAGGGAAAAATCATTTGTAGTATATTGGAATGATATTACACTATTTCAAGCATATAGAAATTGATACAGATCACTGAAATGTACAAAAAGATGCTTACTATAGAACATGATGAGCATAGCATTAATCGTTTATTTATGGGGGGAAACAAAAGGATTCGCTTATAGTACTGTATAAATAAACAATAATTGCTGGAAGTTCGTTATTTGTTGTGGTAAGAGTTTTTTTTTTTTTAATTTAACTAATTTATTTACTTCGTATGTATAAAATCTGTAAATCATATACAGGCTGCAAAAAAGATGTATAAATTTCCGTTTATTAACGAAATATGTTGAAGGGGAATTTTCAACTGTGAAAATGCGTTTCTTAAATGAACTAATGTTTAGCATACTATTTGGTATATATTCAAATGTATAGATCATATATAGCGTTGCACAAAGGAATTCGGATATTTTTTCGATGACTGATAATAATTGCTGCACTTTAATTTTCAAATGTGTTACGTGTTTTGTAATTTGCTTACTTAGCCATCATATGTAACTTTATTAAAAGATTGTTTTTTTTTTACATAATTCTGAATGTGTTGGAAAATTATAATCTGTCGTTGAAGCTTGATTATTTTACGTTCTTGTTTAAAAAAATATTTTTATTTTGTATGTGTGTATATATATACATATGGGCGAGTTGTAAAAAACAGGGTAGGTGGGTTAAACCGGGTAGCGCAGATCCCTCCTTCAGTTGTACTTCTGTCTATCAGCCAACACGAGAAATAACTTGTCGGTAACCATTATGGCATTTATAGCTGATTGAAACGTTACTGTGTGCGGTTTTTTTTTTAGTGTGAAGGAATTAGTTTCAATTACTCTTAAAAAATTGCTTTATTTGATTCTAGATTTTACGCGTATAACCACGTTTTTTCAGCATATTAAATATTCCTGAGTACTATATCTAATTCTTTCCTTTCCTGATAATATTTTAAAATTTTTACTGATCTTTTGCTTATAGGATTAAGAGTAGTGACGCTATGTTTAAACTCTGTTATGTTGAAGTAATACCGGGTACTTAAGAGTGGGTCAGAACTGGTTATACCCGATTTTGTCCGACACTCATAGAATATATTTTTAGTAAAGTTAATAAATTAGCATGGAATTTTAAATTGCATTCTTAATGCTGTTAAGTTATAATATAATTCTATCTAGTTATAATGAAAAAACTTTAATTTTGATTTTGTTTTATATTAAAAAGTGGGTCTAATTTTTAACTTACATTTATGAAATTAAATAATTTGCAATTATTAATGAACAAAATAATGGTACTAATTAAGGTATAATTTTATATTATGCTTATTACATTTTAATAAATAACTTTCTAATCTGAGGTGTAATAACTTGCGTTATGGGTCCACTTAAAATGCAAATATATTTCGTGACTTGTTTCTATAAATAAAATAATCTGCCCAAATTGACAAATAATCCAAAAAATCCCAATCTTATATAACTAGGCTATATAATCTATAACAGAATTTTTTTTATCAAATATTAAACAGGCAAAAAAAAAAACCCTCTTGACGAATGAAACTTTCCCCAGACTCATTTGCTGTATATAATAAGAGTGGATGGATTACGAAAGAGGAGATTTGGTTAAAAAATGTACAGATTTTTTCCAATCCTTGTCCTGAAAAGTCCGTTCTTTAAATCCTTAATAGGTGTTCAATTCATACAAAAGAATCCAGTAAGAGAAAGCAATGTATTTATATATGCTTCTTTCCTTACGCAACGCATCGATTTCAACCCCTTGATGTGTCTTTCAAGCATCTCTAAGCTCATACTAAGAACAAGAGGTGAAAAAGTGGCTATTTTCCAACTCTGCGCGATCTATAATAATTTACCAAATTGGAAAATTATTTAAAACTGCATTTTCGAGAGCAGCAATTGTAAATACTGCAATCAGAAGGTTCGAGAAAACAGGGATTTTCCCCTACAACAATGTTTTTCCAGACCATCTTTTTGCTCCTTCGGAAGTGACAGAGAAACCCATGAAAGTCATCACAGGATAATGGAGCTCAACCTTCCGAACATAAACGAGTTGACAACATCCAGAAGCTTTCACGTCGAGCTGCTTCCAGATGCAGCAGTTAACATCACAATCACAGGCGTCATCACTCATTCAAAATGTTACATCAACAGAATACATTATTAAAATTATCCATTCGACATCTTCAGACTATGTAGCCCAGCAATCTGTATTTCCAATTTCGCCTAAAATGTTATTATCCCCTTCTAAGGAAGGCTTTAGAATTGAGAAAAGAAAGGGAAAAACTTATTTTGATTTCTTCTCCCTATAAATTACAGATCGAAGCAGATATTAAGGAGAAATAAGCCAAACAAACTGCAAGACGAAAAAAGAAGTTTCTTTAAAAGAAAAAAAGAAACCAAAAAAGATTGCGGACACATCTTCAAAAGAAGAGGATAATGAAACCTGTATGTTTTGCTATGAACTTTACTCAAATTCTAAATCCAAATACGATGTTTAAAATTCCACGATTAGGCACACGAAGCATGTAGTAATGCAGAAGAATATGATGACAAATTCATCTGTGATTTTTGAAGCTAAAAGAACTCGAAAACGTACAGAGTAAAGTAAGCAAGCCTATACAACGTAGAAAATTTGCCAACGAATTATTTTTTTACACATGGAAGAACACATGTGCAATTTCGTTTTGTTAAAAATAATTAAAATGCATTTTTTACTATATTAAGTAAGATCTTTTTGACCAAAATGAGTTTCCAGTAGTTTTAAATGAATACCCAATTTTACCCAACCAGCGAGGTAAAACCAGATTTTTGCATACGTTTGAAAAAAGCTATTTTTTAATATGAATAATTATATATATATATATATATATATATATATATATATATATATATATATTGTTTGAAAAGAACGTTTTATTATAGCCAAGGATTCATTTTACATTAAAAACAGTGTTCAAAGTTTGTTTTCCCATTTCACAGCATTTGAGACTAACAACTTTTATGGTACCCGATTTTGCCCCACCTTCCCTACATATATTTAAAGGATGCTGTAGAAGAAAATAGCATGAAACATTTATTAGCTCCTTTCTACATCTGTTTCTACCAAAATTTTTGGTAACATGCCATTTATGTTTTAAAATAAGTAATTTTTCTATTCGCATACACTTTACGGTAGTTATCGCGATATATCACCAATATTAACACGTTGATATATTCCGATATTAAATTTACGATATTCTCCCCACCTAGCAGTTAAAATTTTGAAAAAAAGATCAAAAAAGTTTTCCGAAAGCTTGTAGCAATTTATTCCAGGATGATATTTTAGAAGTATCGGCAAATATGTATATATGTATGCTCTAAAAGTTAAAATCTTCTAACTGATGATGCAATTGATTTTTAAAAACATGAGTTTTAACTCTTTCAAATACATTAATGAGCGTAGGTCACTTCGTGCCTCACAAAGACTATATTTTTTCTACCATAAAACTAACTAAACGTCCGTATTTTAACACAATCTTTTTGGAGCAAATCAACAGGCGAGATTTACATTTACCTAAGAAAATTTCTTAACATTCGGACAAATATAAATATTTTTTACTAAATAAAATGCGCAAAAACTTCGACAAAATAAGCAAAAACCTGAGTTACATCGTGGTAAAAATCTTACCAGCCTTTTCCCCACAAAATATTAATATTTTTTCACTCGGGATACGACAGCATTATGTTTTTACCATCTAAAAATTTCAAAGAGTCTAGATGATAACGACAAACTTTAAGAATTTAAAATACTGGAAGAACCTTGTCCCTCCCCCACATCCCTTTCCAGGCATATTTCAAAATTACACATAAGACTCCAAAAATCAAATTATGCAGAATATTAATACCAAATAATAATAACAATACCAAAAAGCATATACTTTCAATTCTCTTTGAAATACTGCAATACATTTAAAAAAATAGAAAATTAATCTTTAAAAAAAATTCATTGTCCGAAGTCACTTTTCTGTTTTTCTGCGCATTTTACTGTACGACTCACATTACGTAGGGGAGACCGGGGGAAAGGCGACACCTTAAGGGAATTTAAATTTTTTCACCTCGAAAAAATGTTTATTTTTTAATAGTAAAAATTCTAAAGCTGAATCATGATTTTTAGTATCTGTATAAATTTAACCGTAATCATAACTGTAATGTAAGAATACATAAAAAATATTTTTTAAACCTCTGCACAGTGGCGGGATTACCCAGGACACTGGCGTAATTCCGCCACTGTACCGGGGTAATGCCGCCACTCTTTAATGACCTAGTCCATGCATCAAATGGATACTAAGAAACACACAACATACTGAAAATAGTTAGAAAGCAAAGTAATTGAGCAGAATAATGGTTAACCTTAAAATTTACTTCATATTGCAAAAGTCACTCTGCTGAATTGGCTCCACTATATTAAAATGAGGCCATTTCTCACCCGATTTGCATGGCGGCGGCATTACCCCGAGAGGACAATATGGCGGAAATCCCCAAGCAAAGCCGAAAGAAGAACCGAACTTGTTCAACACATTGCATCAAAATGTCGGCGAATGCATGTAGATTACGGGTCATATTATCTTAAATACCTAATGTTACAATAAAAGGTGCTTATCTCTACTCATTTGAAGCTCCAAAATAATAAGCAACTAGAGGAAAACTACATTTTTCACTAGAACAAACGAACGACGTACAGCAAAGTCACTCTCACTTTAGGCACTGTTTATATTGTTGGCCGCTATAGTGCAGGCACATTCACTATCTCAAACTGCCCTTAGTTTTTAAACTAGGTGGGGTGGCGGCATAACCCGGGTTGGCGGCATTCCCCCGGTCTCTCCTATATATTATTTAAAAATACACACTTAATGTTATACAGTAGCTTTGAAATGATCGAGTATTGATTTGGCTCAGATGTAAATGGATTTAAGGGTGAAAAAAATTAGTTTGAAAAGAAAAAAAAAACACCAAGATTTTGATATGAAAATAAAATCTATATCTATCAATATTATAAAAAACAAATATATCTGCGGGTAACGCTGATGTCATTTTGCAAATGGCAGCACTTTGAAATCTGGAATGAAATTTAGGTTTTGCAATTTCCGTGTTCAGCTTGTCGTCAGCTTAAAATTCCGAGTAAAATGAGAACTCCATTTAATATTTTTGTTGAACATTGTCACAATTCTATTTCAAAGACCCGTGATCGGGGGATGTAACTCACAATTATGTGGGTGGGAAACTGGAAATTGTTTTAATCCCTTCCGTTTAGGTCTAAAATGAAAGTACCAAGTTTTATCCCACGTACTAGGTGAACATTAGAAAATATGTACATATTTATAGTCGAAAAACTTTTTTTAAATTATCTTAACAATATCTCAGAACAATTAATGCTTCCAAAAACATTGTCAATACAAATGTTGTAGAATTTGAAATTCTGAATAAAATGAGTACCCATATTAATATTTTTGCTGAACATTAAGGCCGCAATTCTATTTCTAAATTTTGCCTTAACCGCTAATCAGGAGAGAGACAGAGTTATCAATCCACCCTGCCTCCGTTTATTACATACATGTATTTTCTTTAAGTTGTTGAGGCCCTTGAGATGTTTCTGTAAATATGTTAATGCTTTATTTTGTATATTTTGAGGATTATAATTTAGTAGTTATCGAGAAAGAGGTACATAATTGACAGCCGTTTTACATGCCATTTCTCAACTGATATCGTCAACCTTAAACCTTAGTTTAAAAAAACGTAAAGCTAACTTTAAGCTAACTAATAATACTTTTTTTCAATATTCCGAAGGTTTTAAAATTTTATGAACTTAAGATGCTTGTATACTAGTCGAATATAATTTTTATTAAAACCATCTTAGTCCTTTTCGTAAAATATCGAAGTTTAAAATTGTGCTATTGGTTGACCTATTCCTCTAGCGACAAGAATCCTGCACACTCATTTGTTCCCTCGCTCCTCCCCACTATTTTCGACCTCCTTAAATGTGATGCATACGCACTGTTATTCACTATATATGTCAAATTAAATACGACGCATAATTCAAATACAATATCAGAGATCATAAACAATATTTCCCATCATTTACAAATCATTTTTGAAATATGCTAAAAATCATGAAATAGTGCACTTTTTAAATTATCTATTTGTTCGTAGCGGCAAAGCCGCACCTAGTAGGGCGGGAAAACTTAGTACGTTTATTTCTGACCTATGTTGAAGGGATTAAAACAATTTCCAGCTTTTCCGTATTTAATTCCGAATTCGGCCTTTTTTTTTTTCATTTCCTACCACTGGGCTATATTCCGTAATCAAGAGTTTAAGCCATAACTCTGAAAATATCCAAAATAAAGCCTAAAATAATTACAAAATCCTCAATAAATTAATATATATATATAAATTAGAAACAGGGTGAACTGATAACCTCGTCTGTTCTGGCTTCAATCACTTGATTAACGAATTAGGCAAAACTTTGCATTATAATTGTAAAAATTCAACAAAAATATTAAGTACACATTTCAATCAGAATTTTAACCTCTACAACATCTGTATTGACAATGTTTTTGATAGAGTTAGTTTTTTTTAGATATTGTTATGGTAATTAATAAAAATGTGTTTTTTGACTATAAATCTGTACATATCTTCAACCACTCACCTAGTAAGAGGGGGGAAACTTAGTACATTCATTCTAGACTTTAAGTAAAAGGATTAAAACAATTTCCAGTTTTCCCCTAATTAATTCCAAATGCGGCCTTTTTTTCCTCCCCTACCACTGGTCTATAAAGAGTTTTAAAGACTAAAATTCTATGTGCTCTAAGTTTTTTTTTTTTTTTTTTTTTTGGCGGGGGGGGGGGGGGGGATGCCAATTTCGAGTGGGAAGAAAAATCTTGATTATTTATTGTGACAATAAAATGACACAGAACAGTTTTTTTTTTTTTTTTTTCTTTTTTTAATTTAAGCAGTTTTAAAGAGTTTTGAAACTTTAAGTATTATTACTGTGAGATGTGAAGAAAACGGGGAAACGAAATTTTGAAGGTGAAATTCAGATAAAATTTTAATGAAATGGATATGATGGAATGAATAGTTAATGAAATTTAGGACCGATTATTTTTTCACTTAAAGTAACAAATACAGTAGAGCAATTTTTTTTTTTAACCTTTAACTGATGTCAAAGAAATTGTCACATAACTAGTGTGAAGCGGTCTGTGAGACCGCTCCAACGAAAGATGAATAAAAGCCGCGATAAATTCATAGGATGTTGTTTTTGTACTAAACTTTTTGCACAGGAGTGTTATAATTAAAATTCACCTATTCAAAAGTCTGTGGTGTTAGTACTAAAGTGAAACAAAATTTCAGTAGTGTTTGTAATAAACTGAAATTTGCAAGTTAAACTATGAAAATTTAAAAAAGCACTAGTCTGTGAGACCGGTAACATCAGTTAAAGAATAAAAAAAAAAAGTTTTAAACAGTTTAAACTTTGGCATTGTGGAGAAGGGAGTAAAAAGGGGAGGTGAAATTTCAGAAGGTTGGTTAGCAATGGCGGTTTTATCTTTATTTTTTAAATCAGAAATAAAAAGAAATGCAGAAGAGTTCCACCCCCCGATTAAGAAATAATATGACAGTAATGCACTTTAAAGGGCTTTTAAAAATTTTTGTATGAAAATAAGCACTTTCAAGCACAAAAAAAAACCTTTTGAAAAATGCAAGTACTTTTAAGGACCGTACGAATCCTGATATATTAAAAATTTCCCGACTACAGAGTAGTCCTGCACGGGTCAAGTTGCACCAGACACAAAACCGAATATTATACTTAAGTCAACCCGCAACTCGACCCGAACCCTCCAAAAATATTTCCTCGATCCGCAACCTGGCCAGAATCAGCCAAAATAATTTCCGGCAACCTGAAACTCAACCCAGGCCTATTTCAACACGAACCCGAAATAAAAGGAAAGGAAATCCTGTTTTATTGATATTATGAAATGTAATCTACAATTACATCTCTAATAACAATGTTTTATGTAGGCAAATGGACAAATGTATATACTTTAATATTCAAACATATGTGGGTATCATGCCCACAAGTACTTGAAGTGAGGACAGCTTGTTAAAAAGCGCCATCGATATTCACCATCATGGTTGATCTCAATGGCGCTTGCTGACAAGTTGTCCACAACATGGCTCACAATCACATGACACACCTAAGTGATGTAGGATAGGTGGGGGCTAAAGTTACGCACTTATTAATTTTGATTTTTAACGAGCACATTGATCTAAACTTATGTGACGACTGATTAAAATGTTGTATTAAAACCTTAGGCACGTTCCACTATCAAACGACATTCTGTCAAATTATAATTCCGTGAGAAATTGTAATTTTAAAAAAAACATTGCTCTGCGTATCTTTGCCCTATTCGTTGGGCTAAAAGTATGCAGTGATGAGGCAAAAGATTCGCAGTGCGCATTTTTTCCCCATTACGGCCGGATTTTGCCCCTATTTTCACTAAAATGAATGAGTAATGTAAAAGCATTAGTAAATTTTGATAATATTTAAACTGAAAATTCTAAACTAGACCATGAAAAGAACAGCGGTCTGCGAGATCACAAATAGCAGTTAACCTCCAACTGTTGTGACAAAAATCGTTTCATAAATACTGTAAGTGGTTTCCGAGACCGCTTAATCGTTGATTGAATAAAATGGTTGACTGACTCATAAGAGGCGGTTTCTGCGCTAAACTTTATGCAAAGGGCTATTATAGTAAAATTTCCCGCATTCAGAAGTCTTCAGCTATACTTCTAATTTACCAAACGAATCAAAGTTAAACTAACATAACTACTTAAATTGAAAATTACAAGTTAAACGGTGAAAACTGAATATTGCAGCAATCGGCGAGACCGTTAACAGGAGTTAAGGATTAAGGTTTAAAACAAAAGCGATTCATGAAACAATATTGATTTTTAAAAGTAGGTAGGTAGATACCAACGTTCTATATTAAAAAAAAAAAAAAAAAAAAAAAAAAAAAAAAAAACTTAACTAGAAAAAGGAAAATGTAGTTTACTAACTTATATTAGTTAAGCAGCTATTATATTTCATATAATATAAATTTAGAAATTGTGAAAAGCTTTGCATCTAGCTAAAATGATAGGGCAAAGTCCCATATCTTAAACATGTTCGTATCTTTGTCCCAAGAAGGATGCGTACTTTTACCCTATTCTGCAGTATTTTGCTTAACCGGCTACCTATAAGTATAAACAAATGTGATCGAGGTAAACTACGGCATTTAGAAGCTAAAAATATTTCGATCTCCACTAAAATTTTGGTTTTGTAAAAATTCCAGGTACTATCAGCTAAAAAATAAAGTGAAATTTAAAAAATATTAGATCAAAATTCGAAAATTTAAACTTACCTCATTTTCTTAGCACAAATTGCTACTTTTAATCAAAGGTTTAAACAAATGACTAGTACACTTGAAACAAAACTGCCACCTATTGGTCATGAGAGCCGAAACGTTGCTTCATATGAAATCAGCCGGTGCGTATTTTTGCCCCGCTCATATCTTTACCCCTACCTACCCTATATCTCTCTTTGCATGAGAAAGTAAAAACTCGGCATTTTATCGCTCAAACTCACGTAAAATTAAAATGCAGTTGTTTATATTTAGGTTTTTTCCAAGTCTAAGATTTTCACAAAAAGTTTGAGCAGAACAATTTTTCAGATAAAATAAATACATATTTCAATATGAATGAGCTATTATTAAATTTACTCCTTAACCTTTAACTGATGTCACAGAAATTTTCACAACTAGTGTGAAGTCAATTAGTGTGAAGTTGTCTGTGAGACCGCTTTATCGAAAGATGAATAAAAGGCACGATTAACTCATAGGATGGTGTTTTTGTACTGAACTTTTTGTACAGGACTGTTATAATTAAAATTTACCTATTCAAAAGTGTCTGGTGATAGTACTAAAGTTCACAACGGAACAAAATTTCGGTAGTGTTTGTAGTTAAACTGAAAATTGCAAGTACATAAATAATTGCAAAACTATAAAAATTAAAAAAAAAGCTGTGGTCTGAGAGGCCGGTAACATGAGTTAAAAGTTAAGAAAAAAATACATATATAAGAAATGTGATAAATTCTTTTTATTTAAGGCACAGTTAAGAACCATTTATCCTTCTCTAGGAATAGAAAAATTTTACCAACATTTCATTTTTCATATACACGCAAACATATGTATAATATTTCTGATAGTTTTAAAACACATACCCATGATATGTGTGTATGGATAGAAAAGTGCCCAATATTCAGAGTTAGATGCATAGGAGAGAGTATGGAGGAATGGGACACATTTTACAAAAATAAGAAAATGAACTTTGTTTGAGGCAAAAACAATATTTCAGTTTACAGAATACAAAATGAAACACTTTCTAATGTCCCTGAACAATATAGAAACATAATTTTCAGAAACAATTTTATAATTAAAGAAATTGCAAGTTTCAAAATTTGTCCCATGCTTAGTTTAATCCATGCTTAAAGGCTTAGTTTATATTATGGATAATATACAGTATAATGTTCCATAAATAGGGAAACTATTACATCTATGCATAAACAAGTCATTAATATTCAGAAAGCATAAAAAATATATGAAGCAAAATCACTTCTGATCTTGAAATAATCTTTTACTTTATACAATTGAAATCTTATGCAACTTTTTTCAACTGGAGATTTTGCTACCATTGCTTCATCTAGTGTGCGATTGATGAAATGTCTAGAATGATCATATTCAAAAATTTTTATTACTACCAAAACAAAAACAAATTTTGCAGGAAAGTAAAAGAATATATAAAATTTATTAAGTTAAACCACCTCTTTGCATGTTCGCCAACATAAATGAAAAATAGTGGAACTTCGAAGGATCACTTTTTGCTTCCTAATTGGTTTGATTAAGAGTATCAACAATAACACAGATTATAAAACATGTAAGCGTGAGGGAGGGGGGTGTGTTATGAAGAAAATTTTTAAAGTAAAATTTTTATTGTATAAATTTTTTTATAAACAAACTTTCAATTTTATCCATTGCTGGCACATCTGCCCAATACCTAGATTTTTAACCTGAAAAAAAAAATATTTTGGACATTCTTTTGAAAAATCAGTCAACCCGAACCCGACACACAAGATTCAAAACCCAAACCGACCCGATCCGAACCAAAAAAGTAAGGTAAACCCGACCCGATGCCGGAATCTAGTACAATAAATACCGATTACACGGCACGACTCTAATATTAAGAAAGATAATTTTGGTATACATTTTAAGTATTCTGCAGAAGAATAGTGGAATATTTAGCCTTCATTATCAGTCAAAGGGTGGGGGGGGGGGGGGGTACTATTCATTGCATCACTAATTAGAAATAAAATATTTAATCTGCTAACCATATTGCAATAAAATATTATTTTTTACATAAAACATTGGAAATTGCACGCATGCAGTAAACACTGGTGTAAAGAATAGTCATTTGACTGAACGATAAATATTTAACAATAAAATAATAGGATGATATCGCATTAATACCTGCTAAAATCATGTTACATTATAATTCGAAATCAAACGGTCTTACTGTGTAGTTCATTTTTACTTATTAGGAGTCAAGGAGAATGGAAATATAACAAAATTTAACCCATAAAGACGAAATATTTACTTACATCCTAATTTGAAATCATAATCAAGATGGATACCTTGAACACCTCTGTGGTTGCGTGAATAGTCATTACGTCATCATTGAAGTCCTTTCTCATTGGCTGACATGGGAGACTAAGATATTTCATGTATTTCTACTATGCGAGTGGTAAACATTATACCCGGTTACAGATAAAATTCTAGTAAACATGCAGATTTCTGTAGTTTTACAAAAACTAGTTTTGTAGGATTACAGATTTTTTTTTTACAGTGTAAGGCTTTAAATTGGACGATCATCAGTCCTTCAATTTCAGGATAGATGACCATATGAAATCGAGGAGAGATGGCCACTTTTAATCAATATTTCAAAATTATACTTAGTGATGGTTTTAACTAAATATAATTAAATTTAAAATAAATATGTAACGTTTACGTTTATAAATATATTAATTGATATAATTATTTAAATTTTAACTAATATAAATATTTTAATAATAATAACAATAATATAATAAGACCTAACGATTAATTTGTTTCAGAAAATACTGAAAATTGTCGGAAAGTTTCATAAAACAAACTGATAAAGTTGATAAATAAACTAAATTAACGTAATAAACCTACAATTAACGCGAGAAAAAAAAACACGACAATTCCAGTAGCGAAGAAAACAAAATACATTTAAATTATCATATTCTACAGATTCCGAGTAAATGGAATTGGATTAAGATCACTGTGTTGGTTGTGCAAAACAACATAATATCACATCCAAAAAGAATGTCTGTATACAATGCGTAAGGTACAGTCGAGGAAAAAAAAAAGTAAACACCCCCTACTAACTCCTCAACAAATTATCGTAGAAGAAAGTTACTAGTACCGAACGATTGGAAATAAAGTCTACTTTTAAATGATGCATATAAAATTTGCTTAGAGGGCCACCTACATATTAAAACAAACCATAACTTTGTTTTTTTCAATAGCAGTACCCAATTCTGACAGCATAAATGAACTCTACACCCTTCAATTAGCCGAAAAACGAATTTTTATGCAATTCGTACCATAAGTTTCCGAGAAATTAATTATTTTAAAACGAGTGTATTTTAAGGGCTGTATCCAAATTGAAGTTCCGTACTGGATTGTTAACCGAGAGAGCCGCTTCCTTGATCAAGGCACCTTAAGCGCCACTAAAGGAGTCAATGAAGCGTGTTAGATTACAGTACGGCAGAATAAATTTCAAAATGTCTACTCACTTCCATCATAGACGGCCCCTTAAACCATCATTTTGCCGTTTTTTAAGCATAATTTGAAAACTACTTGGAAAAAAAATGTGAAATTTTTGAATTTCTATAAAGCAGGACTTAATAAATCTAAATCCATCAAAAAAATTGTAGGTTGCAATTCATAATTTTTTCGAATATTAATTTCATAATTCATAATTCATATCATAAAATTATAAAAATTGCAAATTCAGCTTATTTATGTTTGGGTATATTAGTATTATTACCACAAAAAAAATAGCACATTAGGAGCATAATTTCGGGAGATATAAATAAAAATATGAAAATATAATTTAACATCAGAAGAACTAAATTTTGAATGTTAATAATTCAAAAACTTATCATTCAAATGACTTGAAATTTGGTGTCTAGGCATAGTTTGAACCGAAGATTTGAAATATCTCGTTAAAATTGGGTATTGCCATTGAAAAAAATTAAGTTAGGATTCGTTTTAATATGTAGATGACACCCTAAGAAAATTTTATATACATCATTTAAAAGTAGACTTTATTTCCAATCGTTCGGTACCAGTAACTTTCTTCTATAATGATTTGTTGAGGAGTTAGTAGGGGGTGTTTACTTTTTTTTTCCACGACTGTACCTGAAGTGGTTACATGAAACGTGTACAAATTATCAAGACCTTTGCCAAGCATGTGGTAAAGGTCTGCCATTTAAACTTCAATTCTGTCTAACACTTTTTGTTTTCCATATTTAATTATTTTTTGCATAAAATATTATGAGTACATGTATAAGAATTTAAATATGCATCAATATTTCTTGTATTTGCATTCAAAGAATTATTATTTCAATCTTTAAAAACTATGGCCATCTATCCTAAAGTTACCCTATATTATATATAACTTCGCACGTTTCAAGGAACTAGCGTAAATTTATCGATAAATTTACCATATAACGTTACATATTTCAAGCTTCTCTGTAAAAAGAAAATCCATTAAAATACAGAAATTTTACTTGCAAATGGGACAACCGAAAAATTTCCGTATCCTAAAGAAATTTTTTCCCGTAAATTCAGTGAAATTTTCCGGGGTTTTACA
This sequence comes from Maratus speciosus, assembly GCA_963932465.1. Taxonomy (NCBI): domain Eukaryota; kingdom Metazoa; phylum Arthropoda; class Arachnida; order Araneae; family Salticidae; genus Maratus; species Maratus speciosus. The sequence goes on along the minus strand of OZ010793.1, from coordinate 396,683,559 downwards.
CAACACAACCGGGGTTTTACAAAATTGCTCTTTTAAAAAACACTTCCATGATTATAGAAAATATTTTAAAATACATCCATAGGAGAAAATAACCACATAAATAATTGTTAAAATATTATTACGCAATGGTAGGCAGTCCTGGTGCGTAATGTACATTACGCACAAACACCTCGATTATATTTTATAAAGATGTTGACACTTTGATAATTAAAAAAGAATCAAAATGTTTCAGAAAATTTAAAATTTTAAGCTTTAGTTTATAACGTTTACGGTATACCATAATTTTAAGGATAAAATGGTAAATTGATCTACGAAACAATAAGAATAGTTGATAAATATTACATTATAGTGAACATATTAAAGTGCTCTAATTGCATTGAGAAAATATTATAGCATTTTTTTCATTTATGCATTGTAAGATATATATATATATATATATATATTTAAATAAAATTGATTAAAAATCACTTTAAAAAAATCAAGAAAAATTCGTTAGTTTAGCTATCATTTCGACTGACATTGAAAGTTACGTTTTTCATTCAATTGGTATTCACGATTTATACATTGTAAAAAAAAAAATCTGTGAAATTAAAGGGATTTTCGCACCAGGGGAAGACCGTTTAATTTACAGAAAATATCTCTCATCTGTTCATTAAAACAGTTTTTTCTGTAAAAAAGTATAGATTTCTTTTGTAAAAATTACAAAATCGATATTTTTTACTGTCTAAAAGAAAATCAGCTTGTTTCTGCAATAAATATGAATTTTATAATTTTTACAGAAAAAAGTTTATATTTTTTACACAAAAGACTGTGTTAATGAACAAATTACGGATATTCTCTGTAAATTAAAAGGTTTTTCACTGGCACCAAAATTGATAGTTTTTTCCGTTAATTTGACGGATTATTATATATATATATATTTACAGAGTTTTTTTAACAGTATTGTTTTAAGGCAAACGAGTTATTTCTCTTAATCGGGCTGTACGTGATAGAAACATTTTTTTTTTCAAAATTCATGCTTGAAAAATATTTTTAAAACTATTAGAAAGCAGTAAATTGAGATTACAGCTTTAAAAAAAACTGCATTTGAAAGAAAAGTTTTTTTCTGTAAAAATTACAGGTATTTTTTTACAGTGTATAAACAATTCACGAAAATAAAATCTCAACTATTCCCCATCAAGCAAAAGATATAACAGGTCTTGCTATTATTTATATTATTAATTGTTTTATAAAGGGCAACTTTAAAAAAAAAAATCCATTAAAATATGAAATTGTACTGGTAATCAGGACGCCAGTACTATTTCCGTATTTTAAGAGAATTTTTTTTTAAATTTCCATGAAAATTTCAGGTTCTTTTTCCTTACCACAAAATTACCCCTTTTTTACATACATTTCTACATATATCATGCATCATACTTTTTTCCATGTTTTAAAATTTTCATTAAATAAACTGTTATTGGGCAAAAGTCTTTTTTTCAAAGACAAACTCGCACTGTCAGAAAAAGTCGGCAATTTACACTAAATTATCCCTCATTTTTTAACAATATTTTCCGTACTCTTAGAAAACATATTTATCCATGAATTCTTCCCAAATTCTGTAAAAGATCGTGAAATTCCGTTCATTCCTATCACGCATGCGCTCTATTAATACTAAAATCCGAATTTATTTAAAAAATGAAAAAGGAAAAATTCTATACATAAAGATTTCTAATTTAATTAAAAAAGAAAACAGTTTTCGAATTTAAAAATGAATAACAATTACTTTTCTCATCCATTCAAAAATTCTCACTTTTTTTTGAAATTGTATAAGTTGAATAAAGTTAAATAAAGTTGAATTTGTAAAGTTGTTTATATAAAAATATTCGCATTTAAAAAAAAATAATAATGAACAGATTTAAAAGATATTTTAATTTAAATATTAAATGGAAAAATCTATTCTACTCAAAAAAGAGAAAAAAATTCTGATCGAATAAAAATATAATATTCATATTATACATCTAGCAATCTTCTTAAAAATATTTATAATTTATATTTTTATCATCTACTAATATTAAAGTATTAAGACCCCAGACACAATCTCATTAAAAACGAAACTTCCCGAAATTAACTTCAAAATTAAAAGCTTTTTAAAGAAATTAATCAAACTATACCCATCTGAAGCAAACATATTTACTTCAAAGTGTTTTGCTACTGTGCAATTGTAGTCCAATGGTTAGCATATTCGTCACGTAACACTAAGAGAGATGGTTCTATTCCATATCAACAACTTTTATTTTTCCCCCTTTCTTCAATTCACGTATATTTTTCCTCCGGTAACGGAGAAAAAATAAACGGATGTTAGCCAATTAACGGAAAAATCCTGGCAGCAGTGCTACCAGGAGAATTTCAGTGAATTGAAGAAAGTATTTCTGAGAGTGCGCATCTCTGTGAATTTTCATCATCACTTTTCAGAGACACACTTACAACAAGCTTGCTATTTACGTCAATCTGCCAGAAAACAACAACCCGAAGTAGAGAACTTTGACTTTTCAGCATATCACCATGACCACTGAGGTACGATTACACAAACCACTTCTTCAAATATCGTAAATTTTTTTAGATGCCTTTTATGAAGCACATGCAAAGTGTGATAAAATAAGTCCCTTTGATATATGATTTTCCAAATGAATATAATTATGAATGTTTTAAATATGAATCACATACATAAAAAAACTTTATTAAAAATAATGATTGTTTTCTTCCTCTTGTGTTTTTGAGAGAAGTTTTTTTTATGTACTCTTTTAATTCTCTATTTATTTGTGTGTTGATCTACTAAAATTCAAATAAAGATAGTAACTGTATTAAATAGGATTATTTACTACTTGGTGCTAAAATAAATTATCTTTATTGCTTATTATAACTTAAATAAATAATTTTATATTATATATAGTTATTATACTTGAGATACACTGAATGTTTTGTGAACAATATTATTAAACGGAATATCCTTAAAAGTATTTGAGACCATTTTTGTTAACACGTTAACCGCCACGTCAGCCACCGGTGGCTGACAGCGAACTTTCCGTTTAAAACGCGTCATTCACCGATGGCTGACGTCTAAAATATGATACAAAACTGAAAAAATATACATTGTTTTAAATAATTACTGAACAAATATTTAAAATTTACCTACCTTTTATTTATTACAGGATTATACTTTCTATAAAAATTACCTTAAATATTGTAAATTTTCAGCGCTTCAGTGTCAGTCATCGTGGCACTCAACGTGTTAAAGATTACTAGCTTGCGATAGATAAGTCATACTTAATTTAAGCTAATAATAAAAAAAAGCTTCAATTCTTCCTTTTCAACTGCAAATATTTTCAATGTTCTTCACTGACGCTTCATTGGAAATTTTGTCGTTTCATTAAAAATATTTTCAGGGAAAATGTAATATTTGAAATTTTAGCATTCTGCTGGAAATATTTTCAAAATAAAGTTAATATTTGCACAATATTGGCGGTTTTTTTTCTTTTTTTACAATGAAAAAGAAGCAAAAAAAAAAAAAAAAAATCTAATCAGTTACTATGTTTTCTAAACACAGCGATTTCTAAGTAACATTTAACGAAATTGTACTATTTCGAAAGGAATATAGAAATATTCTGGAAAATATATGGAAAAGTCTTCCATTTTTACAGATTTGTAATTTCAAAAGGTCATTTACGAAAATTTTATATAATAATTATTTTTTTTTTTTAGAAAAAATATGTTCCATAAAATTTAGCGTAGGTATTTCTGCATTTTTCTGGTGTTTTATTTGGTGATTGTTTTATAAAAGAAGGAAATATTACGATAAATTTAACTACATGAAAGATTTGTTCGAATCCCTTTCCTCGGGAAAAAAACTAATGTTAAGTTTTTAATGATACAGTTAGATATATTTTTAAATTGTAATAACATTTTTATCTTTAATATTTGCATACTAATATTTTCCTTTTCTTTTGCAGGTAAGTTCTATTTGATATCTTATCATGACTTCTTTTCAGGAAAATAAGACATTAGGAGTAAGTATAATTTTATTGTTTCTGTGTGACGTTTTATATTCTTGTAGGGTAACTCTACGATAGGTGGCCATAGAGGAGCGACGGCCAGTCTAAATATCTCCGAAACTTGATCATAGATTGCTATATAAACATTGTTCGTATGAAATAGTTCAACGACTTTATTTATAGTGACGTACAGTTGTGTTTTTCCATTATAAAAAGAAAGTGTAATTTTAATGTAAATTAAATAGGTGGTTGAATATTTTTTTTGACTTAGGTATCAAAATGTTTTGCAGTACGTACGTTATGTATATTTTCTACTATGTGGACTTTTAAGGCACGTATATAAGCTAATCTTTACTTGTAAGACTAAAACAAAGGCGTACAATGGCTATGGATGCTTTAAATTGGGCGACCATCAGTCCTTCAATTTCAGGAGAGATGGCCACCTTTAAACAATATTTCAAAATTATACTTATTGATGATTTTAACTAAATATAATTAAATTTAAAATAAATATATAACGTTTACGTTTATAAATATATTAATTGATATAATTATTTAAATTTTAACTAATATAAATATTTCAATAATAATAACAATAATATAATAAGACCTAACGATTTATTTGTTTCAGAAAATACTGAAAATTGTCGGAAAGTTTCATAAAACAAACTGATAAAGTTGATAAATAAACCAAATTAACGTAATAAACCTACAATTAACGCGAGAAAAGAAACACGACAATTCCAGTAGCGAAGAAAACGAAACACAGATAAATTATTAGGTTCTACAGATTCCGAGTAAATAGAATTGGATTAGGATCACTGTGTTGGTTGTGCAAAACAATATAATAGCACATCCAAAAAGAATGTCTGGATACAATGCATAAGGTACCTAAAGTGGTTCTATGATACTTGTAAAAATTATTAAGACCTTTGCCATGCATATGGTAAGATTTTACGAAAAAAGTGAAATATTGAAATTATATACTTCAAATTTTGTTTATTCGAGTTTTCTTCACTCATTCTCCATCATATAACTGCATCTTTACAAATTGCTATATGTTTTTCATGATTAACTATATGAGATGTGTTATTTTTGGCTATTTAAATTAACTTTTTCTTTCTTGTATTGGATGGCCATCTCTCCTCGGCTTTAAGGAGAGATGGCCATCTGCCATTTAAATTTCAATTTTGTTTAACACTTTTCGTTTTCAATATTTAATTATTTTTTGCATGAAATATTATGAGAATATGTATAAGAATTTGAAATATTCATCAATATTTCTTGTATTTGCATTCTAAGAATTTTTCATTTCAATCTTTAAAAACTATGGTTTATCAGTACCAGTATACTCATCAATTCGTTAAATGATATATGCGAAATACATTTAATATGTTGCATGAAAAAGCATCATTTTTATGCACTTATTTTTATATTACAAATGTTGCTCAAATTCTTGCATGATGAAATAAGAACAGTACATGTGTATACAGGGTGATTCAAGAAACTTTTACAAAATGGCATGGCAAATCAGGCATACACCAATGATAAAAAAACACACAGGAACATGGGGTCGCAAACCACTTATTTATTTCACAATAATAGGGTGTTTCATCCTAACTGAACTCGGCTTTACGGTAATAATTTCGAGAAAAATAAAAAGATTGTAATGAAAATTCAACGATATGTACCTTGTTTTCTGTGAAATGTGATAACGTCACGAAAAGGTCTGGAAAAACATGTTGCTCAAGCAATCGATTATGAAATGATAATCGCAGTCAAAAATGTAGGGCGTCAAGTGCATATTGCTGGCGCGTATAATGCAAACTTCTACCCCTTTTGTATGGTGTTATCACATTAACAACAAAGGTGAGAATGTTTGTCAAATGTTTTACTATAATATACTTCAGTTATCTGAACGTTATTACCGCCAACCCAAATTAAGTTAGGATGAAACACCTTGTATTTGTGACTAAATAAGTGGTCTGCGACACTATGTTCCTATGTGATTTTTCATCCTTATTGTATGCCTGATTTGCCATGTCACTTTGTAAACATTTTTTTTAATCACCGTGCCTAGCAGGGTTCGTACGGATCAAGGAATTTTCAGATCAGAAAATTCTTCGGTGCCAGTATTTTCTTATAGAAAATCTCTCCTTAAATAAGGCCAAATTTCGTGCGTTTAACCTAGATTTATTTTTCCATAAAAAAATGCTGACATTTTACCTGGAAAACTACCTGAAGCGTAGGAACCCTTATATATATAGGGGAAGGTGGCCTAAAATGATCCCCTAAAGGGGAAAACTTGTGTAAAATAACATAACTGTTAAAATGAAACTTTAGCCCTATGCTAATATGTTTTACACCATATTATGCATTAGAAACATATTTTAACAATATTTTAAACCCAAATTGAGTAATGAAAAAAATAGATTTTTGAAAAAGTGTCCAAAGGATCATTTTACCCTCACCCAAGGGCAAAATGATCCTTCATTCAAAATTAATTGTAAATTTCTTTTTATGGGCAAAATAAAGGATAAAAAAGTAATTGTGACAATACATAATGAAATAAAATAAGTTTTGTAATCAAATAGCATACATAATTTATTTCAAGTAAATTTTAAAATAAAAAAGTGTCACAAATAATTTTGAAAAAGCAATAAAATGGAATATTTGAAAATTATGACATGGGCTCAAAGGGAAACGTTTGGGGCAGTCACACATTTGGCTCCCATGATGGCTAGGACGCGGTACCGGATTTTCTTCACCCAATGAAATGATAGTAAAACGATCCACATAATGGATCATTTTACCCGGCAACATGGCCTTCTATTTTAGGTCATATAACTGGCTGATGCCGAGAAACATAACAAATTTAGCAAGTGTTATTCAGATCTAAAAACATACTCTATTAAGTAAACCAAGTCATATTTCTGTACATGAAAGACAGCATATCTAAATTAATATCAAAATCAGTGCTTATCTTATAACAGATGTTATAAAAACCACTTTTTCAAAGAATTCTTTTCAGACGCGTAGTACTGCGATCACTTGAATACCGCCATTGCTTCTTCTTCACTTGGCACAACTAGTTTATGTGTTACCCTGTAGATAGCGCGACCTGTCTGGAAGAAAACCTATGTGAATCTTTCTGCCCGCTAGGATAATTTTAGGCCACTTTCCCCTATGCAAGCATTTTAAACATGTAAATTTTTTACACTAACATATTACAAACATTAGCTCTTAATTTTTAGTTTTGTTTAATCATTCGTAACTGGGTTAGTTAATAAAGAATAATTTAGCATAGCAAGTGAAAAATACTTTTGAATTTAGTTAATAAAAATGCCGCTGTGAATGCCAAAGTAAGTGGTAACTTTAGTGAATTAAATATCCAATGAACTTTCCACAAAATTATATTAAATATGCCTTTAATCAAATGAAGTGAAATTAGTTAAACTTTGTATATTTTTCAACTGGATACGTCTTAGTTTTTATTAATAATGAAAAATAAAGTTATATGCTTTAAATTAATTTTGTCAAATTTTTATTAATGAATATTGAAAAAAAAAATAAAGAAAGAAAAAACAGATATGTGTATGAAGAACTAAAACATACATTAGTTAAAAAAAGTACTAGAGTGACTTTTAGTTTTTTTAAATTATTATTATTATTATTATTCCAATCCTTTTTTATCTGTTGTTTTTGCACAAATAATTACTGATAATTAAAATAATATATTTCTAAGCATTATCAAGAGGGTTTTACCCTTTATGTTCTCGTATCTTGTGTACCAATTGGACATGTCTATGCAGTGACTAGATTTTTTTTTTTTTTTTTTTGGTCTTTGTCTTTGTCTTTGAAGTTACTTCTGTTATTGTCTGCGTGTAGTAATGATAGTATATATATTTTTTTTTTTCACTTACTAATATTGCTTCATTTATATTTAAAAAAGTAGTATTAAAACAAAAGGAAACTTTGCTGAAAGCTATATTTCTGAGACTTTTATTTCAAACATAATGTTTCATTCTTTTAAGTTGGAAGTTCTATTTTTTTAACCTAAAAGTCACGCGATTTTTACGACTTTTTGTTTGATTACAAAGAAAAGAGATACCACCCTAGGACTTTTTGCATTATATGTATTTACAATTCAGTTATATATTTAAATATTTTTGTGTAAAAAAAAAAATTAACAACACGCTTTGTGCGACTGGGAGTACCTGTAGGTGTGCGCCGTGAACTTAGAACCGAGAAACCGTTTTTCTTTGGTCACAAGCATATCTTAATCAAATTTCCTCACGCAATTATGAAAGAGCATTAAATTCTCTGGATCTTGTTTCAAAGTTTAACTCAAAAAATTGATTTTTGACAAAATGGAGGTCATTTGAACAAAAAAGGGTAATTTTTTCGCCCTTTTTTTTTATCTTTTCCATGTCCGAAAAAATAATTAATCAATGAAAATTATACTTTTCGGTGGTATAAGCTCCAGAAAAAACGATTACGTTTATTTTTTTTAATTAAGGAAATAATGGCCTTATACTTCCTAAGAAATATGTCCGCCCAGTAAGTAAATAAGTTTAAAGTTTTACAACGGCGCTAAATTCAACGAACAAAAAGGAAATTTTGACCCAAAGGAGTAGAATTTCCCCGTAAGTTGAAATTAGGGACTTATCTAAAAGAAAAAGTTTTGATAAGAAAAATATTGGAAAGTCATAATACTGTCAAGTATAGTGTAGAAATATTGTCATATCTATTTAATTTTGATGTAACAAGATATTTTCCAAACGTCTTCAAAAAATCTTCCATAGCCTATTGACATATTAATAGAACGAAAGATAAGCATATCGGATACATTTCAGTAAATGAAATACACATTCTTTAAGTTTCAGTAAATCTTATTATTATTATTATTATTATTATTATTATTTTGGATAGGAAATTTAAAACTTTTAAACCATCAATTAATTGTTTTCTAAAATTAAAAAAGAAATGGTCCCGAGAGGTTTAGTATATGCATCGATCCTCGCAGATCCCGAAATTCTGTGTTGTCAATATGTAATCTCTAGATTTCGATTACACAGTGAAAAGTATATGCAGCAAACGCCCAAAGGATGCCTCTTTTTTTTCTTAGTTATCAAAACATTTCTAAAATGTATGCTTAATTTAATATTTTATGCATTAAAAGTTGACGAGTTATGAATAAGGTTTTAACACTTCACATAAAATTAAGTATATATTTTAGAAATATTTTAACAACTATGAAAAGAAAAGAGCCATCCTTTAAGAAAAAAAATAAGTAATATTAATTAACTGAAGAGATATTTTAAATATTCCAAATCCACTGGTTTAACTACAGCGAAGTGAATTGTAGAGTTGGCTAACAAACAAAAGCCTTAATATTAATCAATCCTGACCATTGAGAATGCTGCACAATATGATCAAATAAAAGTAAATGTTCAAGAAATTAAAGGCCACCGTTAAATAGAACAATTTGTAAAAATCGCATATACAAAAAGGTGCATACAGCTGTTTAGGAGATTCTAAAGCTCCATCGTCAGTGCAAAGTTTAAAATTAATATTTAAAACCTAGAAATATGTGAGTGAGAGAGACGCAACTACCGTTTAAATAATGTTATTCTCAAAAACGGTTACATTACTGAACAGTTTGCTACAAACTTTTTTACAGTGCATATATAGAGAGGAAATTCGTTACAGAAATATTTATCATGTATATATTTATAACTTTAAGATACTTGGCGGCGAAAAAACGGTTATTTCTCTTTTGCCGATGGTTTGTTTGAAAAAGCCTGCTTAGAAATCTACTAAACCTAACTTTAGTCATTATTTGTGATTCATTTTTTGTGGTTATGTGAAATATTGTGCCTATTTCTTGCAAAAACTGTGTTACTGATGATTACAATATTTTAATACGTTGATTTTTTGACCACGTTACAATGATTTTGTTGATGAAGCGGCGTGTCGTGATGTGACAATTCATTCATTGATAAGAGGAGATGTCAAGTTGAGGTTTAAAAATCACTAACTTTTCGCTAATCGTTTGCTTTTTTTTTTTTTTTTTTTTTTTTTTTTTTTTTTTTTTTTTTTTTTTTTTTTACAAAAATGAGTTTAAAGTGCGAAGTTTATAATTTACGCAGAAGAAAATGGCGTGCCGCTGAAACAGTGGGCGAAATGATCGAAAGAAGATCCAGTCGAAATGAAGCTGGTAGGCTTAGGCGAGCCACAGAACTGAACATACCCGAGCATCACCAACGCACCCTAGATATTTGAGAAAGCCTTCACTCGCGTCACGAAAACGTCACACAAAGCAGAAAAAAATCCGAACAACTTGCATGGTTCGTTCTTTTTTTGGCTCGTGGAATTATTAATTATCTTTAGAAAATAAGAATTTAGAAAATAAGAATTAATAATTCCACGAGGGAACAAAGTCGAAATAAGCAAGTTGTTCGATTTTTTTTTTTTTTTTTTTTTTTTTTTTTTTTTTTTTTGCTTGCTGTGTGTGACGTTTTCGAGACGCGTGTCAAGGCTTTCTCAAATATCTAGAGGGCGTTGGCATAACTGTGGAACTATGACTGAGGTTTGCGATTTTTAGCATAGATGCTCTGCGCGGGATTAGCTAGTTTAATATATGTTCGTAACTCTGGATTTGCTATCAGGATGTTGATATCTAGTGCATTTTCGTAATATATTTTCGAAAGCTGTTTTCCAAAATTTTAAGTATTTATTAAAATAAATAAATAAATAACTTTTATTCAAGCAAAACTTTTAAATCCATTGTTCTTTAAAAAGTGTTTACAATTTGCAGGGAGAAATTTTGAAAATAGAATGCCAGTATCATTTATTCAATTTTAAACATTAAAGACTAAATTTTTAAAATCTACTGGACAATGAATATTGCTCAGATTATATTCTTCCACTGATTAATAAGGCAGGAAGCGTTTGTGGAAATCTTTGACGCATAATTTCTAACGATCTAAGGAAAATACGTAATTAAGTTCTTTCAAAGATAACGCGTTTTCATAACATGAATGATGTTTAAATATTTACATTATACTTTAAAAGTGCAAGTTTCCTTTCAAAGTTATTCTATTATGTAATTTTTGCTTTTAAAAATTGGATCTTCTTGCGGCAAAATTTGAGTTAAACTACACGACGGAAAATATCAACTTCAAAGTAACAATTTGATCATTCTTTATAGATCACTGATTATTTCGAGCTATAATTAAAACAAAACAGAAAAAATTAAATTTTCTTCTTTATATACTATATGTTAAATATTTCTAAGTAATGCAACTTTCTTCATATCGCCATTTTATCTATATATTACATAGCTTTAAATGTACTTTATAGACTGCTTTTGAAAACACTTTTTTCGTTTTCATAAAAAAATTGATATATATTTTAAATTTTACATATTTATCACTATCTGAAATTTCACATATTGTAAAAATTGATCATGTTACACACTGTAAACTTACATGAAAGTTTATTTTAAAGTCTGCAGATTTGGATTTATTCGGAATTATTATAATTATATCTAAAAATTTAAACAATGAAGCATGGTTGTTAAAATTATCAGTTTTATATTTACACTTTATTTTAAATAAATATAAATTTATATCAACTTTATATATCTTTATATTTAGTTTTAAAATTATAGATAAAGGTTTTTAAGTTAAAAGGGCAGTTGAAGGCAAAATCTGGAAAAAGTCTTTTTTTTTTATTAGTCCGCGGTACGGTATGCTATTTCTTTCTCCCAGCTTATTTTGTGTCATCTTCAAAAAATAACGTTACCTTACAGAAGCCAGCAATAAACAAAACAGATGCATCATTGTACGATTAAATACTCTACAGCAATTTTTAAAATTTCTAAGCATCGCACATTTTCAATTTTTATACCGTCGTATTGGAAAAAAATGTTCTTTTAAATGCTATTTGTTTGAAAATTGTATCTCCATTTATTTTTAAAATATTAATTTTTTTTTGCAGTTTTTAGCACCATTTGTTTAATTTTGGCAACTCAAGAACCCCATTTACGTAGAAAGTAAAGAGAAAATAGTTGAAAAATAGCAATTATATCTTTTTGTTGCCATTTTCTTATAACAACTGAAAGAAAATGTAATTAAAATACGTGCTATTTTGAAAAAATATAAACGAATGATTTCTGTTAAAACATAGAACTATTTTAAACTATATTTAATTTTAAGTATCTACTATTAATGTTACAAACAAATGAAGAGCTATGAATTATTAGATAGGCGTTTTTTTTTTGTTGAATTTCTTTAATGACGGCATCTTTTTGCTGCATTTGTGTATTATTTTGCGATAATGACATCCTATGCAGGCTTTACTGTAGATGTTTAAATCGTAAATGTGGAATTCTTAAGCGGATGTGAATGACGTCATTTTGCATAAAATAATAGCGTGTGCTTTAAGTCTTAAAATTGAATTATGTTTTGTACCATTTATCTATACATGTATTTTTTTTTTTTCATCGGGGGCGACACTAAATTCGGAAAAAGCAAAATTCCTGTTTTCTAATTTTTTTTTTTTTTTTAAATATTTTGAATTCTTTATTTTTTCCCTGTTTGAATGGTATATTACCTTTGTTTCTACGACAACGAGAAGTTAATTTTTTTTTTAATAATTCAGTTTGTTTACATCCTACATAAACATTACTTACGTAAATTTTAAACTCAATTTTCTCAAAATGTTGTGTTTTGAACTTCGATGTAGCTTTTAATAGAAACTACTATACATATTATTGTCTGTAATTTTGCCTGAATATTTTACACATATCCCTGATCAATGTGAAACGAACTTTTGTTACAAACATATGTACATAATTTTTATTCAAAAGTTTTCTGAGGAAAAATGCAAGTTTTTTGTTCTATAAAGTGGTTTTTATTCCAGGTTTTTTAATAAAATAAGTGGAGAATAACTGTTTTATTTTGACTCATTTGTTTTGTTTAAATATTTGACTTCAATTTATTAGGAATTACTTATATTATGTATATAAACATTTTCAACTGAATAACTTTGGTAGCTTTTGAGAAGTGGCACATTAATTTAATGTGGTATATATAAAATCTTCCAACTTTCCATAATTATAAATTTAATGATAATTAAAAGCAAATTTGTTCTAACAACTTATTTTTTACTATACCAGTCAATTTATTGAGAGATTACATGGAAATAAAATACTATACTGTATGACGCGTTTATCAGTATATCTCCTAAATTTATATTTTAGTGTTATTAAAATGTACATTTTGCCGACTTTAAATGTTTTTTGAAAAATCTGACGATAATATCTAATCTCTGTCATATTTTTATTGTAGTGACTTTCGAGGAGTATTTATCGACCAGTTTCTTTTCATTTCTACTTTTAACACATTTTGAGTTTTACACATTTTGAGACAGGACTTTTTTTTATCCAGAAAAATTATGTTATCAATTTCAGAAAATTTTTATTAATTATTACAATGACATGATTCAAGCTAAAAAGAGCGTCCGCTCTCAATTATTGTAATAGATTGCACAGAATAAATGTTCTATGGCTGTTTTTTTTTTTTTTTTTTTTTTTTTTTTTTAATGATTTTTAAAAGCTTTGATGACATAGCCTTATTCATGGACAATTTTTCGAACTAACATTCATACGTATTAAGATTCAATAAAAAAAAAAAAAAGTAATTAGTGAACGAGTGCGCGGTTTAAATGGAAATGCTTTACATGGTCGAACATTTTGTTTAATCAAAAAGTGAAAATGGAAATGCTTTACATGGTCGAACATTTTGTTTAATCAAAAAGTGAATACAAAAAATTGCCCATGAATGGCGCTATACCATTGAAGCTGATAAAACGCATTTCAAAAAAAAAAAAAAAAAAAAAAAGAAAAAACAAAGAAAGAAAAAAAAAGAAAAGAAAAGAAAAAAGAAAAAAAAAGCGGTCACAGGACATTTATATTTTGTGTAATATTTCAGCATAGGGGCTCTATTTAGCTTGAATCACACCATAATGGAATAGCGTCATCTATGGAAGATCGTCTAAATTTTTATGTGATTAAAAGAAACTTTTAATTATGAGAAACATTTCTGTCCAAACCGCATTCTTGTACGCGAATTAGTACTTTAATGGTGATTGAACTTTAAAATGTGTTAAGGGCTTTTGGGCCAACTTGCTTGTTTAAAGTGTTCCTAATCAATTTTGCTGTAGAATTATATTTCAAAATATTTATTCCTTACCATTTTTTAAAGAAATATCAGCATGTAAGAAATATTTCTAGTTAACTTTTGACTAGAGATAGCACTATACCTTTCAAAATAAGAAAACGTGAAAAAAAAAAAAAAAAAAAAAAAAAAAAAAAACATAAAAAATAAGCAGTCGCAGACCCTTTTATGTACAACATGCGACAATATTTCACTCTGTGCACTTTTTTTTTTTTTAGCTTGGATTACATTCAAAAGGCATCAATTTCGATCTACACGCTGAAATATGCTTTTGCATTCCGCAATTGTCCAAACAAAAAATAAAAAACCGATATATTTTAATAGTTGAAATTGTCGAAAAGAAAAAAGAAAATAGCCATTCCATTGGATATTATCTTTTTTTTTTCCATTTGCTGTACTAAAATAACGTTTTGTAACTGCTTATCTTAAGTTTTTGACGTTTAAATGTATAACACCATCTATTGAGAATGTTTTGAAATATTTTTTTTTATGCGCTAAAAAACTTTCAATTAAGAGAAGCATTTTCTCCGAACCGCATTCTTGTACGCTTGTTATTTTATTTTTCATTGAATTTTAAGGTACGGAAAGAACTTTTAGCCCGCTTTGTATGTTTAAATTTTTCTAAATTAATTTTGCGGTACAATTATATCTTAAAAAGTTAATCCCATGGCACTTTTTAAGAAATACCGGCATAAATGAAATATTTCTAGATATATTTTTAAGTGTGTATAGGTATATTTTCGCTGCATATATATAGTATCGCTGCATTATAAAAAGTATTGCAGCGAAATTAGGGGCTAAAAACACCAAAGCAACACTCTAACAAAATATTTTAACTCTAAATTGTTATAACGTGTTAGGATTCAACGACAATGATATAAGCACATAAAAAAAAGTAGTGTCAATTTTTAAATTACACATCTGTGTAAATAAGGTTACGTAATAAAAAAGTGTATTTATTGTAAAATTACATCTTCCTCTAAATGTGATCAATACAATTAATAATTGCTATGCACCTAGCTAATGTAACGTAAGGCTATACCTAGCTAATGTTGCAAATGTAATACCTGGTAAATGTTATTTAAACTAAGTTTCGCAAAAATGCACAAATATATCCTCTCAGATTCCATTAACAGTTAATCATACATCACTTTTAATGATAGGCCCCTGTTTTTAAGAAATACCGGCATGTATGAAATATTTCTAGATATTTTTCTAAGTGTGCATAGATATGTTTTAAATGCATTATAAAAACTACCGCAGTGAAATTAGGGGCTAAAAATACCAAAGCAACACTCTAACAAAGTATTTTAATTGTAAATTGTTATAACGTGTTTGTATACAACGGCAATAATATAAGAACATAAAAAAAGTAGTATCAATTTTTAAATTACACATCTGTATAAATAAGGTTATGTAATAAAAAAGTGTATTTATTAGAGGAAGTGTAAAATTACATCTCTCTCTAAATGCGATCAATACAATAAATAAATAAGTAAATAAATAGTATTTATCCTAAAGTTATATATCTAGCTAATGTCGCAAATATAACACCTGATAAATGTAATTTAAACTAAATTTCGCAAAAAAGCACAAATATACCCTCTCAAATTCTATTAACAGTAATAATACGTTACTTTTAATGATAGACCCTTCTGAAATATAAATGCATTGTGTTGAGAAATTCCCCACGAACATTTTTATTCCCTTAAATAATAAATAATTCTTACCTGAAACTTATTTGCAAGCCTTATTAACAGGAACTGATATCTGAATGTGCTCTTTCACGCGCCTTATTATATGTCCTCCGTAAAGGCTCATAAAACTGAAACTTTGGAGTAAACTAAATTAATATCGTCCATCTGGGAGGTTTTAACTCAATTAGTATCTGCACTGAACGGAAAAACAAATAAGTGCAGGTTCTCTTGGGACATTCTTTTCTGCTGCATTAATTTTGTCTCTCAAAAGTTATATATTTTATTGATATAAGTTAAGAAATATAATTAGCTTTCAGTCATTTAATTTCTTTTTAGGAATTAAAAGTCGGGAATCACAGTATTTCTTATACAGTATAAATTTGCGAACGAAAAATTCGCATTTATGTGGCTATTTGTGGAATGAGATTTCAAGTGATATTTAAATTTTTGCGTTAAGAAATTAAGGAGGTAATTCATCCTTAGCGCACCAAGAAAGGATTTTTTAATTTTCGTATTATCTGAATTTCGTCCTTCAAGACGGGTATTTCAAGTGCACTCTGAAAAATGTTAAACTCACTTCGTTTCGTTTGAACTACTCTCTAAATGACGGCCGCAATACAGACTCGGCATTTCGTCATATCATAATAATCAAACATTAAAGGCGTAAACTTATTATGTCATATGAGGATAAATAAAATAAAATTGAGGAACCATAAACAACACATTTTCGTAACATGAAAGAGTGATGCTTTAAATAAATTTGAATTAATTCTGTGTTTTATTTCAGAACTTGCAAGCTTAAAAAATCACTTACCTAAAGAGAGAGTTTATCCAATAACTTAATAACCGTGTAGCAAAAACAAAAACAAAAATATTTTAACGACAAAAATGCATTACCAATCCATTCGTTATCATTGAGAACGGATATATAATCAAATTAAGTGCCTTAGGTAGCATGAATATCAACAAAGCAAAAAGCTTTCAAAATCATTTTTGCTACTGCGATAATTTTCAGTAAGCCAATAACAGCCATTTCCCAACATATCTCTGTTTTTCCAATTCGTAAATCAATCCGCAAAAAATCCAGTTGAGTTTTCTAAAACTAAACCTTAGTTCATAAGCAAAAGACACCAAAGTTATTTTCTGATTTTATTCTTTGCACGCGGACGAAGTGCCTATTAATCACCGTGTTTTTCAAAACAATAAAATTAACAATCAATTTGATCCTTTTACATCTGGTTTGTTTAAGGGAATTTTCAATGTCAATATCTCCAAATATAAATATTTTAGAAGGTATTAGATTTTAGAATTTAGAATTTAGATTTGATTAGGTTTTTACTAGGCATGTCCAAAAAAATATTTTTAACGATTTTTAAATAAAATAATTTTATGTAGTTTTATTAAAAAAAAAAACATTTTAAAGAAAAAATGATGTACTGGTATATCAAACGTGAAGCGGGCAACCCCATATTTGTTTAGGACAGTCAGATGAATTGTGCAATTATATATTTTGATTAATAAAACAAATTTCAAATCTGCACATTTGATAGGAAATTTATGTTTGTATACCATTTTATTTACGAAAAGAAAGAAACATAAATTTGGTATCAAAATATTCAGAATTAAAATAAAGTTCATTTTAATATAAGCATGAAAATCATATTTTTTACACTATATCTACCGGTGTCAAATGACACCTTTTAAACTTTTTTGATTTATGATTATTTTACTTGAGATTTTTAAAGCTAATAAGCATTAAAATAAGTTTTCAGTGTATTAAAAATGATTTGGGATAGTTTTAATAAAAAAAAAAAAAAAAAAAAAAAAAAAAAAAAAAAAAAAACACTATTATACTATCCATAAAACATAATCTTTTAAAATGCGTCATTCAACGCAACATCGACAGAAACAGTGTTAAATACATTTAAAGCGACGAATTTCTTTATACGGTAACAAAATGGAATCAGCAGCGTTCTGCTTAATGATTTTATTTCTCTTGATAACTTTTTCTTTTGTATATACTATATACTTCATGTTGCGCTAAAATTTAAATCACTTAGAAAACGCATAGCACAGTTGAAAATTCTCCTTTAGCAATTTTCCGCCAGTACACGGAAATGTATTCGAGATCTTTGCTGTTGCCCTGCATATGATCTGTATAATTTATACACACCAAGTAATAGGCAAAATATTAGTTTAATTAAAAAAATATTAGTTTAATTTAAATGAACGATGAATGCTATGCACACCATTTTATATATCAAGCCTCTTGTGGTGCACTTCAGTGATATATATCAATTTCAAAATGTTTGAAATAGTGTAACATCTTAAAAATGAACCGTAAACGACTTTCCACCATAGGCCGTAATGTAATGGAATTTTTTAGTATCCCTGCAAATGAACTATGAATGCTACACACTTCATTTTCAATGCCGAACATGCTGTGATAAACCTCATTAACGTATATCAGTTGCATGAAATTCCGAGTACATTTACGCGAGTTAGAGTACGGACAAATAGACAGACAAACAGACGGTAGACAGACAGACAGGTCCAATTCATAAACAATTTCAGCTATGTTGAAATGTGTTAAAAAGGATTTAGTAAGTAGATCCTAACTGTACATTTGCCTTTATTTGCTTGTTTTTAATGTAAGAGTATTGACAAAAAAAAAAAAAAAAAAAAAAAAAAGAAAAGAAAAGAAAAGGCATTTTGGCAAATGCTGTACGAATGTTATTCCTTACATTATGAAAATAAAATTCCATTGAGCAGGGATGAGATTTCCGACTTTTTGCATACCAGTATAATCTTAGCGAAAATATTATTTTACTTCATTTAATCGGAACATTTTAGCAGAACGACATTTTCTGTAAGATTATACTGGTATGCAAAAAGTCTACCCTGGTTGAATTCTCTCTCTATTCTAAAAAATAAGAGTAACTAACGCTGTCACCACCACTGTAAATGAAATTTTTGTGACCAGAGGTCTTACTACGTTAATATTAAGAATACTACTGCAAACAAAAATATGGACATGGGTAATATTATAGAGATATGTTTGATAAACACGCTGATGCAGACAGTTTTTAAATCGAGTGTTAAAGTTGGTCAAAATCTTTCCATTAAAGAAGTTTTATTGGAGCAAAAATTATACATAGTAATTTAATCATTTTTTTTATAAAGATAATACATTAGAAGCTCCCGGTGTGTAGACTGCATTTCTTTTTTTAATTTGACTAATTTTTTTATGATTTATTTCCAATTTTAGTTCAAATTTTCAGCATTTCGAGGGATATTTTTTACATATTTTAGAAAAAGTTATTATTTTAAATTGTTGCCAATTGTATAAACAGCGCCAAGAACAACTTTTCCTTCAAATTAAAAATTTATTTACAAGTGACTATTATAAACAGTAAAAAAACTTTCAAATTAGAATTAAATGATTATGTATTAAAAGTAGGAAAATATTGAAAATTATGTCATAAAAACTATATTTACATGTAAATTTTAAAAGAGATAGAAAATTTTAACATAATAAATACATTAATATGCGTTAAAAACCGTAAATGGAAGAAATTACGTCATATTTACAATGACCGAATAATAATATTTCCAAACAGTTTAAATTAAAAAATATATTTGCATGACATATTTATTTCACATTTCTAGGTGATCGTTTAAACAATTTCTGCCAATTCTGAAGCAGTGTAAATAAAAATATTTCCTCTCTAACAACAAAAGTATTTTCACGTGAATATTAAAAAGAGAAAGAAAAATTTAAAATAATAAATTTTATCTACTTTAAAAGCAGTAAATAGGAGAAGTTACGTCATGTTTAAAATAACCAAATAATAATATTACAAAACACATTAAATTTAAAAATATATTTACACGAGACTATTATTTCATATTTTGAGATGATCTTTTCAACTATTGTTGTGAGTTCTAACACAGCGCAAATAATATTTACGTTCTGACAACAAAAGTATTTTTACGCGAATATTAAAAATAGAAAGAAAACTTTGGTGAAAATTGCGTCACATTTAAAACGATACATTTCAAATCTCTTATTCAAAAAACTTTCTTATAGCGTTGTTCAAAAATACCGGGAGACAAAGGCCCTGTTCATTTAATTCATTTTACATTAGCTTATTTTCAAATGTTTATCTGATCTTATTCAATCAAAGACAGAAACAGCCATTGGATCTCTTAACAGCAGCTGATTCGGCCTTAAAATTCCCCAATCAAAGGGTAACGAATGAAAACCCGTTAACAGGGAGATTACCACTGGTTTTTAAATTATAATTGAATCTTCCGCAATCTTTTTAAAGCCGAACAAGTTAGCATGTGTTTAGAGTCTACAGTGACTGAACGGGGGTTGGTGAGCGTAACTTGTAGGGGATAAAGTCATCTAGTCTTTAAAAAAATTAAATGCATTTACTAAATTTTAGCCTTTTTGGGCGGAGGGAAAAAATCTAACAATTTTTTTCCCTTCGTATTTGACTTTATTTTTTAAGAAATAAATGAGTATCCTTTCCTATAATTAATTTTGAATAAATTTCTACAAAAAATTACAACAAAAATCATGTAATACGGTATGAAGTTTTGTTAAATAAACACATTTGTATTTAAAATATTTTTTAAAAAGAACACTTCTGTCAACATTTCAACAGCTTTAAGTAAAATCAGTCATTTTTCATAAAATATTAAGTTTCAAGGCATATTTTTAAGACATCATTTCTCTTACAAACACTTTATTTACCTCGAATAATTAATTATCTTTTGATTATCTTTTGCGTTTTTAGGAAAGTTTTAAAGATAATTGTCAGATTTTAAAGAGATGTGTCGTGTTTTTTTCTATTTTGCACATTAACATACATAATTAGCTGTTGCATCTATATTATTATTCTCATTCATTTGTAGCATTGCACGGTTGCTGATTTAACGATTCTAGTTGGCAAAAATCGATTTGTAAAAGTTTATCCTAGTGTAATTTATTTTTTGCCTGTTCTATCTCAATAGTTAGGGCGTTGTACCCTGCTATTGGTTTTGATATAAATATAATTGTATACTCCATAGACTAGCGCAAAATTTGTACTTCTTAATTGGGAATGAATCAACCAATTTGAGTATAGTTCTTTAATCTGTTACTTGAAGCGAAATAAAATATACTGCTCGATTATGAACATTTCCAAACAAAATATGGGCTTTACTTTATCGGATTTATGTGCATAAGGATTGCACATATCAGCTGTTATTTCATATTTAATGTCACAAAAATCTGTATTTTTTTACAATTTTTCAGTTTTAATATATAGAAAAAGTTGCATGATAAAGCACGATTAAGCTCAATTTTTGATATGATTAAATAGTTTTGATTATTACCTTTTAGTTCCACTTTAATTTGTCTGCCCTTAGGTGCCCTCCCAGTTTTTAGAATTATTTTTAGCTTATTAAGTCTAAATAATTTTTTTTTTTTTTGAAATTTTAATTCAAGTACCATTTTGTTTTTATCAAAGACAGCAGAATTTAAGTTAGTTACATAAATAAACTTTTGCACCATTATGCAACGGAAACAAGATTTAAAATTTAACGAAAATGTTAATTTGGTTGAAAATATTTTGTTTATAGAGGAAAATTACAATGAAGAGTACAATTTATGACCAAAATTGTACAAAAATTGCCTCTTGTATGTAAATATCTCAGGACAAAATTATTTAAAATATATTACTTGGCTGCAAATTTCGAGGGATTACAAAATTGTATTCTCCAAATTCAGATTTGATACAATGGAAAACATAATGTAGGAATTTTCTCATGATATCTTATGATTTCCATTCTTTATATAAGGTTCCTCTATGTATAGATAAATATACAGCAGAATATACAACATAGCAATTTTCATTAAAACTATCGAATGTTTGCCCCGTATCTGAAATTTTAGAAAGAGAAATTTTTGGGTTTGTTACAATAATAGAAAATAGTTTTATCACTTTAGCTTCCATACCGTTAAGAAAGTATCATTAAACTTATCTAAAAGAACGTAAAATCATGCGTCAATCAGATTATGAAATTTTTTTCAACGCATTCGAACTACTATAATAAAACTTCATAGCTTAATAGAAAAACGATGTCTAAGTAATCATGTAACACGTTGGAAAACACAATTTCAAACAAAATCGAAAAAATAGCTGAAAATTTTGTACATCCCTGTATATGAACTATAGATTTATCATATAATTCATAATAGGCTAAAATTTAGAGCAATTAGTGAACGCATAGCACTGTTGAAAATTCCTCGTCAGCAATTTCCGTCAATAAACGGAAATGTACTTCAGATGTTTTGTTCAGCCCTGTATATGATTTATAGAATTTATATACACTAAATAGTATGGAATTTTTATAATTTAAAAAAGTATTCTACGACTGAAAACGCACTTCCATTAATTATTATTTATACAGAGAAAAATAATACTGATTTATTTTGTGTGCCCCTGTATATGAAAGATGAATGGCACATCATATTCAATAGTAGGCATCTTATAGAACACATTGGAGATATATATCAATTTAAATACTTTTGAATAGTGTAACATGAACAAAATACACGACAAACAATTTTTTCCATAGACCGTAACGTAACATAATTCTTTTTATTGTCCCTGTAAATGATCGATAAATACTATCTCTACCATATTCTATAACAATCGTAGTGCACTTCATAGATATGTATATAAATTTCAATGTGTTTGAAACTATGAAACATCTTTAAAAAACTCCTCAAACGATTTCCCCCCCATAGGCCGTAATGTAATGAAATACTTTTGAATGTCCCTGTAACGAAAGTGTGACTGCTACACTCTACATTTTTCAGTACCTAACATTCAATAGTGAATATCAATAATATTTTTTTCAATTTCATGGCGATGCGACTATATTGAAGTCAAAGATAATTTTGGCCAGCTGGAATCGGTAAATCCCCCCACCGTGCATTCATTACAAAACCATTATCAATTAATATGTAGAAAATCTTTATTTTCTTCTACCTCTATTTAATACCCGTTGAGAAACACTAGTACTGCTTAGTAAAATTAAGCTATCATCAGCTGGAGTGATAAAAAACATTTCATTTACTATGAAAGCAATCGTGCTACATTTGTGCTAACTGTTAAAAACAAATATTTATCCAAAAATTGCTATGAATAAACAACATTATAAGGAAACATAAAATAAGGATGCATATTTCGACAGAGAAAAATATAAACAATTGGTTTAGCTAAAAACAGAAAATTCAGTTTAATGTGAGATAAATTTAAATAAATTAATTTTCCACTGAAAATAATTTTTAGTAACATGATTGAGTAAAATTGAGTAAAATATCTGCAACGCAAATTTTCAGCATCTTCTAGAACAGCCATATTCAATCTTTTTTTCTCGCGGGCCACAAAAATAAGTTTATGACGTTAAGCGGGCCGCAACACGCTTAAAAAGGGGGAAAAATTACTAATCAAAACAGCAAGGTAACATATTTAGTATAACAAGTTATTGTTATCAGTGGGGTTTAACCTTTGTTGCAGGAGAAAAGTTACCAAAAAAATTTAACACCACTTCTTCCGAACAATTACCTTCGTGATACATTTCTATTGTAAATGTTGCAGAAATAGTTCGCAAAGTTTGTTTTTGTAAATAGTGGTGTAATTTTTTTTTTGTGCCAATTTTTTACGCGAAATATTTAACCACAAAAAGTAGTTTTAGCCCTATAATAAATGTAAAACATAATGAATATGAATTATGAATAAGAATGATGAATTTCCAAAATAAATAAATAAATAAATAAATAAAATCAAGAGATTTTTACTAACAAATCAGAATTTTGATCAATGCAAAAGCTTTTTCTTAATTGTACAAATATACAGTTAATTAAATTAATTTGTAATGATGTTTGATTAGTGTTGAAGGTAGAGAAATTTATACACCACTGTAGCACAAATATAACTACATGTAGAAAAGAACTTTTGTCTATAAAAATGGAAATTAAGATGTTTTAACATAATTTTAAATGAATTGTGGATAACAAAACAGATTTTGTCTTCCCGTGAAAATATATAAAGCAACAGTGAATGTCTTCAATACTTTTTATGCACATCTCATTAAATTTATAATGATTATGTCTCGGGCCTCACATAAAAGCTCGCCGGGCCACATGCGGCCCGCGGGCCGCAGGTTGAGTATGGCTGTTCTAGAGTGTAAAAAAAAAAGAATGTTTCTGAGTGTACGAAAATATAATGTAACTACGAATGAAAATATACATTTATCTCTTCCGAATTACCCTCTATTTCGAAAAGCGTTCTTTATCTTTAGAAACCTCAGAAGGAATATATTTTCCAGATTAAAATAAGCATTTATAAAATCAAGGTTTCTTTTTGCTGTCCTGATTTTCGGAAACGTTTCGAGTTGTTTTTATAGTTCAATAATCAGTTTTCTCAATTCGTAATATAAATGTTCATATGCTATCATTTCTCAAGTAAACATTATCCACTAAAAAACAACTTTTCAAAAGTAAAAAAAAAAAAAAAGAACCAAGCAAAAAAAAAAAAAAAAAAAAAGATTAAAGTTGTGGCTATAAAATGGTGCGATATCAAATTTCCAAACTTAAATTATTGTACTTATTTAACATTTTCCATTAAAAATTTAACATATGTAAGTGGAGTGTCTACGTATACGTTGATAGAAAGCCTTTTCTCCTTTACTAAATACATGATAACATGTTTCTGAAAATTCCAATTTTTTTAAAAAATATGCAAGAAGGGCTTGGCGGCCATCTTTCCATATTTTATAGAAATTTCTAAGAACGCAAATCCGCAGTCAGAATCCAAAGTTCTAAATTGTCACTCAAGCAAACATTTTATTTTTTTTCCTTTCTGGAGGTGTGTTCCTAGAAATTTGCGTCTTAAGATATTGGTGATGTATCTTCGGGATTCATCTTGTGATTATTTTTTGGGAATAATTATTTCAAACATGAAGCTCGAAATTGTTAATAATGCAAGCACATTACATTTTTCCAATACGAATTTGTGCTCTTAGAGTAAAATATGGAAAGATTGCCGCCAAGCCCTTCATGCATATTTTTAAAAAAATTGGTCAGTAATATAAATGTTCAGATGCTATCAATTCTCAAGTAAGCATTATCATAATGGTTTAAAGAGTATAATTATTGAGAATTAATAGAATCCTATTAGGGTTTGCGAAAACTGATTAATACACTACAAAAACTACTCGGAAATGTTTCCAAAAATCAGTGGCTGCAAAAGAAATCTTGTTTTTATAAATTCTTCTTTAAATCTCCGAAATATATCATTTCTGGTATTTTTAAAAATAAATAATGCTTCTCGGAATCATGTGTACACATCTCGGAATATGTTATAGTATATTTTTGTTCGTGGTTATATTATATTTCCTTAGATTACGAAACATTTGTCTTTATGCAGTGTATACCTACATTTAGAGTTGCAAAGGCTAGAAAAAAACAGGTTTAAACCTGAGAATAAATGGGGTTTTTCTGGAACAAATCGGGTTTTTCTGGAATAAATCGGAGGGTTTCTGGAATAAATGGGTTTTTCTGGAATAAGTGGGTTTTTCTGGAATAAATCGGGGTTTTTGGGAATAAACCGGATCTTTTGGAAATAAACTTGGGAATAAACCAGCTTTTTGTAACTCTATCTACATTCAGTGCTTAATTGACGCCGGAACTCATAGTTCCGGTATTTGTTTGTTTTTAATGAGAATTTAAAAATTGGACGGAATACGCAAGATTTCATAAATACTGTGCTCCGGAGCACTTTGGAACAGCGCTTTCGAAAAATCGAAGCCTAAATTATTTTTCTTTGCGTTCTTTCCGTCCAAATCACTTACATATGTGATGTAGCCTGTCGCGCACGTAGAACCATACTTCTGACTATAGCGCTCGGAAATATAAGCTCATTGGTTTTCTGTCTCAACGATTTCCGAATGGCGACGAGGAATGTCTGTATCGGAATTAACCGCAACCGTATCTACTGTTTTTACTCGTGGTCGTATTATGTTTACTCCCTGTTTTTTGTTCGTGTATTTAAATATTCTTATTGTTCAACTTTTTAGCTCGACGCGGTATTTAATTTTCGCCGAAACTCAAAGAAGCACAGTTCCAACAGTACTATAGTTATAGTGAATATTAAAATATTAGTGAAAACCAATTGGCGCTTATAAATACTGCACACTGGAACAGGGCTGTGTATCGTGTTTTGCTAGTTGATACAAAGAAATCTTTGGCGAACAGGATTTTCTGAAAATTTCTCACTCTTTGGTGAAAATTGCGTCACATTTAAGACGATACATTTCAAATTTCTTATTCAAAAATACTTTCTTATAGCGTTGTTAAAAAATACCGGGAGACAAAGACTCTGTTTACTTAATTCCTTTTACATTAGCTTATTTTTAAATGTTTAACTGATCTTATTCAATCAAAGACGGAAACAGCCATTGAATCTCTTAACAGCAGCTGATTCGGCCTTAAAATTCCCCAATCAAAGGGTAACGAATGAAAACCCATTAACAGGGAGATAACCATTTGTTTTTTAATTATAATTGAATCTTCCGCAATCTTTTTAAAGCCGATAAAGTTAGCATGTTTTTAGAGTCTGCGGTGTCTGAACGGGGGTTGGCGAGGGTAGGGGATAAAGTGATCTAGTCTTTAAAAAAAATTAAATGCATTTACTAAATTTTAGCCTTTTTGGGCGCAGGAAAAAAATCTAACATTTTTTTTCCCCTTCGTATTTGACTTTATTTTTTAAAGAAATAAATGAGTATCCTTTCCTATAAATAATTTTGAATAAAAAATTTAAAAAAAAAAATGTGATTTTAATGTTTTTGCTCAATTCATTTATAAGATTTTATTATACAAAATCCATATAGGTAAAGGCAAAATTTATTAAGAAGTTTATTTAGTTCTAGATAAAATTGTTTTAAATTGTGAAAATAATGTATGAAATAAAAATAAGAGGGTAGGGGCGACGGGGTGACGGGGAAGGGGAAGTACACTGCGAATGTTATTAGTGCAGAATATTACAGATCTGGTACTTTTTCCCTTAGCAATTAAGCCCTGCTCACATTCTTACTCTCATTCATTTGTACCGTTAATAGTAAGACCATCACCATTGAATGTGACGAGAATATTTGCTTTTTCACCTATTTAATATTCATTGAAGATCACTAGTACTCTTGTTTTGGTAAAATCAAGGTATCATCACTTGGTAAGAAATGTGCAGTTCCATTGATTAGCAAAACAATCATGGCAGATTTACGCTAGCTCTAACATAGAAATATCGATCCAAGAAAAAAGTTAGAAATAAACAACACATACAGAGGCGGAAATGAGAATGCAGCTTTCAACAAAGGAAAATTCAAGCAATTGGTTTAGCTAAAAGATACAATTCAAATTGATCTAAGATATGCGTAGCATTATCTTGATCTTGTTATATAAAGATAATAGATTTGTTCCGGTTTAATATCATCTTCACTTGGATTACAATTTCTGGATGTTACTTAAATTTAGGAAGTAGATAAAATGTTTCTGTTTTTAGTTGATGTGTATTTTTAGTAGTAAAATGTTCTATAACACTTTGACTGATGAGAACGATATTTATCTTTATTTACCTTGACCGCTTTAATATTATATAAGTAATTTTATTTACTTAACAAATTATAAAGAAAATAGCCGTGTTTATAGAGGAAATGTATAACACTACACCCCCCCCCCCCCGAAAAATCGGAAATCCTTCGTGATTTCACAGCATTTCCATGAATAGTTTGGAGAATTTCTGATTAAATTGAGCTTAGAACGGAAAATTTTAGTTGGTTTTAGGTTCGATTAAAGAATTTCAGTGATTTGAGGGAAAATGGATAAATTGGAAATTCCTTCAAGAAACTGAATTGCTACAGGTGAAATCTTTGTCCCAATCTTTCGTTATTTCACAGAAATATAGCTTAGAATTGATACTTTTATTTCAGTTTTAACTTAAATTTCAAAATTAAGAGAGAATTGTGGTAAAATTAATAAATAAAAACAGAAAACTGTTAATCATTATTACCGAGAAAATGTATCAGTAATGGTTTTTCTTTTTACAGAGTATGGTTTCAGATGCGCCAATTTATGCGATGAAAGATTTTGTACTACAAGTCACATTTTCATAAATGTCCAAACACAAGATATTTACTAGAAATGATATAATGCATCTCAATTTTTAAAATGTCTTATGGTTATATTACAAGCATTTTTATGAAGTTATAACTTATACTGCGGAATTAGCGCCAATGTCAACGTCATTGACTTACAACACTGTGACTTTAAAAGGCGAGATTATGAACATTATAGTTTTATCATATGCATTCATTTATGATATAAGCCTAAATGAGAAAAATATACTTAATTAAAAAATGCATCGTGTAAATGCCTACAGCCAAAGTTATGTCATAAAGTTGAGTTGATCTGAACTTGAAGTGAACCCAATAAAATCCGTACGGCCGAAAATCCAAAGAGAGAACTAACAGTGAGTGCTGTGAGAGCGCAACGGTACTCAAAAAACTCTGAAGCCTTCTAACTAAAATTTAAATAAAAACATATTTTTTGTTATGAGACAAGCAAATTTTGGACAGACATAGAATGAACTCCACAGCCGTTTTTTTCCGATTCTTACAAATTGTGAATTTGGGACAAATGCTATTGGTGTTAACGTTTGTTCCCGTCGCACCTGTGAAGTCTACGCATATTAGAGATCTGCACGGTCCGGGCCATACTTTTTTCTGAAGATTCGGGCCGGGCTCGGGCCTTACTTTTTTCCAGAAGAATCGGGCAAGCCGGGCCTAACTTATTTTTTCTGTACAGAGCCGGTACTGGTTTCTTTTCTAGTCTTCACGGCCCAAAATTTTCAGTCCTAGTTGTGAGCCAGCCCGTATGAAAATCATTGTCTCGGCATGACCTGCCCGTTCAAAGATCAGTAAAATTAAGCCTGGCCCAAAGATTTTTGCTAAATATGTATACATTTTTGAATCGCCATTATTCCACAATTAAACATTAACATTTATTCTTTTTAAAGAATAGTAAATTTCTACGCTAATTAAAATGTAACTAAATTAAAATATAGTAAAACGTGAGAAAAAGAACCTGCCTATGACGGAATACTGTTTTAAACTGAAAAACGTGTTGATCCATGCAAAATTAATATACTAATACGTAAGAAAAGAATATATAATACATTTACATTTGCTAAGAAGGGAACTTGTCTATAACGCATTTTTTTTTCTTTTCTACGTAATCGAGTCTTAGAAGATTTTACTACATAGCATTTTTCAGATTTTTAACAATTCAATGCATGGAATATGGATTAACAATATTAATAATAACTGAAACATTTACATAGAAGAAATAGCGATTCATTAAAAGAATAAATATCGAAGCCTGCGGCACTTACATAACAATAAAGTTTAGAAACATGAAAAAGAGTTTAGATAAATATTTTTGGTCAGAACTCATCGTAAGAGTAAAATTTTTAACCAAATCCATGTAAAAATCAATGTTTTGCAGCAATTCACTCGGGCTGGGGCCGAACTTTTAACTTTTCTACCGGGCTGGGCCAATATTTTTTTCTACGGGCCGGGCCGAATTCTTTTTCCTATGAGTCGGGCCGGGAGCGGGCCTGGAAATTTCGGCCCGTGCAGACCTCTAACGCATATGCATGCGATTGATTAACATACTTATCTTAGAATACTTGCATCAGCTCAAAAAGAATAATATCAATAGAAGAAAGAAGACTAGCTTTTACTACTCAATAGAATTGAGAAACTCATGAATTTGATGCTACTAATGAGAAACCTAAGTCATAAATAGCATACTTCTCAGTCCTTCTAACAGTAACGGTTCAAAATTCACGCTAGAAGTCTCAGAATTCTCTCCACTAGTTCATATTTTGTGGGATTTTCGGCAGTGTTGTTTTTGTTGAGCAAGTTAAGTTCAATTTTACTTTGTTACATAGCTTTGGATGTAGGTATTCTGCCTACAAAATTCATTTTTAAATTAAGTACATTTTTATCATTTGGGCTATCATCATAAATGAGTGCATATGATCGATGATTTTGTTTCTATTCACCAAACGATGAAATTAATAAAATTAGGCTGATTTTTTTTCCTTTTTCCCCTTGTACTAATTAATTATGAGTGTTACTAATCACACAAATTAGAGTTGTTCAAAAAATAAAAATACATCATTGTAAGAGGGACAGATATTACGTTAACCATTTTTGAATTAAAAAAAGTCGACTGAACAATTAAAATTACTCCTAGGTACTGCATTCATTTATTCGTGCCATTTATAACAATACCATTAGTGCTGAATATGTCGAGAACCTTTATTTGTTTCCTCTTCTATTCAAGTCTCGCTGAAGATAACTAATGCTATTTTAGTACAATGAAAGTATCATCAACACTTGGATAGAAACAAACGATCCTATTGATTAGCAGAACACTCATATCCCTAAAGCTGCGAAAGAGTAATATCGATCCAAGAAAATACTGGAAACATAAGCAACATACAAAAATGAGAAGATGCGTCTTTCAACGAAATGATTTAGTTAAAAGGAAGTTCAAATTGTTGTAGATATGTTTGAATAGTTTGTTGAGCTTATTATGGAAAAAGAAGGAACATGCTGTTATTTAGTATTAACTCCAATTGCTTTAGTATTTCTGGATCTGAAGTTAAATAGCAAAATAAGTAATACAAAAATTTTGTTTTTAAAGTCAAATCCTACTTAGGTCATCAAAGAAAAATTTAACATAATCCCTTAAGCTAATATTAGTTTTTGTTGCATTAAAATATCTCAATTTGTTGATTTTCTGTAAGCAAGTAGGTTTACAATGGAACTCTATGGGAATTTAGCGAAATATTAGAGATATCGCCAAGTTGGCGTCACTTTTGGCGACTCATTTTGGTCGCCAAATTTGGCGATATGCCGCCAAGTTGGCGACAGAACAGGGTCCCCCCTGTGGTAACCCTTTATTGAAAATACTTTAATTGATCTTCAACAACCAATGGCCGCCATTTTGTTTCCCATGCAAAACTGAAATTAATTAATTAAAATTTAATTAATGAATTAATATTTGAAAAAACTGTATTAACATCAATTGTCATCCAGTACAAGTTTAAAAAAATTTATTTCAACTTGATAGGATGAATAATGAGTATTTTATTAACGATTGAAAATTTGAACAAGATAAATATATAAATAAATAAATAAATATAGGGAGAGTGTGAGCTAATATTAGGAATTGAATAAATAAATATAGGGAGAGTGTGAGCTAATAGTAGGAATTGAATAAATAAATATAGGGAGAGTGTGAGCTAATAGTAGGAATTGAAAAAGCGTTTTTCTTCGTAATTGATAATTTCACACAAACTCTCCGATTATTACGATTTTAATGTTCTTTAAAGGAATATGGCTAAACCACTTTAAAAAGTTCTCGGAGAATATACATGCCACGTCTCTGACGTTAACGAGTCGTATGCGTAAAGGAAATTGCTGTTTAATTAATTTTATTTTCTTTATATATTGATTTATCTGTATATTATTATCAACGTACTTGAGTTATGGCTACATTGGTTTGTTTATGAAATTACAAAGAGTAAAAGGTTTAAAAGGAAATTCCAAAAGAGGAGCTATTATCCACTGGAATGGAGATAGTACAATAGGAAGACATGTAGCAAAAGATGTGAGAATTGCTGAACAATCTTTTGTGAGGACCTGTCACTGGAGAAACAGTCGACAACGACCTGTGGGGTTGCTCTTTAAAATTGAGGAGAAACCCCGCAGGTTGAAAGGAAGAAAAGCGATAGGAAGAGTCAGTTGAAAGTCGAGATTTGGAGTAGACAGTGTTAGTCATGTGCTGTGGGTACAAGAAGCGTTTTTTTTTTTTTTTTTTTTCTAAGTAGAATACGTATGTGCCGAGATTTCTGGTAGACCTAGTGCGGTCGTAGTATTGGATAACCCTTGCGCTGCACAGTCAAGAGAGACGAGAATAGTGTGTTTCCAGTGCTATAACATAGTGCGTAGATAATATCCCAAAGTGTAATTTTACGTAGTGCTGAATCTGCTATATCTTTGCCTATAAAATTAAATATTGTGAATAATATCATAACATGAAACGCAATACTTCACTTTGATTCAAACATAAAATAAATTATATGAACTTTGAAAAGTTCATTGTTTTACTTAAAAGGTGACAAAAGTAATAAAAGAGATGTTACAAGTTGTTAAAAATATGTATTTTATTTATTTAAAACTTCTTAGTATGTACTTTCAAGCTTTTCCAAGCTCTTCATAAGAGAACATTTTAATAATTATTGCTGTTTATTTATACAAATACGTCACTTCGTTTTGAAAATGAGAGAGCCAATAATTATTAGAGTTGAAAGTAGAAGTAGCAGTTTCTTCGATGGAACTTAATTAGAGAAAATATATATTATTATTAACTGAAGTCCCATTTATTTTATTACACCACTCTGTTCTCATACGTCACTTTCATTTTAAATACGTAGCTGCAGAATTCGACTGTCCAGCTATATGCATTTAAAATGAAAGTGACCTATGAGAACAGAGTCATGTAATAAAATAAATAGAACTGCAGTTAATAATAATTTTTTTTTCTTTATTTAAGTTTCATCCAAGAAACTGCTACTTCTAATTTGAACTCCAATAATTATTGGCTCTCTCATTTTCAAAACTAAGTGACGTATGTGTATAAATAAATAGCGATTATTTATTAAAATATTATCTGATGAAGAGCTTGGAAAAGCTTGAAAGTACTAAGAAATTTTAAATAAAATGTGTATTTTTAACATGTAACGTCTCTTTTAATTTCTTAGTCACCTTTTAAGTAAAACAATGAACTTTTTAAAGTTCATACAATATATTTTAAATATTGTGTTTTGTTGTAATTACATCTTTAATATAATATTTATTTGAAGCATCCTAGTGAACTTATTCTCAACCTTACATCGTATCCGGAATTACTCACCTATATCGGTGGTGGCAGCACATCAATTAAAGAACATATATGGGGCATTCTCACAATCTTTTGACTTTCGGGAATAAAAATCTGGTGAAATTAAACTTGCTAAAATAACATTTTAATCTGATAGGCGAATGCCTTAATGATTCAAAATAAAGAAAAAAATGGTCAGCAGCGAAAATTTTTTATTTAACTGAGGTTTAAGTTAAACTTGTGAGCTTAATTTTCCTTACCATTTTACCGCTATAACTTTCTATTAACTTTCTATTTTCTTCTAAATTTTTACTTATTATGAAATTGCATAGTACCCACAGGACATTCAAATAAGAAATAATAACAATGTAGTATTTTTAGTACAAAATTTTAGTATAACATTGTCTTAAAGGGGTGTTAAAGAAGGGACGGAAGGAAAAAAAGGGGGGTAGTATAGGGGAAAAAGGGGGATGGTATAGGAAAAAAACGGATGGTAAGGATGGGACGGTCAGGAAAATTACCACTATTTTTAGGCAAATCATGTTAAGACTAAGTGATAGACACAATGTTCATTGTTTTTTAGAAAAAATTATTTACATTGGATTAAATTTAAAATATATATATATTTACCTCGAAAAGTGCAGGAATAAACCTTGGGGACGGTAAGACGGCCAATAAAGCCACGATGCTTGAAATTGATATTTAAATGCTGATTTGAATTCTACAGTAAATTTCCTGTCAAAGAATTTTAGACATTCTTTCTCTAGAATACTTCTGCACAAGAAAAAACTTGAAAAAAAATTATGTCGCTGCATCTGAAGTGATTTTCTGTATAACTTTAGAAGAGGGGTGGTAAGGAATCTAAAACTCAGGAACGGAGTTCGAAAAATAATATCAATTGTAAAAATGCGTGCAGGTTAATTTTTTACTACATATTTATATAAAGCAATTGTCCCAGTTTCGGAAAAAAATTACATCGAATTACTTTTATTGAAACAATTGTATACAGACAGCTCCAAACTTAAAAATTAGCATCAAGGACACGGGACGGTATAGGAGTTTTCCTGGTATTTGGACGCCCAACATACTCCAAAACTTACTTATCTCGTTAAGGGTGTATTCGAAAAAATATTTTTCCACCCTCAACAGCTTGAAATTTTCTGAGACATTTTCAGACTCATTTTTAAAAGTAAAAACATGAAACTTGCTGGGGTGATTTCTGAAGACATGTTTCACATGCCGTGTGATTTCATTTTCAGCTCAATTAATTAGAATTTGATTTTAAAACAATTATTTTCTCAGTATGACCATTTTTTTCATTCCCAGATCGCCCGCTTCGGAAAATTCGGTTCAAAACGCCAACTTTGACAGCGTTTTTTACAGTACTTTCTGCATTTATCAAAAAATTAAGAAGCACCGCACATTATATAGTTTCTAAATAAGAGAATTTCCAAGTTTGATGCGTTTGAGAGCAAAAATGAATTTTAAAATGAATCAGAAAATAAGCAGTTTTGATCGGAATACACCCTTAATATTCTTCTGCAAACATGCAATGGGATGTTTCCCAGTATACGAAATAAAAGAAACACAAGAATATGTAATAAAATAAAAATTATTATTCAGGTTAATAAAAGTCAAAAGATTGTGAGAATACCCCATATATATATATATATATATATCGTTATTACATATGTAGACAAATCTCCTAACAATTATGCTATTATTTGTAAATCATATTATCACCAACTTCTTACAAATTCTATATCTTCTAATAAGTCATTTCAAAAAACTAATGAAAATGTAATTGTCAATAATCGTAAAATTCGAAGTTATTATAAACTATTAAATATTTTATCTACTAATTTTAATTATTCATATTTAGTTCTTATTCCCAAATTTCATAAAACTCCTATTAAGTTTAGGACTGTTACTATTGGTTGTAATACATATAATAATAAAGCCAATACCCTTCTCTTAAAAATTCTTAATCAATTATATGTACTTAATACAAATAATGATAATACACATTGTATAAAAAATAGCTATCAACTTGTTAATATTTTAAAAAATCTTCATTGTGTTTATAATATAACGACATATGACTTCAAAGATCTTTTTAATAATATAGACCTATTAGATTTACATAAAATTATAAATGCATTATTTAAAAAATATTATAAAAACCTGGAATTACCATCTAATATAGATATTGCATATTTTAAATCTTTAACTAACTTCATTATCTATAATAATTATATATTGCAAGATAATACTTTATATTTACAGCATGTCGGTATACCACAAGGCGGTTGTACTTCTAGTTTACTCTCAGACTTATACTTATATCATTATGAACGTAATTTTACTAATAATAATCTTCATTTATATCGTTATATTGATGACATCATTTTAATTGATACTGATCAATCTGCAATTACTCGATTTCCAGTTGATTATCCCACTAATTTGGAATTAACGGAAAACCTTTTATCTAACAATACAATTAACTTCTTAGATCTTAAAATTACAATAAAAGACAATAAAACAATCACAGATTTATGTGACAAACGTAAAGAATTTAAATTCAAAGTTAATACATTTACAAATTTTAAATCTTGTCTACATCATTCTGTATATCGGAATATAATACTTAATCATTTATATAGAATAAAATGTTTATGTTCTTCTCCTCTAATTAACAATAATATTAAAAAACTAATTTATGATGCATTAAATCATGGTTTTCCAAAAAAATTCATATATTCATTAATATACAATTAGTACTTTTCTTACATGATCTATTAAAACAAATTAACACATGCGTAAACAAAATTACAAAAAAATTATAAAATAAAAAAACTATCTATAAAAAATTAAAAATTGTAAGATAATATAAAAAAAATATTATAGGTTGGTTGGGTGGGTAGATGTTAGAGTACGGAGGAGGGTGGTGTTGTCTGGATAATACGCAATGGTTAATTATATATATATATATATATATATATAAAATGGGGCTCTTGTATTATTACTATATTTTTGTTACGTATTTTATATGGATGTTGATTTGATATTTTATATGTAATTGGAGAATTTTATTAATATTATAATTAGTCTAATTATTGATTAATCTAATTTACTATTAATTGTTATTAAATTTTAAATTTACTAAGGACAATATCATATTAATTACTAATAGTATGCCCTTCTTATAGTGAATAATATACATATAAGTATGTTTAATATAAATATAGTTATACTGTATGTATTAAAATTGGGATATTATTTTTATTATTATTACTCTATTCTTTTTAATATTTATTATAGGTTTAATGTTTTTGAATGTCCCACATTCATACTTTATGTTTTTTATGGATGTCTGAAAATAATCCACACTCTATATTTGTGCTTTTTAAGTAAT
Source organism: Maratus speciosus (assembly GCA_963932465.1). Classification (NCBI taxonomy): domain Eukaryota; kingdom Metazoa; phylum Arthropoda; class Arachnida; order Araneae; family Salticidae; genus Maratus; species Maratus speciosus. The sequence continues at coordinate 396,647,104 of OZ010793.1, read as the reverse complement.
GGGTATTTAAGTATCATTTAACCTTCTATTTACTTCCACATGTTTTTTATTTCCTGTTCATTTTATAAATATCTGATATATAATTCATTAAAAAATAATTTTTATATTATTTTTAATAATTATTTATATTAATTATTACTGAATTTATTTTGTTTTATAGCATATAGCTATATGCTATATATTATCAATGTTCTAGAATTATTTAAATTCTTAGTTTAGTTTAAATAAGTTAGCTAATAGAATATATTGTATGCTTTTAAATTTTATTTACAATAGTTTTTAAATACATTGTGTGGTTTATATTCGGTTTATAATTCTCTATATATAAGGATTTGTTTGGTTTTGCTGTTTATACAGTTAATTACATTCAAATGCTTACAATTATTTATACAGTTATTTACATACAAATGCTTACAAATATTTATCTTGCGTTAGTTGTTTAATAGAAGTAATACTAGATGGCAGCACTAAATTTGTCTCTTTAAGATAGCTCTAATGTTTAATTTTTCTAGCTCCATTTCAGTTATAATTTAATACACCAGGGGATATTTTTAGCTAAATTTTGACGATATTGTTAAACTGTTATTAATTAATTTAATAGTGCATTTTAAATAATGTAATTAATATCTATTTATTTTATATTAGATTAAATGTGTTTAACATGGTATTTCAAATTTTATTTCAAAATGTATTAACTGCATCCTTTGGTATCATTTACTGTGATTTCTTAACTGTTTTATTCACCTTAATCCTTTTGATATACTGGCAGCCATGTGCGCGTGGATTTTTGTAAAATACTGAAATATTAATCGGTATGGTGTTTATTATTTGTATTTTATATCCTGTGGATGTTTAAATACGTTTTAATGATTCTTCCATTTCATATTATTTGTTTCTGTTCTGCTTTCATTTTTGATCAGTTCACTTGATTTTAGTGGTTGTTTGGGCACAGGGGAAAATAATTTTTAGCTTTAGCTTATTTTTCCCACAGAAAACAACCATTTGGCTTATATCGTTGAATTCTGTGCCCTTGATAACGTAATTCAATGTACAAGCTTTTCAATTTTTGTCGGTGTCCACTTTTTTCTTTTTCTTCCATAATACTTCTTATATTAATTTTTTATTTATTTATTTATTTATTTATTTATTTTTTTAATACTTACAGCTTTAATTCATAATAATTGACGGTGGAAGGTTATGTTTAATTAATGGTTATATATATATATATGTATATATATGTACCTTCACGTGGGGTGGATTGAAATCTGAATAATATTTATCGCAATGGCGGCACCGTTTATTACAATATATATTTGGCAGGAGAATGACATCTCCAAGCATCATAAATCGAAGGCAGGAACCTAAATTAAATGTACATATATTTTACACTATAATATTTCATACTATTTTAAGAATTATATCGCATGCAAAAGAACTATTTCAATCTATTCTTTACACATATGTATCGCACTGGTTACACCCGCAGCAAAATTGTGACACCTGTAATGCAGAACTAATTATGAAAATATGATGTAAAATCACGTGACAATGCAATTGTCTCTTTAGAATATGTTGTAGATTGTACTTTAATGTCAAATGTATAGAATTATCTTGCTAGTTTACAATTCGCAGGTATATGAAAACATGCATTACAAAGTAAAAATTCATGTATTCTTGTCACTATCGCAGCGTGTAGAAATTTATATTTTAAAAGCAAAAAATAACCTTAAAAAATTATACCAAACGGTAGAAAGAAATAAAACATATATTTGTAAAATATACTATTTACAGTTAAACATGTAAAGCGATAATTAAAGGTGTGTGGGACGATGGACGATAGACTTGGAAAATAGTGAAATCTTTCACTTAAAAATAAGAATTAAAAAAAAATTAACATGATGTCATCTTCGAAATAAAACGGACATTTTCAAGTATTTCTTAATAATACAAGCTGCATAAATAATAATAGAAGTTGTACGGAAAGCAGGCGATATGACGTCATGTATGGTAAATGAAACGGATATCATTTAATGTTGAAATAAAATGGTCTTTGGTTATATTATTTCATATTATTTTCTTTCTTTTTTGTATTTCACATGAAATGATAGTATTTTAAATGTATGCAATGTGTTTTAAATGTATGTGTTTGAAGTTAAAATTCTGTATTCTTAATGAAATGAGTCAAAGAATTGTATTTAAGAGAAATGAGTACAGTACGAATAGTGGTGATGGCGACAATAGCTGTCGGTTTATCGTCTGCGGAAATCGTGAGAAAAGCAGCATAGCGCGATTTACACCAAAAACTAATCAGCACCAAGCTATATCCATAGATGTAGTAAAAAGAACTAGATTAACCCATGGAGGAATGAGATAGATGGAGGTGCAGTAAGATGGTTGGGGGTGATGCCAAAAAAGTAACCCTAAAATCCGCCACAGAAAGCCCAAACAAAACCACGTGCTTTGACACGCCTATCAGTTCAAACCGGTTTGAACCTGTATTTCTTTGCTTTCATTTTTTACCGTCGGAAATTGTTATTCAAGATATGATTAAAATTTCGATAAAAGATTACTTATGCGCTGTTATAGGATGTAGTACTAGATCAGAATGTATCAAAGATACTAATATATCACTTCACAGAATTATTTGATTATTTTATCATATGTATTTTAATTATAAATATTAGAAGCGTCTTTTAAGATTTTACTTGAAAGGGTAACATTCTTTCGTTATTGTCCGAAAATCGTTTGCACTTGAAAATCTAGATTTTCGATTAATACTTGTAATTTAAGTTTTCATACGTAATTTTAAAAGAATGCTTTCATCATTATATTTTATCTGTTTACATGCAATTATTAATATGCTGTTAAAAACAAATAAAGACGTTTATCTAAATTAGTAGCGATTGATACAGTCAAAAATGGGGGCCTATTTGATTCGCAATCACAAAATTTCATTCCATCAAAGAAACTCCATTAATCAGTTTGAATTACTTGAGTTTTGAAGCATATTATTATTTGCAAAAAAATAAGTTCCCTGACAGGAAAATTTTAGCTGTAAGAATGAAATTATTATCAATAAATGCTTGGCTCGCATTTGAGTAATTGGACTTGACCTTTCGATACAAAGTTTTATTTTTCACAAAATTGTTATGCATTTCTCAAGGATAACTTTTTCTTTTCAGAAAATTGATACCAAAAGTAAAACAAAACTTCCATCAATACCATTCTCAAAACTTTCTTCTATCTCATACATGTTAATACTTCAAAATTCGTTATCACACTGCCAAAATTAAAGGGCAATCTATACCCATCAGGAAGATTCTAAAGATATGAAATTCCGTACATTAGTTCTTGAGATATGGCTATCTCTGAAATCGTGTAAATCCAGCAAACTGCAGCCTAGCAGCACCACCTATTTGGCGCTTTACACCAAAACCTATGATGCACCAAAACCACCAAACAACAACATATGTCAACGTCAAACTGAATATGAAGTTTGGGGAGAATCTGTGCATTTGTTTTTGAGATAGAGGTAAATTGCGAAAATCATAAAAATTCTAGCGTAGCAGTGCCACCTATTGGGCGATTAACACCAAAACCTAATCGGTAACAACTTGTGTTAACAGCTAACTAACTCTGAAGTTAGATGAAAATTCGTGCATTAGTTCTTGATAGAACTATTGCGGAAATCGTGAAAAATGCAGCACAGCAACGCCACCTGATGGGCTATTTACACCAACACGCAATTAGCACCAATTCATATCAAGGACTAACTGAATCTGAATTTTGATGAAAATCCGTGCACCAGTTCTTGAAATGCGGAAATCGTGTAAAACCTACAAAATGCAGCATGGCAGCGCCACCTGTTGGGTGATTTCACCAAAACGTAATAAGCACCAACTCATATTAAGGACCAACTGAACCTGAAGTTTGATGAAAATCCGTGTATTAGTTCTTGAGATACAGCTATTGCTGAAATCGCGAAAAATGCAGCATAGCAGCGCCACCTGTTCGGCGATTTACACCAAAACTAATCAGCACAAATTTATATTAGGGACTACATGTATATAAATTTTTATTAAATTCCGTGCATTAGTTCTTGTGATAGAGCGCCCACAAAATTTGTGTCACATACTGACAAGTACTTTAGATACAGTACTGCAGTGGCGCACCCAGGATTTTATCTTGGAGGGGGCCGAAAAAAAAATTAGTGGGTGCAAAATTTCTCTAGTTTTGATTACAGTAGGAAATTACAAAGAGACACTAATTAATCATAAAATTACCGTAATTAATGCAGTATCAATTAATTGGTTATTTATTTTATAGAAAATTAAAATTGTTATACTTAAAATTTAATTAATAATTTGTAAAAGTACTAATTTTTGATTGTGCAGAAGTTAAACATTTAAAGAGCTCATAAATAAACATTTATAGAATTTTCTATTTATATCTATCTGATTGTCAGACATATTGTAATTTAAGAAAAATAGCCTTGGCGGGATAAATTATTGGATGCAAATTTTTGGGCTAGTTCATTTAAATTTAATTCATCTCTCAGAATTGCATGGGAATTAATAAACTAATAGAGAATTTAATCTCATATGGGGCATGACGGTAAATTCTTGTAGAGACATTGTCTCTAGTCGTGGAAAGGGTAAATGCCCCTACTGCCCCCGTGGCTTAACCGTCTATGGGGCCGAGTTAAACAGATAAAAAAAATACTTCAAAAATTCAATAAAATTCAATTAAAAATATTGTTACACAATAAAATCTATTTTTTTTTTAACAAAGCTCTTGAATTACTTCAGTCGCATGTACATTAATCTCTCTGTGTATGTATAAAAAAGCCAGCCCATTTAATCTTGATTCTGTCATTGTGGATCTTAAGTAAGTTTTAAAATGTGTAATGTCAAAAATTACCTTTCGCTGAGACAGGCTGTAACGGGAAGCGTTGCAAATATCTTTAGTTATTTGTAGATGTTGGGGGTACAACATTTTGCCCCATTTCAAAACTGCTTCAATGGCATTCTTGCATCGAGTTATTGAAATCTATTTCTCAAATTTTCTGTAGCTGAACTTGAATTCGGCATTCAAAATTTTTGAATTTGTAGAAAGCAAATCATGCACATAAAATAAAATTCACACAGTTGACGAAAATCTTTTATTTCACTAGCTGTTGGATCATTTTTTTTTTTTTTTTTTTTATAATGTAGAAAAAAAAATCAAAATGCGGTACCAAGTGAAACGTTCATTAAGTTGAGTGAATGTTTGATCAACGAATGGAATAAAAATGTTTTTCCTGAAATGCTCTTCGATAGAATCGGCTAGAACATTGGATCTTTGTGTTTGTTTTGATGCAGTTTTTGGCATTTTAATGTCAATATGAAAGTTATTGGCTTTCATACAGGCTTCATCATAAATATCCTTGAAAGAAATATCTGGGGCATTACGAATAGTATTTAAGTGAGCCACAACATTGTCAACGGAATTTCAGGCAATTAAAAGGTCACTGGCAGATTTTTGCTATAATTTAGACAATGATAAAGTGTATGCAAATATATTCTGTAAGCTAAATAACGAAATTAAGAAACGAAATTCATACAACGATTTTTTTTAAAGTTTTGGCCTTAGAAGACGAATTTCTGTCTTTCCAAGTTGCGATTGTTTCAAAGCGATCAATCACTGCATCATATAATTAATTCTACCATGGCCATGATGGCTTCATGGCGACCCACCCACCTAGTTGGACAAACTTTTTGTAGTTTTTGGTTATTAATTTCCGGTGTATGTTTGTCAATATTGTTGAGGAGGGCGTCTTGTGTATTAGGAGTATTGAAAAATTGCATGTCATTTCAATTATCCTAATGCAGTTTCTTATTTCTGTTCCAGATACAACATTTCAAGTGCTAAATTTAAACTATGTGAGGCACAATGAACATATAAAGCTTGCGGATATGGGCTTATATGTGAGACTTAAATCCATTAAACTTTCCGGTCATTGATGGGACACCATCATAACCTTGCTCATGCGTAAATAGGACAAATCGATATCATATGTCTTTAATCCTTCTAATATTTTGCCAGGGAAGTTTTTTCCTGCAGTGCTTGCTACACGAATAATTGCAAGAATTCTTCACAAATTCTGTTGTCATTCTCTTCATCTATATATCAAACACACAAGGAACGATGTTCGGTAGTAGAAATGTCACAAGTTTCATCATCAAGAAATGAGAAACATTTTGCCGAATTAACTGTTTTCTACCAAACGATTCAAGATGATATTGTTACACGCGTTTATACTTTTGTTTTGTATGTTCCAGCTAATAAAGGTAGCGTGTTTGGCAGAATGTTTAAAATGTTCAGTGAGGTTTTCATCCCTCGCATCAACTCTTGTTCTTAGTAAAGTTCGAAATTTGCCTTAATGGACTGTATTCCAAATCTGGGTTCGAGGTTAAAAAAGTCACGTGATACCGATAATGGACTTTATTCCAAATCTGGGTTCGAAGCTGAAAAAAGTCAAGTGATACCGGTAATTTACCCAAAGAACTTCTAACTGATAAGAAGGGAGGCTACTGCTGCTTTCCGCATGAACTGTTTCATTGGCTGGCGAGGGTTTTTCATTACGTCTACGGAGCCTTCCCTTCTTTATGCTAGAAGTTTTTACCTTGACCACGTGATCAAAATGTAGATGGAATATCCTCCATTGGCGATTGCCTCCTGCTCGACCGCATAAAATTACAGTTTTTATAATCGGTTCCGATTTACTGCCGCTGACCCACATCAATTTGTCGATCGACTGAAATGTATTTTCCTTCTTGAATATTCGGTAGCTTTTCGTAAGTTGCAATAGCCCTGAAATGATTTTTTTTAATTATTATTATTAAATTTCTCAATGGCTTTCTTCCAATTACTATAACCTTGCGTGACCAACTACGCAGCTACTTCCGATTGATTTTCCAACGTTAGTAGGTACAAAAAATACGTAATATTTATAACGTGCACTATTTTCAGCTTGAGAATGCACAAGTCAAGTATATTTTTAAAGCCATGTGTATTGAAAACTTTGCTTGTGATTTGGAGCTGTAGCACAACTTGCGGGGAAATCAAAATTTGTTTCTGGTTACCACAACTTTTTCATAATATTTAAATTATCTTCAGTATTGAATGTTTGTTCTTTCAACAATACGATGTCTTGCTAATTGCTATCAGCTAAGTAAATACTATTCTTCTAGGTTATTCGATGGCTTTGACTGATTTGCGACTGGGGAAACCGAATCCAAATCGGTATTTATAGTGTTAATAACGTCATTACTACTAGCATTTAAATCATCCTTTTTTTATATTTTGAAATAATTCAATTTCAATAAACTACTCTGTTTACATTTTTCAGCCATGATTTTAAGACAAATTTCTAATAAATAAATAAATAAATAAATGAATAAAATATTTTACAAATTTAATTTGCAAATGTCATTGAAGAGTTTCCATGCAGATTACTTATTATAACAGCTGAAAAACTTGTTTGAAGATTAATATAGGATAGTCAATAAAGTCATTGCAAAATAGCCATGTAAAATACAAAATAAATTTTTGCGTAATTTTTGTGTATTCGCATATAATTCTGTATAGTATTCCAAGTCCAAGCAAAAGGAATGGGTAAGGATGCAACCGAACCAAGTGAGGGTTTTGCACTATAATGATCCAAATCGAAGTTTACTATATTACATCTGGACCATTCTGAATCTAGACGCTGGATCTCAATTGTTCGACCGGGAGAAACTTAAAACAAACATGATTCAGCTTTAATCACCAAAAGGATGTCAGTTTTTGGCGGTGATAGCTTTCTTGGTAACTTTCTATTTTCATTCTCGCAATTTAAAAAAAAAGTTTTCTAAAACTGCATGCAATAATGGGGAAAAAACTGTTGAAGTCTTTTTTTTTTAAACTGCATGGTAACATCGTAGTTTTTTCACAATACGTATAAGAGTAGCCAGCCGTGTTATGATAGTCACCAATGATATATAGAAATGTGATCTCAAGCAAATGTGTTTCTCTGGTTATGCACCTTTGAAATTGGCTGGGGAGAACCGCGTATTTATTGGGCATCAATTGACTTTTTACACAAATGCACACACACAAAAAACGAACTTTGGTCTCCTAAATACTTTAGATATTTTTCTAGTGTTTTCTCTCTTTCCTTTTGGAGGCCCCCTGGCCCCCTCCCTGGGTGCGCCACTGCAGTACTGTATGCGAATATTTTGTGTGTCCTTGTAAATGAACGATAAATACTATGCACATCATATTTCACAGCAAGTACATTGTAGTAAATCTGAGTAATTTATGTCTATTCCATTATATTTCAGTAACATAATATCGCTGTAAACAGTCAACCCCCCCCCCCCTCCTATATCATTATGTAACGGAATTCTTTTGTGTGGCCCTGTAAATGAATAATAAATGCTTTGCTAACCCCATATTCTACAAAATGTATGTTTTACTGCACTTTATAAATGCATATCAATTTCTTTATGTTTTAAATTGTCTAGCATCATTAAAATGCACTTGAAACGATTTTTCCCATTGACCGTAATGTAACAGAATACTTTTTACCGCCCATGCAAATGAACTATAAGTGCCGCACATATATATTTTTTTTTCAATAGCGATCACGCTATAGTAAACGTCAATAACATATAAAAAATGCAGGGTGATCCCAGTATATTTACAAGAGTTAGAGCTCGGTCAGACGGCCATATAAAATATAAACCGAAGACAAACATTTTTCATCTATGTTGGAAAGGGTTAAAGAAAGAAAACTTTCAATAATACAATTTCTAGTTCTTATCAAATGTTTTCAATATTTTATTTAATCTTATTTTGACATTTTATTATTGTTAATTTTCCATTTCCAATTATTTTAAAAGCAAACATTTATTGTAATAAATAACAACACAACAAAGACCCTTTAAAAATGTACCATTTTTTCCTAAAATATACTTCAGCTGTTACTCACCTCTTTGAATTCGTCTTATTAATACAAAATCCCTCCCACGTGCTTGTGTTGTTTGGGCTTTCTTGGACGTTTAAATTTGAGCGATAAATGGTTTCATATTGCAAACCTTTTTAACGGCATACTGCAACTCCATCTATCTCTTTCCTCCATGAGATTAACCACTCAGTGTTATTCCCCCATTACTTCTTGATTCCGCAGCGGCTCGGTGGCAACATCCATTAGAGTGGCAGAAAAAGAGTGGAACTTGTGATACTACAGTAGCAATACATAGTGGATATCCGAGCATTGCGATGTTTTCATTCTGTTTGTTTTAATTAAATATATGCATATTATTGCTTAAAATTATCTGGAAAGACAGTGGAATATCCTATATGAATATTTACATCCTTATTTGTAATGTAATTTGTTAGATACTTTTAAAACTATTTAGTACAACTTCGATGTAACGTTTAGTTCATTTAGTAAAAAATTTTCTTTTCTAGTGTTTCTGTTTTTTATTAAAATGTCGAACGCATACCAAGCCTACATATTATTATGAAAATATATATTATTGTTAAAACATATTATTCCGAAAATTATATGAAAAAAAAAAATTAAGATTTGCTTAAAATAATTTTTTTTTTTTTTTAAGAATAATTTAATATATTTATTTTTAAGCATTTAAAGCATTTTACGTCTGTGAAAAACTTTGAAATTGTCATTTTCCAATAATTAGTCATTAGCACCGTTTAATAAATATTTATTTATTTGGAATATTGACCTTGGTAAAGTAATTAATGTTTCCATCTACATTTGCTGAGTAATGCACTCTTAAGAATGTATATTATTAATGCAGTTATTCATTTATTTTTATTTTTTAGAAGAAAAATTCTTGCTATTTAATTAAAGTAAACAATAAGCAAAAATTGATCGTATACTTGCATCCTTACATGTTTAAGAGCATGTAAAAAATATTAACAAATATCTTATTTTAAAGAAAGTTTTGAAAGTTAAATCCAAAAAATTATGTTCTTTTTAAAGATTACTAAAGCTTTTAAAATAGAATTTTTTGCATTATTTCCACGTATTCCTTATTTTTTGCTGGGGGGGGGGGGGGTCATTAATATCAAAGATTCGAAATAACAAATAGAGTATAATATAAAAATGTTGGAACTTCTAAAAATTTTAAACTTTTTTTTTTGTGGTTGGGGGATGTGTGTGTGTGTGTGGGGGGGGGGGGGGAGGTAAGGTAAGGTTAAATGTTTTAAGTTTTGCGGGTCTGGAAAAGTTTGATTATTTATTGCAATTGCAAAGAAACGAATGAGCAGAAAAAAAATATTTATCGAAGATTTTAAACTACGCTCCTTTTTTTGTGTAGGGGGGAGGGGGAGGCGGGCTGGTGAGGTAAGTTATATATTTTGCTAGAACTTAAGAATTGGGTAACAAAAATAAGATTTTTTTTTTTTAATTTTTTAAGTTTTTTGTGTAAGAAACATTTTACATAATTGTTTATTTTCATTGCAAAGAAATCGATGGGCAGAAAAAAAAATCGAAAATTAAAAAATGTGTGTGGGGTTTAGGTGGGGGGGGGGGGATGAAAAGAAGAAAACAGAAATTTTCGAGGGGTGGGAAAGGGGATAGATGGAAGGTGGAAATCTGCGGAGGAATGTTACTCTTTACTTTAATATAAGCTGACACCCTCCCCTGAAAAAAAATTCATTTCAAAAGGTTCATAACTTTTATTTTGGATAAAAAAACAAATACTATTGACGAAAATTAAAATCTCGGTTAAATACTGTTTTGATTCACCTCCACGTGTAAAAATATTTAAGTATAAGTGAGAAAAATATGATAGTTTTTGAAAGTGAATAACCTATCTTATTCCTTTTTTTCATAAAATTTACCTAACTATTAAAATTGCTAATTTGTGGTTAAAAATCATTGATATTATATATTTTGAAACATTTATCAAGACTTAAACTTATGTAAATGCAATTTAAGAACGTAATGCACAAGCTATTTCATTTTCTCCTTGTATCGATGGATCACCGTCCATTTGCCACCCAAGTGGAGTAGTTCCGCTCGCGCGCGCAGAATCAACCTTTCTCCTCGTATGCGTAATCTAGTTCTTTTTACTATATCTATGGCTATATCACGGTCTAACGGAATCTAAAGTTTTATTAAATTCTGTCCATTATTTCTTGAGATAGAGCGCCCACAATATTTGTGTCACAGACAGACATTTTCTAATTAGTGTAAAATTGTATTCAAGAGCTATTAAAAGTATAAACCCGTTGAAAATCGGAAGTCAAACTTTTTCACACATCCAACACATTCTTCTTGTAAAGATAGAAGGAAGTAATAAATGGTGCTACATGTGAAGGAGATTAGTTAAATGTGCTGCATGTGACCTTCATAGAAGGTAATTGTTCATGCGTGCATTTTGTTAGTGAGCGGCAACTTTAAGTTTGCTGCCTGAATAAACAAATTTAGCGAGGCCTACAATCCCTATAGTTTGAAGACACCATTAGAGGAAACTTCTCATATGGTATGCAATATAATCACTTAATGTTTCTTGGCCGATTTTTTATCGATGATATTGCATGTCACGTAAGAGTTAAAACAGATGGGGGGCACCAAACTACGCTGATTGTTGGTTTTATTCTGCACCTGTACCTTTATTTTTTCAGGCACCAAACTTAAAATTATCTCTCACTAACAAAATGCACGCATCAACACATTCCCACTCTAAAGATGACGTGCAGATTGTTTGCCTAATCTCGTTCATACGTAGCAGCGTCTAAACGACTTTTTTATTATCCTCCCTTAAAGCAACCATATACTTTTTAATCACAATTGAATTTTATTCGCATCAGTAAGTCAGGGCTTCACTAGCAAATAGAAGCAAATACAGCAAACATTAAAACTAGTCGAGTGTACCATTCCAAAAACTATTTTCTATCTCATGCATGTTAATACTTTAACATCCACTATCACAGTGCAAAATTAAATGACAATCTATGCTCATCATGAAGATTTTCAAAGTATAAGTTTGTTGAATTGTGTGCATTTAAAAAGGAGATATAAGCATCGCATTTTTCAAACAAATCACTGAATTTCGGCACCCCCTTTCTTAGATGTCTGCAACCAAAATTCACAACTCAACGAGCACAAAAGCCACACCTTACAACCAAGCCTAATAAGGATGTATTTATGTGAAAGTGTTACCTAATATGAAGTTTGAATAAATTCCGTGCATTAGCTTTTCAGAAATAAATATCCCAAAACTAGAGAAAAATGCAGCATAGAAACCCACCCTGTTATACGGTTTACTATATGACTATCGCTAAAATCGTGTAAATAATAAAAAATGCAGCATAGAAACGCCACCTGATGAGTAATTTACAAGAAAAGCTAATCAGCAACAACTTATATCAACGTGTAATTGAATCTGAAGTTTGATGAAAATCCGTTCTTTAGTTCTTGAGATAGAGCTGTTTCGGAAATCGTGAACAATGCAGCATAGCAGGCCACTTGATAGGCAATTTACAACAAAAACTATTCAGAACCAATTTATATAAATATCTAATTGAATCTTAAGTTTTATTCAATTCCGTACATTAGTTCTTCAAATAGAGCGGCCTTAAATTTTTTGTCACTTACAGACAGACAGACTCACAGAGAGACATTTCCTAAAAACAATAAAATCGTGTTCAGGACCTTCCAAAACGTATAAATCCATCGAAAACCGGAAGTCGAAATTTTTTATGAATCCATTACTTGTGAAGACAGAAGAAATCAAAAACATACAAGTTTGCATTCTAGGTAAAATAAGATGAAATTAAATGGTAAATCTTGTTATTAAATCTAATGAAAACAACAATCTAAATATTTGTATTTACTTTGAATTTCATATTCTTAATAAGCATATAATAGATATAACTAATGCGCATATATAGATAAAAACATATTATACAATATCAGTATTCTATCGATAACAATGCATGTCTACATGCAGTACAGTTTAATCCGTTAGTAGAAAAAATAAAAAAAAGAAAGTTAAATTCTGAAATTTTAAAGGATACTAAAACATGTTTCATCATTATTCCGAGACACAAGTCCGAGATAAAAACAAGAAAATATAAAACTGGTGTGAAAGATGTGCTCATGTGGAAGTTAATGCACAATATTTGTCTTTCCAGACATAAAATCAAAATGATTCGGATTATTAACGCCAATAAGAAAACTGAATGAAAAACAGAAATTGGGTTTTCTCATTTAACTCAAATGTTATGTTATATGGGATATTCAACCCAGAAGATTTAGAATGCCATTTTTGAGATTGTTTCTGCAGACGATAGATAAAATTTTCTCATTTTAGCATCCTATAAAAGTAATCGTGAATTTTACATACAAAGTGGATTCTTAAAATACCATCTTTTTTTTAAAAAATATCTTTTTACACTCAAAACGGTGCACAAAATGGATTTACGGTGATAAGTTGCAGTTGCTCACAAAATTTGTGTAAATAGCATGCGTTTGATGTGTGTAAATATCTCGAGAGGCTTGCATATGTAGCTGCTTTTATTGCATGATATTAAGATTTCTTTCTTTCGCCCTTTCTTTATTTCTTTATTTCTTTCATTTTGTTCTTTTTTTCGTTTCTTCTTTTTAACACATTCTAACATACTTGAAATTTCAGAATGAATTTTTAGAATTAAAATTTAGAATGAGTAATTGAATAAGTAGTAGAAATTATGAATTCGCTTTATCTGAACATACTATAACTCGAGTAAATAAACTCGGATTGCTATTATAATTGATATATGTTATTAAGGTTTACCATGGCATGTTCGGTATTGAAAAAGAAGGGCATCAAAGAAGTATGATTTATGGTTAGTTTTTAGTTAAGCATGAAATTATACTGTAACATTACTGTCTACAGTGAAATATCATTTTCAGTGAATTTGAATTATGTTAACCCTTTCGCTGCGTAATATGTTCAAAAATTGAGCCTTTGTATTATTATATATTTCTAATCTGCATATATTATAGAGAAATATGTTAAAAATTTTTGTAAAAGAGTTTTTCTTTTTTTTAATGTAGAATCAGATCATAAAAAAAGTTGTCAGAAAACTGAATTCGAAGATTAACTTTCAGAATTTCGCTTTTATATGATTAATCTTGGTTAAATTATGATTTATTTTATGAAATACAAAGATAAGACGTACATACTAATGAAAATATGCAAAATACTTATAAGAATTGTACTAGAAATGAAGTAGTACCTAATATGAAGTTTAATAAACTTCGAAACAAGGTACGAGGCAAAGTCCTACTTCGCAATCTTTGCACCAAATTCGCGTTTCTTTGCTAGTTATTTTTTTTTTTTTTTTTTTTTTTTTTTTTTACAACAAACAGCACACTGTAACGAGTCTCTTTCTTGATGTGATAGGAGGGCTACGGGTCAATATAGCAAAATACGAAAATTGCAACCCGCACAATAAAATTCCTATTTAATGTTATATAATGCAATTTTCTTTTTTACATTCTAATAAAAATATTCCTAGAAGTATTTTCAAGACATATTATATTCATAATAACGCAAAAATAAAGCAAATAAAAGACTTAAAATTTCAGACTGTCTTTTTCCTGGCATGTCACACTGTGATGTGTACAAAGTAAAAGTCTTTTTGCTATCATGAACAAATATCTTTTCCTAGTTTTTTTTTTATTTCTAATTAATAACTATACCTTATATAACACATATATGTCGAAGGTAACAAGTTCTGTATTTTACAAATAATTTTCCATAATTAAAATATGATTGTCACTGAAAATGAATGCCATTGTCCTGGCCTGCTCATTTTAGTTCTTTATGAGGTATAAAGATGACGCTGCAGAGTAATTTTTCTTGTTCTTGACATAGTTCAAGTCAGATATAGTAAAATAATTGCTACCAGCAAGATTTTTTAGATATTTCTTTGAAAATAATGTGTTTAAAGGCTTTTTAAAAATTGAGTAGACTTTTATTATGTCATTTTCATGGCTTCCATAAATTACAAATAAAACTTAACATTACGCTGAATTTGACGTACTATAGAGGAAACATGATCCTTTAAACAAAATTAAAATGTTAGATCTAAAAATTAAAAAAACAAGAATGTGAAAAATGTTTTAAAATGAAATTGTCATTATCCTGACATACATATGCCAAGAAAATGACATATAATTATAATTACATAAAAATGAACTTACGCTTTAACAATTTTACAATTTTAATTAATTACAACTTTAACAATTTTACATATAAATTCTTTTATTCAGCTGTTCAACCAACATTTTTTAAAAAATCAGAAGTTTTGAAAAGATTTAAATTTTCAAAATCTCACATTTTGTGATATTCACCCCTATATCGCTAGCAAAATGTCGAGCGGTTAGTCTCATCGAGTGAAGACATCATTGGTCTTTCAAAATAGCGCTTGGAATGCGTGTAAAACAAGCTTGGGAACTTTACAGGACATATGGACAACTAACGCTATCTGTTAACCCAGACCTGAATCAACAGTTAAACATCGCAGAAAAGCCAAAATGAACCGTTAAACGGGTAAAATAGCGGGGTGTTCTTCTAAATAGACTGCAAAAAAAATGCACCACCGCGAAAATCGCGGGTTGCGCAAATTATGCTACTTTTACATTGCAAATTAAAATCGCGGGATGCGCAGCGAGATGGTTAAGATATTTCAAACATAATGAAATTAATGTACACCATTGAGGTGGATTGCAACAGGATTTCTATCAAGTATAGAGTAAGTAGCAATTATTAGTTCGTTTACAAGGACGCCCAAAATAATTCCGTTAAATTATGTTCATAGAGAAAATCGTTTGCAGTGTATTTTAAGGATGTTACCCTATTTAAATTAAATTTTTTCTATAGATTATTGAATAAATAGAATTTATCATTTATTTACATCAGCACTCAAAAGGATTCAGTGATAGGACTGTCTATGAGCCATAACTGCTGGATGTGCGTCTTTAGCTGTGATTTGAATTTTAAAACTCAATTTTTAGTGTATGACGAGGGGTGTAGATTATAAATTAGGCTGCACAAAATAATTCGTACACATTACTGGGTACGAACGGTATTTGCTGAAAATGAATTTTTACTGATAAGGAAAGTCTCCTTAAAGCGAATACTCAAAATATTTCGAACGAAATGCTACTGAAACTACTCATCGTTATAAATGATCAGTCAAATATAGCAGCAGAACCCTAATAGATAATCTGTAAAAAAAAGGGGGGGGGGTAGTAACAAAGTCCATCGGATAGTAAGGTGGAGTTATCGTTTTGTGTTAGGCGGGTTGCAACAGCATTGTACTATGTTCACACTGGATGCCTTTAGATATCTCAGGCCACCGAACTCTCTCAGAGAGTTCCACAAACTCTCTCAGAGAGTTTCCACTTACTTCGGCTAGATACAGGAACGACCACTCACTCTCGTTGGCTATGAAGCTTCGCTTTTATGCATTGGCTGTTGCGGCCGTTTTTATTTTAAGCGCATGCGCACACTTTACTTTTGTTCAGATCACAGATACAGTGTCGCTACTGAGATATCTTAAGTAAGTTTTTCGATGTGAACAGGCATCCAATTCCGGGAGGGTACCACTTCAAAACTGGCGGTCTAAGATATTTTAAGTTTTTAGTGTGAACAGGGTATTAGCGGGGTTTCAAGCAGTTCGTTTTCTTAAAATCCCGACTGCGCCTGCGCACTTCAGAGCTAATCCGGTTGGGTCGCCCTCCATCTCGTTATACAATACACTGGACGGCTCTGTCCCCTGCGAGCTCCTTCGCCAACCCCCGTTCAGACTTCTCAGCCCCTAAATACATGGTAATGTATACTGTTTTAAAAAATATCCTTATACTGATAATTGAATGAATCATAAACGGCGACTATTTTCTGCAATCGGCTTGCAATGTTTTTCCGTTTGAATAAGTCATTTTTTGGTCACCGTGGTCTCATTCACCGCTGTTGCAACAGCTTACGGCTGTTTTTGGGATTGATAAGTAAGATTAATTACACATTTGAATATCAGCTTGTGTATAATGCTTAGGTTAAAAATGTCCCTTCCTCTCAGACTTTTATAACTACACTATGGACAATAGCCATCCTTTGGGTTCGAGGTTAAAAATCTCAGTCTGCTTGGAAATAGCATTCAGCAACACGGCATTGAAAAGCACCGTGTTTCGGAATTTTACTCTTATATTTTATGTTTTGGTCAAGTTTTAGATATTTTCAGGAACAGATACAGCTTATGCATGAAATCTTTTCTGTATTTTAATGCACAATCATGTATATTTTCAGGTTATTTTAAAAATGTAAATTAATATAATAATTCTTTATTTTATAGTGGTTAAAGTTACATAAACGTCTGTTTTAGAGTTTATTTCCTTCAATATGACATATATTTACTTAACCACACCTAGCTATATCTAATAATTCACTATTTCGACAAAACAACATAAACTTTTCAAAGCGATGAAATTGTTGTAACAGGTGTGGCATCCATTTTGTTACAACGTAACGAAAGTACACAGTGAGACACACAGTTGTGGTACACAGTGAGATGTGCCTCATTGTGTAGCTACAATACGGTTCTGATGTAAAAGAAGTTATTTATTAATAAAAGAAGGTTTTTTCTCTTACTCTATCTGTGTGTGTGTGTGTGTGTGTGCGGGGGGGGGGGGGGCGTGCGATGGATAGTGAAATCTACTAAACGTAAGAGGCTAAAAATTTGCATGAAGGTAGCCCAATGTCTGCCATTCTCCACCCGAGGCTCATGTTTTTAAATTTTTTTTAAATCTAGAAATATTAATTAGAAGTCATAAACTGCAGAAAATTATTGATAGAGTGTAATAACGTATGATTTATGAAAATATATACATTGTCTCACTGTGTACCACTTGTGGTACACAGTGAGACAATTTTCGATCCTCCGTTATGCTGCTTCTGTGCTTTTATAAATAACTTTTTTAAAACCATTTATACATTAATTAATAAATAGCGTATTTGTGTAGCTTAAAGATGTAGCAAAAATTTTTTCAAATGAATAAAAATCGTCGCCATTCGTTAAGTAATAATATTTTTCGTCTCACTGTGCACTACCCTCGCCTATATACAAAATTTCTCATATTATTTATCGAACAGTAACTCGTGCAAAATAAGTCGAAAATATTTTGCGCATGTTACCTGTGTTTATGCTACATCGAGTGCTGAAATATCTAAACACATTTGCTATCAGTGCCTTCATGCATGATTTTTCGTTCTTTTTTGTTTGTTTGTTTTGTTTGTTTACTGTACAATGAATTACAAATAGGAACTGAAATAGGGAATAAGTACTAAATAGGGGACTAGGAATAGGGACTAAAATAGTTTAAAACAGTATCGCTGTTTCATTCAAATTTTCTATCTAAAAAATTGTAGTAAATATATTCTTTTCGTCACAGTCGAGCTTTATTTTCCTGTTAATTCTAACTTTCAATAGTAAATAAAACAAGAAGGAAAAATAATGCGTACAACATAGATTATGAAACACTTTCCAACACATTCAGAATACTATTACAAAATTTCACAGTTTACTAAAGTGAAAGTTGACTTCAAAATGAAAATTTAGAAAACGTATAACACATTTGAAAACCCGATTTCTGCTATTAACATGAATAGTCGTTAGAATATAAGATTTTTTTATTGTATCCCTGTATATGATCTACAGATATGTATGCTAAAAGTTAGTTAAGTTAAACGCAGCAGAGTTGAAAATTTCCGCCAATAAACGAATGTTGTTGAGAACTTTTGTGCGACCCTGTATATGATCTATAGAACTTATACACACCAAGTAATACTTAAAAAATTGTTAAAAATACATATCGCAACTGAAAACGCACTTCCAGCAATTATTGTTCGTCAATTCATTTATTGCTCATTTTCTTCTATAGTTAAATTCTTTTGTGTGTCCCTGTAAATGAACTATAAGTTCTAGGCACACCATATTCTATAGTAATAACCTTGTAATATACCTCAGTGATGTATATCAATTTCAATATGTTTAAAATACTGTAATATCAGTAAAATACACTGCAAACAAATTTTCCCCCTAAATCGTAATATAACGGAATTCTTTTGAGTGGCCATGTAAATGAACCGAAAATGCTAGACACTTCATTTTAAATACCGAAGATCTCATAGTAAACCGCAATAACATATATCTATTTCATGGCAATCGGACTGTCTTTACGTGAGTTAGAGCACGGACTGGCAAACCGAATTCATAAACACTTTTCAACTATGTTGAGAAAGTGTTAAAAGGGTGAAACAAACAAATAACAATAATAAACTTTTACACTATAGATTAAAAGAGAAGAGATGAAATTAAAATGTCTGTTTTGATCGCACCATAAACTTACTGAAGACGAAAATGTAATAATATTTATTCAGTATGAGTTTGTTATGCTTATTACATATATTTTCAAGGGAAAAATATCGATATTACTGAATATCAGTATAATTAAAAACACGCATCACTAAATTCAGCACAGTTTCGTAAAAAAGGTCTTAATGAAAATGAATTAAAATTCATTCTGAACTTTTATAGGATGCTAAATCACGTTTCATCATTACTCCAATATAAGAAACACAGATAAAATTTCGGAAGTGTAGAATCCACTTTAAAGAATTTTTAGCTCATATGGAAAGTAATGCACAATATTTGTGCTGCCAAACATAAAATCCTAATGATACAGGTCATTTACGCCTCGGAGAAAACTGGATGAAAAACAGAGATTGTGAATTCTCATTAAACATGAATGTTATTTGGGGGATTCATTCCGGAAGATTTAGAAAACTATTTTGAGTTGAATTGTTTAGCATGCAATTGTTTCTGCAGACGATATAGATAAACAAACAGAGTTTCTTATTTTTTCATGTCTGCGCCTGAAATATGTAGTCATGAATTTTGACATGCTATCGTTATCGGATAAGAATATGTATTTCCGCTTGGTAAATTATGAATATGAACATGGTGTTGTATGCAAAATTAATTTACAGTAATCAACTGCAATTAATAATCAAATTATCTGTTTGAGGGTATAAAATTAAATGTTCCAAATTAAAGAGAAAGAAATTAGGCTTTCTTCCCCTTGAAATTGTCTTATTTTTACTATTTACAAAGAATAAAAAAATAAAACGGTATGTAATTACAAAATGCATTCCATAAATGTAATATTTTTTAATTATAAGACTTATTTATCAAACTTATAGTATTCTACTTAACGATAGTAGCTATCTATTTATATAAAATCCAAGTCTCTGTGTGTCCCTCACGATTCCGGTAGGACCGCCTCATTGAGATGAGTAATTGTGAAAATATACTAATGCAGGGTTACCACAGTAGCGCCGAATGTTAGCCAACTTTGTGACAGCTGGCTAATTTGGCGAAATTCCCATTTAAAACCATTAATCTTTCATAAAGGAGGTCTCCGAAATTTAATTTAAACTCCGCTCTTTTAAGATATTTTTTCAAAATCTATGAGTTAGAATTTAAAGTACATCTTTACATCTTCCTCCCGATGCTACTAATAAAATAACCGCCAATAGCCGACGCTGTACTGTGTGAGCTCCTAACTGTGCGATTTTAATGTGCTTTAGGTACTTTTCCAGTATAGGTGCCTTGGCGAAAACGGAAATTCGGCAACTTATTTTCCGGGAACCTATCTACTGTTTCATTTTATATACACACGCATTTTTTTCGATATTTATGCGATTTATTTAACACAAAAAAGCAGTTTCTCTAATTTTATACAGAAACAGATGTAATTTGTACATAAAAACATGAATAATATACACATAAAATAAACATATAAAACAAACAAAAACGCTCATCAAGTTTGTTTTCATAGCTGTTTATATGATTTGACAACAAATCTCGATATTTTCCCGTTATACGACCATGCCGAAATGTATGCTAAAGTGCCAATTATTTCAAAATGCTAAAAGATATTTGTAATTTTATGCTAGCAGTTTAATATGAGTTTTATTTTATTGCTTTATTTTATAACACTTATTTGTTCACTTATTTTAAGTATATATTTGTGATTTAATGAAATAGTTCGTAAAAGTCTGGAATTTTCAAATGTTATATTTTTTAAATGCTCACTGTAGTATCGACATGTTTTTTCTTTTATTTTTCAAATGCTTCAATTCACGTGATTTTCATTTTGCGTCCACTATTATGCTTGGCGACAATGGTATCCGTATAACGGAAAAGTACCCAAATCTCACTTTCTGATGCCCAAATTACACCAATCTTTAAAAAAACGCCAAAGCCCCTACAGTGGAAAAGTACCAAACTGTCTATTATTTTGCGCTAGCTGTGTTATAGTTTGTACTATATGCAAGTGGGTTGGAGCGAAGAATTTAAACATTAAATAGCAGCACAGATTCAGTTTCAGCACAGATGTCATATACGCCCCATATTGGCGCGATGTTTTTCTGACGCCAATGCCATATACAGGGTTTGGTAGATAAGTAATGAGACTCAGTCTAGAAAAACAAATTCATTGATCCAATTTGTACAAAACGTTAATAATCTTCAAAGTACTCGCCTTGGGCGTCGACACAACGTTGCCAGCGCGTTTTTCAAGCTTCATAGGCCCCACTGTAGTCCGTTTGAGTTATCCCAGTTAGTGCCTTCGTGACAGCCCGTTGGATGTTCGGAATATCGTCGAAACGATGACCTTCAGGCATCTTTTGACCTTCGGAAATAGGAAGAAATCAGGAGGACTCAAGTCAGGGCTGTATGGTGGCTGTGGCAGAACTTCAACTCCAATTCGGGTCAAGTAGGAGGTCACGAGGAACGCTGTGTGCGCCGGAGCGTTGTCATGGTGGAGACGCTAACGTTGAGCAAGGTCCTGTCGCTTCCGTTTGACGGCTCTGTGCAATCGCTGAAGGACTTCTTTGTAGAATTCGGCATTGACAGTCTTCCCCTGAGGGACAAACTCTTTGTGAATTAACCCCCGCTTGTCGAAAAACACAATCAGCATTGTCTTGATGCGGGACTTTGACATTCTTGCTTTCTTCGGCCGCGGGGATGCCGGTGTGTGCCACTCCGAGCTCTGGGCTTTCGCCTCCGGGTCGTACTGGAATGTCCACGATTCGTCGCCTGTTACTACGTTGTCTAAAAAGTCTGGATTATTTTCCAATTCATTCAACATCTCACGGCAAACGTCCACTCGAGGTTGCTTTTGTTCGGCGGTGAGCACTCGGGGAACCAATTTTGCGCAAACTTTCCTCATCATCAAATCTTGCGTAACAATTTGGTGAACCGTAAATTTATTCACGGAGACCTCATCGGCGATCATTTTGAGACTTAAACGACGATCGGAGTCCAGGAGTTCTTTCACTTTGGCCACCGTTTCATCCACACGACTCGTTGAAGGGCATCCAGATCGTTCCATGTCTTCAACGGATTCCCTCCCGTTTTTAAATTCATTAAACCACCGGAACACTTGAGCTCTTGATAGGGAGTCTTCTTTGTAGGCCTCCGTAATCATAGCAAAAGTTTCCGAAGCAGTTTTGCCCAAGCGAAAGCAAAATTTGATTGCATACCGCTGTTCTATCGAGCGATCCATCTTCAGCGTTTTCACAAGTGTCACGGGCACACAAACAACGTAATACGCGAAGCTCGACCCTCACTGCACCAGAGCTCCGACGCGACTGCCAACCGGTTCTATTGTTAGCTCAGATCCCCCACCACGTGACGTACAGGTGGAGACCGCCCTGCGAGCGACTGGGGCGCCGCGCGGCGGCCAGTCTCATTACTTATCTACCACACCCTGTACACAACGGGTACTTAACTGTCGCCAAAGTGTCGTTATTTTGCTTGATATGATAACTCGGATGTTGTTGTTTTTGCTGTTGATGTTTTCGCCAAATTGGCGTATATGATAACTGTGCAAAAGTTTCTATAAAGCAGTATAAGACTAAAAAAAATTAAGAATAAAATAAATTCAAAATAAGACTAAAGAAGAAAGATAAATCATGCGTTAAGCATAGAATATGAAACACTTTCCAACTCATCCTGAATGCTTTAACAAAACTTCGTTATTTGAGGAAATCAGGCAAATAAGATAACTAAGTAAACTTTTTAGAATACGCATAAAATATTTTAAAAATTGATTTCAGCAGTTACCGTCCATATCCAATAGTATCGTTATTACATGCCACTATTTAGCCAAAATTTAATTTAAACTACTCTTAAAACTACTGAAATCACATTTCCAGATATTATCATCGATAGACGGTTATGTATCCAATTCTTTGCGTGACCCTGTATATCATTTTATCTATATTCTACAAACATTTCTTAGTAAACTAAATGCAGTTCAGAGTAAGAATGCATAACTCCTTTAAAAACCACCTTTAAGCAATTTACTCTCATACTCAGTAACCATTACGAATTCTTTTGTGTAGCCCTGCATATGAACTGTAGCATTTATACATACAGTATAGTATGCATAAATGTAGTGAAACATAAAAGCGCATATCATAATTAAAAATGCATTTCTAGCAATCATTGCCTTTGTACAATACTTCGGAGAAAAGTTTCTTGGCGAAAAAGAAGTTTGCCAACGTATTTTCTGACAACCTATTTACTGCTTCATACTCACAAGCAATTTTTCCATATGTATGCAATTTATTTAATATAAAAAAAAGCTATTTACCCATTTTTATAAAGAAATAGTAGTAATTTTTGCAGATGTCATATACGCATCGGGGTTGGCATGTTTTTTCTCTGACGCCAATTTGGCAGAAATCTCGCTTTCGAATACCAGTTACTTATATATTTTTAAATTATTTGCTATCATTTTGAAAAGGAAATAACTATAAATAAATAAAAGTTTGATTAATAATTATAGAACAAAACAGTTTATATAATTAAAAACAGAAAATAAAAGTAAATAAACAATTTATTAATAAATAAAAAACAATAGCCGGGTTACCATAGCAGGCAAAATAACACCATATTGGCGCCAGTTAGGTATCCCGGTTCATATCTGAAATCTGTGTGTAATTTGTATATAAAAAAATATTATATATATTTAGAAACTATTTTTTCTATGTATATAAGTGCATATATAAACAAAAATAAAAGTTCATTAGATTTGTTTTCATAGCTGTTTATATATTTTGGCAACATATCTCACTTTCTGATGCCCGAATTGCGTCAAGCTTTTTTAAAAAATGCTCTATAATGGGAAAGTACCTAAATAAATAATTAACAGAAATAACCAATTATACAAACTAAAACTTTTTATTTCGAGATCAAAGCATGGTTTTTAATTTCAATTAAAAATACATATATCCTTGGATAATTTCAGTTGAAATTAGGTTCACAGCTTAATATCTCATTCCATAAACCTATACAAACACAAGTGATTCATTCATCGTGAAACGTAAAAAATATTAAATCATTCAGGTAATCATACACAAAGTAAGTTCTCCAACAATCAATGGACAATATTCTAATGACCTCATAGTAGGTAAAATGGTGACGGTATCGTTTGTTTATTGTTTCAAATCACAAAGATTTAATTTTGCAATGTCTCTTAGTTACATTATTTTATTGTCATATTTATGAGCTCAGAACAAAAGCATATTTTTTCCTTTTTTAGTTATTAAAGACGGAAAAAATTATAAATGCATGATTTGAAAAATTTAAATAATTTTCGGTACTTCTTAGTTATCCCGTCGACCAAATTACTGTCGCCAAATTGCAAGATTAATTGCCAATAATGGTTGCCATTAATTAATTAATTGTAAGATTAAATGCCAATAATGGCCAATAAAATCATTAATTCGACGTTTTATTTGTATTTTTATTAATGTTTTGCTAATTTATTTGTTCTTTCGTTATTACAAAAAAAAAAAAAAAAAAAAAAAAAAGTCAATGTGTATCATTTGGCGAGTGGTTTGGCGATTTATATAATTTGGCGAAATTGGTCGACGGGATAACTAAGAAGTACCTAATTTTCTTTCTTAAGAGTAAAAAAATAACATCGGGAAGTAACAGCGGGTTTAAGTTAAATAAGTTTACCTGTTTAATTCTGTTGTAATATTCAAAATAACTGTATTTATTAGATTTCAGTAAACAACATCAGGGCCCGATTAAAGTTTGAAATTAGAGAAATTACAATGTCATTTCAGGACCTTTCTTTTGGAGAAGCTTTTCGAAATTCCACATATACATGGAAACTCTTCAGTGTTAGAAATATTATTCTTAGGACTGACATAACATGATGACGGCCTGCAATTTTACACAAGTTTTTGAAAACTACTTTATATCAGAAATTTTACTAAAAACTGGTTACTTTTTTGTTATAGCGGCCCACACTATTGGGATTATGACAAGTTGCAGCCAATTTCGCCAACGTCGTAACCAAGATCGTGAAGCACACACATATAATATCATTTCATGAAATCGTATACGATAATTTAATATTTTTTACCTTACTTCAAGTGTGTAATTTATTTATTTTTAAGGCTTAACAATCTAAATTGTCCAATATATAAATTTAAAAAAAATGTAAACAAAGATTGAATTGACATGACCGCAAAAAGCCTCAAATCTGCGTAACACTTGGAACCAAACTGTGCAGATTAGTGGTCTTATACTGTACAGTGTACACAATTTTTCATAAATGTGTTTCGTTCTTAAAATGTGTTATTTTCATCTATCACTGCGGAACAACCGAGAAAACTCATATTCTTGCACATGAGTTGTATATATCTTTATATCTAAATTTCCGTCATTTTTGACGGGCTACCTTTCTAGTTAATTATATTTCTAGTAATTTAGTTATAGCTTTGTTTGTAACTGTACATAATAGTTCTAATTCTAATAATGTGATTCTCATTAAATGTAAATGTTATTCAGGAGATTCATTCCGGAAGATGTAGAATACCATTTTAAATCATAGAGGAAAGAGATAGAGGGAGATGCAGTATGCCCTAAAAACGGTTTGCAATATGATGTGCGTTATCGCTCAAATTTAAATGCTCTCACTAGGTCCAAACAAAACAAGCACCTGGTACAGGGACCGAATTCTTTGACATCACCCGTGCATTTTTTTCTCTAAATGAAAGTGATCTGCTTATTTTTAAGAATTCTAAATCAGTATTCCATTGTATTGTGAATTAAAAACTGTATTACTAAAAGTTTTCTTCTTTTTTTACGTAATAGAACATGTTTGTGTTTGGGCCTACTGTAGCGGATTTTAGGGTTACTTTTTTGGCGTCACCCCATCTTACTGCATCTCCATCTATGTCTTTCCTCCATGATTGTAAATAAAATTGCTTAGAATGTCATGGTTTCTACAGACGATACAGATAAACAAGCCGAGTTCCGCATTTTTTCACATCTGTGTCTGAAAAATGTAGCGGTGAATTTTGACATGCAAAGTTACTTTTTCAGATGCTATCATTATGCGATAAGAACATATATTTATGCTTTGCAAATTATGAATATGAACATGGTGTGCGCAAAATTGATTTATGGTAATCAGCTGAAACCAATAATCAAACTCTCTGTTTGGGGATATGAAATTAGATGTTCTCAATTAAAGCGATACACAATAGAATTTTTTTCCCATTGAAATTGTTTTATTTTTACTTATTAAAAAAATAGAAAAGGTATGTAATTTTCAAAGGTATGTAAAAAAGGTATGTAATATAAAATTTTCTCCATAAATGTAACTTATTTTTTATTTACGTTATATATTTTTTATTTAAGATTTATTTATTCAACTTATATTTTTTTACTTTACAATAGCAGCTATTAACTTTATTTTTCATAATTTAGTTATAGATTTGTTTGTAATGGTACGTAATTATTCTAATGATGTAATTCGATTATCTGACGTACTCAAAGAGTCTACTATACTTTTTTCATGAAATAAACAGCTTTCTACCCCTTTTATAATCAAAGTTTATTCTTGAAATACTGTCAAAATTAGTTGTTACCTATATATGTGAGAAATGATAGAGTCGACGTTAACGGTATTCAGATGAATTTAAATAAAAAGTGATATGATTTGTATAGTTTTATTGGAGAAACTAGAGAATGCAGCTCGCGTTATTATTAACGAAACTTTTCCACACAATGCTTATATTTGAAATTCTATCATTAAATGTATTTTTACATGTGGAACACTTGCAAAATGTTTCTGTAGCATGCAAAATATTTTTCTTTCTTGTTTAAAATTAAATTCCTCTAATATCTTTTCAACCCTACAACATATGTATTCTTTAGCAGCGCAGGCAAATAAACACGCACAATCTACTGATTTTTTTTTTATTTATTTTTTTTTTTTTTTTTGTGTGTGTGTGTACAGTTGTTATGAACAGCCCTAAGTCAATGATGATTATCTTTACACATTACAATTTAAAATATATATTCTTTAACAACGTCTTTTGGATTTGCAGGAAAGCTTTCAGATTAATTCAATTATGGTTAAAAAAAAAAGTGAGGCATTCTAAATGATTTGAAAAAGTAGAAATGAGAATAGAAAGCTAAAGTTGGCTATCATACTACCACAAACAGATAAGATAATTTACTAAACCATCCAACGACAAAAGAAGGTAGCAAACCTCGTTAGCATGAAAACGGCTTTTGGCCTGTTTATTTCAGAACCAGACGAATTCTTTTTGCGGCATTTTTTTTACAAAAGATGGAGAAACATTTGTGTGCTCTGTCATATTATTTTTACGTGGTTAAGCTTGTGATAATACATTTTATTGTTAGATGATTTTTTTTTTTTTTTACTAGAGGATGTTCTCTTAACTAAAATAAAACATACAGCCATATTATAAAGCAAAGAATTTCCCATGAGTAATGCTGACGTCATACCGACAGTGGCAACGGTCTAAACAATCCATTTTTTGCTATTGCAAATTTAATTACTTCTAAACATCACCTAATTTTATTTTTTACGCAGTCGAATAAGAAACAAAAATGTATTTTCAATAGAAATGTGTTTGAAAATTGTATTTCAATTTACTGATTTTGTATAGATTTTAAAATAATTTTTATGAATGCATTTTCAAAAAGTCTTTTTCTGTGACATGCAGCTCCAGTACGGGAGATTAACCCGTTTTCACTTAAAACAATATAAATAGTTCAGCGTTTGTTTCTGGTTAATAATCAATACCGAAATTAATACTTCATCAATAAATAAATAAATAAATAAATAAAATAATATAAGTAAAACACAAAAATAGAAGATATGTAGTCAAACTAGTGATTAAACCGGGAGAACGGGTGTAAACCCAGGGTATGAATTGCTTTTACTTTGTCACAAATAAATACAAATAATAAGCATCACCTTATTTAGTCGGAGGCAATCGTTACAAATTCTGCGATAAAATAATTTAAAGATTACTTAAAAAAAAATAGTGATGACAATTGTAATAAGTTTTTAAAAATCAAAAAATTCATCTGCGTAAAAAGTGAACTAATTAATTATTTCTCATCAACGTTAAACTATTTTTTATATTACTTATCTATTTTTTTATTTACTTGTATTGCTGACTTTTAAGTTGGGTTTAATTATTAGTTCTCATCTATAAACACTGTTTTTATGAGGCTTATAGATTTCTATGATGGTTAGAGTTGCAGTAAAGCTATAGATCCTACCTACACAACTTCCAGGTTGTGTAATATTTAAACGGAGCTTCTGACTGTAAAACAGTCAATGAAACATAGTCTTCATTTTGAAAGACCTATCCAATGATATGCCACTCAATAGGGTGCGTAAAAATTTTTTTCGTCTCTACCGTCCTTTTGTATTTTACGGCCGCCATTTTGAATTTATAAAAACAAAAGTTAGCCTATAACCATCGGACGGTTAAGACGAATCGATAGAGACCTCATTCATTAAAATCCATCTAACTAATTAATTATTTCTCATCAACGTTAAACTATTTTTAATATTACTTATCTATTTTTTTATTTACTTGTATTGTTGACTTTTAAGTAGGGTTTAATTATTAGTTCCTATCCATAAAAACTGTTTTTTATGAGGCCTATAGATGTGTATGATTGTTAGAGTTGCAGTAAAGATAGAGATCCTACCTACACAACTTCCAGGTTGTGTAATATTTAAACGGAGCTTCTGACTGTAAAACAGTCAATGAGACATAGTCTTCATTTTGAAAGACCTATCAAATGATATGCCACTCAATAGGGTGCGTAAAAAATGTTTTCGTCTCTACCACCATTTTGTATTTTAGTGGCCGCCATTTTGAATTTATAAAAACAAAAGTTAGCCTATAACCATCGGACGGTTAAGACAAATCGATAGAGACCTCATTCGTTAAAATCCATCTAGCCGTTGGGATGCTTCGAGGGTATAAAGAAATTCACATACCCAGATACGCGTGAAACACACAACCCTTCTTGGCAGTCGGGTAAAAACCATACGCACTCCGGGTCTATCAGACCCGGAGCACGTCCTCCTGGATTAAACACAGACACAGCCAGAATCAAAAATGCTGTAAGTAGCAAAATCATTGGCGATTTGTACGACAATTCATCTCTGTCTAAAAATTAATAGTTTTTTGTTATAACAATGTATTTTGGTGTTATTAACGGACAATAAAAATAAAAAATAAAAATACATCATAAAAAAATATTTATATATATATATTGATTGAAAAAAATCTATTAGAGTTTTCAATTAAAGAATAATTTTCATCTATGTTCTAGACACCGGGTAATATGTTCTAAATCCCGGGAACCCCGGGTAAAATCCTCTGGAAGACATATATTCAGGGTGTCCACCCTCATAAGTGTCCGACTGCTAATTTCTAAACAGTTAGTCATAGACATGTGGTTATAGTTACAAAAATGTTTTAAATGAGGTAAAAAAATTATTTTAAAATTCGTTTGGATGAATAAAAACATTTCTTAAAAAGTTACGAAAAATATTTTTTTATACGGCTCCCCGGTCCTATAAGTGATATTTAGTAAAAATTTCTTAGTACACTAACTTGTAAGACACAAAAAGTTCCATTCCTATAACACTAAAATTGACAGATTTATGAAACTTTGAATTGCATGACTATACCAATTTCCTCCATCTGAACATAGATAAGTTGGGCCATACTTCGAGGGATCATACGCAAAATGCTTAAAATATTAGAAGAATTTATTTTGCGTGTATCTGCTCTTTAACCGAGAGTAATCACATCGTACAAGTATTACGATAGTGTTAATTTTTATTAATTAAGTTTTAGATTAGATAATCTAATAACATTTTAAAATATGTATCATTTGGTAAAGCAGTGACACTGTTGTTTCTCATCATTTCATTTATGAAAAATTCTGTTATTTTTTTCACTTATATTTTTAGTGCAAGTTGTGTATTTTGCTTCAATATGTCAGAAGGAAAATAGATTTCAAATTTATATTGTAAGGCTGATTTTACTCCCAACTGTTTTTTTTTTTTTTTTTTTTTTTTTTTTTAATATGACGATTATTTATATTTCTAGTAAATTTGTGAATGATTCCTATTTCGCAGCAAAAGAGATGTTTCAACTTTAAACATCTATTACTCGGTCAGTTTTAGTCGTTGAAATATGGATTTTTATTTATTTATTTATTTATTTATTTATTTATTTATTTATTTATTGTCTTTTTTCTTAGTGTAATAGGATATTTCTACTAAATATAACTCATAGGACCGGGGGCTCGTATAAAAATTTAAATTTCGTAACTTTTTAAGAAATGTTTTTATTGATCCAAATCGCTTTTAAAATACTTCTTTACCTCATTTAAAACATTTCTGTAATTTGAAATATATGTTTTAGACTAACGGTTTAGTAATTAGCCATTGGACACCGTTGAGAGTGGACACCCATTATATATATATATATATATAATGTAACATAAATTCGGATAAGAAATGTTACTCAACTATTCTAACACTACTAACTCAACTAAAATTTAGAGTGCAAATTAGGGTGATAAATGAAAGATTATATCCTGATGCTTTTTTTATTTATCTGATAAACACTCATATTCATTTAGCGATTTTATACATTTATATCAGTACATTTAGCAGGCTTTTATTTAAAATATTTTTAGTTAATAATTGATAAATGTATTGCATCTATTACCATTTTTTATTAATATATACATTTAAATAGATTTTTTATCTGTATTATAGACATATTCTTTTGTATATATACTTTATTTTGTGCATAGTTAAGTTAGTAATGATATCGTTACACCCTTATAATTTAAAAGACTGTCAAAAGACTATCTACATGTTCTTCAATAATGTCTTTGGGTTTGCGTAAAAGCTTCCATTAGACTAATCCAATTATATTAAAAAAGGTGATGCACCATAAAATACATGTTTTGAAAAAGTAAAAATGAGAGTAGACGATTAAAGTTAACTATGTTAGTACCATAAATAGAGAAGATAGTTTAGTAAAAGATGCACGACAAAAGAAGAAAGAAAACCTTGTTAACATGCAGACTTCTTTTGGCATGTTTATTTGAGAAGCAGGCAAATTCTTTTTGAAAAAAAAAAAAAAATCACAAATGCTGGAGAAACATTTGTGTACCATATATTATTTTTACGTGAATAAGCTTACGGGAGTACCCTATTGCTAGCTGAAATGTTTTTTCTAGACGATGTTTACCACACCTAAAACATTTGCTTAAAAAATTGTGACATAAATTAGGTGGAGCGCTATTACTAAACTTTGATTTGCATTGAATAGAAAAGAGCGAAATAGTATATTCTGCTTTTTATTTTTATTTATCTAATAAACTCTTTGAATCTTTACAGATAGACTCATATGTGTAAGGTATTGAATTTAAGCAAGTCATTATTTAAAAGGATTTCAGTTAATAATAAATCGTATATGCTTTGCATCTGTTGCCATTTTTTTCTTATTAATATTGCCATTTAAATATACTTTTGATCTATATTATAGACATATTCCCTTACATGTAAAATTTGTTACACATATAATTAAGTTAGTAATAATATCTTTACTCCGTTCTGGTTATCTACATGTCCTTCTATAACGTCTTTGGGTTTGCGTAAAAGCTTCCACCAAACTAATGAAATTGTATGAAAAAGGGTGAGACACAAGTACAAGTTTTGAAAAATCAAAAATAAGAGTAGAAAACTGAGTTTAACTATGTTAGTACCATAAATAGAGAAGATAGTTTAGTAAAATATGCACGACAAAAGAAGATAGCAAACCTCGTTAACATGAAAGCAGTTTCTGGCATGTTTATTTGGGAAGCAGACAATTTTTTTTAAAGAAAATTTTCACAATTCTGGAGAAACATTTATGTGCTATATCTTTTTTTTCAGGTGAATAAGCCTATGAGAATACCCTATTGTTAGCTGGAATGTTTTTATGCTAGAAGATCTTTTCAGTACCTAAAATATTTGCATAAAAATTTTGCATAAAAAAAAATTGCGACATAAATTAGAAGGTGCGGTATTAACACTGTATTAACTTCGATTCACAATGAAAAGAAACGAATGAAACAGATAATTCTTATTTTTATTTTTATTTATCTGTTAAACTCTTTTCATGTTTACAGATAGATTCATATATTTATGATATTGCATTTAAATGTTATTATTTAAAATAATTTCAGTTAAAAGTACATAAATGCATTGTATCCGTTGCCTTTTTTTTATTAATATTGACATTTAAATAAACTTTTTATCTGTATTATAAACAAATTCTCCTGCATGTATAATTTATTATACACATAGTTAAGTTAGTGATAATGCTGTAACACCCTTATAGTTTAAAGGGCTGGTTTTCTACATGTTCTTCAATAACGACGTTTGGATTTACATAAAAGCTTCCTCCGGACTAATTCAATAATATTAAAAAGGTGAGACATCCATGTACATGTATCGAAAGAATATAAATGAGAAAGGAAAATAAAAGTTAACTATGTTAGTACCATAAATTGAGATAGTTTAGTAAAATACGCAAGAAAAAACAGAGTAGCAAACCTCGATAACGTGCAAACTGCTTTTGGCATGTTTATTTGAGAGGCACACAAACCCTTTTTTGAAGAAAAATTTCATAATGTTGAAGAAACATTTATGTTCCATATCATAATATTGTTACATGAATAAGCTTAAGAGAATACCTTAATGTTAAATTAAATGTTTTTTCTAGAAGATAATTTTCGGAACTCAAAGAAAACACATTTGCATTTTTTTTTATATATATATATAATGACGGTATTACTAAAATTCGATTTACAATAAACATAAAAGACTGAATAAATATAACAGTCTATTCTGATTTTATTTTTACTTTTTTCTATCTTCAATAGAAGAAAGTATTGTAATCGAAATTTTTTTCGACTTCCGGTTTTCGACGAATATGCATGTTTTAGGGGTGAGAGATTCCAAAAAACATGTTTATAGAAAATGTCTGTCTGTCTGTGTGTCCGTCTGTCCGTCTGTCCGTCCGTCCGTCCGTCCGTCCGTCTGTCCGTCCGTCCGACTGTCCGTCTGTCCGTCTGTCTGTCGCCATTGTACCATCAAAAAGTGTATGAAGTTATGTATAGAATTAAACCAAAATTTTATTATAAGTTTTTGGCTATGGCAAGCTGGTCCTCTCCGAATTTGGAAAAAATTCGCCGGTAGGGAGCGCTGATATAACAATTTTTGTGCGATTTTGAATATTGTACCATCCAAAAGTGTATGGAGTTATGCATAGAATTGAACCAAATTTTTATTTAAAGTTTTTGGCTATAGCAAGCAGGTCCTCCCTGAATTTGAAAAAAATTCGCCGGTAGGGGGCGCTGTAATAGCGATTTTCGTGCGATTTTGAATATTGTACCGTCCAAAAGTGTATGAAGTTATGCATAGAATTAAACCAAATTTTTATTTTAAGTTTTTGGCTATGGCAAGCAAGTCCTCCCCGAATTTGGAAAAAATTCGCCGGTAGGGGGCGCTGTAATAGCGATTTTTGTGCGATTTTGAATATTGCACCATCGAAAAGTGTATGAAGTTATGCATAGAATTGAACCCCCCCCCCCAAAAAAAAAAAAAAATTAAGTTCTTGGCTATGGCAATGAGGTCCTCCCTTAATTTGTAAAAAAATCGCTCGTAGAGGGCGCTGTAATAGCGATTTTTGTACATTTTTTGTTCCATTTTGAATATTGTACTGCCGAAAAGTGTATAAAGTTATGCATAGAATTGAACCAAAAAAAAAAAATTAAGTTCTTGGCTATGGCAATGAGGTCCTCCCTTAATTTGTAAAAAAATCGCTCGTAGAGGGCGCTGTAATAGCGATTTTTGTACAATCTTTGTGCCATTTTGAATATTGTACCGCCGAAAAGTGTATGAAGTTATGTACAGAATTGAACCAAATTTTACGCGTTTATTTTTGGTCATGTCACGAAGGTCCTCCCTGAATTTGGAAAAATTCTGCCGGAAGGGGGCACTATAATTGCGATGTCTGTACCATTTTCATTATTGTACCATCGAAAAGTGTATGAAGTTATCCATATAATTGAACCAAATTTTTTGTGCATGTTTCTGGCTATGGCAAACAAGTCCTCCCTGAACTTGAAAAAATTCCGAAAGAAGTGGGCGCTATAATTCCGATCTCTGTGCCATTTTCATTATTGTACCTTCGAACAGCGTATAAAATTATGCATGCAATTGAACCAAAATGTTTGTGCTTGTTTTTGGCTTTGGCCAACAGGTTCTCCTTGAATTTGGAAATATTGCGCGGTAAAGGGGCTCCGTGCTAGCAATTTTTGTATACTTTTCTTGATTTTTCGTAGTTCTATTGTGCATCGGCGGCTCATGCAGCGGCGGGAACTCGCTTCCTGCTATGCCGGCTATTCGCAAACAGCTGATAACGACAGAATAAGGAAAAATTAATAATTTTAACAAATATCATGATATAGATTAACTCGTTTTTAGTCCGTTTAATTGACTTGAGCAGAAATTTAAGATGAAAATCAAAGTTGGTATAGTATTGAACTAATAATATTGAAGTATTAACATGTGTAACTAGGTTTTGAAATATTAAGATGTATAAGATAGAAGAAAGTTTTGGGATTGGCACATCCAACTAGTTTATTTATCTGATAAATTCTTTGCATTTTTACAGATCTATTCATATATCTGATATTACATTTAAATAGGATATTATTTAAAATAATTTCAGTTAATATCTCATAAATGCATTTTATCTAACGCCAATTTTTTTTGTTATTAATGCTGACATTTTAATGTAATTTCGACCAGCAATATAGACAGATTCTCTTGCATGTATCATTTATTACAAACGTAGTTAAGTTTATGGTTAAACTATATGCAAATCCTTATAATTGTCTGAGCGAAGCGAAGGCTAATACTCAGCGCAATATTACTGTCCGGTCACATATATCTACGATGGATATTAACGCCAAGTCCTACTAAAAAAAAAAGCCTAATAAAAACCTTTCGTCAAGCATAATTCAAAAAATATTTGTCGGATTTCGTTTCTGATTGCACCAGAAGGTACCTATGAGGGTCGCCTACTGAATGCACCTACTATGAAAAATAAGTTCCAAACCGTTTAAAAATCTCTCTATTCTAAAAAAAAAAGTAACCTACGCTGTCACCACCACCGCCGGTTTTGAATTTTTTGTGACCGGAGCTCTTTCTCCGTTATTTTAAAGACAAATATCTCATATAAAAATATGAAAATCGGCGGTATTATAGAGAAATGTTTGATAAACACGCTGATGCAGACCGTTTTCAAATCGAAGAATTATTTTAAGAAATATTTAATGCTAAAGTTGGACAAAATCGTTCCATTAAAAAAGTTTTATAGGAAAAAATACTATACATCGGAATTTAATAATTTTTAGATCATTTTATACGTTATAATTTCCCGGTGTGCAGATTGCAGTTATTTTTTTAATTTGACTCCTTTTTCGAGGTTTTAGTCCTATTTTAAATTCAAATTTCCAGCATTTCGAGAGATTACTTATGTTAGAAAATTGTACTAATTTAACCTGTTGCCAACTGTATAAACAGCGCAAACAATAATGTTTGCTTCAAACTAAAAATTTATTTACACTTGACTATTATAAACAGAAAAAAAACTTTCAAATTAGAATTAAATAATTACGTATAAAAAGCAGGAACTTATTGAAAATTACTTCATAAGAACTATATTTACACGTGAATTTTAACAGAGAAAGGATATTGTAAAATAATAAATTCATTAAGATACGTTAGAAGTCTTAAATAGGAGAAATTACGTCACATTTACTTATTACATAAAATGAACAAAAAAACGATATCGCAAAACAGTTTAAATTTAAAAATTGCGCGAGACATTTATTTGATATTTCGAGATGATGATCTTTTCAAGTACTTTTGTTGGGATAGCGCAAATAATATTTCATTTCTAACAAAAGTATTTTCACGTGAATATTAAAAAGAGAAAGAAAAGTTTGGTAAAAATTACGTCAGAAAGAACTTTCTTTTCGCTTTGTTAAAAAATACCGGGAGACAAAGACTCTGTTTACTTAATTCATTTTATATTAGCTTATTTTGAAATGCTTAAGTGATTTTATTTAATAAAAGGCGAAAACAGCCATTGTATCTTTTAACAGCACCTGATTTTTCCTTAAAATTTCCCAATAAAAGAGAAATGAACAGAAACCCGTTTATAGGGAGATCGCCACTGTTTTTAAAATTATAATTCAATCTTTCAAAATCTTTTTAAAGCCGATAAAATTAGTTTGCTTATAGAAAATGCGCTATCTGAACGGGGCTTGGCGAGCGTAGCTCGTAGGGGGGCCGAGCCCCCTAGTTATATAAAAAAACTGATAAAAAAGCACAATTTATCTACATACGCCACAGAAATTTGGTGTGCGTCACTTTCACCGGTGGATGTTTTCGTAGACAACTGGTTTGAACACATGGAGCAAATAAAAAAACATGCGCACTTAGTAATATTGAAGTGCCATAAAACATATTTAAATTTAATCAAACAGGAAAAGAAATCTGTTTGTTTTTCCATTTAAAAGAAAAAGGAATAAAAACTTTGATTTGAGATTTTGCGATAATCTCTCAATAGCATTTTTTTAATCGCCAAAAGCATATTTTATATTTCGCCTGTGAAAATCAGAAACAATTATATGATGTTTAATAAAATGTTTTGCTTTATAGCATCATTTCTTCTTATTTTCTTTATTATTATTTTATTTTTTTGACATGCTATCTTTTAACTTACAATTATATTTGTCTGTGGCACTCAAATCTTGTGATTCATTTTTCACCCACTTCCTGTTGACATAGCGTTTTGAAATTTGGAATATATATGTATTCCTGAGGGCAATATATGAATTGGACATTTATTTTTTAAAATTCGATCCCTAAGGTGGCAATGGGGGGAGGGGGGTGAATTACTTAATGGTTACGTTTGATTTTCTATGGAGAAATCAGCATTAGCTTCAACAATGAGAATTTGTTGATAAGTACTAATGACAGGGTTACAACGATATCGCCAAACTTTGGCCAACGTGGCGAAATATCGCCAAATTTGGCTACAAAAAATTTTCTATATATGAAACCAACTTGGAGATAGCTGGCTAACTTGGCAAAATTTCCATTTAAATCTATGTATCTTCCATAATTGAACTCACCTAATTAAACTTAAACTCCGTGCAATTAAGGTTTTTTTCAAGACTTTTCTACTATTTAGTACATTTAAAAAACATATATATTTTCTAAATTTTTGTGAATTTTAATGAAAGCATGATTTTAAAAAAACAATTTCCATTTATATTAATTTCTTTTTAACACTTTCCAACAAAGTTGAAAAGTGTTTATGACTTCGGTTTGTCTGGCCGTCTGTTCGCGCTCTAACTCACGTAAATATAGTCGGATCGTTCTGAAATTTTTGGATGTTAGTAACCTCTACTATAGCACGATCCGTATTTCAAATAAAGTTTCTAGCATGTTTAGTTCATTTACAGTAGGGGTGCACAACCTTTTTAAGAGAAGGGCCACTTACAAAAATGTTCGGCTTGTCGCGGGCCACATAAATAGCACAGAGATATTTTTATATCGGCGATGTTGGGGGGGGGGGGGGATGATAATGACTCTTTATTCATGATGAATAATGATTTTTTGTATATAACAAAAATAAACAAATAGAAATAAATAGTTGTATGCAGGAATGCAGGGCTTCTTCACATCTCTATGAATAACCATACAACACTTTATGAAGACTAACTGTTCCTTCTTTATAAATGGAAACTTGAAGAAAAAAAATTACACAACATTTCTAAAAAAATGAACGTTATTGAAAATTATAAAAGAATATCTTCATTTAAAATAAAAGGAAACTTATTTTTGAATTAACAAAGCATGATGAACTAATTATGCTATTTTTTCTGAGACCGATTAACAAAATTAGTTCTGTTTCTTTTTGTCAATCAAGCGCGATTGATTGACGAAATTCGCGATATTTTATCAATGACACAGATTGACAGATTTCGCGGTAATTTTTCATTGTCGAGTGGCAAAATTTGCAATTTTTCCAAACAACCAATTTGCAATACCTGCGATAAATTGACGAAATTCGCGATTTTTTCATCGATAAATTTTCAGAATTAGCGGCTTTTTTTCCCACGCCGGATCAACAAAATCTGCGATTTTATTCTGCTCCCGATCGAATTATTTCGCGCCTTTTTTGTTCTACGATCGATCTACGAAATTTGCAACTTCTTTCCATGAGTGATTGACAAAATTCGCGATTTTTTTTCATAAGTGATTAGCCAATTTTGCGACATTTTCCGTGACAGATTGACAATATTTGCATTTTTTTCTACCGACCAATAAACGAAACTTGTGATTTTTTCCCTAATAAACATCATTGTAATTTGTGATTTGTTTTCCCGGAATAAATTTACGAAAGTCGCGAATTCTTTTCTGCGCACGATCGACGAAATTTGTGATTTGTTATTATTGCAACCAATTAATTTCCATTTCAGAATATATTTGCGACCGAACGCAAAATTTGTAATTCTTTTCCATGAGGGATTCACGAAATTCTTGAACTTTTGACAAAATTCACGATTTTTGTCGACGAGCGATTGACGAATTTCTCGATATTTTTGCGACCAATTAACAAAATTTGTAATTTTTTCAATAAATTGTCAAAATTCGTGTTTTTTTTACCGCGACAAATTGACAAAATTCGCGATTTTTCTAGCGATAAATTGACGAAACTCGCAATTTTTCCACGCCTGATCTACGAAATTTGCGATTTTTCGCTCCCAATCAACGAATTTCGTGTTTCTTAATTGACTGATGAAATTTGTAATTTTCTCCTGCGAAAAATGACGAAATTCGGGAATTTTTCTTGCAAAAAAACTGACGAAATTTGAGATTTTTTCCCGCAGCCGATCAAAGAAATTAGCAATTTTTCCGCACATCATCAACAAAATTCGCGATTTTTTCGCGAAAATTCGCCCCCGATTACCGAAAATTTAGATTTTTCCATGCTGAATCGATAAAATTCACGATTTTTCCGCACCCGATCAACGAAGTTCGCCATTTTTTCACGACCGATCAACGAAATTCACGATTATTAACTGATTCTGACGAAATTTGTAATTTTTTATTCTCGGAAAATTGACGAAATTCGAGATTTTTTTCTCGTGATATATTTGATAATTTTTCAGCAGCCGATCAACGGAATTCGTGATTCTTAACTAACTGATGGAAATTTGTAATTTTCTCCTGCGGAAAGTGCCGAAATTTGAGGGGTTTTTTTGGCAAAAAACTGAAGAAATTTGCGTTTTTTCCGCAGTCGATCAACGAAGTTAGCAATTTTTCCGCAACTCATCAACAAAATTCGCGATTTTTTTTGTACCCGATTAACGAAATTTGAGATTTTATCACGCCGAATTGACAAAATTCGCGATTTTTTCGCACCCGATCAACGAAATTCGCAATTCTTTACTGTTTTTTCTACTGAAATTTGTAATTTTTTTCCGCGGCAAATTGACGATATTCGCTAATTTTTCTCGCGATAAACTGACGAAACTCGCGATTTTTCCGCAGCCAGTCAACGAAATTTGACATTCTTCCGCACATGATCCACAAAATTCGCGATTTTTACCGCGTCCGATCAAAGAAATTCAGAATTCTTAACTGACTCTGATGATATTTGCAATTTTTTCCCATGCAAATTGACGAAATTCCCGTTTTTTTCTCGCTATAAACTGGCAAAATCCGCGATTTTTTTCGCAACCGATCAAATAAATTTGCGATTCTTAACTCACTGATGAAATTTTAAATTTTTTTAAGCTGCAAATTGACGAAATTCGCAATTTTTACTTGCGACATATGGACAAAAATTGCGATTTTTTCCTGTTATAAATTGACGAAATTCGCGGGCCACATGTTAACCCATCGCAGGCCACTTTTGGCCCCAGGGCCACACGTTGTGTATCCCTAATTTACAGGGACAGCCAAAATTTTTTCGTTACATTACGGCCTATGGGAAAAAATCGTTTAAAATGG
Source organism: Maratus speciosus (assembly GCA_963932465.1). Classification (NCBI taxonomy): domain Eukaryota; kingdom Metazoa; phylum Arthropoda; class Arachnida; order Araneae; family Salticidae; genus Maratus; species Maratus speciosus. Next base: position 396,606,456 of record OZ010793.1, on the reverse strand, counting down.
TTTTTAATGATGTTACATGCTTTCAAACATAATAAAATTCATATGCATTTATCACGTGCACTAAAATATGCATATTCTGTAGAATATGCGGCGCAAAAATAGTTATTATTCATTTACAGGGCCACACAAAATAATACCGTTACAGAACAATATAGGGGTGGAGGGGATTGTTTGCGGCGTATTTTAATTATGTTAAATTATTTCATGTATAATGAAATTTATATACGTCGCTGAGGTTTACTATAACTTATTTCATGTATAATACGAAGCGCAAAGCATTTACAGGGACACACAAAAGATTTCAGATACTATATTGTGTCCGAAGTACTGTACATTAGCGGTGATTACTCGAAATGCATTTTTATATATGTTATGTGCTTTTATGTTTCACTATATTTATGCATAGTATATGGTGTGTATAAATGTTGTAATTAATATACAGGGCTGCACAAAATAATTCGTAATGATTACTGGGTATGATTGCAAATTGCTTAAAGGTGGTTTTTTAAATGAGTTATGCATTTTTACGCAGAACTACATTTGGTTTAATAAGAAATGTTTCTAGAACATAGATAAAAGGATATGCAGGGTCACGCAAAGGATTAGATACATGGCCGTCTATAAATGATAATTTCTGGAAATGTGATTTCAGTAGTTTTAAGAGTGTTTTACTTTGAATTAAACATTAGCTAAATAGTGGCGTGCAATAAAAGTACTAGGTTAACTACACGGTTGTACAAATGTATACAAGTTTGTTTTGATCTATTAGTATAAATTGCTGAAAGAGAAATTTCAACATGTTATGAGTTTTCTTGCTAAACTAAATTTTCCCATTATATATTATGTATATCAACCTACAGATCAAATATAGGGCTGTTCAAAAGAATTGGAATACATATTTGGCTATATACGGTAACTGCAGAAATCAGTTTTTCAAATGTTTCATGCGTTTTCTAAAATGTTTACTTAGTTCTCTTATATACCTTATTTCTCTAAATAACGAAGTTTTGTTAAAGCATTCAGGAAGTGTTGGAAAGTGTTTCATAATCTATGCTAAACGCATGATTTTTCTTACTTGTTAGCCTTTAAAAATGAAATTGGCACTTTTACTGTATAAGGGCCTTGGCGAGGTAGAGAAAATGGGATTGGCGAGACAAGTAAGCTTTTATGTGTATTTTCGTGCAACTTATTCATTGTTTCATATACTCAAGCAATTTTTTAAAGATTTATACAATTTATTTTGTGTTAACAAGCCACTTACCTATTTTTATATAAAAACAAAAGTAAATTGTATATAAAAAGCAATGATATTATATATATAAATAAAATGTTTATATTTATGGCACAGATGCCATAAACGCACCGGGTTTGGCGTGATTTTTTTATGCCAATTTGGCGAAAACATCATTTTCGAATACCAGTTAAATATAGCGTGCTATAATAGCACGTAATTTTTTATTTCAATATGAAAATAAAATAAAGTGATAAACAAAACATTTTCTATTATTTTTAAAAGGAAATAACAATCAATAAATGATATAATTATAGAACAAAACAATTTATAATAGCGTTAAATATGGTTACATCAGTGGTGGCTCGTGATTGGCATTTTGGGGGCACTAAATCCATAGCTGCCAATTTTATTCTTCTCTTACCACTATTGCTTTAAAAGAAATCTTTGCCATATTTGTTGGCAGAATATTCGACCATTAAACAAGGTAATCTTTTAATTTCAAAAAATAATGGTAAGAAAAGAATAATACTATCCGCCATGTATTTAGTGCCCCAAAATATGACAGTCATGAGCCGCCACTGGTTACCATGTCAGGCAAAGTAACACCACTTTGGCGCCAATTAGGTACCTCGGTGCCTATATGACGTATGTGCCATATTTACTTGTAAAAATAAGCATAAACGTTCGTCAGGTTTGTTTTCATAGCTACTTATATCTTTTTGCAACAAATCTCACTTTTTGAGGCCGAAACTGCACAAAGATTGAAAAAAATAAAACTAGAAAACGGGAAGTCTGTTTTTTCAGAATTTAGTGTTACCCTCGATGAAAAAAAAAATATAAATATGGATACTACAAAACATATTTCAGTTTTAAGACTTAAAACACACGTTTTTATTTTGTATAGAATAACGTCATCCGCATCCCCTGAAGAATTCTTCATTTACGATCCAGTCTTAAACAACTTCTACAGTAAAGTACGCATAGGACGTCACTATCGCAGAATAATACACAAATCCAAAAAAAGAGATGTCGTCATTCAAGAAACTCTACAAAAAAATCGGCTACCTCATGATTCATATGCCCTCATTTGTTTGTAATATTAATATAGATACTTAAAATTAAATTTTGAAAAATAAATCATTCATTTATATTTTTTCAAAATAGCACGTATTTTAATTACATTTTTTAAAAGTTGTTAAGGGAAAAAGGCAACAAAAAGGTATAATTACTATTTTCCAACTATTTTCTCCCTACTTTCTACAGAAATTGAGTACTTGAGTTGCCAAAATTAAACAAATGGAGCTAAAAACTACAAAAAAATTAATATTTCAAAAATAAATTGAGATGCAGTTTTCAAACAAATAGCATTTAAAAGTACTTTTTCACCCCAATACGACGGTATAAAAATTGAAAATCTGCGATGTTTAGAAGTTAAAAATCTTAAAATGGTAGAGTAGAGAAGATTAAGTTAAATTGAAGTTAAACTGCAGTACAGTATTTGGTACTACTTAGTTATCCCGTCGACCAAAAATCTATCGCCAAACTATAAGGTTGAATGCCAATAATGGTTGATCGTAAATGTCACATTCTAAGTAACTTATTACCATGCATTTAATGCTTTTCATGGTACTTCGCTGTTATATAGACTTAGGCGCTTTTGTAAAAAGCACGCAATTCGGGGTTAAGAAAGTGACATATTTGCCAAATGATATAAATGACTATGAAAATAAAACAGATTAAGTATTATACTGGTTTATATATATATATATTTAAAAATGCATCTGCTAACACGTATCAGATAAGTTATTTATGTTTGTATATAATCTAATATATAAAAATGAAAATTTGTCTATCTGTCTATTTGTAATTCTATACAAATCCACGGTTTGGAAGCCAAAATTGTGAAAAGATACGTACATATGTATTAAAACACAGCAGAGGCAACTTGAGTAATCCGGAATCGAAATAATTTATAGTTGATATTTAATTAATAAAAAACCACCAATTTAACAGCAATTTCTTATCAAATTTAAACATTTTTCGTTATAGTAGTTGCCAACAATTAAAATACACAATAAAATTCTTACTACAACAATTAATTTTCTACTGCAAGATTTCCACGTGAAAAATGAAAATGAAATAAATAGTTTGCCAAATTTTAAAAAAAGGTGAATATTACGTCATAACTTTTTCATTGCAAGATATTCACGTGAAAAATGAAAATGAAATAAATAGTTTGACTAATTTAAATGAAAGTGAATATAACTTCATAACTTTTCTATTTCAAGGTTTCCACGTGAAAGAGGAACATATTACGTCATATTGGAAATATAAAGGACGTGGTGAATATAGTATAACTTCATATGAGTGTGAAAAAACGTATTGAAGCATGATAAAAACCCGATTATGGAAATATTGGCGTATTTTAACATTATTGCTCCAATTTAGCTTGTAACAGATAAATGACTTTTGTATCTGTACATCTAATGCTAATATTATAAAGCGTTATAATATTATAAAGTGTATAATATTTTTAATGTTTGTACGTTTGCGAGGCGTTATCTCTGAAACTACGTAGCCAACTTAAAACAATTTAGGAGGCCATCTCTGCCCCGAAAAAAAGACTGTATTTTATGTCAGTGCAACAACCTACATCGCTGCAGGAGCAAAAAAGTTCTAAAAATGCGATTTCTGAGATATTGATTGGGTTAGAAACTTTAAATTTTGTGTGGTGGTTACTTTTAAGATGTAAATACTCGTTATGAACGCTCTCTAAAAGATTCGAAAATTCAATTTGACATATAAACTTAAATATTTCTAGAAAGGTTCTAAATTATGATTTATTTGGAATACTGAAATTTCTGGTATACTGTTGAGGTTAGAAACTTAGAAACTAGAACTTTGGCATGGCAGTAATTTATAAAATGTAAATGTTCGTTGTAGAACGAATTCTAAAAAATCGAAAGACTAAATAAAGCGGAAAAAGATCTAAAAATGATCTAAGTCACGAAGTACATGGAATTGTAAGGAATATAAATATGAAAATTGACATGGCTGTATTTATCATGACGTAAATTCTCGCAATAGAACAATTTCTAAAAATGTCGCTGCATAAAACGCTGCAGAAACAAAAAACCTTCGAAAATTTTCTATTTCTGTGTTACTGCTGAGCCCAAAAACTTGAAATTTTGCTTCGGGTTACTTTTAAAATATAAAATTGTCTCTATGAATGGTTTCTAAAAAATTTAAAATTTAAAAAGATGAAATGAACGGAAAGCGATCTCAATTACCATTAATTTCGAATTATTAGGTATAGCAACTTTAAATATTTCATAATGCTGCATTTCCTACACAAAACATGCAATTTAAATACAACAAAACTGATAGATACCCACCTAGCCTTAAATACACGAGGTGGAACCCGTCGAATTTCGACGAAAGAAAATGTTTACAAAGGAACTGTTGCATCAAATTTATAATACATCGACAACAATAATTACAATAAAAAATCCATCTTACACTTGTTAGTTTAATTCTCCAAAGACATATTTTAACCTAAGATTAACAAAATACTATTTACATAAACTTCAGCTGTTAAAATTATTAAAAAATTAAACTTTATTCATATACGTAATCAGTAACATATAATCAAGATAAGTAATTTTGACTAAGTTATCAATTTATGCTTCGTATTACGGAAGGAAAAATGGGCAAAAATGATTTCACATTGACATAATCATAGAATTCCCCCCCCCCCCCCCTTTAAATCTAAACCGAATCAAGTCATTTTCCAAGTATCACATCCATACTAACCATTTAAAAATATTTTAACTCGCAATAGGCTATTAATAAATATATTTTCAAGCTTGAAGTCACGTTTGTCAACTATTATAACTTTCCATGTTAAAATTCCCACTCGTGATTTGAGGTCTCATTATAATCACTGTACCTGCGCGTAAAAATTCCAGAAATTTATAACTTTTAGACGTATTCAAGTGGAAATATCTGGTTTTATCAAATAAAATTATCGTTTTCTTTTAAATATGACGTCATTTTCAGTCGTTGAAATATTTTGCTTACTGTCTCATACTCAATATCAGCGAAATCAAAAAAATAGTGAAATATAACAGCATCATCTGGGAAATTGTGTCTTTTTTAAAGCGTAACGTCATTTTCTGTTTAAATTTTTAAGAAAAATATTTTTAATTGTAATGAGAAAATGTCATCAGTAAGAATATAATGAATAAAGATAACTAAACCACTTTTAATAGAAATGAAGTACTTCAGTTGCCACGATTAGAAAATTGGTATTAAAAACTATAAAAAAATTAATATCTCAAAAATAAATTGAGATACAGCTTTCAAACAAATTGCATTTAAAAGTGCTTCTTATTCTGCATACGACGGTGTAAACATTTAAAATGTGGGATGTTTAGAAGTTTAAAAATTTGCAGTAGCGAAAATTGCAAAACCGAAATTTCATTTCAAATTTCAAAGTGTTGCCATTCGCAGAATGACGTATGCGTTACGCACAGATATGTTTGTCCTTTATAATATAGATTGTGTAAATATTGAATAAAGACCTGTATGAAACAGAGAGTAGGTTGCCGAAACTACTTATTAAAGTGTTCCTTATCTAGGCTTTTTTCTCTCTCGCCAATGCCACTAACAGAGGGAAGTGCCGTTTTAAATGTGATATGAATTTTTTTCTGATTCTTCATTTTTCTAGACATTTTATCATAAGGCCATATTCTCAATTGTCATTAGCAGATTTTTTATATAGTAACTTATTCTGGTGAAATTTCATAATCGGGTTCATATGAGCGTATTTTAGCTTGCATGATTTGCTGAAAAAATATGTATGGATTTGTAAATTACTTCAAATGACACTTTGACAGCTCAAAGGTTATGCAGACGATATATTCAGATCTTGTGTCATATTTTATGTTGCAATCATTGCCGATTTCTTTTATTTAATACATGCTAAATACAGCTCAACTTGTGCAGAATATGTTTGAAAACAAAAAAAATACAGTGTATGTAGTGGACAGCGTACACTCATTATTTAAATCCGATCGAGCATATCTAAAACACACTCTAACGACGCATTGCATGCCACTGTTGATGTGTTCGGTACTTTGATACTATATCAGATTTTGAAGAGAGAATTCCTTAACTCTTATCGATAAGCTCATTGTATCCGTGGAAAACAGATATTGTACAATATTAACTATTCCGGGGGAGCACACACCATATAAAGTATAGTCCATTCTTTTTAAACATCATATATTTGTCATTTAAAGTTACTCAAATTGGTGTGGAGCGTCTGATTATGCTCTTGACATCATTTTATACAGTTAAAATTCCGATATAAGATAATTTAGTGTTTCGTTTTCTATTTTAATTTTAATATATTGCGTACTTTCAATTTTATATCCATGCATGGCTGTCTTGCATGGTTTGCTTTCCCATTTTTTTAAACAGTGTATACGAATTTCTATATAAGATTTTGTAATTCTACGATTCGTTTATTTTCATCATTTCAATTTATCCAGTATATGGACAATTAAAGATAACATCTCATTTTCTTTGCTCCCATATGTTATTATTAAATCTATCTTCTCAGCAATATTGCTCAGACTAATCCCTCTGAGGGAAGTCCTAGTTTAAAATTCCGATTATTTAACTATTCTTTAACAACGTCGTTTGAATTTGCATAAAAGATTCCACCAGATTAATTCAATTATATTTTTTAAAGAAATTAGACATATTTTTCAAAAACTAAAAATGCTTGTAGAAAACGGGAATCAACTATCTTTGTACTATATACTGAGACGATAATTCAGTAAAATATACACGACAAAAGAGGATAGCAAACCTCGTTAACATGCAAACAGTTTTTGGCATATTTATATGAGAAGTGACTATTTCTTTTCGAAGCAATTTTTCACGAAAGTTGGAGAAACATTCATATGCTCTTTCATATTATTTTTACATGGTTAAGCGTACGAGAATAGCATATTACTAGCTGAAATGTTTTTACTAGAAGATGTTTTCCGAACCAAAAGATAAAGCACACTTGCACAAAATTTTTTTGACATAAATTTGGTTCTGGATATTGCTTAAATTTGTTTAAAATGAAAAAAAAATAGAATAAATACAGTTGTATATTTTGACCTTTTTTTCTCTTTGATAAATTCTTTGTATTTTTGACATATCGATTTAAATATAAATGAAAATATATTTAAATAATTTCTCAGTTGAGAAATTTGTTGTTCATAATTCATAAATACATTACATACATAATGTTAATGCATTTAAAAAATGTACTAACGTTTAAATACATTTTTTATTGGCAATAATGGATGTATTATTGAATAAATTTTAAATTTCGTTTTAATTCTTAAAATTTTATTTATTGAAATAAAATTCACTTTTTATTTAAAAACAAGAAAAGTTCCACATTGACCAAATTAAAGGACATAAAGGGATTTAATGTGAACGATTCATTTATTGTTAATTTATAATTTCAATTGTCTATTTTCTTTAATCATTCAAAAATTTAAAGAAAGAAACAAAAACGTAAATCGGTGCTCATTAAGACGTTAAATTTTGTATGTATGTGTCAAAATATCTTTGCTGCATCTTCAAACTAAATGGTTTCATAAATTATCACATATTCTCTGTATTTTATTTCATTTCACTTGAATCAAAATCACATTTTTAGAAAGACAAGCAATTACAGGCGTGCATAATAACACTTTTTTCTGCGTCGTTTTGGGTGTTTCTATTTTTTCTCTGAATGCTAATTTCAGAAATGCTGAATTCTCTATCAATTAAAGGTTTTCCCGAAAATTCAGATGGAAATAACACCCTGCAAAGTTCAGCACATCCAAAGTTTTCTAGCGCGTATTTTTTTCTTCCCATCGCAGATTGCTTAAGACGTTTTATCTTGTCAACTGGATGTTACTGAGCACTTCGAAACGACAACCCACCGGAAAAAAAACTCCCGCACGACGCAAACGTTTAATCATCGGTATTTCACTCCGGCTACACCCACAAAAAAAAAAAAAAAAAAAAAAAACTCCCGCTCTGCGCGAACGTGCGATCGTCGAATTTCCCACCGGAAAAAAAAAACACCCGAGCAGCGCGAACGTGTGATCAGGGAATTTCCTACTGTCTCCTCAGCGAAATAACCTCCCGCATGCCACGAAAATGCAATCATAGGATTTCCACCGACTCCCTACTAAGAAAAAACCTTCTGCACTCCGCGAACGTGCAATCATCGGTTTCCTTTCTGACTCCTCACTGGAAACAAAACTCTCGCACGGCGCGAACGAGTGATCATCGACTTTCCTTCCAGCTCCTCACCGGAAAAAAATCTCCCCCACGGCGCGAATGTGCGAACATCGCCATACCCTCCCGCTCCCCACCGGAAAAATAACCTCTCGAACAGCACGAACATGCGATCATCGCATTTTCCTATGGCTGCCTACCGGAAAAATAACCTACCGTGCATGCGATTGTCGGCTTTCTCTCCTGCTGCCCACCGGAAAAATCTTCCCGCACGGCCGGAACGTGCGATCATCGACTTTCCCATAGTCACCCCACCGGGTCAAAACTCCGCAAGGCGCGAACGTGCGATCATCGGCTTTCCCTCAGTCTTCCCAACAGAAAAATAACCTCCCGCATGCCACAATCTTGCGATCACCGGCTTTTCCTTTGGTCCTCAAGTGGAAAAAAAAACTTCAGCACGGCGCGAACGTGCGATCATTGACTTTCCCTCTGACTTCTCAACAAGAAAAAGAAAATCCTTCAACACGGCACAAACGTACGATCATCGGCTTTCATTCGAGTCCCAATTGGAAAAAAAAATCTCCTACACAGCCCGAATTTACAACCATTTGCTCTTAAAATTGTAAACGATTCTTAATATAACTAAATTTTATTTATATATCATGATTTTTTTTTAAATGCACGAGTAAAAAGTACTCTTCCTAAATGATTTAAAACAGTAAGAGAAACAAGAACTAAAAATTTGTCTTTAAGATGTATTATCCGGCTTAATCGGCATGGACGACGGACTATCTTTAGTTCTGTTTTTCAAATTTGACCCCTCCCCTTTAAGATAGCTCTGAAATGACGCCCATAGATTGCATTAGTTGTGTTACCCTATTGAGATTTGATTTGTGACCCATATTGTCCTTCGAAGTGTGACAACTCCTTCAAGTTCATTTGTCCAACCTTCATACTCGCTATCCGTTTAACTAAATACGGGGGAGGAAATGGGATACAGTGTCACTTCGTTTGTATTTTTTCTCTATTTATCAAATCATTGCTGAATTGTTTATTGTTGCACCACAGATATTCTTATGTTTTGAACAATTTAACCTTAGCATCGTTTTGTATCATTGTAAAATCAAACTTTCATTCTTGCATTAGCTATTCTTACATTGCTTATTTTAGGTTGCTATTTACGTCGAAAATTCTACTGGGAATGTTTAATACTCTATAAACAATAACATAATAAACAAATCTATAATAATATTACAAAAAAAAAAAAAAAAAAAAAAAAAAAAAAAAAAAAAAAAAAACGTGCAATATCATGCAACAAAAACACATGTAACACACACAAATTCACAAACATATACACAAACAAAAACTATACACCCAAAACATTCAGACACATATATAAACACAAACACCGTCACACAAATTGCTCTTAAATTATCGGAAACATACAAACAGACACATACAGGCATACACACAACAAACCTATACACTCAAACACGCAAACACCACCCAGAATTCCACATATGAACAAATAGAAAAACATACTCACTCATCCAATCGCACACAAACATTAATATGCTGAATTGTCCTAACCTCTCGCACACAAATGCACGCAAACACAAGCACGTACGCACTCATATGTATTTCGCATTTTTACTGACACATTCACATATATTTCGTACTTTTTCTCTGACACTCACGTTTAGACTCAGACAGTATAGGGAAAACTCGCAAAAAAAAAAAGGAAGTAATTCAAACTTAAATTCAGCTTCTGAAAAATTAGTTGTGTTCGCTGAAATTTAAAATGTATAAAACGAAACCCACTCAATTCTAACTCATTTCTAGAAAAGTGTGAAATTCATTAAAGATTCATTCAAAAATGAAATGAAGTGTATACTAGAAATTTTATCTTTCAAATTTCAAAAGGGTCCAGCACTAACATTTTGGTTATTCAATATATTTTTTTTATCTGTTACGCCTGTGTGAAAGATTGGCTTGTTTTGTCTTTAAATATTTGTGATTTATAATGAAATATTTATGTATTAAAAGAAAGAATAATATATAAACTTTTTTACCAAAAATAAAACCGACTTCAAAAACTACTGCAAAGTAAAAAGCGCACTTTTTGCTTTTATCGTGCAATCTGATTAAAATTTACATGTTCTCATTTCTTGATACAATTCAGATGTTTTCATGTATTAATTTAGTTTGCTTCTGTATTATTTAGCATTTTAAATAATGGTTGGCAATTGAGAATTGTAAATATGACTGCCGATTAGAAATTGTGAAGAAACATATTGGAGAAGATCCATTAGTGAATTTGAATGGGAATATCGCCAAATTAGTCAGTTACAGCCAAGTTGGCTTCATTTATGACAACTTATTTTGGTCGCCAAATTTGGCGATATTTCACCAAATGGCGCCAAGTCTGGCGACAACTTGGCGATAACGCATATAAATACAAAGCTTTATGCTTATGAATGAAAAACCGGTTACAACAATGAAAGATAATTTGCGAAAAATCCTTTATTTTATTGGTTTTTGTTGAATTACTAAAAAACTACTCAACCAATTTCGATGAAACGGAAGTGGTACCAATTCGAGAGTATCCTCTTTCAATTAAAACCAAAATCACATTAATCGGACAAAAAGTTCCGGAGCAATCGGTGAACATACATAAAAAAAAAAAAACATACATACGCGTCGAATTGATAACCTCCTCCTTTTTTCGAAGTCGGTAAAAATCAAGTTGAACTTTAATGAATATAGGAGGTATATGTTCAATGGTTCTAAATAATACTCTCATTATTTATATACGAAAAGAAAGAAAAATCAAGTTTAACTTTATTGAGTATAGAAGGTATATGTTCAGTGGTACTAAATAATACTCTCATCATTTGTATTGTATACGTTCTTAAATAAAAAAATGGTGATTGTGTAATAATTAGAATTATTATATGTTTTAATGATTATTTAACGCATACAGATAAATAGACGCCGTCCAGAGAGAAATCAGTCCTGACCTCGTATTTTGAAATTTAATTAACTAAATTTTATTTATCACAGGTGATTTTGAATAAAAATGTAAAATGCTATATGTTTAGGTTTGTTTTATTGATTATTTAATGCATACTGAAACATAGATGTCGTCAGAGAAATATCAGTGATCAGTCTTGCCCCTGTATTTTGAAATTTATTTAACTAAATTTTATTTATCTGTGATGATTTTGAAAATAAAGTTAACTTATTCATTCAAGTGACTTAAAATAATTAAATACTAAGAGGATGAACAACTAAGAATTTTTCGCCAGGATGTGTTACCCTACTCAATGGGCCGTGTAAGACAATTTGTAATTCTGTATTTCAAAGTTTTCTCTCCCCGTTACGCCCGCAGAAAGTTCTGAAATATCCTCCCTGGTTTGCATTTATTGTGTGATGCAATTTTGATTTCAATTGCGCCGTTTATTGTTCTTCCAGTTCTTTTCTACAACCTTCAAGCTCGCTGTACACTGTTTAACTAAAAATGGAAGGGGAAATACGATGCTTTGTCATGTTTTTTTAATTCTTGCTATATTTATTATATTGCATGCTGGATTGCTTATTCTTGCACCGCAGATAGTCTGTAAGTGTTGCTCAATTTAAATTTTGCCTCGTTTTGTATTAATGTAACAAACAAATATTCACTCTTACATCACCATTTTAGTTTGCTGTTTACTTCGAAAATTCTACTGGGAGTGTTTAGTTCTCTACAAATAGTAACATAATGAAGAAAATATCTTTTTATAATAATACTGTAAAAATAAAAAACACACAATATTTTGCATCGAAAACACACACAAACAAGCAAAACATGCTCTCAAATCATACATAAACGTTTATAAACACACACGCAGTCGCAAAAATATGCTCTTAAACTGTCACAAACATGCAAACATAAATATACAAATCGACACACACAAATACATAATACACACAACAAACGCATATTACCGAACACGCACAGAACTCAGATTTACACATACATGGACAAATAGAAAAACATACGCACTCATGTGCTCTCTTATACTAATTTCTTGAACACAAACACACGCAAGCAGAAATACTCACACACACACATTGCAACATCCAACAATGGTTTACTACTATTCAGATAGCAGTAACTCATTTCTTATAGTATATGTTAGAAAAGAGGTAAAGGTATTAGGTAGAGTCCTGCATTGGGTCAGGCAACTCGATTTTTACCGAACCCGCTGTTCGGTTCCTGTCGGTCAGAGCAGGTTGAGGCTAATTTGTTTCATTGCGTTAAAGGTATGGATCGGATTAATTTTAAAGGTTTCGGTTTCGGAATGGCTATTGACTCTTTCGGATCGCGATGTAAACCCGATTTTTCAAACGAAAGTCCTAAATATTTTTAAAATGAAAAAAAAAATTACTTAATTTGAGTATTATTCAGTGTATATTGTTCATTTTTTTACAGAAAAGAATAACTTATATTAGCGATATAATTGTAGACCACTTTTTCATAATAGTATTAAAATATGGATTATTCTTCTTTCGCTTCGGGCTCGGATTTCAACATTTGTCGTTTGTTTCGGTTTTTGATTGAAGTGTATCGGCTTTCGTGACCATGAAATTATCTTTGTCGGCTTCGAGTATGGTTTCGGGCTGGCTCTTATCAGAATTTCCGAGTTCGTGTCTGGTACAGTCCTAGCCGTTGCAGAAGTATAGTATGGGGTTACTAGACTTAGGTCCAAAGAATCAGGTACGGTTTCAAGGTTTACGTAGACAACATTTTCTTGTTGTTGTTGATGTTGTACCAATGGATGTTGAACGAACAAAAGTAACAATCTTCACTTTCCTCCCACGATATTAATATGAAAAGATTTCCCCTTAGAAAGAATTTACCCTTTGACCAAATGCGAAAATTTTCCAAGACCATGCTCGATGCGAACTCATATGATTTGTCCTGTTTTTCCATCCTTTTACCAAAATATGCAAAATATACTTTTCAAATTTCATAAATTTCATAATTCAAATTTCAAATTTATAAATTTTAATTTTACTTTATCATAACAATTTTGCCCAGAAATATTAGAAAATCAGTTAGAAGAATTGACACAACATCTAAAAATACATAAAGGACACCTTCACTTTCAAGAAAAAATTTCATTGTACGCTGAGTTATGTTACTTCCGACAACATAAATACCTCTTAAAAAAGTAAATTACAACTTACAAAATACAAAAGATTATATATTTCCATATTTAAAATTCAAAGAAAAGTTTTTTTAATATATACACTTATATTTCTCATATAGTTACGGTAACAATTTCATAATTTCACACTATGTAACTTCTAGTATCATTTTCTCTACTGTTCTTGAAATTTAGAAGTTTAGTGCTATAAAGCTAAAACACGCTCATCTTCCCTATTAACACTCTAAACAAAATAAGCAGCTGGATTATCTTAATATCTGAAAGCAAAAAAGGAAAAATTACTCGGTAGACAAAATCTGATCTAAGCAGATAAAACGAAGATAAAAATAATATAGCTTTTTTCTATTAACCAAACAGAATTTCCAAAGATATTTTTTGTAAAAGAAACAGCAATTCCTAAACGTAGAAGTCTCATTTGGAGAGTACAAAAAATCACTACTGAAACAGTTTCCCTAATTATCTTCAGGGCCTGATCATCCTTTGAAGCCATGAGAAGAACAAAGTCATTTTCGGCCCCCTTTTCATTCGGCAAAAGATTTTCTACATTGTACCTATATATGGAATATCATTAAAGGAACAAATGTTACTACTGCGAGTAGTCTAGCGGAGTTCACTTATTTCATTAAAATCTTTTTTTTTATAATCTCTCTCTATACTATAGATAGAGTAAATTTTAAATGAATATAGTTGTTATATGTTCTGTTATCAGGATGGTTTCTAACCAGCACACCAGGATACTATATGATTGGTTAACAGCCTAATAATAGTATTCAGATTTTCCGGTTAGATATGGGGATTTTCTCTTAAATCAAGCAAACTTTCTCCTCCAAAAAAAGTAAAATAGAAATAAAAAGTAAATATGCTATGTAAAATACAGAAATTGGAATTGTGCAGAAGCCCATTTTTTACAGTCTTTATAGAGCTCATATTAAATTTTAGAGGAGAAGCTCGTGCTTCATGTCCCTTTTGGGTAATCAGGTCCTGCTTATCTTATATTCCTGGATCTGCAATCTAGTTATTCAGTTAAAAATATAGAGTGGCTCCCTGTATACTGGTCCTGAATTTTCGTTCGTGACTGTAACAATAACGAAAATATTTTAGCGATATTTTCAACAAAATAAATTTGCTTTGTATGAAATGTGATAACATAAGAAGTGGTAAAAGTGCAGTAGATTTTATTTTGGCCAGTGACACAGTATGTTCTATGAGCTACACTTCGAATTATGAAGGTAGTTTCATGATCATTTCCAGAACTACTCGTCATGATGATTTAACAGAAAGCAAAACAAGTCTGTTAAAAATACCAGTATAATATCTTTATTATTGTTGAAGCTATGAAAAAAAAAAAAAAAATCCGAGCGCGGTTTGAATTATCATACTCGGTATTTTGTATTAAATAAACAATTTGCTACCCTGTTTTCGTACATAAAAATTATGTGTCTTAATACACATATTATCATCCCTAAAGATTCTTATTATCAATTCAGAAACATCCTTCATTATTTTTTAATTACGAATTTCTGCAATCATAACCGCCAGATGAATAACGTTACCTTCGAAGAGACAAATATATTCATTGAAATATGTCTTAACTTTGATTAGACAAATTTGGCGAAAAAACAAAATGATAATGCAGTGCATTATATTCTTGAATCCGTACCTGATCTTTGTATTCATGTGAAAATACACCAATGTTGAAAAATTAAAAATTACTGATTCGATTTATTTTAAATTCTTATACACGGTGTATTCAAAAACTTCCAGGACTCCCGCTCGTAAAAAAACATAGATGGCGCTATCTCTACCAAACTGGCGAGATGACCGATCAACGAGCTTCAGACACTCCTATCAAGTGGTTGCATTATTTTCTGTGGACTTCCTACTTTGAAGTGTTCAGTTCCGTAAAGCGCGTGTGTGCGACATTGTCATAAAAAATGGAACAGCGAACGAGCATCAAGTCTTGTGTTAAATTGGGAAAATTGGTCACAGAAACATGCGAAATGATTAAATCTGCGTATGGTGACTATGCTATGAGTCGTTCGCAAATATTTCAGTGGTTTTCGAGGTTTCAAGCTGGAAGAGAGATCATACTTACATGAAGGCGATAACCATTTTTTCTGACAGACATGGCATCATTCATTGAGAATTTCGTCGTCAATGTTCCACTGTGTTTGGTGGCTTCTTCAAAGATGTCTTGCATTGGCTTTTGAAACGATTGCGGCGTGTGAGGCCTGATTTACTATACAGTGAATTTGGTGCATCTTGCACGACAATGCACCGGCTCACAGGTCTATCCTTCTGCAGCAATGTTCTGGCTAGAAGGCGTGTTGTGTGCATCAACCACCTACCCTACTCACCAGATCTGCCCCCCCCCACCCCCGAATAACTTTTATTACACAAGTTGAAATTGAAGATGAAGGGGCAGCGGTGCGAGTAGATAAATGACATTAAAGCGGCTGTGACATCAGAACTCAATAGTGTTGGATTATAGGCGTTCCTGAAAGCGCTTATGTGTCTGTTCATTCGTTCCAAGCGTTGTTTTGAATTATTAAAAGACTACGTAGATGCTTAACATCAATGTAAGTATTATCTCTCGGTTTTATGGTCTGTGCACGGTCGGTACTAGAACTTTTTGAATGCACTGTGTAGAATTTTGTATTTGAACATGGAATTCAGAGCGTCTAATTATTGGGTAGAAAATATTTAACGGCGTGACTGTTTAGCAACTTTTAATAGAGCGTTTATAAAACAAGTTAAATTTTCATTTGCTATATTTATTTCTGTTAAGAGTATTATTTTCTATAAGAACACTCAGTAGATTCTTCGAAATCCCCGTGCGATTCCGTAAACGGGGTTCCAACGCCATTATATATACAGTAAACTCTCTACCTATGCGAACTCTGTGTAAGACAGAAATCTGTCTAACGCGGAAAAGATTTTGTAGTCCCACAGAACGATTTTCAATGGAGTATGCTTTGTCTATAAATGAATACTGTTACAATGGATTTTTTTACAGATCTATTCCACCTTACACAGAATTTGTGGTATACACACACATACATATCTATATTTCGGGGGAGCCAAAAGTTCGTTAAAACTTTAAAAACTCATAAAAAAGGAAGAAATTATGATAAAGGAGTGCGGTTTGCAAGAAAGGGCTCACAAGATAGTCGGATCTTTTTTTAGCATAAAAAAAGTTAAAAAATCACATGTAGAGGGCGCTGGCGACCCGAAACACAATGAATAGGACAACAATACGCTCTATTCATTTGTTCTTCCAATAACAAATGTTCAACATGACCTCCAAAACATTCTACGACACAACCAGGTTGTGTCATAGTACCTGTTCATTGTGTTTCGGGTCGTCAGCGCCCTCTACATGTGATTTTTCAAATAAATATTTTTTGCTGATAAAAAAAACCGACTACCTTGTGAGCCGTTTTCTGCAAACCGCGCTCCTTTATCATAATTTCTTCCCTTTTATGAGTTTTTAAAGTTTTAACGAACTTTTGGCTCACCCGGTATATATAATGTATGTATATGTATGTACATATGCGTGTGTGTGCATAATATAAATTTTGCAAAATAACCAGAAATCAATAAGTCCATATTTAATTACAATATCAAACCGTATTTTAATATTCAAATCGTAGAAATCAAATTCAAACCAAGAGTACAAAATGAAAGAAAAGAAAAAAAGAGAAAACGTAAGAAAATCCACATTATTTAAAAAATTTCTTATAGTAATTGCACCCAAACGACTAATAAATCAATCTTAAATACTAAGAAGAAACTTAAACGTTTAAACCAAGGTTTAACATGAAAAAAATACAAGAAATTTGGAAATAAAATGTGATTGAATATATGAATAAATATACAAAATATAGATAGAGAAAAGAAGCAGAAGATGAATGTATAAATAAATTAATTTAAAGTTAATTGAATAAAACACCTAAAAACACAATATATATATATATATATGCTATATATATCCCTCTGTAAATGAATAACTTTTAAATCCTAATATGAATCTACATAAAACTTAGAACGTAACTAATTCAGGGTTGCCACAGGCGACTATTTTTCTACTCTATTCGCACCACTATTTAAAAAAAAAAAATTTTGTATTATATTTCTCTTATAAATATAATCAAACTGTATGTCAATAATATTTGTTTTGAGAAAGTGGTACGATATAGAATGAAAAAAATAGACGCCTTTGGCAGCCCTGCTAATTAATTTTTTAATTACATTTGGTCAACTTCAGGCCATTATATGAAAATTAAACAGAATAAATACACACAAAAAATAAGGTGAAAGATGATGTCTAAATAAACAAGTTCCACAAGGTCGGAAGAACTACCCAAGAGCTAAAGCTGTACTAGATCCTCCCAGTAACAAACATTAGACATCTCCTACCTTAAATCTCAGTAAAGTTTTACAAACTTTTATGGGTTTCTGGACTGTACAAATGATTATTTTCTTCAAAGAGAATTATATATCAATTTAATTATGTTTGAAGTAGTTTTAAATCATTAACCCATTTTTGCCTAGCGTCCCCTTTTTAAGACGCTTCCGTCTTTAATAAATTTGTATAATTTTCTTCTTCTTTATAACATGTAAACTGTATAGAATAATTATCTATAAATGTCTTTATCTGTTACCGAAAGATGACAGCATAAAATTGATATTTATTTGTTTAAAATGAAAGCTTTTTACGGAGTTTATAGATTTTTCATTTTTCGAGTTGGCGAAATGTAAAAAGTAAGTTTATTTGTGTTTTTTCTTCCAATTATTCAAATAAATAAGTAATAATCTTAGCTTGTAGACTTATTTGAAATACGCATTTTTTTAAATTGTGAAATTGTATGTTGAAGTCTATTTTTTATGCATTTTTATAACGTACAAAATATAGGGCGCAAGGCACGAATGTGTACATATTTTTATTAGTCATTTACGGACATTTATATAAAGTCCTTTTCAAGATGATTATGAAAGAAATTGTTTTTAAGTCTCAAATACGATTATTCTTAGTTTATTATTACTAATACTTATAATGTTACTAGTCCCTGTAAAAAAAATAAATATATTTTTTTCGTAATTCATAAAAATACTAATTAAAGTATATAATATACAATTTAAAAGCTTATTTTATATAAATTTGGACAAAACATATAATTATGCATACTGTAATATTACAAATATTATGCATATTCCCATGTATTACATTTTACATTTTACGTTTACATTTTATCAAATAAATACAAAAAAATTTTAGCGTAATTTTTTTACTATTTTTCCAGTTCATTTTGCAACATTTTAAAGTGATTTTGCCAAAAATTTCAGAAAACAAATACTGAGGCACAAATGGGTTAAAATACATTCCAAACGATTTTTCTTCGTAGACTTTAATGTAACGGAATTGTTTTGAGGGTCTCTGCACATGAACTATAAATGCTACTCACTTCATTTTCCATACTAAACATGCCATACTAAATCTTAATAGCATATATCAATTACATGGTAATTTGAGTATTGTTACTTGAGTTAAAGCGAGGAGAGACAGACAAACCGAATTCATAAATAATTTTCAACAATGTTGGAAAGTCTCAAAAAACAATAGGAAAGAACAATAATAATATTTAAAGGTTATAAATATTGTACAGACATACAAACAATAAATACAATACACCCAACTGGAGTGAAAAATTAGCCAGAGCCAGGAATCGAACCCGGGACCACAGTATACAAGACTGCTGCTCTAACCACTGAGCTACTCCGGCCGATACCTGAGTTTGTGTGTGAGTGAGCGTGTGTGTGTGTTTTAATATATATTGTAGTATGAGTGTTTTATTATAATAATAATTTTCTTTATACTGTGAAAACCCTTATACAAGGATAATATCTCAACATTAAAAAGATATCGCAGTATTTTCTGGGCATGATAAAAAAAATTCCCACACTTTAATTTATTCGAACCTTTTATCATATTTTCCTTTCATTTCTAAATATAGCTTATTTTTCAGAAATAATATTGTATCCCGAACGTAATTTTTATAAACTCATAATTTACACATTTCCAAAAAATCTCATTTGTTACTTAAATTGTTTAGCATATGTGTTAAAATCAGCGTTAATATCTTTATGGTAATAGACCTTCGAAAACTTTAAGCTTAGCAGAAAAATATTTGAGTAAACACTTTTACCCGATTAACGCTGCTATGAAAACACACTTTTCGAGTGCACTTAATACCTGCTCTGTGGAAGAGAAATATTGACTAGATAGTAAGGTATTGTCTAAGCAGCTTACTCTTGGTTACAAATAATATTGGATTTTTTAATTTATTATTACTCTATACGAATAAAATGGATGATGTTGTTTATTAAAAATTAAATAGAACCTCCCTATTCGGAAAATTAAAACAGTAAGGGGAAAATGTATCATAAGAGTACTAAAAAATAAAATTTTAAATTTATAAATTTTATACTAAGTAAAAACTATTTTAGTTATGAAAATTTTTTAATCAAATTTATGTTTCTGCTCTTTTTTTTTTTTTTTTTTTTGCTTCAAATGAATTTTTTAAAGCAGTTTTCCGTTAAATCAAATTTTTAAATCCTTATCTCAGAACACAATTCATGGTATTACACTCGGCATTACTTTTTCGGCTTTTTTGGCCCAAAATTCATGTAATTTGTATGGTTTTGTATCCGTTATAAAGAAAAGATATATCCCTTTCGGATTTTTTGCATTATATTTACTGCTTGTATATTCAAATTTTTGTGTGCAAAAAATAAATAAATAAATAAAATAACAATACGGCAAGTACTTGCAGCTGCGCATCGTGAACTTCTAATAAGGCTTCGTTTTTCTTCGGTCACGAGCAAACAAATTGGTTCACCAAATTATGAAAAGGCGTTCAATTCTCTGTAGATTATACAAACATTTAGCTTAAAAAGTTGATTTTTAACAAAAAGTCAGTCATTTGAAAAAAAGAAAAGAAAAAAAAAAAAAAAAAAAAAAAAGATTATCATAAAAAAAAAAAATCGGATTCAAAAAAATAATTAATCAATGAAATTTATACTTTTAAATGAAAAAATGAAGGAAATCGGTTGGATACAACGTTCGCCCACTTTCAAAAACAGTGTTTCGAGCAAAACAAGTTTAAACTTTTACAATAACGTTATTGATACAATAGCGTTCATTGGTCCATAAAGATTGTACGGGATCACAAAATCGCTTTAGGTAAACTATCTACACACTAGAGAAATGCAAAAAATACAATATCAAAATCTTTGATTCAAAGAAGTACAACTTCCCCTTTAACCGCTGAATGAAAGGATTTGAAAATTTCATAACGCATAAATGTATTACGTTTCTGTAAAACAAACCTAAATTTGGGGATGGCTTAGGAAAAAAAAGTGTGAAAGACGAACCTTTGAAGGTTTGGTGGGTAAATTTCTTCCCACATATTTTTAATCCTCAAATTCAAATGTCATATTGACAAAAGTAGTTTAAAACAAAATTTTTTGTTTCTTATGTACAGGAATAAATTCACAATTTGATGATAAATTCCGGTCCCATTGCGATATTTGGGAATTAATATGCAGCTTATTCAATTCTAATCTATTTCAATATGGACTCACTAATTTATCAAATTAGGAGAAAATTTAGATAATAACGAAAAGAAGGCATTATATGGGCAAAAATGCAAATAATGAAATTACAGCGTATGAAATTTAACTATGTTCGCCAGTCATTATTTTCGGAAAATGAATTGTATGTGAAAAATTCCAATAAAAACCACTTGTCACACGATTCTCATTCAGCTTTCGTTCTGTTAAAAGTAACTATAGGTATGAACCCGATATTAATTATTTAACATTCAAGATGCAATAACAAAAATATCATTTACTTTTGAATACTTTCTAAAATATAAATTTACTACGATTATTATAGTGTAATATGTACACGTGTGTTACACACATACTATATTTTAATCCTAATAAACTAAATAATCAAAAGATTCATTAATTTTGATCCAATAATTTTATTTTTACATTTGGATAGTGACATGTCATGGTCAAAAAAACTTTCTTTTTTTATTGGCAGATGTAAAAAGATTCGCCGTTCATGAACTAGGGGATCCAGCCATGCCTTAGGCGACCCCCCCCCCCCCCCCCCGCTTTTTTTTAGTTGAAAACTCCAAAAAAAATTGTATGGAAAATATTAATAATGTATTCGGACAAAGTTTTAAAATTTATCAAAAGTGATACTTTTATGTTATCCGCATGTCAGGAGTTAATAGCCTAGGAAATCGCCAAACATTTCGCTACTTACAGCAGTCTTTTTCATTTCGATAATTTCAGAGGTTCACTCTAAAAAATAAATGTGCAAATTAGTCATTTTTACATAAGTATATGTGTAAATTTGTAAAATTACATATTTTTCATAAAATTTACACGCTTGTCCTTAAAATTTACTTGTATTTATGTGTGTTTATTGGCTTAATGGAAGTGTGCGACTTGTTATCCCTTCAAAAACTCAAACAAGTATGTAAATGGTAGAAAATGTTACGGATTTACCCGATTTGGTGTGTTAATGTAATTTACAAATTTTGCATATTACACAAATATATTGCTTGTTTGCTGTAGATTGGATTAAATAAAGAATTTCTTCTCTTGATGTATCTTTCAAATCTTGTGACTGAAATTGACAGAAAAAAAAAAAAAAAAAAAAATCTGACAAAATACGGAAATAATACCAGCGTCAAGATTTCCACATTTTTAAAAATTTTACTTTACAGTTTATTTATTCAGATTATACAGATTCTATTAATAAATTATGACTATACTATTTTAGGGCTTCAAAACAACTTTACCAGAGAATGACATGCAGTAAATATAATTCCAGACTATTCTGTTTTTTTGTAAATTAAACTTGCCCTATTTTGTAGTCTAAAAACAAAACTGCTGGAAAGAATACGAATGCACAAAGCACACGTGTTTGTTCTTCATGCAAATTTGTTTTGCGACTTTTAAAATCTTTAGTTCAAAATTTACATTCCAAATTACAAGGTTAAGTGCTATGTACAGAAAACCCATGTTTTTTGTATATTACACAAATATATGCATAGTCTTGTGTGATGTGCAATTTACACGTTAAACTGTGTATTTCTTTGTTATCTGATAACATTTTACACATTTAAGTCGCTTAATGCGCTATACTGGGAAATTTGTATTTTGAAATTGACACACCAGAGTGTTTATTTGGCAATTTACACGCCTTTTCACACATATAGACAAATCGTTTTTATATCATCAGTATACCTGTTTTAATGCGTAAATTTACGCATTTATTTTTGAGAGTGTTGAAGCTGGTAATTCGATTACATGACTGTTAAATTTGTGTTTTATTTATATTATTATATTTACTTATTAAATACTTATTAATCAATAAAGTTTTAATTTCGTTATAGAATATTAGCTGTAAATGCTGAATGATTTATATTGTTCTAAGTTCAAACTGGTTAATCTTCCGTAATTGGGTTAATCTTCCGCAATACAGATAATATTTTTAAAAAATCATGCTTGCCAAATATTTTTAAAACCATAAAAAATCAGTAAATTGTGATGCTGTTTTTAAATAATTTATCTTTGAAAGTATATTTTACCCTATCTCAGGGAGTAAAAAAATTAAAATTAGCGATGTTTAGAAGTTTTTAAAAATGCAGTGAGAGAAGTTCATTTTTTGTGTTGTTACAGTCAATATGACGCCCGCGTTGCTCACCGGCACGTTTATGCTTTATAATATGGACACACTTAAAAAATCATTGTTTGTAAGCAGCATAATAAATTTCATAAAAACGTGTTTATGTTTAATCAGGGAATTTTACGTATAGGGGGGCTGGGGAGGGTTGACCCATTTTTTACAAAATAATTTTTTTATTTTTTAAATATTGAACCTAGAAGAAAATTTCATATATCATTTTATTTGTCATACATCAGTTATCAAAATAAAATAGCGACATAAGTGTAATATATATGAAATTTGAAAAATAATTTATTTTAATCATGAGAAAATAATGGGTGAAGGTTCCCCGCATATGGGAGGCTTGACCCACTTTATTTTATATTGAAATATTTGTTAAGGTAAATAAAATCAGTTTTAAAAAAGGCAAAATAACTTTCTGCAAAATGGTTTTATTATTACTAAAAATCATTTTGGGAAAATGTGATGTGTAAACAATCCTGCTGAGACGGAATTCAAGACACAGAAGAAAAATTAAGTTTTAAACAGGCACTTTTTGTGACTCTCGACATGGCAACACTAGTTGCATATAGTTTGGCTTGATCTCATTGTGTTCATCTTGGTGAATTTTGTCTACATTCCTTCATAAAGTGTTTTTATCAATGTTGTGGTCTTTTTCAGAGGTATCAACACTTAACATTTCTTAAAGCTGCTGTTTTCAGCCATTCTAGTCTTTTCCATTCTTTCTGTTTACCTACTATGGGTACTATATAAAATAAAAAAAAGTTCCTATTAACTTTCCAATTTATATTTCATTAATTTTTTACTTGCATATATAGCAATTTTCAACAACTTCCTTTAATCAATTTTAAACATTTTCCTTTTTATAACATTCTTTTACTGAAGCTTTTTAGAATAAATTTACAGGATAAGGGTGCTTTGACCATCTGATCAACCCTACCTCACATTGATTGGATCAAGCCTCGCCACATAGCCACTTTTTGAATTATAGCACACGGTTTTGTTCAGCCTAATTCACTGTATATTCATTATGCCTGAAATGGAAGCGCAATATTGCAATATTTCTGCATTACCTAAAACATACTTACTTAAATCTCTATGATATATTTTATCTGAGAAAATCTTGCGAAATATTTTTAAAAAATACACTTTTTAAGCTGAAAATTCTTCACAACTGATTTTTCCACACCTGTTTCAATTATCTGAATAAAACAAAGACTATTGTTTGAGCATTTCCAGTAACTTTGGTTGCCACCTAATAGAAAACTCTGAAATTCTTTTAAATATGAAAATTTTAGGGTGGATCAAACCTCCCCTATGGTCAAGCCTCTTCAGTCTCCCCTATATTGCCCTCTCATTTAGACTGCACATGAGCTAGAAGGAACCACATCCTTGGAGGAGAGTTTCTACTCTCGAAGCGGGTAGACGGAAGGTGCTGGATTCGAACCCATATTTTGCTCGTCGAAGTAACCGTTCGGAGTTTTTCATTGTTTCTTCAAACTTGCATAAATTCTGCGTAAATACGATTAGGTTCCCTTAGAAATACTCCTACGGAGGCCAATCTCTTCCTTGGTCTATATCTCTTGTGCCAGACGTAATAGATACACCATAACCACAAAGAACTAGAATAAAAGTACACAAAATCTTGATGATTTTATGCTATTTGTTTCTTTAGATAAAATTACAAACACCGAACCGGCCTCATATCTTTCAGGCAGTATAAAGCATAATCTATTACGTATTTTTTTGACTAAAGCAAAAACAAATCTTCCTAATACTACCTTTTGGGTAGTATTAGGTAAAAGACAAAGTGATGAAATGCCAGTGAGTAAATAATGTCAAATACTGCCATAAAAGTCCATGAACTCATTTTGATTAATGTAGCATGAACAAATTGTGAAAATTATTACCAACGATGATTAATCATCATAAAAATATAAAAAATGTGATTAATACTCCTTACAGCTTATGAACATGTCATATATTTTTTTTAGCTGGTATTAATTTGTTAGAGATTTGTAAAAGAAATAACAAATAATATTCACAATGTCATTGTAATCAAAATTAATTTTAAATTAAAATTTGGCATCACAGTTAGGAAGGGTTATCAGATAACACGAGTCTGACTGCCTGTGACATAGAAAGATGTACTAACCCCCCAACGCACACACTCACAGAATTTGTCTGAATTAATGGATGGCCCATAATAGTGAATTTAGTCATGTTACTGTTGAAATTTTAATATTTAATCTCTATTTTTAAAAAGGTAACTACACTCTATAAAATAAATGCGCAAATTTGCGCAACAAATCAGGTATACTGATGATACAAAAACCTTTCGTCTATATGTGTAGAAAGGCATGTAAATTGCCAAATACACGCCCTGATGTGTCAATTTCAAAATGCACATTTTTTCACATGTATTTTAATAGCACACTAAGCGGCTTAAGTGCGTAAAATGTTATCAGATAATTCAGAAATGCACAGTTTAACGTGTGAATTGCAGATAAATACACATATCTCTGTGTAATATACAAAAACGATGGATTTTGTGTACATAGTATATAACCTTATAGTTTGTGATGTAAATTTTGTACTAAATATTTTTACGGTCAGAAAAAAAAATTGCATGAAGAACAAACACGTGTGTTTGTTCTCTTTCCAGCAGATTTTATTATATATTATTATAGATTATATTATATATCCAGCAGATAGATCTTCAATTTATATTATTGAAGACCTATATTAAATTTGTTTTGACACGTGTGTTTGTTCTCTTTCCAGCAGATTTTATTTTAGACCACAAAATAGTATAACCTTAATTTACTAAAAACAGGATAGTCTGAAATTATATTCACTGCATGTCATTCTCCGTTAAATTTGTTTTGAAGACCTAAAATAGCATAGTCATTATTTATGAATAGAACCTGTATAATCTGAATAAATACACTGAAAAACAAAATATGAAAAATACGGAAATCATGACATCACAGGTAGTATTTCCGGATTTTTTTTTCTATCAATTTCAGTCACAAGTTTTCAAAGATACATCTACATCAAGAGCAGAAATTCACTGTTTAATTCAATCTCATGTAAACAAGCAATACTTACCGAAACGGGATTTGAACTCACGATCAGCGACTTCCTAAGCCATTAGCTTGACCACTCATCTCCTATTATACAAGCCAAGTTTTTAAGTACAGTAGAGCGCCGATTATCCGAAACTGTCGGGACCAGCACTATTTCGGATAAGCAAAAGTTGGGATAATTAGACAGGCAATTTTTGTGATATTTCTGACTATGCCAAAATGGTTAAAGTGCATTTTTTGCATGTAACAAGATTGTTTCCTTTTAATGGAACAAATGTAAGTTTTTAAAAAGATAATAGCGGATAGGTAGATTTTAAAAAATATTTTGTGTGTACGTAATTTTCCTTCATATTTTAACCAAGCTTAGGTTTGAAAGCTCTTGGGGCTGGCATGTATATGTTTTTTTTTTTATCATTTTCCAAACTGTAAAATTTGAAATTTAAGCAATAAAGCTTGGGATTGTTTTTTCCTTAAAAAAGATATCCTTTTCAATAGTACCATATCACGAATTCTTCCCAAATACATAAGTTGGATAGGATCAGCATTCTCCTGTCGCTCCAACCATTTCATAGCTGTTTGCAAACATTCTTCAAAAGCTACATTATGTGATTTGGCCTGGATCATTATCATAACATTCGTTTTCATATCCTAGATATCCTTTTCAATAGTACCATATCACGAATTCTTCCCAAATACATAAGTTGGATAGGATCAGCATTCCCCTGTCTTTCCAACCATTTCATAGCCGTTTGCAAACATTCTTCAAAAGCATCATTACGTGATTTGGCCTGGATCATTATCATAACATTTGTTTTCATATATCCTAGATATCCTTTTCAATAGTACCATATCACGAATTCTTCTCAAATACATAAGTTGGATAGGATCGGCATTCTCCTGTCGTTTCAACCATTTGATAGCTGTTTGCAAACATCCTTCAAAAGTTTCATTATGTGATTTGGCCTGGATCATTATCATACAATTCGTTTTCGTTTTCCTCGAAATTTTGCGCATTTCTAAATTGCATGAAAATAGCCAGTTTTTTTCGGACAGAAATGAAAAAAAATTGAGATAGATTCGAGCGGAAAGTTTCACGAATTGGACTTTGCTCCCACAGATCCAGAAAACGTTTTCGATTTCACTGAAAAAACTTTCAGACAAAAAAAAAAAGGGGGGAGTTTGGATAATTGGTCAGTTCGGTAAATTGGAGTTCGGATAATCGGCGCTATAATGTATTGATATTTATTCTGTTTCATAAGTACACATATTTCGGTTCAATATTCTGTTCTTACACATATTTCTGCGTAATATTGTTACACATACTTATGTGTAATATATTGTTCCTACGCTTATATCTGTGTAATATTCTTACACATATTTCGGCGTATTATGCAAAATACACAGCTATTTGTGTAATATTCAAAATTTGTAAATTACATTAGCACACCAATTCGAGTAAATCAGTACAATTTTCTACTCTTACACACTTGTTTGAATTTTTGAAGGGATAACAAATTACACACTTCCATTAAGCCAATAAACACACTTGAATATAGGTAAATTTTAATAACAAAGTTGTAAACTTTATGACAAAGGCGTAATTTTACAAATTTACACATATGCCTAGGTAAAAGTGACTAATTTACACATTTATTTTTTAGAGTGTAACGCTCCTATCGCTCTCACTGTTATGATTGAATCTATTGTAACCGCGGCTCTTTCACGGGTTATATTAAAGAAACCTATTGCATATAAAAATATGAAAATTGATAGTTTTATAGAGAAATCTATGATAAAATCGCTGAAGTTGGACAGTTTTTAAATTGAGAATTATTTAAAGTGGTATTTAAGGTGAAATCGTTCAAAATAGTTCAGTCAAAAAAAGATTTATAGGATCAAAAACTATGCATACCAATTTAACTATCTTTTGCAGGCACTTACTGGACTAGGTTGCTGTGTGCAGTGTTCAATCATTTTTTTTATTTGTCTTTTTTTTTCAATTTTTTTATTTAAAATAGCATTATCTGAATAGAAATTTATTTAGTATTTTGAAAAAGTCATTTGTTTATCTACTATTGCCAGATTTAAAAAAAGCTCAAATAATAATGTTCGCAGATATTTTACAATTAAAAAAATTATTTACACGTGAATATTAAAAGTGATAGAAAACTTTAAAAACCTTTTTTACTTAACCATTTTGTACAAGCGGATATTCAGCTCCCCTATTTCCCCACTTTATACTTAACCAATGAACCTCCAAATCTAATCAGGAAGCGCCTTATCAGAATAAACTGGTATACAAAATTTGAAACAAATCGGATAATTCTGCATGAAAAACCCATTTATCTAAATTAAGCGGAAGATTAGCCCCCTTTCCATCCCCTTTCTACTTAACCAATGAATCCCCAGAATTAATCAGGGAATGGCCTTATCAGAATAAACCGATATACTAAATTTGAAGCAAATCGGATAATTCTGCATGAAAACACATTTATCTAAAGTAAGGGAGGGATTAGCCTTCCGTCCTCTCCCCTTTATACTTAATCATTGAACCCCCAAAACTAATCACGGGAGTGCCTTATCAGAATGAACATAGAAAAAAAATCTGAAGTCAATCGGATATTTCTATCAAGAGTTATCACGTTACGTACATACATACGTACTTACATACAGAATCTGCGGTGACATTAGCTCATAGGCTATCAAAGCCTGTGAGCTAAAAAGGGGTAAATGTAGGAGTGTTTTTACCTTTATTTGATCATTTACAAAGCTACATTTTCTGAACGTCTTTAAAAATTCTTTCATATCCTATTGTCATATTAATAACACGTAATATAACTATATTCGTTATATTTCAGTAAATGACATATTCGTTATATTTCACTAAACTATAATGTTTGTCTTTTTGATAGTTACTTTTAATTTTTTTAAACGTAAAAGTAATTTGTCTCTAACATTAATCAAAATTTTTTATCCGGAATGTTTAAAACATTGTGAAAATATGTGAGCAAATCTGTATTTGATTAGTCAGCTGATATCGAATATTTTTACCATTCAGACGTCCTAAATTGAGCGAAGAAATATTTCAGCAAACGCATTTACTCGATTAACGTTCCTATGAATACATACTTTTCGAGTGCTCTAAACATGTACGTGACAATATTGAAGAGGCTGAGTTAAAGTGCCTTAGATTCGAATGAAAATAATGCAGGTTTCTTTTTCCTTTGAAAAGCGAAAATCGGAGATCTCGATACAATATTGTAGAGGTATTTATTGTTTAAGTGGCTTAGGTTCGAATAAAAATAATAGGTTTTTTTTTTTCTCTTTGAAAGGCTAATATCGGAAACTGTCTTAGATACTGTTTATCTTCGACTTACCGCAATTCTGTCTTCGTTTTCAGTAGAAGATGACTAGTGGTAATATTTAATTCCATCTGTTTTATGAATAAAATTATACTGCTTGAAAACAGTCTACATCATTGTTTTCACATCTTAGATATGATGTCACAAAGTGTTAAGACACACCGCTTTTACTGTCAGACTGTGACGCACACTAATCACCTCTCCCCCCTTTAAGTATGACGTAGTGAAGGGATGATCCCTTTACACAAAAAAGAATTATTATTACAGACAGAATTACTATGCAGTAGTACCCCGACTTACGTTCACTCGATTTACGTAACCCCGCATTTACGTCGTCTGGCCTGGAAAAAAATTGCTTCTTTTTATTCGCAGAGACTACAAAAAGTCTGAAAATTGTGATTCTGTATCTCTCCTAATTGATGAAATTGTCGAAAATGAAAGAGAACTCAATTTAAAACAGTATCCTAAAGATGTTGTTGAACTCATAAATTCCCCTGATCCGGAAATAACCACCGACGAACTTATTGAATTAAAGAAACAAAGTACTGTCAAAGAAATAGATGAAAATTTTGAACCAATGGAAAAGATTATTGTTATGGCTTACCTTGGAAACATGGCAACACGCCAGAAGTGGCGCGCTCATCTATTACAACTTTGATTTTATTGTATAGTAACAGTTCGCTCGTTGTTTGTTTTTCGAATAGCATAGAACGCATTTTTTATGGTATTTAATTTGTCCACATTTCATTTCTGGCTATATGGTTAGCCAAATGAAGCTAATTTGTTATAGCATTTAATTGCTTGTAAATATGTATATAAAGTTTAATATAGTTAAAAATAGTTTCTTTAATTTTAGTTTTAAATTCAGTATACAGTCCGCTTGGAATATCGCACAATTATAACGGTTGCAAAATTAACCGAAGGACTAAACTTTAGTGAAGCTGGAATGGCGGTTCTCGAAGATATTGATTCGGATGAGCAAAGAGAAGCAACGATTAGAAAAAGCTTTGAAAACTCACTCTGTTATAAAAACTTCTAAGATAAAAAAAAAAATATTCAATTCAAATTTCATTGCAAATTTTTTTTCACATGCTCAAAGACTCAAACGAGGCAGATAGAAGGACAATAAATTGTAAATTAACAACATTGAGTTATTACAAATTCTAGTATTCAAACGCATTTTTTGCTAATGTTAAATGTATGTAACATAATCCGTATATATAACAGAATATGTTCATTAGATTTTGGTTAATTTTTATAACTTACCCTTTTTTATGTAAATATACCTCGACTTACGTCGTTTTAGACTTATGTCGCTAGTCTTGAGACGAATTGTTGACGTAAGTTGAGGTATAGCTGTCTATTAGGTGCTGAACAAAAAAACTCATATAGGCGGTGGAAATTATTGTTACAGGTAGGATTGTCGCTGTATATATAGATATACAACTTATAAGATAGTTATCACAGCATTACCATAAACACTGCCATCTAAATTAGACAGTTAAATTTTTTTTCAAGAGATGCAAATTTTGTTTAGATATTCATATGTGACGTCAAATCATTTTTTAAAAATTAAAACTCACATTTAATTATTTTCTTTATTCTAAGCGTCATTTGAATTCTCGTTTCTAATTTCCCCCATTTAAAAAATACTACTAATAATAATAATTAAGCTAAGACGTTCTTTACATCGCAAAATACTCTCTCTCGAATGTTATATCTTTCCGTTTAAATTATTGATGATCTTCACTGAATATCAGACAGAAAAAAAGCAATAAGGATTCACAAAGTCTGCATGTTATTTACATTCATTTAGCATTCTTTGAAAATAAATTATTTATGTGCTTAATGTTTTAGAATAGCTTCGTTGTTAAGTTATAATCATTTCCAGTGATTACATTTGTTATGACTAATGCACAATTCGTTACACTGGTATCCAAAATTTTTAATCTAACGAATGATGGTAGAGGTAGGCTGCTATTATGGTTACCCAGTCAGAATATCCAAGATATCTTAATTGTTTAAAGCGTAACCGATACTTTCAGCTCGTATGATGTGATTATAATTAATATGCCCTTTCACTGATTTGTAATTTCAATATGAGTGTGAAAAATAAATGTGTATTTTTGTTGGCACTCTTTCACTCTCTCTTTCTTCATTATCTGAAAGATGCAAGTACGCTGCATAAAAATGCTCTCAGGCACCAACAACGTACCTTTTTTGCGTACATTATAATCTTACCACCCTGCTTTGAACTAATTACTGCAAAAGTACTTATTTTCGCGAGGCTTTAATTTTCGCGATTTTCGCGACCCCGTCGTAATCGCGAAAATTTAAGCCTCGCGAAATATATATATTTTTTCGCCTCAAATAATAATGAAAAATCAGAAATTTTTCACTTTCGAAATTTAATTATTACAGTTACTTAAATAAGAAATAAGTACAAAAATTTCTTGATACTTAGAACTATTTCTTGAATATTATACAACTATTTCTTGAATATTATACAACTATTTCTTGAATATTATACAACTATTTCTTGAATATTATACAACTATTTCTTGAATAAAAATAATAATACAACTAATAGAATGCAGCTCTCACTTACAATATTTATACCAGCTTCTTTGAAGCCATTCATTTTTAGAGCGATGGGAAAAAGGGGGGAGGGGCGAAGAAATTTTTTTACAAAAGGAAGGTTCTTAAATTGCCTTATGCGAAAGGTGTTCTATTTAGGTAGTGTCGAAATTTTTCAACTTTCAGTTCAGTTCGTATAAAATTCGCGAAATTTTCAGCTCGCGAAATCACCGATATCTTCATTTACGCGAAAATTACGACTCGCGAAAATAAGCGCTTTTACAGTAATAAACAAATATAGTAATGACACATTTCGAGAGTTGTAATTTATAATATGTCATAACCTGTTAACGACTAATCCAATGGATTCAATGTTATTAAATGGAACATTCTGCGGTTGAAGAAATGATCTTAAAGGCCTTCACAAGCTATTGGAGCTTTCATGGCATTCTTTGGACTTTTCTTAGATTAGGAATTGTGCCTGTTTTCTTCCTTTTTTCTGAATCCCGAATAGATATTTATGCATTCAATTAACATCTAAAAAACAATCATGAAAAAAAATTACTAAAAATAATTACAGTTATGTATTTTTAATTAAATAAAATTAATTTTATTTTTGTTTTAAATTTTATTTATTTATTTATTCACCAACTGAGAGTTTAATTTGCACCGTAATACGTCTTTATTGTTTATGATTATTTAAACTAATACCCCAAAAGTAATCCGGAAAGAAAACACAAAAAATAATTACAGTTGCGTATTTTATAATTAATTAAAATTAATTTTGATTTTGTTTTCAATTTTATTTATTTATTTGCTTGCAATTTGAGAATTCGATTTGTATCGCAATACGTCTTTATTATTTATAACTACTTCAATTAATATCCCAAAACTGATCATGAAAAACAAAACCTAAAAATAATTACAGTTACGTATTTTATAATTAATTAAAATTAATTTTATGTTTGTTTTCCTTTTTATTTGTTTTCAATCTGAGAATTTAATTTGTACCGTAATACGTCTTTAATGATTATGACTATTTCAATTAATATACCAAAACTAATCATAAAAAAAACTAAAAATAATTACAGTTACGTATTTTATAATTAATTGAAATAAACTTTATGTTTGTTTTCTTTTTTATTTACATATTTATTTGCAAACTGAAAATTTAATTTGTAAGGGAATAGTTCTTTATGGAATAGGTTTATATCTATTGCCTAGCATTAACATATTTGTTTGAAAAAGCTATTAAATTCGAGAGATTTGTTCAAAAGGATTAAAGCAAAACTAATCATAAAAAAACAACTAAAAACAATTACAGTTACGTATTTTATAATTAATTGAAATAAAATTTATGTTTGTTTTCCTTTTTATTTACATATTTATTTGCAAACTGAAAATTTAATTTGTACAGTAATAGTTCTTTATGGATTAGGTTTATATCAATTGCCTAGCATTAACATATTTCTTTGAAAAAGCTATTAAATTCGAGAGATTTGTTCAAAAGGATTAAAGCAGTCGATTATTTCCCTCCTTCTTCAGACGATTATTTCGGCTATTAAAACAAACTTCTGAAATGCTCTAAATACCACGATAAAAAATATCGACGTGCGAAGTATTTCCTAAGACGCTTCTATTGAGTCAGGAATAATAACCTATATTTTCTTTTGTGGGAGCACAATAGAGAGGATAATGTCGTCATCAAATAAAAGGGAAGAAAAGGGAGGACGAAGGAATATGGGAACTTCATTAATATGCACAAGGTATTTGTGAAAGGCTTTTGGTAAAATATAGTATGCTGTTCATAGAGAAAGTAGAGAAACATGTTAGCAACTCATCACTCTTTGCTTTTCATTTAGTATTTGAATAAGTTTTTTCATAAGGGGATGGAAAACTTTTATAATTCTTCTTTGAGCAAAGAAATGTAAATCATAAATTCAAAAATATTTATGTATATGTAAAGTAATATTTATAATATTCAATAAGTAGTTTAAAGAATTTGCTCATTATTTTCACAGGAGTGCAATCTATATGATTTTCCATATGTAGAAAATTAGTTTTAGAATTTTTTTAATCTATTATTTAAAAAACTCATCTTTTATTTAAAAAACATCATTTATTTAAAAAACAACTTTTATCTCATTACACTCCCATGCAGATGTACATTATTTTTTTTTTTTTAATCTCGCAAACTATTGGGTCTTCCGGAAAGTTCTGCGGTTTTTTAATGATAAATTTCAATAAAGAAGTACAAAAATGTAAGAATTTTTTATTGAATCAGATAAGCACCATTTTGTTCTATGAATATTTGCCTTCGTTCTGGGAGCTGGAAAACTTCGCTTTTTAAAAAAGACATTAGGAGGTTATCCCATGAGGAAGGTATCAAGATGCTGTTTGACAGTCTCCAATGAAATGAGACCCCTGCCGTTCAGAGAGAAACTGAAGTAACTTGAAAAGATGAAAATCTGAAAGAGCCAGGTCTGATGAATATGGGGGGTGACACAAAACATCCCAGCCATACTCAATAACACGTTGTTTGACATTTATTGCAACGTGGTGCCGATCATTGTCATCTTGGAGCACAACATCTCGACGATGAGTCAGTTCTGGTCGCTTTTCTTCGATTTTTGCTTTCAAAATTGCCATTTGGGAAGAATATTTTTCGGAATTTATTGTCTGATGCCGTGATAATAATTCATAATGAATAATTCCTTTGTAGTCTCACCATACCCAAAGCATTACTTTTTCGGGATGCAGCCCTCCTCCCAATGTTACTTGGGGAGGTTCATTTGACTTACTCCATGATCTTTGTAACATCATTCTATAGTATCCATTTCTCATCTGCATTAATGAGCTGTTTTAAAAAAGGAGCTTCTTCATTTCGTTTCAGCAGAGAATCAAATAAGTAATTTGAGCAAGCATATTCTGCGGTGTTAAAGTATAGGGTACCACACATCACAGCGGCTTACATACCCAATCTTCTTCAAATGATCATGCACTGTACTTTTTGGAATATTTAATCTTTGTGATAGCTCCTGAACTGCGTAATGTGGATTTTCAGTGGTAGATTCTTTTAAGAAGTCCTCCTCCTTTACAGATGATGGTCGTCCAGAGCGAGAGTCACCTTCGAGACTGCAATTTCGCGCCTAAACTTCTCAAACCACCATCAAACTGTGTCATCTGAAACAGCATCCTGTCCATATACAGCATAAATTTTACGGGCAGTCTGACTATTTTTGCCTTTTTTTAGGCTTTCGTTCATCTGACGAAACCCTATTCGTCCCGCTCCTCTGTCTGTCTGTTTTTCTGTACGTCACATAGCCCGTTCTCAGAAACTATATATATTAGAGACCTGAAATTTTGCATACTTATAGCTGGACTCCTCACATCAAACGACAAATCCTAAAATTTTGAAAATATCTTATATTTAAGCCTCTGGGCTCTAACTTGTGTATTTTATGCTTTTTTTTCTAACTCAGCCCCTAATTAAGTTGAAGACTTGAAATTTTGCATAATTATAGCTAAACACTTGCGATCAAACGACAAATAATAAAATTTCGAAAAAATCTTATATTTAACTCTCTGAGCTCTAACTTGTGTATTTTAAGCAATTTTTTTAAACTCCACCGTTTTTATCCGCGGTGCATTTTTCTAACTTTTGCCGACACTCCTTTGACCACTCTTTCACGTTATGCAAAATAGCCATACATATTTTAGCTCCAATTTTTACCACCAGGGGACGCTTACCTATCTCGAGTGCTATGGGCCCGATCCCCTCGACTAATATATATACGGATAGTTTGTAAAACGGAATTCGTTCGGATAGAGGTTTGTTTAGAATGGAGTGCGCCCCCTGGTTTCGAAATGTGGAACTAATAAATTTGGCAAAAGGATAAAGTGTTTTGAAAGAAATATTAAACGAAACCCTCTGTGCGATCTGTGATCACACTTACCACTTGTTTAAATAAAAAAAGCATAATATGGCGAAAATGAACTTTTTGGTTCTCTAGTCTTAGCACTGCGCTGAAACAAAAATTATGCAACAATACAAGCCAGAATCATGCAGCGCAAGCAGAGAAGACTGGATGTACATTTTTAGG
The DNA here is from genome assembly GCA_963932465.1 of Maratus speciosus. Classification (NCBI taxonomy): domain Eukaryota; kingdom Metazoa; phylum Arthropoda; class Arachnida; order Araneae; family Salticidae; genus Maratus; species Maratus speciosus. The sequence goes on along the minus strand of OZ010793.1, from coordinate 396,569,813 downwards.
TCATTCAAGGTCACGTCTTATTAGTAGTAGCAAAATAATTAGACGAAAACGAGCAATCGCATAACTTTCCGGATGACCAAATAAAACACATTAAATGCAGATGTACATTATTTTTTTTTTTCAAAATCTGGTAAACTATAACATATGAAATTCAGATGTACATTATTTTTTTTTCAAAATGTGGCAAACTATAACACATTAAATGCAGATGTACATTATTTTTTTCAAGATCTAGCACACCATAACATATTAAATGCAGATGTACATTTTTTTTTTTTTTCGAAATCTGGCAAACTATATCATGTTAAACAAGGGATGTACATTTTTTCTTTTCAAAATCTGGCAAACTGTAACATATTAAATGCAGATGTAGATTATTTTTTTCAAAATCTGTCAAGCTATAACACAATAAATGCAGATTCACATTATTTTTTTCACAATCTGGCAAACTATAACATATTAAATGCAGATGTACATTATTGTTTTCAAAATCGGGCAAACTATAACATATTAAATGCACATGTACATTATTTTTTTTTCAAAATCTGGCAAACCTAAACATATTAAATGCAAACGTTTTAATTTTTTACATTGTTTTGTCTGTTAGTTCGGTTAGTCTCCCTGTCTATAGTAGAAAAATTTCCATACATAAATAAAAGAAATGAATAGGTGTCTGGAAGACGGACCTATGTTGCACATTTAATATTTAAGAGAAATAAAAAAAACTATTAATGTAATTTATTAGAAATGTCCTAAGCACCTAGTGCAACATAGACCCGTTTTAATTTCACTCCACTTTTGTCTTTATACTAATCAATAACGAGCAATAAAAAACTAGTTAAGTGGCTAAGGAAACTAATAATATTATTTTTTGTGTATTATTTTAACATTTTGTTTAAAGGAAACAAACCTAGATATTACGAAATTGTAGTTTTTAACTCTGGTTAAGCATCAATCATTCCACATAAGGCCCCTTTCCAACAAAAATGTAACATTCAAACTTTCCAAAATTGCAACATTCAAATGTCTTTATTGTAGTAAGATTAAACTGAAAGTAAAGTACATTATTTCGATTAAAAATGTCCAACATGAGAAAGCATTTTTTAGAAATAAAAAGAAATTTAAAAGGATGATAAAACTGATCACCTTTATTCATATAAAGTCAAAAAATCATTTGGAGAAATATGACGTGCATTTTCGTGTAAAACTGATATTTTTCTGTGAAAGCAGAAACCCAACGAAAAAAAAATCATAAATATAAGTAAGAGGTAAAGATCTCTCTTAAAATGCAGAAGGTGTTGGAAAAAGTTGCATATCAGGATACTCTATACTAATCTATCTATCGAACAGAAATAGAAGATAGACATGGTGGGACTCTTAATTGTTAGCATATAAATAAACATTTTGATACGAAAATTTAAAAAAAAACTTTTTTTTACATTTTCTTTTGCTCAGAAAAAAATATTCTGAAATTCAGAAGGTTATATCGAATTTTCATAAAACTGTAGGTTATATTTTGATGTGTTTACCAAATGTTATTTTAATGCATGGATTATCTCTCTATTTTTTATAAAGGTTTGAATGCACAAAGGTATACAAAATATTTACTATGACTAAATATTTACTATTATATTTACTATTTTTTTCCCTTAGAAAATTATGTGATTTAGCAAAAAATATAACGATAAATTAAAGAAACATCCGCATACAGCTTTAATTCAGATATGTGAAAAATATTGAATTACAGCGTGCGGTTCAAATCAGTCACATAAAAAATTAATATGTAAGTTCTATCTAAAGTTGTTATATATCCAGATCCACTAAAAATCAAATAGCCCTGTTCAAAATAAGAATTTTTTGCTGTATTTTCTCTGTTTAGGCAAAAAACCAGTGCTATTTGTATCCTGTAAAATGCTCAGCTGCTTAAACTTTAAGGAATGTTTCAAAATAATTTTATTTCATTTTTAAATTTCTCAGAACAAAGCACAGTGCAACTTAAAACGTTAACAAAGCAATGCACTGTTTTATTGACAATAAAAATTTCATTTTTATTCCGGATTCATTTAATATCTGAAGACTAATCCTGCAAATATTTCTGCAGTTGTGTCTATTTTTCAACAAGACTTTCATTTAAAAAAAAATATATATATATTTACTGTATATTTTCTTACTGATTATGACTGTGTCAATAGACTACTGTTGGCACATTCGCGTCAAAAATGCCTTAGGGCCGTATATTTTGCTGAAAAAATTTAAAACAGTTGCTTTATTCTTCTCCATTATTTCAACTATCCATACAAACTTCTGAAATGTTTTAAATACCGGAAGCAAAATATCGACTTATGCAAAGACTGCGTTAAGCCGCTTATACTGACTGAGTCAAGAAAAATAACCGATATTTTCTTTTCTGGAATCACGATTGAAAGATAATGTTTCTAGGGGGTGGGGGGAGAAGAAGAAAGGAATAAATGAAAGTATGAGACCTTTATTAATAAGCAGAAGTATGGCATTTCAGCTATGTATAGAAAAAGTGGATAAATATGTTGGGAATCATCGCTTACTTCGATAATAACATTTTCATAATGAATTATTAACGACATTAATTATTTATTTGCTTATTTATTTTTCAGATAATTTTAATTGAGAATTCAAAAAGTTATGTGAAATGATATTCGCATATTGCATTTCGAAAATTTCGTTCATCATACTTTAATGAAGCTGCAATTTTTTTTTTTTATTATCTACTACATTGCAACAGATTAGAGTACGAATTCTTCTTTTCCTGTGCAATGAAAAATTAATAGAAGGAAGGTTTTACTACTGAATTATTTTTCTAATAAGAAAATGAATTCCGAAAATTTATTTAGACAAATGAAGCGAGAAATAAAAAAAAGAAATAGATAGTCTTCATTTTCATGCATTTGAAACATTATTTGGAAAAGGGATTTTGACATTATGGCCAGTCTCATAATAATTCCATCAATATGTTCTACTTATTGTTTTCTTATTTACTCAATTGAGCTTTTAAGCTTAGAAATCTTTGTTGGAGAATATACAATTTAGCTTTATACCGTGCCTTATTTTAGCGCAATGTATTTAGATACATAGTTGATATCCTTATACCCCCGGAAGAACATTCAAACGCTGTAATCTACGTGGGTGTGATGGAGAAGTCGAAAAGAACATTTTCTTAAGCTCCTGTTGTAAAGCTTCTATTTTATTAAAGAAATATTATACTGCGAAGATAAAGACATGTTTTGATTTTCTACGTAATTACTAATAGCATGCATACATTTGCAGTAACGCTTCATAGCTTTTGAAAACAGTTTATGAAAAAAAGTCTCTTACAAACGGGAGAATTACTTCAAGCCAATTTTCATAAATTCATTGGTTCTAAAATGTCTTCATGTTAGAGCTTTCTTCAATGCCAGAAAGAGGTGAGTTGCTCGGCATCAGGCCGGACTATATTGCAGAATGTCATCGACTTTCTCTATTCATTAACTAGAATGGCATGCTTATCTTTGTTAATGAAGAACTTCATTTTTTCTTTTCTTCTTTTTCTCCCTACAAACGTTATCATTAAACTTTAATTCTAGAAAGGAAAATATCGGTTATCGTTCTAGATTCAACCAGTATAAGCGGTTTAACTAAGATTTTTCAATCTTTTTCTTCCCGTATGTAAAGCACTTGAAAAGTTTGTTTTGAAAGCTGGTATAGTGGAGGACAAAAAAGCGTACATTTTTTAGCAAAATTTATGACCTTACAGTCTTTTTAACACGAATATGTTAATGTTAGTTTATTGAAACAGTCATAATCATTAAGTAAATATACGGCGAAAAAGAAAAACAGAAAAATATTAAATTATGGCTGGTGAAAAATATACATGACTGCATATATATGTTTATTCTCATCGGTTCTGAAGCATCACATGTGATACTTCCGAACCGAGAAGGATATAAAATGAACCATTTATTTTTTTTTACATATTTACTTTACTTCAATATAGCTGAATGTTTTTGGCTTTGGATCAAAACTAATAAATTGCAGCACTGATGCTTATTTCCTCATAAAATAAGTCTTATTATCGTAAGAGTTTTCAAAATGCATTCCAGACAGTGTGTAAGTAAGCCTTTTTCACAATTAACTTAAATGCTTTGCAATAAATAAATTAGAGGATTTGTACATTCAATTTATTAGAGGCCTTACAATTTGTTACTGCGTAATTTAGGTTATCAATAGTTAAATCGACATTTTAAGAGTGTTAGTAATTTTAGATTCGTATTTGTGTACCTAAATTACCATCCCCCTAAATTATCAATTTCGAAAAAAGGACTTCTTCTGTCATCTATGGTGTTTTTTTGTTTGTGCAAAATCAATGAATGCGCAGTGTTATTTTATCTTCGGGTCTTAACAGGTTAAAGCATCTGGTCATGAAAATGGAACAACATGATCATGGTTCTTTCGACATGGAATCCTTAAGCTAGCTATGGATTTCAGCATCTCAGATTCCACGTGCCCATTTATATATCCCACTTCATCCTATGTCCACGATTGCAAAACACATATGTTTTCATATCTCCCAAGTACAGAATGCCCTGCTCGTATCATCTTTCTTCTGAAGATATTCTAGTGCCATCCGCACGATCTAAGTCGTACGTTACCAAATGACAGAGAGATTATTTTTACATAAAACAGACTGTTTATTTGCACAATTGCTTTCAAATTCCAAAAGAAAACTAGTCGGATGTACCAATCCCAAAACTTTCTTCTATCTCATACATGTTAATACTTCAAAATTTGCTATCACACTGCCAAAATCAAATAGCAATCTATGCACCTCATGAGGAATCTAAAGATATGAAATTCTGTGCATTAGTTCTTGAGATATGACTATCGCTGAAATCGTCTAAATCCAGCAAAAGGCTGTCTAGCAGCGCCACCTATTGGGTGATTTATACCAAATCCTAATCAGCAACGATTTATGTCAACATCTGACTGAATCTGAAGTTTGGAGAAAATCCGTGCATTAGTTTTTGAGATAGAGCTATAGCAAAAATCGTGAAAATTCCTGCCTAGCAGCACCACCTATTGGGTGATTAACACCAAAACCTAATTAACAACAACTTGTGTCAACATACAACTAAATCTGAAGTTAGATGAAAATTCGTCCATTAGTTCTATAGATAGAGCTATTGAGGCAATCGTGAAAAAGACAGCACAGAAGCGCCACCTTTTGGGCGATTTACACCAACACATAATCAGTAGCAAGTCATATCAAGGACTAACTGAATCTGAAGTTTGATGAAAATCCGTGCGTTAGTTCTTAAGATAGAGCTATTGGGGAAATCGTGTAAATCCTGCAAAATTCATCATAACAGCGCCACCTGTTGGGCGATTTACACCAAAACGTAATCAACGTCAATTCATATCAAGGACTAACTAAATCTGAAGTTTGATCAAAATCCGTGCATTAGTTCTCGAGATAGAGCTATTGCGAAAATCGTGAAAAATGCAGCATAGCAGCGCCACCTGTTGAGCGATTTATACCAAAAACTAATCAGCATCAATTTGTATTAGGGACTAATTGAATACAAATTTTTATTAAAATCCGTCCATTAGTTCTTGAGATAGAGCGCCCACAAAATTTGTGTCACATACACACAGACAGACAGACAGGACAGACTCACAGAGTCACAGACAGACATTTTGTAAAAACATGTTTTTTGGAATCTCTGACCCCTAAAACGTGTAAATCCGTCGAAAACCGGAATTCGAAAATTTTCATGAATCCAATACTTTCTTCTTGTAAAGATAAGTAAAAATGTAGAAAGTAAAAATGAAGAAAGGATCTTATTTTTGGACTTCCCCTTGTATAATATTATTTCAAATGATATTGACAGATTTTCATTCCAATTCTCAGATCTCAAAGTACATTCAATGTTAACTGTTAATAAATTGACGCGTTTTTATAATTTATAACAGTAAAAGCCGATTTTTTATTACAGATTTATTTAATACCTCAAGATTAATTCTATTCCGACTACAAAATTGAAAATCTGCACTTATGTATTTTTTTAATAATAGAGGATAACGTTGAAAAATGTTTAACATGTTTTCTTTATTCGCTATGATTATGTCAACAAACTTACAAAGTAGAACTTACATACTACCGAGAAAACGGAATCGCTAGGGAGCTGAAAGAAAATTCTGTTTTAGACAGGACACAGGATTCCATCTCCTCAGCAGGGCTAAAGTGAAAGGTATACAGGGTGGTTATAATTAAACTTTCCCTATAAACAGCATCCTACAGCCCAAACGGGAGAACGGAATGCAATGAAATTTGGTATACGAGAACGAAAACGAACGTAAACACGAGATGCGCTCAAGGAATTTCGAAAAAAAAAATTAGTTCCAAAATGTCCACCAGATGGCGCTTTTTCCGGAAAAAAACTTTACATTTAACACATTAAAAGGCCAAAACGACTGGTTTTACATTTTATTACTCATAATTCTTGTTCTGGATTGTTAATATTGTTTTTGTATTCCGTTTCGGTCGTTTATTGTGTTAAATTTAATTTTTTTTCCGGAAAAGCGCCATCTGGTGGACATTTTGGAACCTTTTTTTTTTGCGAAATTCCGTGAGCGCATCTCGTGTATAATCTATATACCAAATATCATTGCATTCCGCTCACCCGTTTGTGCTGTAGGATGCTGTTTATAGGGGAAGTTTAATTATAACCACCCTGTATATACTGATATGCCTATACCTTCTGGATTATTTAAAGGAACTTTGTATGCCCATTGTTTCTTAAATAAAGTTTATGGCTTATGCTCTCTAGCGTAGACTCTCTGCCTGATAAATCCTCTAGTTTTATTACAACTACATCACTACTCGTTAGGCAGGGTATTAATTCTGTCAGGAAGACATTTTTCCGTTTAAGACAGGTTCCATTTTCGCGAGTTTTGCAGTTTTGACTTAAACTTATTTTCTGTTTAAAAGATCTGAAGATCAAAAGCTTTGTTTATAATGAATCAATCAATCGCCCTATTTTCGCTTCTAATCAACGCAAACGTCTGAAACGTTTTAAATTCCAGAAGATAAATATCGATTTGAAAACTCTTATCTAAGACCCCCCTTTTTCACTGAGTCAAGAACAATAACCGATATTCTTTCCTACAGAAGTACAATCCCGGATGATTATGTCTGTGAAAAAAAGAAGAAAGAGCGAAATGAAGGAATATACGACCTCCATTAATATGTAGGAGGTGATGAAAAAGGTTCTATAGTAATGCTATTATGGTTATTCAGATAGAAGGTTGATAAACATGTTAGGACTTATCATTGTTTACTCTAGATATAGCATTTGAATGAACATTTTCGTAAGAAAATGAAAGCGTTTTATTAATTTTGGTAAGCAGTGAAATATTAATAAAAAATTTAATATACATAAGCCATCCTAAGTATGCATTGATAAAGAACATTTAAGCATATTTAGATTCGTTGTTTACTATAGAATTAAATAAAAAATTACTCGGGTGAAAGTTTTCTTCTCCCTTATTTTTTAATTTTCTCTCTTTTTAATTTTTTATATTTTTTAATCATCATTTGAAAATCGCAAATTTTTGTTTATTTTGTATTGTGCTATAATTAGTTTTCGGTATGTTTCTGTTAATAAACTCGTATTGATATATTTGTGTTAAAAAATTCTTAACCCGCGTCCTTTTTCAGCGTCCTTTTACATGAATTTTATTTGGTTGTCACCACTTTTTGTTAAATAGTTAACTTTAGTTTATTAATCACGGAAATATCGTATTTTAACTGGTATCAAAAAGAAGTGCTGTAAGCGCCTTTTAAAGATGCCTACATGCACCCATGTCCCCGAAAGGGTTAAGGCCATAAGACTTTTTCATACGGATTAAACCAATCTACTTCTCTTTTATGATTTTCTCCATTAAAAAAAATTTTAAACCATCCAAATATCGGTAGAAAAATATCGACTATCGTAAAGCCTTATCATATGTCGAGAACAATAACCGATATTGTTCTTCGTGAAAACACATTTCAAAGGATAATGTGTACGAGATAAAAGAGAAGGAACAGGGAAATGAAGGCATTTAAAAACTTCATTAATATTCAAAAGGCGCTGGGAGAAGTTCAATAGTAAGTCCCCGAAGTTGCCATTCTAGCTATGAGTAAATAAGCATATTGAGACTCATCACTATTTATATTCGATTTAGCATTTGAATAGACATGTTTGGATAGAAATAGGAGAGTTTTATATTTTTTTTACTGTTTAGGAAAATATTATTAAAAATATAACGTCCCATTTAGAGGGATTCGCATACTGGATTTTCAAAATTCAACCCATTTGATTTGTAATGTGGCTGTAGCTTATGTTTTTTAGAGTCTACCAAGTTGCAATTGATTACAGGAGGGTTTTTATTTTACGCTACTCTTTTATATATGTATATATATAACGAAAACTGTCTTAAAAGAAAGTATTATATTTAATTAAAAATGCATTGTGTAATTCTATACTCACAATTATTATTATTTAAACTTGGCAACATTTAAAGTTATATCGAGCATAAAAGTTAATTCTTATCTTTAGATTGCTTAATATGTCAAAATTAATACTGAAAATAATGCTGAAAAAAATGTATTTGTGTATTGAGATACTCATTTTTTAAATACAAATTTGCTAACATACATTGACATATTCCTGTTTAACCCATTTATGCCTAGCATTCCAGTTTTTGGACGCTTCAAATTTTAATAAATTTGTATAATTTTCTTCTTTTTTTATAACATGAAAATTGTACGAAATAATTGTCTATAAATGTTTTTATCTGTTACTGAGTGGTTGCAGCATAAGATGGATATTTATTTGCTTAAAGGAAGGCTATTTTCGGTGTTTGTAGATTTTTCCTTTTTTAATATGGCGAAAAGTAAAAAGTAAGTTTATTTGTCTTTTTTCTATCAAGAATTCTAATAAATGAGTCATTATCTTAGCTTGTAGATGTCTTTGAAATACGTATTTGTTTAAATTGTGAGATTATATGTTCAAGACTATTTTCTTCGCATTTTTTTAACGTACAAAATATAGGGTGCTAGGCACAAATGGGTACATATTTTTATTAGCCATTTAGGGAACAGTTATTTATGTAAAGGTCTTTTCAAGATGGTTATGAAATAAATTGTTTTAAACCTCAAATACGATAATTCTTAGCTTATCATTAATAATACTTATAATGTCATTATTCTCTGTAAAGAAAGAAATATATTTTTTAGTAGTTCATATAAATACTAATTATAATATATAATATACAATTTAAAAGCTTATTTTATATAAAGTTAGACAAAACATATAATACTATACTATTATAAATATAAATACTATTATAAATATATTATACTATTATAAATATAAAAATATAAAATAAATATAAATAGTAAATATAATAGCATATTATACTATTATAAATATTAGATATATTTCCATATTTAGAATGTTTACATTTTATCAAATAAATACAAAAATATTTTAGCGTAAATTTTTTAGTATTTTCTAGCTCATTTTGCAACATTTTTAAAGTGATTTTACCAACAAATTTCAGATTAAAAAACTCGTTCTGTTTTCTCGTTCATGATATCAGTTATCAAAATAAACTTCTGAAATACTCCCTATACCGGTAGAATAATATCGATGTGAACAAAGTCTTACCTAAGTTGCTTATTCTGAATCACGAATAATAACTGACCTTTTCCTTTGTGAAAGAACAGCCCAAAAAGATAATCTCAGTGGGGGGGGAAAGGAAAATATGAGAAGTTCAGGCATTTAAAACTTTCATTAATATGCAAAAGGTGTCAGGAAACATTCTGTAGTAAGATATATTATTCCATTTTAACTGTTCATAGAGAGGTTGGATAAATGCGCTGTTTACTTTCAATTGAACATTTCAATAAGTTTTTAACACTTCCAACGTAGTTGAAAAGAGTTTATGATTTCAGTTTTTCAGGATATTTATCTGTTTGTCCGCGCTACAAACTAAACAAACATTAAATTAAAGACGTTTCGGTCATCATCTATGACCATCTTCAAGAAAGAATTGTTACGTTGCATATTCTGTTCTTATGACTGGTTGAAGCGATAATTGATTGGAAACCTAACGAACTTTTTTAATTCAAAACGGCTTGATTTTGTTCTTTAAAACTTTAAAAGCAATGTAACTCTTTGTACTCTTTCCTGGAGATGGCCATAGATGATAACCGACACTTCTTTATTTCAATGTTTGTTTAGTTTTTAACTTTACAACATTTTGTATACACCATTTAGTAAACTTGTGATTTTTTATTTTCATGTTAATATTGAACTTTTTATGTTGTTAAAGACCAGCTTTTTTTAAATATAATTCTTTATTGAATATTTTTACATGAAAAACCTATATTAACCTATTCCAGTTTAAAAGCTTTGAAGATCAACAACTACGTTCATAGGGATTAAAACAGTCATTTCATATTCTCGTTCAGCCATCAAAACAAACTTCTCGAACGCTTCAAAAACCAGAAGAAAAATATCGATTTCTGCAAAGTCTAACCTAAATTGTTTATTCTGAATCAAGAATAATAACCAGTATTTTCCTTCGTGGAATGGCGACCCGTAGGATAATGCTTGTAAGAGGAAAAAAAGAGAAGGTGAAAAGAATGCATATAAGGCATTCATTAATATGCAAAAGATGTTTGAAAATGTTTCATAGTAAGATATAGTATCCCATTTTAGCTATTCAAAGAGAAAGTGGATAAACGTGTTAGAGCTCATCACTGTTTATTCTCCATTTAACATTTGAATAAACATTTTCCCTAGGGAATTCTAGAATTTTATTAGTTCTGCTATGCCATGAAATATCATTCAATAATTCAAACTGCTGTATAAAGAAGAACTCAATGTATGTGTGTATATATATGTATATATTCATATATAATTAAAATGAAATCACATGTGTGAAACTCAAAGCTAAAGATAATATAAAAATTAAACCATTAAAATGAAATCACTATACAGTATGCCCACTAAAATCCCTTTCCACCCTCTTAACTTCGGAACGGCTGCTGCTATAATCATAAAAGTGGTATCTAGGAATAGTAAAGTAGCCATGCGCTACTGAATGAAACCGCCTACGAAGCCACTTGGTGGTACAGTGATCCATTTTGCAGAAAAGCAGGTTAGACATATTCTTGTCTATCATTTTTTTTTCTATTCAAGTTATATCAATTCTGTTCAAACGAAATGGTACTGGTGTAAATACATAGGAGAATACTGTATATTCATAATATACATAATTGGAGGAAATTTTTTCCGCTACATTTTTTTTAAGACGTTGATAATTTTTCTTAGAGCTCACTTAAAGCAGTACTCTATATAGAATATAAAATAATTTACAATCTTAACCGTTAAATCAAAATAATAGAATGTTTCTTTTCTTTAAATTTAGATTTTCCTACTCCAAATAAATGCTTTAGCACAGTCTCTAAAATTTTTTTTTTTTTTGCTGATAGCATGTAAATATCTTCTACAATGATCAAAAAATCAATTATATAATCATGATTTGTGTTTGCTGTTGTTTATTGTATGTTTTAATGATAATAGACTCTGATAATGATTTTTGATTGAGCTAAAAATTGTACTTCACCAATACTATTTTTACAGTAAGTAGCGACTGAAAGTAATTGATCTTCGCTGTAAAATGTCAGATTTTTAAATTTTTCTTTATAATTAAAATGCTTAATGTTAATTTTTGAAAGCCGCAAACCTTAGACAGCAAAAGTCAAAATATAGATCTAAAAATACTTAAAATGAATGAGTTGAAATCGATTAAAAAAAAATAGACGAATCTGTCCTTCACGGAAATAAATCCGACAGATAATGAATGTATAAGAAAAAAGACAAGATGAGTAGTGTAATTAGCCGAGGTAACGATTTGATTAACATATAAATAGCGCAAAAGGGAAATCACATTACAAGACATAGGGTGTTTTTTCGATTGTTCCTTTTTTATAAAAATGCTTGTTTTATCTTTATTTTGTGTTGAAAGAGAGTATATAAAGAGTTTTAAATTTTACGCCTTTAGAAATTACTTCCATGAATTTGTAGAATTGTGTATTTCTCAAAATATCAGCGAAAGAAAAATATTTTTTTTAAAGTGAACTCTACGTGATCCTCTGTAGTAGCTCAGAGAATTGCAGATGTAACTTATACGAGCAATTTACTCGTATTTCCGATTTATAGTTAAGGTATGTGCCGACCTTCGGGGCACTTTTTTTTTCATAAACGGTCAAGTACCAGTAATACGCGCGCTCAGAGGGTGCCTTACAATAAATATATGAATTGTTAACTGTATTATTAAAAAAGTCGTTACAAAAAGAAAAATAAGACTTTAAAAAAAAACTATAAAACGTAAGGTTTGGTATAGCTGAATATATACTAGAAAAGTACGAATGGGTATACCGTAAAAGTTCACAGAGATATGAAGACTAAATAATATCAAATATGGCTATTCGCTATAACTCTTATTTAAATCTTATTCTAATCTCTTTATGATGAACTTATTTCTGCACAGACAATAAAAGTAGTGCATAATGAAACTTCATTTGGCCTTTCATAAAACTAAATTCAGCGTTGTAATAATCTTTTCTTTTTATAGTGCGGCTAAAACAAATCCCTTGTTCAAAGTTTAAACTTGGAATTTCGCTAAGCGCGCTTCGATGGAACGTTGCAAAGTAGCAACGCCGCCTTGGTCCGTTCCGCATTTTTTCAGATAGGTTTTTAATTAACTTTTAAAGACACAGGAGGCATATTGAGAGATCCACTCAATGCAAACTAGTCGTGAATCCCATAGTATTTATGTGATTAATCTTAAATAAATTAGTCTGTTTTTAACTTTTTGACGTTTATTGCTTTTATACTGCTAATGGGCATTGTATTACACAAATGTATCATTAAAAGTTGTTATCTACGCTTTAAAATCTGGTGGTATATAGAGTATGCCGCCCCTGTAATTATATACGTCCAAACCGCCCGTGTGTGTAAGGGTTAATATCTCGGCTCATTACCGATATTTTTTTTTCAAAAATAATTATCAACAGTACTTCTGCTACGATAGGTACCTCCAGCGCTCCTTAACACCTTTGCTGAATGCCCGCATATCGAAATTTGTGTGTAACGGAAAAAAGCGCTTTTCTCAAAAACTATGTGACCTAGGGTAATCGCTATAATTTTCCTGCAAGGTTTAAATTAACGTCTACTTCCTTTAATTTTTTCATAATTTTAGTTTCCGTAGATTCGGAAATAGATTGGGTGGGAGGACATATTTTTGCGCTACATTTTCGGCGATATCTTTGAAAATATAACACCTAAAATTAAAAGAAGTGTATTTTTGAGTTCAGCGTTGCAAAAGCTTTCACACGATAATAACCCACACGATATACAAAGAAAAGATTTGTGTTTCAAGTAACTGAATTAGCCCCTCTGTTTTTCCTAAAAAAATATTTGTAAATGTTTAGTAATCTGTAAATATGTGGGTTAATAGTCTCTATTATTTTCCTCAATTTGAACTTACCACATTCCATAGTTTACGAGTAAGATGACTGTGACAGACAGACACAAGAGTGATCTTATAATGATTCCGTTTTTACTTTTAAAGTGCGGAACCCTAAAAATATGAAATTTTTATCAAACACATGTGTTTTTAGTTAAAACAGGGAATTAAAATATGAATTCATATAAATTTTTAAAGGAATTTTTATTAACTTTTCCAATTTAGGCAATATTTAGTCAAAGTTTAGTAAAAAAAAAATGCGTTTAAGCCAAACCTTCTCTAACGAAATTTATTCAATATATTTCACTTTTTTTTTCAACAATATATTAGCAAACCACTTACCTGTGTTATGAAGCAAAATATTTGCAATACCTCTTAACTTTACTAACTGTATTGTGTGTATTTGTATGTGTATTTTTCAATCAAAATGGCTCTTAAATATATATATATTAATATATACAAACTTACAAACTATATTTTGCTTCATAACATACCTATAGATTAGCAGAACCTTGTCACAAAATTTTATTGCAAAAAACTTTTTAAGAAATGATGTTTCCCGTAAGCGTACCCAATGAAAAACGCAGTTTTTCAGAAAACGCAAATTAAGATTTTGATAGAGCACAAAAAATTCTGTATAAAGTTTATAATTTTGAAATCGACCATATTTTTATGAGTTTATATATTTGCGTATATGTTGTATGTTATATATTTGTGTATTAAAATGTATTCTGTACCTTTCAGTGGCTCTTTAAATGGTCACTTCCGGTTTCAGAATGTTCATTTCCGGTTTATATTTTGGGCTATAATTTTGCTTCTTATTATCGCTGAACCAAAAGTAAGGCATTTTTGGAATCCTAAATGTTTCAACTTTAATTTAAAATAATAAAAAAAGAAATCAAAAAATTTCCCCAAAACAGCGATTTGTGGGTAGCGACCTTAAGGCATATAATGCCATATTTTAAAATCTATAAAAATCATTGACAACGAGATTCAAAACATTCATTAAATATTTAAAATAAATGAGTCGATATGGTTTTTTTTTTCCCTACTGAGACAAATCCGACAGGCAATGATAATAAAGAAAAAAGCAAGATGAGTAGTGTAATCAGCCAACGTAAATATTTCATTAATATGATATTGGGTAAAATAGAAATTACATTATTGCAATCGTGTATCGATTATTTTCGATTATTCACTTAAAAATAGAAAACATCCGAACTTCACCCGTTTTAATTTCATTTATTGCTGGAAGATTAAACGGCATTTTTTTTTTTACGTTAGAAAAATTAACGTACGAATTTCAATTTATAGAATTATGAATTTTTTCATGTATAATAAACGAGAAAAACCACTTTCTGTACATCAAACAAACATAGGTGTATTCATGCGAAAACAAAACATAAGTTTCAAAAGTTTGAAACCGAACGGTAATAAAGCATTATAATTCCTGAATACACATGAATTGTGACTTTAAATGTTATGAAACATCTATACAATATATAGGTTAAATAATAATAATAATAATAATAATACCTCCAACAAAATGTATTCAGTGTTTTTCTGAAGTGGGACGAATAATTCGGTTGAAAAAACTAAAAAAAACTAGATTAGAAAACATTTTTCTTATTATTTGATTATGCTTATATTATTTACTTTTATAAAAATGTTAAGCATTTTTATTGTTGAATATATATCTATTGCAAGACTTAGAATAATTATCATTCAATTTTTAAATTCATTCATACATTAATAATTATAATTAATTTTGTAAAAGAAAGGCGTGCGCACACAATGATCTATAATCTATAATATTCTATAATCCGCACAATATTTGGTACCAAGCTTTGCAGAATAGAACGGTTAACTGTAATAAATTTGAGATATTTTATAGTAATTACCGATATGAAATTTTGAAAATTTTCTGGTAAATTCAGTGATTTATGTGTATTTAAGATGAAAACATTCAAAAATATTTTAGAAAGCAGCTAAAATTTAGCTCACTATATAGTACTGCTGAAATGTAGCTCACTATATCCAGCTTACTACCGATATCGTCTGAATTTTTGAAACATTCGACTGGCATTTTTATACGGGTTAGTTGACTTCTAAATTATGCAAAAACAGTTTTGTTATCTTTAGCGCGTGCGCAGCCAAAAATTATTACATACAAATGTTCGTATTTAATTATATTTAATATATTTATATTTCAAATGTAGTATGTTGCGCGGCAATATTTGCATTTGTAACGCAATGTCTGCAATAGTTTGTAAAACTTTTTGGAGCTTAACCAATTGAAGGGCAGTGGAGTATTATTTATATCACTTAATTTTAATAAAGGTTTGTAAGAGAAAAAAATTATATAATTTTGGTGAAAAAAAAGTTGTAAAATTGTAGCTCCTTATTTTCAAATGAAATGTTTCAATATTCTGGTGCGAATTGATTCAGAACATTACAGAAACTCAATTACTTGCCCCTGAGTGGATTAAAACATTGTTTTACTTACTTATTTATTTTATTTATTTTATACAACATCAAGTATCATCTTAATTTTTAGCCATTGCTTTCTTCTCCCGGCCATCATTAATATCAGCTATATGCTGTTGTATGTAAAAGGTTTTAACATTTGAATTAAGTTGTGGTAAAGGACGTTGATAATTTTATAAAATGTACTTTAAAAATGTTACCAAATGTTATAGTTCATTTTTACCTTTGTCATCACTTGTCCTTAATTTATATTTGATTATCGCTATTCAACAAAGTAAAATTAATCTAAAAGGAATTCCAAGTGAACTTTAATTAAAATACGTATTATTTGGATTGTTCAGAAATCCAGATATTCTAGCCGTTTTAAAAACATATTTACGATTCCCTTAAATATGATTATTTACCAGTAAGTGAACTTAATTATCGTCAAGAGATAGATAGTATTAAGATAAATTCTGTGATTAACATATATCCTATAATCAGTAGTAATAACTGAATTATAGATACTACATATCTACCTAATCTTAGACTTTTATAAATTTCAAAAATATTACACATATATTGATTATGTGTCAACTGTATTTATATTCAACTTTTAATGCATCAGATTTACCTAAGGATAAAAGGCAATGTTTGATCAAGTAGTTAAGACCCACTACATTATACCTTTAATACATAAAAAAATAAATATAGCATAATTTTAAAGGCGAGTTTTTTATTTGTTACTCTTAAATAATTTGTTATTTTTACTGAATGTGCAGTTAAAATTTATTTCATTCAAATGTTCACATTTTGTTAAATATTTAATATAATACTGAATTTGACTTTAAAATAGTTCACAAAACTTCTGAAAAAAAAACAAAAAAAACAGCAGTTTTTCAAATACACACTATAATGAAATAACGAAGCCGTTACTTCTACTCTTTTATTTTCAATTTTAAAGAGTCTGGTTGCAACTACACCTTTCTTCCGTAAAAAATAAACCATTTGAAAATACTTATTCTACGAAATAAGAAAGTTTAACGTCTCCTGCAGTGATTTTATTATCTAAATTGAAAGGGAGAAAAATCCATGTTTCTTCTCTTGTACAGCTCTTTATATTCATTTGAATTACAAGAATGAATGCTGATATTTTAAGAGTACTACACAGCTATTGTTTTACTGTAGGACTACCTTATCCTTTAACATCTATTGTAATTGGTAAACATATCAAGTTTTTTAAAACAAGCAATTTATTATTTTTAGAGTTACATCATTGAAAAGAATATAAATTTATATTTTGAAATCTCAGAATAATTTATATAATGGCAGGAAATTACAGAATGCTATTGTTCATTATTACATTACAACAGTGGCTGTGTATCTGCTTTTAGTAAAGCTCTTAAATATAGTTCAAATTAAGAAAAAGGAATTTCACGTAAGATTTTCTTTAAAAAAGAATTATGTTTAAATTAGAAAATAAATCGATTTTTACTTCTTAAAAAAAAAATATATATATATATATATATATATATATATATATATATATATATATATATATATGACTCTCTTTAGGTTACTTAATCAACACTGTATGCATAATTATATTTGCGAGAGTTTGCAATACAATAATCTCGTTACATGGCGCATGTTGGGAGATTATGCAAAATCGAAATATACGAAAAATATATGCAATCAATTGAATCTGATAGTTCGGTAGTTATCTATTTTACCATAGGCCACTTTCTACAATAAAAGAAATGTCGCCAAACAAATTGCTTTAAAGCTAATAATACAAAAGCTTGACGCCACATTTATTTCAAATGCAACACTAGTACGGGGTATTCCATTCTAAACACTTTTGAACCTAGTTGAGAAGCGTTTATGAATTCGGTTTGCCTGGCCATCTCTCCGTCTGTCTGTCTCTCCACGTAAATATATTTCAAGATTGTCATGTAATTGATATATGTTATTGAGATCTACCATGACATGTCCAATATTGAAAATATAGTGTGTATCATCATGTTGTTCATTTGTAGGGCACTCAAAGGAATGCCGTTACATTATGGCCAATGAAAAAAAATCGTTTGCAGTATATTTTAATGATGTTACCGTTTTTAAAATATATTTAAATTGATATACATTACTGAAATTCTTTTCAAGAGGTCTGCTATATGATATGATGTTCATAACATTTATGATCCATTTACAGGGACACACAAAATAATTTGGTTACAGTACTGTCTTTGAGCAATAATTGCTGGAAGTGCGTTTTCAATTTCGGTGTGCGATTTTAAATCTAATTAATATTTTGAATATTACTCGATGTGCATACATTTTAAAGATGCTACACCTAGGCTGCAAAAAGGAATTCGAGAACATTTCTGCTTATTGTCGGAAAGTACTGACGTACCGACTGATTTTTTAGATTTTGGTAATTTTTTACCAGTTCATAATTATTTAAAAATATTAATAAAATTTAAATTAAGGTTACAAATAAATCGAACAATTTTAATGTCCACAAAAATTTTTACAGTTAAAGCACTTACAATTGATTAATTTTAAGACAACTATTCGAATTGGTAAAAGAATCGTAACGCTTCTAATTTTCAAACTGAGTGAAAAAATGTCTAGGACAGGATTTGAACCAGGAACCTTTGGTTTAAGCTGCCAATGCTCTGCCAACTGAACTATTCTGGACAAATCTGGAGCTCACAATTCTCTCAGAGAAAACTTTTGACAAGGACATCTGATCTGATATATGAAACAGCTCAACATAAAAGAAAATCGCAGGTAATGGAACTCAAAGTAAGCAACGGATACGTAATTACACTTGATTAATTTTAACACAATTATTCAAATTGGTAAATAAATCATATGAGTTGTAATTTTCTAAATTACACCTTTATTAATTATTTACTTTTATTAATTATTTATTTTTTCACACAGTTAAAAAAGTACAACTCATACTAATAGTCTAGGGGAAATGTACCAAAAAAAAAGGGGGGGTACCTTGCAAAAGGTCGGGTAAAAGATTTTTTTTTCTGAATTGTTTATAATGATGCCAACATGGAAAAACTAAGTTTTCTAACAAAATTTCTTAAGACTAAATTTTCTGTGGCCAAAAAACAAGAAAATTTTGGACCTTTTTTGTTCTTTTTTTAATGTCTCGAGACTCGTTGCCGTAGTATGTTATTTGTCAATTACAATATTAAAGAAAATTAAGTTCTCTACAACTTTCATATTTACCACTTTTTTATACACTCAATAGCAAGCGCAGTACGCCATTTTAAAAATAGGACAATTTTTTCAATTTTCTTAAAAACCGTGAAAAAAGCAGTTCTGCCCCGATTAATCAAATGTTTCCCACGGATTTAATCGTGTTTGTCAACTTCTATATATTAGTAGCAGTAAATTATGTGATTCAGGGCTAAAAATAGCCATTTTCGCACCAGTGCCAAACATGGATTTTGGCAACCCCTCCACCCCCCTCTTTTAAAAAGAAAATTTACCACGGGGATTTTAATAAATCTCTAATAGCCGAATTTTGAAAATTTTAAGTGTGTAAGCATTAAATACGTAATGCTGAACTACGTAATCAGCTTTCCAAATATTGATTGATTAAAACCTTGAAAACCGTACCGAAAAGAAGCGAAATATATTCCGCTTTAAACAGGTTACCAGCTTAGCAGGTATAATTGTTCATATTCTTCCTCTTGAAAAAATATATACTTCTTCTTTAAAGACCGAATTCCGTATATACAGATTTCATTTTCAAAGATTTTATGGTAGATGTCGTATTGAGGTGTTTAAAGACATAGTTATATGAATTATAAGGGTTAAATTAGTCACACGAAGACATTCGCAAGGTAACATTAAACCTATGGGAGCGTTCTTGACAAATATCTCGCATTTTGTGACGTTTATTTATTTATTTATTTTTCTTTTTCATGAGATATCAATATCTAATGTTGTGCTTTTGTACTTTTCCGGGTTTGGTTGCTTTATATATATATATATATATATATATATTCGGGCACTTTCATTTTTAGAAAACTGTTTGGAACCCGTTCTGAAATTTAAAGTATTCTGTTTGAGCTTTAAAGCAATTAATAGATAATCTTAAAGTTTTACATATTTTTGCATGCTAAAATGATATAATCTCTTGTTATATTTATTGATATAAGTGGAAAAAAATTGACAATATATTTTAAAACTAATATTTTAAAATTTTTTTATAAAACTAGTTATCTATAGTATAGTAATATTTTATTAACAGAATTAATAAATTTTACAAAATATAAAGGCCTAACGTTGGTTAGTGAAATAATCTGGTGTCATTTTTATTGTAGCTATTTTATAAGGTAAAAGTATTTCTTTTATAAAAGATATTTATTCTTTTGAGTCCCCACCTTTTATATAGAACTACAATTCAATGTTTGCTATCTTTAAAACAGTAACACATTAAAACATATGTTATCAATAATTGGTAAATAAAATATACCATTGTAGTGGGGAATAAAATATGTTCTTCGCAAATTTTCATACCTGGGTGATTTTCAAAAAAAGCCTCATGTTTTACTGTCCTTTCACATTTGCACAGAAAAATAGTTAAATATCATAATTTTAATTATTGCAATTTAACTATCATGTTTTTTAATGATAATTTACACCTATATTATTATTTATAAAAATTTAAGAATAAAAAATATATTCTTTTGTAGTCAAATTATCATTACCGTAGGTTGCCCCAACAAACAATTTATTAGGTAAAGATTTGACAAAGTTCTATTTAAAAAAGACGGTTATAATTTTTTTATACATTTTTATTTATTAAGATATACACAATTATATCTGCGGGGAACATTTGAATAATCGCGGTAAAACTACGTTTTTCACGGTTTTTAAGAAAATAGAAAATAATTGTCCCATTTTTTTGAAATAGCGTACTGCGCCTGCTATTGAGTGTATAAAAAAGTTGTAAATATGAAAGTTGTAGAGAATTTTATCTTCTTTAATATTGTAACAGACAAATAATATGCTACGGCAACGAGTCTCGAGATATTTCCAAAAAATCAAAAAATGTTCCAAAATTTTGTTGTTTTTCAGCCACAGAAAATTTAGCCTTAACAGTTTTGCTAGAAAACTTGGTTTTTCCATGTTGACATCATTATAAACAATTTAAAAAAAATCTTTTACCCGAACATTAAGGAAGTCAGAGGCGTTTCCTCCTATTCAAACTGTGTGTGCTCTTTCCCACCAATAGTTTCTAGAAAGTTTTCACGATGAAATAAAGCGATGGAAACTGCACAGGGTAGCAAAATTAGCAACTGAAGTGATAATTACACCTTTATTAACTATTTAGTTTTTATTAATTATTTACTTTTTTACACAGTCAAAAAATTACAACTCAAATTAAAACGTTTAGTCTAAACATAACACATATCATGAAATTGAAAAAAAAAAAAAACATTTATAACATTTATAAACATATGTAATGCTAAAATAAAATCAAGCCATATTTTAACTTACAAGAAACTTATGTGAAAGAACTTTTTTTTTTTTTGAAAATTGGGTTCAATCAGGGCATAATTTGCGTCAGAGCTCAGTTCCGGTACTTCTCAGTTTTTAGTAAATATTTATATTGTGGTCGGAATTCGCCGGAACTCATAAATACAAGGATACCGATAACGATGTCAAATTTTTAATTTAATCTGATTTTCAGGGACTCACCAAAAAAGATTATGATTCTTTTAGGAAAGATAAGAAGATATGCACATTTTATAGGAAACTGAAAAACGTTGTTCCATTCTTCAGCATATAAATATTGATTTCTGTAAATTTCATTCTTTTTTTTTTCATGTAAATACATAGCTGTGAACTATTATTTTTTTTATAACAGTATTTCCGAATTATAATCCTTACCATATTTAACAGCAGAATTCTGTAATTAATTAACATTAAAATTAGGCAAAGGTTTCTATTCGGAAGGAATGATAAATAAAAAGTGGAATAGTTGACAGCTAATTATATGCTGATATATTTAAAATTTTTATTCTTCAAAAGAAAAATAATACTTTAAATTTTGTAAATAATGTATGAAATATAAATATATAGATTGGAGTGACGGGGGTGGGAGGGGGGGGGGGCACGGCAAGGTTGTTAGTACTGCAGAATATAAGAACTCCGGTACTTTTTTTGTTAAAAATTAAACCCTGGGTACAATAACAGCATTCTGACATCCCTGTTCTTTATCAACTCTTTATTTTGGTCATTACTGCGTACGTCATATTGTTATCATATCTTCTTTGTTCTGCAAACATTTTACTATCAGAAAGTGCTTCAAAGTATGAATTCAAAGTTGTGTTTGTTATTTTCAGTAATTTCAAACCCAGAAAATTTATCTGATCCTGTTATAAAAATCGAATACTGTTTTGTATAGTTCTTTAGTATCTTCATCTGCAATCTTTCATCAGCTTTCAAAGTCTTTTTTTTCTCTTTTCTGGCTGTAAAAAGCGCGATATATTTTAAAAGTTACATAAAGAAGAGATAGATAACGGTGGCCTATTTTTTATAGATATATATTCCTAAATTTATTTGCATTCAATAGCATTGATTGAATTATATCTATTGTTTAATATATGTTAGAATTATTTTGCAATTAGAAAATTATAATATGTGTTTTAACCATGTATGTCTGACACCTAATTCATTGGAATAAAATTGAGGATTGATAAAAACTGTATTATCTACAAAATTATATTTAAAAACATACAAAAGCAGCAGTTTAACACACTTTTATTTAATTTCGTTTAATAGCGGCTTACTTTCCATAAGAACGCCCTACAATTTAAATAAGGACTCATCACTTCAAAAGGACACTCCACTCTAGACTTTAGTAGAAAAGAATTTTTAATGAAACTTCTGTACTACACAACATGTTTATATTTATAGGATGAATGTGGAGTGTCCTTTTGAAGTGATGAGTCCTTATTTAAATTGTAGGGCGTACTTATGGAAAGTAAGCCACTATAATCTGGCACCGTGGGGCCCCAGATTATAGTAGCTTACTTTCCATAAGTACGTCCCATAATTTAAATAAAACTTCATTACTTCAAAAGAACACTCCACTCTGAGAATTTAGTAGAAAAGAACGTTTAATGAAACTTCTGTACTACACGACACATTTCTATTTATATGATGTACATATTTACATAACTTAGTAACATTAGAAGAAATCCTCTCTCCACCCTCCTCTATCCACCCTCACCTTCTGCGTCTCATAGACAACTCTGCGAGGAAATAGTAACGCAAGACGCATACTTATCACAACCCATTTGAATCGGGTCTTGTAGATAAACCCTGCGGGAAAACTATCCGCAGCTAATGATGGGAAATTAGAGACTTCCGGCTAGTGTTGCCACATAGTGCAATAATCTTTAAATATAAGATATTCGTTACAGTTTGTTGTTTGTCTGACAAGGAGAGGGCCAACCTTGTTAATCGCAGATTTTGATTATTTTAATATATGTTGTAGGGTATAGACCCCTTAGTCTCGGGTTCAACGGCTTTTATACAACGCTCGTTAGTTCTTGAGAAACCGGGGGGTCTAATATTAGTATACGATTTAAATACTTACTTTGTAACAACAAGGATAGGTTGGGCGTAGCTCAGTTGGTACGGCGTTTGCAGGCTGATTGGCGGACTCGGGTTCGATACCCGAAAGCTCTAAATTTGTTTTTCTTATATTTTGTTTTATAAATATACTTGTAATTATAACTTAATAATGACATTGTCAATTAAAATTTATAATATTGCATTTCAATTATAATTTTAACCTATTTATTTTTTTTTTTACTTTTAAATAAATAGTTGTATAAAACATCATAAAACTGATAATTTTTTAAAAATCACTTTTAAAATGTATATATTCTGTATGGATGCAATGATATTGAACAATTGTGTCAATTCGTGATTTTAAAGAAATATCATTTACTCATAGTTTTAACAAGGGAAATCAACACGATGATACTATTACTCTGTTTTTAAAGTAACAAACATAATTATATTAAAAATTAGCATCGGAATTAAATTACAACGGATTTTTTGCATATTAAAGATTTTTAAATTTGTAATACGTATGCTTGCGCTTTCAAATATTTCGTTTTCCCCTTTATGTTCTTTCTGCTTTTATTTTTATTTTATTCGAATATGCTTTTTTTTTTATCATAACTAGATGGCACCACAACAGGTTTCTAACAATTTTGGAATTTTTATTTTTCAATAATAGATCCAATTTCTTTTTAAATGTCTTTAAAGGATGAGAAATAATAGTTCAAAATAAAAAACGATAAATTTAAATTTAAATTTGATAACATTATAATTAATGTACGATATTAAATTTTTTAATTGAAATTATTAAATTATAATTACAAGTATATTTATAAAACAAAAAAGGAGAAAGACAAAAAATGTAGTTCGGGGTATCGAACCCGGGCCCGCGGATTAGCCAACAAACGCCGTACCAACTGAGCTACACCCAACCTGCCCTTTTTGTTACAATGTACGTACTTAAGTTGTGTACTAATATTAGACCCCCCCGGTTTCTCAAGAACTAACGAGAGTTGTATAAAATCCGTTGAACCTGAGACTAAGGAGTCTCTACCCTACAACATATATTAAAATAATCAAAATCTGTGATTAACAAGGTTGGCCCTCTCCTTGTGAGTCAAATATTGCATTCTGTTTTCAACCCAGTTTCCTCGAACCAATTTTGCCCAAGTGTTGCATGCAGTTCATTGTCGATAATAATGCAATATTAAGATATTATCAGCACCGTACTTTAAAGGAGTGAAGGTCTAAAGGCAAAAAGTAAATTTACGTTTTAGATTGAATTCAAATATCTGGCAAACCAATTTTGCTAAAACGTTTGGCCACAAGGTTGGGTTGACGCTATCTGTTTTCGTTGCGGGTGGAGTTTACTTTAAATGTTTCCCGTTAGAGTTCTTTCCGAGTTGGGTTTTGGATATTTCGGGTTGACCCGATTTTTCAAAATTAAATCCTGTATTGTTTTCAAATGCAAAAACTACATATTAGAAAATTAATGAGTGTATATTTGTCCGATTTTATAGAAAATACATAAAATAGATATTAGAGATGTACTTCTAGACTAATTTTCCATAATTGTATTGAATTACGGATTAATTTCCTTTCGGGTCGGGTTCCGTTTAGTTTCGAATTGGATTTTGATTATTTCAGTGTTGGTGTCGGATTGACACGATATTTTAAATAAAATTCTGATTTGCTTTCAAATGTACAGTCGTGGAAAAAAAAAAGTAAACACCCCCTACTAACTCCTCAACAAATTATTGTAGACAAAAGTTACTGGTACCGAACGATTGGAAATAAAGTCTACTTTTAAATGACGTATATAAGATTTGCTTAGGGGGCCATCTACATATTAAAACAAATCCAAACTTCGTTTTTTTCAATGGCAATCCCCAATTTTAACGAGCTATTTCAAATCTTTGGTTCAAACTATGCCTAGACACCAAATTTCAAGTCATTTGAATGATAAGTTTTTGAATTATAAACATTCAAAATTGAGTGCTTCTAATGTTAAATTACATTTTCATATTTTTATTTATAACTTCTGAAATTATTATCCTAATGTTCTAACTTTTTGTGTCGCAATAATACTAATATACCCAAACATAAATACGTTGAATTTGCAATTTTTATAATTTTCTGATATGAATTATGAATTATGAAATTAATATAAAAAAATTATGAATTGCAACCTACAATTTTTTTTTTTTTTTGATGGATTGAGATTTATTAGGTCCTGCTTTATGGAAGTCCAAAATTTCACATTTTTCTTCCAAGTACTTTTCAAATTATGCTTAAAAAACAACAAAATGATGGTTTAAGGGGCCGTCTATGATAGAAGTGACTAAATATTTTGAAATTTCTTATGCTATCCTGTAACATAACAGGCTTAATTGACTGCTTAAGGTGCCTTGATCAAGAAGGGAGCTCTCTCGGTTATCAATCGAGTACCAAACTTGAATTTGGATACAGCCCTTAAAATACGCTCGTTTTAAAATAATTAATTTCTCGGAAACTTATGGTACGAATTGCATAAAAATTTGTTTTTAGACTAATTGAAGGGTGCAGAGTTTATTTATTCTGTCAGAAATGTGTACTGCTATTGAAAAAAACAAAGTTATGGTTCGTTTTAATTTGTAGATGGCTCCCTAAGCAAATTTTATATACATCATTTAAAAGTAGATTTTATTTCCAATCGTTCGGTACCAGTAACTTTCTTCTACGAAAATTTGTTGGGGGAATTAGAAGGGGTGTGTGTACTTTTTTTTTTCCACGACTGTACCATACTATAGTCCAGAGATTCTAGCCCAAGGGGGGAAATTCTCTTTCATGTTTTTGAGCTAATATATCTAACGAATTTTTTTGATTAAATTTTGCATACAAGTGTATTTTCAACGACCGTGCATAAATTTCGAATTAAAAACGTGTTACTTAAGTTTTTAATTTATATATCTAATTTAAAAGTAAATTTCTGTTTGAAGTACAGTTCTGTACTGTTTTCTTTTCTATAGTACTTTAAACAGTTCATCAAACTTTTTATAGAATGAAAAATTTAAAAGTAGATCCAATGCAAAACCCTTTATTTTTATTTTTACTATTAGTTCTTTATTTCTTTATATCTTTAAAGAGTAATCGTATTTTTCTTCACAGTTATATTTTTCATCCCTAGAACAAAAAATATCAGGAGATATTTATTGTATTTTATAATCATGTTTATCGCTACTTCTCCTGTGTTGTCGTTTTCCAAATGGAACAAAGGAAAAAATCCAATTGCCTTATACAGCATTTTATGTTCATTTCAGTTACAAGATCGAAAGTTGGAATTTATAGAGAATAACACAGGCACTGTTTTACTCAAAGAATGGTCACATGTCCATTAATATCGATTGTAAGTTGTAGACTGTCAATATTTCTAAAGAGATGAAATCAATTTATTTTATAATGTTGTTGGAGAAAATGTACAATAATTTTATGGAATCGGTTGCTATTTGAGTGTGGCTTAGTGATAAAAGAAAATCACTAAATGTTTATGTTTACTTATACTTTATACTATTGACCTTCAATTTTATTTTTTCAAAAATTTCGAATTATACATTAAAATAAGATCTTAGCTTAAAAGAATCTATGCTTTTCAGCCATTCAAAAATATTTTTTAATTTTTCGTTAGGATAATTATTTATCGGATATATTAATTTCCATACATTGTTTACTTAACACTAAAAACATTTAAAAATGAGAAACTGTTATTTAATATTGTTTCTGTTTCCATCCTTTTAAAATGTCCTTAAAAAAATATCATAAATTCATGCTTCACAGGTTTCAGGACAAAATTTGTATCTACTATGTATAAAATGTAAATGGGAATTTCGTTCCAGCTGCTTATAACTTGGGGAAGTTTGGTGGAAGTTACTTACATAAATTTTCAGAAAAGGTTGTACTGTATAACATATCGTTCTAATTTGCTTAGTTATTGAATTATAAGAAAAGTTCTATAATCTTATGAAATTAAAATCTTTTTTGAAAGATTCTGCTGAGCGGATTTCGATGGTACTTTCAAAGTTAATTAGATAATTTTCCAGGAAATATTTTAGTTTATATCTTTATACGTTGCTTAGATATGGCGGAAAATCCTATAAGCAAGCGAACCCGTTTTTAAATAATTAGCCTTTTTATAAAATTCTGCTGAATGGATTTCGATGGAACTTTTACTGTTAGTTACATATAATATAAGGCTAGTAAATAATATATAAAGTTTTTAATATATAACATATCGTTCTAAATATTTAGTTATAGAATTATGGGGGACGTTCTATTATCATTGAACCCGATTATGAAAGATTAGCCTTGTTGAAAAATTGTACTATACGGATTTAGATGAAATTTGATTTGATTTTAGTATATTGCAAATCGTCAGATCATTTTTGCCAAATGCTGTTATAAATTATCAACTAAAAGACTGATCTTAAAAGCCCAAATTTTCCTTACAAATTAGAAAATATAAAGCACAATGCCATTTGTATCATTTTTAGCAATGTGAAAGGACACTTCAGGTAAAGGTCCATATTACTTTAAAATTAATTGGATGTGTTAATCCCAAAACTTTCTTCTATCAAATACTTCACAATATTTCAAAATGTTGTTACAAATGTCAATGCTTTAATATTATTAGTTCAATACTATACCAACTTTGACTTTCATCTTAACCCTTAAATGCCGGGTGTTGCTTTTCGGCAACCTACCCAATTTAGGCTCTAAAATACTATTAGAATAATATTAAAGCTGTAATGCCTAATGTTGCCAATAAAATACATTCTGAAAATATTATTAAATCGATTTTCAACATGTAGATAGCAATACTTGTGCTGTTTAAGAATAAAGATAGATTTATTTTTTCACTTGTTGCTACTTGTTCTTTTTTATTTGTTTGGAAGCTTGCGAAATTCCCTATTTTGTTCTGCAGTGAGCAAGTAAAATTTATTTCTTACTACAGTTCCTAAAATTCTTGTGTGTTTAATATTAAAGAATTTTATCAAGGGAAATTATTTTTTCAATTAAAGACCAATATTGCCGATTAGTAACAAACTGTTTTTTAACCGTAAACCATACTTAAAACAAAATGGGATTTTTTTAAGTATTTTTCCCATGATTTATTTAAAAAAATGAAAGCCGAAGAACATTATTGCAATGATTTTTGAAAAATCAGGCATTTAAGGGTTAAATTTCTGCTTCAGTCAATTAATCGGAGTAAAAGCCAGTTAATGTCGAACATGATTTTTATTAAAATCAATATTTTTCTGTTATTCTGTTGTACATCAGCTGTTCGCAAATAGCCGGCTTATCATGATGTGAAGTTCCCGTCTCTTTACGAGCCGCCGAACAATAGAACTACAAAAAACCAAGAAAATTATACAAAAGTCACTATTGCAGTGCTCCCTTTCAGCGGAATATTTCCAAATTCAAGGACCTGCATAGCATTTTGAGATAGTCAAAAGCATACACAAGAAAATTCGTTTAATTCTATGCATAACTTCATACAATTTTCAATGATACAATAATGAAAATGGCACGAAAATCGTTATCACAACGCTCCCTTCCATCGGAATTTTTCCAAATTAAGGAAGGACCTGCTTGCTATAGCCAATAACTTTTGATGGTACACTGACGACATACGAAGACACGGACCTACCCGGCACTCGGACAGACACACATTTTCAATAAACATGTTTTTTGCGATCTCTGACACCTTAAACGTGTAAATCCGTCGAAAACTGGAAGTCGAAAAAATTTCGATTACAATACTTTCTTCTATTAAAGATAGAACAAAGTAACAAAAGGTGAAATTCATAGATATATTTCGCTCTATCCAAGGTTCGTTTGGAGAAATCAATCAGCGTCGCGGTAGAACCCTCTAGTTGTTTAATAAAGGAATTTATTTTCATTTCTGATTCTCGATTTCTGAATTATTTTTATCTGTAAATAAAATTATTATTCTGAATAAAAAAAAATTTATTTATCCTTTCAAATCGAACTTTGATTCATAATATTATAATAGAGCTTTGGATCACTATAAGAAGGATATGTTGTTATATGTTCCCAGTCACAAAATATAATGTGAATTAATGTAAATTAATTTGTTAACTTAAAATTTGGAAGTGCATATAACAAGTCCTTTGATGATTACAACAGTTTTGTGACAGGTCTGTATTTAATTTTAAGATAATTAAATCTGTAAAAAGTTGATATTAAAATGTTTTCTGGAAGTAACTTTTTTAGACAAATAATTTTGTAAATGGTTCTTTTCTAAGATGATTTTGTAAAGGGTCTTGTAAGAATTTTTTATTATTATTATTATTGAGAGAAATTCTGTTTTAAGATGAAAAGATTTGTGAAAGATCCTTTAAAGGAACCAAATTCGCCCTCAGCAGACCTCTGATTATCTCTGTTAAACATACTTACATATATATAAATGTTAAGAAGACTCGGTACTAAAAAAAATTATTTTGTAACTATAACCTATAAAATTATTTCGTAACTCTAACCTATATTATATTTTTAGCTTCATGTTTGAATAAAGCAAAGTCATAATAGAAAAAAAAAGTGTTAAATTCTCGATAAACCAAGAACTCTTTTTTTTTTTTTATTGATTTTTTTTTTTTTTTTTTTTTTTTTTGACATTTTTAAAATTCTTTCTTTTTTTTAATTTTTCAGATTTAGAAATAGATATTTTTTATCCTTTATTCAAAGAACCTTTTTCTATAAATCTAAGCCTCAGATTTTTTATTAGTCCTTTAGATCGGCAGAAAAAAAATAGTGAATGCATATGGAAAAAACGTGGAAAAATAGCATGTTTTTAAGTTCATATATATATATATATTTTAAGTTACAAACATATCTAAAATCCGATACTTAATTATCACACACAGGGTCTAAAGATACTTTTTAAAAATTTTCAGATAATTTGCTGAATTATTGTAGAAGCTTTAGCATTTCGATTAAAACGAAAATATAAAAAAATTGCCAGCTGAGAAAATGAGCTTAAACATTTCACATACACATAAACGATATTAAATTTCATCTTTATGACTTAAGACTTTGTTATTTATAGAATAGTTCCGAAATTTGGACAGAATGTTCTAAGAATACTAAGGTACATTTTAAAATAGCAATCTGAAATTCCACATTTTTGTCATTTTTTATCAAAATGATAGGCACCGATTCCCCTTAAGACCTTAAGATCTGTGTATGTGTATTTCTTTATATCCTCGAAACATCCCAACGGCTGGATGGATTTTAATGAATGAGGTCTCTATCAACTCGTCTTAACGGCTCGATGGTTATGGGCTAGGTTTTGTTTTATAAATTCAAAATGGCGGTAGAGACGAAAAACAAAATCACGCACCCTATTGACTGGCATATCATTGGATAGGTCTTTCAAAATGAAGACTATGTTTCATTGACTATTTTACAGTCAGAAGCTCCGTTAAAATATTATACAACCTGGAAGTTGTGTATGTAGGATCTCTAGCTTTACTGCAACTCTAACCATTATAGACCTCATCAAAACAATGCTTATAGATAGGAACTAACAATTAAACACAACTTAAAAGTCATCAATACAAGTAAATAAAAAAATAGGTAAGTAATATAAAGAAGTAATATAAAAAAATAAGTCAATTCCTACTTAGATCAATAAGAGATTTTTTTTCTCCCATTCTTCCTTCCTCTTGAGTGGCGCTTAAAATGCCTTGATCAAGAAAAGGGCTCTCTCGATTATTGAAAATTAATTAATTAAATTTAATTAATGAATTAATATTTGAAAAAACTGGATTAACATCAAGTGTCACCCACTACAAGTTAAAAAAATTATTTGAGCTTGATTGGATGAATAATAAGTATTTTATTAACGATTGAAAATTCAACAAGATATATATAGCGAGAGTGTGAGCTAATAATAGGAACTGAAAAAAAAAAATAGTTTCACATTCATGAGAAATAATTAGTTAGTTCGCTTTTTACGGAGTCGGGTTTTTTGATTTTTTAAATTTAATTGTTTATCATTCATAACTTTCATTGCGCAAAATATTATGATCTAAAAATGCTCATTTCGTTTCTTCACGCAGACATGTTAAAATACAAAAGCCTCTCGTTTATTGTTCTTAGCTAAAATGATCACTTGAAGAGATTCTGAGTAAGCGGTCGCTGTACTTATTATCTTGTTAAAAGTTTATTTCTTGTTCTGTCTGTGTAATACCAATATGTATTCTTAATTACATTATACTTGTTTCAGGGGTGTTCAACCTTCTGTGTTCGTTGGGCCGCATTTGTGGCGAATTATTTCGAGCCGAATTTGACGGGAAATTGTTTTTCTAGGCCCAAAAATACATTTGTTAGTTTTAAAATAAGTTTTTCGATGATGCGATTATATTCAATATTCAATTAGATAAAATGTAGAAACTGTTTGACTTCCTTTTAGAACTACTTATAAATTTATTAAGCGCATCAGCCAGAACTTTATGATTAGTAACATAATATCGTATTTAGTAATGAATCGAGGTGGAGACCCAAGAGTCCGCAGTTCGAATTCTAAGAGTTAAGTTCGAATTCTAAGAGTTAAGTTCGAATTCTTCAGTATTTTAGGGCTTTTATAAATACGCTGAATATTTTTCATTGAAATAATCTTCCCGCTTCAGTTATAATGCATTGTATAACTTTATATTAGCTTTCCTTCATTAAATTTTGCTCCAAGAATCTATATTATAAAGCAACTACATGTCTGTGAGTAAAGCTGACATCATATTGATGGTGGCATTACCTGACCAGTTATAATAACATGAATGAATAATATTTAATAGATAAGACATAATATAAATAAAACACTAATTCAACATACATGTTATCGAACTGTTATAAAACCACGTTATAAAATCGATGAAATTATCAGAATCAAAAAGGAAGATTTAAGTAGCTATCTTTGACGATTTCTTTGATTTTTAATTCCTGGCATGCAGCTTATACGAAAGCATCGCTTTTAATAAATTTCGAACTTTATTCGAATGCATTATTCAAATTTTTCATGTGCAAATACGTTTAGGTAGCTTTCAATAAAAAAAAGTTCTTCCGGCCAGTGCCGGGAGGAAGAGGTAGCTTTCATATTCCTTATTTTTTAAAAGCCAGCTTATATTATTCAAACACACGGAGCTCAAGTTAGTGGAACCCGATTATAGAAGATTTAATACTAATTTTTGTCAATACTGAATATGAATGAGAATTTCGCGAAGTTAGTCAGCGTTATCAAAGCTAGTTTTATTTAAAGTGATTTATATTTCGTCGCCAAATTCGGCGATATTTTGAAGTACCCGCCATTTTAAAACAACATTAATGGGTACAACAAAGCTAACCAATGAACTTGGTCGAGAGCTTAGTAATTCCTGTGCACATGCCCACTCACATCTAAATCGGTTCATACATACGAGTGCTTTTGCAGGCAAAGAATCCGATTTTTCAAAATGTCACCCACATTAGAAATTCAAACTGCTATATCTCAGCCATTTTCTAAGATAAAGACAAAACAAAAAATGCTCCGAAATCTTTGTATCAAGCTCAAACACATAAGAAAAAAATATTTTTCAATTTCTAATTTTTTTGTACCTCATTTATTTTATTTTTTTTATTTATTTTTTTTTTTAACAAGATAGCGGATGAAATTGGCAAATGAACTCGGCCGAGAGATTGTTATGCACTATGCACATGCCTTGTTACATCGTAATCAGTTCATAAATATGCGTGTTATCGCGTGACAAAAATGAGATCGTTTCAAAATATCAGCCATGCTAGAAACTCAAAGTACTATAACTCAGCCATTTTTTAAGATATAGACGAAACGAGAAATGCTCCGAAATCTTTGTATAAAGGTCAAACACATAAGAAAAAAAATCTTTTTCAATTTCTAATTTTTTTTTTTGTACCTCATTTTAAATTTTAATTTTTTTTAATTTTTTAAATGGCTGCCATTTTGAAACAAGACTGCGTTTGAAGCTGGCCAACAACCTCGGTCGAGACATTGCTGTGTACTATGCACATGCCTTGTCACATCTAAATCGGTTCATAAATACGGGTATTATCGCGTGACAAAAATCAGATCGTTTCAAAATGTCAGCCTTGCTAGAAATTCAAAGTGCTATAACTCAGCCATTTTTTAAGATATAGACGAAATAAAAATTGTTCCGAAATCTTTGTATGAAATTCAAACACATAAGGTAAAAACTTTTTCAATTTTTGATTTTTTTTTGTACCTCATTTTAAATTGTAATTTTTTTTTAAATTTTTAAATGGCCGCCATTTTGAAACAAGATGGCGGATGAAGCTAGCCAACGAACTCGGTCGAGACATTGCTATGTACTATGCCCATACTTTGTCACATCCAAATCGGTTGATATATACGCGTATTATCGCGTGACAAAATTCAGATCATTTCAAAATGTCAGCCATGCTAGAAATTCAAAGTGCTATAACTCAGCCATTTTTTAAGATATAAACGAAACAAAAAATGCTCCGGAACCTTTGTATTAAGCTCAAACACATAAGAAAAAAATCTTTTTCAATTTCTAATTTGTTATGCCTCATTTTAAATTTAAAATTTAAAAAAAAATTAAATGGCCGCCATTTTGAAACAAAATGGCGGATGAAGCTCGCCAACGAACTCGGTCGAGACATTGGTATGTTCTATGTACAAACCAAATTATATCCAAATCGGTTCATAAATACGAGAGTTACAGTATGACAACGATCAGATATATATATATATATGTCACATTTGAACGAAGGGTGGTTTCGGGGTCTGGGTGTCATGATCGGTGAAAATATACTAAAATTTTTCGGAATCGGTTTTCTCCGAACGGCTGCAATAGCTTTTTGTAATGAAAGCTACCTAAAAGCTACCTATTGCAGCCGTTCGGAAAAAAACGAGTCCGAAAAATTTTGGTATATTTTCACCGATCATGACCCCCAGACCTCGAAAACACCCTCCGTTCAAATGTTGATATATATATATATATATTATATATATATATATATATATATATCTGATCTTTGTCACACTGTAACTTTCGTATTTATGTACCGATTTGGATATAATTTGGTGTGTACATGGTACATACCAACGTTTCGACCGAGTTCGTTGGCCAGCTTCATCCGTCATCTTGATTCAAAATGGCGGCCATTTAAAAATTTAAAAAAAATTAAATTTAAAATGAGGCACAAAAAAATTTGAAATTGAAAAATATATATTTTTCTTATGTGTTTGACCTTGATACAGAGATTCCGGAGCATTTTTTGCCTCGTCTATATCTTACAAAAATGATGAGTTATAGCACTTTGAATTTCTAGTGTTGATGACATTTTGAAACGATCTGAATTTTGGCACGTGATAACAGGCGTATTTATGAACCGATTTGGATATAACTTGGTGTGTACATAGTATATACCAATGACTCAACCGAGTTCGTTGGCAAACTTTATCCGCCATTAATTTTTTTTTTTATTTGAAATTTAAAATGAGTCACAAAAAATTTTAAAATTGAAAAAGGTTTTTTCCTATGTGTTTGACCTTGATACAGAGATTTTGGAGCATTTCTGTTTCGTCTATATCTTAAAAAATGGCTGAGTTATAGCACTTTGAATGTCTAGTGCTGCTGACATTTTGAAACGATCTGAATTTTGTCACGCGATAACAGGCGTATTTATGAACCGATTTGGATGGAACTTGGTGTGTATATAGTACATACCAATGTCTCGACCGAGTTCTTTGGCCAGCTTCATCCGCCATCTTGTTTCAAAATGGCGGCCATTAAAAAATTATTTTTTTTTTTAATTTTAAATGAGGTAAAAAAAAAATAGAAATTGAAAAAGATTTTTTTCTTGTGTGTTTGATATTGATACAAGGATTCCGAAGCATTTTTTGTTTTGTCTGTATCTTAAAAAATAACTGGGTTATAGCACTTTGATTTCTAGTGTTACTGATATTTTGAAACGATCTGATTTTTGTCACGCGATAACAGGCGTATTTATGAACCGATTTGAATGTAACTTGGTGTGTATATAGTACATGCCAATGACTCGACCGAGTTCGTTGGCAAACTTCATCCGCCATCTTTTTTTCAAAATGGCGGCCATTTAAAAATTTAATTAATGGCCGTTTAAAATAGATTAAAATTTAAAACGAGGTACAAAAAAAAATTAGAAATAGAAAAAGATTTTGTTCTTATGTGTTTGAGCTTGATACGAAGATTTCGGAGCAATTTTTGTTTTGCCTATATCTTAAAAAATGGCTGAGTTATTATAGCACTTTAAATTTCCAGCATGGCTGACATTTTGAAACGATTTAATATTTGTCACGTGATAACACTCGTATTTATTCACCGATTTGGATATGAGAAGGCATGTGCATAGTATATAGCAATGTCTCGACCAAATTAGCTTACCAGCTTCTTGTTTTAAAATGGCGGCCATAATTTTTTTTTAATTTAAATTTAAAATGAGGTACAAAAAAATTAGAAACTGAAAAAGATTTCTTTCTTAAGTTTTTGATCTTGATACAAGGATTCCGCAACACTTATTGTTATGTCTTTATCTTTAAAAATGGTTCAAATATAGCACTTTGAATTTGTAATGTGGGTGACATTTTGAAAAATCTGATTTTTTGCCTGCAACAGCACTCGTATATATCAACCGATTCCAATGTCAGTGGGCATGTGCACAGGAATTACCAAGGTCTCGAGTAAGTTCATTGGTTAGCTTCACCCATCATATTGTTTTAAAATTTTGGACACTTCAAGATATCGCCGAATTTGGCGACCAAATAAAAGTCTCTTTAAATAAAACCAGTTTGGCTACAACTGACTAATTTCGAGAAATTCTCATTCCCATTCGGTATTAACAAAAATTAGTGTTGAATCTTCCATAATCAGGTTCCCCTAATTTGAGCTTCGTGTGTTTGAAAAGTATAAGCTGACTCTTTAAAAATAACGAATATGAAAGCTACCTCTTCCTCCCGGCACTTACCGGAAGGACTTTTTGGTGTTGATAATGGACAATTAAAAAAATATATATTAAATGTAAAAAATCTATTAGAATTTTGAATGTAATAACATTTATTTTCACCTATGTTCTGTAACCCGGAAATCCGGGTTCAATCGTTGGGAGTATTAAGAGTTAAAATAGAATAAACGTAATGCCAATCTAAATTGATATTAATGTGAGAGAAATAACAATGCCTTTAAATTTTCTAGTATCATACGTAGGTGTGTGATTTCATTGAATAGGGTTAAATATTAGATGGCTAACAAGTTTTGGCAATAAAGCTGTAAAGTTAACATTTAAATTTATATTAAAATCTTTAAATATATTAGATATTGTTAAGACTTTTGCTTCAATATTCACATTTTTTCGATTCATTTCTACGCTCTCCATGTGATATAAAGCTATCATCGGTCATTTCTTTTGTGTAGCTGCTTAATAGAAATTCTAGGTAATTAAATATACTTATAGTACTTTCAACAATCTAGATATTCGCACTTGATTCCTTTATGGATAAACCGTGGCTTTTGCTAAAAAACAACCACACAATTGAGAGAACATTACAATTGCATCTGACCATTACTCTTTACCTCCTTTATATCTATTTCCAATACATTTTTTCCTTTTTTCTTCTCACCACATTGACATTTTTGGTTGAAATAGAATAGTGACCAAAGTGAAAAATAACGGGTCACGTTCTGCAATCGAAATAATTAAATGTACTTAGTACTTTCAACAATCTAGATATTCGCACTTGATTCCTTTATGGATAAACCGTGGGTTTTGCTAAAAAACAACCACCCAATTGAAAGAACATTACAATTGCATCCGACCATTACTCTTTACCTCCTTTATATCTATTTCCAATACATTTTTTCCTTTTTTCTTCTCACCACATTGACATTTTTGGTTGAAATAGAATAGTGACCAAAGTGAAAAATAACGGGTCACGTTCTGCAATCGAAATAATTAAATGTATTTAGTACTTTCAACAATCTAGATATTCGCACTTGATTCCTTTATGGATAAACCGTGGCTTTTGCTAAAAAACAACCACACAATTGAAAGAACATTACAATTGCATCCGACCATTACTCTTTACCTCCTTTATATCTATTTCCAATACATTTTTTCCTTTTTCCTTCTCACCACATTGACATTTTTGGTTGGAATAGAATAGTGACCAAAGTATGAAAAATAACGGGTCACGTTCTGCAATCGACATAATTAAATGTACTTAGTACTTTCAACAATCTAGATATTCGCACTTGATTCCTCTATGGATAAACCGTGGCTTTTGCTAAAAAACAACCACACAATTGAAAGAACATTACAATTGCATCCGACCATTACTCTTTACCTCCGATCTATCTATTTCCAATACATTTATTCCTTTTTTCTTCTCACCACATTGACATTTTTGGCTGAAATAGAATAGTGACCAAAGTGAAAAATAACGGGTCACGTTCTGCAATCGACATAATTACGTTCGATCGAAAAAATATTCCAATTTATAGCAGTTGATATTTTTCTCGCCGAATAACTCGTCCATTATTAGAAAAACAGGTTAGAACAAAGAACAATTAATACTCAATAAGGTTGCATTTGCAGCAGTAAAAATTGTTTTTTGTCGAGAATTAAGTATATTTGACGTTAGTATATCAGAGGCAGTTATATATTTCGCTGTCGACTAATACTTTCATAAATATAGGAAACTGTACATTTAATAAATGTGTAAACAAGACAAGATTATAATGTAATAAAATAGCTCAAACATTTTTTGGTATAGAAGAAACGTTTGAGAAAATTTAGAG
The DNA here is from genome assembly GCA_963932465.1 of Maratus speciosus. NCBI lineage: Eukaryota > Metazoa > Arthropoda > Arachnida > Araneae > Salticidae > Maratus > Maratus speciosus. The sequence continues at coordinate 396,531,255 of OZ010793.1, read as the reverse complement.
TAATTTAATAGTTATCTGGAATTCTGGACAGACTCTGATCTTCAGAAACTGCAAATGGAACAAACAGTTCAAACCTTCAACATTTCGCACTTGATTCCTTTGTGTATAACACGTGGCTTTTGCTAAAAAAACAACCACACAATTGAAAGGATATTACGATTACAAATGACCCCCATTCATTACATCATTTACATCCATTTCCAATACATTTATTTCTCTTTTCTTCTCACCACATTAATATCTTTAGCTAAAATAATATAGTGACTAGAGTGGAAAATAACGGGTCACGTTATGCAATCGACATAGTGCCGTTCGATAGAAAAATATTCCGATTTATATCAGTTGATGTTCCTCTCGTTAAGTAACTTTTTCATTGTTAGAAAAAACAGTTTAGAACAAAATCTAGAAAACAGGAATTCTGCTTTTTCAGAATTTAGTGTCGCCCCCGATGAAAACAAAAATATATGTTTATATAAATAGTACAAAACCTATTTCAATTTTAAGACTTAAAGCACACACTTTTAATTTATGTAAAATGACGTCATTCGCATCCGCTTAAGAATTCTACATTTACGATCCACTCTTAAACATCTAGAGTAAAGCATGCATAGGATGTCCCTATCGCGAAATAGTACACAAATGCAGCAAAAAGATGCCGCTATTAAAGCAACTCGACAAAAAAACGGCTAACTAATGATTCATAGGCCTTCATTTGTTTGTAAATATAGTGTATAACAGCTCCATGTTTTAACAAAAATTGTTTATATTTTTTCAAAATAGCACGTATTTTAATTACATTTTCTTTCGGTTGTTATGAGAAAATGGCAACAAAAAGATATAATTGCTATTTTTCGTGTTTTTGCAACTATTTTCCGTTTACTTTATACAGAAATGGAGTACTTGAGTTGCCAAAATTAAACAAATGGTGTTAAAAACTACAAAAAATTAATATTTCAAAAATAAATGGAGATACAGTTTTCAAACATATTGCATTTAAAAGTACTTTTCTTTCCCAATACGACGGTATGAAAATTGAAAATGTGCGATGCTTAGAAATTAAAAAAATTGCTATAGAGCATTTAATCGTACAACGAAACATCTGCTTTGTTTATAGCAGGCTTCCGTAAGGTAAAGTTATTTTTTGGAGGCACAAAATAAGCTGGGAGAAAGAAATAGCATACCGTACCGGGGGCTAATAATAATAATGTGCTCAATAGGATTGCATTAGCAGCTGTAATTTTTTTTTTAAGAGAATTAAATATACAGTGGCTCCTAAAAGTGTTCGTGCACTTTAAACATTTTTAGTAAAAAGTACTCTGGAATTGATATCGAATATGAAGTCCAATATTCTTCCACATAATTTCTATGTTATTCTAAATAACACCCAACATTTTTTAAATATTTACTGATTTTCTTTTTGTATAAAAATGAAAACGGATGGAGGCAGAGAAAGAACAAGCCAAAAAAGTCTTTGTACACTGAAACTTTTTCGGATAAACTCATAATTTAAATTATCGTCAGTCGCTTTATTTTTATTTTTGCATTGTGGTGACAATTGAAAAATCGTTTGGCTTTAATTTTTGCTTGCTTACTACAAAATATTCTGTTTATTATTTAAAAATGACTTGCAGTCGTAAAGAAACAAGTAACAGCTTTTGAAAATTGCTTATCTTTCGTCACAGTAGCGGTAAATCAGTTTGGAATACTGCTAAATTAGTTCATTTATCCCATTCTACCGTGCAGTATGTGAAAAAACGCATAAAAAATCGAATCGAAAACAAGGTAAGAAAAGGTCGTCCGTCAAAGTTAACACAACGTGATCAGTGATATTAGAAAAATTGCGAAAAATCCACCTTTAAGTGCTAATAAAAGATGCTACTGCATTTAATGAAAAATTTTCTGCTTCAATTTCACCTAAATTGTAATTGTTCGACGAGTGCTGAGATCAGCTGGTTTAAATGGACGTTCTGCCAGTAGAAAATCTTTTGTTAGTGCAAAAAACAGAAAGCTTGGGTTTTCCTTTGCAAAATCAATAATAAATAAATCCGAATCGTATTCGAATAATGTCTTATTTGCAGATGAAAGCAAATTTAACGTTTTTAGTTCCGATGGGAGTATAATTGTATGGAGAAGAAAAAACGGTCCAGCGCGAGTATTATGTGTGGGTTCCGTCCCAATGTGGGTTCCGTACAATAAATATATTATTTGTAACTATATATTATGCAAAAAAATCGCTTCTAAAAGAATAATAAGACTTTGTAAAAAAACAAACGTAGGGTTGGGTATAGCTGTATATACTAGAAAAGTATAAATGGATATACAGTGAAAGTTCAAAGAGATATGAAGCCTAAATCGCATCAAATATTTTAATCTGTATAACTCTTTTTTTTTTAATCTTTTCTAATGAGTTTATGATGAACTTAATTCGGTGCTGGTAATAAAAGTAGTGCATATTTAAATTTTATTTGGCATTTCCATAAATCCAAATTCAGCTTAGTAATAAACTTTTCTTTATGCAGTGTACCTAAAACAAAAGCCTTGTTCAGAGTTTAAAAAAGGCGTTGTGCTAATTTTGCTTCGAAAGGAAGTCGCATAATTGTAACGCTACCATTGTCTGTGCCACGTGTACTACGTCTGTGCCGCGTTTTTCCAGATAGGTTTTTAATTAACCTTTAAATACACAGTGACGTATTGAGAGAGCCACTCAATGTAAACTAGTCGCGAATCCCATAGTAATTATGTGATTAATTGTAATGAAATTAGTCTTTTTTTAACAGTTTGACGTTTATTCCTTTTATATTTCTACTGAACATTGCATTACTCAAATATATCATTAAAAGTTGTTATCTAGGTTTTAAAAGCCGATGGCTCATAGAGTACGCCGCCTGTGTCTTTATGTATGTCCAAACCGTCCGTGTCCTTAAGGGTTATTATCTCGGCTAATGACCGACAATATTTTTCGAAAATCATTATTAACAATCCTTTTATACTTCTGCGACGATGGTTACCTCGAGCGCTCTTCAACTCCTTTTCTGAACGCCCGCAAATCGAAATTTGTGTATAACGGAAAAATGCGATTTTCTCAAAAACTATGCGACATAGGGTAATCGCTACAGTTTTCCTGCAATGTTTAAATTAACTTCTACTACTACCATTTTTTTCATAATTTTAGTTTCAGTAGATTCGGAAGTACAGGTGGGATACATATACACACAAATACATATTTTCGACAATATCTCTTAAAATGTAATACCTAAAATTAAAAGAAATGTATTTTTAAGTTCGGCATTACGGAAACTTTCACACAATACCCCACACGATATACAGAGGAAAGATTTTTTTTCTTCAAATAACTTAAATAGCCCTATACATTTTTCCTAAATATATTTCTGAAATGTTAATAATAATCTATAAATATGTGGGTCAATAGCCTTTGTTACTTCAGCCAATTTGAATCGTTCCATAGTTTACGAGTAAAATGGCTGTGACAGACGGACAGATAGACACTGGAGTGATCTTATAATGATTCCATTTTACTTTTTAAATACGGAACCCTAAAAATGAAGAAATTAATCCCAAAAACTTAGTTTGAACAGTTAAGCATGACGGTGGAGGTGCCCTTGTGTGGGAGTGCATGGCAGCATCAGGACTAGGTAACTTGATATTTATTGATTGCATAATGAATCATGGTCTTTATAATATTTTAGAAAGCAATTTAAAATTATCAGCCCAAAATTTGGGTATTGGAAACAACTTTGTTTTTTATCAAGATAATGATCCTAAGCACACGGCTCTCAACATTTGCCTCTGGGGTCTCTATATTTGTCCACAAGGTTTGAAAATCCCACATCAATCGCTGTACCCAATAGAACATATTTGGAGAGAACTGGAGATTAGAGAACGAAGACACGACATTAAAACGAAAAGCGAACTGAAAACAGAAAAGATCAACTAATAGATAAACATTGCATAGGTGACAACCTCAAACTAATCTTCCATAATACGTGCGTTAACTTAACCCTGGCTGAATACGTTTCAAACCAGAAAATGTTTTAAGAAATGAAATTAAATATGTTCCACCTGGAAACCTTGAATTAAATAAATAAAGATTCGTGAAACAAATTTTCTGGTTCGAAAGTGGTTAACCTAGGTCAAATTAATCCAGATGTTACGGAAGATTAGTGGAAGGTTGGCAGCTATGACATTGATGCATAAATTACAAAAAGAACTAGTGAAATCTATTCCCAGAAGATTAAAAGCTGTTGTGGATGCTAAAGGATATCCTACTAAGTACTAATTTAACGAAATATTGAAATATTTACTAATATGTAGAATCTACGAAGGCTTTTGTGAGGTAACTTTTTAGTTATTTTTTTAATACTTATTTCTTCAAAATAACGTTTTACTATGTTTTTAAAATAATTTATGTAGCTTTGTTAAGAATAAATTATAGATCTTATTATTGAGTACCCATTCAAAAATATTAATTTTAATTAATGGGTAACACTATTTCATTGACATTCTTAAGTGTACGAACAGTTTGGGAGCCAATGCATTTGACGGTAGTAGATCAGATGCAGTTATTCATTCCGCTTTCGTAATTACAGGGAAATGTGTGTTTAATAAAGTTGCAAATGAGACAAAGTTATAATGTAATAAAATTGCCGAAAACATTTCTTGTATGGAAGAAACGTTTGCGAAACTTTAGTGTAATCTTGTAGTTATCTGCAATTCTAGAAAACCATTATCTTCAGAAACTGCAAAAGGCACAAACAATTACAAACGACAATAAAAAGCAACTGGGCTTCACAAAAGGTCCTTTCAATTTCTGGAAAGTCACCGTAAATCTCAGAAATGTATTTTGAAGATTGTGATTGCTCCTTCTACAAATCGTTTTTCCTGAACAGGGAATTTTTCCTGAAGATGAGTAACTTCGAAATTGCACTGAACTTTCTAAAACTTTCTAAAACAAAGAATTTTTCTCTGTTGTTTTTACAGTGTGTCTATCTTCGGTTTTTTTAAGCAGTAAAAGTCATAGTGAGCAAAAATTGATGAAAATTGAGAAAGAATGTGCTAATATAAAACTATAATCATTGAATCAGTAAGATTCAACTGCCCCCCCATTATTACTTTCTTCTATCTTCAATAGAAGAAAGTATTGTAATCGAAAATTTTTTCGACTTCCGGTTTTCGACGGATTTGCATGTTTTAGGGGTCAGAGATTCCAAAAAACATGTTTATAGAAAATGTCTGTCTGTCTGTGTGTCCGTCTGTCCGTCCGTCCGTCTGTCCGTCTGTCCGTCTGTCCGTCCGTCCGTCTGTCCGTCTGTCTGTCGCCATTGTACCATCAAAAAGTGTATGAAGTTATGTATAGAATTAAACCAAAATTTTATTATAAGTTTTTGGTTATGGCAAGCAGGTCCTCCCGGAATTTGGAAAAAAGTCGCCGGTAGGGGGCGCTGATATAACAATTTTTGTGCGATTTTGAATATTGTACCATCCAAAAGTGTATGGAGTTATGCATAGAATTGAACCAAATTTTTAGTTTAAGTTTTTGGATATGACAAGCAGGTCCTCCCTGAATTTGGAAAAAATTCGCCGGTAGCGGGCGCTGTAAATGCGTTTTTTGTGCGATTTTGAATATTGTACCATCGAAAAGTGTATGAAGTTATGCATAGAATTGAACCAAATTTTTATTTTAAGTTTTTGGCTACGGCAAGCAGGTCCTCCCTGAATTTGGAAAAAATTCGCAGGTAGGGGGCGCTGTAATAGCGATTTTTGTGCGATTTTGAATATTGTACCGCCCAAAAGTGTATGAAGTTATGCATAGAGTTAAACCAAATTTTTATTTTAAGTTTTTGGATATGGCAAGCAGGTCCTCCATGAATTTGCAAAAAATTCGCCGTTAGGGGGCGCTGTAATAGCGATTTTTGTACGATTTTGAATTTTGCACCATCGAAAAGTGTATGAAGTTATGCATAGAATTGAACCAAAAAAAAATTTAAATTCTTGGCTATGGCAAGGAGGTCCTCCCTTAATTTGTAAAAAAATCGCTCGTAGAGGGCGCTGTAATAGCGATTTTTGTACAATTTTTGTGCCATTTTGAATATTGTACCGCCGAAAAGTGTATGAAGTTATGCATAGAATTGAACCAAATTTTATGTGTTTATTTTTGGTCATGTCACGAAGGTCCTCCCTGAATTTGGAAAAATTCTGCCGGAAGGGGGCACTATAATTGCGATGTCTGTACCATTTTCATTATTGTACCATCGAAAAGTGTATGAAGTCATCCATATAATTGAACCAAATTTTTTGTGCATGTTTCTGGCTATGGCAAACAAGTCCTCCCTGAACTTGAAAAAATTCCGAAAGAAGGGGGCGCTATAATTCCGATCTCTGTGCCATTTTCATTATTGTACCATCGAACAGCGTATAAAATTATGCATACAATTGAACCAAAATGTTTGTGCTTGTTTTTGACTTTGGCCAACAGGATCTCCTTGAATTTGGAAATATTGCGCGGTAAAGGGGCTCCGTGCTAGCGATTTTTGTATACTTTTCTTGATTTTTCGTAGTTCTATTGTGCATCGGTGGCTCATGCAGCGGCGGGAACTCGTTTCCTGCTAAGCCGGCTATTCGCAAACGGCTGATAACGATAGAATAAGGAAAAATTAATAATTTTAACAAATATCATGATATAGATTAACTCGTTTTTAGTCCGTTTAATTGACTTGAGCAGAAATTTAAGATGAAAATCAAAGTTGGTATAGTATTGAACTAATAATATTGAAGTATTAACATGTGTAACTAGGTTTTGAAATATTAAGATGTATAAGATAGAAGAAAGTTTTGGGATTGGCACATCCAACTAGTTTTTCATTTCTTGATGTTTTTTCTGTCATACAAAACGGAAAGATTTAAAAACATGTCATCGATCATATCTGTTTTTGTCCGTGTTTAATGAAACTTCCTGATAATTGAGTCTTTTAGGAACATTCAATAATCTCAACCTCATTCTTGATCTTTATATATAACCCAAAGGTTTTGTTAAAAAACAACCACACAATGCAAGAACATTAGAAACGCAAATCGACCATTATTCATTGCTTCATTTGTATCTATTCCCAATAAATATCTCTTTTTTCTCACCGCATTGATCGTTTGGTTTGAAATAGAACAGTGTCCAGGGTGGCAAAGTAAAGGTCATATTCTAGAATCTACATAATGATGGTCGATCGACAAATATTCCAATTATACCGTTTGATGTTCCTCGATTTGAATAAATCATCCATTGTGAAGGCAAACTGATTAGAACAAAAAACATGATTTTTAAAAGCCTGTAATGGTTTTAATTATCTTAACCTTTTAAACAGCAAAACCTATTAATAGATGTATAAATTGTTTTATGTAGGGCTTATAGAATATACTTAACCCTTAAGTGTTTAGGTGATTGTTTTTACGTAAGTGGATAGGTGGGGTGTATGTAGCCCCAAAATTTAACTTCTTGTGGACTCCACAAAATTTAGCGAATTAAAATAAGAAAAAATCCTGTGGATTTTGCATTATTTACTTGTATAAAAACAACTGAAAAAGTTCTGTAAGTGTACATACATATGTAAGTGTACAGGCCATCTAGTAATGTAAAATGGCAATGATTCAAAATTTAAATTTCTCTGAGGTGCAAAACACCCCACCACACCAGTTAAGGGTTAAGGATAGTATATTTTAATGTCATTACATTAATTTCACAAACATGATAATTTATATGTTTAATTGACTTCTAAAAAAAAGGTTATCTCAACCGGTTATTGCATTTTCTTTACGAAAGCAATTTCAGTTTCCACGGCTTTTTGGGTTTTTTTGTAATTAAGAAGATTCACTACCCTTTCAATATTTTTATTTGAATATTTTATACTACCATAAACCGACACAACTTTGCCACTTTTTTTCCTACTCTTCATTTGCTTACACATAATGTTCAATAAAGCTGCAAAATCGTCTTAAACCATTAGTCTTAAAATTTAGTTTAAGAATACGTGGTAACTTGAATAAGTATTTCTATTTTTTTTTCCCCGTGAAACCGTGTTGGCAAAGTTACCTGGAAATGGGACGGCTTTGCCAACTGTCTAAAAACCAGTTAAAAACAACAAGAAAATACAGGAAAATTGGATTTTATAATTCAAATAATGTATTTAAATAATGACATACACATTTCAATAAAAAAGAAAAAAAAGAGAAGAGCAGTTAGAAAACAAAATCAAACATTTCTGTCAGTAAATGAAATTTTTACTCTATTTTCTATGTAAGGACTTTCAAAAATCTACACAACATTGGCTAAGTTCACGGGCTCCTCATCCGGAGCAGTATGAAAATTGAAACTCCACCCATTTTCTTTCGTTCTAAAGTATAACACCTCAAACTCTCCATGTACAGTCGTGGAAAAAAAAAGTAAACACCCCCTACTAACTCTTCAACAAATTATCGTAGACGGAAGTTACTGGTACTGAACGATTTGAAATAAAGTCTACTTTTAAATGACTTATATAAAATTTGCTTAGGGGGTCATCTACATATTAAAACGAACCCAAACCTCATTTTTTTCAATAGCAATACCCAATTTTAACTAGATATTTCAAATCTTCGGTTCAAAATATGCCTGGACACCAAATTTCAAGTCATTTGAATGATAAGTTTTTGAATTATAAACATTCAAAATTTAGTGCTTCTAATGTTAAATTACATTTTCATATTTTTATTTATATCTTCTGAAATTATGCTCCTAATGTGCTAATTTTTTGTTTAGAAATAAAACTAATGTGCCCAAACATAAATACGCTGAATTTGCAATTTTTATAATTTTATGATATGAATTATGAATTATGAAATTAATATTCGAAAAAATTATGAATTGCAACCTACAATTTTTTTGATGGATTTAGATTTATTAAGTCCTGCTTTATGAAAATCCCAAATTTCACATTTTTCTTCAAAGTAGTTTTCAAATTATGCTTAAAAAACGGCAAAATGATGGTTTAAGGGGCCGTCTATGATTGAAGTGACTAGATATTTTGAAATTTCTTCTGCTGCCTTGTTATCTAACAGACTTCTTTGACTGCTTAAGGTGCCTTGATCAAGAAGGCGGCTCTCTCGGTTTTCAATCGAGAACCCAACTTCAATTTGGATACAGCCCTTAAAATACGCTCGTTTTAAAATAATTAATTTCTCGGAAACTTATGGTACGAATTGCATAAAAATTTGTTTTTAGGCTATTTGAAGGGTGTAGAGTTCATTTATGCTGTCAGAATTGGGTATTGCCATTGAAAAAAATGAAGTTATGGTTCGTTTTAATATGTAGATGCCCCCCTAAGCAAATTTCATATACATCATTTAAAAGTAGACTTTATTTAAAATCGTTCGGTACCAGTAACTTTCTTCTACGATAATTTGTTGCGGAGTTAGTAGTGGGTGTTTACTTTTTTTTTTCCACGACTGTACGTAATAATGGGTGATTTTTGCAGCAGTTTCACACTTTTTTTCGCCAAGAACTTAACGATCACAAACATCTCTTCAATTGTATGAAGTTCTTACCATCTTGGGCTAACTTCATGTCTTCAGTCTTTGATCATCATCTTGAGGACCAATATCTTGCACTAACACTTCACTGGGTTCTTCAGGTTACTCGTGTTCTGCATCTTGCCCGAGTTCCGCTTTTACATCTGGTATTACACCTTACTTGGATTCTAATTCAGTTGTGTCGAACAAGAGAAACGCGCAAAAAATAAATAAATAAATAAAATAAAATAATTGAAAACCCTCCGATTTGCGGAAAAAGTATGAAAGAACCTGCGGAAAGGACAAATTCTAACTTGGCAAAATTAACCCACTCTTCCCAAGTTTCCTGGTTCTGCAACTCTGCCAACTAATATTATCGACCATAAAAATGACATTCGATCAAGTTCTAAAAGAATTTTCGGAAGCTTATTATATAGATATAAGACAAATTAGGCAGAAATATATTTTAGGAAAGTAACTCTGAATCATTTAAGTGGAAATGCATGGAGTAAAAAGCTTTTTTTCGCAGATTTTTAATTATTAGTGGATTTTTACGAAATTTTGCTAGATAACACTACGAAAAAATTAGAAAATGGAAGTTTTCGTCATTTTTCGCAAAATATAGGGTACCTAGTCCTCTAAGCTTAATTTTTTTTTTAAATATTGAGGATATTATTTTTAAACTATCAAAACCCGCGGCTTTTCACAGGTAGTTGTTGAAATCTGCCAAGTGGTGTTTGTGTACATTTGCAATAGATGTGTCATTTATTAACAAATAGTATAAAAAATTCAATCGAAATCGTAATTTAGAACTTTTTATACACATTTCATCCTTTTAAATTTCGAATTCTATTAGAAACCATTCTTAGTGAGCATTTGTATTTAAAAAATAACCACCATGCCAAATTTCATCTTTCTATTCCCTTCAGTATCACAAAAGTAGTAAGCTCAGAACATTTTTCTCCTGAAACCTTTGCATTTCGATTTTTTAAACTGTTCTGTGCGTGTATTTGCATCTTAAAAGTAGCAGCTATGTCAAGTTTCAAATTTCTATCTTTAACAATTCCTTAGAAGGCTTAATTTAGAACGTTTTCAGAACGCTTTTCGCGCATTTCATACTTTTAAATTTTGATTTTTTCTTTAAAACTGTTCTGTGCGAGCAATTACGCCTTAAAATTAAAGGCCATGTCAATTTTCGAATTTCTATCCCTAACAATTGCATAGAAATCGTAATTCATAATGTTTTTAGAACGATTTCTACTCATTTCACCTTTTTTAAATTAAGATTTTTTTTTCTTTTTTAGTAATCATTTAAAGCGAGCATTTGTATCTTAAACGTAACCGGCATGCCAAACTTCTAGCTTCTAGTCTCTTCAATATGACAAAAATAATAATTTAGAGCGTTTTTCCTCTTGCACCCTTTTAAATTCTGAATTTTTTATGAAACTGTTCTTTGCGTACCTTTCTGTCTTAAAGATCGCATCTATGTCATATTTCATAGAACGCTTTTCGCGCTTTTCACACTCTTAAATTTCGATTTTTTGAGAAACCGTTCTCAGTGAGCATTAGCATCTTATAATTAACTACTATGCCAAATGTCAAGTTTCTAAATCCTTTAGTAACACAAAAATCACAATTTAAAACTTATATTGCTCCTGCATCCCTTAGGGGTAGTTACACTGACCCAAAATATAGCATATGTTGGAGCAGGGTCTGTCATCTTCAATTTGCCACCATTACTTTTGAAATCGGTTCGGTATTTCCAGAGGTTAGAATTTACAAACAAAGAAACAAATTTAACTTTCTTATGATATTAGTATAGATGTAAACTATATCACTATATAAATTAGCATTATAATCATATAATAACACTTGAATCTCTTGAAGGAAAATGCATAACATGAGAAAAAAAATTGTTCTCCGTATCCTAGCATCAGTTCCAGGATGTCGCGAGTTCATTTAGATTTAGACAATTCCGAAATCCCAGATTGAAAAATTGGGTTAGGATAGTATTCCTTCGATACCAGTAAATAAAACTAATAAATGCGTACTACCCTGGGAATGCCCATGAATGAACTTTGGTATACAAAATGTTCATAGAAAACACGTTTATTATCTGCAGTTTTCATTATTTTGACCTTGACTTCTGTCTTTTGATTTCTTCAATCTTTCGCATGTGTACAGTTTTTGAGATTCCTGAATAAACGTCTGTAAAAAAGATTATGAATTAATTAAGATAAAAATGTGTATTGATGACTTTTTTTTCCTCAAAAACTGAATAATATCCTTCATTTTTGGATGGCTGCCAAGATTTTTGAAGATATTGCAGAAATCTTGATTTGGCATTCTGAAGTCACGTTCTAGGTTACACCATTACTTAAAATTTAAAATCGATTGAAACTTTTTTTCAAAAATGGTTGATGTTTCTGTATTTAACTCGGTATGTGTTTATTTATTGAGTCAGTAATTAAACATGCGTAAGAAAGCTGTAAATGCAGTTACATGGTTTTCATTTAAACAGGATTATTCCAGATTATTAAAGATGTAATTCACAAAAACATTCATCAAAGTTTTGCCAGTTAGTATTAGGTGTTATCGTTATTATTATCGTAATAATACTTACATTATTATATCTCATATATTAAAATCTGATTGTATGTATCTTTTTTGAAATCATATTATTCAAGAATATTTCGCTTCGTCTTCTGAAACAAACATAAAGTATTCGCATGGATCAAAGAATATTATAATAGCTCGAAATTAGAAATAATTTGCGAAAAATTAATTTCCTTTTAATTTTTAATAAAATTCCTGAATCGGCGGTAATTAGTTAATCCCAATATTTTAGAAAAAGTTAAATAATGAGGATTATTATATGTTTATTGATGCGGTTTTCTCTTTAAAATTAAAAAGCAGCATTTTTTGCAATTTAATAGAAACTAGCTAACATAACAGCCTGATGTGTTGCATTTAAATGGGATCTTTCGATTCTTCAGGGAAAAATGAAATTTAATTTTATTATACATTTAGAAAAAACTGTAATATTAATTTTATTGAACACTGAATTTCAAGTAAAAAATCATATTCGCAATATAAGCTGTGGATTTATTCGATTAAAGTACACATTGACAATGCTTCGTTTGAAAAAAGCATTGCCTTCTTTTAAGATCTGACATCTAACATCGGAGCTGTGAAAGGAAATGTAAGTCATTTTACGAAATTGCACAAAAATAGCGCCATTTGGGTGAAATTAATCAAAAATATTTTAGATTTATGTATTAAAATAAAACGCTTACAAAAATGTCCTTTTTCTCGACCAATCATTCCGCTTTTAGTAGAATGGCTATAAAAAATGGCCATTTTTTTTTTTTAATTATGGTGATGTTTTTCCCCATTCTGACCATAAAATCAGAGTTTTAACTTTTTTACGGCTACTCTTTCTAGTCCAGGCAATAGGGAATTTTACCTAGCAAAATTAATGGTAGTACTGGAAATCGGCTTTCTAGATGTTTTTTGGGTCGCTGAATCCGAATTTGTAACTTCCCACCAAAATTTCCCCCGGCAACCCCCCAAAATTTTGGTAAAAAGCCCCGTAAAAAGGTTTTTATTAAAAAAAATCCATTTTTTTTATTGTTTTAGAGAAAAAGTATCTAGGAATTCAGAAAGTAAACAAAATTTCCAATAAATTAGATATATGACATTATTACTTAGGATGAAGGGGAAGGGGGGATCTGTCTCGGAACATGCGCGCGGCGCTGCGTAAACCAAGTTGCGCAATTCCACTTAACCACTCACACGTTTACATTCGCCCTCCCATCTCCCTCCGAACTTTCTCTATAAGGTTTACTTTAAGATTTTTTAGTCGCTGAATCCGAATTTTTAACTTACTCCCAAAATTCCCCCCCCCCCGAAATTTTTTTAATAAAAACCTTTTTTGGGGGGGTTTTACCAAAATTTGGGGGGTTGCCGGGGGAAATTTTGGTGGGAAGTTACAAATTCGGATTCAGCGACCCAAAAAACATCTAGAAAGCCGATTTCCAGTACTACCATTAATTTTGCTAAGTAGAGTCCCTATACGGTCTCTATTGCCTGGACTATTCATCTTCACCTAACACTTCATTTATAATGGCTGTTTCATAATAATAGAAGCCATCAGTCCATCAGAAGAAAATAACTCGGTTCAAGCAGAAAGTCTGTTAAGCGGTACTCTGATAATCGGGACTCTACTGTATACTCTTTTATTTAACTCAACCTAGATTTTAGATGGAAATTTATAATGAAATTTTAACTCATTTCCTGATAAGCTATAGAACTGAAGAAAAAACACTTTCATAGGTATGTTTCCTATGACAATACAAAATTTTAATATTTCTATAACTTATTTATAAATTAATACCTCAAGTTTAAGGCAATTTTCCATCAGCCAGCAGCAGGTGATAAATCGCCAAATACTCTCTGTATCTTGTACAATTGTATATGAGTTGAAACAAGAATGTCGTTAATGTTTCGTCAATAAACTCTTACCAAAATATATCAAATGGCTGTGAAACTGCAACAATGAAACGTTTCAATGGTAAGAATTTAGAAAATAAATCAATAAATAAAAAATGAAGGGTGTAATTTTTTAAAAAGTACCCTTTTATAAATTTCATGTTAATTAATTTACGATTATACGTTGAGAAATTGGGAATCCAAAATATAATTTAAATAATGTTTTTTTTTTTTTTTTTTTTTTTTTTTTTTCTGTTGCTCTATCTTAAGGGGTCTCAGGACTCTTAAAATTGGAAAAAATGAAAAAAAAAGACCATTTTCAACATTTAATATCTTAAAATGTATTTTATTTTAAGACACAATTTTAATTGGAATGAAATATATAAGTATGTTCTTTCATTTCATGTATTTAAAAAATTATAAGATGTAGAATTAGCATTTACAGGGGACTCCAAACTGTTAGACATTTGACGAGCAAAAAATCGGCATAACAGCTTACGCGCATGATTGCAAAATAAGTATTGGAACTGGAATGAAAATTTTGGTGCCTACTTATGCTAGATTGTAATAATTACCCTGAACCTAAATAAATTTGTATTTAAAGCTTTTTTATATTTTTAATACAAAGTTGTATTTAGCTAACGCAAAATTAAGAAAATTTCAACAGTATAGTCACCTAAAAAAATATTGTTTTCAACAATAAAAAGGAAATTTTAGGTTCAGTTTATACAGACTAACATAAAACATATGTTTTGAAAAATTCATGAAAAAATATTCATAAGTTTTTGAGATATCGCGCGCGTTATTCCCAAAAACGTCATTTGGAGAAAAATGGCTTCAAAGTTTCCGAAAAGACGCTTCAGCTATTGAAAGTGTATAAATGTAAAAGCCATAAATTCAGTTCTAATTGGAATTTCAATGAACCAATTATATCAAAATGTTCAGAAAAGATAGGAGTTTAACATCTAAAAAAATTAAAATTTCGAAAATTTTAAAGCTTTAAGAGTCCTGAGACCCCTTAAAAAAGAAACAGAACCAATATTATATATACTTTTAATAAATTCACGTGCTTGCGCAATCTACCAAGCGTAAAAAAGAGTGAATGTTTCATAATCGAAATAAGTGACCACATCAAATTTATGCATTGTAACGTAAATTTTTAGGAATAAGCCTGAATTACAGGGAAAAAATTAGGCTTGATTTTCAAAGTGAACGTTGGATGATTATAAAAGAGTGTTTAAAAAAAATATTTTATTTTTATAATTATTTCTTCCTAAATTAAAACATGTGTCAGTAATAAATTAATCTCTATTACATTTTCTTGCACGTGCGTTCTGATAAGCTATGAAAAAGACATAATGAAAATCTATGAAATACTTTTGTATGCGAACGTGATATTTTGAGCATCAAAAAAAGGTGAGATTTCATTTTAAAAAAAAGTATTATTATGATTGCACGAGAAATGTGAAATTTTTACTTTTCTTTGTACCATATTATCAAAAATCTATAGGAAAACAGTATTCGAAATTAATACAAATTCTCACACGACAAAAATGTCAAAATGATTTCATGTGCATCAGAAATGTGTAATTGTATATTTAAAAGAGTAACCTTTTAATCTACAGAACATGTTGCAAATGAATTGTGATTAAATATGAAAAGGTAGTCCAAATAAATATACTTTAAGGCAACATCTTTGAACGTCAAAAGAGAGAGCGGTTCTCATACTGTTTCAACTCTTTGTAGCTGCACTAAGAAACTTCACTTGATATTGTTTTGACTTTTTATAATATTTTAAATCAATATTGCTTCAACTTTGAGCCTTGCAAACCTCAAGAAATCAACTGTAATCAGTTCTGGACAGCACAGTGTGTGAAGAAATGTTGCCCCATTCTTCTTGACTAAATATCCCATTACTTACAGTGTAGGGCTGGGTGATATATGGATAAAATCGTTAAAATCGATATAAAAGTGAAATCATGGTAACGATATAAAAAATCCTACAGAATGGTATATTGCGAATATCGACATTCCGACGTTTTTACGGAATATGATTCTGTGACGTTAAACCAACAGTTCCGCATTCACTAGCGGTGCTAATGCAAGGCCATCTTGATATATCTTGGTATATTGAGATAACCTTGACTAATGTTCCCAGCCAAAACGGTTTTCGAAAAGGGTAAATAAAGAATAACGGTATTTATGCATCTTCATGACAAAGTTCGTGCTTACTTCCATTCGATTTTCGCCGGCGAACACCGGCAGTGAATGATATACCGTTTTTTATTATAGTGACTGTGAATACGTGGAATTCGGCGTATTTTAAATACACCGCGGAATTTATTTCATTATAGTATTTAGATTTTGGTGATGTTAATGAACATTAGCTTACTTTGTTTTAGAACCGAGGCATGGGGAAAAGTGTACATTTACAGATTCGTCATCGTGACGTGATTTTATATAGTAATTATTTTCTAGGAATGTTTCGTTTCTTTTCATTTCTTTATTTTTTTAATCATACAATTATTACTACACTGCTGGCCACACAAAATGCAACACCCGGAAGGAAGTATGCAACTCATGTGAAATTTACATCATGCGTTTGCGGCGATGAAATATGCAAATCATTAGCATTGCAGCGCAGACGCACATCATAGACGACCGTAGCGCCACTCGAAAGCGCTATATAAGGGGAGAACAGATTAGCGATTTGAAGTACGGTAATCGTTTTTTCGTGCGTTTTTTTGCGTAAGCTGTTTACCTATGCCTCGTGAAAGACATCGAGCGTCTTTTGACCAAGTTTCGGAATTCGACCGAGGAAGAATAGTAGCCTATAGGGATTGCGGATTATCCTTCAGAGAAATCGGTCAACGTGTTTGACGAAACCAAGCAACTGTGATGCGGATCTGTAATCGTTGGATGCAGGAGGGAACGACGGACCGACGGGGCCAATCGCACTCATCTCATTGCACCACTGCCCGTGATGATAGGCGGATTGTGCGTATGGCAGTGATGGATCGCGCAGCCACATCACGAACCATAGCACAACAGATTCAGTCTGCTACGCATCATTCGGTGTCCCTCATACCATTCGACGCCGTTTGCAGCAGAGTGGAATGTCCGCAAGGCGTCCATTGCTTCGTTTACCCCTGACTGGAAACCACAGGCGTTTGCGCCGTGAATGGTGCGAGGAACGGCGGACATGGACAACGGAATGGAACGACATTGTGTTTACTGACGAATCCCGCTTCTGCCTGCAACATCACGATGGTCGGATTCGAGTATGGAGGCACCGTGGTGAGAGGCTGCTGAACTGTTGCGTTATGCATCGCCACACTGGTCCTGCACCCGGTATCATGGTTTGGGGCGGTATCGGATTTTACTGCCGCACACCTCTAGTACGTATTGCCGGTACACTGAACAGCCAGCGCTACATCTCTGAGGTGTTGGAGACCGTGGTCCTCCCATACATTCAGCGATTGCCATCAGCCATATTCCAACAGGATAATGCGCGACCACACGTGGTTCAAGAGTTCTTCTTTGCCCATCAGATTGAATTGCTTCCATGGCCTGCTTGTTCTCCCGATCTATCGCCAATCGAAAACGTGTGGTCCATGCTTGCGCAACGACTGGCCCGGGATACACCACCCGCTGCTACACCAGATCAACTTTGGCAATATGTGGAAGCCGCATGGACTGCTGTACCCTAAGGAGACATCCCAAACCTCTTTGATTCTATGCCGAGGCGTGTGGCCGCGGTTATAGCCAACAATGGCGGCTACTCTAACTACTGATTTTGTCATCATCCACGCGTCACAAGAGGCTGTAATTTTGATCGTTTGATCTTTGTACAGCATGTTATCTGCCAAATAAATTTCGCTGTGATATCTCTGTTCCTTCTTGGTGTTGCATTTTGTGTGGCCAGCAGTGTATTATAAATAATTCATGATAAAATCAATTTTATGAACTGTAAAAGCAGCAACTACGAATACCTTTGAAAGTTATTTCTATCAAATTATTAATTTACCCTATATCCTACTACGCAAAACTAAAATTTTCCCTGAAATTTCGTGCATGCTGCCCTTCGGTTTTCGCTGGTGAACACTGGAAGTGGGTGATATACGGTTTTTATTATAGTTACAGAGCATGCGTGGAATTCGCCATATTCTACACACACTTCGAATTTTTTTTTTAATTATAGTATTTAGATTTCGGTGATGGTAATGAACATTAGCTTACTTTGTTTTAAAACACTGGCACAGGTAAAGGTGTAGATTTATAGATTGTTTCTAGAAAAGACTTTGCCTTTTCCTTAAAATTACATAATTTACTCAACGTTTGTTAATATAGTTGCAGCTTATTTCGTATGCGTCTATCTGAAAGTTCCAAATAAAATTTTGAATTAAACCACTATTGTTATTGCATTTAATTTGTCAATTTGTGAAATCGAAATTTTTCCATTTATAAAACTGAAGCAAACTTTCTATCGACATTTATAAAAATGAAAGTTTTTTTTTTTTTTTACTTCACTTTCAAAATCAGAATTACAAATTTAGAGCAATGTCAAATCTCTGTTTTGGTAAAAATATGTTTTGCATTACTCATACGTGAATTTAATTAGAAAAGTCACTTGCAATTTCGTCAATGATTTTACTTCCTGACGACGATACTAATATAATTTAGGGTTTTTCTAAACAGTTGTCATAATAACATATTTAGCGTTATAAAAGCAGTTTCTGTGGCGTGGTTGCACATGCTAATTTTTGTCAGAGAAAGATTTTCTTAGTTCAAACTTATGCACTTATCCTCAAAACAAAGAAAAACAGCTTCATAAAGAAAGCAATTTTGCATTTTTGTCACATTTATAAATTTATAAATTCGCAAAAATATAAAAGTAGATTTTATAGCAATTTATAAAGATGAAAGGGTTTCTTATAATTAACCTTCACTTTCAGTATTACTTAATTCGATATATAAAGCAAGTTTGCATAAATACATAGTTATATAAGAAAATCAATTATCTATACTAATAAAAGATAAAATTTCACTCTGTCAGCGTGCCTGTATGTGCGTGTCTGTGTGTGATGGCTAGCAAAATATACAAGACGTACGAGGCTTAATTTTTTTGTGAAGCTACCCAAAGTGTGTCCTAATGCACCTGATATTCAGAATTTTAAATTTCTGATAATTAGTACAGTTATTAATTAAACTCCGTAACTCACTCTCATTAAAACGACATCTATTTGATCTCCGGTCAAGGAAAGCACTTGCGCATGTGTACAAACTCATTTACGCATCGGGAGCTAGTGAAGAAAAGTTTTTCGACTTTATTTCTGTTTTTTGATTGTTTTGTTTTAATCCAAATCAGCCAAACCACTCTGTACAGTTTGTAAGAAACCAGTAACTTTGTTACAAAGGCTCTCTAGTGGTTTGAAGGTGAACATGGTATAAGACGTAACTCTAATATAGAGGCACTCTAATTGTCTGCGGTGCATTTTTAATTAGGAATTCACTGTTCCGCGAGTTAGTGGTAACCGTATGCAAATTTATTTGCTCAGTCGGCCAGAGTATAAATAGGGGAGCGAAAATAGGTTAAGCGGTTAGTTGTTAGAAAGTTTGTTAGTCAGTGCAGTTAGACGTTGGAGAGAGTGTGAGTAGGCGTAAATAGTTTTGGTGGGGATGTACGGCTGCAGCTTAGCCTGGTAACAAGAACAGATTTAGAATGAGATGAAATCTACACGTGGAATCGAAATGAACTCCGCCATCGCAGCTCAAGCACGCTCCGGAGAAATGAAGTTACGTGAGTTAACTTTTAAGCTTTATATTTAGTTAAGATTGTTTTATTGCTATCACGGAGTGAGGGCGAAATTTTTTCGATCTTGTCTGCCAACCCTTTGCCCGTTGTTGAATAAAATATCTATATTTAAAGCTTATAAGCTCCTCATGAACTCCCACCACTACAAATACGCCACAAGTTCAATTCAAAAAGACGTATTCCGAAAGATCGTACTCTGACATCTCCAATGCCGTAATGAATTCGAAAAAATATCGCAGTTAACTCTTTGAAAAAACATTTCAAAAAACGCCGTTTTTTCGAAAATGTTTTTCCCCCTTATTGTAACGCTTCTCCAGGACTCAACTTTAGAGGTACCGACAAATCAAATATATGCTTATAAAGCTGAAATCTTCTTCTAATCAATCATGTAATTGTTTTTTTTATATGAATTTTAACCTTTTCAAATGCACTGGCGAAATCGGGCCACTTTGCGCTTCACGGAGACGATATTTTTTCTTCGCTAAAATTAACTAACCGTCCTTATTTTAACAAAATATTTTTAGAGCATCTTAATAAAGCAGATTTGCATCACGTACAAAAGTTTTGAAACGTTCGGACGGGTAAAAATACTTTTTACAAAATAAAATGTGTGAAAATTTCGACGAAATCGGTAAAACTCTTACTGTTTTGCGGCAGTTTCGCTCGTTCGCTAGGTTCATTTGACGGTCCTTCATCAATGTCCCAGGCAAAGTTCGGTGGGCCACCTATTTACCATTAAACTAAAGTAAAACATGCTAAAAGTGAAAAAAAGTACGTTGAAAGGCTGATAAATTGCCTTTTAATAAACAGATCAAACATGTTTCGTGCGCACAAACGGCGACTTTATCAAGATCAATATTGATAAAAGAAGCTATTTTCGTAAAAATTTTAAAAATGAACTTGGTAAACAAAAATCATCAGATCACAAGTATAATCAAAGCAGATGCACTAACAAAAATGATCATCTGTGAACTTGAATTACTTTATCCTAGTCTCGGATATTGTACATGTAACTCAGATTAAAAGGTGCCTTTATTATAAAATATGACCCTTTTTTCTTCATTTTTAGCATGTTAGAACTTTAGTTTCAATACATAATGTCAGTTATATTGTTAGGTAATTATTGTAGCCATTCATATGCATTGTTATTTATAAAGTGGTTTACAGTTTTGTCTCTTGACGACATTATTAACACTTTCACGATTTCTCAAAGCAGTTATCATAACACATTTACAATAGCATTAGAAAATAAGTTATTGTGGCGTGATTTTACGTTCTAATTATTTTTGCTCAATGTTTCTTTTTTATTAAATGCTGCAATTATTTTGTTATAATAAATAATTCATAAATAAAATCAATTTTATGAACTCAAAATGCAGCAACTACGAACTCCTTTGAAAATTATTTTTATCCAATTATTAAGTTATCCTCGATATCATACTACGGAAAACGGAAATTTGCCGTGACAAATTACAAGTCACGAAGGGCTGCAGCTGCGAATCCACATATCACTTTCATCTGGAAAAAAAGTAAAGAATAACCCTGACGAAGAAAAAGCACGCCACTGTAAATTACCAGCACATTGGATTAACTGCACTTATCGCTTTTAACGGCAAACGTGATTAGATAATTGACAAAAATACCAAAGAGAGCCATTAACATCCTAAGGATATTTTTGAACCATCACCGGTAAAGTTAAAAAAGAGAAGCATCTTGATTACCAAAGGAGTTAGAAATTTAGGGTTATTTTTATTAAAGCTGATTCAAAATTTAGAGCCTGACAATGAGAAAATTCATTTTTAACATTTTCGGATATGTTAGTTGTTCTTTCTTGTGAAAACTAGTGGAATTTAAAGGGAGAAGTGTAACTATACTCCCTCCTTTTCTTCTGTTCATCATAAACAGACATCTGTTTTGAAAAGAATTTTCAGATCAGAGCGAGAAGATTAAATGGTCTCTAAAATTTTATTTGCATATTAGATGAAGCCCCATGAAATATGACGAGTGAAAAATAAAGGTCGTTAAATTGAAAATTTTCTCTCTTGTATTTACTAAAACGTTTTAGAAAGTATTATAACAATATTATTAGAAAGGCAGAGCTAAAAATTCATAACTTATTTAGAACTCATTTGCTTAAAAAGTGCTGAAAAAAAATTTTTCATTAGATTTTGGCGTAAAGATTTTTTTAATCATGTACCACTATAAAAGTTGGCTACACACAAGATGAGTCAACAATAATAAGTTTAAAAACATTTGCATGTAACATATTAAAAAACATATAGAAAAAACTTAAGCAAAATTAAGCTTGAAATAATCTGATAAAACCATAGCTATGTTTACAAAATTCTCATTCACTCGTTTGTCGAAAATTTTGCTCCGATGATCAATTTATAGATTCAACAAATGTTTGTTCTAAAGTTTGGTGCTGTAGACAGGGGTTTATAATTAATATTAAAACAATAATTTTACATATCCTGTTATGTTATTAGACAAGATCCTAGAGCATGTTCTTTATTACGTATGCATACGTCTTTGTCTTTCCTTCATACCGCCACTGTCAAAGAAAATGTGTGACCAGCGTATTACCAATAGTCCTGCTCGAGCTACTGACGTCATTCAGCGTCCTCTACTGATGTCCCACTAGAATGCAAATGCATTAAACTCTACTTTGGATGGCCCAAAAAAAATAAGGAAAATAAGTAAAATTATTTATACCTGTAAATATGGCCTGGATTATCAATACCGTGTGTGGTCTTATCTAGTACCATTTTCACGTGAAAAAATTAATGATGGCATTTCTAAAAACTGCATTATAGATCATACAACTGTAGAATATTCTTATTTGTTTAGATAATGGCTTCGCTGAAGCCGAAACATGTAAACAGCTTAGTAAAACCTTTTAACACTTCCCAACATAGTTTAAAATTGTTTATGAATTTAGTTTGTCTGTCTGTCCGTGCTCCGACTCGATTAAAATTAGTCGGATTGCCATGGCATTAATGTATGATATTGAGACTTACTATGGCATGGTCCGTATTGAAAAGGAAATGTTTAGCGTTTATCGTTCACTTATAGGGACATACAAAAGAATTCCTTTACATTATGGCCTATGGGGAAAAATCATTTGCGGAGGTTTTTAAGGAGGTTTCACAAATTAAAACACATTGAAATTTATATATATCTCTCTGAAGTGCTCTACAATATTCTTACTATAGAATGTGGTATGCATAAAATTCATCGTTCATTTACACGGACACTCAAAATAATTTTATTACATTACAGTCTATGGGGAAAATCGCTTGCGGTCTATTTTATTAATGTTACGCTATTCCAAACATATTGAAATTGATATATCGCGCCCTTGCTTCAAAAGTGACACAACTCAAAAATCGGGTTTTTTGAGTTATGGCTGCCATTCTACTTAGTTTTCACGCATCTACCAATCACCTAAAGTACAAGATAGTGGACTTAAAATTCAGCCACCAGGTAGCAGTTGTGTTTGCAAGATAGCCATAGATCCTCTCACAGCCCGGAAACAGTTTTTCGTATTTCCTGATAAACGAAGTTTTTTGAGTTATGCCACTTTTGAAGAAAGAGTGCGATGCATCTCTGAGGTGCGCTGCAAAATGCTTACTATAGAATATGCTGTGCATAGCGTTCATCGTTCATATACAGACAGACACAAATAATTCAAATGTATTAAAAATAACTGCTGGAAGTGCATTTTCCATTATGGTATGCAATTTTAAATTTAACATTTTTTGTCAATATTGCATTACATAGTATTTATAAATTCTATAGATTATAATCAGGGCTGAGCAAAACATCTGAAGTAGAAGTGCGTTTTATGATGGAAATTAATGAAAGGGCCTTTTCAAGTGTGCTATGGTTTTCCTAACTGAATTAAATTTTTTGCATACTATATATCATATGATAAATCTATAGATCATATACAGGGCTGCACACAAAATTCAAAAGGATTTCCGACTATTGGTGGTAATTGCTGAAATTGTGTTTTAAAATGTGTTATGTCTTATACAAATTGTTTATTTAGACACCATATTTCACCTTATTGAACTGTGAATTTTTTTTTTTTTTTTTTTTTTTTTTTTTTTTTTGTAGTCAGAATATGTTGGAAAGTGTTTAATAATGTATGCTTGACGTATGATTTTACGTTCTTGTTCACTATTTTTATAGTTTTTATTGAATACATTTTAACAATTATTTAGGTATATTAAGTCCGGTTGTTGTTGTAATTTGCTATATAAAAATCATTAAATTAAACATAGTTCCTTATAAGAATATTTTTAAAGTCTACAAATCCCTGAACGCTTACAATTATAATACTTACAATAACATGATACATTTTTAAAGAGCTATCAAATGTTACAGATCATTTGAAACATAATTTCCAAACTGCTGTACTGAATTCTTGTATTATCAAAACAATTAAATCTTTATTTTCATCTGAAATATTTCTGCGTTTAAAGTTTAAAAAAGCAGTTCGTTTCTGAACCAATTCTCAAATAATACATGTCTTCACCTTCAACATGAAAAAATGAAAAAATCTGCGATACTTAAAGTTGTTTCATTTTTATTTCAAAAACATTATTGATGAAGAACCATAATTTATTTTCTAGTCTTCACGTTCTTCTCTTTTTCTTTCTTCTTTATAAGAAAGTGAATTTTAAATTTTTTGAATAATCTGAAGTGAACAAATGAAAATGTTTTATTTTCTTTGTTCGAAATGTATTTGTTGAGCGAAGTAATAAACATTTGTGTATGGTCCAAGCCTGGAGGAAATTTAAAGGAAATTTCTTCTTGTATGAAAAGAAAAAGTAACTGTAGATTGGGAAAAAATAAGTCTTCTAAAGTAATATCTTATTATGTATAAAGTAGAAAAGAATTTTTGAAATTTACCGCATTCAAGTTTGGTAGACTTCATGAACATTTTTGTCTTATTTACTCCAGTAAGAATAACATTCATTTTTTTTTTGCCAATTAATTAAAGCACTTTGATATTTTCCCAAAATGTTACATTACTACTGCACACTCCCTCGAAATTAACCCCACTCGAGACGTGACTAGTCACCCCTTTGGTGCAAACGGTTAAAGATTAGAAACTTAGAGAACGGGTTAAACGTTTTAATCACCAAATTGTCTCAGAATAAAGCGCAAAATGTCCGTTTGACTGACAAATATGTCTTGTTATAATTTATGTTTTTTTTAAAAAAAAAGGGGGTGGGGGAAACCTAGAGGACGTTTTTATACTGAAATTGTACCAAATTCTTAATTTTTCAGCGCGAGCAGCAAATTTTTTACAGCGTATTTGGTTTTGAGGTAAATTTTACTTTACAGTATCAAATAGGAAGTCATTCGATCAATTGGTTTGAGAATTGTAAAAGTTTAAAGTTTGGAACTCCTAACATTAAATTTATTTTTAATCGTTGCAAAGAAGATAACAATACTAGTAATATTTAAAACATAACTCAAACTATTTACCTACATTAACTGTTATTTTGGATTCGCATATTTACTAAAACTTCTATAAATCGATATCAATGTTTAAAAAAAATCACAATTCATATATTTATCAAAAATTAATTTCGAAAATATACATATTTTGTAAAATCAAAATATGCGGTCGAAATTCGATGCACGTGTTAAAAATTTATTTGATACTTTTTCAGTGTGAAGACGACCCTAAGCTTGAGTTGGTTGGTCATGGCTTCCTTGGGAAAGTCTGCTTCTGCAAATCGTGCCGTTGTAATAGCTTTAGCCAATGTGCACTGCACATTGAGACGCAGGTGTTGTAACACTGGTCGGAAAAAACTGCCCGAGGCAGGTTGAGCGCATATTGCAACTTAGTTTTCCGTTACTTTTGTTGACATTGTCCAGGAAATTCGTCACGTTTATTTACAAATATTTTAATTTGATTTAGCAGATCGATTTAAGTTCAAAATCAGATTATGTTACTAAAATTAATACAGGCTAAATTCATAATTAGGGTTTTAATTTGCATTTAAAAGGATGTTCGCTAATAATAGTTTCATATAATATTAATAGTGTTATAATAGTTCTATTATTTGCTTAGTAATCGTAGTATTCCTACGTTAACTTTAAACAGTTTACCGCGTTTTCATAGTTTTCTTTCACTTAAAATGTTATTTATGCACTTAAAATGTTATTTATGCACTTAAATGTTATTATGCACTTTTGTACAGCATTTACTTATTTTTGTTTATAAAAAAAAAAAAAAAGATTCCAATGATATTTAGAAAGAATTGGATTTAAAATGACATTTTTAAATGTAAGTAAAATGTTTTGTAAATTGCAGAAAGAATCGTTAAAAAAAAAAAAAAGAGTGAATTTACACTAATTTATTACGGAAAAGAACATTTCTACAAAAACACAAATAAAACCACATATTAAAATAAATATTACTAATTATGAATTATATGATTCGAAATAATTAAGCGTACTAATTTGATACCTTTAATAGAATTATTCCAAAGATCTTGCTTTGAAGTATCAAATTTGTTCTACGAAAGCAAAATTAACCATGTGACAGACTCACTCTCGAAACTGCGTTTCAAGTAAGAAGTGATAAGCAGGAGCTGCCTCGGAAAAATTGCGCGTGTGTCAAGTCACTATGCGCTCTTTCGTTCATTTCAATGATCTACAAAATCGCAGGATGTGAAAGCTTTCCCTGCGCGTGTCGGCTGCATCTCAATGTGCGCGCCTTAGTATCTAAAATGCCTATTTCTCTGCTTTTACTTAGGCTTTAATTTATGTAAATTTGATCAATCGTCATGAAATTTTAATATCGTGTTACGTACACAGTACCACTTTACTTTTTTAAAATATTCGTCGTATCGCGTATATTTTTTTTTACAAGGGCACCTCAAAAATTTTAACATATCGTCGTCTAATGCGTCACAAAATAGCGATATTGGACGTAAAGAGATTTAAAATAAATCTAGATTAGAGTCCTGCATAATGTCCTATGTAACCCGACCGACCCGGGAGTCGTGTTGGGTGCAGTTGCCAATATACTTCTCCGTTGACTACCTTTTTTTAACACAAATTGAAAGAGGACATAGTTTCCAGTAGGATGGTTAAATTTTTTTTAGACGTTTTGGAGATTAAAGTGTTCTCTTTTTAGGTAGCTTTCGTATGAAATACTACCTATTGCGATCTCCTCTATGTTGGAATTTCCGAAAATTTTTTGCAAATCTACACCGATCATGAGTTCTAGAACCCAAAATCACCCCCAGTAAAAAACTTTATGTATATCTACCACTTTTTTATGGACACGATAACTTCCACAATTCTGCACTAATCTCTTCCAAACTGATACATAAAATCGAGGGGCATAAAATCTCAGTCAAGTCGTTAATGGGCAAAATCGAACCAAGGGGGTGGAAATGGGGAGGCGTTTTGTGAAAACCAAAAAACCTCATAACTTCTTAATTATAATACATATCGAATCAGTTTAAAGTTATTATTACTTCTAAAAAAGGGTAAAAAATTTACGTATAACAGATTTTTGATAAAATGAAAAATGGGTTCAAGGGACAGAAAAAAAATAGGGTTTTTGAGAGAAAAAAATTCAGAACTTCATCAATTCTCAAGATATCAAATCCAATTAAATTTATTATAAATATGATTAATATTATCTACAACTTTTATTTTGACAAGTTTTTCATAGGACCAATTCGTACTGCAAATAAATTAAAAACTAAAACAAATAGGGGAGGTTGCAGAAAAAAAAATCCATAACTTCGTCGATTCCCACGATATAAAATCCGCATGAATTTGTTATATATCTTCTTAATATAATCTACAGCTTTTATATTGACAAGTTTTTGATAGTATCAATTCATACAGCAAAAACAAATTAAAAATACATAGCAGAAAAAATCATCGTATTAAGGATGTACTCAAATCCAAATTGCTTATTTTCTGACTCATTTTTAAATTCATTTTTGCTCCCAAACGCATCCAATTGGTAGGTTTTCGATTCAAAAAATTATATAATGTACCGTAATGGTCCATTTTTTGATTGAGTTAGAATATACTTCAGAAAACGATGTCAAAGTGGGCATTTTGAACCAAATTTCCGAAGCGATTGTTTTGGAAACGAAAAAATATTGCCCTACTGAGAAAATATTTGTTTATAAATCAAGTTCTAATTAATTGAACAAAAAAACAGGTCGCTCATAAATATCCTCAAAAATCACGTCAGCAGGTTTCATGTTTTTTCTTTTAAAAATGAATCTGAAAATGTGTCAGAAAATTTCGCGTTGTTGAGCATGTAAAAGTATTTTTTTTTTTAAATACCGCATTAACATGAGTCTTATAAAACCAGTTCTTATAGAAAAATAAAATTAAAAACTTGTCAAAAGCGGCCGGATAAAATTGTTAAACTGGGTTTATCTCTAATTATGATTTAATTTTTGCTGTTGAAATTAGTACTTAACTTCGAAATCTATCTGCGCCTGTAGGCCGAGCCGGCAAGGATTTTTTTTTTCTTTTTTTTTTTTTTTTCCGACTGCGCAGAAACTGTGTAACTCTTTTAGAAATTATCAAAGCACTTTCATTATTCGGAAAAAATTTAACATTATACTTGTTAGAATAAATAAAACAAAAATATTCATGAAGTCTATCAAGCTGAAGGGTAAAATTAGAAAAACAACTCTTTTCTCCTTTATACATAAAAAGATGATATTTTACAAGACTTATTTATCCACTTTGAAGTTTAGTTTTTTTCATTTCAAACAAAAAGAGATCTTCTCTAAATTTTTCCCAGGTCTTAGTTAACCTAATAAAAGCTGACGTTGTGTTTTTTCCCCATTATACTTGTGATTTTTTTTCATTTTATTGTGAATATTTTTTGCAACACATCACATATTGTATATTATTATCACATTATCATCACATATTGTATATATGACAATTATTATCACATATTGTATATATTGCTCGCATTTTTTTTTTATTTGTTAATTGATTCGAGTTGTAAAAAAATACAAAAATGAATGAAATAGTACGAAATGTTTTGAAATTTTTTATTGATAAATTTCGGATTATGTTCATAGATACACTATAAAGAATGAAATAAAATTCAGCAACTGAAGATACAGATACTGTAGCAGTCAAACTTCTAACTAATATGTAGTGTTGTGTGTAGTATATATGTATGTAATGCACAGTCGTGGGGAAAAAAAGTAAACATCCCCTACTGACTCTGCAACAAATTATTGTAGAAGAAAGTTACTGGTACCAAACGATTGGAAATAAAGTCTAAATTTAACTCATGCATATAAAATCTGCTTAGGCGGTCATCTACATATTAAAACGAACCCAAACTTTCTTTTTTGCAATAGCAATGCCAAAGGTAGACACCATAAATAAATTCTACACCTTTGAATTAGCCTAAAAACAATTTATCATGAAATTCATACGGTTAGTTTCAGAGAAATAAATTATTTTAAAATGAGCCTATTTTAGAGGATGTATCAAAATTGAAATTCTGTAGTTGATTGTTCAAATACTGTCACTTCTATTAATGTATTATTTTTTGCCAATATGATCATTTCACTCGCTTAATATGTTTCAACTTTTTCCAGACCAAATGTTGCACTAAAATGAGTAATATATATTTCTTAAATTATGTTTTTCTGCACTTCATAGACCATCATTTTGACGTTTTTTAATCATAATTCGAAAACTACTCGGAAGAAAAATTTGAAATTGAGAGTTCGAATAAAGCAGGACATAATAAATATAAATCTATCAAAAAAATTGTAGGTTGCAATTCACATTTCTTTCGAATATTAATTTCATAATTCATAATTCATACTATAAAATTTTTAAATCACAAATTCAGTATAATGTTTGGGTTTTTCAGTATTATACTCACACAAAAAAATTGTCACATTAGGATTATAATTTCAGGAGACGTTAATAAAAATATAATTTAGCATTAGACGGTCTAAATTTTGAATGTTTATAATTGAATAACTTACCATCCGAATGACTTGGAATTGCGTTTATGGGCATAGTTTGAACCGAAGATTTAAAATATATTGTTAAAATTGGGTGTTGTTTTTGAAAAAAAAAAACAAAGTTTGATCTGATTTTGATTTGTAGAAATGATTTGATTTGTTGAATGAAGGAACTTTCTCCTACTATGATTTGTTGCAGAGTTAATAGGGGGTATTTACTTTTTTTTCCCACGACTGTACCTCTACATAGTAAATGCTTCAAATATTTTCATATGACAAAAATGTAGTTGATTCGTACTGATGTTGCATTTTCGCAACGTGTCATATCTCCTATTTAAAAAAAAATGTAATATCGCTTTTTTTCTCTTAATTTGTCATTAATATGTATAAAATAAAATATTATTTCATTTGTGTCAAGTATAAGAAGATGGGGTCCTTAGTGAGTTATTAAATTTCGTGTACAGTTATGATAAAAATTGTCCCTTTTTTCATTAATAGATACCTGTGCGTTGTCTTAACCAGTATGAAAGGTCAAACTAGCTGATAAAGTTGTGCCGAAGGTCATCCAGGTTTTTTACTTTCCTCTATCTTTACAAGAAGAAAGTATTGGTTTCATGAAAATTTTCGAATTCCAGTTTTCGACGGATTTACACGTTTTATGGGTCAGAGATTCCAAAAAATATGTTTTTACAAAATGCCTGTCTGTGAGTCTGTCTGTCTGTTTGACCGTCTGTCTGTCTGTCTGTCTCTATGTATGTAACACAAATTTTGTGGGCGCTCTATCTCACGAACTAATGCACGGAATTTAATAAAATTTATATTCAGGTAGCGCCTAATTTAGATTGGTGCTGATTAGTTTTTGGTGTAAATCTCCTTGCAGGTGGCGCTGCTATGTAGCATTTTGCAGGATTTCCGCAAAAGCTCTATCTCAAGAACTGATGCACGGATTTTTATAAAACTTCAGATTCCGTTAGTCCGTGACATGAATGGATGCTGTTTTACATTTTGGTGTAAATCGCCCAACAGGTGGCGCTGCTATGCTGCATTTTGCAGGATTTACACTATTTTCGCAGTAGCTCTATCTCAAGAACTAATGCACACATTTTCATCAAACTTCGGATTTAGTTAGTCCTTCATATGAAATGATGCTGACTACGTGTTGGTGTAAATCGCCCAATAGGTGGCGCTGCTGTGCTTCATTTTGAACTATTTCTTCAATAGCTCTATCTCAAGAACTAATGCACGAATTTTCCTCAAACTTCAGATTTAAGTATAACTTAATTAATATTGCTGCTGATTATGTGTTGTTGCAAATCGCTCAACAGGTGGCGCTTCTATGCTGCATTTGTCATAATTTGCGCAATACCTCTGTCTCAAGAACTAATGCACGAATTTTCCTCAAACTTCATATTCAGTTAGACGTTGACATAAGTTGGTGATAATTAGGTTCTGGTGTAAATAACCCAATAGGTGGCGCTGCTATGCTGCATTTTGCTGGATTTACACGATTTCAGTGACAGTCATACCTCGAGAACTAATGCACGGAATTTCATATTTTTAGAATTCTCATGATGAACACAGATTGCCATTTAATTTGGCACTGAGATAGTGAATTTTGAAGTATTGACATGTATGAGATAGAAGAAAGTTTTGTGATGGCCACAACATGCTAGTTTTTCTTTTTATTCATCAACCTTTTTTAGCTGTTGGACTACGAAAATGAAAAACTTTATGTTTTAAAATCTTAAAGTAAATTTAAATATTTTTACAGCGTAACAGTACAGCGCGATCAATTCACTAAAAATTCAACTCTTTTTAAAATTACTGTAAATTGTAGCAGATGCCTTACAAACAGACACACGCACATACACCGTTTTTTTTTATATATATATATGTATTATAGACAACTAATTATTCAAATTCATAATACATATAAGTCTTAACCCTTTCCGGCGCGGAGTAAATCTGTTTGTAGAATGATGAAATGATGGACTAACACCAGAATTCACAAACGAATTTATTAGAAAATAAAAACTTGCATATTTTCCCGTACTTTATAAAAGGAAAATTTTAATTAAATATTCTTGGTGCCGTTTGTCAGTTTTGGAATTAAAATTAGGTGTCTTTTTTTTGTGGACACCGCCCACTAAAGACCTAAGATCGTAAAAATTGATAGACAGATAAATCATTTTAAAAATATTATCTATGATTGCCATTTAACTTTTAAAATAATTTGAAATATAAAAGAAAATGCAAGAAAAGTTTTTTAAATACAAAAATAAAATTCTTAGAAAGTTGCCAAATGATTTAAAAGTGGCAAAATGAAAACGTTTAATACAATATTTTGTAAATTTGCAATATCTTTTAAAAACTGACGTGTTAACAATAAGAATGATTTTAAACATATTTAGAACGTGTAACATATTTACTAAATCATATGTATTGTTTCTTATGTTAATATCCCTTTTCTGTGTACATACAAAACACAAAACGATGATTGTTTTATCATACGATATGTTTTCAGATAGGTTTTTGACACAATGCACTCTGATTTCGTTAAAACACGTTGTTTCATTAAAAAATACAGTTAATTAAAATTAATAAATAAAAGTATCAGTAAATGATATCAAAGACTGCAGGACGAAAGCATCGCGCGGATCCATTGGTGTTTGATGTATTCTATTTATTTATAAAAGAATCCTTAAAATATAATTGAAATTTGAGTTACTGATAGTATTAATAAATTATATTTTAGTTAATAGAGCACAATAATCTCTCAGGAATGAGAGCGCCCCGACCCAAATGACCGATTACTACCACTAAATTTTAATAGTATTCGTTGCTTTATTAAATGTCAGAAATTCTGTCATTAAATATATCGAGCAATACTATTAAATTTTAGTGGTAGTAATCGGTCATTTGGGTCGGAGCACTCTCATCCCTGATCTCTGTATCTCATGTTACAATAATCTCTGACCGACCCCTAACGAAGGAGGTTATACAGTCCATCTGTATCGTTTTTCTTTTCTTTTTTTTTCTGCATATGTCTACGCATAAAGTTTGAACGGATGCTCTGTATTTCATACTTTTTACCCGTTGGAAAGTCTGCTTTTGTGGATGGTGCCGTTTTAATAGCTTTAAGATCTCAAAATAATATGCATGTCTTGTCTATCTATCTGTTTTTTAATCTTTTTTACTTATTCTTTAACTTACGTAAAAATTGATTAATCGCCACGAAATTTTAATATGATGTTAAAGTAATCAGTACTACTTTACATTTTTAAAATAGTCGTCGTATCGTGTAGAATTTTTATTACAGGAATACCTCAAAAAATTTAATATATCGTCGTCTAATGTGCCTCAAAATAAGCAATATAAGCAACTAAGAGATTTAAAATAAATGTGGATAAGAGTACTAGGTCAGATAAACCGATTGATCTGCGTGTCGCGTCGGGTCAGACTGGAAATATACTTTTTCGTTGCGGCCCAGTTTCAGGCTAAATTTTGACTATTGCTGTAAACCTCTTTTTTTCAACACAAAATTCACAATTTGTTTCAGATAATACATTTGAATATATATGAATGTGTAGTCATTTTTTTTAAGTAAAAGATAAAATTGATATTAGAGATTTAATTACAGAGTGTTTTTTTTTTTTTTTTTTTTTTTTTTATAGTTGCATTAAAATATTAGGTTGTAACGAAAGTTTTCCGCCAAATCACCATTACATAATGCTAATTCTAATACATATAATTAACTGTAATTTTATATATAACCACCATTCCGCCAAAACTTCACAGTGTCATATGATACCACACAAGTACCTAAAGCTGTATACTTTATTTGGTGACATTCTGTCGCTGACTTTTTGCAAGAGAACTGGAAGTAAATGATGGTTCTAATCTGGTAGTATGATAGTTCCATTTTAGACACCTTGTACTTAATGATAACGATATTTTTTTACACAACACAGTGTTATAAAGCAAGTCTATTTCTTTCAAATGTCAAAAATCGTTTGACAAAATATGAGCAAACACGTCAACGCGAACTGTTTGCACAGACCGTAGTAGCTGTGGCGGGAAATTTTCGTTACAGCCTGATATTAATTAATTTCTGTTATTTCTTCTTTCGGGTTGACCTCAGACAAAATTTTCGGATTCATGCAGGACTGCAGTGTAAATAACACTAGAAGGTTGCCACAAAAACACAAACATAGAAAACAATCACTTGAAGTAGGTTTAATTTTCATTTTAATTTAATTTAATTTTTATCTTTTATTTTGTTGTTGTTGTTGTTAATTGTTGCTTGTTTATATAAATCTTCATGATAGAGTTGTCTTAAAAAATTTACACGATAGTAAATTGAATGAATTTTAATCAATACTCTAATTTTAAATAAATTTCTAAAAATAAATAAAGAGAAATTACATGCACATTATAAGATGTTTGACACTACACTAAAATATTTGCTCGTAAAATTAAACATATTCTCAAGCAAAAAATAAAGGAATATAGAGACCGTTTAATAAAAGTTATCTCATAGTCATTTAGCTGTAAAAATAATGTGCATACTAAAAAAATATTTATAGAAGTAGTTTTAAATGCAGATATACAAGTCAGAATAAAAATCCCCATAAAATGTATGAAAAGAAAGCCATTAAATTCGGATAGAGGATTTTTTTTTCACTCTTTTTAAAATATTTCTATTCTAGTAACGAGCAGCTGAAATGTTTTTTTAAATAAAATTTTGTTCATAAAGAGTAAAAATTTATTTTTAAAAAGCAGATACAGTATTAGAAATATTTTAAAAGGACGTCCGTGTTTCAGTAATGTATCTTTCTTTTTTTATATTTATAAACAGTAGACGTGCGTGAGAAGGGAGCTAAAAAAAATTTATTCGTGTAAAATGTATTTCTTTTAATATTTTAGGTCTTAAAATAAGCAATACACTGGTATGAAAAAAAATTATGTCGTTATCCTTGATACAAAAAAATTACATAAAAACTATTTTTACTTTTATTATGTAAAATAAAGATAAAAAAAATACGCTTTTTGAAAAAGAGTGAATATTGGATAAACTATTTTGAATCCAGTATCCTAAGGATAACAGCCTAAACCTCAGAAGAACGTCAAAACTCTGTTTCACATAATTAAAGTGTGAATTTTTTTAAAAGTCAAATGACGTGACAACGGAAGGTCAAACCGAGAACTTCATTTTCCAAAATACTCTAGCTTTCGAATATAAGAGTAACTAACCTTCTCTGAAATAAATTCGAGGCGAACCTTACTTCAGAATTATTATACAATAATAATTTGATAATTTCGGTCAATTTCTGCTTTATCCGAGTATTTTTCGTTTAATTTTATTTGAATACCAGCTTAAAATACAAAGCAGTACATTTTGAAGTTCCATTTCGCAGCTTCCAAAAGAGGTTAGCTTGACGCAGACATATACAAAATTTTAAAAATTATTTCCATAGAAAATATTTTCCTTTCTTACATATTATGTAAGAATTATATTTCGCTTATAGTGCTAATAAACTCTATATATCTTTGAATTACTGTAAAAAAGGGTAATAAGTATTAGATATAATTAATTTGCTAATAATAAATTTAAAACTTAATAATCTTATTTCTTGTTTACTTTGACACCTTGATTTTTCGCAGATTCTTCAAGTATATTAGAGCAGGATTTTTTCTTTTAACAAAACATCTAATTTCCAGTCTCTTTTATTTCTGTTGTACATTTAAATCTATAACATTATTAATATACTTACATTTTAGCTGCTGCACGGGTGAAAATGGAAGGATTTTTCTTCAAGAGATGCTCTGCTTTGCGAATGATTTCTGGTGTAGATTTAGATTGTGTGCGACTTTCAAACTTTTTAACCGACTGCCAAGTAGGGTTATGTATTTCACGCGAATCTGGGTATGTGGATTTCTTTATGCCCTCGAAACATCCCAACGGTTAGATGGATTTTAATGAATGACATCTCTATCGATTCGTCTTAACCGTCCGATGGTTATAGGCTACGTTTTGCTGTTATAAATTCAAAATGGAGGCCGTAAAATGAAAAAGGGCGGTAGAGGCGAAAAAAAAATTTACATACCCTATTGAGTGGCATATAATTGAATAGGTCTTTCAAATTGAAGACGTTGTTTCATTGGCTATTTTATAGTCAAAAGCTCCGTTTAAATATTATACAACCTAGAAGTTGTGTAGGTAGGATCTATAGCTTTACTGCAACTCTAACCTTCATAGACATCTATAGGCCTCATCAAAACAGTGTTTATAGATAGGAACTAACAATTAAACACAACTTAAAAGTCATCAATACAAGTAAATAAAAAAATAGGTAAGTAATGCAAAAAATAGTTTCACATTGATGATAAATAATTAATTAGTTCGCTTTTTACGCAGCCGGGTTTTTGATTTTTTAAATTTGGTCTTTACTTGTTTAGTCCTGCTGTTTTAAGTTTTCATATCTCTTAAACGTTTTATAACTCGCTACTTTTCTTTTTCCTTCATTTTTAAAGGGGTTAATAATCGTTGTTTTATCTCTCCCAGAATTGGGCAATACGTTTTGCAAATGCTCGATTTTCTTTTCTGCTGGTGTTTTAAAACAAAGGGAAAACACAAAAACAATGTTTTTTACAAATAACAAATAGTTGAATTACCTGTTAAAAACAGCAATTAATATTAATTCATTTGGTAATAAGAAAACCCAACTGCTTGTTCAAACCTTAGTACAAGTATTCTTACTTGTAGAATTACTGAATTTGTATTTATTTTGCTATTTTAGAATGACCCTGTACTTTAAAGTCATTTATCAAAGCCTTTAAACTGCATTATCATATCCTAGTACTACTTTTAAAAAAATTTCGCTTTTTGCTTGATATTTAAAAAATAGTTAAATGGAATAATAAAATAATAAGCAGAACTTTTAATACTATAAAACAAATCATTTGTTTTCAAAATCAATAATTTAAACTTCTTCAAAACTTGCACTTATTCGATATTGGTATTTCCAAAATAATTATACAAATCAATTAGTTTCTAAAGTAATTAAAGGTCATTTCGTTGGTTTAAAAAAATCGTTCGTTTTAAGAAATAGTAATTTAAACTGTTCTGCATCTATCAAAACTTTCAAGTATTGAGGTCTTGTTTAACTATCGAAATTTTTAAAATAAAAAAAGTGCTTTTAACGTTATAAAAGGATTCATATATTTAATTATTTTACAAATGCCAATAAATAAATGCAAGGTTCTTTAATAAAGAAATATCTTCCCAAAATTCATCTTCAAACTTAATTACTCAGTTTGCCCACACACACACACACACACAAAAAAAAAAATGATATTTTTAATAAGTTAAAAAGCTAAGTTACATATTTAAAAGAAAAAAAAAATTATACCCAAGAAAAATGTTATAGAAAAATATAATCGAATACAATCATAACACAAAACGCAATATTTCACCTTGATTGAAACATAAAATATGTAATATAAACTTTAAAAATTTCATTGTTTTACCTTAAAGGCAACTAAAATAATAAAAGTGAGAGATAAAAACTTCTTAGTACTTTCAGGCTTTACCAAGCGCTTCATCAGAGAATATTATAATAACTAATTGTTGTTTATTTATACAAATACCTCACTTTGTTTTGAAATTGAAAGAGCCAATAATTATTAGAGTTGAGTTGAAAGTGACGTATGAGAACAGAGTGATGTAATAAAATAAATGGAAATGCAGTTAATAATAATATATATTTTCTCTAAGTTCAATCCAATAAACTGCTACTTCTACTTTCAACTCTAATAATTATTGGCTCTCACAATTTCAAAACGAAGTGTCGTATTAGTATAAATAATCAACAATTATTATAATATTCTCTGATGAAGGGCTTTGTAAAGCCTGAAAGTACTAAGAAGTTTTTAAATAAAATGTATATTTATATTTACTTGTAACATATCTTTATGTATATATTTACTTGTAACATATCTTTTATTATTTTAGTCACCTTTTAAGTAAATTTACATAAATAAAAATTACATATTTTATCATATAATCGTTTTTAATCTCTTCGAAATCATAAATACAATAGAAACTCAATTGAAGTATAATTTTATTAATAAATTGGTTTTCATGCATAACCTAACAAAACAGCCGTTTATAATAGAATTAATAAAACGTTGATGAAGAAAGAAACAAAGAAAAATCGCTGTCTGTAAGTAGAGTCCATTAACTACAAGAAAAGATGTTTTATTATTTTAATTCTTGTGTGTGCAAACTATAAAATATATGCGTTATATATTTACAGAGAAATAATTTTTAAGTAACGTAATCCCGTAATAATTCAAAATTCTTAATGCCGAAGAATTCTGATTAGGAATTATAACAGAGGGAAATTTTCTCTGATAGTGTTGCAGCCGTTATGTATAAAATCAAGTTATAAATGTCATTTACAAAGATCCATGTGGATGAAAACAAAGCTGTTAAGACGAAAACTGATTTCATAATAGCATGTTTTGCCATATTAGTCTTTTTCCACTAAGTCGAATGTTAAACTTGTACCGTATCACACGGTAACAAAGTTAACCCTTCTATGTATGGTGCTTATTATACCGCGTCCCAAAAGTTTAGACAATCAGTAAAATTTCCATTAACATAAATAATAATAAGGTACAACTAAAATTCGTGCGATAGGTAATAAATAAAAGCAGTTTTGCTATAAATGCATATAAATTATGATCAAAGGTTTGAAATTATAAAATATACATAAAATTATATAAAAATGGGCTATCCCAAAAGTATAGACACATGTAATTTTTTTTTTTTTTTTTTTTTGGTTTTACATTTATAAAAGTAACAAAAAACTCACTTTTAATATTTAATTGTATTGCCATGACACATTATAACATCAAATACACTTTCTTCCATAGAATTAACTAAGCATTGCATTTCAGAAGGAGGTATTTCATACCACGCTTTGTCAATTGCAATTTTTAAGTCATTTTCACATATATATTGCTTTCCATTTTCATATATTTTAAGAGATAAGATCCCCCATATGTTCTTCATGAGATTCAAATGTGGACTAAGTGCTGGCCAGTCTAATAGTGTGACATTGTTTTGCCTAAACCATGCTTTTGATGATGTTGAGGTATGTATGGATTCCCCATACTGTTGGAAAACACAGTCCGGTCCTGCAAGCAAATCCAAATTACGTGATGACAGAATGTTATTTAAAATGGCTTCAGTTGATAGTTTATATGTGCGTGAAATTGCCACAATTTCCAGAATTTCAAAAAATATTATACACAGAAAAATTAAAGCTTCAGCAAACATTGTTTACAGGAGAATAAAAGCAAAACCTTGCTTAAAGCAGAGACATAAAGATGCACATCTAAAATGGGTTAGAAAGCATTTGTCATATCGTGAAAAATGGATTTCTGTCTCTTCAGAGATGAAAAGAAATGGAATTTAGACGGCCCTGATGATCATAAATTTTACTAGCATGACCTAAGAAAAGAACCCAAGAACTTTTCAGCAGGCAACAAAGCGGAGGATCCGTAATGACCTGGGGAGGGTTTTCTTTCAACGGTCAAACATTTCTAGGATTTATGGACAGAAAAATGAAATCAAAGGATTATCAGGATATTTTACGTACCAATTTACTGCCAATTATAGATTTGCCAGTAGGACCGGGCTGTGTTTTCCAACAAGATGGGCATCCATCCCTACCTCCACATCATCGAAAACATGGTTGAGGCAAAACAATATCACACTATTAGACTGGCCAGCACTTAGTCCACATTTGAATCGCATAAAGAACATATAGGGGATCTTATCTCGTAAAATATATGAAAATGGAAAGTAATATACATGTGTAAATGACTTAAAAATTGCAATTGACAAAGCATGGTATGAAATACCTCCTTCTGTAATGCAGTTCTTAGTTAATTCTATGGAACAATGTGTATTTGATGTTATGAAGTGTCGTGGCAATACAATAAAATATTAAAAGTAAGTTTTTAGTTACTTTTATAAATGTAAAAACAAAAAAAAATACAGGTGTCTATACTTTTGGGACAGCACATTTTTATATAATTTAATGTACATTTTATAATTTCAAACCTTTGATTATAATTTATATATGTATATCAGCAAAATTGCTTTTATTTATTACCTATCTCACGAATTTTAATTGTACCTTATTACTTTTTTATGTTAATGCAAATTTTATTGATTGTCTAAACTTTTGGGACGCGGTGTAATATAACTCATCTTAACGTTCGCTATTTTTTACAACCTTTTATTACAATTTGTATGTATAATGATAGTATATCTCTTTAAATTTACTATTTTCACTTAATTTGTGCTTAAAAATTTAGTAATATCTCTTATTTCTAAAAAACAATTACTGACGCTGCGGCTGCTGCGTGTATTGTGCCATTTATTCTGTACTTTTCTTTTTTTTCGGCTGATCTTGCAGAAACTATTTCATATTTTAAAAAAAAAATTAAACTCATAGTATTATAGAGAAATGTACGATAAATATGCTGAAGGAGGTTATTTTTATATTCGAAGAATTATTTTAAACATTATTTAATATTAAAATCGGTCAAGATACATTAGTTTTAGCAATTTAATTTCTTTTGCAGGTATGTACTTGACTAAATTGTGGTGCACAACGTCCAGCCATTTTTATAAATTTGTCTGATGTTTTGATTTTTTTTTTTTTTTTTTTTAGAAATTTGATTATTTGAGTAGAGATTTCACTCATATTTTGAAATAGTCGCTTTTTATCCACCGTTCAAGATTTTTAAAAGCCCAAACAATAATATTTCTTTGACCGGTACTCTTTTAAAATTTTTATTTAGTTCGTATTTTATAAACAAAATCATACCAGATTTTCCTCAAAACTGACACATTACGTACGATAAACCACCATTTTGTGTGCAAAATTAAAAAAAAAAACATAGGTCAAGGACTAGATAATTATATTTAATTATTTTAAGACAGTCAAACTGATTGGTAAAGAAATCGTTCAAGATGTAATTTTCCAAGTGAGTAAAAAAGTGTCCAGACCGAATTCAAACCTAGGGTGGTGACTTTAGCTGCCAACTCTTTTCCAGCTAAGCTATCCTGTACGAATCAGGACATTATTTCACTCAGACAAAAAACTCTGTCTGGAAAGTATGTTTTCAAGTCATCTCTCCTCTATCCCATTAGTAGACTATCTCTTATACATCTCGAAACGTCTTATCTCGAATCTCTTATACATCTACAAGCGATGGTGTCTCTTGTCCCGATGCTACACACTACGTAACAGCGGGAAAAATTTAGTCCAAATGGCGTATTTTCAATAAAAAGTAACAAACTTTGCTTTTAAAAGTTTAAAGTCTATGATTTATTAGGTCAAAAACACATTATTTTTTTCTCATTCTTAGATGTCAAAAGAAACTTCACAAAAATATGCTTATTTTTCAAGCTGGAAACCCCCAGGACCTCCAAATGTAATATATCCCCAGTAGTATTCTTATCTTAAAATACATGAGTTTATAAATAATTTCTATTCAACTTTAATGTTTACACGAGTTTTTTACTATCAGCGATATTCTGATGTACAATAATTCTGTTGTACTTTAACCCCTTCAAGGGCGGTGGTTCATTTTTGGACCAATTAATTTTAATCTCTAATTGTCACATTGACACCACAATATTAGAATGAAAAATTTCCTTTTATTAAGTACGTGAATGATGATGCGATGATGCGAATACCTTTTGCCGAGAAGCCCGGGACCTATGTCTCACATCCCCGGATACTGAAGATATGAGGTAGTTGACAAGGTGCGTTTCCTCGGGCAGCAGTGAAAAATAAAAAAGGGAGGGTGGCAGACTAAGACTTGGGTTCTTCAGTTCAACAAAGAAAAAAAAAGTCAAATGTCAAATAAAAAATAAGCTTTATAACTGCAAATTTGAGGAAGGATGGGGGAAGGGGGGCGTGGAATTTGTAAATTTTGCTTTAAAAATAAACTAAAATGCCTTTGCCTAGTACCTCTAAACAGCCGAATCTTCCTCGAGTGCGCGCAGTAAACAACGTGAATAAAACCTGTTGCTTATAGTGAAATAAATTCGTTTGTAAATTCTGGTGTCATTTACTGATTTCAGCATTTTGCGGACAGAAGTACCTTGCCCCTGAAAGGGTTAAGCATTGTCCTAAGTGCACAGTATCCAAATTTTTTTTTACCCATTATCCTACATTTTCAAAATTCTGTATTTTTCTGTCGATATTTACATAATATCTATATTAAGCGATCCATATTTAAAGTACTCAAAGTGTCATAGTCTCGAAAAACTCTTTTCTTAATTTAATTCTCTACACTGTATTATTTTGCATTTTTTAATATTTTAATATTTTCCATAAACCAATAAGTTAGTTATGTATTTCAAAATATTTATATTACAGAGGAAAATATTATTGATAAATCGTATAATCGTATTTCATCTTTTAAATTCTAAATAGAACATAAACATAAATATGAAACTCAATTTAAGCATGACTTTATTAATAAATTTCTTTTCATGCATGACTTAGCAAAATATGCCTTTATAATAGAATTATTAAATTTTTGGCAAAGAAAAGAAAAAATTAAATAATTCGCCGTCTATAAGTAAGAGTTTTGTTACAGTCATAACAATAAAAGACGTTTTATTTTGTTTTATTATTCTTATGTGGGTACATTATAAAATACATCGATTATTTTCTCGGAAATAATTTTTAAGTACCATAATAAAAAATAAATCATATTCTGGATAAATTTTGTTTTGAATAATTTTAAATTTATATGAAATTATTGTAATAGCGTTAAATTGAATTTGAAACTGATATTATAGTTGCTATGTGTGTAAAATAAAGATTCACTGCTAAAGAAAGTTCATAAATCTATTCCTGTTTCTTTTTTCTTCTTCTATTTAAACAAGTGTTTTAAACAAGTAAAAATCCAATTTAAAAAATGGAAAAGCCCGACTGCGTAAAAAGCGAACTAATTATTTTTCATCAATGTGAAACTATTTTTTTTTATTTACTTATATTGATGACTTTAAAACTGTGTTTAATTTTTAGTTCCTATCTATAAACACTGTTTTGATGAGGCCTATAGATGTCTATGATGATTGGAGTTGTAGTAAAGATAGACATCCTACCTACACAACTTTCAGGTTGTGTAATATTTAAACAGAGCTTCTGACTGTAAAATAGTCAATGAAACATCGTCTTCATTTTGAAAGATCTATCCAATGATATGCCACTCAATAGGATCTGTAAAAATATTTTTTCGTCTCTACCGCCATTTTGTATTTTACGAC
This sequence comes from Maratus speciosus, assembly GCA_963932465.1. Classification (NCBI taxonomy): domain Eukaryota; kingdom Metazoa; phylum Arthropoda; class Arachnida; order Araneae; family Salticidae; genus Maratus; species Maratus speciosus. The sequence goes on along the minus strand of OZ010793.1, from coordinate 396,488,018 downwards.
CGCCATTTTGAATTTATAAAAACAAAACTTAGCCTATAACCATCGTACGGTTAAGACGAATCGATAAAACCCTCATTCATTAAAATCCATCCAGCTGTTGGGATGTTTCGAGTGTATAAAGAAACCCACATACTCAGATACGCGTGAAACACATAAACTTTCTTGGCTGACGGGTAAAAAGCATAGAAGTAACAATAACGAGAAGGAAGGCAAGCATATCTTTGCATTGCATCTTATTATTGTTACTTCTATGGTAAAAAGAGTGAATTGCGTAATCAAATATAAGCAGGGGTGAGGAAGTACAACATTTTACGTGCTACAGGTGAGTGGATTTTCTGGCAGGTCGAGTGAATTTTTAGACAGTTGAAAACTGCAGGCTATAGAAGATAAATCAAAAACTTTATTTTTTTACTAGTTAGCTATATTTTACAATTTACCTAATTACCGCGGTGTAAACATGGTACTAAATTCTATCCTATACTAAACTTTCCTCTGCTGTGTATATTTCTTCTTATTTTTATATAAAAAAAATTATGAAAATGCATCGTAGTAATAGCAATTAACTACTTTTGCAGTCGGGTACATTTTGTCATAACAATTTTCAATTTTACATTGCACATTGCTGGCTGGTAAAATAAATCCATGGTTGGTAAGATTTTCTGAAAATTCCCCACCCCTGAATATAAGTAACCATATGTAATGTATCTATTAATATAAATATATAAAGTAATCTTTTATTAATTAATTTTTTTATTATAAATTTCGAGTAAACTTGTTTTAAAATTAAGTATGCACTTACAATTTGACAATATTTTGTCCGTACATATTTGAACTTAAAAGATCAAACTTTGAAAATTGCACTGAGATTCGCGCCCCTCATGTATACAAGCCTCTAGTTCTAGTATTAATTCCCGTTACTACAGAGTTTGCCAGCCATCAGTTTAGGTGCGAGGTGATTTCAACTAAAGCAATACAATAGTTCTGTCATGTTTTCTCGTAGTGTGGAATAAAAGTAGGCCGATTTTTGTTGTTGCTGCTGTTGTTGTCGTTTGTTTGTTACTGCCCACTTTTAAAAATTTATTTTGGACCTTTGTCTTTAATATGACAATGGACTGCATAATTCATTTACTAGTATGTTTATTTTTTAACGTTGCTTCAACTCGATGCATTTTTTTCGCATTTTTAACAGGTGAAAAATTAAAGAGGATTTCAATATTTTTGGGATGCGTCCATTGCTGGTACTGCGGCAGATCACCATAAACAGTTGTGGGCAGCCGTAGTAAAAACTTTAATCACTTTGACAAACGACGACATTGCGAAAAACAAGCAGAAGCTGAATCGGAAAAGCGAATTTTGTGGATAACCGACCAGGCCGCAAATGGTTTAATGCATTTTTGCGAAGAAATTTGAGAATTCGTCTCAAATATCTCATAATTATTTAGCAACAAAAGCTGTATTAACCCACTCGCTGCGTTTTTTTTTTTGGTTCAAAAATTGAGCATGTATTTTATTACATATTTCAAATCTACATATATTTTAGAGTTAAAATATGTAAAAATATTTTGTAAAGAGTTAATATAGAATTAGATCATTAAAAAAAAAAAGATCGCGGAAATCGTGAGTTGCGCAAATTTTGCTACTTTTACGTTGCCCAGGGAAATCGCAGGATGAGCAGCGAGAGGGTTAATGCCGAAGAACGGTTGAAATGGTACAAGGAGGTCCACAGCTAAATACCAGAAAAGGGCCTTCACATGATTCTTTAAGAATCAAGGCGGGTGATTTACGCTGACGAGACAGTACTTTTTTTTTATCCTAAAGTTCTTGTTTTAAAAGGGATCAAAGCCAGTTACTGAAATTTCTATTTGAGTTAAGTTTCTCCTCAAATTTCTAATTTAAATCTACGCCTTATATATTCGCTCAAGAATAAGGCGAATATTACTAGTCGGAGATATAGTAGTAGCCAAATTCAAGGGACTGTTCGAATGGAGACGATTTTTTAGCGCCAAAAGGCAACAAAATTTCATAAAATTAAAAATATTATAACTAGATGAACTTTGATTGTAGGAAAAGGGAATGTTTACTGTTTTGTTTCCCAAAGCACAGAGAAAGTTTCTAAATATAATTTATAGGTCACAGGGACCATATATAAAATTTTAAAAAGGTAATATTTTTAACTAATGGAAGTACTATTTCATCTATATAATCATAATTCCTAGCTTATTTTGAACACTTTAGCTGTTTACAATGCCTACGTATCTCCAACAGGTGCAAAATTAAAGAGAATCTCAATCTTTTTAATACCCTGTATATATAAAAAAAAAATCCCTGGCGGCTCGGCCTACAGGCACAGGTAGATTTTGAAGTTAAGTACTAATTTCACCAACAAAAACTAAATACAGATTATAGATAAACTCAGTTTAACAGTTTTATCTGATCGCTTTTGACGAGTTTTTAATTTCAGTTTTCTGTAAGAGTTGGTTTTATCTGAATCATGCCAATATGCCAATACGATAGTTTCTTCTTCAACCCCTATTATTTGTTTTTTGATTTGTTTTTTCTGTAAGAGTTGGTCTTATCAAAAACTTAAAACACTCTTCCACTTAATAAATTTAAGTGAATTTGATATCTTGTGAATTGCCAAAGTTATGAATTTTTTTCTTCTTCATCTCCCTTTTTGTTTCTTTCTTTTTTCTTCTTTCTTGACATCTTGAGAATTGACGAAGATATAATTTTTTTTCTTCTTAAAACCCTATTTTTTTCGCCCCTTGAGCCCATTTTTAATTATATCAAAATTCTGTCATACATACAGTATTAGTCCTTTTCATAGAAGTAATAATAACTTTAAAATGATTTGATATGTATTACAATTAAGAAGTTATGGGGTTTTTTCGGTTTTCACAGAAACCCTCCCCATTCCCCCCCCCCCCCCCCTTGGTCCAGTTTTGCCCATTAATGAACTTGACCGATTTTCTGCCCCTTGATTTTATGTATCAGTTTGGAAGAGTTTTGTGCAGAATTATGGAAATTATCGTGTCCATAAAAAAAGTGATATATAACCATTAATTAAACATTACCGACCATCATCAAAAACCGCAATATTGTGAATGAAATGACAATAAAAATGGATACCACAAACCTAAAATATAGAACTGTATGTATAAAATAAAGTGCCATATACTTAATTACAAGAATTATTATGGAAGAAAAAAAGAAGAATATGGATACCGAAAAAAATTGAAAAACTTATATATTGAATTACGTTTTCAAGAGTACAGAATTCAATGATATATATATATATATATATAGAGAGAGAGAGATAAAGTTTTTTACTGGGGGTGGTTTTGGGTCCTAGGGCTCATGATCGGCGTAGATCTGCAAAACATTTTCCGAAATTCCAACATAGGGGAGATTCCAAAAGGTAGTATTTCATACAAAATGTACCTAAAAATAACTGCTTAATCTCGAAAAAAATTTTCTACTTTTCTAACATGGAATATCGAACATTCAAAATTGTTCAAAATTTCCCTTATATTTTTTTATTTAATCCCAACAACATTTTAAAAATATTTTTAAACATTTTTATATTTCAATAATTTTAATTATGAACTGTTAGTGATAATGTTTTCTACATCAGTCCAATATTTCGTTTTCAGAATAATTCATTTTGGCAAAAGCTCGCTTGTGATGGAAATGAACCTCTCTTTTAGCGCTTTTGCTTTCATCAAAATTTAGCTCCTTTTTATGTGCGTTCGTAATTATATAAATTCGTAGCACCTATAGTCGTCATCTATTCCGTCCGTCTGCCTGTCCCTCTGCCCGCATATAACAGCGCAAAAACTACCCAACCGAAAGCTTTGGATTTTAATATATATAATCGTTTCAGAATTTTGTCGAGTCATTTCAAATTTTGTGAAAATCGAATCGAAACTTAACATATTAATAAAGTTTTCTTCATCCTATTAAATCCTATCATACGTAATTAATTCAATGATATTCCATGATAGGTAAGGATTCTAGGTTGTCATGGTGATTATGTCCTATTTAAGATGGAGTGCTATTATTTCCGTATTACTGAATTTAAGATATGTCTATGGGGCATTCTCACAAAATTTTGACTTTCGTGTCCATGGATAATAATTTTTATTTTAATACACATTTTGTGTTTTTTTTATTTCATATACTGGGGAACATCCCATTGCAGGTTTGCACAACAATATTAACGAGATAAATAAGTTTTGGACGATGTTGGGGGTCCAAACACCTGGAAAACTCCTATACCGCCCCTTGTCCCTGATGCTGATTTGTAAGGTTAGAGCTGTCTGGATAAAATTGTTTCAATAAAAATAATTCAATTTAATTTTTTTCTGAAACTGGAACTATTGTTTTATATAAACATGTAGCTAAAAATTAACCTGCACACATTTTTAGGGTTGTTATTATTTTTTAAACTCTGTCCTTGGGTTTTAGATTTCTTACCAGCCCTCTTCTAAAATTATACAGAAAACCATTTCAGATGCAGCCACAGAATTTTTTAAAGTTTTTTCTCATGCAGAAGTATGCTAGAGAAATAATATCTAAAATTCTTTGGCAGGAAATTTACTGTAGAATTTAAATCAGCATTTAAATATCAATTTCAAGCATCGTGGCTTTATTGGTAGTCTGACCGTCCCCAAGGTTTATTCCTGCACTTTTCGAGGTAAATAATAATAATAAAAAAAATTAATTTAATCCAATGTTAACAACTGTTTCTAAAAATCAGCTGTGGCTATCACTTAGTCTTAACATGATTTTCCTAAAAATAGGTGGTAATTTTCCTTACCGTTCCATCCTTACCGTCCCTTTTTTCCAATACCATCCCCCTTTTTTACCTTACCGTCCCTTCCTTAACACCCCTTTAAGACAATGTTATACAGAAATTCTGTATTAAAAGTACTACATTGTTATTATTTCTTATTTGAATGTCCTGTGTTTATTATGCAAATTCATTATAAGTAAAAATTTAGAAGAAAATAAAAAGTTATAGGGGTAAAGTGGCAAGGAAAATTTAACTCGCAAGTTTAACTTAAACCTCAGTTAAATAAAATAAAAAATCGCTGCTGACCCTTTTTTCTTTATTTTGAATCATTAAGGCATTCGTCTATCAGATTAAAATGTTATTTTAGCAAGTTTAATTTTGTCAGATTTTTTTCCCCAAAAGTCAAAAGATTGAGAGAATGCCCCATATATATATATTAAAATGTTAATAAATTTTGTATTCATACCTTTTCGAATAAGAGTGCAACAGCTATTGCACCAAGGCCTAAATATTTATAAAACTAGTCATAGTACGAACGCACCTCATTTGCCGAGTTTGACGTACAATTTCCGACTTGCTTTCTTTTATGAGTCACTTTTAACCCATTTCTACTTTGATGAGTTGCAACACTGCTGATGTTATCTACTATGCCTTCCGCGATACATCATAATGCAATTTTATAATAAAAGACCTTGGTTATGCATTATATAAATAGTGCCCCATATCAATAGTTGAATGTTTTCGTCTAGAAATTGCATTAATTTTTAATAAACGAGTTTCCCATATCAATCTCAAAAAGCTTTCGTTTTCAAAACGCAATAATGAGCCGCCAGTTTCATAGCCTTTCAAATTAATATAATGGAATTCAGCAAGGTCGGACTGTAACAGAATATTTAATATAACATATGGCAAATATGTTTCTCACTTTTGCATTAACAAATTATGGAATATATTTTAAGTTAATAAATAAAGTGTTTATTCTAATTTTGTCCTGAGTATAGTATATGCATTGCTCATTCATCTATTCTGCATTCCAGACAAAACATTAGTGATATAATACGTGCTGTTTATGTTTTTCACGGTAAATGACATCATTGAAATGACAAGGGGCAAAAAAAAAAAAAATTTTTTTTTTTTTTTTACATTAAAGAAACGACGCGTCGGCGATTCTCACAAGTAGAAAATGCTATGTATAATTAATTACATATAAATTATTAAATCCTATAGAGATCAAAATCCATCACGGTAGTACTTTTTACGCTCTTTTATTTAACATGGGGTCAGATACCTTTTGAATTAACAATATACATGAAAAAATGACCTCTATAAGAATTGCAGTCACTCTATTACTGACTTTTAATTATAAATTTGAAAACACATATTAAGAAAGATTATTAATTAAAGTTGTTAAAAAAAGTATACACATATATAAAGTTTTTTAATTTATTTTAATAGTTAATACAATTTTACGAAAGAATTATTCTTACATGCATTGCGCGTATGATTTTTCACATTTGAATGGCTAAAACAAACCAAGATTCTTTTTTTTACTGAGTACAGATATAATGCCTTTGCAAAATGATCGACAATGAAAAATATAAAACTGGTAGATCCCGATATCAAAAAAAAAAAAAAAAAATTAAGAAACTTGAAATATCGAGATTTTTTTTTATGCAAAATTAGTCGTGAAATCTATACTTCTTACTTTAGAAACATAATAATAAGTCATTTTGTGCCTTGATACGTTTAATATATTCAGCTAAAATTTCGTGAAATTCTAGGTAGCCATTTTTCAGAAATCGTTCGCGCAATGACCAAAGTCGCTGTTTTGAGAAAATCGACTTTAAAGATTAAATCATCCGTTGATCATACATAAAAAGCTCAAAGTTTTTAGACATAACGTCTCTTCTAATGCGAATTTTTGTATAGGGTTTGTTTTTAACTGTTCCTAAACAATTTTATTTAAGTATAAGCTATCAGAAAATGTCGATTTTTGGACGCTTCAAAGGGTATTTGATCCCTTAACTTAACTTCTTTTTTACTTTCTTCTATCTTCAATAGAAGAAAGTATTGTAATCGAAATTTTTTTCGACTTCCGGTTTTCGACGGATTTACACGTTTTAGGGTCAGAGATTCCAAAAAACATGTTTATAGAAAATGTCTGTCTCTCCGTGTGTCTGCTCGTCTGTCTGTCGCCATTGTACCATCAAAAAGTGTATGAAGTTATGCATAGAATTCAACCAAAATCTTATTTTAAGTTTTTGGCTATGGCAAGCAGGTCCTCCCGGAATTTGGAAAAAAATCGCCGGTAGGGGGCACTGTAATAGTAATTTTTGTGCAATTTTGAATATTGTACCATCCAAAACTGTATGAAGTTATGTTTAGAATTGAACCAAAAAATTTTTTTTAAGTTCTTGGCTATAGCAAAGAGGTCCTCCCTTAATTTGTAAAAAAATCGCCGGTAGAAGGCGCTGTAATAGCGATTTTTGTGCAATTTGTGTGCCATTTTGAATATTTTACCGTCGAAAAGTGTATGAAGTTATGCATAGAATTGAACGAAATTTTTTGTGTTTGTTTTTGGTCATGGCTCGAAGGTCCTCCCTGAATTTGGAAAAATTCTGCCGGTAGGGGGCGCTATCATTGCGATGTCTGTACCATTTTCATTATTTTACCATCGAAAAATGTATGAAGTTATGCATAGAATTGAACCAAATTTTTATTTTAAGTTTTTGGATATGGCAAGCAGGTCCTCCCTAATTTGGAAAAAATTCGCCTTTAGGGGGCACTGTAATAGCGATTTTTGTGCGATTTTCAATATTGTACCGTCCAAAAGTGTATGAAGTTATGCATAGAATTGAACCAAATTTTTATTTTAAGTTTTTGGATATGTCAAGCAGGTCCTCCCTGAATCTGCAAAAAATTCGCCGTTAGGGGGCGCTGTAATAGCGATTTTTGTGTGATTTTGAATATTGTACCATCGAAAAGTGTATGAAGTTATGCATAGAATTGAACCAAATTTTTTTTTAAGTTCTTGGATATAGCAAGGAGGTCTTCCCTTAATTTGTAAAAAAATCGCCGGTAGAAGGCGCTGTAATAGCGATTTTTGTGCAATTTGTGTGCCATTTTGAATATTGTACCGTCGAAAAGTGTATGAAGTTATGCATAGAATTGAACGAAATTTTTTGTGTTTGTTTTTGGTCATGGCTCAAAGGTCCTCCGTGAATTTGGAAAAATTCTGCCGGTAGGGGGCGCTATCATTGCGATGTCTGTACCATTTTCATTATTTTACCATCGAAAAGTGTATGAAGTTATGCATAGAATTGAACCAAATTTTTATTTTAAGTTTTTGGATATGGCAAGCAGGTCCTCCCTAATTTGGAAAAAATTCGCCTTTAGGGGGCACTGTAATAGCGATTTTTGTGCGATTCTGAATATTGTACCGTCCAAAAGTGTATGAAGTTATGCATAGAATTGAACCAAATTTTTATTTTAAGATTTTAGATATGGCAAGCAGGTCCTCCCTGAATCTGCAAAAAATTCGCCGTTAGGGGGCGCTGTAATAGCGATTTTTGTGTGATTTTGAATATTGTACCATCGAAAAGTGTATGAAGTTATGCATAGAAATGAGCCAAAAAAAATTTTTTACGTTCTTGGCTATAGCAAGGAGGTCCTCCCTTAATTTGTAAAAGAATCGCCGGTAGAAGGCACTGTAATAGCGATTTTGGGGCAATTTGTGTGCCATTATGAATATTATACCGTCGAAAAGTGTATGAAGTTATGCATAGAATTGAACGAATTTTTTGTGTTTGTTTTTGGTCATGGCTCGAAGGTCCTCCCTGAATTTGGAAAAATTCTGCCAGTAGGGGGCGCTATAATTACGATGTCTGTACCATTTTCATTATTTTACCATCGAAAAGTGTATGAAGTTATCCATATAATTGAACCAAATTTTTTGTGTAAGTTTCTGGCTATTGCAAGCAAGTCCTCCCTGAACTTGAAAAAATTCCGCCAGAAGGGGGCGCTATAATTCCGATCTCTGTGCCATTTTCATTATTGTAGCATCGAACAGGGTATAAAATTATGCATACAATTGAACCAAAATTTTTGTGCTTGTTTTTGGCTTTGGCCAACAGGTCCTCCTTGAATTTGAAAATATTGCGCGGTAAAGGGGCTCTGTGATAACGATTTTTGTATACTTTTCTTGATTTTTCGTAGTTCTATTGCGCATCAGCGGCTCGTGCAGCGGCGTGAACTCGCTTACTGCTAAGCCGGCTATTCGCAAACAGCTGATAACAACAGAATAAGGAAATATTAATAATTTTAACAAATATCATGATATAGATTAACTCGTTTTTAGTCCGTTTAATTGACTGGAGCAGAAATTTAAGATAAAAATCAAAGTTGGTACAGTATCGAACTAATAATATTGAAGTATATTATTAGTGTAATGTGTAACTAGTGTATATGTGTAACTAGGTTTTAAAATATTAAGATGTATAAGATAGAAGAAAGTTTTGGGATTGGCACATCCAACTAGTTCTGAGTAAAGATGGAATGATGTGATCGATTTTTCACTCACTTACCGATAGTCTAAAATTATTAAAAAAATTATGTACGCGTTCCGAAGACAATACAACATTTTAATATATTTGTTTAATAATAATTGTTAATAATAATGTTTGTCATAAAATTATGTACTTGATTACGCGTCAAACCATGCTTGCCAAAATAGGTCAATTGGCTGTGAAACTGCAACAACGAAAAATCTGAAAAATAAAATACAGGTAGCTAAAAGATAAAGCGTGTAATATTTCTATATTTATTAATTTAAACACAACTAATAATTTTTAATATTAAATAATTAAATGCTAATAAGTTTCTCTGGAAGAATTTTATACTATATGTTAATACATTAATCAAACGCTGCAGAGAAAAATAAATGAATGAAAAGAACTTTCAACAAACAGACTTCGCCCCTTCAATTTTCCCAAGTCTTGATTTTTGTTCCATGGATATTCTTCCTTTCTTGTCGTCAAATATATTTTTCCAAACTCATTATTAGTTACATTCGTTATTATAAGGACAAAATTTTACGTCTGACACAAACAAAATGCGTTTTCAAATATTGTTGACCTAAATTTAAGTATTTTTTAAAAAAATAAAACATTTCCTGTGTGAAAAACACTTTTCTTAAGGTATTGTCTATTGATTATTATTTGAAATTAAAGTATAAACTGATTCCAGACAACGTCAGTTTTTGACATTAATTTTAACTTAATTTTCATGTATGGAGATTTTAAATAAATTATACTGCGTTTCTCTGAAAATAAAACTCAGTCTTATAATATTTTTTTAATAATAATTTTTTTTTAATTTTTTTATTTGAAATATGCCTCAATTTTTAAATTATTTTAATTACAGCTACAACTATATGTGTTTGCAAAGTTTTAAACTTTGCTTTTCAATAACGCCTTTACTTTCCGCTGAATTTTGACGGTTTTACCTTTTCAAGAATTTTGTTTAGTTTTGAAAATATGGTTCAAATGGTGAACTCACTGCATTTCACTGTTCTTAAAAAAGTGAATTTTGAAAAAAAAAACTGTACATTTAATTAAAAATTTTAAAAACTTTTAAAAAAATTGCATTTTTTTAAATCCCTGTTACTTTTTTTAAATATTGATATTTTTGCTCAATTTTTTTTTAAGATTCTCAAATATGTATTACACAATACTGCGTGTGGATTTTTAGATACATCTAATGTTACATTTAATATAATTTTTTTACTGATATATATAGTAAAAAACGATGAAATCTTACACATCTTCATATACTTTTATTTTTTTTTAAATAACTAAAAACCTGAAGGTTAATTCCATACGCAAATTTATCGCATGTATAATAAAGAACATGCACAAATAAGTTTAAATCTGTATCTGAAATACAAAAAAAGACTTAGCATTTTTACAGGAAAGTGACGAAATTATGAACATGGAGAAAAAACCATTTAAAGTTTTCATTTGTACATTTGTACGGGTAATTACAGGGCCGAAACTAGACTTTTTTGCACCAGGGGCAAGCATGGATTTTGGCGCCTCCCCCCCTCCTCTCCCGCAAAGTATTTTACAAAGAGAATTTTACTAATTTTCTAATAGCCGACTTATTTTAAAATTTAAAATATGTCATCTTAAAATATGTAATACTCAACTACGTAATCTACAATGGCAGATCGAAGATCGAGGTCACGGGGCTCCCTTCTGAACACCAACAAAAATATTCTAAAGATCATTTTTAAAATTAAATATACAGTTAGAGTTCCGAGTATCTGAGTCCTGCTTAACTGAGTTTCCGCTTTCACCAAGTTATTTTCTTCTGATGGACTGATGGCTTCTATTATTATGAAACAGACATTATAAATGAAGTGTTACGTGAAGATGAAAGAGCAGTCGTAAAAAGATAGAACTCTGATTTTCTGGTCAGAATGGGAAGGAAAATAATGGCCATAATTTTTTTTTGAAAAAAAAAAAATTAAAAAATAATTTTTTTTTGAAAAAAAAAAAAAATTATGACCATTTTTTTTCTCCCATTCTGATCAGAAAATCAGAGTTCTAACTTTTTACGACTGCTCTTTCATCTTCACGTAACGTTTCGTTTATAATGGCTGTTTCATAATAATAGAAGCCATCAGCCCTTAAGAAAAAAATGATCCATTCCAATGGTATATTCCTTCATTTGGCGCCCGGTGCACATGCCCCCTTGCCCCCCCTTAGTTTCGTCCCTGGGTAATTGCGCTGGACGTATTAACAAAATTTACAATATCTCGCGATATAATTGCCTTACGGGTAAAAATGAGGTGTCAAAATATTCACAATTAAACAGGTTTTCGTTTCATATTGAAAAAAGAAAATCGACATTTTTACCAATTTTGCGATAAACTGTCCCTTATTCGGCAATTATGAATACCAGAGTATTTAACCCGTGTTTCAAAACATACTGTCCGGCATACAGAACATGGATAAAAAAACATTTTTCTTCATTCAAAACTTCAATAATTTTTTCAAATTTAATGTATTTTTTTAATTGGCCACTAATAACACCAAAAACATTTTGATATGAAAAATATAAATTATCCATTTAATGTTTTGAAATTTATTAAAAGTGATACTTTCGTATTAACCGCGTGCCTGATTAATAGCCGCAGAAATCTCCAAAGATTTTGCTGTTTGCAGCATTTTTTTTAAATTCTGATTATTTCAGTGTCAGTTCATTAACATATCTATCAAATTTATGTTTTATATAGGGGAGAGTAGTACACCGTGAGACATGGTACACAGTGAGACAGCAGTCACTTTGACATATAGTTGTAACTTTTTCTCCAAGCTGGCACACACACATATCGACCTCATCTTATACAACACGTGGATGTAGTTTCGGCAGTTCAGTTACTCGTCCGACAAAATAGTAAATAATTCTTTACTTTATACTGGTTAAAGTTACATAAACGTCTATTTTAGAGTTTATTTCCTTCAATATGACATATATTTACTTAACCAAACCTAGCTATATCAAATAATAAACTATTTCGACAAAACGACATAAACTTTTTAAAGCGATGAAATTGATATAACAAATGTGGCATCCATTTTGTTACAACGTAACGAAAGTACACAGTGCGACACACGGTTGTGACACACAGTGAGAGGCATCTCACTGCATACCTACTATGTGGTTCTGATGTTAAAAAAAGTTATTTATTAATAAAAGAAGGTTTCTCTCTCTCTCTTTTACTTTCTCTGTGTGTGTGTGGGCGTGCGATGGCTAGGGAAATCTTCTAAATGTAAGGGCTAAAAATTTGCATGAAGGTAGTACAAGTCTGCTATTGTCCACCCGAGGCTCATATTTTTAATATTTTGAAAATCTAGAAATATTAATTAGAAATAATAAACTGCAGAAAATTATTAATAGAGTCTAAAATTGTATGATTTATGAAAATATATAAATTTTCTCACTGTGTACCACAAGTGGTACACAGTGGGACAATTTCCGATACTCCGTTATGCTGCTTATGTGCGTTTATAAATAACTTTTTTAAAACCATTTATGCATTAATGTGTAGCGTATTTGTGTAGCTTAAAGATGCAGCATTTTTTTTTTTTTTTCAAAAGAATACAAATCGTCGCCATTCGTTAAGTAATAATAATTTTCGTCTCACTGTGTACTACCTTCCCCTATAATATTTTATTCATTTGTCAGTTTATGTATTGATTATGGGTTAATTTCGTTATGGCATATTAGACGGAAACCAAATGCTGAAGTTTTTGTACTGTTTTAAGCACAAAAGAGAATAATCATCCGTAATCGAGTTCCACGTGATAGAGATTAGTTTTATTGAAAATTTATTCTTCGGATATATTTTAAAACCATTAAAAAATCGGTAAACTAACATACAGTTTTTTGACAAATTGGATTTAAAAGTAAATTTCCCCCTCTGTTCGACGATGTAAAAATTGCGATTGGGCGATGTCTAGAAGTTAATAAATTTCCGATGAAAGCTAAATTGATTATTCATATCGGTGCAACAGTCGATATAACATCAGAGTTACTCGCAGACATGTTTTTTGCTTTATAATGCAGATTGCATGCAGTAATAATTGGTTTTGTTCGAATTTCTATCTGCCTTTTTGTTACGAAGAGAACGGTGCAATGATCAGGGCTCGAAATGGAAAAATCTAAGAACCGGAATACTAATGCGATATTATTGTTGGGGTTTTTTTTGTTTTTGTTTTTGTTTTTCTTTTTCTTTTTTTTTTTTTTGAAAGTATAGAGAAATTTATATCTAGCCATACAAAAACGATTTAAAAAATACATTTAAGATTATAAATAATAAGAACTAGTTACAGAAAACATAAGTAGCTATGTATATATACATATATAACTGTAATAATATGTTTTAATAATTGCACAAACCGATACGATATTTATCATAATATCGCGAACCGAAACAATACTCGTCATAATTTCACGAACTGGAACATCGTTCCGGTTTGCTCCGGTACATTTCGAGCCCCAATAAGATGTACCGTATGTTATTAATGACTTAGTGATGTGACGCGATAATACTTTTATAGGATGTGTGTTTGTGCATTGATAGCAATATGTTGACGCTTCAATAATTTTTGTTATAAAAATAGTTAAAATGTAATCTATAACTAACAAAGGAAATTATCTCTCTGTCTATATATGTTTGTGTTTTTCGCGACGGCGTTTGTAGCGCACTTAGAAGTCTGAAAAAATTCATAGTTGATACTCAAAGGAGCTCTTCATTCACTCGAAACTCACATTTTGATTATTTAATAATAATTAGAAGATAAATTAATTAAAAACTCATAAAACAAGTTATTTTTTATTTTATTTTTATTTATTTATTTATTTATTTATTTATTATTATTATTATTATTATTTTGCAAAAATCGGCAGGGTGCATGTTCAGTCCCTGCTTTCGGGAATGCATAGAAAGGAAGAACCAAATGCTGATTATTTTTCTTGTTGGTTTTCTTAAGGCTAAAGGTCACTCAACTTCTGAATAGCCCTCGTTGATGCTAAATCTATGGGCGTGTGATGCATTCCTATATTTAAAATATCTCATCAGGAAATGAATATTTTAAACTTATTTTTTATTCAGCGTACTCATCTTAAGGGGGAACGGGACCTTTAAACTTTTTGAAAATCAACTTTCGGATATTATTTTTTCTGAATTTTTACAAACTTCCCAACAATATGTAAAAAATCTGCATTATTTCTTGAGTTATAATCATTTATTCAAAATTGAAAGTCCGTTGATATTGAAGCTTTAAAACGCTTTTCTCAGATTATAAATTTAGAGTTTGCGAGTACTATTGCTTTCAAACTATATAAGCTGCAGCGTTAAATAATTGACCAAATATGCATTTTCTTATAGTATTCAAGCTAAAACAAAAAAAAAAAATCACATATTTTGGTTGTTTACTTTTTTGCACTTGAAAAACTAAAACTTTTTTTGTTGTTGTTAAAATTGTATATTTTTTTTTTTTTTTTTTTTTTTTTTTTTTTGCGCTAAGATTAAATTTTAAACAAAACTTTTTGTATATATTTTGGTTTTAATTTAGAAGTAAATGTGTTTTGATTCTATTTTGTTCAAAAATTGTTTCCTATATGCATAATTTAGAGTTTTATCATGCTCGCAGCACTTGATGATTTTAATTCACGAATTAGTGAGATGAATTTTCAAATTTCAAATTTAAATATTAATTTTGTATTTACAACATTTGTTTTTCTGGATAATATAGATAAGAATATATACTTTAGGCAGAAAGCGAAAAAAAAATATCTTAATTGCATATTATTTGTGTTTTGGCACTTTGAAACAGACGATGTTTTTGATCGACACAAACTCAAAGGTCCTCTGCCCTCCTTAAAGGATGTCTCTTTTTTTCTTAGCTGTCAAAATATTTCGAAAATATATACTTACTTTTATGTGAGGCGTTAAAATCTTACCTACAGTTCGTCAGCATTTAAGACATAAAATATTAAATCTATAATTTAGAAATTTTTTGAAAACTAAGGAAAAAAAAAAAAAAAAAGCAATTTATCAAATTACAACGACCATTTGGAAAACGATTTTTTTTAAGACTAAAATTTAAGACATAAAAAATCGCACGGAGTTGATCATACATTACGTACGCCATGAATTAAACATTAATAGTGTTATTGCACGTAAAAATTGCAAGCCAAAAATATCGCCTGCGACCCGTCAGATTTCATGAAACTAAGCATTATCCACCTGAAACTTACGTAAATATTCAAGCATTTCATTGGCTGTTCGGGAAAAGGCTTTTCCATCGTCAGATTTCCAAGAAATCTGACGGCCAATTTTAAATGAAATTTCATTCTTAAACTTCTAAACATCCGACAATATTACTTTTTACACCGTAGGATAGAGAAAAAAATCTACTTTTAACCCTAGAACTACCGGAAATTTTACTCAAGTTTTATAAAAACATTCCACACCAGAATTTTTACTTAAAACTATTTAATTTGTTTATTTAACTTATTATTGTCTGATTTATACATTTAGTTTGTTTTGAAGAAATTTCTGGTTTGAATAAATATTTTGAATGTACATGTCGGGTCCAATGGACCCGTCTGGTAGACGGAAGGTTAAATGCAATTTGTTTGAAAGCTGTATCTCAATTTGTTTCTGAGTTATTAATTTTTTTTTGTAGTTTTTGTTACTTTTTTGTCATAGTGGCAACAGAAAGTATCCACCGTTGTTGAAATTAAAGGGAAATACAGATTACTGTATAGACCAATCAGAAAACGAATAAATTGCGGATTAAACCAATGAAAACCTTCAGATATGCTTTTCATTTCCCATCCTGACGAGAACAATTACCATTTTTCCAAATGGTTAAAAATAAACATGTTTTAAGAAGAGTACAAAGAAAAAGGGAGTAAAAAATATTACTTTTCCGAGGAGATATTTTAAATATATGAATGCATCACGCGCCTATTTTGTGAAAAAACGGATTTTTTTTCTGGAATTTATGGAAAAAATTCCGTTAAAATATAGAAATAGTATTGGCGTCTCGATTGCCAGTACAATTTCTGTATTTTAACGGATTTTTCTTACGGTGTAGCCTGTTGTATTTTTTATCATTCATATTTCCCGCGTCTGAAAATAATCTTGGATTTCCGACAATGCCCCTTGACCCCTTGAGGGGCGGTGGGATATATTTTATCCCACCTACGATTAATGAAGATTTGCACCAGAAAAATTTGATGAAATTTTACTTTTCCAACTTTGGTGGAAAAAAGTCGTAAAATTGCTTTTCCTTATTTTGAAATAAAATTTTTCTAAGTTTCCGGTGGGAATTAAGAATTACACAAACGCAATTGCTTGCCACTCAAGGGGTTAAAAAAGATCTTTGAAAGAGTTTTCAAGTGAAATAATTTGTTTAAATATAAACTATTTTTTTTATCCCCCTAAAAATTAAATTTATCTTTTAATACTTATATTTTTAAATTATGTGTTATTTAGTTTATGCTGACATTTTTATAATGACGTTTGTATAAATATTCATTACTTCACAAAAGTAATTCAGTACTTCTGCATATGAAAAACATATTTACAATGAAATTTCAATACCAAAATTACCATCGAATACCAAATATTAGGTTTAAAGTTTTTACCGAACATTCCGGTATCCGGGAAAGATTAATATCAGGCGGAACTCTAGTACAAAAGCGCTGTATAAAATGTGTTGTAATTTACTCACAGTATTAACAGCAACACCAGAGTTGTCTTCATTTTTTAATGCAAAAGTTAGTTTTCAGTATGTCTATGAAGTAAATATACAGGGTTTAAGGTATTTTGTTATAGATATACATATAGAGAGTATATGATGAATTTAGAGTAGTTTCTCTGTTGTTGTTTTATTAAACAGAATTTCTGTTCTCACAGCTTCTGTAAATTTACCGAAGTCACCTAAATTTTTTTTCCTAAATTACCTGTGTTTACCTAAGTTACCTAAATGATTATCCTTAGATCTCTCGTTAATTCATACAGTAATAATAATAATAATACCAGTGTTTAGATATTTAATCTTTGCAAACAATTTATGACCATAAACCAATCTATTTATCCATGAAATCATTTGGTTATGTACCTCATGTAATGAAGTCTAATAAAAAATGAATCAAAATTTTAGTCACTTTATCACAATCGTAAAAAGCAAACTGAAATTTCCACTAGAAACAGTTAGACATTTCAAGTACCCCAACTTATAAAAGAATAGATTTTGGATTCTTTCATTTTCTTCCTGTTCTCCCGTAAGCAATTTCTTTTATAAGAGAAATGGCGCAATAAAATCAAAGTGCTTTTCCTAAAATGATCCTCAGCCTATCAGCTTTTGTGAAATCTACGTTTAAAGAGTGCACTTTTGATTATTGGATTACTCAGTTTCCGAGTTTAACTTTCGAATACTTTCGGTGTCTCAATGAAAGGTATTGGGTATGTCTATGAAAGGCTTCGATTATTGTACATTCGATTTTTTTTCTCTTTCTTTTTACGAAAATGGAAGTGTATTCTTTCAACTTCAGCCAAGTGGTTTTTTCGCCATCTTATTTGCTTCACTGTAACTATTACTGATTTTCAAAAATGAAACACATTTTGCAATATAATGAAATTCGATGTTAATATAAACTTAAGGGAAAGCCTAATAGAATGCATATTTTTCTTGTTAGAATGTTCTTTTATAATTCATATGTTTGGTGTTAGAATGTTTTGGTAGTTTGTTCTGTCAGGCTGTTCTGTTAGAACCCATATGTTTGTTGTTAGAATGCATATGATTGTTGTTTAGAGTGTTCTGTTAGAATGCATATGATTGTTGTTTAGAGTGTTCTGTTAGAATGCATGTGTTTATTGTTAGAATGTTTAACTAGAATGGATATATTTTTTTCTCTTTTGTTCCAACTAGGATGTCAGAAATGACTTTCTAACAGTGTTAGAAAAATCTGAACGAAATAAAAATCCTGAATCGAATCATTCTCTTTGAAAGAGAATTTTAAACGCGTGTATACCTAGCCAAACATAAATAACCATACACATTTAAAAATAACCTTGTCAATAAATATAATCTTGTATTGCAGCATTTTACATATTATACTTTTCAAGAAAATTGTTTAATAAGGATCTTCCCTTCAAGTAAAATTCGAAAATAGTTTGAAGAATAAAAGTTGTGCATTAAAATTTAATCAATTGTATTTTAATCATCTCGTTGTGTAATTGTTTTATCAAAATAGGTTAAACAAGTTGGGACTTGCTCGTCAAACGTGGTAAATGAGGTGCGTCCGTACTATAACTAGTTTTATAAATATTTTCTGCACCACATATTGTGCTGAATGTATATTTTAATGCATTTCATAAGTGCATATCAATTTCATCCTATTCGAAAAGCTGTAACATCATTAAAATACATTTGAAATATTTTTTTTTTTCCCATTGACCTTAATGTAACGGAAAACTTTTGACTGTCCCTGTAATTAAACTATACATCGGATTTTCATAAAATCCAAATGACTCGACAAAATTTTGCAACAATTATATATTTAAAATTTCATACTATTTGGAAGGCTGTAACATCATTAAAATGCACTTCCAATAATTTTTTCCCATTGGCCGTTAATCAATTTCTTTTCTACTTAATCTAAACATTCATTTCAAAATAAATCTAGCATCAAGGTGGTTCAGTGTAACTTATTTTTACGAATAATCAACATTCTTTAAGGCACAAAACAAGCATTTAATTACAAAACAGAACATAAAAATCTATTAACTGACATTCAACAGGTTACATCTAAGGAATTCTAACATCAACAAAAAGATTAATTCGCTTCACTTCAAAAGTAGACAGTTCTAATAGAGCATGCGCTGGCTAATTAGCTGTGAGAAAATTAGGCGGAACATCCCGCCCGGCGTTGGACGGTTGTCCAACATCATCATAAAATGGCAAAGGTACTACAGTTGGACCTCTATTTAACGAAGTCACTAAATCCCGAAAAAAAGTTCGTTATATGGAAAATTCGTTAAATAGAGTCACATTTTAAAACACGTTAAACTACATAAAACATATTTTAAACCCATAAACACTAAATATAATTTTAAAAAAGTAATTAAACACACTTTTTGTATAAATTATATCTATTTGTTTTATATATTTTACCCTTCAAAAAGAAACTTGCAAGGGAAATAAGAATGAAACAAAACATTGTCAGAAAATACATTGTATTTTCAGTTATAAAAATAATTTTACATTACAATCACGATTTTTTATTATGGTCGATAAGCTGTTTGGAGGAATACCAAATTTTAAAGCAATATTCTTTTTCCTCACGCTTTTATCCACCACATCAAGATTTTTTTCTTTTATATCAAGCACTTTCTCTTTGACATTTTCGAGCTAAAAGAACCGAAATTACCAGCACGACTGAATGATCTAGAAAACGACAGACTCTAGTTAAAGGACACGAGGCAGACACTTTTTGGATGAAAAGCAAATAATCACAGCGATTTTACTGCTCTCGGTGAACTAGGTCCTGGTAAGACTTGTTCATTGTCATTGATCATCATAAAATGTGTTAAAAGAAAGACTAAGTTTGAAATTTCCAGTAATATTTTGACAAATAGGGAGAAAAAAATTTTAGATTCCAAGAAAAACTTCGTTAAATAGAGAATGCACTTCGCTATTTGGAGGTTATTTTACGAAGAAATTCGCGAAATGTTCTTGGTCCCAAGGAAAAGTTCGTAAAATAAAGAAATTCGCAAAATAGAGGTTCGTTAAATAGAGGTTCGACTGTACTTTGGTGATATTTCGATGTAACATACCTGTAGAGGTCTTGAGATCAATTACACGGACATGTCCATCATCACCTTTATAAGTTTTCACAATCCTAGCTAGTTTCCAGTTGATAAACTTATCATTTCCTTCCTTCAATAACACAAGCTGTCCAACTTTAACATTTTGCGAGGACTTTTTCCATTTACTGCGGACTTGCAGCTCATTTAAGTATTCTCGGCTCCAGCGGTGCCAAAATTGCATTTTTAATCTTTGAACTAGTGTCCACCTAGAAGAAAAAGGTAAAGAATATAAAATGGCATTATTTTCAGGAACATTCAAAAGAGGACCTCCAATGAGGAAACGTCCAGGTGTTAGTGGTTGTAGATCATTAACATCTGCAGACAAGGGGGTCAACGGGCGTGAATTCATAATTGCTTCAATTTGCGTCATAAGTGTTGACAGCTCTTCAAAATTTAAGATAGGGGATTTAGTTATCTTCAAGAGGATTCGCTTCATGGTTTTTATGTTTGATTCCCATAATCCGCCGAAATGTGGGGATGCAGGGTATATGAAACTCCATTGAATTCGTTCTTTAGCACTAAATCGCTGAATTTCTTCCGAAGAACAGATTTGATAGAAGGATTTCAAAAGAGCACAAGTACCCTTAAAATTTATGGCATTATCACTCCATATGACACAGGGTTCAGATCTTCGAGCAATGAATCTTCTCAAACAGGCTAAAAACGCTTCTGTGGTCAAGTCCGAAACAACTTCTAGATGAACGGCTTTGGTAGAAAAACAAATGAATATAACAATATATGATTTTAGGGTTATCTTTGAACGTTTTAAATTAGGTTTTGTTATAATAGGACCTGCTAGATCAACGCCTGTTTTCTCAAACGGTCTAGATGGTACAATTCTATCACGGGGCAAGTCACCCATCAATTGTTAAAGAGTTTGGTGTTTTGTCCGAAGACAAGTCAAACACCTATTCATAATTTTCTTTACTTGACTTTGACCAGATGGTATCCAATAAAATTGTCTTAATAAAGATAGAGTTGTCTGAGTACCTGAATGTAGGAATTTTTTATGGTAATAATCAATTAAAAGTTCAGTAAAATAGTGAGACTTTGGTAAAAGTATTTGATGTTTCTGCGATTCTGATAAATTAGAAAATTTCAGTCTTCCACCAACTCTTAACAAATCATGTGCATCTAGAAATACATTTAAGTTCAAAATCTTACTGTTATTTGGGAGTGGACGTTTTCCTTTAAACATCGAATTTCAGTTTAGAATGCGGAATTTTGAACAATTTTTATCAGCTTCTTGGTCGCATTCTGTAACTCAGAAGTATCTAAATAATCATATTTTCTAATTCCTGAGTTCAATTTACAGTTTTTCAGAAATATTAAACACCATGCAGCAATTCTTATTAACTTCATAAAAGAAGAATATCGATTAATCAAATCAATGTTTAACTGATTTTCATTTACGATAGTTGATTTTAAAACAGAGTTTTTCTTTAGTTCTAACTGATCTTTAACTTCAGAAATATCTAATTTATCGAATGTGTTATCCAAATTTGGCCAAAGAGATCTGCCTTGCTTTAACCACTGGGGACCTTCCCACCAAAGATGGTTATTTTTCAACTCTGAAACTTTCAAACCTATAGTAACTAGATCGGCAGGATTATCTTTTCCAGGACAGTGGAACCAATTTAATGGATCACCAAGATTTCTGATTTCCTTTATCCGGTTTCTGACAAACATTTTAAATCTTTCTAGCTCACCTCTAATCCAAAAGAAAGTAATAGTAGAGTCAGTACAAAAGTAGCCCGTTGCAGGAAAAGCTAATTCTTCAGTAATTTTATTACAAAGTCTAGCAGACAAAAGGGCTCCTAAAAGTTCCAGACGAGGTATAGAGACAGTTTTTAAAGGGGCGACTCGACTTTTTACTGCCACAAAACTAGTAACAATGCTCTTATTCTTTAACACTGCTCTAAGGTACACTACCGTACCATATGCCTTCTTTGAAGCATCTGAAAAACTATGTAATTCAAAATAATCAACTTCATCAAGGGCAATATCAGCCAAATAATATCTGGGAATGCTAATACAATTTAGTTCTTTTATTTCTTCAAACCATTCATTCCATAAATTGTCTAAATGTTTGGGTAGGTTTTCATCCCAATCAAGTCCTACACACCAAATTTCTTGAATTAAACATTTAATTCTAATAGTATAAGGACTTATAAATCCAATTGGGTCAAACATTCGGCCAACAGTTTGCAATAAATAACGTTTAGAATTAAGTTTATTCGTAAGGAAATTTTCTAGACTTTTAGTCGTAAATGTAAACATGTCACTATTTGTGTCCCAAGCAACCCCTAAAACCTTGGAAGATATCAAATTCTGATTAGTGAGATTTAAGTTATCAGAAATTTCATCAATATGTAAACCATATTCTTTCCATTTCTCACGCAATTCATGTGAGTTGGTTTTCCATTTTCTAAAAGTCATATTAGCCTCTTGAAATATTTCATAGGCTTCCCTACTAGTTTTAAATGCGTAATCAAGATTTGGTAGACTTGTAATGAAATCGTCAACGTACAACGATGAATTTAAAATTTCAAAAGATTCAGGAAATGTTTCTACATACCTTTGTAGATGGTGCTTGATGGTAGCAGCCAGAAGAAAGGGACTCGATTTCACACCGAAAAGCACTCTCTTTAATCTGAATATTTTAAATTCCTTACCTGGATCATCAATCCATGGTTGATCGTCCCAAAAAAATCGTGTGAAGTCCCTATCTGATTCATCGATCTCGATCTGCAAAAAAACTGCTTTAATGTCCGCAGTAATTGCTATGGGGAAGTTTCTGAATTTGATTAAAAGGCTGAACAATTCGGGAATGAGATTTAATCCCGTATGTAAACAATCATTTAATGACAGTTCACTCTTAGCATGGGCACTTCCGTCAAAGACAATGCGAACTTTAGTGGTGGACTTATCTTCACGAATCACTGCTCTATGTGGTAAGTAAAATGAGTTTAGATCAGATGTATTGTCAACAGGTTCGATGATATTGTCTGCTAAATAACTATCTAAAATAGCCTTATGTTCTGAGAATAACAAAGGGTCATTTCTAAAGTTCGTTCTCAATTTCAAAAATCTTCTGTATGCGACTTCGCGATTGTTATTAAGAGACATTTTCAAATTTGCCTTCCATGGAAATTTTACTTTATACCGGTTATCCTTAAAAACAATATTAGACTGAAAATCAGCCATAATGTCATCGTCCGCATTACTAACATCTTGAGTTTCGGATTCAATTCCTAGACTTTCCAATTGTCAAAAATTTCTGATTTGATCGGATATATCCTTTTCTTCAACGATAATTTTCATACTGAACAATTCATTGGCTGACCCCGTATAACCCTGTAAGCACCTGCCAAAAAGGGTTTCAGTAGCTACGAGATTATTCTTTAGTCTTTTGATTCTGCCAGTTACAATATTATAATAATTATCAGTGCCGATTAAAACTGCAATTTGCTTACTAGTACATTCATAACTATCAGCAAGTTGTAAACCTTTTAATTTATTATAAGTTTTCCTAATGTATTTATCAGGAGTAGGTAAGCAAGCAGCGGAAATTTGATCTGTTTCCAGAGCTTTAACGTCAATGGGTAAAGAGGGATGTTCTCTATTTACAAGTTTTACCTTTACAACATTATACATTTTCTCAGTTGCCTTTTCAGCTCCAAAAGCATAAACAGATAAGGTTTCTTTTCTAATAACCGGCAATTGTAATTTTTGTGAAATGTCACGAATTATAAATGTTCTCATGCTGCTATTATCTAATAAGACAGGAACTGGTTCATTATTATCATTTTTAGGATCTTTTATTATAACAGAACAAGTCTGCAAAAGTATGTTGCAATGCGTGTTTTCAATCTGTACATTACTAGTGGAATTGTTACCACAATGGGAAATAGATGCAGCACTTTTATCAACGTTTATTTTGGAATCATTTCCAAATTGAAAACAAATAGCCCTATTATGTTTCTTACCGCAAATATGGCGCATTTTGGTATTCTCACAGTCTTTAATTCTGTGCTTACACTGTAAACATAAAAAGCATCTTCCCTGCTTTTTTAGTATTTCTTTCTTCTGATCTATGGTTAAATAATTACACACTTCACTATTATGATCAACAGTATTACAAAACAAACACGAATTCTTATTTACTGAAGCCATTAATTCAGTAGCTGGAACACTATTTTGTTTATATCCTTTAGTATTAAATTGATATCGCGGCTTACATTTCAATTGTTTATCTGTAAATTTTGGTCTATATTCAAATTTATTATCATTAGAAAATGATTTCTTACCATCTAAGCCATGGATAGTTGATACCCGTTCTCTACTTTCAACTTCATTTTTAAGAAAACTCATAAGTTTATCTATATCCCACATTTCTCCGTCTTTTAGATTTCTATTAAATTCCAAGGTCAAATCTGGGGGTATTAACTTCAGTAAAATTGGGCAAAGTAACCCACTGTATGTATCAGGTTTTACACCTAACGACTCTAAGTTTCGAATTTGCACTAGACATTTATCGTATAAATTTCTTAATCCACCAGTGTCAGAAGAACTTTTCAAACCTTTCATATTTAATAAATTGTTTTAGTGAGCATGTACGAGCATGTCATGTCTACCACACCTTTGCTTCAAAAGCGATACGGCCGCTGCATAATTATTTTCAGTTAATCCAAAACCATTAATCGTGTTTGCAGCTGCTCCTGCAACCAAACTTTTCAAATATGTAAATTTTTCGATTTCTGTTAGATTTGGGTTTTTATCTATCGCTAACTCAAACTGGTTCCAAAATTCTAAAAATTTGTCTTCCTCCCCAAAAAAGCGGTTTATTTGTAGCTTTGGTAATTTTACTCTTTTTAGTTCAGTAGCAGCATGACATGTTCGCACTGAATCAATGTTATTACTATGTGTAATATCTGCATTAGAAGATAAACTTCTAATTTTAAAGTTTAATTTATTTCTGTAAGTTATTATTTTCTGGTCATATTCATCAATATTCAATATTTCATTTTCGACATTTTTCGCATTTATTAGGCTTAAAATGTTGTTATCATGATCCTTAATAGTGTTACATTTAACGTTTAACTTATCGACTAATTCTTCTAAATTTTCTAACGAGTATTTATTACTAGCTAAATACTGTTCCATTTCTTCAAATAGTTTATTTAATAGCGTTCGATGCGTATCACGCATCTTTCGCTCTTTATTTTCGTCCATATTCAAAAAATAAAATATAATAACAAAAATCAGCACTCACCAGTTCCAAATCGAAACAAAACAAAAATATTACGCAGTTACCTTTTTACATCTAGACTTGACGGCGCGATGCACCACAAATAATCAATTTCTTTTCTACTTAATCTAAACATTCATTTCAAAATCAATCTAGCATCAAGGTGGTTCAGTGTAACTTATTTTTACGAATAATCAACATTCTTTAAGGCACAAAACAAACATTTAATTACAAAACGGAACATAAAAATCTATTAACTGACATTCGACAGGTTACATCTAAGGAATTCTAACATCAACAAAAAGATTAATTCGTTTCAGTTCAAAAGTAGACAGTTCTAATAGAGCATGCGCTGGCTAATTAGCTGTGAGAAAATTAGCCGGAACAGCCGTAATGCAACGGCAAACTTTTGACTGTCCCTGTAATTAACCTATACATCCGATTTTCATAAAATTTGAAATGACGCGACAAAATTTTATGACAATTATACATTTAAAATTTCAGACCATTCCGTTAGGTTGTTTTTGCTCTGTTATATGAGGACGGACAGACATACGAACTGAACGACGACTATAGGTGCTACGCATTTATATAATTACGAACGCACCTAAAAATTGCGCATTTAAACCCTTCTCGACAAGTCTCTTTTACAGAATTTTTAATCTTTTGTCACCAGATTTCAATACAAAAATTTTTATCTAATTTAATCGAGAAAATGCCTCGATAAAATAAGGCAAAATTTGCAATAAAAAATAGCTGGTGGGAATAATCAGGAAGTGTTAATTAGATGGGAAAATGCATCCCACGGAAATCGCGAGATGCGCGGCGAGAGGGTTAATGTGTATATATTATGGATGACTGCTCACAGTAGTTAAATGTTAACCTAAAGAAGTGAATCTTTTCTCAGATTTCCAGTTTCTTATTATTTTTATTTATTCTAAAATATTATAGTAATAAATCAAAGTACTACAGCAGGTCATAATTTTTCTAAAAAAATAAAGGAACATTAAGCAATGTCCAATCATTTTTACCTGTATCAGAATACTTAAAGTAAAATATTATGCTTTAAAAATAATCGCATTTTTCTATCTCTCCTTTTATTTGCTGCGAAGAGCAAATGGCTCGAAGACAGCATTCCGTTTTATGACCCAATATCCAAAGAAAAAGATATAATCATTTAGAAGATACCTAGAGAAAAAGTAAGAAGAAGAGAAAACAAATAATTTCTTTAATAGCATGAATGCTGAAATGTGCGGCATTATTAGAGATGTCTTTAAATAACTTCTCACTTATCTAATGATATGGCTAATAAATACCTTATACATATTTTTCTATGTTTAGCAAGCAATTTTCCAATGATTTATATAGCAGATAATGTTGATGTTATTTTGGATAAAACATCTAAATATTCACATTTACATGAGTATTGCAATTTCCTTTGCTAAATATGCTTGTTTTATAAATCAAAACAAGAAAAAATTTTAGTTTCATAAGCTTCTTCAATGACATTTAAAGTTATTTTGCTTAATTTTGTAGAAAAAAAGGGTAAAAATAACTTGCAGACCCTAACCTTAGCCGCTTCAGTTTCAACTCAAAGCCCGTATAACCAGTATACTTAGTTAAAATTATTGCTTCCTCTTTTCATGGTTGCAAGTACCTTTATTGTTTAAATAATACATAATCCTGTGGAATCAAGCTATCAAAAAACATTAAACACTATAATCATAAATATTCGCTGGTAGAGGCAGAGGATGTCTCTGATGAATTCAAATTAGCACACTTCATTGAAAACCATAGCCACAGAGTTTTATAGACATCTGGGATTAATACAAGAACACGTACTATTCACCCAGATGTGTTTCCATCGATATGTGTTCATTCGATTTCCATAGGTGAGGCCATCCATAACTAAAGAATTACACACATATGATCCGCTTATCACAGTGGTGGAAAAACTCTTCGCCACTGGATAGTACATATAACAGAAGAGCGTCATGTGAAATCAGGAATGAGGCTACTCGTAGCGGTAGTTCAACGCATCGAGTTTCAATATATAGCACAAAAAAAATAAAATTTTGGAATAGTACATTTGTACGTTTATATTAACGTACAAAACCCTGCACGCATTGTCACATATTGATATGGATATATATTATTATTTAAAGTATAAACAGATCAACTTCAAATTTTCATAAACATCGTTTTACAACCTGAAGAATAAATGAATTACCGTAATTTCCGGTGTATAGCGCCGCAGATCAAACAATTCAGTTTGGACCCAGAAATTTTATTCAGTATTTGAAGACCAATATTTACCGTGATCTAAAAAGTTACATTTTATTTTTAAAAATTTCTGGGTCGAAACACTATTGTTTGATCCGCGGGCTATACACCGGAAATTACGGTAGTTTGAAGAATATACGGAGTAAACTTTGTCTAATATTTTCCAAATATGACTCAGACGAAATCGGAAAACTAGATATTACGTGAGTATTCCGATCAGCGAACATCTTTTTCGTTACCTTAAGCTGTTCTCAGATCCAATTATAAAGTAAAACTATTGTTATACTGTTTCAGGTGCAAAAAAAGTACTTGTATTTTTTTTTTACTATAAACACAACTCTGATTACTGTGTAACAGTTGTATATACAGCTAGCGAGTGCCCAGGTGAGCGTTTCTGAACACCGTGCATTGTTTCTACTGTGAAATTTTGCAGTAAAGGAATCCTGTTGCAGGCTCTTTTCTTGTGGTTTTATCTGGCCCTCCATGTTAACGCCTACCTGTGCCAGTTAAATTTTTGAAATAGCTCGGCTTTGCTCAGATTTTTTTCTTTTATTTAAGAGGCGCGAAATCAACAAGTGATTTGAAGAGGTATCTTAATCGCCCCCATTCTCCGTACCACAACACATTACGTACATCACAAAATGTTTCGTAATATTTGTACAAAACTTGTCAGACCTTACAGAAAATTAAAAAGGTCTTCCTAAGAGGATTGATGTTGCTATCGCCAGATTGTTGGAATTATGGTCTACGTTTGACAGACTCCATGTTAACGGAAGTTTTTAAAGATACCCGATTGTTAATAGCAGTATAGTGTAT
Source organism: Maratus speciosus (assembly GCA_963932465.1). Lineage (NCBI taxonomy): Eukaryota > Metazoa > Arthropoda > Arachnida > Araneae > Salticidae > Maratus > Maratus speciosus. Next base: position 396,459,422 of record OZ010793.1, on the reverse strand, counting down.
AATAAACTAAATTATATTAAATGATATGTTTATCTGTTTTAAATGTATCCCTTTTTTTCAGCCTAACTTGAATAGACACATAAGAGAGCGTCAGCTGTACTGTATTTCACTTCACCGATAGATTTTTTACAATCTGAAAATAAAATTTTTAAATTTAACTTTGACATAAGTTTGTATATTTTAGAAAACAATACATAAAGCACTTTTATAAAAAATGATAAATTTAAATGATGTTCAAAACAATCGCCTTTAAAATCAATACTTTAAGAAACTTTAACCTAATATTTTTTAATTCGAATAAATTAATTCTTAAAACATGTGTTTCAGACATGTAATTATAATTTTTTCTTAAGTTCTTAATAATGCTTGGGATTTTAACACAAATTTGTGTAATTTTAAATTTCAAATTTAACTAATTTAAGACCAAACATTAAAATAAATTTACTTCAAGAAAATGCTACAGACATAATTCGTGGTGTAATAGTTTTTCAAAACATATAACACACATATTTCTACAAACAAAATAAAACGTTTGATTGCTGTTCGAAATAATTGCCTGTCGCGTCAATTATTATTTTTCCATTGGAATTAGCTTATTTTTAAAAATTTTATACAATTCGGAATCTCTTGTCACAGAAGTACGTGACCAATTAGCTGTTAGAGGTTTCCTCTACATTTTTAAATCGGTGACAACGCATTTTATTTTTAGCTGTTTGACACAAGAAAAAATCATTGTGTGCTAAATTAGGCGAATAAGTACTCTTGAAAGCGAATTTTTCAAACTGTAGAAGCAATTTATAGTTACAAATGTTGTTTATGATCTTGCATTATCATGATCAGAGCGCGAGTGTTAATGACAGCTGCCCCTCCCCCCTCTCTCTTTTCTGCTATTTAATCATATGTTTTAAGTTTTTACAGTATTTTGTACACCCTTTTATTTATTTTAACTTCATTCATAATGGTCATTGATAAATATGAAATTTTTTCAATTAAATTTCCATTCAGTTTTCTAAAATTCTATAAATTGTGTGTGATTGCGTATCATATTTTCCGACAACAATACAATATTTTAATAATTTCAAAAATTGATTATCAATCAATCAGTTAATTTTTACTCAATTAATAATAATTCAGTTTAACAAAAGAAAAAGAATAAAACAAAGAAAAGGCTATGAAGTGACAATGAGTGTGTTTATTTTGATAATATAATTAATGCTTAAATCGATGTCACTTAACAATATAAAAAAATAAAATAAAGAAATGGCGATGACGGAAATATAACTGTTGTGAAACCATCTCTGAAAATTATTAGTATACTCTATAAATTTGAATATTAATTGAGCCATTACTTCAGGTAGACAGGAATTCGGGAATTTATTTAGAAAACATTTAATTTATTCTTCTTCATAACATGATTTACGACACTTATTTATCTACATTATTTACATAAATTTATATTTACAAATGTATTAATTTCAGAAGAAATGACTTCTTTGGAAAACATTATTTCGTGCCAATTTTCTTATTATACGATCGATGCACCTGAGCTCCAAACGTAGACTGCAGCGAAGAGCCTGCTTTCAGCACCTCGCTGAAAGATCGTTTCATACTTTTTCAACACTTACAGATTTACAAAGCAATTTTTTCAACAGTGACGTCAGCTATTCTTTCCTTATTCAATAACGAAACAAAGTCACGGTGAAATGAGAATGAAATTAATTATGTTCATTAATGTCATGTAATTAATGTTCATTAAAAATTTTAATATGTAATATAACCAATATACGAAATAATACCATAACCTCTTCCAAGTTGTCCATAATTCCGAAAAACGTTATTATCTTTATAAAACTCAGAAGACAAAAAATATTTTTATTAACTTTAAAGGATTTATTAAAACAAAGTTTCTTTTGGTGCCACTAAATTTCGGAAACTTTTGCAATAGTTTTTATAGTGTATTAATCAGTTTTATCCAACCTGAATATCGTTTTTTGGTACTATTAATTCACCATTAAACATATTCTGCTGCGCAACTAAATTTATATGTACAAGAGTAAGAAAATAATATTTATTTTAATGTGAATGTGAATGTCGTTACTTTATTATGCTCGTCTGTAAAAAAGGTTTGTTGAATATGGACATGTTTACTTGATTACTGGTAGCCTCTGAAAAGCCTATATCCTTGGTTGAGAAAACTAATTAATAAACTATTAACAATTTTCAGAAATGTTTCCGAAAATCAATGGCGCAAAAAGAATTTTAACGTTATAACTGCGTCTTGAAATCTCGAAAATATATTAGTTTCTGGTGTTTCTAAAAGTAAAAAACGATTTTCAGAATTGTGGATAATTCGATAGAGATTATTGTATATTTTCGTTTGTGGTTATATTGTATTTTCCTAGATTGAAATAAATTTTTTTTCTATCGTGTACCCTAAGTAAAAGAAAGTAGTTCTTACTTATGCTTGTACTTCATAAAGTACACTTATTTTTCAAATCGAAAAATTACCATTCCCCCTTACTGATTTTTTTGTTTATTTATTTATTTATTTATTTATTACAAACTTACAAAGATAGGGATAAATACTTTCAGTTAATTTTTTAGCAAAAATTATATTCTTAAATGCAATAATGATTTTCCCATTACTTGTATATTCCTATTTCTGCTAAGACATTGTTTATTTCTCATAAACTCTCCTTTTTATTTATGACCTTAATTAATCTATTTTATTTAATCGTGTCTTGTTACACGTGAAACAATTCTAAAGATACAGTAGATAAAACTTCTTTATGTTTAATTTTGGCTTTGCTATCAATATATATACATAGTTTTTTACGTGTAAATATGTACTTCTGTATGATCGCGTGACAAAAGAAATTATTTTCTGCTAAAATAAACTTTTCAAGAAAACTTTGAGGTTATAATTTATGAACAAACACTTTTTCTACTCAATTAACTCGAATTATGTCGTAATCTTACAAATATAACCGAAGCCGATGAAATTATTATATATTTTTTAATTACCGTTATTCAAACTTTCAGTATTTTTTTAAAGAACTAATAGCTTCAATTTGTTTTATATTCAAGAAAACTGTAAGGCTGTATTAATTCTAGTGATACAATTCACACAACTTCTTTATCTTTTCTTTTGGCTTTGCTATCAATATATAGACATAGTTTTTTACGTGTAAATATGTACTTCTGTATAATTGCGTGACAAAAGAAATTATTTTCAGTTAAAATAAACTTTTCAAGAAAACTTTGGGGTTATATTTTATGAACAAATACTTTTTCTGTTCAATTAGTTCGAATTATGTCTACAAATGAATATTATGTACAAATGCATTTCGAAACTCGTGAAATTCTAATATATTTCTTTTATTGCCGTTATTCACACTTTCAATATTGTTTGAAAAGATCTAACTGCTTCAATTTGTTTTAAATTCAAGAAAACTGTGAGGTTGTATTAACTTTAATGATACAATTCATAAAACTTCTTTATCTCTTCTTTTCGCTTTACTATCAATATATATACGGGAGATTATCAAAATGTGGAATCATTAAACGTTAACTATAAGTAATTTTTAAATTTTTCACATTTAAGGCCTTTTTTTTTTTTTTTTTTTTTTTTTCACAGTATAGTATATAAGTCTACAAAATTATACACAAACATTAAAATACAGCAACTATTCTGGAAAATTAATTATTAAAGCATTTAATTAGTAGTTATATAGGTTACAAATTTTGGACATATTCTGGCAAGTAGGTTACAGATTTTTGACATTGCTGACATGTAGGTTACACAGTTTTGACCATTCCATAAATAAGTTATGCTTAGTATTTAAAAAAAGATTAAGAATGTAGTAAATTTGTTCTATAATTGTATGTGTACACATATATATGCATAATTAACTTTTTGTTATCCAGTAATAATAATAATAAAATCAAATGTTAAACTTTGATATTAAAATATTTACTACTTTTTTAGAAGAAATATCTTAATTTTATAGGAATTACACATTATGCAAAAAACATACCTTTAGTTAGAAGTATTCAACATATAATTTATTCTTTTTATTTTCTCAAAAAACAAGCTACACTGCTATTTTTTTAAAGCACATATTTATAATTTCTTTATAAAAAAAAATTCTCCTTTTGTTGTCACAGAGTGAGGTGCCGATGATGATTTCAACAAAATATCTTCATATTTTAAATTTGTGCTGTCTTTTTTAGATGGATAACGAAGCCTGTTAAAATCAATGTCTCCCTGAGGAGTAAAAAAAAATATATAAAAAATATTTGTTCACCAGTATCAATGCTGATGTTTTCAATAATACCTGGCCATAAGTTTTCATCATAAATTACAAACCACCACCAGTCACCAATGTCAATCTATTTTCAACTGCGAGGGTTCAATTACAGAAACAATATTTTTTTCACCAGCGTCACTGGTAATGCATTCTTGATTGTTTTTACAGATATTGCAAAAACAAGATCTATTTCTTATTTGAATAGTACCAAATTTGTTTGTCGTTTGGACGGAGTGAATCTTTTGAGTACCTTTAACAGTTTTCGCTGGCTGTCTAACTGTACTTCGAGTACTGCCATTTTTTTTTTTTTAAACCAAAAACCAAAATTGCAGCCCATAGTAGCTTGAACTTTTCATTTGCCCTGCATTTTGCTGGGGGAGCAAAGATGTAAAATGAAATTTTAAGGAAAGGAGATTTTTAAATCTTGAATTTTAAAAAAATGACCTCAAATACAATAATTTAACAAAAAAAAAAAAAAAAAAAAAAAAAAAAATTAAAGATGTATGTTAAAATGGACTATGTTATAATTTATTTATTTATGTAATTAGAAAATTAAAATTATTAGTGTTTAGATCGTTCCACGATTTGAACATGGTTATTAAATAATCTTTTGGAATGCATTTGTTGCAAAGAAAACTTTGCAAAATACATAAAAACGCGTAAGACCACTGAAGAATTACTTTTGAAATAAATAAATGAAGTTTTACAATTAATTTTAAATCATACTGTTAAATAAGCATGTCCGAAATTTCGTAACGATCTCGCCGGACACCATTTTATGTCGTTCGTACACACGTCAGTTGAGCATGCTTCTAGTCAAGTTATATTATTACACTTACTAAATATTTATAAAAAACACGGTAATTATTTACGATAAAACATTATAATAAATATCTTTTTATGCGCTTCAGGACATCGAATCATCTTTAAAAATAAATTTTCCGAAAAAAAAAAAATCGGCGTTTCGATCGTTACGTGATTCGGACATTCCAGTTTCTTATTTGAGAAAAGTGCATTTATTGCAAAAAAATCTTACAAAAACACGTACAAATACTTTAAATTAAAAAAAATGATTTTAAAGTTAGATAAAAGAGTTTAAAGTACTTACTTGATGTATTTTTCGTGTTAATGACAGTTTTGTTACGATCGTTACTTTTGGACATAACAAAATACAGAAAAATTCTTTCTAGAAAAGTCCTTCTATCTTCAAAAAGCAATAAATCAGACTGCCATCTCTTAATGAAATTATAAAAAAAATCATCCGTTTCCTTCATACATTCATTGTTTATCATTAGAACCACCTGGAAACAAGTTGAAACTCTTTTTCTTGGTGGTACATTGGAACAGTTAACGTTATGAATGTCCAAAATTGGCCTCTTTAGCATAAAATAATAGAATTTTAAGATATTTACGCAAATCTTTTACAACAAGTTATGTCATTTTCTGTCTCTGATCAGAATTAAAAACACAGTGTAAAAAAAATTAAAGTGAATGGTAATTAAATTTACTTATTGAAAAGCTTAAAGTTATGATGTGTGTCCAGTGCCCACCTTTTGAAAACCACGTATTGATATACATAGTTTTTTACGTGTAAATATATACTTCTGTATGATCACGTGACAAAAGACATTATTTTCTTCTAAAATACCCCCCCCCCCCCAAAAAAAAAAAAAAACTGTGAGGCTATATATTTAACAAACACATTTTTTACTCAATTAATTCGGATTATGTATTAATCTTACAAATGTAAACCGAAACTGAGGAAATTCTAATATATATGTATTTTATTACAGTTACTCACACTTTCAACATTTTTAAAAAAGAACTAATATCTTCAATTTGTTTTAAATTCAAGAAAAGTGTAAGGTTGTATTTTAGGAACAAATACTTTTCTGCTCCATTAGATTAAATTAATCGGCAATCTAGAAATGCAGACAAAATCTATGAAAATCTCATATATAACTTTTTATTATTGTTACTCGTACTTTCAATACATTTTTAAAGGACGTATATTTTCATTTTGTTTATTCATGAACGTTTTTAATTCAAAAGATATGTCATGTTGTATTTTATGAACAAATACTTTTCCTGCTCAATTAACGTGAATTCTGTCGTAATCTAGTGGTGAATTCTAATATATATATATATATACATATTATAATTGACCACACTTTCAAGAGATCTAATAGCTTCAATTTGTTTTTTCATGAGAGATTTAAATTCCATGATAAAAACTAAAATCGTGCGTTACACATTCATTATGAAATACTTTTCACAATTTTAGTGCGGTGAAATAATTCTTTTTAAATAAAAAATAAAAAAATCCATTCAATTCGTTGTTTTATTTATCATAAATTGGACAATCATGAACAACTGCAAAACTCACCAAAGAATGCACTAAAATAACTTAATACTATAAACAAAATGCAAATACTCACAGAAATTCAAAGTTTAGTTTACTAATTTTGAAGCAATTTGCTAGAAAAAACTCTAACTTTACGAAAGATATAAGACATCGATCAAGACTCTAGTATAGCAAGTACATAGTGGTGGTCAAAAGTTTCCGACCAGAGAAAAATTTTTGGTTAATTTGTAAGTATACCCATATGAAGAGGAATCCCAAAGTGATACTTATACATTTTACTGACATAATAGTTAGGAACTTATTTATGGAATAACAAATAAATATCAATAAATTTAAATGACAAAATTCAATGCAAAGGAAAACGCATTTTCCCAAAAGTTTCCGGCCATCTTGGAAAGTTTGAAAAAAATTAGTGTTACAATAGAAAATAACAGTGATCAACAACATTTACAATTAGTATTTTGTCGTCATACCTTTAGCAATAAATAAATTTTTATTATCTTGATAATGAAAGGTAAACTATATCATTTTAATTACCTTCTATTGTAAAAATGCTGAAAATGACAATATAATAGTTTTGAGAATTCGAAATAACTTGCATTTAAAAAAAAATTGGAATAAAAAAATTTAATAAAAAAAAGTATATCTTATCGACGCTATAATAATAATCATGTAATAGACAAGATTGTATCTAGATTATACTCTCGTGTTAATGCCTTGGTATGTGCTTTATTTTGAAGAGGAAAAATTCACTGTCTTCAAAAATTCAAGTTATCATCACTTTTCTAACACTTTAACTCTGTCTTCTGTGGTAATCTCATATGAGGATGCATTAAAAAAAAATCTTTAGCGATATGTGTGTATTTTATTTTCACTGTGTCACAGTCTAAATTCAAAAACAGAAATTATTTGAGGAAATCTTCTCTCTCGCAGAATAGGAAACAATTTGTCAAATGTGGGTTTTCAACTGAATATTCGAAAATGAAGTAACTCGTCTGTGAATTGCTGCATTTCATAAGCGTTTTTGAACTTCATATGAAGTTCAATAATTTTCATATAATTTCTGTTTTTGAATTTAGACAAAAATATGACATTTTGTCTTTATTTTTAATTCCTATTTTATAGTAAAATCTAAAATTTATAGCAAAAAAAAAATCTATTTAATATTTTTAGTGTTTGTAAATGTCTTTAGTCTTTTGTAATCTTGAAATAAATGAAAGATTTTAAAAATTTAAATACAAGGTGTTTATAAAAGATTGTCCCAGTTTCAATGGTATATTATAACAGTTTAATTTAGACTATTTAAAACAAATCATACATCAAACTGAAGGTGAACTAACCTAGTTTTCCTTACAAAGGTTCAATAGGTGCGCCTTTTGTTATACGCACACATCCAACCTAAAGGCCAATTCTTCCCACACTTCAGTTAACAATTCCGGTGTAATAGAGGCAACAGCCTCTTAAATTCTGTATATCCACTCTGGTAAATCATTATTAAGCGGTGGGACATAGACACGATCTTTTATAAAGCCCCAAAGATAAAAATCGCATGCCTCTAACGGCTTTTAAATCTTCAGCCCAGAAATAACGCTTTACGCTCAGGTGTTGCTTTTTTGCGTATATGGTACTACAAGCCAATAAATAACAAAGCAGTACTCGCGCATGCACTTATCTAAAACTGTTTGAGTTACTCTTTATTTGTGACCTTCAAACGAACACTCTAGAACGTTTAAAAATGATACTATTAAATTTATAACTCGGATATTCTTTTATAAACACCCTGTATTATTTGTTCTTAAAATTACATTTTAAATGCAAAATATGTTTTTCCCCAACTTAAAAGTAATCTCTGCTTGAGACAGTTACAGAATTCTTCACTGTATCAAAGGATCATGTACACTGTAAAGAATTATACAAGGGCTTCCGATATAAAAAGTGTTTTCAAAATTCAGTCTAACCTCGTTGTTGCCATAGCGATAGCAGCAACAAGGCTATTACGAATGATCTGTGGGAAAGCAGCCAAGCTGTATAGGCGCTTAATTGACGCCGTCAGTGATCACTAGTGATGCACGACGATTAACAAAAAAAAAAAAAAAAAAAAAAAAAAAAATCAAGCGTCAAATAGAGTTGCTGTGTCGCTTGTTTTTATCCATGATACAAGAAATCTTTCCCATATCTTGAGAAACATGGAAGTTGACAAGATAAAAATAAAAACAGTTTTTTTTTTTTTAAACACTCCTTTATAATTATTCAAAGTTATATATCATAAAAGTCCCAAAAAATTTCTGGTACAGTATGTTAATTTGTCGTAGGTACCGATTATGAAAATTTCACAGCTTTCAGTTACGCTTTGTAGAAAGCTCGAACTATGAATTTATTTAAATATATATAATTTTTCCTGTGTTTCTTTTTTAAGATGTAGAAAAGGAGAAAAAAGCATTATTTAAACTATTCATCCGATATCTCTAAATTGCTTTCTCAACGTATAATCGTAAATTATTAATTATTAAACTATTAAATGGTAGAAAAATATGCTTTAAAAAAATATATTACATACTTTAATTTTCTTTATAGTTTCTACTTTTTAGTGTTTTAAAATATTTCGTTGCTGCCGTTTCACAACCAGTTGGCATATTTTGCCCAGCGTGGTTTGGCGCATAATTAACTCCATTGTTTTTGTAATTCAAAAATAACTGTAAACATAAGATTATTTGGCGATTTATCACCTGCTACCTTTACAAGATAAAGGAAAAATGCTTTAAAATTTATTTTATAACCCCTTAACCTACAACTACGTGTGAGAGACGTGGTCTTGTATTCGGGCCAAAACTGATAATCACGGCCTGGCCAGCAGTACATCGCTGGGGCCAAATATAAATATTACGGGCATGACCCCTGGTGCAATGATCGAGCCAACGGGCTAACGGAATTACTAATAAACCTTTGTTGTATATCTAACGCAATTATTGCATGAAGTTGTAATTACTTATCAAATATCCCACAAAATTAAACCAGTTGTATCTCATACATTTTCATTTACATACCGTAAGTCGTGCGCGTTTGGTACAAATTAGGACCGATTTACCGAACCGTGGAATGGCTCGAACCCGGGCGCAGAATCGGCGCAACGCTGCGACGCACGTCGCAGACTCTTGTGAGGATCTGCAGACTATTTTTCAATTGTTTCAATTTATTTTTCAATTTTAAATTGAGAAGAAAAAAAGTTTGCTAGAAATTATTTGCCATGTGCCATAATAATACGATCCACGCCACATGCGATTGACGAAGCTCCGATTCCCTTTAAAATACAAATAATTCACGGAAAAAACTCTAGACACGCGATCGTGAAACACCCATTATTAAATGAGTCAATCTTCGTAGGTGATATTTCTTTAGAAATTAAAAAAAATCAGTCATTAGTTCGAAAATTCGGACGTAAATAACACGAATTTCGACAAATGTTCGCCGAAAAAATAATTTCGTCAATCATTTGCAGTTAAAATAGCCAATTTCGTCAAAGGATCGCGAAAAAAACGGGAATTTCGTCAAAATATCGCGAAGAAAAAAAGAAAATTTGTTATAAGATCAAAAATGGAAACGTGAATTTCGTCAAAAGGCTGCGGAAAAATAGCAACTTTCGTCAAAGGCTGGCGGGAAAATGCGGCTTCCGTCAAATGATCACGGAAAAAACACGAACTTTGTCAAAGGGCTACGGAAAAATAGCAACTTTCGTCAAAGGATTGAAGAACAACGCAAATTTCATCAAAGGATCGCGGAAAAAACACAAATTTCGTCAAAGGATCGCGGAAAGAACGTGGATTTTATCGAAGGATCACTAAAAAATGAGATTTTCGTCAAAAGATCATGGAAAATAGGCGAATTTCGTCAAAAGATTGCAAAATTTTTGTCACAAGATCGAGAAAAAAGCCAATTTCGTCAAAGGGCTGCGAAAAATAGCAACTTTCCACAAGGGATGGTGGGAAAACGCGAGTTTCGTTAAATGATCGGGGGAAAAAAACGTAAATTTTGACAAATGATCGCGGAAAAAGCACGAATTCTGTCAAAGGATTGCGGAAAAACGCGAATTTCTTCGAAAAATCGCGGGAAAAGCGAATTTCGCGCAAAGATCGCTAAATAACGCGGATTTCGCTAAAAGATCGCGAAAAAACACGTATCTCGTCAAAAGATCGAGGAGAAAACGCGAATTTTTTTCAAAGGATCGGCGTAAAAAAACGGAAATTTCGTCAAAAGATCGCGAAAAAAACGCGAACATCGTCGAAAGTTCGCGAAAAAACGCGAACATCATCGAAAGATCGCGAAAAAACGCGAACATCGTCGAAAGATCGCGAAAAAAACGCGAACATCGTCAAGAGATTGCGAAAAAATGTGAACATCGTGGAAAGATCGCGAAAACGCGAACACGTCCAAAAATCTTGAAAAAAGGCTGATATCGTCCAAAGATCGCGATGAAAAAAAAGCGGACATCGTCGAAAAGTCGCGAAAAAATGCGAACATTGTCGAAAGATCGCAAAAAAAACCGCGCATTTCATCAAAGGATAAAGGAAAAAAGGTGAATTCCTTCAAAGAATCACGAAAAACTTTGCTGCAACATTGATGTTTTCATGAGATTTTTGTACAGCTGAGTGGCAGGTTAAATATTAGTTAGCCATGTTTTCAGTGAAAACGTGTTAAATTTTGAATTGCACAACTAGCTAAGATTGCTAAATAAAACATTTCATTAGAATTACTTATAGTATTTGGATGAATTACTCAAATTTGATTTTCTAAGAATTTCAATCTGCTCCAATAACAGCTTTTATTGCTAAAAAATTAAGTTTTTGCTGCTACAAAAATGGATTTTACTGCTACAAAATTAGATTTTTGCTGCCTCAAAGTGGCTTTAGTGCACTTTCATCCCTGTATTATCACATCTATATATAATTTTTGATATTATGACATCGTATCAATCTTTTCAAAAATTTTAGAAATTGGTGTTCATATGTTATTTTTACTGTTATTCTGTTTTCTAACTTCACAGAAATTTTGACAAATTTTATGAAAGATTTTTCAGACAATGTTGTTAAAAATTTTGAGGACAAAGATAAATTATTTTAAAAAGTACTTTCCTTTTATGTTAATCACAAATACTGGGGCCGGGGGGGGGGGGGAGGGGTTGAGTGCTTGAGGAATTGGAAAGAGGGCGTTTGTCCTTAAGTTCTGCAGACTGTTTTTAAAGTTTCTACTTGTGTTGCAGACTGCAGAAAAAAATTCTGCTGCTCAGGCTCGAAGGCTGCGCGATCTTGTTTACGTTTTTGATACAGGCTGTTGAAATGTAAATCGTAGATTAAGGGGTTAATTGATAATTAACTTCCAAAGATATTCAGAGGAGCACGGAAGCCAAAAAAAGATAAACAATGAAAATAAATACCGGTGGGGCACGGAAGCTCATAAAAGATAAGCACGGGATAAAAATGGAGCACAAGATAAAAATGAAAAGCATCGAAGATAAAAAAAAAAAAAAAAAAAAAAAAAAAAAAAATAAGCAAGAAAGATAAATACCAGTGGAGTACAGAACCTAAAAAGAGATAGAAACGGAAGATAAATGCCAGTGGAACACGCATGCTAAAAAAAGATGAGGACGGAAGATAAATACAGGAGGAGCACAGAAGCTATATAAACTTAATGTGTTAGAAGCTTCACGTGGTTTTACTCTGACTTTTTACTTTTTTTTTTTAATATCATTGGGAAAAGTAAAAAAAAAAAAAAATAGATGATATCTAGAAGAAATAAGGATGTCTTTTCCGAGCTTTAATGTAAAACAGGTGCCCTTTTATTTTAGACTTTTTTTTTTCTTTTTACATTGTATGGTCATTGTTTTCTATCGCATCGTGGAAATACAAAATGCATGCACCATTTTGGAAATATGTGCCGTAAAATTACTCTTTTGGAGTACACTGGAGTACACTAAATATCACTGAGTTTGCACCTTTCAATGCAACAACATAAACACGATATTTTTGCATTTGTATAAATGATATCCTAGAACTTGGCAAATATTATTTTGCATTTTTTTTCCCTTTTTACATTAAAGAAAACGTCCTTTAAAAAGGATACAAAGTTCTCTTTTAAATTTTTATATATTTCGCATTACATAAAAGCTCGACAACTTTCATAAAAATATAACTTTCGCAAGAATTTAAAAATCTAGAAAACATAGAAGACAATTCTCATGCTAATTACCACGTCTTCTGGTAATGGTTGGATGTTTTCAGGACTTTTAATGGCAAACTCGTATCGTAAAGGATAGTAAATGGCTCCCGTGTCAGTGTTCCCATATTTTAACGTTACTTTTTCTCAGGATTTTTTTTTTTTTTTTTTTTTTTGAGTTTTCACGTACCTGAAATGCAAGATTTATGAGGTAGTGCGATTACTTTGAATAATAAATCACTTAAGAGCATTCTCTTCTCTTTCTCCGAGGTATTTTATTATTTCAGCACATTCTTTAGGACTTTGGTTATCAGTTTTTCAGTTAATTTTCATTTTTCCCTTAGTCAAATGTTACTTTTTGGATGTTTTGTTTGAATGTTTTTTTTTTGTTTTGTTTTGTTCTTTTTGTATTGCATAATGTAAAACTTGATTATATATATATATATATTTATGTGTGTGCTTTAAGGCGTTTCTCAAGTCCACTGCTCAAAAAGCCCGAAACTTTCTGACACATTTACTTACTCATTTTTAAACGTAATGGCACAAGAGTGGCAGGGCTGATTATGGAAACGATTTGGAATGTAAAGATGTTTTCCATTTTTTGATTAATAAATTATTTATCGAGTTATAAGCAATTTTGGGTCACGTGACAATCGGTTTTACTCCTTTCTCTGACTACTTTTAATCCCTCTTCCGGAAATTCTGTTCAAAACGCCAAATTTTTCTGAAAGAACTTTTGGGTTTACCGAAAAATGGAAAACATCTTTCTATCGCATAGTTTTTGAATAACAACACCTGCCAATTTCACGCGTTTCTGAACAAAAATGAATTAAAATTTGTGTCATAAATTTGTCCCTTTGTATTTGAGAACAGCCTTAAAAATGCATGCCGATTTAAATGTAATAAGTTAATCTCAAATTAAAAAATGCAGCATAGCAGCGGCACCTGTTAGGAGATATGCACTAAAACCTTTACAGTATCATCTAATGTCAAAATCTTATGTAATATGAGAGTTGGTGAGGTTCCGTCTATTAATTCTTGAGATACAGCTATTTTGGAAGTTGTAGAAAATGCATCATAGCAGCGCCACCTGTTGGGTGATATACATTAAAACCTAATCAGTACGAATATATGTCAATGTATAAATGGCTCTGAAGTTTTATTTTAAATTCCGTGTAGTTGTTCGTGAGTTAGAATGCCCACAAAATTTGTTTCACATACAGACAAACACACAGACAGAGACAAGAACATACATTTTCTAAAAACAATCAAATCGTATTCAGGGCATCCTAAAACGTACTCTTATAAATCCGTCGAAAACCAGAAACCAGAGTTTTTCACGAATCCAATACTTTCTTCTTGTATATAGAAGTAACAGTTAAACCTATATAACTAATTATTAGCCTATTAGAAGTAATATTAGAAATTTGATCAAGGTCGTAGCCAGAAAAATATTTTGTACAGAGATTTGATCATAATTTGATCATAATTTGATCATTATCTCATTTTGGATTTTTTATTTTTAATGCTATGCATGCTTTACTGTAGATGTTTAAGAGTAGATCGTAAATGTGGAATTCTTAAGCGTATGCGAATGACGTCATTTTACATAAAATAAAACGTGTGCTTTAAGTCTTAAAATTGAAATATGTTTTGTACTGCAGTAAAGTACCGCTTAACCGAGTTATTTTCTTCTGATGGACTGATGACTTCCATTATTATGAAACAGCCATTATAAATGAAGTGTTAGGTGAAGATGAAAGAGCATCCTTAAAAAGTTAAAACTCTGATTTTCTGATCAGACTAGGGGGGAAAATGGCCTTTTTTTTTTTTTTTTTTGAAAAGTTCGATTGAAAAAAACTATTTAATACTTTGAGCAGAATGAAGAGGCTACACCTACAATTTTCTTGACGCTAATAGAATCACATAGCTGCCAATTCGTACGGTTTTGTTACCTCTAAAATTTAATACAAATTTTTGCCATATTTAATCGTTGACAATTGTTAGATTTGAATTAGACAAGATTTATTTTGCATACAATACAGTTTTAGTAGTAAGGAAAGATCTTAAAAATTGATAGCTATGCAGTAGTGTAAAAAAAAAAAAAAAACTGCAGCAAGATTGACATTCAACAAACAAAAAACTATCTAGCGCTTTTTCGAATAAACAAGTTCATTCCCCGTTTTTCTTAAAAGCAACGGAAATGTACATCAAAGAAATATTGCTAGTACCATATAAATGAATGAATGAAGTGAAAATTTATATTTTATCTCCTTAGTTGGGAATAATTTGTGTAAATCCGGTTTATCCGAGTTTTTTGCTTATCCAAGGTGAGCTTGGTCCAAATTAACTCGGATAATCGGGACTCTTACTGTAGTTGATTTTCGAATCTTGACTAGGTTGAGTGATAGTTAATGGCATATTTATAGTCATCTTGACAAAAATTTCGGAGGGGGATCAAACCCTGGTGATTCCCTCCATTGGCTACGGCCTTGAATTTGATAATAAAAAATTTTGTAACAACCAAACAAGAACAAGAATAATTGTCTCTTACTAAGAAGGACATCTTGTTTTCACAATAGCACTTTTTGCTCGGTTTGTAGTTTTGCATCTAGGCGAAATACAAATTTTCTTAAAACATGTTTGCTATTCAAGCTTTTATGGTGATTTTTAAGAAGTTTTATGCTTTAAAAAGTGAGTACGTAGTGTTTATCACTGGAAGTTTTTCTTTCATAGATTTGGCGTAGCTATTTTAAAATTTCGAGCTTTCTTGACAATGATTTTTCATTTATTTTTCAAAAGAGTATATTAAACCTAAAAAAATCGAGGGGTCATTTTGACCCTACTATATGAATATATTTCTATTCGAACAAGAAATTTCTTTGTAAAATAAGTTTAAAGACACAAAGAAGAAAAATGTTAAATAAATATGTTAACAGAATTTTAAAAAATCCCGTTGTAAAATACTTTTACCAAACTTGAGTAAAATCTCCAGTCGTTTAATGTTAAGAATGATTTTTAAGGCATAAAGAAATAAAGCGTTAAGAGCTAGTATTACTCGCCTACAGAGGGTTCCGTACAATAAATATATTAATTAATAATTGTATTATATTAAAAAATCGTTGCTAAAAGAATAAAATGACTTTGTAAAAAGTTATACAACGTAGGTTTGGGTATAGCTGTATAAACTAGAAAAGTATAAATGGATATACCATGAAAATTCAGAGAGATAGAAATCCCAAATAGTATCAAGTATTGCTATTCTATATAACTCTTTTAATCTTATCCCAATCTGTTTATGATCAACTTAATTTGATTCTGACAAAAAATGTAGTGCATATTTAAACTTCATTTGGCATTTCATAAACTGAAATTCAGCGTAGTAATATATATATATATATATATATATTTTTTTACAGTCTAGCTAAAACAAAACCTTTGTTCAAAGTTTAAAATTGGCATTGTGCTAAGAGCGCTTCGAAAGGAGGTTGCAAACTTCCAAAGCCACCTTTCTCCATGCCGCATATTTCCAGATAGGTTTTTAATTAGCCTTTGAAGACACGTGTGGCGCATTAAGAGAGCCACTCAACGCAAACTAATCGCCATTCCCATAGCAATTATGTGATTAATTCTAATTAAATTAGTCTGTTTTTAACAGTTTGACGTTTATTGCTTTTATACTACTACTGGGCATTACCTTACACAAATATACCATTAAAAGTTATTATCTATGCTTTAAAAGCCAATGACGTATACCGTACGCGGCCCGTGACTTTATGTATCTCCAAATAGTCCGATTCTTTAAGGATTAATATCTCAGTTAATTATAGACAATTTTTTTCGAAAATCATTATCAACAATCCTTTTATACTTCTGTGACGATAGGTACCTCCAGCGCTCCTCAACTCTTTTGCTCAATGGTCGCAAATCGAAATTTGTGTGAAATGGAAAAAGGCCGATTTTCACAAAAACTATGTGACCTACGGTAATCGCTATATTTTTCCTGCAAGGTTTAAATTAACTTCTACTACCGTTAATATTTTCGTAATTTTAGTTTCTGTAGATTCAAAAATAGAGGGGACGTGTATTTTGCACTACATTTTCGACGATATCTCTGAAAATATAATACCTAAAATTAAAAGAAATGTATTTTTCAGTTCGGTTTTCCCACGGTATCCCACACGATATACCAAGAAAAGATTTTTTTTTCAACTAACTTAATTAGACCCTCTAATTTTTTTCTATATCTATTTGTGATTATTTAAAAATCTGTAAATATGTGGGTCAATAAATAGCCTTTAGTACTTCAGTCAATTTGATCTCTCCACGTTCCATATTTACGTGTAAAATGGTTGTGACAGACAGACACAGGAGTGATCTTATAATGGCTCCGTTTTTAGGTGCGTTCGTAATTATATAAATACGTAGCACCTATAGTCGTCGTTCAGTCCGTCTGTCCGTCTGTCCGTCCGTCCGCATATAACAGAGCAAAAACTACCCGACCGAACGGTCTGAAATTTTAAATATATGATTATTGTAAAATTTTGTCGAGCCATTTCAATTTTTATGAAAATTGGATGTATAGTTTAATTACAGGGACATTCAAAAGTTTTTCTTTACATTATGGCCAATGGGAAAAAATTATTGCAAGTGCATTTTAATGATGTTACAGTCTTCCGAATCGTCTGAAAATTTAAATATATGATTGTTGCAAAATTTTGTCGAGCCATTTCAGATTTTATGAAAATTGGATGTATGTGTATAGTTTAATTACAGGGGCACTCAAAATTTTTCCGTTACAATTATTGCAAGTGCATTTTAATGATGTTACAGTCTATGCACTTATGAAGTGCAAATAAATATACATTCAGTACAATATGGGGTGCAAAAAATATTTATAAAACTAGTTATAGAACGAACGCACCTCATTTGCCACGTTTGACGAGCAATTTCCTACTTGTTATTTTTTTAAGCACTGAACGCTAAAAATGTGTTATTTGAGAAATTTTGTACTGTAAAAAATGAACATGTAGTTACCAGAACTGTATTTTTAAAATGGCATATTTTACACAGTTGGTATGTATGAGTAATACTAGATGTCCTAAATATGATGGGTGCATTTGAAAAAAGATAAACAGACAGTGATAGAAATGCTCCGTTTGCTGCATTCTACTGGGGAAACAAGTAAACTTTCTGTCGCACAGAATTTCAAATTTAGTTACACAGTTTGCCAACAGATGTTGCTGTTAATTGAGAAAACGCGCGACATTTTCAGCACGATCATCATTAACGTCCCTAGTCTATTATTTACGTCTTTTTCTGTCCTTTTGTGACATTAAAATTCCTTTGAAAACTGCATGTTGTTTCAACAATATATTGGTCCAGACAGTGAAATTTCACGACAAGAAATACCCAATGTTCTAACGAATAAACCATTTTTTCACATCAACTTGCAATTTCCGAGCAGCCGGACAACGAAGTACAGCATAGAGATCTGAGCTCAGACATAAGAAACACTATATTCGTTAATCTATTCGTTAGTATATTCGTTAATATGGGGATCTGACGGAGTGCGTTTCCTTGCTCTCTTTCAACGTCATCTGTTGACAAATTTCTTAACTATATTTTAAATTATGTGTGAATAAAAATTTGCTGGTCGTCCAAGTAGAATGCAGTAAACGAAGCATTTCTATCGCTTTCGTATTTTATTTTTTCCTGTTCCATTTTTTAAATGCACTAATCATTTTTTGAGACACCCTGTATACTGTATGTTTTACAAATAGCCTTTTAAAAATGAAAAGAAATGCTGATAAACACTCTTTAAAAAATTTGCACAATAACAAGTGATCATATAATTATTTAAAATGAAGTTTTAAATTTATTTGACATAATTCTTGAAAATTTTGACACACGAAGATTAGTTTAAAATGGAAAAGAAATTCATTTCATATTTTTTATATTTTGAATTATGTGAAAGCCCAGCAACTTTCACATAAATGTAACTTTCGTAAAACTCTTTGTCTCAAGAAAAATTCTAGAAAACACAGAAGACAATTCACAGTCTAATTATGACGTCTTCTGGGATGTTTTTGAGACTTTTAATAGCAAATTGGAACAGTAAATGGCTCCCGTGACGGCTATTTCATATTTTAATGTTATTTTCTGTGAAGATTGTTTTTGTTTTGATGTATAGTCTTGCGTCAACCTGTAATATAGATTTACGAGCTAGCGCGATTACTTTAAATAATAAATCACTCAAGGGTATATTCTAGACTCTGTTTTCTGGATTATTTTATTATTTCAGCACATTCTTTTAGTATTTGCTTATCAGTTTTTCACTCAATTTTAAGTTTTCCCTTGTATTCATTTTTTTTTTCAATTTTTGATCTGTTTTTTGTGTTGGGTATTGTAAAGGGTAATACATACATATTTTTGTGTATCCTTAAAAATGCATGTCTTTTAAATACAATAAATGAATCTCAAAACAGCAAGTACCATTTACACAAAAAAAAAATAACAATGGAAGCAAAAAAAAATTCAACAATGGAAAATTAATAAAACATAGAAATGGCGCTAACATAACAATCTATGTGTGTATTTCAACAATGTAGAATACATCCGGGGGCAGGATTTTACTCATGCCAAAACAGCACATTAATCCTTTTAAAACTTAACTGCAAATTGAAAGAAACAAATTTTTCAGGATTAGTATATTACGTCTTAAATAAATCCATTTTATTTATGATACTCCCCAATGATATCTAGACATGTTTATTCAAGTGTTTCAACGATTTTCTAGTACAATATGCATTTCTTAAATTTCAAGATAAAGTTAATAAAAGTAATTTCAAACTCTGGTAAATTTTTAGGAAAGCATGTGGAAATATTAAAAATGAGAAAAAAATTATGTAACGGCTACTTAACTTTTTAAGAAACTATGCGCCAACATTTTTTTTCTTTTTAAGACATAAACATTTAAAAAATATATTCAGTCGTATTTTTATTCTGAATAATTCATGAAAATAATGCTTTTTCATATTTTGTAAATAAATATAATAAAAGTAATGCTAGAGATTGCAGCTACCTTTTCCACAAATATCAACCACTACATTAATATAAATAGGAAATAAAGCTATTTTACAAATGGAAATTATCCATTTTCCAATAATATCCACAAACAAATCCAAAGCTCTATTCTCATGGGCACGCATACATAAGATTTATGTAAATGCAACATTTCTGTAAATGCCTAATCTAAAATGCATAATGGAAATAATTTGGAAATATTGCTCGATAATATTAAGGTTTCTAGAATGATTAAATTATTCTTTTACGTTATAAAGCAAAACAAAAGGAAATCCTATGCACTTTTATTAACACTTTTTCTGATTTTTTTATTATTTGGCAACGTTTGGCATGTTATATTCTTCATTATTAGTTGTCACGAATGAAAAAATAACAAATGTAATTCTAAAGATTTATAAGTTACACATTTTAGAAGACAACCAGATTTAAATAGAATGGTGCAAATTAACTTTTTAAAAAATTTATATTGGTTTAAATATCTCAATTTTTTCTGTAAAATTCTTACTCAAATCAATGGATAAATAGAAAATAAAATTATTATTTTACATTATAAAGCAAAACAAAAAGAAATACTATATGTCTGCAGTTTTATTATCATTTTTTCTGATTTTTCAATATTTGCCAACGATTGACATTTTATATTCGTCATTACTAGTTATCACGAATAAAAAAATAACAAGTCTAATTCTAAAGATTTTGAAGTTGCATATTTTGGAAGACAACCAGATTTAAATGAAATAGTGCAAATTAACTGCTTAAAAATCTATATTTATTTAATTACATCCATTTTTACTAAGAAACTCTTACTCAAATCAATGGATAAATATAAAATAAAATTATTCTTCTACTTTATAAAGCAAAACAAAAGGAAATCCTATGCAGTTTTATTAAAAAATTTTCTGATTTTTCATTATTTGGCAACAATTGTCATATTATATTCGTCATTATCAGTTGTCACGAATGAAAAGTAACAAGTTTAATTCTAAAGATTTTGAAGTTGCATATTTTGGAAGACAGCCAGATTTAAATGAATTAGTGCAAATTAACTTCATAAAAATTCTATATTGATTTAAATATCTCCATTTTTACTGTGAAAGCCTTACTTAAATCAAAGGATAATTATAAAATAAAATTATTATTTTACTTTATAAAGCAAAACAAATGGTAATCCTATATATCTGCAGTTTTATTATCAGTTTTTCTGACTTTTCATTATTTGGCAACGAATTGACGTATTATATTCTTTACTATTAGCTGTCAAGAAAGAAAAACTAATACATGTATTCTAAAGAGTTTGAAGTTGCATATTTTGGAAGAAAATAAGATTTAAATAAAAAGGTGGAAAATAACTTTTTAAAAATTCTATATTTATTTAAATTTCCTCATTTTTACGGAAAAATTCTTACTCCAATCGATGGATAAATATAAAATATATACTTAAAAATTGATTCCATAGGTAGCGCAATTAGCTTATTCTTTTGGGATTATAGTATTTTTAAAAATAGCATATAATATATAGTTTTAGATTGTCCTCCAGCAATACCAAAAATACTTTTTATATGAAAAATACAAATTACGCATTCAGAAAAAGTTTTAAACTTTGTTGAAACCGATAGTTTCAACCGCTTACCAAGAGTTAACAACTAAAAAAAAAAAAGCAAAGATTTCATTGTTTAAAGCAGCCTTTTTTATTCCGATTATTTCTGTGTTTAAGTTTGTAGTTCTATTACACATTTGTTAAATTTTTGTTTTATGCATATATTTTTACTTTTTTGTTTATTGATAAAGTTTTTATTTCGTTATGGAACATTATCCGAAACTAATGCCTAACTATTTACATTGTTTTAGGTGTAAACGTGTTAAACTTTCGTAATCGGCTGCAGACAACAGAGATAGAATGTTTTAAAAATATACTTCAAAATTATTTTAAATTCCATTAAAAAATCAATAAATTGGGATGCAGTTTTCAAACAAATTACATTTGAATGAAAATTTTATTTTCCTATTCGGACGTGTAAAATTTGAAATTTAGAAATATTTAAAAAATAAAAAAGTTGCATTAAAAGAAAAGTTATTAAACGCGTTTTACTACCGCCAATATGACGTCAACGTTACTCACAGACATGGTTTTGCGTTATAATATACACTATAAGGCCAAAGGGGACCGGCCACTTGCGATTTTAGACGTTTTGTTAAACATCTAGAAAAATACATGAGGAATTATCCTAAAACTCCGGGTGTGTAAACATAATAGTACAGGTCATGTAGATTTTTTGTCGAACCCCATAGGGGCCCGTCAACAAATTGAAGAAGAACGAATATCTTTTAAATAACCCTGTAAAACCTAATGCAGCAAAAGCGTTCAAACTAGAGATTATGATTAAGTGGCTTATTGTAATAAACAATGTTAATTTTTATGATGATAGCATATATACTCGCAGACAAATTAAGATTTTTATAAAAACAGTCCCAAATTTCGCCAAGTTCTTTTACTTATAATTTGCAAAGTTCTTAATATGAAAAAAAAAGTTATTTTTAGAAAATATGACAAACAATATTGTACACAATACTCTGCAATCAGAATTTAAAAAATAATAAAAAATGGATGATAAATGAGCCGGTTTACTAAAAAATGTTTCACTGCGCATGCACGAATGCAATCAAAATATAATGTGCATAATGTATTAGCTAAGTACATACAGCAACTTTTGTGAAAGTCTCAAAATCATAGCTTGAAAATTCATGAAAGTGATCGCCGATAGAATAAGCTCGAAATCCGTTGTTCCCAAAAGGAAGCAAAAAGATGAGGAGCTGTATCCAAATATATTACTACGTGCAATATTGTGTACGCTATCTTGGCACTGATCAACAGATATTTGATACAATACCTCATCTTTTAGGAAGCTTTCATTACAAAAAGCTACCTATTGCAGCCGTTCGGAGGAAAGCGATTTCAAAAAATTTTGGTATATTTTCATCGATCATGACCTCCAGACACCGAAACCCCCCTCCGTTCAAAATTGACATATATATATATATATATATGACCTTTGTCACACTGTAACTCTCGTATTTATGAATCGATTTGGATGTAATTAGGTGTGTACATAGTACATACCAATGTATCGACCGAGTTTGTTGTCCAGCTTCATCCGCCATTTTCTTTCAAAATGGCGGCCATTTAAATTTTTTTTAAAACTTTCAAATTTGAAATGTGGTACCAAAAAATTGAAAATGTAAAAATATTGTTTTCTTATGTATTTGACCTTTATACAAAGATTCCGGAGCAGTTTTTGTTTTGTCTATATCTTAAAAAATGGCTGAGTTATAGCATTTTGAATTTCCAGCGTGGCTGACATTTTGAAACGTCCTGAATTTTGTCACGCGATAAAAGGCGTATTTATGAACCGATTTGGATGTAACTTCGTTTATACATAGTACATGCCAATGTCTCGACCGAGTTTGTTGGCCAACTTTCTCCTCTTTCTTGTTTCAAAATGGCGGCCATTTAAAAAAATTTTAAAAATTTAAAATTTAAAATGAGATACCAAAAAATTGGAAAATAAAAAGATTTTTTGTATATGTATTTGACATTAATACAAAGATTCCGGAACAGTTTTTGTTTCGTCTATATCTAAAAAAATGACTGAGTTATAGCATTTTGAATTTCTATTGTGAAACCGCCGCGGCGAGCGGCCCATCTTCGTCCGCAACCCTTTATTCTTCTACTCTACTCCGACTCTTTTGCGGAAGCAAGATTCCCAGGTGCCCAGCCACGTCCCGAATGAAAGACTCTCTAGCGAAAGCCAGATTAAAAAAAAAAAAATCAAAAATTGAAATCGGACAAATTTAAAAGGAAAATTACACAAATTAAAGACACCGAAAAACGGGAAGGGTTGGGCTCGGGGCGATGAAGCTACCGAACGACTCCGAGCTACTTCTAGCTTATTATTAGCTGCTAGACAGTATCATATGACTGCGTTCATACTCGCGAAATTTGTCTACATACCATCCTAAAGTATTTCTCTATGCTATGTTCTTTTGCAGAGGCATGAACACATCACATTTCTTAAGGCTGCAGCTATCTTCCTTTCTAGTATTTTCTATTCTTTCTATTTAGAATCTATTGTTACAATTTAAATGAAATAAAAGTTCCTATCAACTTTCCTATTTTTATTTCATTAAATTTTTCTTGCTTCTATAGAAATGTTTCACATCTTCATTTAATCAATTTTAAACATTTTTCTCTCTATCCACCCATTTTACTGCAACTTTTCCGAATAAATTTACATTTTTTTTAGAAATATAACCGGTAACCCTTCATTATGTACGGTGTTTAATAAGCATTTTAAAACGACCTGATTTTTGTCACGCGATAACATACGTATTTATAAACCGTTTTGGATGTAATTTAGTCTGTACATAGTACATACCAATGTCTCGACCGAATTCGTTGGCCAGCTTCAATCGACATCTTGTTTCAAAAGGGTTGCCATTTAAAAAAAATTAAATTTAAAATTTAAAATGAGGTATTAAAAAATTGGAAAATGAAAAAGTTTTTTTTATGTGTTTGGCCTTGATACAAAGATTTCGGAGCAGTTTTTGTTTCTGAAAATTTGTTCTTTTGTTTATATCTTAAAAAATGGTTGAATTATAGCACTTTGAATTTCTAGCATGGTTAACATTTTGAAACGATCTTGTATTTGTCAAGCGATAACACACGTATTCGCCTATTTCGATGTAAGAAGGCATGTGGATAGTACACATCAATATCTCGACCAAGTTCGCTGGCCAGCTTCATCAGCCATCTTGTTTCAAAAGGGCGGCCATTAAATAAAAAAAAAATATATTTAAAGTGAGGTGCAAAAAAATTAGAAATTGAAAAAGATTTCTTTCTTAAGAATTTGACCTTGATATAAGGATTCGGGAGCATTTTTTGTTTGCCTTTATCTTAAAAAAATGGCTCAGATATAGCAGTTTCAATTTCTAATATGGGTGACATTTTGAAAAATCTGATTTTTTGACTGCGACAGCACTCGTATATATCAACCGATTCCGATGTGAGTGAGCATGTGCACAGCAATTACTAAAGTTTCGACCAAGTTCACTGGTTAGCCTCATCCACCATGTTGCCTTAAAATGGCAGACACTTTAAGAAATCACCGAATTTGGCAGCCAAATATAAGTTACTTTAAATAAAAGCAGCTTCATAAAGCTGACTAAGTTCGCGAAATTCTCATTCATAATGATTTAGTATTGATAAAAATTAGTATTGAATCTCCTATATTCGGTTTCCACTAATTGAGCTTCGTGTGTTTGAATAATATAAGTTGGCTTTTTTAAAATAAGGAATATGAAAGGTACCTCTACCTCCCGGCACTGGCCGGAAGGAATTTTTGCTTCCTTTTGGGAACAACGGATTTCGAGCTTATTCTATCGACAATAATTTTCAGAATTTTCAAGCTATGATTTTCAGACTTTCACAAAAGTTGCTCTATGTACCTAGCTAATACATTATCCACATAATATTTTGATTGCATTTGTGCATGCGCAGTGAAACATTTTCAGTAAGCCTGCTCATTTTTCATACAATTTTTATTATTTTTTCATTCTAATTACAGGGTATTGTGTACAATGCTGTTTGTCATATTTTCTGAAAAGAACTTTTATTTATATTAAGAACTCTGCAAATTATAAGCAAAAAACTTGGCGAAATTTGGGACTGTTTTTATAAAAACCTTAATTTCTCTACGAGTATACATGTTATCCTCATACAAATGAACACAGTTTATTACAATAAGTTACTTAATCATAATCTCCAGTTTGAATGTTTTTTGCTACATTAGTTTTTACGGGGTTACCCAAAAGATATTCGTTCTTTTTCAATTTGTTGACATTCCCCTATGGGGTTTTGTGAAAAAATCTTCGCGGATATAGATGACTTATACATTACTGTTTACACACCTGGAATTTCAGGTTAATTCCTCATGTATTTTTCTAGATATTTAACAAAACGTCTAAAATCGCAAGTGGCCGGTCATCATTTACCATATAGTGTAGATGTCTCATTGTGGAAATACGTGAATTCTTCATTCTACACTTTCGGCCGAAGTTATGACGGATCCAGCTCAAAAAATTAAATAAATATATTATTAATATATGTCCCGGATCAGGCTTAAAATTTTATTTATTCTTTAAGGGGATCCAGGGATCAAAATTTTATTTACTTTATTTATAGGTAGTTTTTAATTAATTTTTTTTCCTGAAATGCGTTTCTCTATGAAGATTAAATAAAAAAGATTTTAAAAATTTGAAATTTTTTAAAAAGAAATTTTAAATTTTAAATTATAAAATTGTTTATATAATTTATAAACCACTTGCCCCATTTCATTACTTTTTTCACTATTGTCTGCAGAAAAGATGTTCATATTAATTTGTTATCAGGGTGTATAGAAATATTGCTTACTAAATTTATAATATATTTAAAATAAAAAAGTCCTTCCGGCCAGTGCCGGGAGAAAGAGGTAGCTTTCATATTCCTTATTTTAAAAAAGCCAGCTTATATTATTCGAAACACAAAACTCAATTTAGTGGAAACCGATTATAGGAGATTCAATACTAATTTTTATTAATACTAAATCATTATGAATGAGAATTTTGCGAAATTATTCAGCTTTATCCAAGCTGTTTTTATTTAAAGCAACTTATATTTGGTTGCCAAATTCGGCGATACCTTGAAGTGCCTGCCATTTTAAGACAACATGGTGGGTGAGGCTAACCAATGAACTTGCTCGAGAACTTAGAAATTCTAGTGCACATGCTCACTCATATCGGAATCGGTTGATATATACGAGTGCAGTCGCAGGCAAAAAATCAGATTTTTTTAAATGTCACCCAGAAAAGAAACCTTTTTAAATTTCTAAGTTCTTACTTTAAATATATATATATATATTTTATTTACTCGGCGCCATATTGAAACAAGATGGCTGATAAAGCTGGCCAGCGAACTTGGGCAAGACATCGCTATATACTATCCACATGCCTTCTAACATCGAAATAGGTTAATAAATGCACGTGTTATCGCGTGACAAATATCAGATCGTTTCAAAATGTCAGCCATGCTAGAAATTCAAAGTGCTATAATTCAACCATTTTTTAAGATATAGACGAAACAAAAACTGCTCCGGAATCTTTTATCAAGGTCAAACACATTAAAAAAATCTTTTTATTTTCCAATTTTTTGATACCTCATTTTAAATTTTAAATTAATTTTTTTTTTAAATGTCAGCCCTTTTGAAACAAGATGGCGATTGAAGCTGGCGAACGAACTCGGTCTAGACATTGGTATGTACTATGTACACACCAAATTACATCCAAATCGGTTCATAAATACGCCTGTTATTGCATGAGAAAAATCAGGTCGTTTCAAAATGTCAGCCACAATAGAAATTCAAAATGCTATAACTCAGCCCTTTTTTTAGATATAGACGAAACAAAAACTGTTCCGGAATCTTTGTATTAAGGTCAAACACATACAAAAAAAAAATCTTTTTCATTTTCCAATTTCTTTGTACCTTATTTTAAATTTTAAATTTTTTTAATTTTTTTAAATGGCCGCCATTTTGAAACAAGATGGCAGATGAAGTTGGCGAACGAACTCGGTCGAGACATTGGTATGTACTATGTATACACCAAGGTACATCCAAATCGGTTCATAAATACGCCTGTTATCGCGTGACAAATATCAGGTCATTTCAAAATTTCAGCCACGTTAGAAATTCAAAGTGCTATAACTCAGCCATTTTTTAAGATATAAACAAAACAAAATCTGCTCCGGAATCTTTGTATCAAGGTCAAACATATAAGAAAAAAATATTTTTTATTTTTCAATTTTTTGATACCACATTTCAAATTTTTATATTTAAAAAAAAATTTAAATAGCCGCCATTTTGAAACAAGATGGTAGATGAAGCTGGCCGACGAACTCGGTCGAGACATTGGTATGTACTATGCATACATGAAGTTTCATCCAAATCGGATATATATATATATATATATATATATATATATATATATATATATATATATATATCAACTTTTGAACGGAGGGTGGTTTCGAGGTCTGGGGGCCATGATCGATGAAAATATACCAAAATTTTTTGAAATCGCTTTCCTCCGAACGGCTGCAGTAGGTAGCTTTTTATAATGAAAGCTACCTAAAAATGCGGATTTTTATTCGAGGAATATATTTTCAAAATTTTAACATGAAATTAAAATTCTGAATACAACTCATTAAAAAAAACATAACATAAAAACTCTGAAGAAAATTTCATATTGATATCTTCCTAGAAAGCTTAGATATATATTCTTTTAAATATGACAAATTATGAAAAAACCCATTCTGAGACAAATGGACTTAAAGTTTTAGTTACGTGAGGGGAGAGACTTATAGTGCTACACAAAAATTGTTACATCTGTTAATATAATGATAATAGAACTACACAGTTTGCTTTATTGAATTTATTTAATATTTTAGTATGTTATCAGCAGGAAAACAAAAAATGCATTTTTTCATAATTCTGACCCCCACCCCCCTTACTTTTAACTCCTTAATTGAAAAAAAATATATTATATTTCAGAAACAAGAACGTACACAGAAAAAGTTGGTAAGACCTAAAACGGGTAGAAAATACCCGAATTGGGTCGAAAGATTCTTAGGTATGTTGTTACCCAATTTGGCTCCATTGCCTGTTTTGGTTACCAGTGTTTATCCATTTTGGTCACTGTTAAATACCTATTTTGGAAGAAAAAAAATTTTAAATGGGTTTGATTTTTGAGATATCCTGCACGTTATGCCGAAAAACGTCATTTGGAGAAAAATAACTTGGTTTAAAAATCGTTAGAAAAATAAGTTTCGGAAACGCCGCTTCAGCTATTGAGTAGGTATTATTCTAAAAACCATAACTTCTGTTATAGTGGGAATTCAAAGAAAACAATTATAGCAAAGAGTTCAGAAAAGATAAAAATTTTTAAAAAAATTAAAATTTCGAAAAGTTTGAAGCTTTAAGAATCCTGAGACCCCTTAAATTGATTTCCATGGGCATGAAAATTGTGAAACGATGTCATGAGGAAGTGTTTAGGATTGATACTTATTTCTGTCTAAAAAGATATTTTTAAATGCGAAAATTAATCTTGAAACAATTTTCCAATGGTGTTAACAATTTTCTACTCCGTGGCTTTCGCTATCGGGCGCTATCGAGCTCGAGCTCATCTCTTACACATAATTTTTCAATAAATGCAACATACATACTTACAATAAATAAATTATATTCACAATACTATGCAAGAAATACATTCCCGCAAAACCATAACAGAACATATCATCTAAAAAAATCTTGAAATCTCAACTGTCTCAATTTTTTAAATCCTCCATATATACTGTAGAATGAGTAGATCTTCATTCAACTATGCCGCCGGTGTCTGTAAATGCTGTTTTGCCTTCCGTGTAATAGATTTGCAATCAAATGGGCAGATACGAAAGCAACAAGTAGGCATCTGATCATTTGGCTGCAAACATACTCAATGAAAGGTAAAACAACATTTACAGGCATCGGCGGCATAGTTGAATCAAGTTTTACAGTATATGTAATTAAAAATAAATAAATGATAATTGATAATTTAGGACTTTTCGATGAGGGTAGCAATGCTCTTTTAATTTTTTGAGGGAGTGTATAACGCCTTTTAAAATGAACGTAATAGCAATCCTTTTTTCACTAATCTTCCCAAAATCGAAATTTGCATAATTTTGCTCATTCTATTAAAGTTTAATGAACATATTTTTAAATTAAGGTTTTATTGAATCAATTGAATTCCACAGTCCAAGAATTATTTTTGGTAACACCGCTTTTTAAACAAGTTAAAATAATGTCTATTCGTTCACTAATAACTTGTATCTATCCAAGATGATATTTTTTATACATAGTAGTTTAAGCGTACGTTAACCCCTTGAAGGGTGATGTTTGTATTTTTATACCGCTTAATTTTAATCAAGATTTCCACCAGAATTTTTTAAGGAAATTGCACTTTTGTAATTTTGGTAACGTAAAGCTGTAAAATTTCATTTCTTTATTTTAAAATAAAAAAATTTCAAAAATCCTGGCATGAATTCTGCATTAGAGAACACAATTACTTGTCCCACGAATGTATAATGGCCAAAGCATTATATATTACACCGATACATCCAAACACATTATTCATATGCATTTCTAAATTTTTTAAAAAAAAATTGTTATTGGATTACATTTTAACTTTGCGGATATAAATTTTTCTTTAAATTTAGAGTCAATATTTAACATTTAGTCAGAAAATAAATTGAATTTATGAGTAAATGAGTTTAGGTTAATTGTGTATACTCTTGACGTATTAATTTCCGTGTTTAACTAGAAATGTTGACAGAATTAATTTTTCTTAGACACGAGAATATTTACGCAACTATACTCGTACTTTTCTTTTTTCACCTGCATTCATTATCGATTATTATTTCTATTAATAAAATTGGTTTTCGAGCAGATAACCCTTAATTGTACAGATACTACTTATATTATTATAGAGCTATCTATACTTTATAAGCGAAGAAATTTAATGATGTCTTAAATGTTGAGGAATAGTTCAATTATATCAATTCGAATTCTAATGATAAATTTCATGGCTAAAGTTTCGAAATTTTAGAGCTTCTATGTTTTTAATAAAGCTTTAGTTTCGTGTATTTTATTAATATTTGGAGAAATAACGTCATGTATCCTACAAAAGCTTTTCTGTGTTTTTCAAATGTTTTATCTTTATAAAATCCATTTTTAATACCAAAAAAAAATGCCAAAAATTCATAAAATTTAAATTACCATACGTGTGTAAGTTTTGGTCATTGCAAAATA
This sequence comes from Maratus speciosus, assembly GCA_963932465.1. Lineage (NCBI taxonomy): Eukaryota > Metazoa > Arthropoda > Arachnida > Araneae > Salticidae > Maratus > Maratus speciosus. The sequence continues at coordinate 396,428,523 of OZ010793.1, read as the reverse complement.
ATTTTTTCAATGGTTACCTTGTTTGGTCATGGAAAAAACTTTTGTAAATATAATTTGTAGGACCCAGACATCGTATGAATATGTAATTGTCGCAAGTTTAAAAAAAAAAAAAATTGACTTTTATATAATAGACATTCGAAGATTTTTTTTCCCTTTCGATTGAAAATTCATCTCTAAAATTAATGGTTTAGAAATTATCTATTTTTGAACGATAAGAATAATCACCCTGTATATATAGTTTCAAAATAAACTCATTAAAAAACTTAAAAGGTAAAAACGCTAATTCCCTCTATGCTCCAGTAGCGGGCATAGTAAATTTCTCATGCACAAATAATTAGCTTCTAAAAATGATCAACTCAAGTCCTGAAATTAGTGTGTACCATACAGAGCATATAACATGTTTTACAGTCTAGAACTCAACATACACAATAATGACAAGTTGGAAATTGCTCGTCAAACGTGGCAAATGAGGTGCGTTCGTACTATAACTAGTTTTATAAATATTTTTTTCGCCGCATATTGTACAGAATGTATATTTTAGTGTACTTCGAAAGGCTATAACATCATTAACTTGCACTTGAAATAATTTTTTCCCATTGGCCGTAATGTAACGGAAAACTTATGACTGTCCCTGTAATTAAACTATACATCCGATTTTCATAAAATATGAAATGACTAGACAAAATCTTGCAACAATTATATATTTATAATTTCAGACCATTCGGAAGGCTGTAACATCATTAAAATGCACTTGCAATAATTTCTTCCCATTGGCCGTCATGTAACGGAAAACTTTTGATTCTCCCGGTAATTAAACTATGCATCCGATTTTCATAAAAATTGAAATGACTCGACAAAATTATGCAACAATTATATATTTATAATTTCAGACCATTCGGAAGGCTGTAACATCATTAAAATGCACTTGCAATAATTTCTTCCCATTGGCCGTAATGTAACGGAAAACTTTTGATTGTCCCTGTAATTAAACTATACATCCGATTTTCATAAAAATTGAAATTACTCGACAAAATTATGCAACAATTATATAGTTTAAATTTTAAACAATTCGGTTGGGTAGTTTTTGCTCTGTTATATGCGGACGGACGGACAGACAGACGGACTGAACGACAACTATAGGTGCTACGTATTTATATAATTACGAATGCACCTAAAAATGAATGAATATTTAAAATTATGTGAATAATGTCCTTTCTGATCATGGGCAAATTTAGGTTATTCCTAAGTTGCTAGTTTTAGAGGTATAGTTCCAATTGCAGAAATGTTACAAATGTTCTCCTTCGTCATATGAAAATCCATTTATGTCAAAACAGTTTTTTTAATTATGAAATTAAGATTTTTAAAAGGTTCTTGGGTTCTGTAAATTATATTATGAAAAACCTTTTTCGTGCTCTAACAAATTAACCCTTTATGTCCCGACGGTACTTTAAAGTACTATTAAAATAACTTGTTATAAAATTCATTTAATACATCGATTAGTAGTAATACAGTTTAGAATGAGTTATAGATACTTTACATTATCTTGTTTCAAAAGCATTATTGGTTGCACTAAACAAAAATATTTTTAAAATGATGATTTCTTTTGACTTCGCTTCTTTTTAGCTTTCTTGTCGTTGAAAATTTGGGGAGACGGGGGAAGGGGGGGGGGGTGTCAGTTCGGAAATATTTCTATATTTCTATTGTAAGAACATTACATTTGTATGTTTTCTAATTTTAAATAATATTAAAAAAAGATTTTAAATAAAAGATTTGAGTGGAATTATAAATATTGCACAAAATCCCTATAAATTCAAATTTAAATAATTAATTTTAATTGGCAAAATCCTTCTAAAATTTATTAAGTGATTGCGTAAATCTTCTAATATAGTTTCAAAAATTCACGAAAAATGCTTTAGAAGATGAAATTTTTATGAATTCCTAATTTGGGACATAAAGGGTAAAAATTCCTATCTTCTATGACCAACAATTACCTACTTATGATACATCGAATTTTAAGAATTTTCAGCTTTTTCTGACATGAAAAATGTGTTTTCCCGTTTTTCGTTCCAGAATGGTATAAACGGTGGGCAGGGAAAAAGATTAAGTTTTTCAATTTCTATCAACGATAATAGTAAGAATTAGAGCAAGCCTTTTTTGTCGAAGAGCATAGTTTTTCCTCTGCGTATTCCTCTGTTTTATCTATTCATAATTTTTAACTTTTAGGGAGGGAATCAAAACTCTCATCCGCTCTTTTTGTCAAAATGTCCACTACTCCTTTGCCTTATCTAAAATAAACAGTTAGAAATCTTTAAATTATTGCATTTTCTGTCTTATCTCTTACTTTGTGTGTGACTTTGCGATAATGATAAATATGCAGTCAATCATCTAATTACTGAAGGAGGGTGGGGAGGGGGGGGGGCATTGCAAATATATTTCTCCCTTTTTTAAGTCTATTCTTGCAGTAAGATTTTGAGCTTAATGCAGTTTGTGGTAAAAAGTATAGTAAGTTTTTACAAGATGGTCCTCATGAAAGTTGAAAATTGCTTTTTTAAAATAACTGATTTAAATGGATAATTTACCTATTAGAACGATTTATATTCTCCTAAACAAATATAAGATTTATTACAAAACAATGTCATTTTAAAAGGCAAGGAAGGTCGAAATTTTATTGTTTTCTATTTTTGTCTATGTGAATTTGCATCTATACCAAGAACAGCACCAATTAAAGAAGATTGTTATTATTGAATTTGATTTTAAATGTGTTTTTCTGCACATAGAAAAAATTATAGCTTTTTCAATTAAAACTCTATGTAACTCTTGTAAATAACCAATCAATCAAACAACTTCGAATTATAAACTATTTCAGCTATTAACGTATTTTTTAACCCTTTAGGCGTCTGACCCGTGTTTTTCCATTTCCAGAGATCATGTTAAAATGGCTGTAGACAAACAATTTTCAGCAGAATTATATTTTTAATGTTATCTAGACTAAAGGGATACGAAAGGTATTATAGCATCAAACCGCAATTAAAACGTGTTTATAACTTAGGATTTACAATAACTCTCAGATGCTCAAAGATAATAATATTTCTGTTAGTTTTGTGAACATTTTCTCTGCTCAAGAAATGGGCTATTTGTGCACCAATAGTTTGCCCCTGGATCACTATTGGACCTAATGAACTAAAAACTGAATAAATTTTATACAAATTCTTAAAAACACAAAAAATACTTATTTCAAATAAATTAAAACATTAAAATAAAATTTACGTATTCTCTAATAGCGGACCCCCATACCTACTACTTGTACAGCTTAGAAAATAGTGACCCAGAATTAATTAATTGAAAATTGATTAAATACTCATTTTAAAATTATTAAAATATTCTTCTTTTAACTTTTTGGCTAATATAACAAATTATTTAGAATGTAATAGAGTAAATCGATAACAGTTTAATGCAAAATTAAAGATAATATTAAAGAATTAATATGTTAAATTAAAAAGTATTTCTTAAATAAACCTGTAAAATTTTGCCAAAAATGCATTTTTGAAGACACTGTAGAAAATAAACTTCTCCACAAACAGAAAAAAAACGTTTATTCCAAACAATTTATGGACAGTTAACAGTTAAGACATTTAAACAATCATATTTTTTTCAGTCATTTAACAAAAATGCTTCTTTTTTTAAACTTTAAATACTTGAGGCTCACTTCTGGTATATGGCCCATTTTAGATATATTATAGACTTTTTTTTATAGAAGCCAATCATAAATAGATATTTCTAGACATAAAATATTATTTAGAAAATCGATGAAATAATGTTACACTAGTTTATGTTTATGAATAAACAGTAATAATAAAAAATTAAAGATAATATTAAAGAATTAATATGTTAAATTAAAAGTATTTCTTAAATAAACCTATAAAATTTTGCCAAAAATGCATTTATGAAGACATTGTATAAAATAAACTTCTCCACAAACAGAAAAAAACATTTATTCCAAACAATTTATGGACAGTTAACAGTTAAGACATTTAAACAATCATATTTTTTTCAATCATTTAACAAAAATGCTTCCTAGACTTGTTTTAAAACTTTAAATACTTGAGGCTTACTTCTGGTATATGGCCCATTTTAGATGTATTATAGACTTTTTTTATAGAAACCAATCATGAATAGATATTTCTAGACATAAAATATTATTTAAAAAACCGATGAAATAATGTTACACTAGTTTATGTTTATGAATAAACAGTAATAATAAAAAATTAATGCATTAATATGTTATATAAATATTTATGAACAGAAAAAAAAATTCTTTTTGTTGTATAAAAAAATAAAATATTTTGCCTCTAATAGAAGAGTTTTTTATTGAAGTAAGGGTATTACGAATAATTCAGAAATTTGATGAATTTTGAAATTAATTCTAGTTCATTATAAAATAGTTTAACTTATGTATATTTTATATCTCACTCTATTTATACATTTTATTGTATTATATGAAGAGGGAAACAAAAAAATAAAACAAGAAATTTAACAAAATGTAAGTTTCAAGATATTCAAGTTTGAAAATTTTCAAAGAAAATTACAATTCAAACTATCGTGATTGCTTACTGTAAAACAGCTTATTTCTTAAGAGAGGTTTTTCAGTTAACTTATGTGCTTCACTTTTTAAAATTGGCATCTAAAATTTGTCTTTGATTGCTATGGCATATATTGACTAAAAAATAAGCATTGTAAATTTAAAAGGTTGTCAGGGGCAATTTTACAGAAAAAACAGAAAAAAAGCACAGATTAAGAAACACTTTCCAGCACATTCAGAATACTGTAAAAAACTTCAGGGTTTATTAAGGTGAAATATGATGTATGAATATACAATTTAGAAAACGCATAAAGCATTTTAAAACCCAATTTCTGCTATTATCAGCAATATCCTATTTTAATTTTCTGCTGCTCTGTATATCGTCTATAGATCTGTATGTATGTTACATAGTATATGCTAAACGAATTAGCTCAGTTAAATAATACCGAATATCACTGTTGAAAAATTTTTTTCGGGAATTTTTGTAAATAAACGGAAATGTGCCTGAGAACTTTTATGCAACCCTGTACATAATTGATAGATATATACACACCATTAGATTATAAACACCAAGTAATATTTTAAAAATAATAACTAAATTCAAAAATACGATTCGAAAACTGATGCAATGTTCACAGACTTCAATAGTTCAATTATTGTTTTACTTCTTCTATAGCCAAATTCTTTTGTATGTCCCTGGAAATGAACGGTTAATTCTATGCACACAATATTCTACAGTAATCGCGTTGTAGTACACCTTAGCGATATATATAAATTTCTAAATGTTTAAAATAGTGTAATATCATTGAAACACACCGCAAACGATTTTTTTCCTAGCAGTATGACTATATTTACGCGAGTTAGAGTATGGACAGATGACAGACAGACAAAACGAAATCATAGAAAACTTTTCAACTTTGTTGGAAAATATTAAAAATGCCAATTACTATGTTTTACACACGAATCCTTTATATTTCCATATGAAACATTTCAAAACATTTTTTAACGAAAATTGAAAATATTTCTTTAAAATTCCTAAAATTAAAAAGTCAAGCAATTTGAGTAACAAACAATAGTAATTTTACTACACTCACATAGTTTAGTATAATCAAAAATGTTTAAACAGTTTTAAATTAAACTACACATACTGAACACAACGAAATATAGTAACTTGTCTATGTACTTCATTTCATTTAATCTTTTTAGTTATTATTATCCGTCAACAGTAAATTGTTTCACAAAAACCGTTCCTTTTGTTGTTGTTTTTTTCTTTGTCAAATAATAATTTTTGTGGAAAGCGATAACAGACTGTAGATAATAAAACCCAATCGTATTTTGAATTTTTATTTTTTGAAAACAGATTTCCATTTAATGGAAAGTACTTAAGCAACAAAGACAGCATTGTGGGTATTAATTTAGAGCACTGATAATCGATATAGAAGCTCATTGAAGTGGAAAAAGTAACAATTTTTCGGTGACTTTGGATGCATTTACATTAATAGATTTTTTTTATTAACAGCATGTAGTCGCATATGCATAGTGTACTGCTAGACATGAAATATTATTGAAAAAAATCAATGTAGTAGTAATGTTACACTAGTGTATATTTATAAATAGGGACAAATAAGTGAAAAAATAATGCTTTATTGGGAAATATTTTTGAACCTAAGAAAAATAACTAATTTTTATTGTACTTTTGATGTGTGAATTGTAAAATATTTCTGTATTCAGTAATACAATGACATCTTGCATTAAATATTAGAACTAAATTTTCGATGAATTTTGAAGTTACTTCTAGCTAGTTTTAAAGTTTATCAACACATACATATTTAATATTTTATTTTATTTCTACAATTTATTTTACTACATTTGCATGTAATGTACGTCTACACATTTTTGAAGAAAAATGAAAAATATTTCTTTAGCTGTCCTTGTAGAAAAGACAAATGTTCTGTTATTTGAGTTACGAACAATGAAAGTTATATTAGACATACATAGGTTTTATCTTATTAAAACATATTTAAATGTTTTAAAATTGCACGCATCATTTAGACACTATTTATAAATGGATAGAAATAAGGCCGAAATTTACCATTTTTACTTACCCATCATACGTAGTATAGCGTAAGTCTTATAATCGTTTTAAAAATCGAAAAAAATATTTTTGACGGATTTATACGTTTCAGACACTGGAGATTCCGAAAAACATATTTTTAGAAAAAAAATTGCCGTCCGTCTGTCTGTCTGTGTGTCTGTAAACGCTCTATCTCCCGAACAAATTGAGATAGATATTTGAAATTTGGTGTGCACTTAGTAAGTAATAATGGAAAGAAGTCTATTGAATATCAATAAGCTCGATAACCCAGAACTATTTTTTTCGGACTCTGGAATATTCGTTCTGATAAAAGGTACATAAGAATTTTCGGAATTGTTTATTTTAAGGAGTGAATATAAAAGATAATAAACAAACATAAATTTTGCATGAATGAAGTCGATGGCATAATTAGTTGCCGAGACATTTGTAATCATATTTTCCATACTCTTCGATTTTTATGACCCTATATTTCCTTCAAATTTCAATTCAAAGATATATTTTAATTGTAAACGAGACGCTTAATCCGACGCAGTAAACTTAGTTAATATGATTATCATTTTTGAAGTCAATAACGATGTTTCATTTACGTTCGTCGACCAAAAAACTATCGCCAAACTATAAGATTAAATGCCAATAATAGCTTATCGTAAATGTCATATTCACTTGACATTAAACCCGTTACACGTGTTTGTTGCGTCATCAAGTGATTTTTAATTCGATATTTTATTTGCATTTTCATTAATCTTTTACTAATTTATTTGTTCTTTCGTTATTTAAAATAAAAATTACTCCAATATGTATAACTTTACGAGTAGTTTGCCGATTTATACAGTGTGTCCACGTATAACCTGACCGACCTTTATTTTCGCAACCGTTGGTCCTAGATGCATACTTCCAATTACAAAAGTGGTCAAAATTAGGTGCAGAGTTAAGATTAAAAAAAAGTTTGAAGCGAAAAAACAATTTTTGTGAAAAATTACAGAATCTAAATTTTTATACGGTCCCCCGGTCCTATAAGTTATATTTAGTAAAATTTTCCTGTTACACTAATAATTAAGGCAAAAAAAGTTCCGTTTTTCTAGGATTAAAATTGACCGAGCAATAGCTGTTTAAAGTTGGATCATATTTTTTGCGGCAAATTAGGGGTCATTCACAAATTTAGTAGAAATATAACTTCGTGAGATGTATTAAAGAACTGGTTGGGAGTAAAATTAGCATTGCAATATAAATTTGAAATCTTTAATCATTCTGACATATTACTGCAAAATCTACAATTTGTACCAAACATATGAGAGTATAAAAATAACAGAAATTTTGTTAAATAAAAGAATGAAAAACAACAGCCTCAATTCTTTACAAAATAACACATATTTTTAAATGCCGTTAGATTACACTGTCTTTCAAATTTTGGGTTATGCCATGTTTTTTAACTTTTGAAAATTGATTCTTGTGTATTTTTTAGCGTTGAATCCGAAAATGACCTTCATTTTAAACCATCACGTCAGGATTTTTTTCAAATCGAAAATTTCAAAGTTAAAAAGCTCAGAGTTAAAATTGATCCACCCTCCCCTCCCAATCTCATCGGACCCCTGAGTCCGATAAATTATTGAAAATAAATTATTGAATTAAATAAAATTAAGCTGAATAAAAATGTCTTACATCTATTTTACAGTATCAGATTTTTCGCTATTTTTTAACCTTGAAATTTACGATTTCCGAAAAATGTTGACATGATGGTTAAAAGCGAAGGTAATTTTTTTGTTCAGCATTAAAAAATACGTAAAACGTAATTATAAAAGTTAGAAAACACAACCATCGCAGGTTTATGTTATCTAATCTAAAACTCTTTCTTAAACTTGTTGACGGTAATCTATGCGAATTTTTTTGTGTTATCCTCTAATATAAGTATGTATAAGATGGTAAGCGTCGAAAATCTTAATAATGTTACATTGTCATCGGATTTAAGTCCGTATGTAAAATTTAACTTCGATCGGACATTTGAAAATGTGTTACAAATTTTAAACTGGAAAGATGATCGTTGCAAATTAAATAAAACCTTATGAAAATAACATAATTTTTTAAAAAAGAAATCTCAGCCTCAAATCCTTACAAAATAAAACATATGTTAAAATACAATTATTTTAACTAATCTGAAACTTAAGTTAACTCAGTCGTAATAGTTGTACAATTTATTTCAAAGCGCAGATACCTTGAAATAAGTTTAAATACTTTATATACGACCCCTGAAAGCATGGCTGAAATCATCTGTTTTGATATGCAAAAAAGTGGTATAAGTCATAAATTTCAAAGTTTCATAACTCGGTCAATTTTAATGTTAGATGAATGGGACTTTTTTTGTCTTACTTGTTAGTGTCACAGTAAATTTTTAGTAAATATCACTTATAGGACCGGGGGACCGTATAAAAATTTAAATTTCGTAAGTTTTTAATAAATGTTTTTATTGTCCCAAATCGCTTTAAAAATAGTTTTTTACCTTATTTAAACCATTTTTGTAATTGGAAGTATGCATCTAGGGCCAACGGTTTCGAAAATAAAGGTCGGTCCGTTTATACGTGGACACACTGTATAATTTGTCGAAATGGGTCGACGGGTTAATCAAGCAGGGTCGACGGGTTAATCAAGCAGTACCCGCAATTAAATAATAGAGCATTGCAATGTATTAAAAATATTTAAATATACGTTTAAATTTTACTTTGGAATTGCAATGCATTTTATAAATAGCTTACACATGATTTATTTTCATATTTTATATGATGCGTATCCATGATGGATAAGTATTATGGTGGCCCTCAAAGAGTAGTTTTTATATTCACTAGTCAGATCCCAATAGTCATGGGCACGATAGCAGAAAATTCCATACTCCTCCTTTTAATATATTCTGTACAAAACACTATTCTTTAGCAGTAACCATTAATTTTTTTCGGTGTGCAGCATCACTTAACAATAATAATTGATATAAAACAAATAAATGTCAAATCAACACACACACACATCCTTTCAATTTATCCCGCAGAGGAATTATTCTTTCAGTAAAAGAACTTTAATTTAAAAAAAAAATAATAAGTTTTGCTTTTTTTTAAAAAAATGTCTGAAAATGGTTATTAACCCTTTTCTACCAAGATGCAGATATATAAACTTACCCGCTTTAAAATTTTGTTATTTAAATTTCTGTTATCTGTAAGCTGTAAGTTGCATTAAAACAACCATTCCTTTGTTAAATATTTTTCATAGTCAAATAATATTTGTCAAATAATTTTTGAAGTTATATTACCATTTAATAGGAAGAATTTTTCAAAACAAAGCAGTATTGTGTGTATTAAATTAAACACTAATGATGATTGGCACAATGAACGGGGAAAAGAAGTAAGCATTTTTTGGTTGACACGGATATACACTATATTGCCATTAATGACCGGCAACTTTCAATTTTAGACATTTTGTCAAATATTTAGAAATATACTTGATTATTATTACTTAGAAATATACTTGATTAGAAATATACTTGAATTATACTCTTTATTTGGGAGTAAGAGGTTTCCGTTAGAATGTTTTGAATTTTGAATTGATTTCAAAATGTAGCATGTAAAGAGTTTGTTGTCGATTTATATTTCAGAAAATTTTTCTCCTGATGAAGGTTTTAAAGAATAAACCGAAACGTAGAGTTTTATGTTAAACTTGTGTATAAATTGTACGTTGGATAGCAACACCTATTTGTTTTGTATCGATATTACAACGTAAAGTCCTTTATTATTATTATACTTGACAGATTCTTCTGGAATTTCAGGCTTGAAAAGAACAGGTATGACCTCATATTTAACAATGTCGATTTGATAAGGGGGGCAATTAGGGGGCCAACAAAAAATCAAAGAATGAAAATAACACTTGGGATCACCCTGTAAAATAAAATGCACGAAATGATCTATCGCTACCGAATATAAATAAACAGACATTGTGCAATATGTGTATTCTTTTGCGTAAGAATAGCATGTACATTAATAGAGATATAGCGTTTTATTTAAAAAAAATTAAAAAATTCTTTCATGTTTTTTGCTTATAACACGCAGGGTTATCAACCAAATTTAACTCCGGTTTCAGAAAAATTGACAAAATATAGTAGAAATAATATAGTGCAATTGGAATATAAATATATTAAATATTTTAGGAAATATGAGCAGTTGTAGGAAATAATTTTTATCTGCGCATGCGTGAACGATAACAAGGATCATTTTGCATAATTTAATAGTCAACTCTATGGAGCAACTTATTAAAAAAATCTAGTCAAATATCGTAAAAATTCAGAAAGATATCGGCGTTAGAGTGAGCAAATTTTTAGTTGTTCTCTAAAAGCAGCTGAATCATAAGGAATTTTCCACAAATTGTCATTTTTAATTTTTATTTTTTTTTAAATTTTCATTTTTTATTGGTGCTTTAGTTCTTCTTGGATAACCACCAGAACGAGCCTATACCATGATCAAAAGAAGTATCAAAATCGAAGCATTTTTTTTGCAAATCTACTCGTTGATACTCACTAAATACTTTTTCCTGAAAGTCAGTTAATAAAAAATAACAATTTGTGTAAAATCCCTTATCATTCAGCTGCTTTTAGAGAACAACTAAAAATTTGTTTACTTTAACGCCGATATCTTTCTGAATTTTTACGATATTTGACTAGATTTTTTTAAATAAGTTGCTCCATAGAGTTGACTATTAAATTATGTAAAATGATCCTTGTTATCGTTCGCGCATGCGCAGATAAAAATTATTTCATACACCTGCTCATATTTCCTAAAATGTTTAATATATTTATATTCCAATTCCGCTATATTGTTTCTACTATATTTTGTCAATTTTTCTGAATCCGGCGTTAAATTTGGTTGAAAACCCTGCATGTTGTAAGCAAAAAAACATGCAAGATTTTTTTTTTTTTTAATAAATCGCTATATCTCTATTAATATACGTGCTATTCTTACACAAAAGAATACACATATTGTACAATGTCTGTTTATGTATATTTGGTAGCGGTAGATCATTTCGTGCATTTTATTTTACAGGGTGATCCTAAGTATTATTTTTTTCTTTGATTTTTCGTTGCCCCCCTAATTGCCCTCCTTAACAAATCGACATTGCTAAATATGAGATCATACCTATTCTTTTTAATCCTGAAATTCCAGAAGAATCTGTCAAGTATATTTCTAAATATTCGACAAAATGTCTAAAATTGAAAGCTGCCGGTCATTAATGGTAATGTAGTGCATATGTAGATTAATAGACTATTAGCATATGATCTTTCAAGTATCGCTATACTGGTATATCATGGGTATTGCTAGATATGAATGGTTATTTAAAAATTAACGCATTTATGTTACAACAGTGTATTTTTATGTATATAAATAAAAAATCAGCTGAGAGAAAAAAAAATCGGTCTCTAATTCTTCGTTTCGGATTTCATTTGTAATAAAAAGAAATATTTTAATTGTTGCTCACTGTGACTTTGAACACCATTTTTCTTGTTTTCCAATAATGAATTCTTAAAGAGGTTCAGTTACTATGCAAATAATAATACCAAGTATTCACTTTAACCGAACTTTTGAGAAAAATCGTATTGTAACAGAAATGTGAAGATATTGCATTTTTTTTTTTTTCGAAATGTAATAACATCAAAACAAATACTACAATTTTCCGCTTTTTGCGCCTAAATATTATGAACTCGGAGCTTCACATTTTGGAATATGTTTACCACTGAATACTGTATCACTAATTAAATTTTCGCAATTTTTCATCACAGTTAGTGATGTTATCACATTTCGCACAGATAAGATTTTCAAAATTTTAATTTTAATGTTTTTACTTTTTTCAAAGTTGTTAGCTGAAATTCCAATTTAATTTGTCGCAGAGTGCCTAGATACTCTTTTATAAGGGTCTTCTAAAAGTCGAGTGAGTTTTTAGATTTTGCGGCGACTGTAGTCCTGAATTCTAACGTTTGTCAGTAAATTGCCTATTATATATATAAAGCCTATATATATATATTATGCCTACAAAGATCTATTCTAGCCTCTTTTTAAGTTTCATAAAGTATGTATGAATCTCCGGGAATCTGATTGTCACGGTTATTTTTGGAATGATATGTTAATTAGGTACCTGTGGTTGTGTAGTTGCTAAATATAGTGTGGTAAGAGATGAATTCGATGGATTTGGAACGCATCCTGCCCTTGGGACTCAGAGTTATAACGTGACATTGAAATACATACTAATTTCCACTGGAGTTGTTTTCTAGCACTTCTGATATACAGAGTGTCCTTAATTAAAAGACCCACTTTAAAGTTGTCTGCAGATAAAACTATTGTTCATAAAGTTGTGAAATTTTGTGAAAACCATAATAAAGGGATGTGAATTTGTTTAACAGAAAAAAGTTCAAAATTTGGTCACCAGAGGGCATTTTCAATGAATTACACATTTAGCTTTCATTTGATAGTTTAGAAATTTTATTTATTAACTTTACCTGATCTTAAAGACATCATTTCACAACAAGATCTTAGCATTTCCCAGAACACACTGTGATCCCATGTGGAACATGTTATCTTACGATTCCAGATTGTAACTGAAAATGATGACCACATATGGAACATTTTTGGTTATAATACAATTTTTAAGCTATAGTAAATGTATTCTAAATATATATAATTGTTAAAAAACACCCTCTGGTGGCGAAATTTTGAACTACTTTTTTTTCGCTCAAACAAATTACCATAATTTTATTATGTCCTCCACAAAATTTCACGACCTTTTGAACAATAGTGTTGTCTGTAGATAACTTTAAAATAGGGTCGTTTTTTTATTAACACCCTGCTGTGTTTGTGCTGTTAATTTTTACCAGTTTGGTAAGGCTAATGCACCGTCTACGAATAAAGAGTTCTTGGGTTATTCTAATAAGTCTAGTGTTGTTATTTGTTAAAATCGCTTTCTTAGGTTTCTGCAGAGCAAACAGTGTGGCCATTTTGAGACCAGCGAAGTGAATTTAATTTAATAAGTTTTGGAAAAAAAGATTCCCCTCTCCGTCTTTCGTAAAATTGAGCGTATTCTTTATCGTCTGTGTTAAATCTACTTGCTTTCCTGCCAGTTCCTTTATTACTGTCAGGGATCAGTTTTGGAACATATCAGGTCCTTTAAAGGACCTTTTACATTTTTTAAAATCTTAAAATAAGACCCTTCACAAAACTTTTCATCCCAAAACAGGACACTTCACAAAACTTTTTTATCCAAAAATAGGACCCTTCGCAAAATTCTTTGTCTTATAAATAGACCTTTTACAAAAATTTTAAAATTTGAAATTGAATCTTTTTACAAATTTAATCTGTTAAAATAAAATTTGACTTGTAAAAATACAGCTGAACTCAACAAATAACACATTACTTTTCTGTATATGAAGGATAGAACCTGAATATAACGATAATTTGAAATTTACAAAATTCTGACTGGAATTTTCACAAATGTAACAAAAAATTCACAAATTCCAACAAAACAGGATCCTGTGAGAAAAGTCTGGACAGATCCCTGACTGCAATAAATAAATTGTCATGTTTTTGTTAAATCGGTGTCATGACCTCCTTTTTGGGGAATAGACCGAAACTGCATTCCTCGTATTAAAGTAGAATAACTTGTATTTTTGACCGAATAAGTGATCTATAAAATTTACACACATAAAGTAATATTTTAAAAAATCATTAAAGTTAAAAACGCATACCACAAATAAAAACGGACTTGTATCAATCCTCTCTCACAGTCAGTACTGTAACCCAATTATTTTGTGTGTCCCTATATATAAACTATAAATTCTATGCACACCATATTTTATCAGTAAACATCTTGTAGTACACCTCAGGGCTGTATATCTGTTTTAATATGTTTAAAATAGTGTAACATCATTAAAATGTATTGCAAATTATTTTCCCCCATAGACCATAACGTAACGCAGTTCTTTTGAGTATACCTGTAAACGAACTGTAAATGCTACACACTTCATTTTCAATACCAAACATGCGTTGGTAAATCTCAATAACATATATCAATTACATGGCAATCCAAATATATATATATACAAGTTAGAACACAGACAGACTGACGGCCAGAGCAATTGAAGTTATAAACGTTTTTCAACTATTTAAAAATACATAATTACGTCTGGATAAATAATTAATTAACATAAATTACATGACTACAGACATACACAGATAAAATTTATTAAAAACAATTAAAAATAAACGTTTTGGCTATTTCCATAGCCCTCATCAGCACACGAACAGAGTCATAAAACATGCAAGAGCCGCAACAATCGAAAAACAGTTAAAATTACGATTTAACCAGGATAGCATAATCAGCAGGAACATGGGTACATTCGTTAATTGGCGATTCAGCCAAAACAGTCATCCAAACCTCAAGGAAGACACGACTAATGTATACGGAGCAATTAGATTCTACAATTTGTGCATTCTCAAAATCGGGAACATGAACAAACTCAAGTGCATGAGCAACCAATCTTGAGTTTAGAGTACCTTTATCGAAAGAATTTTTATGTTCCTTGAGTATGTCCGATTCAGAGAGTTTCCAGTCTCACCAGTGTAAATAGAGCTGCAACCTTTACAGGGAATTTTCAACTATGTTGGAAAGTATTAAAAATAATGAATTATGAAATTTTATGCCTTTACAACACCTTTCACTGTATAAATAAATGTTAGTTTGATTTTCCAACAAAATGTTCTATTTTTATGACGTAAATTAATTTTTTCAAACAAAAATTGTATAAGAATTTACAGTATTTTGTGAATATTTTGTGAATATTACAGTATTTTGTTGCTTCTATTTCGTGACATGCAAAACAACACCCCCGCATTCATTGAAAAGCGAAACAATAAATATATAGCTTATAAAATTTAAGTAGCACGCTTTTATTGCTCAGTTTCCCCTTGTTTTAGACTTGTTGTAACTCTCCTATTGGATAAAACTATCTTGGTTTGGTGCAAAATTACCATTGTTCTGACGGCTGTTATCATTCTTCAAGTTGTCGCGAAAGGTCGTATACAAACTTTAAGAGGTGATAAAGCACACTGCAACATTTTTTGTATGAGGAATGAAGATCGTATTTCATTTATTCAGACATATATATAGGGTGTTTCACTCCAAGCTGAACACGGCTATCCATTTATAACTTTCAAATAGTGAAGAAAATTTATAGAAATATTCATCAGAATAACTATGCTTTGAGTGAAATATCATGATAGTGTTGTCTGGATGCAAACCAGGGCCGAAACTAGCCTTTTTTGCATCCGGGGCAAACATGCATTTTGGCATGTAGTTTTTTTTTTTTTTGGGGGGGGGGAAATATATGGGCATTTTTTCCCCATTCTGACCAGAAAATCACAGTTCTAACTTTTTACAGATGTTCTTTTATCTTTACTTAACACTTCCTTAATAATGGCTGTTTCATAATAATGGAAACCATCAATCCATGAGAAGAAAATGATTCATTCCAGAGATATAATCCTTCATTTGGCGCCCCTTCGTTCTGGCGTCTGGGGCACATGCCCCCTCTGCCCCCCCCCCCCCTTAGTTTCAGCCTTGATGCAAACAATGTCTATTTGCAATATTTTTGAAATTATCACATTTTATAGAAAAGCAATGTAAGTTTATAGAACGTTCATCCCTATGGTTATATTGTTACGGTATCTTTATTGATGTTAAAGTTATGAACGAAAATTCAAATTCAACTTGGAGTGAGACACCTTGTATTAACGAGTGAATAAGCAGATTGTGAATGATTTCACATATAAAAAATCTTTGTTGAGGTGTATTTTTATTACCTCTTAAGTGCTCTCATACCTTTTAAAATCTCCGTCGACAGTTCAAAAATGACGCGGTTTCGAATTCTCATAACTTTTAAAATGCTTATTGAACTTGTATAAAACTTTGTAATATATTTAAGCCATATTTAAGGCTTTATAAAATATAAAAATAAACTTTTAAAATAGAATATAAAAAAATACAGTCGTAAAAAATACAATTCAATTAATAATGCAAATTTTTTCACACGGTATGTCACGATCCGCACGATAAAGTAACTTAGAATAAATATATAAACCTAAGAATTGTATTAAAACGAACTCTAAACTATCTTTTATAGAACTAATTAATATTACTGAGATAAGTAAATATTTTCATTATTTTTTAATCATTAATTTTTATTTCATTTTTTTCCCATTTTTCAAATTCAATTGATTTTTTTTTCTGGCAAAGAATTTATATATCATTAATTGATTCTACAAAGCATAGTTTAAAGCTCATTTTAACACAAGTTTTAAGTTGATATATCTATTCTAAGTTACGTTTCGAGCGTATTGTGACATACCATGTAAAAAAATGTGCAATATTAATTTAACTGTATTTTTTATTATATTCTATTGTGAGAGTTTATTTATATATTTTATAAAGCCTTAAATATGGCTTAAATATATTACAAATTTTCATGTATTTTCAATATTTCAATAGTTATTAGAACTGGATCCACATCATTTTTGAACTGGTGAAGGAGATTTTAAAAGGCATGGGACCCCTTAAAAGTTGTATCGAAAATTCCTGTATTGTAATTCTAATGTTCCCAGCATCACTCCTGTGTGACTAGTTTCTAAAATATTTCTCGCTGGTGTGAACAGTGGGTTTTGCACCTGGATTCTCAATCTGACGAGGTACGACTGCGAAAATATTGAATATTCCAATGGCATTGACAATGAAATCGTGTACGACATTTGAGGAAAATCAAATGGCTCAAAATCCATTGCAATATTGACTCAGACAAACAACAAACAAATTTAAATAAAAGCGTGAAAAATGATGGAATGTGAAATTACGTGTCTTTACAACGAAATTTCTTTCACTATAGAATTAAAAAGAAAACTTTGATGGCTAAATAAAACATCACAAGTGGTTTAAATAAAGCCACTTTGTTAACACATACGAGTTGTTTCAAAACCAAAATTAGTAGTGGATACATACCAAAACCCTCTTCTCATTATCTTTGTATATCAAATAATTTTATTCTTCTATTGTATGACATGGAAACAACCCTGCATACATTGAAAAGTAAAACAAATGATGACATCTGGGTAGTATGCTTTAATTAATGCTTTAGCAATTACTTAAACCAACTAGATAACAATTTAAAAATAAATTCTGTTTCTAAAGTTTTCCCTTAAAATAAATCATAATCAAAAACTTACGCTAACGTTTCATTTGAGCTTCTATCAACCGATTTCTAGAGCTAAAATTATTCTTTCCTCCATAAGAAAAAGTCTCGAATCGATCACCAATAATAAGGAAAGTCGCCTTGTTTACTCGAAAACAGCCATTTGATTTATGTCGGTACTTTGTGAACGAAAGAGGTACGCGTCTCTTTCATGGAAGGGATTGTGCACAGTGGAAGAATTGTAAGAGAAATTTTGTCAGAGCTGTGATTGTTTTTTTTTTCTGAATAAACCAGGAAAACGATGCGAGTATAATGAGCTAATGACGTAAAGAATGCATTGCATTCAGTAGTTTCCAATGACTTTGGTGTAATCGGTAATGAGTGTAATTTTATAAATGTGTCCAAATTAGAGAAGTATTTTTTGAGATTTTATTTTAGGACAAAACAGCGAAAACATGTTCCCAAATTAGTTATGGAAAAGCACTGTTAGATTAAAATGGACTTCTTTGTGATTTTTTATGGAAATATTATGTCAGATCTAAAATACATAGATCTATTTTTGAGAATAGCGGTATTGCCAGATATCCTTTTATTTAAAAAAAATTAATATTTTAAAAGCCAACAAATTATGCAAGCTAGTATGAATACAAACAAAACTTCCGCCCCAAAATCTTTCTTTTCAAATGATTATTTTTTCTCAATAACAGTTTTAGCAAAAATTGCATTCAGAACACCAAAATTAAAACAGTTCTCTTCCTAAAGTCTTTCTTTGAAATAAATCATTATTCAAAAACTGAAATTGAAAATTTTGATTTCAGATTTCTGATTCTTTCCTCGCTAGTAAAAACTGTCTAATAAGCAAAGTCTTTTTTTCTTTTTTTCAATAACAGCCATTTGATTAATTTCAGTACTTTGAGAACGAAAAGGGGCACAATGCTAAAAAAAATCAGAATGCCAGTCGTTACTCTAAAGGAGAATAGCTCATACATTTTAATCAATCAATAATAAAAAAGTAATCCTTTTGATTAGAAATTATATCTCTTTTCAGTTTATGTTCTAAAACTAGAAAACAGGAATTCTGCTTTTTCAGAATTTAGTGTCGCCCCCGATGAAAAAAAATATATGTGTATATAAATAGTACAAAACATATTTCAATTTTAAGACTTAAAGCACACACTTTTATTTTATGAAAAATGACGTATTCGCATGTTTTATTATTCATAGAAATTATTCCCTTATATTTTTTTTTCAAAATAGCACGTATTTTAATTACATTTTCTTTCGGTTGTTATAAGAAAATGGCAACAAAAAGATATAATTGCTATTTTTCAGCTATTTTCCCTTTACTTTCTATATAAATGGAGTACTTGAGTTGCCAAAATTAAACAAATGGTGCTAAAAACTACAAAAAAAATTAATATTTCAAAAATAAATGGAGATACAGTTTTCAAACAAATTGCATTTAAAAGTACTTTTTTTTCCAATACAACGGTATAAACATTAAAAATGTGCGATGCTTAGAAATTAAAAAAAAAATTGCTGTAGAGCATTTAATTATACAATAATACATCTGCTTTGTTTATTGCTAGCGTCTGTAAGGTAACGTTATTTTTTGGAGACAAAATAAACTGGGAGAAAGAAATAGCATACCGTTCCGGGGGCTAAAAAGTTTTTGTGGTCCGTTTTCATTCAGCAATTTCACTTTGACAGAATATTTGGAAATTTCAGAAAAATTTTACCTTCAGATAACAAACATGAAATCATTTTTTCAGATAGTTTAAGAGTAGTGAAGATTTAAATTTTGGAATTCCTACTGTTAAATAAATTTTACCTCAGGATAACAAACTGGAAATCATTTTCTCAGATAGTTTAAGAGTAGTGAAAATTTAAATTTTGGAATTCCTAATGTTAAATAAATTTTACCTTAGGATAACAAACTGGAAATCATTTTCTCAGATAGTTTAAGAGTAGTGAAGATTTAAATTTTGAAGTTCCTACTGTTAAATAAATTTTACCTCAGGATAACAAACTGGAAATCATTTTCTCAGATAGTTTAAGAGTAGTGAAGATTTAAATTTTGTAATTCCTAATGTTAAATAAATTTTACCTCAGGATAACAAACTGGAAATCATTTTCTCAGATAGTTTAAGAGTAGTGAAAATTTAAATTTTGGAATTCCTAATGTTAAATAAATTTTACCTCAGGATAACAAACTGGAAATCATTTTCTCAGATAGTTTAAGAGTAGGGAAATTTTAAATTTTGGAATTCCTAATGTTAAATAAATTTTACCTCAGGATAACAAACTGGAAATCATTTTCTCAGATAGTTTAAGAGTAGTGAAAATTTAAATTTTGGAATTCCTAATGTTAAATAAATTTTACCTCAGGATAACAAACTGGAAATCATTTTTTCAGATAGTTTAAGAGTAGTGAAAATTTAAATTTTGGAATTCCTACTGTTAAATAAATTTTACCTCAGGATAACAAACTGGAAATCATTTTCTCAGATAGTTTAAGAGTAGTGGAAATTTAAATTTTGGAATTCCTAATGTTAAATAAATTTTACCTCAGGATAACAAACTGGAAATCATTTTCTCAGATAGTTTAAGAGTAGTGAAAATTTAAATTCTGGAACTCCTAATGTTAAATAAATTTTACCTCCGGATTACAAACTTGAAATCCTTTTGTCAGATAGTTTAAGAGTAGTGGAGATTTAAAGGGGAACGAGGGGTCGATGCAGACAAAATTTGGGGCTTTTCACAAAAATCTAATTAATAAAATAGGCCCCTTCACAAAAATAAATTTAATATAATGGGCCCCTTCACAAAAATAAATTAAATAAAATAGGCCCCTTATAGGCCCCTTCACAATATATCCTTTTAATAAAACAGGCTCCTGCGTAAAATTCCTTTTCATAAAAACTGTTTTAAAATGTGTAATTTTGTAAATAAAACCAGTTTACCAAGAACAAAAACGTTAGCAAGAGGATTTGAAGAAGTTAATGAATGCTTGGTCCGAATTTGAGTACTGTATTTTAACTTCGTTACAAAATGTTAATTTTCACAAAAATATTATAAAATTCACAAAAATAACTTTTACTTTTCACAAAATGGGCCCCAAGAATAAAAACCTGCATCAACCCCTGGGAACTCCTAATGTTAAATAAATTTTTAACCTTAAAAATTAATTTTATGAAACCGAAAAACAAAGCATTAATATCAATGATAAAATCAATAATAGTAGACATTTCAAGCTTTATACAAGCTTCTCATCCATACACAAGTTAATCGATATCAAAGCTGTTGTTTACTTAGTTCAAGTCCATGGATATGCCATTTAAATACAGGTTTAGCACAACTGAATGATCGGATTTAAATATATATATATATTTTAAAAACTATTACACTCATTATACTAAGTGATATATGAGAAAAAAGACTATTCCAAATTTTTTAGTTACAAATGTTCGACGTGCGAACCTTTCGTAACCCAGCAAATACCTAATCTGTAATGAAGTTCATTCCACACACTTGGCAGTTTCGCACAGTTAACGATTCTTAATGCAACACTGATACATTAAAACACTAAATAAAGCAGCCCTGATGCACCGTAAAATGTGCACAGTGCATCATCTCTTTCTTATTATTTATTTTTTAACCAACAAATTATACAAAGCAAAACCTCTCAAGATCTTTCTTTTACAAAGGATTTTTCGCGTGTAGTGATCGGCATATAAACATTCTTACACCAGTCTCTACTACAATTTGAGCAGTATTATATACAAAACAACTCTTTTAAAACATTTCTCTTAATAAATTTGCCTTTAAAGTAAATCAAAATTTAAACACTAACGAAACACTAGTGTGTCATCTCAGCTTTTATGAGTTTAAGCTTTATTACTCTTTCATCTCTAAAAAAAACTTTCTAATCGATCGTGAACCATAAAGAAAGTCGTCCTGTTTACTCTAAAATAATCATTTAATTAATCTATGTACTTTGCGGACGAAAAGAAGTACACGTTAGAGTCCTGCATCGGGTCTGGTTGACGCTATATTTTTTCGTTGCGGGTCGGGTTGACTTCCACTTTTTTACCGCCGGTCGGGGTGAATTTCATTGTTTCGTGTTCGGGTTGGGTTTTGACTCTTGCGGGTCGAATTCGTGTTGATCCGAATTTCAAAAGAATGTCCAAAATATTTTTTCAGGTTAAAAATCTATATACAATAAGATCTCCATAATGGCTTTTCTTCTGAAAAGGTCAACTCTAATTAGCGACCACTTTTTCAGTCACTAACATTTATATGTTTGAACACTTATACCAATGAAAAGGGGGCATCTTTCAATCTACACACATGCAACATGTGTAGGTGTACATAAACTATCACAAATACGATACATATGTTTCTGTGTATCAAAAACGAAATGTTGAAACTATGTTTAATATTTCAGAAGAAGAAAAAATAGTGCGGAAAGGCAAATCTATGATCACATTTCTTATATACATTTTATTTCTCGTGCAATAAATTGAATATATACTCATTGATTATCAAATACGTATTTATTTTCATCTGACACTGAGTTGTGCTTAAACTTTTGGTGAAAATTCCGACAAGCTGACTTGCAAAAATTCTAAATGTGACCCGCAAAAATTCTTCTCATGTGAAACTGAGCCACAGAAAGAAAATTAGATGCATTCCGAGCCGGAAAAAGAAACTTCGGGACAACCCGACCCGATGTTTGACACTATTTGACAATCCCAAGGTGTCCGCTATTTAGAGTTGTTACTTTTTTTTTAATATTATAGAATATAGTTATATGAAGTTCATTCTTCTTTGTAAAACAGAGATAGTATTATAAGTACAATTAATTGTAGATTATTTTTCATAAAGGCGTTAAAACAGGATCTGTTTTTCTTTCATGGAGGGTTCGGGTCAAGTTGCGGGTCGAGCAATTTTTTTTTTTTTTTGGGGGGGGGGGACTTGTGGGTTGACTTCAAATGGACTTTTTGGGTTCCAGTTCACGTTAACTTTCATGGAATGATAAATGTACCGTGGTGAGCTTGAGTATGGAATTTCGTCAGTGCTGTAATTGTTCGTTTTAGTGATGCAGTGAACCTTAATTGCTTTTAGCGGTCTTAGAGACCGCCCCTTTAACTATAAATTATTAATTATTATTATTAATTATTATTAATTATTACTAAAATTATTAATATTTATTAATATTCATTTATTTATTTATTAATATTTATTTATTTATACATTAATATTTATTTACTTATTTTAAGTTTGATGTTAAAATACCGTACCTATGTCTTGAAATTAATTGTAAAAATAAGTTATTAACACTACGAGCTTTTTAAAAAAATTTTTGGAGGGAAAAGAGACTTTATGAAAGTCCTATATATTAGAAATTTGTAAAAGAAAATCCCTAAAAGTCTTTACTACTTGTGGTATATTGCCTAACATCGTTTTATCTTTATGTAACAAGTGAACTTTTAAACCCTTAATTATTGTGACAAAAAATATCGCATAGATACTGCGAGTGGTTTCTGAGATCACTTGATCGATGAATGAATAAAAGACCCGATTTACTCATCATAGGATACCGCTTTTGTACTAAACTTTATGTACATGATTATTATTATAATTAAAATTCCCCTATTCAGAAGTCTCTAGTAGTAGTACTAGGGCTACAAAAAAAATATTTCATTAGTATCTATAGTTAAACTGAAAATTACAATTCAAACTGTGAAATTTTTTTTTTAAAAAAAGCAGCGGTCAGCTAGACTGCTAACAGCAGATAAGAGTTAAAGACAAAAATTACACATCTTAAAAGAGATACAAATAAAGCCCTATATGCAAAAATATGTCTTTGATAAATTATTATTATTTATGATTACCTTACATATTTAATTATGCGCTGCAAAAAAAAAATAACTTTAATATCAATTTTGTATTAAATCAGCCTTGCTTTCAAAGGTTATGTGACGGAAAAAGAGATACAAATAAAGCCCTATATGCAAAAATATGTCTTTGATAAATTATTAT
This sequence comes from Maratus speciosus, assembly GCA_963932465.1. Classification (NCBI taxonomy): domain Eukaryota; kingdom Metazoa; phylum Arthropoda; class Arachnida; order Araneae; family Salticidae; genus Maratus; species Maratus speciosus. The sequence continues at coordinate 396,404,550 of OZ010793.1, read as the reverse complement.
TATTATTATTATTATTGGCGTGTAATGTACAAGATAAAAACGCACTTGCACCAGTATCTACAAAAGTTTCAGCATAAAGTTAAAATTTCTAACAAAAAACTTATTTCTATAATTTGCGTTCAAACTAAATAAGCAGTTGGAAAGTGAAACACTAATGTTTCATCTCAGTTTCTATTAAAAGTCCTATCTCTTATAAAAACTTTCTCATCGATCGTCAACCATATGCAAAGTCGTCCTGTTTACTTGAAAACAACCATTTGATTAAGTCGATATTTAGAGAATGAAATGGGGTACATGTACACTTTTTTCTTTCGTGAAAGAGTTTCTGTACAGCCGAAAAATTTGAGAGAAGAATTTTGTGAATGACTCTGTTTGTTCTTTTAAAAGGGTACACATGAAATGAACTATTGACGTCTGAAGCTCATTCCATTCGTTATTTATCGATGGGTTTGTTCCAAACGGTAATAAGTTTAATTTATAAAGAATGTGAAATTAGGCTACTTAGCAATAATAAGTGATTTGTTTTTGTGGCTTTGATGTTAAAATAAAATTAAAAATACTTTAAAAATACTCTTTTATAAGCATTCATTATTGATCTTAATAATCCCTCCTAATTCCACGACTGCGATTCGTGTAGTTCCAAAAACTTTCCGTTTAACCCTTTATCTACTGACGATACTTATATGTACCATTAAAATAACTTCTTATAAAATTCATGTAATATATCGATTAGTTGTAATACAGTTTAGAATGAGTTATAGACGCATTACTTTATCTTCTTCCAAAAGCATTATGGGTTACACAAAACAAAAATACTTTTAAGTGGATGATTTCTTTTGCCTTTGCATCTTTTCAGCTTTCTTGGCGTTGGGGGCGGGGAGTGGTGGAATTTTTCAATTCGGAAATATTTCTACATTTCTATTGTAAGAACATTATATTTGTACATTTCCTAATTCTACAAAATACTAAGAAAAATATTTAAAATAAAAGATTTGAGTGGTGTTATAAATATTGCACAAAATTCCTATAAATTCAAATTTAATTAACCCTTCTAAATCTTTCAATCCTTCTAAAATCCTTCTAAAATTCATTAAACGATTATGTAAATCTTCTAATGTAGTTTAAACAATTCACGAAAAATGCTTTAGAAGATAAAAGTTTTATGAATTCATAATTCAGTACATAAAGAGTTAAAAACATTACTCATGCATGGGCACCTCTATAGAACATTCACTAAAGTTCTTCGATTTACGCTTGATAGAAATCCCAAACTACTGAATTCATTTAAAAAATTATAATTTTTTTCTCATATTTCTTTCTTAAGATATGGCAACAGGAAAGAAAAAAAGCATTATTTAAACTATTTATTCAGTATTTCTAACTTGTTTTACAAACGTATAATCGTATTTAACTAATATTAAACTATTAAAACATAAAAGAGTATTCTTTAAAAAATATATTACACTCTTTATTCTATATTTCTATGCTCTACATTTTAGTGTTTAAAATATTTCGTTATTGCATTTTCACAGCCAGTTAGCCTATTTTGGTGAGAATGGTTTGGCGCATAATGACATCTGTTGTTTTTATTTCTCACAAACTGTTTTAACCATAAAGATTATTTCGCGATTTGACACCAATAAACGGAAAATATCTTAAAATTGATGTATTAATATATGGTTATGTTCTAAATATATTAAGATTTTGTATTGTCATCGGAAACACACCTGTGTGCAGGTATCCCCCGACTTACGTAAGTAATGCGTTCCGTAATCTTTTGCGTAAGTCGAATTTTACGTAAGTTGAATTTGTAAATTCCTTAGGTAAAATTTCGTCAGTAACTGCAATATTTATTATATATATATAATATATACATTATTTACACAGTATTATTTTATAAATAAAGTAGCATGCAGCCGTATTTACTTGGATATAAACTATAAAAGTATGAAAAAATATAAAAACAAACTCAAAGAACACTTTTCAAATAAAAAGTATATTGTGGAATATGGGATTTATAAATTTAACATTGATGAATTAATTTATATCAATTTTGAACCTACATGAAACGAACAGCTGTGAAGCTGGAAGAAAAAAATACAATAAAGTCAAAACACTGTATTAAGCACTAGTGTCATGAAGGAAATTTTCACCTTGTTATTAATAAACTTTATAACATACTTATAACTACTTAATAGGTGACACAAACATATAAAAATATTATTTAATGCAATCCTAAGATCTTTCGAACACACACGCGTTCATTTTCAAAGGGAAAAGATGACTGACTGAACATAAATACATTTAAAAACAAAAACAACATAGTACGCATGCGCAAGCGGAGTTCAGTCCATTTCTCTGCAGAGGGGTGAAAAGATCGGTTCATATTATCAGGAGGTCTTGAAATATTTAGGATATTATACCAAATCGCGGGAATATTATAAGAAATTACATCGTTACAAACATTATCACTTCTAAGTAAAATTTCAATGGATTCACGGATTATTGAAGAGTAATGGTTAGACATTGAAATGATCCTTTTAGCTTTTTCGAAGTTTATCTTAATATTTTCTTTTTGATGCAATCTGGATAAAGCTATACTTGTTTTGTTAAACTTGATATCAGAAAAGTGTTCTTTTAATTTTCCCTTAAATTTTCGAGATGTCATACCAATATAAAATAAAACTCTTATGTTGTTCTGTGCTGAATGGGATTATGTAAACTCCTCTTTTTTATAATCGGGAATAGGATCAATTTTACTGTGAATCAATTCTTTGAATTTTGTTGAAGAAAATACACTCGTTCCTCTTCACCAAAACTTTAAAATTAGGTTTCGTTATAGTTTGAATACAGCTAACAAAATTGCAACAGTTAAACAGAGTTTTCTTTTTTTTTTTTTTTTTGACTCATTTTAATCAGATTTGTGATTGTTTTGTTAAAGATTTGATTGTATATCCCAATAAAAGTATAACTATATCTAATATATAAAACTATATTATTGTTGTGATTTTTATCTGCATATTTTATTTATAAAACAATTATCAAAAGTATGCAAATGCGTATCAAACACGCTAGTATGTTCATAAATGTAATTTTCAAAATTTCTTACGTAAGTGCGAATTTACTTAAGTCGAGTATTACGTAAGTCGAGGGATGCCTGTACATATTTTTTATAATTCCAGCCTATCAGGAAGTGGGTGTAAAATCAATTACAAAATTCCCTTTTTACATACTTGAACCAAGTTAAGTTAAATAAAAGAGTATCATAATTTAGTTATGGCTGCATGCTTATTTTAGAAAATAAAGTTAGTGGCAGAATAAAATTTTCATAGTTTCTTTTCCCCTTTAAAAGAGGTATTGTGAAAATTCTACACATGAGACCTTAGTCAAAAGTGAATGCCTTAAGCATACGTTTTTTACTGGAACCTTAGAATGCCACCAGAAATTCCTTAATCTTTTTCGAATATATGAGCAGCTGTACAGCTTATAAGAGATACAAACAAAACATTCTTACCAAAAATGTTTGTTTGATATTTTGTTTTTTTTTATGTATGTTGCACTGCATATAAACGTATTTATACCAGTCTCGATGAACGTTTTAACAGTAAAATAGTTAAAACCCTCATCTCAAAATATATCTATTCGCAAAGATCACCGTTAAAAAAATCAGCAATTAAAAATCTGAAACACTGATGTTTCGTCTGAGTTTCTAATACTCTTGTTTCGCGTAGAAAACCTTTCTAATCGTTCATCAACGCTAAGCAAACTCGTATTAATTCGCATTTTTTGAAGCCTTAGTCTTTTTTCTTTTTTAGCAAGATCTTCCCCAAGTTTTACTTTATATGGATTACATGTCAGAATTATTGATGAGCAACTTGGACGTCCTCTTTTGTTTACTTGAACATTTTTCTCATTCAGATGTGGCAAAGGGCTTATATCCATCGGAAAATCTTTGCTTGCTACCATTTTGTGATGGCGAGGAGGATACACAGCTGGATTGCTTTCGATTAAACGCGTCACTCTTGTTTATAGGTGGTTCAAGACCACTGGATACAGGCTGGGGCTAAGGCTGTTCTGGTCTAATTTCACTTGTTTCAGCTGGTTGACTTCTGAGTGACGGGCAGATAGAGTCTTTCGGATGTTCGTGTTGGTATGAAGTCTCATGAATAAAAATTGACATTTAGACTATTAAATAAATCAGTTTGCGTAACATCGTACAATGCGAAATTAGGGTATAATAGGGTTGCGGTATTAGGAAGAACGAAACATTGCAATACGGCTGACTCTACCGGTGAAACTAAGAACAGAAAGAGCCTTACAGCTATATCTAATTAAACTACATGATTACGTGGTTTTATTTACGTTACAATAATTAAGAACAGCACTTGCTTTGAAAATGAATTTAAACTATATGATGAAGTTGGCAAAAACTTTTGGTTTGCACAAAACTTGACAAAAAATAAAAGAGACTAAACACAATTGCGTATTTAACCAAGGCGCTCATACGACTGACACCTTGCTGCTAAACACCGGTTAAGCCAGTTCTGGCCAGGCTGTAGCACTTATTTGACGAATGAAAGGTGCGATATAAAGCAATGTTGCGATATTAGGAACATTTCACTTATAATAAATTTCTTATGGATTTCTGGTGTAAGAGACAGTTCAATTCGACTAGTCTACATATGAAACTTTTGTCGGAGTAAAGAATGCCTTGAGTGAAGAATATTTTAAAGAATTTTAGTCATATGGCAAGACCAATTTAATCTTATTTCTATTTATATAAAAATTTTAAAACAGTTTGGTGAAAGAGAGCTATCTCTTTTCTATAATTTATATGATAAAAAATTAATTTGTAATCCCAAATCAAGCACGTTATATAAAAACGTGGTCAATTGGGTAAGAAACTAGTTAAGGTAGTTATTTTTGTTTCTGTTGTTGTTGTTGTTTGTTTGTTTGTCTGTGAGGGGGTAGGATATGGTATCAGTTACGCTCGCTCTACGTATAAAATATTTGCAAGAGGAAAAACGGTGTTATTGGAAGCATTTATGGAAATTATTAGCAGTATGACTCGGATCTCATTTTAATCCAGTCTCACCATCTCTTGCAGCTGGCCCTATCATTTTTTACCCCTAACCTATCTACAACTTTCAGTTTTATGTTGCTTACTTACGGGAATTATGAACACTATCCCAATTTTCATTCACTATTTTCTGTGTGCCTTTTTCATCAAAATATTTTAGAAATTCTTGTATTTCCGATTACACCCATGTACTATTTTACAGGTAACATATATTAATCCGAATCTCACATTCCAGTTGCAATTTTCAGTTTCCCAAAAACAACTTTAGTCGGTTGTAAACAAAAATATTTTTAACAGACTTGTATTTTAAGATGTATGTCAAATAAAAGCCCATGAAGTGTATTTTAGAAACAAACAGATACGAAATATTTGTTTAGAGAAAGATGCATTTGCAGTACATTCTGATAAATATTTTAGTATTATCTTCAAGAAGTATGAAATATACTTTCTACAAGTATATTGCAATATATTTTTTGCCGATGATATTGCAATATACTTGGTAGTATACTTTTGTATTTCGTTAATTACTAAAAAGTGTTAAATAAAAATCACAAACACAGTAAAAGTTTTATTAAACCGTCAACAGCTTTCGACTTCACCAAAGCTTTTATCAAGACAAATAAGAATATTCTACCGTTTCACAATATATAATACAAGGATATGAAGAGCAGTCATCCACGGATTTCACGTTCTCTCTCAGATTACTCACATTAATTCATTTTATTTCCATACTTGTACTCATGGAATAACTCAACCCATAATTTTAGTAAATAAAATGATGCTGTATTGTTACTTATTAAATTTTCACGTGTTAAAATGTCAAAGCCGTGTTTTAAATCATTACTTTATAATGTACTATTGTAGTATATTTGTTTTGATAAAGGCTTTAGTGAAGCAGAAACATGTAGACAATTTGATTAAACTTTTACTGTTTTTATAGTTTTATTAGGGTTTCGTTCACGTGACGAAATCCTGCTAATATCAATCCTCTGTCTGTCCATCAGTCACAGAGTTCGTTCTCAGACACTGTATGAGTTAGAGACTTCAAAATTTTGCATACGTATAGCTGAATAACTCCGATTACACAAAAAAAACCATAAAATTTTGAAAAAATCTTATATTATTTTAATTAAGTGAATTAATTTAAGGGCATCCGACCATTTTTGCTATTTAAAACATAATCGTAATTTCCGTGTTTTTCATGCCGGCTTGATATCTCTGTGGTAGAGTATCTGTCTGCTAATCAAAAGGTTTGATGCTTGGTGTCGGAGCTTGAAATTTTTTCAAAGGATAGATAATAGACTCAATCAACAAATAGACCCAAATTTACAGAATTTTTGTAATTTTTTTCGCCATGTAAAGGACAAAAGTTGTAAAATAGTTTAGAAATTATTTTTTTAATCCAAAAATTCTTTTTTTTTTCTTTTTGAGGAATTGAGAAAATTTAAATTGTCTACATTTCATTGTCTGAGGGATTTAATTAAAAGAAATTCGTATTTTTTTGTACCGTTTTAAGGGTTTCGATTTTTTTAAAGCTGAAATTAAATCATGTAATTAAATATAATTTTTGATTAAAACAATTTCTTCCATTTATAATAATTTAAAAATTAAATTTAATGATGTTGCGATCAATGTTCTTATTGAAATATGTTAAGTATTTAATGACTACAAATTAAACATTTGGATTTATTAATTGAAAGGATAAAGTGTTTTAAAAGAAATATTGAACGAAATCCTCTGTGCGATCTTTGATCGCTCTTACCACTTAATTAGCACCTTTTAGCAATTATTGAAGTATATTATTTCTGGGTGTTCGGATTTGTTACAATATTACATTTAATTTTTTACATTTTAACAAGTTAATGACACTAAAACAAAATTAACATTTTTGCTCATTTTAAAGTCTACTGCTCTCTTAATAATGCTCTTAGATATTTGTAAGTTTATAAAGGAAATTTCTTTGACATTTTTATACTAATTTTATTCTTTTCTTTTTCAGGTAAGTTCTGTTAGAAATCTTATCATAACCTCTTTTCAGGAAAATAAAATAATATGAGTAAGTATGTTGTTATATTTCATAATCTCTGTGTGCTTGTTTTTTATCTTTGTACATTCTATTAGCCCAAATTTTACCATATTTAAAAGAAAAAAATGTTTTCGCAAAGAATATTTTAATAAATATTGAATTCAAAAACTTATCAAAACTTTATTAGTTTTTCTTTTTTTATAAACTGTCCTATAAACTTTTCGCAATGTTTTTTTCGCACAAATATTTAAAAAAAAATCATTTGAGATAAAATAAGGAAAATTAGCCAACTGCAGAAAAAATATAAATTAAAATTGAACTTGATATGATTAAAAAAGTCACATTTATCAATCTTAAAGTATATCATACACAAAATAATAAAATTTGCCGTACAATTTTCATTTTAGACGCTTTGTCGAATTTTCTTTTGGAACTTTCTGGGTGCAATGAATATGTTTGACGTCATAGATTTCAGTGTAGATTTAGTTGCGTGTGCAATTAGGCGGTAAACAACAAATTAAATAAAAAGTAATATTTGAAATCACCTTGCAAGATAAAATGGAGAAATGTTCCATCATTGTAGAGGGTGACTATGTAAGCCATGTACAACATGTGTATTCATTTGTATAAGAACATCAAATACGTTCATGGATATATGAATAGATTTTTTTTTTGTTTGTTTTACATTTTTTTAAACTTTCACATGTTTTTTATTTATAACATGCAAAAATAAGATGATAATAATTATTAAATATTAAATGAAATATGAGTATTTGTATGCAATAAGTTTTATATGAAATGCAATTTTCCAACTAGGAAACCGTGGCCCGGCCAGGATTAAAATCCTACAGCCAAGAGATCCCTAGTTCGAATCCTGGCCCCGTAAACTCATATGATTTATTTACCAATCACAATAATTGTGTTAAAATTAATATGGTGTAATTACGTATCCAGCGTTTATTGGAGTTCCATTAACTGCAATTTATCCTGTTGAGCTGATTCGTATATCAGACCAGATGATATGATCAATAAGGTCAGCTGGGTGAATAATGTCCTCCAGATTCGTCCAGGATAGCTCAGTTGGCAGAGCACAGGTAGCTTAAGCCAAGAGATCCTTGGTTCGCATCATGGCCCAAACATTTTTCTCTCAGTTGGAAAATTACATCTCATATTATTTATTTACAAATTAGAACAATTGTGTTAAAATTAGTCATGAATAAGTTTTAACTGCGCAAGAGTAAACGATAACAAATTTGTTTTAAATTAAAAGCTAATTTTTTTAGCAATTTAATAGTCAGATGCATTAGGCAACCCACATACAAAAAGGCCAGTCGAATACCGAGAAAATTCAGAAAGATACCAGCGACATAATGTTTTAATAATAAAATTTCAGTTCCTTTCTAAAAGTAGCTGGATAATAAGGGATTTCCAACAAACTATCATTTTTCATTTTTCCTTATTTATTTATTTATTATTTTTCCTTGGCAGAACTATCAGAACGATCTCGTTCCAAATGATATACAGTGTCCTCGAATACATGGGCCAAACTGTAAGAGAAGGTAAAGTACATATAAAGGAGGAATTTTGATATAGCAATGTGGGGTCGGAAATGAAAAGCTTTGGCGAAAACAAGAAATGCGTAGTTAATAAAAATTAAATTTAAAAAATCAAAAAACCCGATTGCGTAAAAAGCGAACTAATTAATTATTTCTCATCAATGTTGAACTATTTTTTATATTACTTACCTATTTTTTTTATTTACTTGTATTGATGACTTTTAAGTTGTGTTTAATTGTTAGTTCGTATCTACAAACACTGTTTTGATGAGGCCTATACATGTCTAGGATGGTTAGAGTTGCAGTAAAGCTAGAGATCCTACCTACACAACTTCCAAGTTGTGTAATATTTAAACAGAGCTTCTGACTGTTGTATAGTAAATGAAACATCGTCTTCATTTTGAAAGACCTATCCAATGATATGCCACTCAATAGGGTGCGTAAAAAAATCGTGTCTACCGCCATTTTGAATTTATAAAAACAAAACCTAGCTTATAACCATCGGACGGTTAAGACGAATCGATAAAGACCTCAATCCATCTAGCGGTTGGGAGGCTTCGAGGGCATTAAGAAATCCACATACCCAGATACGCGTGAAACACATAACCCTTCTTGGCAGTCGGGTAAAAATTATGCCATACACAGCCTCATATTTCATTAAATATGATTTATAATATGTTTGAAGAATATTGTCTCTAGTCCACTTATCAATTTTCGTGGAAGTGGTGTTAAATTTGTTTGAAAATTCTTTATGCTTTAAACAAAAGACATGCGGGAATTATTTTAAATTTTTAAAAGAAACTTTCATATCGCCAAGAGTTTACGTGCCATTCTTACAGAAATGTTGGGCAAAACCCACATAGTCATCTGCTAGAGAAAGGGACAATTTCGAGGATTTTATTATTCAGGGAAGTCGCAAATATTATTTGTTATTTAATTTGTTGATAGTCCTCTCTAATCGGTCTCGTGACTAAATTTTCGCTAACAAAATGGAGTCAGACATGTTCTTTACATCGCTGAAATTCCAAAAGAATTTGTCAAGTCTTTAACCAGATTGTCTATAATATGTTTAAAATCTAGTGGCATATATTTTAATAGCGGAGCAGGAAAAAAAATCAATAGTGCTTGTCAAAATTTTGATAAATTTGAGCTGTTTAATGTATAGTACAATGGTAAAATCTGGGTTAATCAATGCTAGTATACAGATCAATTCATTAAGGGGTCTCACGACTCTTTAGATTGGAAAAAAAATACCATTTTCAACATTCAATATCATTTAAAAACACAATTTTTGAGGGATGAAAAGATAATAAGCATATTCTTTCATTTCGCATATTTAAAAAATTACAAGATGCAGAATTAATATTTATGTGTGTGTGTGGGGGGGGGGGGGGTCAAACTATCAAACATTTGACTAGCAGAAAATTGGAATGACAGCTTGCGCGGAGGATTACAAACTAAATTTTGCATCTGAGATAAAAATGTCAGTGCCTAATTATCTTCAGATTGTAATAATTACATTCGACTTAAATAAACTTGTATTTAAGGCATTTTTATATTTTACAAAGTTTTATTTAGCAAATACAAAATTTTAAAATTTTCAACAATAAAACCGCCTTATAAAAATACTTTTTTGAAGAATGAAATTATGAGTTCAGATTATGCAGCATTATACAGATTAACATGAAACATATCTTTTGAAAATTTTATGAGATATCCTGCGCGTTATGCTCCAAAACAGCATTTTGAGAAAAATGACGGAAAGGTCGTTTCAGCTTTGAGGGGGTAAAATTCTGAATACCATAACTTCTGTTCTAATGGAAATTTCAAAGAAACAATTATATTAAAATGTTCGGAATGATAGCAGTTTAAAAAATTAAAGAATTAAAATTTTGAAGATTTAAGATGCCTGAGACCCTAACTGCTGAGTTTCTTAAACATGTTGCATGAAACAATGTTTTCTCTCGATTCTATTTTTATGCTTTAAATATTAGTCGTGTCCTTGCATGGTGAAATAATAATACTATATATTTGAACACTCTCTATCACATAATTGTAAATATGTATGCTTGTTGTAGAATCTTCTTTACTTCATAGAAAAACTTTTAAATGTGTATATTTTTTTGCATTATGCAGTAGCCTCTCACGTATGCGAACAGCTCGGTTATGCGACGATTTCTTCAGGTCCACTCAATGCCGTATGCGAAATAATAATGTAAAACCTCAAATTTGCAACTTTTTTTCTTACTTATACGACGCTATTGGGATCTATGCGAGACTAACGAAAAAGACAGGCTACCGCGATGCATTATTCATGTCTTTTTTTACAGACCGCTGGAGTGACGTCATGCTCTTTTCGTATACCTGCATTGGTGCATTCGAGCATCACGTGACTCCAGCGATCTGTAAAAAAAAGATACGCCTAAGGCACAGCGGTAGCCTTTATTTTTCGTCAGCCTAGGGTTCTATGCACATGACGTCACAGCCCTGAGCTGGTGATATTTTTGTACGCCAGAATGCCAGCATACGTAGCTGCAAATACCATCAGCAGATGAAATTTAGCCTCGACTCAGATAGCGTATATAAAGTTAAATCCAAAATTTGCAAATTTAGCGAATTCTTTCGGATAAAGAGCGGCATTTAAAAATTATATTACAATATATTATCTACTGCTACAACAGTGAAAATTCTTCGTGATATAATGAACAGATAAACATTAACCCTTTATATCCTATATTATGAATTTAAAAAGCTACCTTCTTGAAAAAAAATTTCCTTGCATTACTATGATACATTAGAATATATATGCGCTAAAAATAAAAGATTTGTTATTTTCTTGTTAATTACGGATAATTATTTAAAATGGTACTTGAAAATACCGTTGGGTCATAACACTGGGGGGGGGGGGGGGATCCAGACTTTAAAAATATATATATATTCATTTTTTCTTATTATTTTAATGTGATTTATTATGTATATATCTAGATGCATATATGATTATGATGTAAATATGACTAGATGTGGATGCTGTTGGTTGATCATTAATGATCATTTCGTCATCAGAAGAATATTCTATAGTTGTACCACTATCATCCGGTGGGAAGCATATCTGAGAGAAATTTGCAAACTTGTGGTTGTAGAAAACTCAAAATGATTCATAAAAATGCTAAAAATATTTTTAGAATTTTTTTTTTATTCTGTAATATTTTTAAGTTTCGTTTTATAAAAATACAATATTTGTCCGAAAGAAAAAATAGTGTATTTTTGGATTTATTATTCATCAATGTCATACGTAAATCATGCCATATTTTCTCCTATCTTGTTCCGTAATCCATCTGTCTAGTACCCATACAGCCCTAGTAAATACATACGTTTAAATGCCTCATATTTATTTAAATGATAAAAATTTAAGCAAAAAACCTTTTCAACCTAAATCCCAACAGTACTTAAAAATACCGCTTTGAAAAGTGCTCTGTAAATTAAAGAAACTGAAAATTTATTTTTATTTCCAATAACATATTGCCAAGTGATCTATTTAAAACAAGAAAAAAAAATATGATAGCCTTACCTTCAAAATTTCATCTATTTCCAAGCAAAAGTTAGGAGTGCCTCGTCAGAAGTCGAAATGTAAGCAAATTTGACGCACACACGTGCCAAAATAGGCCCGTGGATATGTTTCAGCTTCCTAGAATTTCTATTGCTATTTAGTAGCGGTTAAGGGAAGTATTTGCTATTGTTTCCTAAAAGTGTTATTGGGAATGCATGCAATGAGTGTTTTTCAATTGGGATAGAAAACTGTGGTACTTCAAGGTACCGTCGGGCATAAAGAGTTAATAACACTAATATTCCACAGATCGCAGAAGCGCCTAGCAAAATAGTGTAACTTTTCAACCAAGCCCTTGTATCAACAAAAGAAGGTAGGTCGCTGCTTCTGGTAGTAGGTATAATACCATGTTGTATAAGAATCACAAAAATGAGTAAAATTAGGTAATGACGCGATGACTGAAACGCATGTATGCGAGCTTCGCGGCCTTGAGAACCAAAATAAATATCACTAGATTTAACCTCGTTCCCTAAGAATCACAGGAATGAGTGAAATTCGGCCGTAAATGTAATGCCGCAATCATTAAAATTCATGTATGTATTCTTCTCGTCCATGAAAACAAATAAAAAAGTATCACTTGATTCAGCCACCTCGTTGCGTAGCAATCACAATAATGACTGAAATTAGGTAATGCCGCGATCACTAAAACGCATGTATGTGCGCTTAGCGTCCATCAAAAAAATATTGGCTGTATATATACATTTAACGTCTGAATTTAAAAACCATTAAAACAGTAAATAAAATAAATTAAGACAGACTTCATCGCAGTTAAAACATAAAATTTATAAAAAATATACTTAAAAACAATTAAAAACACAATTTGTAAACGTTTCGCCAAGAGATCATCAGTACCAAATATCAATTACATAGCAAACGACGGAACAAATCAAGAACAGTTAAAGTTAGTTATTTTACAAACAGACAATATTCACTAGGGACAGAACGAGCTTCATTCAAAGTCTGCGATGGCAATTGAGTGAATCAACCCTCAAGGAATAATCTACCGTGATAGCTGTTGCAACCAGGGGTGTAGTGGAGGGTATACGGGGTATACGCCGTACATACCTTTTGGATTTTTTAAAGAAATTCCGTATACCCTCTGTTCCTCAAATTAAACAATAGCGTATACTCTCGCCATGAACTTTCATGGCTCTAGCGTATACCCTCTGGTTATAGCGTGTACCCTGTGGCTTTTTTATGACTACAACACTGGTTGCAACCCGATTTCAAAATACTGGCGTTCGCAATAAGCGGGATGTGATTCGTTTGAAGTGAATGCTGCACAATTTTTTAATTCAAATTACCATTTTTTAAAGCACCAGTATGTCCTTTTAGGCGAATTTCCAATGATCTACCTGTTTCACCAATGTAAACACTATTGCAATCTTTACAGGGAATAATATAAACGACACCGGGTAATTTAGACTTATCATATTGAAATTTATGCTTATTGAAAAAGAACTCACTTTATTAATTGGTTTAAAAGAAACCCCAATATTGAATGATTTTAAAATGCCAGAAATTTTATCAGAAATGTTCTTATAATAAGGGATACAGATAAAAGAGTTTGCTTACTACTTCGGAAAAGGAGGGAGTAGAATTTACAAAATTTAAAGTATTTTTAAAGATTTTTTTAACAAGACCAATAGGATAGCTATTATTAACTAAATCGCGATAAATTTTACATTTCTCTATTTCAAAATCATTACTGAAACTGCAATATCTAATGGCCCTTAATAACAGCTACTTTATGGTTGAAAGGGCATATTGAATTGAAATTTTTAATTGTTTTTAAGTATATTTTTTATAAATTTTATTTTTTAACTGTGCTCAAGTCTCTCTTAATTTATTTTATTTGGTGTTTTAAAAAAATATTGGATGCAGCAATCTCATTGCCTAAAAATCACAAAAATGAGTGGAGTGAAATCCTATAATGCCACGAATACTAAAATGCATGTATGTGAATTTCGTGCCTACGAAAACGAAAAAAACATCATTAGATGCAGCAACTTCGTTGTGTAGGAAGTGCAAAAATGCGTGAAATTAATCAAAAACATTGCTAAAAATTACCTAAAAATTACTAAAAATCGATAAAAAATCATCATCATCAATTACCATCATAAGAAGCGACCTGCCTTCCACTTGTTGAAAACAAGGACTTGGTTGAGAAAGTTGCACTTTTTCGCTTGACATTTTAATAGCGTGCTATACTAATATTCAAAAATAAATGCCACCTATATTAATAAAGTAGACGAATTTTAATATCGCCGTAGGTTGTCTGCATAAATTCTAATTAACCGTGTCATTAATATTTTTAGTCTCTTTCTTAAGGAGCGATAACAATTGCGAAATCGCATATAAAACAATTATGCCTGTAACTATATACTATATAAAATAGACATGTACCTTGTTTAGGAGAACCACAGAAAATTTAATTATTTTTTAATAGTTTTGACTGAGGCAAAACTAAATAAGTAGCAAATTAAAAAAAATTGCAATACTTATGTTCATTTGAGAAAAAACAAAACCTAGATTTCTGTAGTTTGCGACATTGCGTAATTATTATTATTATTATTTTCTTTTTGCTTCTTGCGAAACGATCCGTTTATAGTTTAGCTGCAGCTGAAACTATTAAAAAAAGTATTGTAATCGCTTCAGTAGTTCCCACAATAAAGGGGACATCAATGCCAGTTGTTTTACATGTGATTTTGCAATTTTTATCGGTCCCTTAACTGGCCTATTTTCTTGTTTAACTTTTTTTTATATAGTTAAGCTGATTTAATTTTTATTCATATGAATTTCTGTGAATGTGGGGTTTCTGCGGGGGTTATAGTATAACATAAAAGTTGTGTTGTTTAACAATTTGTAACTTAGAACTTGAATCTTTTGAGAACTTACTGCGGTATAATATTTACGTATACTTCAGATAATACTTGAAAAATTGTGCTACAAAACTATTTTACTGAAAATATTTAAAGATCATTCTCAGACATAGAAAGTGACAATCTACAGCTCATATTAAAAATATTAGAATAATTACTTTTTTCTACAAATTGAAAATATCGTTTGGTAATTTAATGTCTTTTAATGGAGATGTGCAAGCGATATTATTATTAAGAACTTATTGTTGATTAAACTTACATAATATCTTAAAATTAATATCATTTCTGAAAACATTAATTGAAAAAAAATAATTATTTTGAAAAGTCAAAATATTAGAATATTTATTCAAGTGGTTCAAAATATTAGAATATTTTATCTTAATTCTTCTTTAATTTTCACCAATTCATAACTGGTGGCATCATTGATTAAATTCAGACGATTTTATTTAAAATAAGTATTCTTTTTGCTGTTTGTTTGCCTTTTTCGTCTTAAATTGGGTCGTGTGTGTGATATTCCTGAACCTATTAAACTTCGTATGGATTATTTGTATCGGCACGGTAAAAATCAATGTTATATAGCAAATTATTTACATTGTATAGTCAAACATTAATAAAATACTAACAAAATATTAAGAAAATGGAAAATTTCAAAATAATCGCCGAAATGGCGGCCGAAAACCAAAAACAACTGCTAGAGATGACAGTAAACTGAAGCGTATAGTTAAGAAAAACCGTTTTAAAAGTGTTCGATTCTTGTACCGAAAATGGAAAGAAGTAGGAGTTGAAGTTTCTACATCGACAATATTAAGACGTCTCCATAAATTTAAGTTTGAATCTCGTGTATCGAAAACAAAACCTCTCATGACTGCAAAACAAAAGCGTATAAGATAGAATTGGTGTAAATCAAGACGTTTATGGAGCGAAGAAGATTAGAAAAATGTTATTTAGTGATGAAAGTATGTTTTGTGTTTCATATGGTAATCAAGGTATTCGAGTTTGGAGAATGAAGCAAGAAGTATTTGAAAAAGAATGCTTTAAACGTTCCGTAAAATTTACTTCTGGTGTCATGGTTTGGTGTTGCATGAGTGTAGAAGGACCCGGGAAGTTATGCATCGTCTACCAAAAGGTTAACTCTCAGCTATATCAAGTAATTTTGTAATATTACATGATTCCATCATCAGAATATTTATTTTAAGATGATTTCATCTTTCAACAAGATTTTGCGTCACTGCATACCTCTGTGTCAATGTCAACTAAGAATCGCCAACGAAACATTAAGGTGCTTCCTTGGCCACCAAACTCAACAGACCTTAATCCCATTGAAAACTTATGGTGTATAACTAAGAAAAAAACTCCAAAAAATTCCTCCTTCAAGTAAAACTGAGTTAGTGGCACGTATAAAGTCTATTTGGGATAATATGGATAGAAATGTTTGTAAGCACCTTATATATAGTATGTAAGATCGATTGTACGCTGTTGTGAAAGCTAAAGGGGATGCTACAAAATATTAAGTACCATTTACTTAATATCAATAAGGTAATATTGTTGCGTAAAATAAAATATTCTGATATTTTGAACCAATCTAAATTTTATTCTAATATTTTGATGTGTTTCAGAAAGCTGTATACCGAATATACTGTACTGCGTTTTATATTTTGTAAATGTTAAAATCTTAACTCAACATTCCAGATTTAATTTATAAGAAATTTAATTGCATTTACTTAGTATCAAAAAAAATTTCTTATTACTTTTTCTCAATTATTCTAATATTTTGAATACGAGCTGTATGTATCACCTCCAAACTTTTCTGGGCTGCCTTGGAACTCAAATAAGGTGTCAAAAGTGGGTGTGTTTAAGGCAGCCCATCGTCTTTGCGTCAAATCGCAACAAAACATTCATTTGGCGAGAAAACGAAAGATTAAAATCGACATATTGCAAGAGTTCATATTCTTTTCTTTCGGCGACAATTTGAAATTATGTTATTGAACGATTGAAAGCTTTTCTGTGTAACTTGTGTGGTTTTTTTTTTTTTTTCAGAAGTGATTTATCTATTTTTAAATTTTTATTTGTTTTAATTCAACTTACTAAAATACAATTCCGATTTCCAAGTTAACTCGGTTTTTATTTTATAAAACTATTTAGAAATAAATCTAGCTGGAATTTTTTCTCTGGCTTCTAAATCACCTAATATACACTTGTTTTATAAGTTCTTATTGTCGATAGTTCAATTTAGATTATTAACGGTTCGAAAAACAGTTACAAAAAAATCGGAAAACATATAGAAAAGGAAAAAGGAAGTATGTTAATATTAGGGAGTTTAAAGAACAGTTTTAGAAATAGTGTTTCATTCCAAATATATGACTAATAGAATTTTCATTTGGCTATAGTTTTTCTACGATGATTAGCCAAAGTGCTTATGCTAGTAAAAAGCCAGTGTAGATTAACCATTTGAAAAATCAAGATTAATAAAATTTTTAATGTGTAGAAGACCGCCATTTAACCTTTCCCACTCCGTTGGTTCCGCTGCGGAGACATTCTTAGGCTTTGCGAAATTTGTTTTTGATATTAGTAATAAAGGAAAATAAAATTCAACTTATTTAATCAGAGCATTTTTGAAATTGTGTACTTGAAGGAAACTACATTTTAAAAAGTGGTGCCGATCGAATAAAATTTGTGTAGGAGACGCCGGAGCTTTAAGAGTTAAACAAGTCAAAAATTGTACGTCTGACGTAGTAAATGAGGCGCGTTCGTACTGTAACTAGTTTTATAAATATTCAGATATTGTTACAATAGCTGTTGCATTCTTATGCAAAACTGCATGAATACAAAATTTATTACGATTATATACATTAAATTCAGTAATACGGAAATAATAGGACTCCATCTTAAATAGGACGTAATCACCATGGCAACCTAGAATTATTACCTATCCTGGGATATCATTGAAATAATTACTTATGATAGGGTTTAATAGAAAAGAAAACTTTTATTCATATCTTTTTAGGTTTTGGTTCGATTTTCATAAAATTTGAAATGACTCGACAAAATTTTGCAACGATTATATATATTAAATCTGAAACCATTCGGTTGGGTAGTTTTTGCGCTGTTATATACAGACGGACGGACCAGACGACGACTATAGGTGCTACGTCTTTTTAAAATTACGAACGCACCTAAAAATTGAATTCATATTCATTAAGTAGACGCAATTCCCAACTGAATGGTACCGCCGACATATATGTGCGACAATTTGGTGGCGAAATAATATGGGGTGGTTCGTTATTTTTTTTTTCACCAGAACTGGACCTTTAATTAATAAATACTATATCATTTTCGAAGGATAAATAGTAGTTCTTTTTGCTTCATCGTGTTCTAATAACAATTTTAAAAAGTGCGATTTTTTATTAGTCAACCACGTAACAAATCTTTTGAGAAATTTCCCTTAGCGATAAACTCTTTTGCTAAAAATAGTACTTTAAAATGTTCAAGAAGAAGGATGGAGTGAATGACAAAAGAAAACAAAAGTAAAAAAGCATTTTTCGGGTTCTAAGTCTCTTTTCTCGTTATGACTTAGTTATCTGCAGCGTATGGAAATAGTGTGCAGATAGGAAAAGGATAAAAACAAAAATCGAATTAATAGAACATCATAAAAAAGAGTATGCTAGATAAAGCGCAGACTAATAAGATTCTTTTGGTGTTTTCTAGTTTCGTTATTTAGTATTTTTGCTTTATCTGAATATAAATATATTTTATGTTATTAATAAATCATTGTTTTTAATTTATGTATTACTGTTGATAGTAATACAGTGCGAGCAAATTTTATTAATCTATATAAATATAAATGTAAATGTTCGTTTGTACAAAATCGCTAATCTCCGAAAGCTCTTCACCGATTGCTTTGAAATTTACGGATTGAGCTGCATTCAAATACGAGCGTGTTGTTGTCTACCTATTATGAACCTCGCTCCCCCCCACCCACACCAGAGGGGCTTTTTTAATATTTTCCGACACCCATCATGTGATATATCATTAATAAGCGCTTTGACCACTCTTTCATATTACGCACCCCCTTCCCTCTCCCCCTCCCCCCCACTTTCCCCCCGGGAGGCACATTTTTATATTAATAAAAATGTAAATGTTCGTTTGTGCAAAATCTTAAAGCTCCGAATTTTCTTCACCGATTGCTTTGAAATTCACGCATTGCATTCATTTGAATGCGCGCGAATATACCAATTATGAACCTCACTTCTCCCTCTCCCCAATTTTTCCCCATCCGGGGTCCGTTTTTAATTTTTTTCGACACCCCTTATGTGGTATATCGTTATTATTTACCCTTTGAACCACTCTTTCATATTAAGCACCTCCCGTCTCCTTCCCTTTACTTTGCCCTCTAGGGGGTGGGGGGAGATTACTGAATTATTTCGTCAGTATTTTTTATATTTTTTTGTTTTTTAGTTCATTTTTTTTTTTCTTTTCTAGCTCACAGGCTATTAAAGCCTGAGAGTTAATGTGCCCGCAGGTTCTGTATGCACGTATTTATGTATATAGGTGCGTAACCTAATAACTCTTGATAGAAATATCAGATTTGCTTCAAATTGTACAAATAGGTTCATTCTGATAAGGCTGATTAGCTTTGTGAGTTCACTGGTTAAGCATAAAAGGGGGAGCGGGGGAGACTAATCCTCCCTTAATTTAGATAAATGGTTATTTCATGCAGAATTATCCGATTTGCTTCAAATTATGTAAATAGTTTGATTCTGATAAGACGTTTCCGTGATTAGTTTTGGGGGTTCATTCATTAAGTATAAAGGGGGGAAGAGGACTAATCCCTCCTTAATTTAGATAAATGGTTTTTTTCATGCAGAATTATCCGCTTTGCTTCAAATTTTGAAAATAGGTTCATTCTGATAAGGTGCTTTCCTGATTAGTTTTGATATTTTATTGGTTAAGCGTAAAGAGGGAACGGGGGGGGGGCTAATTTACCCCTTAATTTAGATAAATGGGTTTTTCACGTAGAATTATCCGATTTGCTTCAAATTTCTTGAATAGGTTCATTCTGATAAGGCGCTCCCCTGATTAGTTTTGGTGTTTCATTGGTTAAGTATAAAGAGGGGAATGTGGGGGGATAATCCCCCTTAATTTATTTTTCAAGGGGCATTTTTCTTTGAGATAAGAGTATAATATACAATTAGTGTGAATAGCCTGCGAGCCCAATGCCACCAGTTTAACTGGGCACTTTTCTTTTAATTCATTCCATTTGCCAGGGATGCCACCGCACGTACTGTAATCGAAAATCGTCGCGTCAATGATATTGCGAAATATCCACCAGCCAAAGCTTTGCAACGGCAGCGCGTCGTAGACGCAATAATCTTGACTGGGCATTTCAAAGGTGAAGATGTCCTCATTCCTCGTATTCCTTTGATTCCAATGGATGTGCCATTTCAATTTAAGAGATTGCAATTACCAATTTGATTGGCGTTTGCAATCTCCATCAACAAAGCTTGGGGCTAAGCTTTAGAGCTTTAGGTCTAGACACGTATTGCTTCTCACACTGACAATTATATGTTTCTTGTTCTAAAATCGGCAAACCAGAGAATCTATATATCTGCACAGACAATATAACAACAAAAAATATTATATACCCACAAGCATTGTGAAATTAAGCATATTAGAAACGTGTACTTTCTCTTTTCTTTCTTTTCCATTTAGCCAGACTGAGCCACAGCAACGCGTGGCTGGGTGCAGCTAGTTTATAAATAAATACGAATTGAGTTCAATGAAAAGTACGTATTTAGTATTTAGTAAAATTTATGGACAGTAGGTTGAACAAACCAGTTAATCGCCAAACCAAATCACTTTATATCATTCAATTATTAATTAACTGTTGATTCAAATTCAATACTCATTTCTTTTTGCTTACAGCTAAATTGATCCTCTCATACTATCATAATATAGGCAATATGTGATTACGAAACAATATCGTATTTTGCACGTGTCAATGTTTCATTTATACACAGGGTGTATATCTGAAATGCTTCAACAAACTTAGGGGGATGATAGTACTCATGAAGACGAACAAAAAATGAAATGGAACATGGTGTCGCAAATCATGTTTAAAGGGGAAAAATCGCAAAACTAATAAAAATATCGAAATTTCGCATGCTGCTTTTCTGCAGAACTGGCTAGTCGCACGAATGTGGTTTTCCTTTCACTTTGTGCATATCCGGTCAGAAAGAGATAACAAAAACTTGGAAGAAAGCCAAACAAATCTGTGAGCAGAAATCCACCTATGCAAATTTGAGCGTGTCCGGCTGTCGTTCCTCTGTAGACGTACTCTGTGTAATAATGTCCTCGGTCGAAACTTTGAAGAATTGTAAAATATTTGTTTTCTGTGGACATCACGAGCTGTGTTGTACCTATTCTGTGGAATACGTAATTTTCTTTCTTGTCTCATACGTGTTTCTTTCTTGTCTCAGTTTGTCCATTTCCAGACGCATTTTCTGGATTTTCATCGTAGGGATGCACAACCTGTGCCCCGCGGGCCAAAAGTGGCCCGCTATGGGTTAAGTTGTGGCCCGCGATCACAATTTATATAATTTCTTCGTTTTTTTTACACAATTTCGTCAATTTATAACTGGAAATTTCCAATATTTGTCCATATGTCGCAGGAAAAAATCGCGAATTTCGTACATTTGCCCCGGGAAAAAATTGAAAATTTCATCAGAGCCAATTAGGAATCGCAAATTTCGTTGGTCGAGTTCGGAAAAATCGCGAAATTTATCGATGAGTCGCAGAAAAATCTCAAATTTCGTTGATCAACTGGGGAAAAATCTCGAGTTTTGTCAGTTTATCGCGAGAAAAAATCGCGAATTTCAACAATTTACCGCTGAAAAAATTGCAAATTTCGCGAGAGTCAGTTAAAAATCGTGAATTTCGTTGATCGGACGCGTTAAAAATCGCGAATTTTGTCGATTATGTAATGCTTGATCGGTTGCTGAAAAATCGCGAGTTTTGATAGTTGATCGTAAGAAAAAATCGGGATTTTGTCAATTTGCCGCGGAAAAAATTACAAATTTCGTCAGAGTCAGTTAAGAATCGCAAATTTCGTTTATAGGGCGCGGAAAATTTTCGAATTTTGTTGATCGCGAGAGGAAAAATTACAAATTTTGTCGACTCGGCGCGGAAAAGTCTCAAATTTCTTTAATCGGGCATAGAAAAATCGCGAAATTTGTCGATGAGGTACGGAAAAATTGCAAATTTTGTTGGCCGGCTGCGGAAAAGTCGTGAGTTCTGTCAGTTTATTTCGAGAAAAAATGTCGAATTTCATCAATTTGTCGTGTAAAAATTACAAATTTCTTCAGAGTCAGTTAAGAATCGCGAATGTCGTTGATCGGACGCGGAAATATCGCGAATTTTGTCGAGGAGCTGCAGAAAAATTGCAAACTTTCTTGATCGGCTACAGAAAAATCGCGAGTTTCGCCAGCTTATTGTGGGAAAAAATCGCAAATTTCGTTAATCGACTGGGGAAAAATCGCGATTTTGCCATAATATGTCGCGGAAAAAATCCGAATTTTGACAATTGATAGAAAAAATTACAAATTTTGTCAATTGGTCGCAAAAATATTGCGAAATTTGTCAATCGCTTGTAAAAAAAATCGTCAATTTCCCCAAAAATTCGCGAAATTCGTGAATAGTTCATGGAAAAAATTACAAAATTTGTGCGTCGGTCCCAAAAAATATCCCATTGGTCGCAGGAAAAAATCGCAAATTTCATCGATTGTGCACATAAAAGAAATCGCTATTTTCGGCAATTTATTGCGCGAAAAAAATTCGCAAATTACATCAATGTACATCAGGAAAAAATTACGTTTCGTCGATTGGTCATTGGAAAAAAATTGCAAATATTGTCAATCTGTCACGTAAAATATTGCAAAATTCGCCAATCACTCATAAAAAATATGGCGAATTTTGTCAATCGTTCATGGAAAAAAACTTGAAAATTTCAAAGATTGATCGCAGAACAAAAAAGTCGCGAAATAATTCGATCGGGGGCGGAAAAAATCGCAATTTTCGTTGATCCGTTGTGGAAAAAAAATCGCGAAATTTGAAAATTTATCGCTGAAAAAAATCGTTAATTGCGTTAATTTATCGCAGGTATCGCAAATTGGTTGTTTGAAAAGATTGCAAATTTTGCCAATCGGCAATGGAAAATTACCGCGAAATCTGGCAATAGGTCGTTGATAAAAAAATCGCGAATTTCGTCAATCAGTCGCACTTGATTGACAAAAGAAAAAAAAAACGAGTTTTGTTAATAGTTCGCAGAAAAAATATAGCATAATTAGTCCATCATATCTTGTTATTTCAAAAATAAGTTTCCTTTATTTTAAAAGAAGTTATTCTTTTTTAAAAGAAGTTATAAAAATTTAAAAGAAGTTATTTTTTTTTATAATTTTCAATAACTTTCAATTATTTAGAAAATTTGGGTAATTTTTCTTCTTCAAGTTACCATTTGTCAAGAAGGAACCGTTAGTTTTCATAAAGTGTTGAATGGTTATTCATACAGATACGAAGAAGCCCTGCATTCCTTCATACAATTATTTATTTCCGTTTGTTTATTTTTATTATAGACAAAAAATAATTATTTATCAAGAATAAAGACTTATTACCCTCGTACCTCCCCGATATAGAATTTTCTCTGTGTTACTGATGTGGCCTTCGACAACCCAAACATTTTTGTAAGTGGCCCTTCTCTTAAAAAGGTTGTGCACCCCTACTTTAAACGTCATTTGCGACCCCATGTTCCATTGCATTTTTTGTTCGTCTTCATGATTACTATCATCCCTCTAAGTTTGTTGAAGCATTTCAGATACATCCTGTATTTAAAAGACAAGGCTGTTTTTTAGTCAACTAGCCTGATCTTTCTACTGAATAGATGTTGATAATTATTATTATTTTTTTTTTAATGAAAGCAGTTTATTTGTAGATGTGCCCGCAGTTGCTATTTTTTTTTTTTTTTTTTTTTTTTTTTTTACATAATCCCAATTTTATATTTTAATTTTATAAGTCCTCTGTGAAAGTTCTTCACATTGGTGGCAATCGGGTTACCACCATTGTTGAAGAGAGAAAGGAAACAATAGGAATTACCATGTCATTACGGATGTCATTTTCGCATTACAATTAAAAATAACTTTAGGAATATCGAAGAAAAAATGGCGTCACGATTTAAAAAAAATAACACTTTTTTACTTATAAAGGTGTTACATTTCTATATTTCCTTTATTCTGCTAATATTGAGATTGAGACACTCATCTCAGAGGACTTCAATGAGTGAAAATGGCGTCATAGTAAAAATGATATGAGCATTATCGAACCTCAAGCCAAGAGTGCGAATGTTCAGATACAAAATTGTAAATGGCTGAGATCAAGTTTGGAACTATATTTATTAATATAATCTATGACACATTAAAATATTTTTTAAATAGCGAATATGAATATGAAAAGTATGCATGTAAATTTTGCGACGGTGAAAACGAAGTTTATTTTCACATTTTGTTGAAGAAAAATATGATTTTATCACAGTGGCGCAATTTTCGTTTATTTTTCATTACATAATATCATCCTTTTGGGGGGCACCGTGTTGTGGTCAGTAGTGACCGGTGCACGTACATAGCTCCGTCTTACATAATATCAAAGATCAATGACTCATTGAATAACTTCATAATTTCTTATGCGGATTGCATGTTACTGATAACGTATAGGAATAAAATTTTATTTTTTAATAATTTGTAAAGTTGCGACGGATTTCGACTCGTTTACATATATGCAAATTGCAATTTTTTTGTAATTGTAATACGAAAAAATATCATATTTTGCATGTGTCAATGAGTCATTTATATATTTAAATGACAAAGCTGTTTTTTTAGGCAACTGACCTCAGCTTTCTATTGTACCGATATTGATAATTATTTTTTCTAAATGAAAACAGTTTATTTGTAGATGTGCCCGCAGTCGTTATTTTTTTTTTTTTTTTTACATAATCCCTAAGTGATCACAAACTTGTCCCAACTTGATTAATTGAGACACTGATCTTTGATATTATGTAATGAAAAATAAACGAAAATTGCACCACTATGACAAAATCATATTTTTTTTTTCAACATAATCTGAAAATAAACGTCGTTTTCACCATCGTAAAATTTACATACATAGTTTTCCTATTCCCATTCGCTATTTGAAAATATTTTAACGTGTCATAAATTATATTAATAAATTTAGACCCAAACCTATCTCTGTCATTTACAATTTTGCATCTGAACATTCGCACTCTTGGCTTGAGGTTCTATTCTGGGTGACGGCGAAATCCAGAAATTTATTTTCTTTAGACGCATTCGTAATAAAATATTTAGTTTTATCAAAGTAAATACTCATTTCATTTTTACTATGACGCCATTTTCGCTCACTGAATCCCTCTGAGATGAGCGTCTCAATTTCAGTATCAGCGGAATAAAAAAAATATCGAAATGTAACACCTTTATAAGTAAAAAGGCATTTTTTAATCACAAAATATCTATATTCGTTTTTGAGGGATTAAAGGATGGATTTTGTTGTTGTTCTTGTTCGACATTGCGACGTCAGATATCCACTATACTAAATTTTTGGTGATGTCATGTACGCTTTGACATTCATAATGTCCAGACTAATTCCACTATATCTAATTTAATAAATCAGTCTGATCTTTTGAACTCTAGAATTCAACTTATATATCATTAGTGCACACATCACTGTAAAAAGACTGTCACTGCACTTGTTTTCCCTCTAGCCAACATAATACAAAGTATACAATATTTCTTATTAATAATATCACCAAGCAAGTAACAAATCTTTTATGAAAATTCACTCAGTGATAAACTTTCCTTCTCTTTTGCTAAAAATAGCCCTATAAAATGTTTAAGAAGAACGATAAAGCGAATAACAAAAGAAAACAAAATGGGAAAAATATTTTTTCGTTCTCTTTCCTGGTTATGACCTAGTTATCAACAGCATCTGGAAATTGTGCGCAGATGGGAAAAAGAAGAAAAACAAAAATCGAATTAATGGAGCATATATGAAAGCGGGTTGTTAGATAAAGGGCAGACTGAAAAGATTTTTTGGGTCCTTCATAGTTTCGTTATTAAGGATTTTTGTTTTATATAGACATAAATTTACTTTGAGAAAATTCACGTTATGAATATAGTATTGCTTTTCGGGTTGTATCTCTCTATTCTAAAAAAAAGTAACTACCGCTGTCACCGCCGCCGCCGCCGCCGGTTTTGATTTTTTTGTGACCGGAGGCCTTTCTTCGTTAATATTAACAAAAATAATGCATACAAAAATATGAAAATCGGTGGTTTTATACAGAAATGTTTGATAAACACGCTGATGCAGACAGTTTTCAAATCGAAGAATTATTTTAAGAGTTATTTAATGCTAAAGTTGGACAAAATCGTTCCACTAAAAAAGTTTTATAGCAGCAAAAACTATACATGGCAGTGTAATCATTTTTAGATCATTTTATGCGTTAGAATTTGCCGGAGTGCAGATTGCATTAATTTTTTTATTTTGACTCATTTTTTCAGGTTTTATTTCTATTTTAAATTCAAATTTTCAGCATTTCTAGAGAGATTTTTTACAGATTTCAGAAAATTGTACTAATTTAAACTGTTGCCAACTGTATAAAAAGCGCAAGCTTTTTGCTTCAAATTAAAAATTGTTTGCTTCAAATTAAAAATTTATTTACACGTGACTATTATAAACAGGAAAAAAACCTTTCAAATTAGAATTAAATAATTATGTATAAAAAGCAGGAACTTATTAAAAATTACGTCATAAAAAGTATACACGTGAATTTTAAAAGAGAAAGGATATTGTAAAATAATAAATTCATTAATAAGCGTTAGAAGTCTTAGGAGAAATTAAGTCATATTTACGTCACATTATAGTTATTACATAAAATGAACACAAAATAACATTGCAAAAAAGTTTAAATTTAGAAACTGCGCTAGACATTTATTTGATATTTTGAGAATTAATTTAAAATGTTTCATTTAAAAGAACTTTCTTTTCGCTTTGTTAAAAAATACCAGGAGACAAAGACTCTCTTTACTTAATTCCTTTTATATTAGCTTATTTTGAAATGTTGTTACACGTGTATACGTCATCAAGTTATTTTTATTTCGACGTTTTATTTGTGTTTTTATTAATGTTGTACGAATTTATTTGTTCTTTCGTTATTTAAAATAAAAATTATATCAATTTGTATAATTTGGCGATTGGTTTGGCGATTTATATAATTTGGCGAAATTGGTCGACAAGATTATCAAGTAGTACCGCAGCGGATTTGGCGTTAAAATTCCCAATCAAAGAGAAATGAATAGAAATTCGTTTATAGGGAGATCGCCACTGTTTTTTAAATTATAATTCAATCTTTCGAAATCTTTTTAAAGCCGATCAAATTAACGTGCATTTTGAGTCTGCGGTGTCTGGACGGGGGTTGGCGAGCGTAACTCGTAGGGGGCCGAGCCCCCTAGTATTATAAATGATAGTAAAATATTCTGAACAAATTGTATTAGATTAATTTTTAACAAAATTTCTCAATTGGTAAATAAATCAAATAAGTTGTAAATTTCCGTGGGTGAAAAATGTCCAGGCCAGGATTCGAACCAGGGATCCCTTGACTGAAGCCACCAATGCTCTGCCAACCGGGCCGCCCAGGTGGAATCTGGAGGATCTAATTCACCAGCTCACCTTAACGATCACAGCATCTGATCTGATATCTGAATCAGCTCAACAGAAAAAATTGCAGGTTACGCAACTCCAGTTCCCTGGTTCGAATCCTGGCCCGGACATTTTCCACCCACTTGGAAATTGTGTTATAGAAAAATAAAAATTGAGTGCTATAAAAAGTATTTTTATAAGTGCTATAAAAAGTAAATTTGTATAATTTCCATATAATTTACAATTACCGGCCAACAACAGACCTGTCAAGACTTAACCAGCAGCAGAATATACAAGTTAATTTCGAAGATACAAAAATTATATGCCCCTTAAAGAATTATCATGATTTAATTATTCGTGAATCAATAGAAATTATTACTAAAGAAAATACTGTTTGTAATGATGTTTTATCCTACAACATACCCCGAATTTCGCTCAGTTTGTTTAAAGAATCATAAAACACGTAATATTCCACTTCCCTCTATATCCATATTTTTATTTTCCCAATGTTTTCCGGCTCTAAAAGTTGAATTTTACTTTCACATCTTTCGAGACCAACAACGTGAAATTTGAAAATAAGACGCTTATAACAGTATTTTTGTATTATCTGACGAAGATCATGTATATAGTTGAAAGTACTAAGAAGTATTAAAGCAATTTAACACTTTTTTTAAAATTTTGTCATCTTTTAAGTAATTTGCACGTAGTGTAATTTTAAGTTTAAGAATAATAATAACAACACAGATCATATTCCTAACTTCACACATTAGGGGCATTTTTTAAGCTTTACGTTATTTTTCTTTTTCTGTTTCATGTAACATAAAAAATTAAAATTCAGTAGTCATTAATTTACCTGGAAAATATAAAACTAGGATTTCCAGAAGATCAAATTAATCTCACAGGGTGAAATTCCTTTTTGAACTTCATTTAAAGAATACTTTAATTTCTGATTTAATGCGCAGTTTGTTTTTTGTTTTTTTTTTCACAGTGGGGTATTTTTTTAAATGAATGTATTTTATCCAACTCTTTCAGCCCGAGGAACTTTTTGATATAATTTAAAAGAACTCACTAAAAAATAAATAATTTTATCCATGCACTGTCAAAAGTTTCTTACTAGCTTGAACCAACTTTTGGTGCTGCAGTAGTTGCAACAATCAGATGATGAAATCTCTTTTCAGGATTTGGATCTCTGGTTGAACTATAGCTTCAAATATTGGAACTGTTTGAATTTGGCGCATTATTAATATAGTATCAATGTAACCAATATTCTCTTACTATTGGACTTTTATACTTTCTTCAATAGTAGAAAGTATTGTAATAGAATTTTTTTTATATTTCCGATTTTCGACGGATTTACACACTTTAAGGGTCGGAGATCCCAAAAAACATGTTTATACAAAATGTCTGTCTGTCCGTGTGTCGCCATTGTACCATCGAAAAGTGTATGAAGTTATGCATAGAATTGAACCACATTTTTTTGTGTATGTTTTTGGCTATAGCCAGCAGGTCTTCTCTCAATTTGGAAATATTCCGCCGGAAGGAGGCTCTGTAATACGATTTTTGTGCCATTTTCATTATTGTGTCATCGAAAAGTGTATGAAGTTATGCAAAAAATTGAACCAAATTTCATGTTTATGTTTTTGGATATGGCAAGCGTGTCTTCCTTGAATTTCGAAATATTCCGCCAAAGGGGGCGCTGTAATAGCAATTTTTGTATAATTTTCTCGTTTTTTCGTAGTTCTAATATGCATCGGTGGCTCGTGCAGCGACGGGAACTGCACGTCCTGCTAATCCGGCTATTCGTAAACAGCTGATTTAATACAGAATAAAGGAAAACTATTGATTTTAATTTGATCGATATTAATTCGTTTTTACTCCGATGAATTGATTGAAGCAGAAATTTAACATGAAAATCAATGTTTTTATAGTATTGAACTAATAATATTGCAGTATTAACATTTGTAACTAGTTTTTGAAGTATTAAGATGTATGAGATAGTAGAAAGTTATGAGATTGTCGCATCCAACTAGTTTGCGTTTTTAAATATGTGCATATCAGTGTAATCAGAAACAAACAAATAAAAAATATCACTATGATTTGTTACAACATTCATTTAATAATTCTCTTTTTATTCATAAAGACAATTTTTTTCCCTTGCTTGCAGTCGATTCGCTTTGCGTATTTAGGACATCTTATTGCGTCGATGTTTAAATATTTATGATGCCGTCCATTTTTCAAAAACCTAAACTCACCATTTACAGAATACATTTCGGAAAAACAACAGAAAACTGCTGAAGATTGATAACAGGAAATTGAGAAGAAGACGGAAGCCAGGATTTTCTGCGCTTGGTTTGGAACATCAGTCATCCTTGACAGAAGCTGGAATTCGGAAAGAAAATATGTGTCATGACAAATACGGAAAAATAAAATCGAAGCTAAACAAACAAACGGAAGATAAAAAGTACTAGAATTTTTCAAACACATCAGCATAAATTCCTTTACATGAATTTCTTAATACAATTTTCTTCACTGTTAAAAATGTGCTTAAAAATAAGCAAAATATTTTATAATAAAATATGGAATGAATACAATTAAATATTTTTAAAACAAGCGTAATACGCAATATCAGATTTTTAAAATTTCCTTAAAACTCCTATAAAAATATGTAATCCACAACGCGTTTCGAAAGAACACTATTCATCAAGCATAAAAAAAACGGGCTACCAGTCTGAAGGAGCAAGACATTTTCGGATTTGTTTTTTTTTCACCCTTTCAAAGTGGTAGTAACTCATGTTTACACATGATACCTGATAAAGAAAGACATCACACTTTCAAAACGAGTACATTACTTACACGAATGTTATTACACGCACTGTATTACACATACATTACTTAATTTTATGGTGTTTTACTTTCTTCTAGATATGTAAGAAGAAAGTTCTGGAATCATGAAACTTTTCTACTTCGTTTTTTTCAAGGGCTTTCAGGTTTTGGGATGCCTTGAAAACAATCTGATGATTTTTAGTAAATGCCTTTCTATGCGTTAGTCTGTGTATGACATAAATTTTATGACCGCTCTATCTCAAGTACTAGAGCACAGAATTACTTTAGATTCAGTTAGATCTTGACGGAAAAGGATGGTGATTAGATTTGACTTCATATCTTCCGATGGGTCCATGCTGTTATGTTGCATTTTTCACGATTTCCATAGAATGATCTCAAGAACTAATGCATGAAATTACATCAAATTTCATATTTTGTTAGGCCTTGACATAAATAGATGCTGATTAGTTTTAGATGTAAGGTAAAGCCAGGAGAGTCTGCGCACATTTCAAAAGAATAATAATAAAGTATCTAAATATTAATATTTTGCTAAACTATGCATGAATAATTTTGACTTCATTTGTTTTTTATGCATTTCCATTGTTATTTTGTTGTTATGCTGTAATTTAGTGGAACAAGAGTAATAAAAACCAAGAAAACTATTTTGCGCAATCTCTCCTTACATAGTAGGAGAGATTGCGCATATGGGTAGGAGAAATTGCGCACAAGAATAGAAGAGATTGTTATTAATAGTAACTACAATTAAATTCTTAACATTAATAATTACACTTAAATGACATTATTGTAAGGTTTTTGTGAGTAAATATTATTGTATTAGGAGTGAAATTTTCAACCAAATGTTTAAATAATAAAAAAAGAATTTTAACAATAGTTAAAGAATTTTAATTTAAGAAGAAGATTAAAATATCAGAAAAAGGCAAGCCCAACTAAGATTACAAAATAACATTAATCTACTTGATAACATGTTTAACTTGAAAATTACTTCATTTTCATTTCCACAGTTTTAATGTATTTGTTTGCTAACCGAAGTCCTCGTTGTCTACAATCGATATACTTGTTGTAGTAAATCGTGCAACTTTCGTGCAGTCACCTGCAACAAGCAATACATTGAATTCAGCCACTGGTCGAAGATGTCTCCTGGTATAGTTCCAGATGTTCAATACACGCATCTTCATTGACCTTAGTTTTGTTTCCATCAGTTTTTTTATCACAATTTTTCTGAAAGCATCTTATTTTCAGCTGTATTTTTTTTGTTGTTGTTGTTTTGTTTGTTTGATTTTTTTAACCATTTGGAAAAATGATTATTCTCCTCTGTCAGGATAGGAAATCAAAAACATATCTGAAGCGTTTTATTGGTTAAATCCGCATTTTATTCGTTTTCTGATTGGGCTATACAGTACAGTAATCTGTATTTTCCCTTTACTTTCAACAGAGATGGATACTTCTGCTGCCACTATGACAAAAAAGTAATAAAAACTACAAAAAAAATTAATAACTCAGAAACAAATTGAGATACAGCTTTCAAACAAATTGCATTTCAAAGTACATTTTTTTCTCTATACGACGGTGTAAAAAGTAATATTGTGGGATGTTTAGAAGTTTAAGAATGAAATTTCATTTAAAATTGATTTAATCCATGGCGTACGTAATGAATGACCAGCTCCGTAGAAGTTTAAAAATTTACAGTACCGAAAAATTTATTCCATGGCGTACGCAATATATGATCGACTCCGTGCGATTTTTTATGTTTTAAATTTTAGTCTTTTAAAAAATCATTTTCCAAATGGTCGTTATAATTTGTTAAATTGCATTTTTTGTTGTAGTTGTTGTTGTTGTTTTTGGTTTTTTTTTTGTGGCATCTTTCTTAAGTTTTTTTTCACGTATATTTTCTGGATCAGTATCATTAGTTGCACCCTGTTTCTGGTTCCTTTTTTATTTGGATGGTAATAAATTACTTGGAATGGGTGAAAGCTTTTCCAAAACATTGTAGCTGTTATTAGAAAATTTATTTTAGTTAACAAAATTAAGTTATTAGCAAATTAACTGTTCATAAATAAAAAAATATATAAAAATATTTAACTAATTTATTAACAAATATATTACTAATTCATTAACAAAAATAATTACATAAAATGAATTTAATAACAACTGTATTATTAATTTATTAACAAAAGTTTTATCTGCAAAAGTTTTTTTTTTTTTCAAATTATTTTTTTGCCAAATTTAGTTTCAATAATTATGTGTTTTTCCAAAAATTATTTCAAAATTGATTCATTCATATGTTTTCCACATAATTTGCAATTCATCCAAATCTGCCAATAAGCTGCGTAATCTCTCCTAGCACTGAAACTTCTTGGGGAATGCGCCATCTCTCCTAAGTAGCAGATGCGTAAACTCTGCTATTTTGGTAGGAGAGATTGCACGGCCTTTTATTTAAACATAGCCACTTCTAAAATGAATTTTTGGTGTTCGCATGCTTAGTCTAAGTTAGTACCTTATAAGAAATCATTTAAGCTCAAAATATTTTGTACTACTAACATTCTATAAAAATTCTGACGAACAGGTATAAAAATTGGAGCACTTACTTTCGAAAAACAAAACAAAATAGCTAAACTTTATCCAAGACGCTTTGAACAATCAATGTGCAAATAAATTCATGTAGACACTGCACTAATGCTGCTGTGCAACTACTTGGAGTGCCTGCGAGCACACTCTACTCCTTCGGAATCTCTTTGAGCGCGATCTTTCCTACACCGCGCGATCTCTCCTCGCTGTTCCTAATATCACCAAACAGCACTGCTATGCTGTGTTAGTAATTCGAATGCCATCTATTGTTAGTAATTCGAACTAAAATCGAAAATCACTGTAATAAAACTTTTGACCTTATGCATAACCCTCCTGAAAGAATTTTTTTTAATATCTGTCACAGTTTGCAAGTTATTGAATTTTAAAATCAGTCAGTCCTTTTTAGGACACCCGGTAGCTCCAATGATTTTATTTAAGTGAAAGGTATTTCTTATGTATTTCAGGAAAAGTATCATACTCATATATATATATATATTTTTAAATACACAACATGTAAAATAGAGTTATACTTATTATTTACAGCTCATATTCAAAATATTAGAATAATTACTTTTTTTTACAAATTGAAAATATCGTTTGGTAATTTAATGTCTTTTAATGCCAATATTCAAACGATTTTATTATTAAGAACTTATTATTGATTAAACTTATTTATTATCTTAAAATTAATATCATTTTTTAAAAGATTAATTGAAAAAAAATTATTTTGAAAAGTCAAAATATTAGAATATTTATTCAAGTGGTTCAAAATATTAGAATATTTCATATTATTTCTCCTTTAATTATCACCAATTCATAACTGTTGGCATCATTGATTAAATTCAGAGAATTTTATTTAAAATCAGTATTCTTTTTGCAGCTTGTTTGCTTTTCGTCTTAAAATAGGTCGTGTGAGTAATATTCCTGAATCTAATAAACTTCGTATGGTTGATTTGTATCGGCACTGTAAAAATCAATGTTATATAGCAAATTATGTACATTGTTCTCAATCAAACGTTAATAAAATACTAACACAATATTCAAAAAATGGAAAATTTCAAAATAATCGCCGAAATGGCGGCAGAAAACTTAAAATATCTGCTAGAGATGACAGGAAACTAAAGCGTATAGTTAAGAAAAACCGTTTTAAAAGTATGCGATTCTATGCACCAAAAAATGGAAAGAAGAAGGGATTGAAGTTTCTACATCGACAACATTAATACGTCTCTATAAATTTTAATTTGAATCTCGTGTACCGAAAACAAAACCTTTCATGACTGCAAAACAAAAGCGTATAAGATTGAATTGGTCTAAATAAAGACGTTTATGGAGCGAAGATGATTGGAAAAATATATTATTTAGTGATGAATGTATGTTTTGTTTTTCATATGGTAATCATGCTACTCGAGTTTGGAGAATGAAGCAAGAAAGCATTTGACAAAGAATGCCTTAAACGTTCCGTAAAATTTGCTGCTAGTGTCATGGCTTGGGGTTGCATGAATGCAAAAGGACCTGGAAAGTTATACATCGTCTACGAAAGCGTCAATTCTCAGATACATCAAGAAATTTTGGAATATTACATGATTCCATCATCTGAAGATTTATTTGAAGATGATTTCATCTTTCAACAAGATTTAGCGTCACCGCATACCTCGGTGTCAATTAAGAATTGGTCCCGCCAACGCAACATTAAGGTACTTCCTTGGCCATCAAACTCACCAGACCTTAATCTCAACGAAAACGTATGGTGTATAACTAACAAGGAAGGTCTCCATACGGGCATATTCGAAAAAATCTGAAAAAATTACAGAGTGTTCTTCTCATGTGGATATATATGTTTATAGAAAAAATTTTTGGCGGAACCTCGATAGAACTTTCATAAAAAATAATGAAATTTTCGTTTATTTGGCGATTTATCATCGGTTGGCGATGAAATAAAATTTCGAAAAATGCTTTTTTATGTAGATTACTCTTTAAGATAAAAATGTTTTATATTGAACTTGTTAAAATAAATTTAATGTAAATAACATTAGTTTTGTCAGTTTTAGTTTAACTATATTTTTGTCATGTATATATATGTATTGTATATATTTATAATGAAAGTTAAATATCAAATTTTATGAATTAAAACAAAATTAAAATAAATTAAAATTGTTTCAATATCTCAAAATTAAGTCCAATTGAGCACTGTCGAGTCGATTCAATTTTGTTGTTATGGAAACGACGAATTCTTTGATATTGAAATGAATAACTGCTAAATGAATCTTGCCTTTCTTTTGGAATAAGCTTAAATATATGAAAGTATTTTTTATATATGAAATTGTTTTTAAAGTAATAAATTTAAATAACAAGTAACATAAATATGTAATACGAAAAAATGTGTTTATTAAACTCTCTCATTGTTTATGTTTAAATTCATTAAATACTTTTTACACGCATTCTAAAAATCAATTAACAAGTAAATTTCAGCTGCATTAAAATCGTTTGCTTTTGGCGAGGAAAAGTACTGCTCGCCAAATCGCGCCAAATACTCGAAATAATTTTATTTTTTTACAGGCTTTCTACTGTAATTCCGCCGCTAAATTTCACTGATCCTTTATTACATACACAAGTAGTTTAATTGGTATTTTTTTTTTCAAAATATTCTGAGTATGTCCAGTAAGGAGACCTTCCTTGTAAGAAAAAACTCCAAAAAAATCCTCCTTCAAGTAAAACTGAGTTAGTGGCACGTATAAAGTCTATTTGGGATAATATTGATAGAAATATTTGTAAACACCTTGTAATTAGTATGCAAGATCGATTGTAACCTGTTATGAAAGCTAAAGGGGATGCTACAAAATATTTACTACTATCTATATTATAAAGGACAAACATATCTGTGCGTAACGCATACGTCATTCTGCGAATGGCAACACTTTGATATTTGAAATGAAATTTCGGTTTTCCAATTTTCGCTACAGCAAATTTTTAAACTTCTAAACATCGCACAGTTTTAATTTTCACACTGTCGTATTGGAAAAAAATGTACTTTTAAATGCAATTTGTTTGAAAGCTTTATCTCGATTTATTTTTGAGATATTAATTTTTTTATAGTTTTTAGTACCAATTTTGTAATTGTGGCAACTGAAGTACTTCATTTCCATTAAAAGTAAAGGGAAAATAGTCATGGTTTATTTATTTTTATTGATTATATCCTTATTGATGCCATTTTCACATTACAAATGAAAGTAACTTTTTTTTCTAATTTTTGAACAGAAAATGACGTCAGCCATTAAAAAAAAACATGCATTCTTCTTCATAAATCAAAAGATTGAAGAAGATATTTCAATATTTTTACATTACGCTGATACTGAGTTTGAGACGCTAGGCAAAATGATTCAGTGAGTAAAAATGATGTCATATTTAAAACAAAACGATCATTTTCTTTGATTAAACTAAATATTTGATCAATACTGAGTGGTCAATACTATGACAAATAAAGGCAAATTTCTCAATGGTAAATCTTCGCGGGTACTGAGATTAGAAATTAAAGTTTATGCGAATGTTAACATGAAACGTGGTAGCGGACAAACGTGACTTTGAGTTTGGAAATCTATTTATTAATAATGTATTGCGCGTTAAAATACTTTTAAATTGTGAATTAGAGTGGTGCGTACGTAAATTTTGTGAATGTGAAAATAACGTATAGTTTAGATTTTATGGGGGGGGGGGGGGAATTTTATGATGTAACAAAGCGAAATCCGTTTTACTGATTTTTTATCCCGTAAAAACAAACATAAGGGCCTCAATCGATAACTTCAACATAATTACTTATCTTTATTACGTATTCTAATACAGTTTAATTTTTCAATCATTTAAACAGTTGAAGTTTGGGGAAATAATAGTTTGGTAACTTTAGGTTAATAACATTATTTGTTTTAAGGGTTAGACAACCAATGCGAGATGAATTTTTTATTGTAATTATTTTTGTAGGTTTATTATAAATTCGATCGAAGAGTTCCATTCTAAACATTTTAATTCGTCGAATTTCGACGGGTTCCAACTCGTTTACTTAATATTCATAAGGTAATATTGTTGAGTAAACTAAAATATTCTAATATTTTAAACCAATCTAAATTTTATTCTGATATTTTGATGTGTTTCAGAAAGCTTTATCACCTAATTTATTGTACTGTATTTTATATTTTTTGAATGTTAAAATCTTATCTAAACATTCCAAATTTAATTTATAAAAAATTTAATTGCATTTACTCAGTATCGAAAATAAGTAAATGAAAAATATTTTATTCTTATTTCTTTTTCTCAATTATTCTAATATTTTGAATATGAGCTGTATATTTATATACCTCTAAAAGTTTTTTGCGAAGCACATATGGTCACTTATATTGCAACAGTTTCATTTATGGTACGATTTTATCTATATTACAAAGTCAACAGAAGACGTCATATTGATTGATGATAATATTTAACCAATAAATTTCGCTTTTAATGCAAATTTTTAACTTTTAACATTCGCACAGTTTCAATTTTTATACCGTTGAATAGAGGAAAAAATTATCATTCAAATGCATTTTGTTTGAAAATAGTAACACAATTTATTGATTTATTTATGGTTTTAAAATAATTTTCAAGCATAATTATTTTTCTAATCTATCTTTATCATGTGGAGCCCAATTAGGAAAGATTAACCGTTTGCGCTTAAAACAATATAAATAGTTCAATATAGATTTCCGGCTAATATTCTATGACGAAATTAAAATTTCATCAATAAATAAAATAAAATAAAACTTTTAAAACACAAATTGAACAGACATATAATCTAACTATGCACTTATACAACTGAAATTATCGAAATCTAAAATGCTGCGGTAAGTAGCAAACTATTAGGTGATTTCTTAGGCCATTAACTCCTGATATGTGACTAATACGAAAGTATCGCTTTTAATGTATTTCGAAAATACATTTGAATACAATATTGATATATTTCATATAAAATGCTTTTTAGTATTGTAAATGGGTAACGTATGGGTAAAATATATATAGTAAATTAGCTGGCCCGCGCGGCATTGCCCGGGCCCTTGATAATAGTCTTGAATACACTTAAAATAAGTGTTGTAAGATTTTTAAAATAAAAATCTAAGTAAAAAGGCTTTAAGAAGCGTTCTTTTATTTATTTATTTAGTTAGTTTAGCTTTTGTTTTCACTGGCTTCCATCGAATACATTTAAACATAAAAAGAAAAATATTTCTTACAGTCTGAACTCTTTGAAATTATTGTGAGTTATAATATATTCCCGAACCTTTTGTATAATTTTCATACTAAAATATTGGTATGTAATAGTAAAAGGCCTGCAGATCGATAGCAAAAGTTACCTGCGTATTCACGATTTAAGCAGGCAATTAGAAAACAAAAATTCCTAAAGTGACGTCCAGAAATGATTTTTTTTAAAAGGGAGAATATTAATATTTTTTTTAACCAAAGACGTCTGGATTGCGGCTTTCAGGCGGCAAATGAACATAGATATGGTTTGGTATTTTGGGGATGTTCGTATTTTGATTTCCGAAGCCTAGTACCGTTATTTAAACATCGCAGAAAGAAAACGACATTCGAAAGTGTGTTTCGCAAAAGAATTTTTTTTTTCAAATAGTTTTCAATAATAATTTTTGAATAATAATAATCCGTTTCAATAATAATTTTTGAAACGGATTGCTGAATTCGAAAGGAAAATTAATGTAAATTGTGGTCTTATATTTTTCGAATTAGTTTCCGAAGACGATGTCAATTTTAAAACGTCGCACAAAAAAACGGAAATCGTGAAAGTGACTTCGAATAGGGAAACGAACGGTTTTGAAAGGGTTAATGTTAATACTTTTTAAAAGAATTACGAAATTCGAGTGAAAATAAATGAAGGTGTGGTTTAGTTAGTACCTTCAATTTTTTTCTTATTTCCATTTACAAAGACTAGGCAGAATGTTAAACATCGCAAAAAAACGGAATTCACGAAAGGGATTTTCGAAAGAGAATTTTTTAAAGTATTAATATTCGTACTTTACGATGCGGATTGCGGCATTAAAAAAATGAATGTAGATACGGCCTGGTGCTTTTAGTTTTTTCCTATCATGATCAGAAACGCGGATAGGGATTTTTAAAAATTGCAGAAATGACAAAATACACCATAACGGTTATCGGAAAAAATTATTTTTTAAATCTTGATAATGATATTTTTTCGAACAAATTGAGACGTTTTAAACGTAAAAGTACGATCTTTAATTTGGTGTAAACGTTTTTCCTTATTTTTGGTTAATTAAGCGGGTGCGAGCTTTGAAGAAAAGAGGGTAAAAAAAAAATGATGTATCGAAAAGAATTTTTTTTCAAAGGGTAAATATTTGTATTTTGTCGAACGGATTGCACCGTTATAAATTTAAAAGTATCTTATAACAGTTGTTTCTTCATTCGATTCCCAGATTTTATTATATGATGTTCTACAATCGATAGTCACACAGATAAGCTAAAAACAGTTTCGAAATTTAGCGATCAATTAGCAGGAAATTTGGCCGTAATGACGGCGATAGATCGATATTTCTGCTATCGCAAGGATCGAGGTTTGGAAGTGAGGGAGTAGTGATGAACGATCGCTTTTACGCTTATCGTATATTGTATATGCAGAGAATATATAATCATTTATGTTTGTGTGCGTGCATGATGTGCCTGCGTAAAAATTTATCAATGAAAGATTAAGAATATATAATTATTTCTTAATCCTCTACGTGCGGAAATATTTTTAGTTTTTCAGTTTCATATTACAATGGCTGGTATCAAAATTTTATTTCTTTACGCAGGCTTTTGCATGAAATTAAATGTTTACCTTGTTAGGATTAAGCTTATTTAAAAAATAAATCAATGGTTTGATAAAATATTAACAGATATACTATGGAAAATAATGTAATGTATTTGTATTGAAAAAATACTTGTCTATATACGCGATGCATGATTTTTTAGCTATGCATGGCAATTTATTTATCTTTTGCAGTCATTGCGGTGTGCAGTGTCCAATGTAGTTTTTTTTTAGCTCCCGGTAACGCCAGTTCTTTCTACCAGCTTATTATGTGTTGTCTCCAAAAAATAACGTTACGTTGTATAAGCCAGTCCTAAAACAAAGCAGATGTATCATTGTACGATTAAGGGGGTAGGATACCTTTAAACTTTCAAAATTTTCGAATTATTTTTAATGCATATTTTGATTCCGTAATCATTTCTGAACAATATGCAATAAACCGCATTAAGAATTTCCCATTAGTTTACTAAGTATGGCAATTTTATTAAGACTTCAGAGGATAATTAAACTTTGCGTCGCGTTTATTCAAACCGATGAATTTTGATACTGCGCGCAGTGTTAAAAAACTATGCATGGCAGCCAAAAGAAATTTTCACCATATATTCATTTCTGTATTATCTACAACTTAAAACCAGAAAAAGGTAACTTTTTTTCTGATTTCGTACTATTAAAATATTTTTTAAAAAGTGAAAAATTTTAATTTTTTATTAATTTTTCAATTTAGTCAATATTAAAAAAAAATATTCTTGTTTTAGTATAAAGGTAACACTATTACGTATTTATTTTCTGCAAAAATTCCTCTTTATATGCATATTTTCAGATTTTATCATGCGCGCAAGATTTTTTTCTCTTATCATATATTTTTTAACTTATCATTTCAATATTTATATATGAATTTACAAGTATATATATTTTTTTAAATGTAAATTTAAATAAGAGATTTATATTTAAATGGAGTTTGATTTTTATTTTAGACTTATTACACAAGTTTTGAAGCTTGGAACATAGTGAAATTTTTTACTTTTTCGACGTCCTCAAAGGTATCCTACCCCCTTAAATACGCTATGGCAATTTTTTAAAC
Source organism: Maratus speciosus (assembly GCA_963932465.1). Taxonomy (NCBI): domain Eukaryota; kingdom Metazoa; phylum Arthropoda; class Arachnida; order Araneae; family Salticidae; genus Maratus; species Maratus speciosus. The sequence continues at coordinate 396,363,324 of OZ010793.1, read as the reverse complement.
TTCTACGCATCGCACATTTTCAATTTTTATACCACCGTGTTGGAAAAAAGAAGTACTTTTAAATGCAATTTGTTTATAAAACTGCATCTCCATTTATTTTTGAGATATTCATTTTTTTTTTTTTTTTTTTTTTTTTTTTTGTAGTTTTTATCACCATTTGTTTAATTTTGGCAACTCAAGTATTCTATTTCTTTAGAAAGTAAAGGGAAAATAGTTGAAAATAGTAATTATATATTTTTGTTGCCATTTTCTCATAACAACGGAAAAAAATGTAATTAAAATACGTGCTATTTTGAGAAAAATATAAATGAATGATTTCTGATAAAACATGGAGCTATTTATAAACTAAATTTAATTTTAAATATCTATATTATTATTACAAAGAAATGAAGGCCTATGAATCATTAGATAGCCGATTTTTTTGGTCGAGTTTCTTACTGATTTCTTTTTGCTGGATTTGTCTATTATTAGGATTAGTGACGTCCTATGTATTATTGATGTATTATAGATGTTGCTTATGACTGGATTATAAATGCGGAATTCTTCAGCGTATTCGGATGACGTCGTTTTACGTAAAATAAAATCGTGTGTTTTAAGTCTTTAAACTAAACTACAGTAGAGTGCCGTTTATCAGAGTCCCGCTTAACAGAGTTTCCGTTTTAACCGAGTTATTTTTCTTCTGATGTACTGATGGCTTCTATTATTATGAAACAGCCATTATAAATGAAGTGTTACGTGAAGATGAAAAAGTAGTCGTAAAAAAAGGTTAGAATTCTGATTTTCTGATCTGAATGGAAAAAAATGGCTCCCATTTTCTCTCCCCCCCCCCCCCCCCCAAAGAAATGGCCTACGGGCCTATGGCCATTTTTTCCCCGTTCTGATCAAAAAATCAGAGTTCTAATTTTAAAGGTTGGGCCTCTACTGTATCTATATTTGTATTTTTTTTTTCATCGGGAAACGACACTAAATTCTGAGAAAGCAGAATTCCTGCTCTCTAGTATTTGAGTTTTTTTTTTTTTTTTTTTTTTTTTTTTTTTTTTTATTCAAAATTTCATTATCTGAATAGAGGTTTAATTTCTATTTTGAAAGAGCTGTTTTTTTATTTACTGTTGCAAGATTTAAAAAAATCTGAATAATAATATTGCAAAACAATTTTTTTTCATTTGAAATTTATAGTTACATGTAAATATTGAAAATGAAAGTAAACTGCAAAATAACGAAACTATTATATAACAGTAGATAAAGTAAAGTTTAAAGGCACAAATTACGTCATTGTTAAAAAGAGACATTTGTTTATTTTTAATTATCAAATTTGGATTTCGAAGATAATTTTAATCATTTATTTATTTTATTTTAATTATAATTAATAAATAATTAATATTTTTCCAGTTGTCATATTTTTAAAAGAAAGTAAGTGTAAATATATTTTTTGATATCAATATACTTTTTTAACATTAAATATGGAGTTTTTATACGCGAGAGTTGGTCCGTTTTCGGCTGACCACGTGCCTTTGTATTTAAATACCATGAACTTTAAGTTTTGCTAGTGAATATGTCGTCATTTTTTTAAATGACAGGTCTAGAAAACTTAAATATTTTATTTCGATTACACAAAATGTGGTCAATGCTACAAAGTTGTCCATTTATAATTCCTTTCCCGAGACTTTTCTCACTTTTATTTTTCGGGGAAAGGGAGAAAGTGGGTAATAATATTTTATTAAATTAAAATAGATTTTAATTCTTTTTAATTTATTTTGAAATAACAATTGAGTTTCTATATTTGCTGTTATAGTTTTTTTAAGTAAAGCAAATTAGCTTACTTTTAGAGACCATGGGATCTGGGTGGAGGTTGGCGAGCATCTCTCGTAGGGAATAAGAGCCACGGTCGACTTAAATAAAATAGTTATAAAAACATGCTACAGTTTCTGAAAAGGTGTTATGAAAGAGTTCTGAATATCGTCTCATATTGGTGCAATTGCCATAAAATATTTCAACGGATTCATGTGAAGTCTATTACGAGCATATAAAAATAAACACCAATATGAATTAAAAAGTTTGCAACTACACTTTATCCTCATTCAATGTGCAGTCATTTTCAAGGCTGCTTCAGGCGACTATTTTTTAATTCTATCTCGCACCATTTAAAAAAAACAAAAAAATTTCACATACACTTGCAAAATGTGCAAGAAAAATATACTATAAAATTATTTTTTTATATATAGTGGTGCGAATAGAATATAAAAATAATTGCCTGTGACAGCCCTGCATTTTGGAAAAGTCATTGATCACATAGCAGCCATTTCATTTATAAGCAAAAACGCACGTAATATTTTAAACTTGATGCGATCTACTCTGATGAAACCTAAAAACGCTGAACTCTGCAGATGTGGAACTATGTGGTAGATCTTGTTGTGGACTATCATACTGCAGCGGTATTTCTAAGATAGTAGGGTTTTTGGAAAACTGGAAGTGGAATTTTGTTCCATGCATCCACCACGCATTTTCAGAGTCCACTCAACGTAGTTGGTCGGCGTTTCGCAAGAGCTTGTTTTAATAATCCCAAAAGCACACTATAGTCCAGGCAACAGAGACCGTATAGGGACTCTACCTAGCAAAATTCATGGTAGTTCTGAAAAAAAGGCTTACTAGATATTTTTTGGGTCGCTGAATTCGAATTTTTAACTTTCCACCAAAATTTCCCCCGGCAACCCCCCCCCCCCAAAAAAAAAAAAAAAAAATTAATAAAATGTCCCCCAAAAAGGTTTTTATTAAAAAAAATCAATTTTTTTATTGTTTTAGGGAAAAAGTATCTAGAAATTCAGAAAGTAGACAAAATTTGGAACAAATTAGATACATGGCATTATGACTTAGGATGAAGGGGTAGGAGGATCTGCCTCGGAACATGCGCGCGGTGCTACGTGAACTAAGTTGCGCAATTCCACTTAAGCACTCACACGTTTACATTGGCCCTCCCATCTCCCATCCGAACTTTCTCTATAAGGTTTACTTTAAGTTTTTTGGGTCGCTGAATCCGAATTTTTAACTTCCCCCCAAAATTCCCCCCCCCCGACCCCCCCCCCCCCCCAAATAGTTGTTTTTAACTTAAAATTCTTATTGTTTTAAGGGAAAAGCATTGCGAAATTCAGAAACTAGACAAAATTTGCAACAAATAGGATATATGACATTATGACGTAGGATAAACGGGGAGGGGGAGGGCTGCCTCTGAACATGCACTGCGGTGCTACGTGCACTAAGTTATGAAGTCCAGGCAACAGGGAATTTTATCTGGCAAAATTAATACTAGTTCTGGATTAGAGCTTTAAAGACTGACGAATTTTTCCTTTTCAATTAATAATATCACTTATTTTATACTTCGACACTTCAAAACCAGAATTGAAACTTCTCGCAACGTTTTCTAATCACGGAATATGAATAATTCTTTTCGGAAAGAGCAAATATATAATCTTCAATCCACTTGCTTCTTTCGCGTGTCATTTTAGTAGCAGACGATATTTTTTTTATAGCAGCCAATATTTCAGTTATCACGTTATTACAAGTTGCCAGATTTTTTTTCCCTTGTTGTTTCTCGTTGTTTTTTAATTTGACATCAACATCATTCCCAAAATGTGTAAAAGCCCTCTGTACAACTCTGCCGTATGAGCCATTTTATTTTAATAATAAAATAAATAACGTGTACTTCAAATGACCTCCTCTCGAAAAAAAATTTCATTTTTTCAATAGTAAAAAATAAATTTTCACGGAAATTGGAAATTTCAAACTATTTTAAAATGTAAGCAAACTTATTTTCAGAATATTTAACCGAAGTACCTTAAGGCATGTTATTTATTCATTTACTACACAAGTTGTTAAAATTTCATAAAAATCTGGTATTAAATCGTCATGAAATCATGATGCAACATAAGCTGCAACATAACCGTTTAGAACGAAATGGCTATAGCTGAAGTTATTTTTACCATAACTTTTGTTCTAACTTAGAATCTTAAATGCAATTTTGTTTAAAATATTACAAATTAACTAAATTTCAATAAGGATGAATTAAAAAAAATCGATTACTTGGTCTATTAAATTTTTTTTTTCGGATTCCTTAATATTTCATTTGAAACATTTAGAACTACATTTAGCATCATTTAATAAATCTAATGTTCTTCAAAAAATAATTTTACATTCCTTTAACAGAAATTATTGGATAATTCTTCCAAAGGAATGTAAAATCCATTAATATTTCATTGAAAGGTTTAAAAGCCCACTGAACTTCATTTAGTAATTTCAATATGCTTCTAGAAAGAATTTTTCATTCCTTTAGCAGAAATTACTCTGTTACTTATTAAAAGTAGCATAAAATTTATTAATATTCCATTGAAATATTTAAAAGCATTGCTAGCATTATTTAATATATGTAATGCCGTTTATTAAAGAATTTTGCATTTCTTTCGAAGAAATTATTGGTTCATCAACCTCAGTTCAGTGTCAGAAAAACTCGTCATTATACAATAAATTATTCCTCATATTTTAACAAATAATTTCCGTAATCCTATAAAACATGTTTTATCCGTAAATTCTTCCCGGAAGTCTGAAAAAAGAGGGAGAATTTCCGTTTATTAATTGAACGCACGCGTATTGGCTCAAGTAAGACTAAAACCCGAAATTATTTTTTAAATGAACAACCATAAATTCTATAAATTAAGATTTCTAATTTAATTAAAACAAAAAAGAAAAATCATGCGTTAAGCATAGATTATGAAACACTTTCCAACACTGCCTAAAAGCTTTAACAAAGCTTCGTTATTTAGGGAAATAAGGTAAATAAGATAACTAAGTAAACATTTTAGAGCACGCATAAAACATTTGAAAAATTGATTTCAGCAGTTACCATCCACAGCCAATAGTATCTTTATTACAGGCCACTAATTAGCTAAAATCCAATTTAAACTAAAACACTCTTAAAACTACTGAAATCACATTTCCAGATATTATCATCCATAGACGATATGTATCCAATTCTTTGCGTGACCTTGTATATCATCTTATCTATATTCTACAAACATTTCTTAGTAAACTAAATGCAGTTCAGCGTAAAAATGCAAAACTCCTTTAAAAACCACATTTAAGCAATTTACGCTCTTACCCAGTAACCCTTACAAATTCTTTTGTTTAGCCTTGCATATGAACTATAGAATTTATACACACCGTATAGTATGCATAAATATAGTGAAACATAAAAGTGCGTATCATAATTAAAAATGCATTTCCAGCAATCATCGCTTATGTACAGTACTTCGGACACAATATAGTATCTGAAATATGTTGTGTGTCTCTGTAAATGATATGCATTTCTTATTATGCATGAAATAAATTATCGTAAACATAGGCAACGTATGTCAGTTTTATTACATATGAAATAGTTTAACATAATTAAAATACGCTGCAAATAATTCTAAACAATCCTACTTATAAATATTTATAATTCATATGATTATCATATATTAATACTAAAATATTAAAACCCCAGCCACAATCTCATCAACGATGAAATCTTCGCGAAATTAACTTCAAAATTCCCAGCTTTTTAAAGAAATTGAGCAGGCAATACCCATCTGAAGCAAACATATTTGCTTCAAACTGGTTCACCGTTGAATAACTGCAGCCGGGTGATTAAGTCACTCGTCTCATAACCGTAAGGCAGCTGGTTCGACTCCAAGGTAGCGACTTTTATTTTATCCCCACTTTCTTTATTAACGTATATTTTACCTCCTGTAGTTGAGAGATAGAAGAAAGAAAAAATCATGCTTCAAGCATAGATTATGAAACACTTTTCAATACATTCAGAATAATGTAACAAAGCTGCGCCATTTAAAAAAATTAAAATATTACGTCTAATTCAACCAAATGGAAACGCATAACACATTTCAAAACACAATTTCAGCTGTTCCCATCTGCAATCAGAAAATTAACCGAATTTTTTAGCAGCCCTGTGTAGGATATATACATTTGTATCTATTAACTACATGCATCCCAAAATTTAGTTCACTTAAGAGATACATATACTTCAGTTGAAAATTTCTCTACAGCAATTTCCTCTAATAAGAAGAATGGTATGTGAATACTTTTGTGCATCCCTGTATATGAGGTATAGAATTTATATATGACGAGTAACATACAAAAAATTAATTAAATTTAAAAGCGCATACCGAATTTTAAACCGTACACTTCAGCAATTATTACTCAAAGGCAGTACTGTAACCGATTTCTTTTGTGTGTCCCTATAAATGAATAAAAAATGCCATGAATGCCCTGTTCTAACGTGATCGTAGTGAAATTCAGTGATTTATATTCAATAGATTTGAAATAGCGTCTTGTCATTAAAATACTCTGCAAACGATTTTTTCCCATATACCATAATGTAATGGAATACTTTTGAGTGCCCCAGTAATTGAACTATTAATCCTACATATCTCATATACAATACCAAACATGCTTTGGTAACACTAAATAACCTTTATCAATTTCATGAAAATCCGAGTATATTTACAGGAGTTAGAGCGTGGACAGACGGACAGATGAACTGGAGGACAGACAAACCGAATGAATAAATACTTTCCAACTTTGTTGGAAAGTGTTAAAAAATGAAGCTTCTACAAATAACGGAGATATTTTAGCAGCAATGCTACAAACAACAACCGTACAATTTCCGTGATTTTAAGAAAGCATTTCTGAGAGTGTTCTTTCGGGATACTATTTTATGTGTCAGTATTTCTTGTGATTTACTTTTTTTATATATTGGGAATGTATTAGCATAGTGTGGTTGCATCCTTATAGCAAATCAATTTCGGTTACATTTATATTGATAGAGAATATTGAGTCTATATTCCATTTTTCGAAAATAGTTAAATGAAATATAAATATGGGTTAAATATTTGTTTTAGAATGGAAATATTCATAATGAATAGCCACTATTACGGAAATGATAGCTTCGCATTGGGAATATTTGCAATGAAACGCCAACATTGTAGAAATATTGGAGTAAAACGATATTTTTCCAATACTGTTCTGTTTCTAGATTAATTACCATGTCTGTTCACTAGTCCATGAAACTAGTTGGATGTGCCAATCCCAAAACTTTCTTCTATCTCATGTCAATATTTCATTATAATTAGTTTTATTAATATTTTTATTAGAATTAAGCATAACTTCATACACTTTTCGGTGGAACAATATTGAAAGTTGCACAAAAATTGCTATTACAGCGCCCCCTTCCCGCGGATTTTTTCTAAATTCAGGGAGGACCTTCTTGCAATGGCCAAAAACATACACAAAAAAATTGGTTCAATTCTATTAATAACTTCATACATTTTTCGATGGTACAGTATTCAAAATGCACAAAAATTGCTATTACAGCGCCCCCTACCGGCGGATTTTTTTTCAAATTAATGAAGAACCTGTTTGCCATAGCCAAATACTTTTTTTAAAAATTTGGTTTAATTCTATACATAACTTCATACAATTTTTTATGGTAAAATGACGACACACGTACATACGGACACACGGAAGACGGACTGACAGACAGACATTTTGTATAAACATGTTTTTTGTGATCTCTGACCCCTAAAATGTGTAAATCCGCCGAAATGGAAGTCGAAAAAAATTTCGATTACAATACTTTCTTCTATTGAAGATAGAAGAAAGTAAAAAAAGACAAATGTTTCTTAATATACGGAAATACAATATAACTACGAAGAAAAATATACAATAACATCGTCTGAGTTACCGATGATTCCAAAAAGATTATCTTCTGAAACTTTAGAAACCAACATAATTTCGATATTTAAGATTAGAGATATTTTGCATAAATTACAAATACCTGAGTATTTTAATTTTATAGTTAATTGTTTAATTATTATACAGAGGGTGATCACGCATTTTTTTTAACAATTTTAACTTTCTCTATGATTTAGATTTGAAAAATAATAGTAATACCTATATGGCATCAATTTGCAATAGGGTTTAATTATCGTCTGCATCATTAAAAATATTTTTTGCTTTAAAATATGTTGCTGGAAAATAACAATGGATTGGCAGCTATGTATTTGAGCTTTAAGAAGAGAAATACTGATTATTTTACAAAAAAAAAAAAAAAAAAAAAAAAAAAAAAAAAAAACGATGAAAAACTGGTTTTACTATTTCTACACGTAAAATAAGTGACATAATTAATAAAACAAGAAAGAAAAAATCTTGCGTCAAGAATTGATTATGAAACACTCCAACACATTCAGAATTACGTACCAAAACTGCACCGTTTAAAAAAAATTAAAATATTACGTCTAATTCAACCATATGGAAACGCATAACAACATTTTCAGCTGTTCCCATCTACAATCGTAAAATTATCGGAATTTTTTTAGCAGCCCTGTACATGATATATAGATTTGTATCTATAAGCTACATGCATGCAAAAATTTAGCTCACTTGGCAAATACATGTACTTCAGTTGAAAATTCTCATTCAAATATCTCATGAAAAGAACAATGGTACGTGAATACTTTTGTGTAGCCTTGTATATGAGGTATAAAATTTATATATAACTAGTAACACGTAAAACATTAATTACATTTAAAGAATAAAAAATGCTATTAATGCCCTGATCTAACGTGATTGTAGTGAAATTCAGGGATTAATATCAGTTTGAAGACCCCATTTTTCCCCATTTACCCTAATGTAATGGAATACTTTTGAATGCCCCTGTAAATTAATTATTAATCCTACATACTTCATATACAATACCAAACATGCTTTGATGACTGTAAATAACCTTTATCAATTGCATGAAAATCCGAGTATATTTGCGGGAGTTAGAGCGTGGACAGACGGACAGGCGGACAGACAAACTGAATGCATAAATATTTTTCAACGTTCTAGGAAAGTGTTAATAAGAATGAAATGTCAAAGTTTACATTTGACTGGGGAAAATGTAAAAAATGCTTACCCAACAAGTGTACGTTCACCTCTTATTATATCTATCCTTGCATCTCATATTTTAAAAGAAAATACAACCACCCAATGAACTATCGCAAAATCTTTAAACATCTCTATAGAACAGAATTATGAAATCTGATTTAAATCTTTAATAATAAATAAAAAAATACATTATTTTCACCGCCTACTGTGAAACGTGTTTCTCAGCGAAATGCTATTTGCAGATTGTTGCGTAAAAAATATAAATATATAGTTACAATTGACGAGGCTTATTTTTATTTGTCTGATTGCAATAAATAAAGATGATTTACTACCGAAAAAGCAGAGCAAAAGACTTGAAATGTTGAGAGAAAAATAGGAAAGTTTTTCAGAACATTTTATGGTTATTCCTAGATTCTCTAATAACGGAAATAAGGAAAGTCGAAAAAATGTTAAAAGTTTCTCGGATTGCGATCAGAAATATGTTTGAATACCTGTTTTCAAAGAACATATTCCATCCCCCTTTCTATACTTAAAAAAAATGAGAAATGAAACCAGAATTGAGGTTAGTCCATTTAAATGCGTCCCACACAAATCTCCCAAAGTGTCTCCAATGGATTACTGTGCATTTGCACTTTTAAAAGAAGTTCCTTATAAGCGGCATTCCAAAACGTTGGATGGATTGTGGAAGATTGTGGTTGAGGAATGGAACAAGATCAATATAACTATTTTAACCTCTTCAGTTCCGAAGCTAAAATAATAATACAAATGCTTATTCATCGGCTTTTTCCAAAAAAAATGACATCGTAAGTGACAGAAAAATATCTTTTCTCAAATTGATCCTTTAGGCGTTTAGTAATTTAGGTTAAAAAATATGGATCTAAAACTACGAACCCCCTTAAAAACAACAATTTAATAACGATTAACCTAAATTAACGCAATCACAAATTTAAAAGCTTCAAACAAGTAAATAACCTACACATCCTCACAAATTTTTATAGAAAAAGATTTAAGTAAAATACTTATGAAAATTTCTCACTTTGTTGGTCATACTGTTTTTTGGGCATTTTTCAAACTCGGATGATAATAACATTTATTTTATGTGGGAATCAGCTTAGATGCTGCCAATTATTCGTTTGCTTTGAACGCAAAAGAAAAAAAAAAAAAAAAAAAGCATTTAGCTATTAAGAAGTGATGTGAAAATGTAAAAAAATCGGACATTTTAGTTTTATAACTGAAAGAACAGAGGTCCCTGAACGGGGATCCAGGGACCGAAGAAGTTAAAAAATGTTCTTTTATCTTGGCAATCAAGATATAATATGATTGTCAATGGAGTATCAGATTGGACATATCAGAAAATAAAATTCTCATCTTTAAGATAAAAAGAACTTCTTAAAAAACGCCATAAAAATTTTAATTGGTATTTTATAGTGTTTTCGAAGAAGCTCTGTTTATCTTATCATTTCACACCAGCTTATTTAATTATTTAATTTTTATCTTTCTTAACATATTTCTTTTTCTAAAATCGTTACAGCAATCAGTGAACTCCCTCCGTAATTGTTAATTATAATTAAATTTATTGTTCCTTATAGAGTTTATGAAGAAATGTTTCGTAATTACAATGCATAGTAGCTTAACGGAGTTTGATGGTAAAAAATAGAAATCATCTTTTGGAGGGAATCACAGCAGGTAGGAAGATGAAAAAACTAACTTCAACAACTATCTTGGAAAATCTCATGAAAACTTCAGTTATGGGTAAGACAGATTTTTTTCTATCAGAAAACAGAAGTATAGTGGAGGATTATTATGTTTGGCAGGAAATAGTTAACTCAGCACACTTGTCGAATGTGTCCGATCCACAATCGACCAAATTCATGAAGCTCGCAGACACGCTTTGACACGCTGGCGAACCCCCAGGACTAGAGGCACGTGAAACACGAGTTTTCACTCTAAAATTTAAGAGGGTGGTCAAAAAAGGACTGCAGAATGAAGCCACTAATTCTAATTTTTAGGGTTCCGTACTTAAAAAGTAAAAACGGAACCATTATAAGATCACTCCTGTGTCTATCTGTCTTTCACAGCTATTTTACTCGTAAACTATGGAATGTGGAAAGTTAAAATTAGGGGAAGTAATAAAGACTATTGACCCACATAGTTTCAGATTATTAAACATTCATAAATATATTTATTAAAAATGTAGAGGGACTAATTAAGTTACTTGAAAAAAAATTCTTTTCTTTGTATATCATGTGAGGTATCACGTGAAAGCTTTCGTAACACTGAAATCAAAAATATATTTCATTTAATTTTAGGTATTATATTTTGAAAGTTATAATGAAAATGTAGAGCAAAAATATGTTCCCCCCAATCTAATTCCGAATCTATTGAAACTAAACTTATGAAAAAATTAGAGGTAGTAGACATTAATTTAAACCTTGCAGGAAAATTATAGCGATTACCTTAGGTCACATAGTTTTTGAGAAAAGCGCATTTTTCCGTTACACTCAAATTTCGATTTACGGGCTTCAGCAAAATTGTTCAGCAGAGCTGGAGATACCTATCGTAGCAGAAGTATAAAAGCATTGTTGATCATGATTTTCGAAAAAAATTGTTTGTAATTAACCGAGATATTTACCCTTAAAGACACGGACTGTTTGGACATACATAATAACAGGGACGGCGTACTCTATGCTCCATCGGCTTTTAAAGCCTAGATAACAAAATTTAAGGATATATTTATGTAATGCGATGTCCAGTAGCAGTATAAAAGCAATAAACGTCAAATTGTTAAAACCAGACTAATTTAATGAGAAATTAATCACATAAATACTATGGGATTTGCGACTAGTTTCCACTGAGTGGCTCTCCGAATACACCTACTATATCTTTAAATGTTAACTAAAAACCTATATGGAATAACAAATATACAGAATAGCTATATTTGCTATTATTTAGGTTCCATATATCTTTGAACTTTCATGGTATATCCATTTATACTGTTCTAGTATACAGGGTGCAAAGGAAAGTCCCTTTAACCTGGAAATACTTGTGAACGGAAAGAGCTACAGCTATGCAAGTGAGGTAACGGTATAGTAAAGCCACTACGCCCGATTTAATGAACACGACACCAGCGCCCCCTAGTGGCGAAATTTGGAAGATAGCCACTGCAAATCGAAAACGAAAAGAGATAGAGAAAATTTTCCAGTTAGAAAGTTTTAGAGCATCAATTAATTAGTAGAATGCGACATTTGGTTTAAATGGATAAGATAAATCTTCGCCTGTTTACCCAAAAATGTCCGAATTCGATGCACTCCATTTTGTGTAAACGTTTGAATGCAATAGTCAGAAGTATGAAGAAATACGCACAATTTATGCTATAAATACGTACTTATCTCAATACATCTTGATAACGCCGCATAAAAAAAAGACAAACTGTCTCACAATGATAAAAAGTTAATATCCAGTATGTTCGAAAGTTCGCCATTGCTCACGATACACGTTTGCATTCGTGAGAGTAATTCTGCATGCACATTTCTCAGCAAGGAACGTCTATTGCAAGCCTCTTCAATACGACGACATAGATTTAATCATTTCAAGGGCGGTGGCTAGACGGTCTAGCCACCTAATTTTAATTCCAAAAGTGACAAATGGCACAAAGAATATTTTAATAAAATTTTGCTTTTCTAATGAAAGTTCGTTTGAATATTCTGGTGTCAGTCAATTATTTAATCAGTTTATGAACAGAATCCTTTTGGCCCTGAAAGGGTTATTCTAAAATTTTAAATGCATTACAATTTAAATCTTTTGAGACATTACAGCACAGTACAACGTCACAATCTGCAATTGTGCTCTGCTACATTTCCGGAATGTGAATAGGCAAACTAGAATCGCCGCTCCTCGATTTCGGACATTTTTAAGTATGCAGGCGACAATTTATCTTATCCTAGTGAACTAAGTGCCATTTCATACTAATTAATTGATGCTCTAAATCTTTCTAATTGGAAAATTTGCTCTACCTCTTTTCGTTTTCGATTTACAATGGCTATCTTCCAAATTTCGCCACAAGGGTTGCTGCTGTTGTTTATGTAGTCGCTTTACTGAACTGTTACCTCACTTGTATAGCTATAGCTCTCTCCGTTCGCAAGTATTTTCAGGTTAAAGGGACTTTCCTTTGCACCCTGTACACTATACAGCTATACCCAACCCTACGCTGTATAGTTTTTACAAAGTCTTAGTATTCTTTTAGCAGCGGTGTTTTTTTAATAATACACTTACTAATTCATATATTATTGTACGGTACCCTCTGTGCGCGAGTAATACTCGCACTTGACCGTTTATTATTAACGCTTTCCAACATAGTCGAAAATTGTTTATGAATTCGGATTGTCTGCCCGTCTGTCTGAGTGCTCGTCTGTCCGTGCTCTATCTCGCGTAAATATTTATGAACTAAGAATGAATGTGACTAAGTGAATGAACTATGTGATCTTAAACTGGCGCACGAATATGAAAACTTATAAAATATTAAGTAGGATCTTTTTGGATAACTACTTAATAAAGTGTTAATATTGTACTGGAATTCCTCATCATGAGTAAAACTCAATGTATTTTACATATTTTCTATTTCAAAATATATATTAATAACTATGAAACATTTTATTTTAATGCAGAGTAAACTAATTAGAAAAATGCACTTAAGGGTTGTGAGTGAACAGAGGGCAGAAAGTGAAAATTGGGAGTCCTCTTTGAAACATCACTCACACACACTCACTTTTGGTAATTTTATCCTTTCTAAAATGCTTGTACTTTCATTTAGAAGTACCAGAAATAATCAAATAACATCCGCTGCAAAGTTAAAAGTGCAATTAGTTTATTCGCTCTGAAGCAATTAATGCGGCAACATCTGAAAGGAAATTACTTTCGGTATTTCGAAAGTCGTTTAATTTCGAAATAAGAGATCCGAAATTTCGAAGATATTTAAAGAGTGTGATGATGCACATGCAATGTTGATTGAGAAAATTTTCTTGATATTTTTGCCATCCTTAATAATTTCCCAAAGCACGGTTTATGCTTCATGAAATTTTTAACAGTTTTATACGTACTTGAAAACAGATTTAATAATTAGAAATAAATCAATTTGTACTTCAAATGAGAAAATTAAGTACATTTTGATTACCATATAATCACAAACGTAGCAACCAAATTATTTATGTATTTCTATTTTTTGTGAACGTATTATATGTCTTGGCAATCCCCCAGCATAATTACTTCTATGAAAACGACTGAACAAAAATGATCATTATTCACGGATAAGGAATAACACTGAATCTGTAGAAGTACATTTATTGTGCTTCAATAAGACATATTCATTTCTTATAGTAATTTGCCGAAAATATTAAATGCTTAAATTAATCATCCAAAATAGCAATATTCTTTTTTTTACACTCCCACTCAGACACTCCCGTAGTTATATTATTCAAGCCGTAAACAACATTGCCAACTAGTCTGTATTTCACTAGAATTGTTATTAATATTTCCTTTTAAACTTTTTTTAAATAATCTATCTTGGGATATAATGGCCTAGTACAAATAATTCTGTGAGTATCGGAATATAATATTTTCGAGGAAAGTGCTTAATATTCGATAGAATGTGTTAATCTTAACAAACTTAAGGAAATCATGAGTCAATCATAGATTATGAAACGCAGGTGAAAGATAAATCCTAAAAATACGAGGTGCTATCGGAAAGTTCCGATTGCTATTACTGCAATTGTCTCTGTGAAAGTGGATGTAAAAAAATAAATTTAAAAAAAAATCAAAAGGCTAGACTACGTGGAAAAGCGAACTAATTAATTATGTCTCATCAATGTGAAACTATTTTTTACATTACTTACCTATTTATTTTATTTACTTATATAAATAAAGTACTACTTTTAAAAAAAACTACTAAAAAAACTACTTTTATGTTGTTTTTAGTTGTTAGTTCCTATCTATAAACATTGTTTTGATGAGGCCTATAGATGTCTATGAAGGTTAGAGTTGCAGTAAAGGTACAGATCTTACCTACACAACTTCCAGGTTGTGTAATATTTAAACGGAGCTTCTGACTGTGAAATAGTCAATGAAACATCGTCTTCATTTTGAAAGACCTATCCAATGGTATGCCACTCACTAGGGTGCATAAAAAAAATTTCCGTCTCTACCGCCATTTTGCATTTTATGGCCGCCATTTTGAATTTATAAAAACAAAACCTAGCCTATAACCATCGGAAGGTTAAGACGAATCGATAGAGACCTCATTCATTAAAATCCATCCAGCCTTTGGGATGTTTCGAAGATATAAAGAAATCCACATACCCAGATACGCGTAAAACACATAACCCTTCTTGGCAGTCGGGTAAAAAATGTCAAAGTCACATCCCCCAAACCCTCCTCAATTCATGTCACTGCTTTACTTCAATGTGTGAGCACGCAATTTGTTGCTACGAATTTTTTTCGACATCGCGTTTTGAACTGTTTGCGATTTAGCAGTGGTGTGTGCATCAAATTTTATGTGAAGCTCAGAAAATCTGCAACTATAAATTTTGAAATGCTTCGAATGGCTTTTGGTGATGAATCTTTTATTCGGACAACGGTTTTTGAATGGCACTCGTGTTTCAAGGCTAGTCGTCATTCATTTGAAGATGACAAAGGTTCAGGGCGACCAAACACCAGCAAAATAAATGAAAATGTAGAACAAAATGGAAAACACGATCGTCGCCTAACTATCGAAGAACTTGTAGACAAAGTTGGAATCGGTTATGGAGTTTGACAAGAAATTTTGACGGGGGATTTGAACATGTCTCGCATTGCTACAAATTTTGTTCCAAGAGCCCTGAGAAACCATCCTTAAAGACAACATCACAGTTTTCAGCTCATAACAACATGGTTGTTCTCTCCCACACCCTATTCGCCTAACATAGCTCCCTGTGATTATTCATTATTTCCAAAATTGAAAATAAATCTGAAAAGATGACGTTTTCCAACTGTGTCCGACATTCGTGTCCGTCCACTCGGTCCTTGACAGCTTTAGAGAGAATGACTTCAGGAGTGCTTTCGAGAAGTGAAGAACACGATGGGATCTGTGTATACGATCACAAGATGGCAAGAGGACAAGATCACTCACCGGCGTACGTACCAAAATTTGGTGTTATCTCCCCGGTGTAAGTTCCTCACTACTAACCATCGTAACCCGAACTAAGGCAACCGGCCTCAAAAAGTAACAGGTCCTAATTTAACTAAAATAAGTAATACAAAGCAAATGTGCCCCAGCACCAAAAATAAATAAACATAAAAAGAACTTGATAGCAACTGTTAAAGGCACTTCACAATCTGATAAATGTCTGTCTGTCAGTAAAACTAAATTATAACGAACTTTTATAGACAATTACAGTATAACAATTGGCTGCTAATAAAAATAACCAACTGAACACTGTGAGAATGAACACAAAATATACAATACTTATGTAGTTACAATATGATATACATGTCTTGATGAAAACTCCATCAAACAGGAAAATAAACTTTGCCAGTATACGCTAAGCCAGGCATTAGTCTTGTTAATAATCTTTCACCTTAAAGTCAACGAAGTTATGGTAAAAAATCAGACTAAATATAAAAAACACAAGTTCGTAAATAAAATCACAAGTTCGTGAATAAAGTCAAGGTTCTAAAATTTAAAGTCTTGACTATAAAAATCAGTCAAAGCATCAGAACTTGTATCTAATAAACGAAAAGTTTGCATTTAGATCATTGTAAATGGTACATAGTTTTTTGTAGTTTGTATGGGACAGAAAAATATTCCTAACATTCCATTCTGTAGTCCTATTTCTAATCACTTCAAACCTTTCCGCCGAAACACAACAGCTATAGTGAGAAGAAGACTAAAAGACTAAACTAGATAGACTAAAAGAGATAGTGCTTAACATCGCCGCGTTTGACACAAGTGCATTTATCATTACCTCGTTTTCCTTGTTTGTGGGCCAAAGTAGAGAACGCACCATGTGCAGAGACAAAATATGCAGCTACTTGCGAATAAAAAATAAAATTCAAATTAACTTCGGGAATAACCATAAAGGTATACCTACCTTTATCGCTAAAAGACAAACGTTTCTGCCAATCTTGTACATTTTTATTACGAAGATGATGCTTTATAAAACTCACAGGAATTGGAAGATCAACAGCTTTGTCATAACTATTGTCAAGAATCACCGATTTGGCAAGTTCATCCGCTCATTCGTTGCCCACGTGGGCCTTAACCCATCCTATATGAATAGTTTTATCTTTGGATCATAAGCTGGCAGCCAAAATTAGGTAAGGTCAAACAAAACATATTTTCCCATCAAATCCGGAAATTTTCTGATAGCACTTCGTACGATTCAGAAAACGCATAACACATATGAAAACCCAATTTCAGCAATTATCATCTATATTCTGAAAAAAATATCCGAATTATGTTGTGAAGCCCTTTATATGATCCATAGATTTATATATATATATACTACATGGTATCAGAGCTTGATTTCTTAAGGAAAAAAGTACCTTATCTCTAATATAATATTCATCAGTTATAGCATAACGTAGTGTCCCCACACCCCACCCTTATATTTATATTCCATACATTATTTGCAAACCTTATAGGGATTTCGTCTTCAGCAAAATAAGTTTGCTAATATATTTTCAGCATATCGATTATGCCTTTTTACTTAATAAAATCTAATAAATGAGCTGAACAATATCAGGAGTGGGGAATTTTGAGAAAATCCTATTCGCCAAGGATTTCTTTGTATCAACTAGCAAAGCACAACACACAACGTTGTTCTGGTAAGGTTTTGGTACGCAGTATTTATAAGCACCGCCGCGGGCCGGTTGGTTCCGACTAATATTTAAATATTCACTAAAAATACAGAAAGCGGTGGAACTTCGCTCCTGTGAGCTTTGGCAAAAATTAAGCTCCGCGTCGAGAAAAAGTTGATCAGTAAGAATATTTTACAAACACGAGCAAAAAGTAGCGAGTAAACGTAATACGACAACGAGTGAAAACAGTAGATACTGTCCCGGTTAATTTTGATTCTGGCACTCCTCGTCGCCGTTCTGAATCCACTGAGGCAGAAAACCATTCAGTCTACACTTCTGAGCGCTAGATAGAAATATGCTCCTAAGCGCGCGACAGGCTACGTCACATATGTAAGCAGTTTGATATGAAAAAACGCAAAAAATATATAATTTAGGCTTTGGTTTTTCAAAAGCGCTGTTCCTTTGAGCATCTACTCGAAATATTTTGTGCAGCACTGCGTGTGTTTTTAGGATGAGCGAAGCGAATCCTCTACTAGGCTACACAAATTACATTTTGTGGTACACTTTACAAAAGACTATTCTGTATTTTCACTTGAAATTAAACATAAAAATAAATTATGATCTGTAGATTTGCACAATATTATTTTTTTATTACAGAATAACCTTAAAAAATTATTAATTTATTTTACATGTTTATCCATTACGGACGCTTTTTTTGCAAATAAAAAATGAAATACGTATATCTTCAGAAGAAGAAATAAATCATGGAGTTAGTCATTATAGATAGAATCGTGATTAATTAAATAAATAAAATATTTTTTTATTATTCCGCAAAATATCTCAAAAACTGTTTTTTAAATTTAATTAAGGAAAGAAATATTTTTGGACTTGATAGAAATAAAATATGATCTGGAGATTATGACAATATTGTTTTCTTATCGAATAATTTAACAAAAAACATTTTTTTCTCATTTTGTTGCATATATTTTTCTATTATACAGAATTATTTTTGTAAACGATAATGAAATCTGCGTATTTCTTGCAGTAAATAAAAATCATTGAGTCAGTAAAAATAAAGTTATGAATGATTAAATCATTTATGCAGACGATACTAACGCATTTTAAAAGAATTATATTATTTTTTTTTCTTTGTAAAGGGGCAACAAAAGAATTATAAACAAATAAAATTAATTGTTAAATCCGTTATATAAAGTGTTATTCGAATTCGAAGGTAGAATAATAACAATAATATAATAAATTAATAATTCTTAGTATCAACGAGAGCAGATTTCAAATGTTTTTCCAGAAAATAGGATTTTGAAGAAGTAACTTTCTTCAAGCTCTCTTCGAATATATTATTCTAAGATTGCAATCAAAGATTATTTGGTGTGAATTACGAAGATTGGAAACATACCTCTTTCAAAACATTTGAGAAAACTCCAGAGGCTATTGGAAAATGTAAAAACATCTTTAAAAGAGATTTTAGTTGAGAATTTAAAAATATTTCGTAAAATTTTGCTTCGAAAATATTTTTATTTATACCAGTCTTACATCATAAATAAAAAATTCCGATGAAATTCTTAGTTATTTGGCTGAATTTACATTTCTAAAATTAAAATGAGCCAAAACATAAAATAACGTTTTTGCTTAATAAAGATGCAAAAATAATATAAAAAAATATTGTTACTTTCAAATATTTATCTTACTAAATAATGCTTCGCGAATCCAAACAAAGCATGACTTTTGCTAGTATAGAATTAATACACACTATATACTAAAATGCCAAGTAGTATCGTTAAAACTTAAAAACGCAAACCAAAGATTAAAACAATTTCCCAGTAATTATCGTTCTTAGATAACACTATAACAGAATTATTTTGTGTGTCCCTATAAATTAACGATAAATGCTGTGTACACCATATTCTATAATAAGCATCTTGTAGTGTAGCTCAGTGATGTATATCAATTTCAACATGTTTTAAATAGTGCAACATCAATAAAATACATTGTAAACGATTTTCTCCCATAGACCACAATGTAGCGGAATTTTTTTAATGTCCCTGTAAGCAATTTTAATGTCACAGTAAAAGTTAATAACACTTACCAATTACATGTCAATTCAAGATTATTTACGTGAGTTTCAGTACTAACAGGCAGACAGAGAGAAGGCCAGACAAATCAAAATTATAAACACTTTTTAACTACGTCGAAAGTTGATAATTGAATACAAAATACAGCGTGACCAAAAACTTTGTATTCGAAAAATAATAGTATATTAAAAAGAGCAATTAGTGTTATATAAAAATTTCTAATTATTTGTTGAACGCGCCCTTCTTGAAAACAGTAACATAACATTCGTTTTTTTAACCAGTGCTGATCTAATCTCCAGAAAATATTGCTAATTTCTTTTAAAAACTACGTACAAGGAAGGTCTCCAAACTGGGCATACTCAGAATATGTTGAAAAAAAAATGCTAGTGAAAGTACTCATGTGTGTAATAAAGGATCAGTTAAAATTAGCGGCGGAATTACAGTAGAAAATCTGTAAAAAAATAAAATACTTTCCAATAATTGGCGTGAAAAGACGAAAGCGGCACGCAATTTGGCGAGCAGCACTTTTTCTCGCCAAAAGCAAACGATTTGAATGAATCTGGAAATTGTTTGTTAATTGATTTTGAGAATATGCGGTTTTTTATGAATTTAAACGTAAACCATGAAAGAAATTATTATTATTATTACATTTTGTATTATACATATTGTTTGTTGCCGGTTTGAATTAAATTTTGCCATTGTTTTACTCTCCAATCCACAATTTTGATGAATAATACTGCCATAATACATTTCCATACCGAAGAAGTTGTTTCCATAGCAACAAAGTTGAATCCACAGTGCTCAATGGGGCATATTTTTGAGTTTGGAACAATTTTATTCAATTTAGATTTTGTTTTAAATCGTAAAATATAATAGTTAAAAATCGTTATAAGTACATATAAATATATATGACAAAACTATAATGAAAACAAACTAAAAATGACAAAGCTAAAGTTATTTAAATTAAACTTATTTAAACAAATTCAACATAAAAAGTTTTTTCCCTAAAGGGTATTCGACAAGCGTATTTTTTGAAACTTTGTTTCTTCGCCAAACGGTGATAAGTCGCCAAATAAACGAAATTTTCATTATTTTTTTACGGACGTTCTACTGAGGTTCCGCTGATTTTTTTTTTTTTTTTTTATAAACATGTATACCCATGGGAGAAGAACATTCTGTATTTTTTTCAGATTTTTCTGAGTATGCCCGTATGGAGACCTTCCTTGTTAGTTTTTCTGACAATTTGGTAAATCTTATATGCATATAATCTAACACTATTAAACTGCAGGTTTCAGGATGTCACATATTGTGTGAAAAAAAAAATATCTTTCAAAATTGACGTTTAGACCACAGGTATTTACTAGTTAAAAACAAATCACGAGAAGCCTCTGACAGACAATGTTCCTCAAAAGCATCAGTTTTCCTATTTATTGCGTCTGGTTCCTTGTAAAGATACTATTTCGAGGTCATCAGCGAACACTATTTTGCTATCGCCGTCTAGTAGCTTCCAGACATTTCGAGAAATGTACAAGATTTTGCTGGTGATTATGCACTGTTAAAAATTTGCAGCATTCTGTCCAGTCATTTGACCGTTTTTATCGAAAACGGTTACGCGACCGTAATTTAACAGTATTCTGACCATATTATTGGCCTTTTTATGGTCGCAATATAGTTAAATTACGGCTATGAAACCTTTTTTTCAAAAAACGGTCGAATGACTGGACAGAAAGCTGCACATTTTTAACAGTGTACTGAAAGGATGTAATGCATGCAAGGTTAATAATAATAGAATAGTACGTATATTGCCATCGCATTGTTTGCAATCACTGTGCAACGTTTTATTAATCAATCCTTTAAAAAATATATTCCTTTATTTTATTTTATTTTTCAGAACTTTTAGAAGCTCTTAGTGATGATGAGCTATTAAACATATTATGCTTTTAAACTTATTAGATGCTCTTAAACATATCAAATAAGATAAAACAAAACTAATTCTTTAGAATTCATTTTCATACATCAAACTTAAAACAATCAAACAGGAGAAAATGCAAGGTTTTGATATTACAGATACTTTTACAAATTCGGTTCCAAATTCTTAACCGCCGTAATAGTGGCAGTCTTGATTAATACGCCTTGTTACACATTCCAGGAATTTACCATAAAGGGTACATCATTTTCCGAATCCGAAATTAAACCCTCAGTGCCTTCTGCGAGCAGTATTCACTCAGGTTTAGCTGTATGGCTCATTACTTTAAGAGCATACGAATGAAATTCCGTAAATCATTGGATTTGTGTTAGAAATTAAGTCGCATAATTATTGTACTCGCAACCACTGAACCGAGAAATGTCACCAGCTATTATTGACAACGATATTCTCTCAGAAAAATAAATGAATGCAGTTGGAATAATGAAAAGGTAAATTCAAAAATGGAATGTAAAATTTCGATAATATTAAATGAGATATACGATATTTTGTAATCGAACACTTTTGTACTAGCAGTGTAAAACTCATTTTCGAACCTGCGTCAGAGAAACAGAAATGCATTATTAGGTGCGTTCGTAATTATATAAATAAATAGCAGCTATTTATATATATATATGCTATTTATAAATAAATAGCATCTATTTGTATAGACCGAGTCGTCGCTCTGTCCGTCTGTTTATCCGTTCGTCCGCATATAACAGAGCAAAAACTACCCAACCGAATGGTCTGAAGTTTTAAATATATAACTGCCACAAAATTTTGTCGCGTCATTTCAAATTTTATGAAAATCGGATGTATAGTTTAATGACAGGGAGAGTCAAAAGTTTTCCGTTACATTATGGCCAATGGGAAAAAATTGTTTCAAGTACATTTGAATGAAGTTACAGCCTTTCGAACGGAATGAAATTAATGGACACTTATGAAGTGCACTAAAATATACATTAAGTACAGTATGCAGTGCAAAAAATATTTATGAAACTAGTTATAGGACGAACGCACCTCATTTGCCACGTTTGACTTGCAATTTCCAACTTGTTTATTTGTCTTATTTTAGACAAAATAAAATGTAAATGGTAATTTAAAAAACAGAGCCTCCTTATTATCGCGGCCTCGCAATTACGATTATGCCAAGGCTTCCGTTACGATTCCGCCATGATATTTATGCATCATATATACGCATATGAATATTTTAAAAGCTAATCTAAGGAGTTATATCCTTCCACATATATTAAGTATTTATCTTAAATCTATTTATATAAAATCCAAGTCTCTGTGTGTCTCTCACCCGGTTGTACCGCCTCATTGATCGCAGCCATGTTAGGCTTCCTATGGAGATATCGATATCACCTTCAACAATGGGTAATTGTTGAAAAGAGGTAATATCAGGGTTGCCACAGTAGCGCTAAATTCTGAACAACTTGGCAAAATACATCTAAATTTGGCGAAATACCACCAAATTTGGCGACAAAAGTAAGTTGCCATACATGAAGCCAACTTGGCGATAGCTGGCTAATGTGGCGAAATTACCATTGAAACCCATTAACCGTTCACAATCGAGCTCACCGCAATTTAATTTAAACTTCGCGCATTTAAGGTTTTTTTCAAAATCTGTGGATCAGAATTTAAAATTTAATATACGAAAATGTACGTCTTTACATCCTCATCCCGATGCTACTAATAAAATAACCGCCACTAGGCGGCGCTGTACTATCTGAGCTCCTAACTGCCCAATTTTAATGCGATTTACATAGCCGGATACAGAAATTAAATTCTCAATATTTTTCCTGTATAGGGGCATTGACGAAATAGAGAAAATTGCCTTGGTGATATAGAGAATACTCCCTTGGTGAAGAAGGAAATTTGGCAACATAGTTTCACATTTTAAAATGTGTTATTTTCATATATCACTGCGGAACCAGCAAGAAAAACTATTCATATTCTTGCACATGTGCTGTATACATCTTTATATCTCATTTTCCGCCATTTTTGACGGGCTATCTTTCTAGTGTTATGTATACGTCATATACACGTCTTATGCGGATGTCATATACATATATACGTCATGTAATACTATAACTTGTTCATATGAGTCATGAAATGTTATATACATAAAATATTATCATGATGCCATATATGCCTGATAAATTAGCGATACACTTAGTCACTTGGCAATTCATCTTTTGAGACCTCTATAACAAAGACGTACCAAAAAAAGAATATTTTTTATATTTTGTTTTTATAATAAATAAAAAGGAATAAATTTCTCTCAGAACATTAAATAAAACGAATATTTCTATTCGGGAAGAGCGATGGTCTAAATACGAGAAAATCTGCATGTATGCACTTCGAGCATGTAGCTTTTTCGAACCCTGCTTGTTACATATTCCAGTCATTTACATCTTTGCCGGAATCCGAAATTAACCCCTCTCCCTTCCCCCCGCTGCCTTATCCGAACAGATTCAGTCAGGTTTCTCTATATGGTTCATTACTCTAATAGCATACAAATGGACTTCTGTAAATCATTGCATACTTGCTTAAATTAAGTCTCATCATTACTATACTCGCGTCCAATGAACCAAGGAATGTCATCAGCTGTTATCGACAACGATATTCTCTCAAGGAAATAAAATAAAAGCATTTAGAATAATGAAAAGGAAGATTTAAGAATTGGAGGTAAGATTTCGGTATTATCAGAAGAGAAATGTGATATTTAGTAATCAAACATTTGACCCTGTAATTCCCACTTATTTATTAATTGCCTGAACGAAAAAAAAGTATATGAATATATATTTTACTTTATTTTTCTTATTTTAGACCTTAAAATTTTTTCTTATCTTGTATGGTAGCATAGTTATTATTACAACATTTTAACATAAAAATTCCTTTAAAAAAAAAAAAAAAAAAAAAAAAAGTTGAATTATTATTTTTAATTAATTAGCATTGTCACAAATATGGTGTAAAAAATCATGATTAAAAATAAATAAATAAATAAATGTGAATTTTTATGTTTAAATCGGATTTTTATTACTCTTTTCCTGCCTTAAGATAGCGAACGAATATCAAGAATTGTAGATTTCCAAACAAATAGAGCATCTGTTTAGATTATATTAATATGTATATATAATTAAACTTTAATTAGTGATTTAGATTATAGTTATTAAATTTATTTGTCATTGTATTAAATTGGTTATTACTATTAACATAGAAGGCAATTGTTTTGATAAAATTTTAAAATATACTTATTTAATTCTTGCAATTATTTTCAAAGATTTATTTATATAAAAGAGAATTTCACTAAAACAGCTATAACATCTATGCGGGTCGTTTAAATTTTACAGGCAGATTTCATGTCCAGAAAATGAAGAATTTTTTACTCGAAAAGTACTTAGTATTTTTACTCACTATCATTACCACTTTTCCTTCACTATATATCTTATTTGCTCATTAAAAAAATACATTAAGTATGTTTAAGACTTTATTTACTAAGCAAAAAATAATATTTAAAAATTCATCACCTACTTTTTGGGCTATCCCAAGATGAATTTTCCTTGATAGATATTGTTTATTTACTACTAAAACATTTTTATTTTTATGTACAAGCATTTTTTGTAATAGAACATGCTATAACACTTAAAATATCACATAACTTAATTCTTCAAGGCTATGTTTTGTTATATTTCCTTATTAAAAAGTGGGTGTCTCAAGGTTTTGAAATATCTGTTATGTAACCACTGTTACCACATATAATTTATTTCTGTACATGTCAAAAAGTGTATCACAGTACACAAATGTACATAAGTAAGCAAGTAGTGACAATAATTATTTTGAATATTTGTCATAAATATCGGATATAGTGGACAAATTTGTGTTTTTCTCCGGAGGGTATTTTTTCTCTATGTAACCTCTGTTACCAACTATTCACCACCTTTATGTTGTGATATTAGAATGATTATAAGTAAAATCAATTCACATTTGGTACCACTTTCAAATAATTAGACTGATAGGTAAACCAAATAGTATGTGTTCTCAAAATTTCTTTTCCTTTCTGAATGTAACCTCCGTTACCAGATATACAGATGTCAATTTTCAAAATTAGCAATAAATTCATTTAATTAAGAAAACTTCTGGTTTAGTAAACTCAAAACATCATTTCTAAAATATCAGGATAACAAAATCACTAAATTAAGTTGATTTTGGAAATTTTAATTTGCTTTAGTAACAGAGGTTACCTTATGTAACCTCTGTTACTAAATAACATAATTACAGATGTTATTCTGCAAAATTAACTATTTATTTATTTAATTTAAAAAAGTGTTGGGACAATAAATTATAAACATCATTCCTAATATATGAGGAGAATAAAATCACTAAATTAAATTGGTGTTGGTAACTTTTCTGTTACTTTATGTATTTTCTGTTATCTGATGTAACCTCTGTTACAAGTATTAATTAGTTTCTGAAATTTACCCATTTTTGTTATTTTGAAATATTTCAATAGATTTATTTGTTCAAAAAGTGGACACACAATCAATAAATACCCATTTTGATCAAGTGTAATTTTTTAAATCGTTTTGAAAAAGTTTTAAATTTAAAATTTATAATTTAAAACAGAGGCTATATGGTCATTTTTTTATTCATTCTCTTTAAATAGCTTTTAGCCAATATGCAGCATTAACTTGACTAAGGACATCTATTAAGTACAGTGGTAAAGAAAATTGTTTGGCTGCTTGTTTTTATAAGTATGATAATTGCACCTTTGTGTCCGGTAAGAGAGGTTACAAATTTGTACATCTTGGCATCTTTAAACAAACCTGCTATCTTAAATAATTAACATTAATCGCGACCTTCACTTATTTGCTACACTTTAAGCCTTATACAACTACAAAATACAATTATTGTGATCAAAATGTAATGGAAATAATTACTTCTATAAAACTGGAAATCTGCGTGTAAAATTGAAATGAATGACTCATGCACATCATTACTCTGCGAATGAACTTCCCTAAATCATTAGATATATCATAAGTTATTAGTCTCATAATTGTAGTTCTCGCTTTCAATGAACCCAAAAATGTCACCGAATGTTATCGACCATTCTTTGAAGTAAATAGATGAATGCACTTAGAATAACATAAAAGGATTTTTTTTATGTGTGCAATATTTTGTATATGAGAAATGTGGCGTTATCAAACCGAACATTGCGATATTAAACTTTTTAATGCCCTCCCTAAACAATGTCTGACACAGTAAAAAAAAAAAATGGGTTCTCAAAATTGAGTAGAGTACTCAATTTTAAATACGTCATATACTCAAAATAGCTTCGATCCAAATGTACTCAAAATTGAGAAACACATGTATTCGTTTTTGATTCGGATATGTTCGAATATGAAGCATCATCTATTCATTTTTAAACTCATGGATGTATTGAAATATGAACTGTTATGTATTAACTTTTCATTGACATTGACATCCGGAGTGAATAGACACTCTTTTTTATTTAGAGTGTGGATATGATCAAATATGAATCGTCATCTATTCATTTTTAAACTCAAGGATGTATTTAAATATGAACTGTTATGTATTCCTTTTTGATTGACATTGACATCAATAACATTGACGAAAGACTCATAAATAAACCATTACAAAGTTATAAATTATCGTTTAGTTTGGGTTTGTTAAAATGTGATATTTCAAAATTGAGGAAGCATAGGTTCATTTTTGATCCAAATTATTCAATTTGATACAAGTACATCGATTTTTTCACTTTTGGTCTTTACTCCATTTTTTTTTCTGTGCAGACAGGTAGTATTAAATAGTATTTGTTATACATCCTATGGTACTGACCAAAATTATGGAAACATTTTGAAAAAACTCTTTTTCTAAATTTTGACGTTTCATAATATTTTATTTTAAAGTAATACCATAAAAACAGATGAAAGTAGATAATTCATTCAAGAATGTAACGCAATAATTGTCTTAAAGATCTTTTTTTTTTTTTTTTTTTTTTTTTTTTTACATTAATAGCAGTTTTTAAGAAGAAAATTGAAACATATAGATAAATTCCAGTATACAAAAAACTCACCAATTCAATATAAAAAATAAAAACCGCATAACACTGCATTTCCCTTTTCTTTTTTACGCTTCTGAGATTAACAAATCGATTATTGCTTTACAAAGAAATTGGATAAAAAGAAAGCTATTAAAGAATTACCGGAGTTATCCGTGACGTATTCCTCATAATCCACTCCATTATCAAGCATCTCCTATTTCTTTTTTAATCGCCAAAGCTTTCCACCTGGAAATATTTTCTGCTTTATTAATCACGTGTTCCGAAAGGGAATTGGGGATTTCTCGCGAAGAAATGATACCATTTATCCCTGGTACGTGGCAATTTATTCCCCAAAGGCCAACTTTTAATGATAAGCCTTTGTTGAATATGCATGTCAGGAGTACCGAGAGAATATAGATGACGCAAGAGTTCCTTTCGAAGGATAAAATTATTCGATAACATTCTGAAGAAGTATTTTGTGAAAATGCTATAAAGCCTGTACTGATTGCTAAATAAGTCTTCACTTATGTTTATTTGTATGTCTTAGTTTTTATATTATTATTATAATCTGAACCCTAAAAAATCATACTGAGTTTTGTTGGGCATGGACGTCTTATTGCTGTTCAAATGAACCCTAATACTAAAAAATGTTCATTGAAATTTATTATAAATTTCCACAAAAATAAAAAAACAAGCAAACTAATTATTTAATATTAAATTTTAATATTTTAGCAACTTATCGTGGTGATCAGCACACCTGACTACCTCACTATAGTCGGATTCCGGGCTGATGACTGTTCAAGGGTCACTCAAAATTTCATCCCTTCATTGTCGATAAAATGAATACAAAGCTTGCTTGGAAACTAAATAAACATTGAGGATCCCGCGTTAGGCTGACTACCTGGCCGGAACATACGTTCATAGCACCTCAGGGCCCAACGCCAAGAAAGCAGTGTTGGGCACTGTAAGGCAGGATCTTAATGAATTGTAGTGCCGAACTTTTTTTTTTTAATTATTTTTTTAATATATGTTTAAAATATAAATAATTCAAAATGGATCGCCTTGCGTCTCTTTTTTTTCCCGCCTTATTTTGCAATGGATTGGAGTAAATACAAAACCTGTCTAAGTAATTATGATCTATTTTTTTCAACTATTAATAATGCCACTTATATTGCTAATGCTGTTATTAACTTTAAAAATTCAATCCCTAATGCTCAAAAGCATATCACTTACCGTTATGTTAAACGTAATAACTCTTTACTTATTTCGCATTATATTCATAACATCTGCAAGCAAAGAATAACATCGGGAAACTCTTTAAACCAATTAAGGACCCTTACCTAAAACCTACTATTAATAAAACAATCAGAATAAAACTTTCATTGCAAAAGAACAAACAAAAAAGTTCCAATAATTTCCTTAGTAATCTTTCTCTCAAAGATAATTCTTTATGGAAAAAAAAGACTTAATAATAATTTTAATCCCATCTTCCCCCCCCCTTTATTGCATTTAATGTACTGCTGCTTACACCAATAATAAAACTTAAATTCTTGCTAAAACTTATGCTGAACCCCTGTTTTGCTAGTCCCGCCTCCATCTCTCATGTTAATGGTACTGTCAAAAATTTCTTATTCACGCCCCCTCTCGAATATCTTAATGAAATTCAATGCATTTAATGGATGATAGTATTACTAACACTATATTAAAAAATCTACCTGTTAATTGTATGATTTTTATTGCATGTAAAACTCCTGATATTTAATCTATTCCTATACTCCAAAATAATCTACAGTATACTACTAATTTTCGACCAATTTCGCTTCCTCCTTCTTTCAGTAAAGTCGAAAAACGTGTAATTAGGTCATTTCTCGGCGACTCTCATGTTAATGGTACTGTCAAAAATTTCTTATTCACGCCCCCTCTCGAATATCTTAATGAAATTCAATGCATTTAATGGATGATAGTATTACTAACACTATATTAAAAAATCTACCTGTTAATTGTATGATTTTTATTGCATGTAAAACTCCTGATATTTAATCTATTCCTATACTCCAAAATAATCTACAGTATACTACTAATTTTCGACCAATTTCGCTTCCTCCTTCTTTCAGTAAAGACGAAAAACGTGTAATTAGGTCATTTCTCGGCGACTATTTTGCGGATAAATATAACATTCCCATACCGGAGCAATTTGGCTTTAGAACTAAGCACCCTACCAACACCAGCTTCTCCGTGTTGTGGTATTCCATGTTGAAAACCACTACATGAATATCCCAGCTGCTGCCATATATTACGATGTCGCTAAAAGCTTTGATAAAATTAGGTACAAGGGCATTGTTTTCAAGTTAATTGAGCCTGGAATTCATGCCGGACTTACACATTTAATACACTCGTACCTTAGCGACCGCAATTTTTAAATACGCATTAATAACTTTCTTGCTCAAGCTTTCTTCAAAGTTATGCTTTGAGACATGGTTTCTTTAACATATAGTTTTAAGATATACTATGTACACTGAAGACTTTATGTTGCTCTATAAACATATAACAAATCACGCTACTCCTCTACACATCATCCACACATTTTATATTAAAATCTCCAACAAACAGTTGACATCTTCACGGGACAGTACATCCTATGGCGCATTAAATTTAATTAAAAGAAAACTGTTAAAAGAAATTTATTTTTCTAAAACATTTATCTATCTTAACCACATATACATTAATAATGTTACTATTTCGTGGTCAAATAAACTAAGCAGCTGTGACTCATCCTCGACAGAAGATTAGCATGGAATAATCATACCCTTACTGTCAATGGCAAAATCGCCGTCATATCTCTGTCACCTCTTCTTAGTCGTAATATTCTTTCTATCAAAAATGATTTTTTTTTTTTTTTTTTACAATGCTTGCATTTTTTCAGTTCTTACTTATGCATGTCCAATCTGGGTAATATATGCTAGTAATACTAAATTTGATTATCTTTGCAGAATGCATAATAAAATCTTAAGAAGCATTGGAATTGGTCATCAATTCTTCAGAAATACTGCTATTCGTTGAGATCTTCATACGACTACCGCTTTAAAAAAAGAAATAATCATCTTACTAAAAATGTACATATAACATTGTAAAAATTCCTAACCAGATTATTGCCAAGTTACCAGACTACGAGGCCTTGGACTCTAATAATCTAAAACACTGATAAAAATGCTCTGACAACTGATAACAAAAATGAGTGGTTTTACTCTCTTAACCCTTTATACACTGACGGTACTTTTAAGTACCATTAAAAAAAATAATACAGAATTTTTTTACTCTGTCTTTTAATAAAAGTTTATTTATTTATTTATTTTTTTTTTTTTTTTGCCACACAACAAGATACTCTGTTTGATCAAATTTAGAAGGCGTAGAGAAACAATCGTAGTTAAATATTTTCAAAAAGTGATAATTTTCTTATTCACTCACATAGGTGTAGCATTTCTTAAAATATATATGTGTGAAATATTTCAAAAGCCTTTCCATTTACAGAGAGGATCATAATACATTTAAATACATTGCTTTTATAAGAATTGTGACATTTCCATAAGAGTATTTTTGGTTACTTAATCGGATTATTTTTGTAAATATTTTACAAAAATAGCTATAACTACCGATATATTTAATCAGTTTTACTGAAAAAACATATCTAAATTTCACATTATTATTATTTAAAAATTCCAGTATACCTTCAGATATTAAAGAATATAATTATTGAGGTGAATCAATTTCTTGATAAATAATTCCGTAAATAAAGGGTTAAACTTAAAAATTTTTAATCTGTTTCATCTTTTTTCTTATTTGTTATTATTTTTCCTTTCTTCCTTCATTTTTATGTCGCATACACTTATTATTTTTTTAAGTGGGCGCACAGTAGCAAAATAAAATGCATGCTTTTTTTAAAATGTGAACTATTTTTTAAAGGACTGGGCAAGTCTCCGCTGGCTGTTGACTACTATCTTTTCACTAAAGTTTGCTTCATCTTAGGAACTAATCGAATTATTTTTACGTTTACTTTTGAATTTAAATTTAATCTTAAAATGTAATTTTAATTATGTTCATATTGATAGCTCTTAATCTTTTTAATTTACTTACAGCGTTAAATTTTAATATTTTTAATATGTAGTTACATACTACGGTTAGACTTTTTTTTTTAAACGTCTCCTTAATGCCTTTGTAACTCGCAAAGATATACTTTGGGTATACAGTTGCATCGCAAGTGGGAAGTCCATAAAATAGCTTACATAGCGCCATTGAATTTAGTCATAAAGGTGAAATGTGCTTAGAATTAGACAAAATGAAATCATTGGGTTAGTTTATTGTATCATAACAAAGAAAATCAGAAAAACTCTATATTTGCCCAAAATTATATTTAAAATTCTCTTGATGAGTATGTTATATACAGGGTGCCCACTAAAGTCCATTTCCATCCTCTTAACTGCCGAAGGACTGCAGCTATAGTCATGCAAGTGGTGTCTAGATATACTAAGGTGGATATGCGCTACACTGTAAAAAAAATTTTGTAAAGTTACTAAAATTTTTCTAGGAAACTGGGATTCCAGGAACTTTTTATGTAACGGCAACAAGAAAAATTCCTGTAACAGATGCTGTTACAGAAATTTTTGCTGTTGCCCTTACATAAAAAGTTCCTGGAATCCCAGTTTCCGAGAAATATGTTAGTAACTTTACAGATTTTTTTTTACAGTGTACTAGACGAGACCGCTTACAAAAAAAGCGGTGCAAAAAGCCAGAGTTGGCGTTCCTATCTCGAAAACGGTACGAGATATGGGAAAACGTGAATTAAAAAGTTGTAGAGCACCATCGATTTAGTACAAAAAGACACCTTGTGAACTTGAATGCTAAAAACAGAAAGCTTAAAACAGGCATCTTTGTTCGTGATTTCCGAAACTGTGACGTCACGAAAATTGAAGAAAGGAGAAAAAATTGTCTTTCGGACGAAAAACGAACCCGCAACACGGCTCAGTGGTATCGCTTGTAATTCCCAATCGAGAGGACTGTGATACAAACCTCGCGGCGTGCATTTTAGTATTGATTGTCTTTACAAAGACTAGACAATATGCAGATCGTTCGCAATCGTGTTGCAAAACGTATCAATTCAAAGCAACTTCAACTTGGTGTGCGAAATTTGTACATTATGCAAATACGTATGAAAGATCACACCTCTTCACTTGAGACAGCTTATAAAATAGATACCTCCTCGGGGTTTCATGTTACAGATCAAGGAGCGCTTTTCCATAAATGAATATTGTGAGATGGTTCTACTGTACGGGGAATGTGGGCGCAAGGCACGATTTGGAGCGCGGTTGTATCGGTAACGATTCCCTGCAGGCCCGCAGCCTTCTCACAAAACCATCCTAAAGGTTGAGAAACATTTAACCCGGCCTGTGTGACCAACCGACCTCGAACCGGCAGACCAGCTAAAGTAGAGAAGCAAGTACAACCGGAAGATGTATAATCATACGCCCATACATATCCGAACAGCGCACAAAAGAGATGAGTGAAAACTGTCGCCTCTCAAAAAGTCGCATTTGGAAAATCCTAACTGAATTAGGTGCTCATCCATACCGGTCAACACCTCATCAGGCATTACTGAACGGGGATGTCGAGAGGCGTTATGCAAGGTGCAATATTGTCATGAATCAGATAGATATCCAGCTAACTTTCTTTGCAGATATAGTGTGGTCGGATGAAGTATGCTTTTCGCGAAATGAAATGTACGAAATTCCTACACGTTCTGTCGACGTTTGACATCAAATGCGGTTGTCGATTAATATTTGGTTTGGAATTTACAATCACAGGCTGATCGGTCCAGTATTTTACCAGGGCACGTTAATGGGCTTACGCGATTTAGAAATTTTTCAGGACGTAATAACCGATTTTGTTGAAAGTCTGACGTTGCTTCAACTCCGGAAAGCAACATTCCAACATGACGGCTCGCCTGCGCACAAGACAGCACCAGTGAAGCAGTACTGGTGCAGAATTCTTTAAACAAATAATAGGATATGGTGGTTCCGTAGAGTGGCCTCCACCTTCGCCTTACCGGACTCCAGTGGACTTTTTTCTGTGGGAATATCTTAAAAAGCAGGTGTATGTGACCCCTCCGCCAACATTGCAAGACCTCCAACGACGCATTACGGATGCTTGTGCCAATGTGTCACCCGCTATGCTACAACGTGTTCAACGCGAAGTTCAGACAATGATCCAGTTCTGCATTATAGCTGACGGAGAGAAGTTTGAAGTCGAAACGAAAGGTATCTTGTGATAAGTAGTTGTTTTTTTTTTTAATTTCTAAGATCGCTTCGTCACGTCACAGTGTAGAAAATCGCTAAAAAACAAATGCATGTTTTAAGCCTTCTATTTTTAGCATTCATGTTCACACTCTGTCTTTTCGTACTAAATCGATGATGATCTACATCTTTGTAATTCACTTTTTCCCCATATCGCGTACCGTTTTCGAGATAGGAACGCTAACTCCGCCGTTTTGCACCTGTGGTGCTCTAAGCGTTCTTATCTAGTAGCGCGAACCACTTTATAGAACCTAGTACACTTCAAATGTAAACTTAGCTCTAGGATGACGCGCTTAGATAGACTTAGCTACAGGAAAAACCGAAGAAGCAGTGATTACAATATCTCCAAACCATCATTTGTGTAGTTTCTGTGTTGAAAAGTTTATTTTATCACTTTTTTTAATGTTTACTATTTTTAACATTCTGAAATATGCACACAATTAAAGTTATCGTAACTGTTTATACACTATAACAACATGTATAATAATCACTTATAAGTAGATTAAGTTAAATAATGCTATAAAAAGTGTTAAAAGATCGAAGACTTTATTAAGATCGACGATCGTTTCATCGCACAAACGGCAAAATCATTTTCAAAATCATTGTTTTATTTTGAAAAGTCTACGTTTGTGCTATGAAACGATCGTCAGTCTTAATAAAGATATTTTATCAATTTTATAGCATTATTTAACTTAATCTGTTTATACACAGTTAAAAATTTTGTAATAGGTTGAAACAATTTTTGGTGCTCCAGCATCTACAACCATAAGATGATGAAATCTTAATCCAACCACTGAAGCTATGTTTCAACCGAAGCTCCAAATCTTGGAGAGAGATTTCACCATCTTATGGTTGCAGCTACCGCAGCACCAAAAGTTGGATCAACTTACTGCAAAATTTTTAATTGTGTATTAATGTATGTAGCATATTTAATGAGGTTCTATTCCCTACAATGAAAGGGCTGCATTCAGAGTTGCCAAGTCTCCGGCTTTTTGAACACCACTATTATTTTAGAGAAAATATAGTTCTCTTAAATCGTCAAAATGTTCGAATTCAATAAAACAAAATTTTCTGTATTAAAATAGCGGTATCCAAAAAGCCGGAGACTTGGAAGCTCTGGCTGCATTTATAAATGCAATTTAATGACTTGCTTTACGACCCTCATTCTCTTGGGGTAAAACTGAATATCCTACGTGGAATAAAAAGGCATATTGGAAAACAGTAATTGAAGAGACCTTAAAAAATGTTTGAAGAAAATGCAGTAAAACTACATAAACAAGATTGATAATGATTTTTATAAATCTGATAAAGAGGTGAATATTTTTAAGCGAATTCTCAAATTGTAATGAAGATAATTATCTGTTACTATTAAATGTTAAATCATTAGACTTATAATTGAAATATTATTCTTTTTTTAATTCTTGTGCGATTAACATACCCTTACGGTTTTACGCCATCGATGGAGTAAATCCGGGTAATTTGAATTTTTACAAATATTTATTAATAAGTATGTGATAAACTGATCATATATTTAAAAGAATATTATAGTATAAGGATATGTGCAGAGTATGAACACAAATTACATTAAATTCTGATACAAATTCTAGCTTTAAGAAGTAATTAATAATAAGGTATGCGATTTCGCCTTAATTTCTGCTACACTTATACTCTAAAAAATAAATGTGTAAGTTAGTCACTTTTACATACGTGTATGTGTAAATTTGTAAAATTACACAGTTGTCCTAAAATGTACACTCTTGCATGTCGTTAAAATTTACCTGGATTTACGAATGTTTATTATCGTAATGGAAGTGTACAATTTTTTATCCCTTCTAAAACTCAAACAAGTGTGTAAAAAGTAGAAAATTTTACGGATTTATCCGAATTGGTGTGTTAATGTAATTTATAAATTTTGCATACTACACAAATCTCTGTGTATTTTGCATATAACACCGAAATATGTGTAAGAATATTACACAGATACGAGTATATGCCTAAGAACGGAATATTACATAGACGTAGGTACACGAATTTTACACAGCTTTATGTGTAAG
Organism: Maratus speciosus; assembly: GCA_963932465.1. Classification (NCBI taxonomy): domain Eukaryota; kingdom Metazoa; phylum Arthropoda; class Arachnida; order Araneae; family Salticidae; genus Maratus; species Maratus speciosus. The sequence continues at coordinate 396,327,001 of OZ010793.1, read as the reverse complement.
AACGCAATATTACACAGGATTATGTATAACAATATAATCAGAAATGTGTGTAAGAACAGAATATTACATAGAAATATGTGTACTTGTATGCACACAATAAATATCGATACTTGAAAACTTGGCTTGTTTAATAGTAGCTGAATGATCAAGTTAATGGCTTAGAAAGTCGCGAATCGTGAGTTAAAATCCCGTTTCGGTAAGTATTACTTTTTGAATTAAATAAAGAATTTCTCCTCTTGATGTAGATGTATCTTTCAAAACTTGTGACTAAGACTGATAGAAAAAAATCCGAAAATTGTATCGGCGTCACGTTTTTCGTATTTTTCAAAATTTTATTTTGCAGTGTATTTATATAGATTACACAGATTCTATTCATAAATTATGAGAATACTATTTTAGGGCTTCAAAACAACTTTAACTGAGAAGGGCATGCAGTAAATATAATTTCAGATGATCCTGTTTTTTTTTCTAAATTAAGGCTACACTATTTTGTGGTCTAAAAACAAAGAAAAGAGAAAAAGTGCCGAAAAGAGAACAAACACACCAAGCACACGTGTTTCTTCTTCATGCAAATATCTCTAATGACCATAATAATATTTAGTTCAAACTTTACATCCCAAAACATAAGGTTATGTACTATGTACACAAAATCCATCGTATTTGTACATTTTACAGATATGTATGTTCTCATGTCATGTGCAATTTACACGTTAAGCTGTGCATTTCTGATAACAGAGTTCTGAGTTATTTGATAACATTTTACACTCTTAAGCCACTTAATGTGCTATTAAAATGCACAGTAAAATGTGTATTTTGAAACTGACGTACCAGGGCGTGTATTTGGCAATTTACATGCATTTTTACACATATAGATAAATAGTTTTTGTGTCATCAGTATACCTGTTTTAATGTGCAAATTTACGCATTTATTTTTTAGAGTGTATGCTTCGTTAAACGCGTTGTCCGATTAAAAATTTCAATTAATAAAAAACTGATGATAAAATGTAGCAACAAATAATCTCAAAAATTGCATTCCGAAAATTTTGCATTGCACCACTGTTTTTCAAAATATATGCTTAATTTTATTCAAATGTGAAAATCTTACATGCATTTAGTCAGTTTTGCTAGGATTTTAAAACGTAAATTACCTACATAGTTTTATATTTTATGTATTATTTTTCATCGCATATTCTATTTCATTTATTAACTTACTATTATACAAATGCCTGTATTACGCTTTTTCCGTTGTCAATACGATGATGATGATGATTACGCAAACTCCAGTCATGTGCTCGTAAAGACTTCGAATAAACGAGCTTTCGTTGATAGGCTGCCACCACAGATATATGCGTGATATCGGGCACAATGTGAGAAGGATAATAATTAAATACTAACTTGTTCAGTGAAAATTAAAGAATAATTTATTTACAGATTATTTACTGAAAAAATATTATTTATAATTATGGGCTCGGATATAACAGATCCTGCCCAACATCAAGTTATACGTTGAAAAAATGTCTACGCACTGGGTAGTATTATTAAACTACTCTCTACTCCCGTCTCACTTTATCGAACTTAACAAGGCTTACCGGAGAACCACACAGGTATCTCCCTTCACATACTCGTTTCTCCCCGCAGGAGTCTTTTTTCAGGAACACTTTCACTGGCAAATCCACCGCTCAAATCTCCAGCCTGTCTCCACGAGACTTCAACCAAGACTACCTAACACACTCTCTCAGTTTCTACCTCGAAAGAAAAACACGTGGGGCCTCCCCTGTACAATCACTGAATCATCTTATCACTGTACTTCGATTGGGCTTTATTTATAGATAAAAATAGAAAATTGATTTTTTTGCCGAAAATTGCTCTTTAAATAAAGTTGGATATTTTTACAAAAATTGACAAAATGTTATAATATATTACATAAGATCATTAAATTTTATTAGCTATATTCAATATCTCCCATTAATTATGTGGGGGGGGGGGGAGTTTTTCAAAAACAACTCCTACATTAACACTTCTTTCTTTAAAATTATTCCATGGTATAGCTGAACTGAATATTTCTCTATCCTGATATCTTTATCGTAAACTAAATTCCGTAATTAATCATGGAACACGTGTGTGCTAAACTGGCATCGATCATGAAATACGTGATTTTTTCCATTATCGAACCTTCTATTTTTGGACTCTAAGTGTACGCTTAAATAAACGCCTCCTAAAGAAACCAACAGAAGATATGTTTAATGATATATTTTATAGACTGTAGTTATTACCGAGATAAGCAGTTTTTATGATTTCGAATAGTGGATACAAATACTAGCTAGAATTCTTGGGGTATGTGAGAAGGAGGAAGAAGTATGGAACATGTACATTTAAAAAAAAGGTGTAATAAGTTTTCTTAAATTATCTTGTGTGACATGTTGGCAAGTGTAATTTATAATGACACACTTTGCATTTTATTGCCGTATTCTTTCATGCATGCCGTGCATTCCTTTTCTTCAGAGTTTACTTTAAAAATTGAGGGGCACGTGATACTTGAGTTTTTGATATTTGACTGGACGCTGTATATGTAGTTATTGGGAAATGCCGAGCCAAAATATTTCATTGGAAAATCAATGACAATCAATATCAATCTCTCAACAGATTTCACAGCTTTTTGATAGATTCTTTATTTTTAAAATACATTCTTTATTTTTTCTTTATTTTTAAGTCATAGAAAAGCAGATCGTGTGAAGAATAATTTATGAAATTAAATCTGTATATATATAAAACCAAAGTGCAACCAAATCTGTGAAATGAAAGCCTGTTTTAGACCAAAAATTTCCATGGTCCATAAGAAATGAACATCATGCATTTATACCTGGTAGTACGGAAACCTTTTTGAAAGTAATATTTTCCTGCTCCCTTCAGATTTCTTCTTAGCAGATTTTACTGTATTTCTTCACCGAATCTGATTTAAAATTAATCATCTTTGAATTATCATCAGGACTTCATCAGACAAATATCGGAACTCACCAGTATGTCACTGTGGGAAATGCTTATTCTATGTGCAACTAGTTTAGCATTATTAAAATACACTGCAAATGATTTTTTCCATAGACTTCTTTTGAATGCCACTGTAAACGAACTATAAATGTTATGCATTTCATTTACATATAGAACATGCCATGGTAAACTTCAGTGACATATATCAATTATATGGCAATCAGGGTATATTTACGCGAATAGGCAAATCGAATGCATAAATGCTTTTCAACTACGTTGAAAAGTGTTAAAAATATATTGGTTAAAATCAGATTAATCGGGCCCTTAATTTGTACTAAAATAATATGATGAAACACTCACATGTGCTAATTTTTAAAATGATTTTAAAAATAGAATTCGAATAAGTCGTGGTCTTTATCATAGAAACTCGACAGAGTTTCTCGCCAAGCAAAAGAAACAACAGTGCAATGAACCGTAAATGATTTCCGCCAATTGATGCCAAACGATTTTGCAAAATTTTTAGTACTCTTTCTAGTTTATATTTTCCGGACTGACCAAAACGGGATTTTGACACATCTATATCTCGCGTTCTATTTATGGTAGAAACGAAATTCTTGTTTCTACGGAATGGGGCGTGCCACATGACTCAGAAAACCAAAAGTAAAGTGGAATCCGGCGAATAGGTTTTCAGTAAATGCGATTTTAAAAGTGCTGTTTTTTGCACTTTTTAAATTCTTGTTCTGACCAAAATCTGTTAACAGGGCTACAGTCATGTGTAATTATTGGATTTTTACGCGTTTTACGTCATCTGAATTGTTTTTATGAGTGGTTCAAACCTTTGAAAGTTTCATGCGAAAATATTAATTAGTTTTTTATATATACCAGTTTAAAGTAATTTATTCCTGTCTTGAGTGGCGTACGTAATATAATTTATTCCTATTTTGCAGCGTGGTCTACGTTATATGTATATCTCTACTTATATTTGCATGTAAGATAAAAGAATTATCGTAATACCCGCTACTCCGAACCTGCTAAAATAAATTTCTCGACCCACAACCCGACCCAAACTCGCCCAAATAATTTTCGGAAACCAACAACCCGACCCGAACGTGACATATTTCAATCCGCACTCCACCCGAACCCGAAATATTTTAACTCACAACAAGACCCGAACCCGAAATGAAAGGAAAAGCGTAGGAATTTTTAGACAGAAAAATGGACAAATCTGTATTCTTTAATATTTGAATAAGTAAAACCTCTGAATAGCAGACACATCGTTGAACAGCGTCCTGCATCGGGTCGGGTTGTCCTTAATTTTCTTTTTTCGGGTCGGTATGACTTTAGTCCTGCTGGTCGGGTTCACTCTAGAATATTTATTGCTGGCCATATGTAAGTTTATTGCAAGTCTGGTTTTGGGGAAATATGTATTTGAAGATGAATGAATATACCACTACGAGTACACATCGTATATTCAATTTACTGCATGAAATATAAAATATATATAAGAAATATTGTCATAGAAAGTGTAGAATCGGAAATGAACACTTTTCAAAGGTATAAGCGAACGCATAATGAGCGTTAGGAATTGAAAAAGTGTTCGCTAAATAGGCGTGTCCGCGTTCCGGGAGCGTCCATTGTGGAAATCTTATTTTATATAGATTTTTAACCTGTAAAAATGTCTTGGAGATTATTTTGAAAAATCGGGTCAACTCGAACCCGACCCGCAAAAGTCAAAACCCAACCCGAAACTGATCCGACCCGAAACAATGAAAGTCAACCTCACCCGCAATGAAAAGATATAGCGCCACCGGGTGCGGATAAAAGCGGGTAACCCGACACGATGCAGCACTCTAGGCCGAATTCGTAATATATATTAGAAGTGTCCACGAACCCGGTCCTGTCTCGAAGCTGAGTTCGATGAAATTTTCGTTCATTAAGCTCGGTGAAGGCTTAATTTTTATCTGAAGACTCGGGTCGGGTAGGGACTAAATTTTATTTTTTGAAAATTTGGGCCGGGTAGGAATTTCATTCTTCCAGGGTCTTTAATTTTTTCTGTAAGTTCGGGCCAGGCTAGAACTGTATTTTATTCTTTTCGGGCCGTATCGGATGAGAATTTTTTCCCCACGAGCAATGTCCTGGTAACGTTTCTCACTTAGTAGAGAAAGCATTGTTTCTTCTTTTTTCTGTTTTTTAAATAAAGGGTGGAACACGTTTTTAAATAAAAGGCCTTTGTGCAAAAAATGCGAAAAAAGCTGGCACACCGGGCCGGTATGGTATGTTTGCTTTTTCAAACAGAAATGCACGGTGTTTAGCTTTTATAACGGACCCGGCGAGCAACAGTTTTTAGTTGGATACTATATTAATTTGAACAATAATATAAAAAACACACTTTGTTTACCCATTCATTTATAAAAGATTTTAGTGATCAGATGGATTTTCACACGTGTTATATCTTCTTAAACCTTATTTCGTATAGGCGCCTAAAGATTGCGGTCAATCGAATAAACGCTGAATAGAAGTGCACGCAAGTTCTAGACAAAATATAAGATTTTTGGCAACATCTGGCCGTTGTAACGAATTACTGTGCCCGACTTGTGGTTGAATTGTCTGATTTCAGACTAAGGAATACAATTTTAAATTAAACTCGTAAATTTTGTTGTAATTTGGGTACGGTACCGGTCTCGGGATACCCGAAAATCTGGACATTCGGAACACATGGGAGCATTCAGTTCACACTACAATAATTTATACGGTTCATAAGTTTTCTGCAATTCGTGTTGCCAGAGTTTTCACAAAAAGTTTGACCATCTGTATGTATCCGATGAAAAAAAATACGTATTTGAATATGAATGGGTATATGTTCAATTTACTGCATGGGAAATAAAATGGGAAGAAGTATGATAATAGATTATCATTTCTTTAAGGACTATTTTTCTTCTTTCGAAATATGAAAAATATTACCAATTTTTCGTTTTTAATGCACACAATAACACATGCATGGTATTTGTGATAGTTTATGCACACCTACACGTTACATGTGTGCAGATTGTGAGGTACCCACTATTCAAAGAGGTATAAGCGTACAAATATTTAAGTGTTTGGAATTGAAAAAGTGCACTAAATAGATATATCCGTTTTTCGGCAGTGTGCATTATGGAGGTCTTATTGTACTTAGATTTTTAACCTGAGAAATATTTTGAACATTCTTTTGAATTACCGAGTCAACCAGAACCCGACCCGCAAGAGTTAAGACCGAACCCGAAACAATGAAAGTCAACTCGACCCGCAGCGAAAAAGTATAAGTCAACCCGATCCGAATCCGACAAAAATGTATCGTCAACCCGACCCGACCGGAGCGCGGGTAAAAGCGATAACCCGACATGATGTAGGACTGTAGTAGAGGTCTGCATGGGCTGAAATTTACAGGCCCGAGCCCGTCCCAAGAATGCGGGAATATCCCAGTAAATTGAAGGGATTTTTCTCTTATTTTAAGAAATAATGTTTTGACCAGAGAATTTTAGAAAATTTTGGGATTAGTTTCGTGATTTTTACTTATTTTTAGATAAAAGGAATTTATAAATTCCGTTTGTAATACGAAAAAGTACTAGGCAGCACAGCTGCCGGAACACCCATGTAATTTGACGAACATGCTGCTTTATGTATGAGTATTTCAGGTAATTTGCATGTTTTCTGTATTTTTTTTTTGGGGGGGGGGGGGGGATGGGCAAACCATAACGCGAATTTTCATGTTTTATCGAAATATAATCAGGGGAAAAATTAGTTCAATTCACGGATTATTTTGAGAGCGTAGAGTCCTGTGTGGTTTGGGTTATATCTGACCCGAACCCAACAAACTTCGACCCAAAACCAACAGGCTTCAATCCGAACCCAATCCCACCCCAAAATGGAAAACAAAATCCATTGTTGTAATGGAAAAGTAGCCTACAATTATATCTCTAGTATCAGTTATCTTTTTTATGTAGAAATCTCAATACATCTGTATATGTACTCGTTGATATTCAAATAATATAGATTTACATTTTAAAATATATTTTGGAGAACCTTTTGAGAAATCAGGTAGAATCGAACCCATTCGACAGAAAGAATTAAAGTTAACCCATAATCGAAAACTAGAAGTCAATCCGAACTTCTCTGGAGGCCGAGAGGTTCTGCTGTCGAAGCTGGTAGACGGGAGGTGCTGGGTTTGAACCCAATCGCGCCCGTCGGCCTAACCGTTTCGGAGTTTTCGTGGTTTTCTTCGAAACCTTGTATTTCCATGCGTAAATACGGGTTAGGTTCCCTTAGAAAGACCCCCACGAAGGGCACTCCCCCTTGGGCCTATATTCCTCGAGTTGATAATCGGCCGTCAAAAATCAACCCAATCCAACCCGAACTTCTCTGAAAAAATATTCATTTTAGCCGGATCTGACCCAAACCACCAGTCGGGTTGGGTTCCGTTTGCCCAACCCGATGCAAGACTCCACCCGAAAGGCAATCTCAGCTCGATAAAAAAATTTCATCCTCCACATTTCGACCTGAACCCGAGATATTCCAATCTCAACCAAACTTCAAACCTAAGTGATGAAAAAAAGAATACATATCCCTATTGTAATGCAACTATGTAAAAGTAGTCTACAATTATACCTCTAGTATCAATTTTAACTTTTAAGTCAAAAATTCAATATACATGTACTCGTTAATATTCAAATATATAATGTTTCATCTTAAAATAAAGTTTGTAAATTCTTTTGAGAGATCGATTCATCTCGAATCAAGAACCGTAAGTATCAACACCCGACCCGAACCTGAAACAATTAAAGTTAACCCGACTCGAATCTGACCCGCAACGACAAAAGATTAGGTCCAACCCGATCCGGTCCCGACCGCGAGTCGGGTGTGGTTCAGTTTGTCCGACCCGATGCAGCACTCTACTTCCCTTCAACCCAACTCCGACAAATTATTTTCGTCCTCCGTATTATTAACCGAGCCCGAAATACTTCAAACCAAGCCCATCGTAAATCCACAATCAGTGAAAATCGATCTACAATTTAATGTAGTTGTAAAAAAATAGCATATGATAATAACTTCAGTTTAAATTTTATCTTTTATGTTGAAACTCTATGAAATATGTAGATTATTATCTGAAGGAATTTGGACATCTTTATTTTCGAAAAATTGGGTTCACCTGAACCCAACCTGCAAGAATGAAAATTCAATCGGAAACCGATTCATACTCGGAAGAATTAGTTTAGTTAATCCGATTTGCAAAGAGAAAAAATGAGATCCAACTGGACCTAATCCGACCGGGCCGAAATTCAAATGAAAATATTTTCCCTGACGACTTATTTGGCACCGACGTGGGGACCAGGTATGCCCGATGGGGTGCATTTGTCCCCGGATCCCCCTCTAGCGCCGCCCTTGGTCCCCAGTCGTTTATGAGCCCCCTACCAGTAACCTGTGTGCCAAATTTCTTAGCCCTGCGTCTGTGGTTTCCGAGTTTTTGAGGTTACATAGATACGCACACGGATTTTAAAAGGGTAGATGTTATTGCATTCGACCCAGTTAAGCTCCCTACTGTAAGGCGGCATTGAAGCCTTTACGGTTCGTTTACAAGGTCACTTAAAAGATCTTGATTACATTACAACCTATGGATATTTAATGAGTGGCATGTATTTTAATCAATTTGTACTATTTCAATCTCTGGAAAATTTTATCATGTTACTTAAAAGTTTAATATGGATTCAGTTTGTTCATCTAAAAGCTCAACGATCCAGGTTTCTACTTTAAGAAAGATGTTTCTATCATCCACTATATTAAAGGTGCTTCTAAATTTCAGCACACACCCTTTTAAAATTACTATGTGTATTATATAACAATTAAATGAAATTTTATATTGCACGAAATCGGAATGATTTTTGACGAAGGTAATGCGCACAATAATCATCGCGGAATGTCCTGCTGATATTTGAGGAGAAATTGGATTATAGAAACGTGCCAGTTGAGCTCGATTATTGAAAGATTCTAAATAAACGCCGACTACGGAGAAACCACAGAACATGCTCAGAAAGATAATATAAGCTCTTTAGTGAATCCCAGAGTACTTATTGTCATGAAACCAATTCGACAGAACTTTAAGATTACTATACACCGACTAAGGAGAAACCACAGAACATGCTCAGAAAGATTATAAGCACTTTAGTGAACCACAGAGTACTCATAGTCATGAAAACAATTCGACAGAACTTTAGGATTACTGTTTATCATATTGAAAAAAGCGAGAAAGTGTTTTCTGTATTGCTTTTATACTAAAACGCACATATACTCAAATATTTTTTCAACATTCCAAACTTTGTAATTTAATTTAAATCATTTTGCAAGGGTAATACAGTCAGTCTGGTTTTTTATTACGTAATTTTTTTCTCATTTTTTTACAATCATTTTATATCAAATAAATTTTTGGCAGTTTTATTGGAATTTTTCGTTTTTCTTTTCATTGAAAAATATTAATAAAGGGATTTATTAAGTTAATCGACTTTGTTATTTTGGACTTGGTAATTAAAGAATGTTATCAATATGCCATAAATGTTAGAGACATATAGTAACATGCTATTAACATGCCTTTTAGTCAATTTTTAATGAGATAGTTGAGCTACTTAAAAATTTACAAATATGACCAAAATTAGGGAAAAACATTTCATAACGATGAAATATCGAATGCTACACTTTTATTGAAATGAATTATAATTTATCGTATGAATTATCCGAAATATATGAGAAAATACTTGGAAAGCATTCAACTTAGTATGTTTTGTTAGACACGTAAAAAACATTTAGGAATTTAGAAAGTACATGCATTGAAAATACAGAAAATCCAACAAATGTTAGAGCTTATGAAAACATTTAAAAAGAATAAAAAAAGCTTAATCAGATAATTTGAGTTTCTACCGCGCTTATCGGAGGAACGTTGGATTTCCTGAAAAAAAAACAAGTTTTATTTAAAAATTACTTCAAGCACACCCGGTGATACAAGAAAGGTTCACTATTCTGTCTGTTTTTAAGTCTTTACATATTTTGTGTAAAATTATATGAATTTTGAAAATGTTAAGTCAGTTTTCAAAAGTTATTAGGATAAAATACTTGCTGAGTTAATGAATCTCCGTATAGCTTATTGAACAACAGCAAAAAATATTACTGGTTAGATCGACACATTTTATCATTTCTAAAAAATAAAGGATTTCTTCTGAGATTTGCAAGGATCGATAAAATGGTTTTGAATTATTTTTAAAAAGTCCAACGTTATGTCTTACTAGATATATTACACTTTTGAAAAGTTTACAGCATCACTTTTAAATTATTTTTTTAGTTCTATCATCTTCGTTTATCTTTTCTTTTCTGAATTAAAATGGAATATGTATAATGCAAATGAAATACCTTACAAAAAGTAGTGATATCTAATGAAAAACAACTAGATGTAAATGATTCCGCCAAGCCACAAACCTAAAACGTCAGTCATAAAAAGAAGTGATATCACATAAAAAGAAGCGATATAGAAGTGCATACTCGGAGAGCCGTGTAAAAATCTATCACTAATCATAATGTTTCTAAAGGACTCGGAGTGAGGTACAGTGTGTGAAAACTGCTTGGCAACCTGCAGGCGTATATTTAATATATGCAGTACCTATATCAATTTCGAAAAAATGTGAAAATCGAAAAAATTATTTTTAAATTCTCATTATATCACTCTTATAAACATTTGTAGGAGGAAGATCTGTAATAAATCAGAAAGATTTGTAAGACAAGCAGGAAATGGTATGTAATTGTGGTAATCATCTATTATTACAATTATACTTTTCAACATTTTAAGCATAATTTTTAATTACATAAATACGTTTAATAATACACTGCTTCAAAATTAAAGCGGAAACTTGTAAAATGGATCCTGTTTATGACAGAATTATTTCTTAAATGTAAAATGGCAGATATATATATAAATATTAAAATATTTAAAATATTTAGTGATATCGTAAGGATGAACATTAGGGTGGAGCAAAAAAAATTATTTTTTTTAAATCAAAAACGAGTAGGTGCCAAAAGTTGCCTTTATACTAGTACATCAACTGCGTGAAATTTTACCACTGAAAAAAAATGGCTTGAGTCTGCGCTTTTGGTCCAAAAGTCGAAATTTTGGGTAAAATTTGACATTAAAAAAAAAATAATAAAGAAATTCCTATGGAGATGGTTATTATTAAAAAGTGTTATTTTAACCTTTATTATGAATGACTTAACATATTTAAACGATAAAACGATATCTTTATTCTGTAAAACTGGAGCAAAACTGATAACTTTCGGTAAAAAAGGACGTTGCCACTTTGTGTCATTCAACGAATTGTTGTTTAGAATACAGCTCTTACCTAGTTGCTTTCAATACTACCCAGGACATAGCTCAACCACGCTACCATGTGAACACAATGCTTTGTTTATACATTGAATTGTGATTTTTTATCAAAGACTAGCATAAGTTTTCTATGTATCAACCTAGTCCATCTCTTCTTTGTATCCACAGACTTTGGATGCTGTTGCTGTGATCTCCTTCACGTATTTTTCTACTACTTGTGTAAGAGAAGGCAAATAATGTAATTCATTGGGGATGATATTCATGTAATCTATTAAGCCGTCTATTATCTTCACCAAGATTGCACCTAATAAAAGCATATTGATTAGGGGTTCTGTTACCACAACAATTTTCCAATGAATTTGATTTATATAATTATTCGCTTCAAAGTTGATTATCGATATTGCAGATTTGCGTACGCTATCATTTACTCTCATCTTTCAACTATTATGTGCTGAGCAGTTAGCTGTTTAACGTGATGTCGATCGTCAGAAATCATTGAAATCAGAATTTCCTCTGCGTATACAAAGCAACCATTGTTCAAAATAACTTTTTTTAGTATTTGTTTTATTCCGTTTTCTGCGTTGTTTAGTAGCCGAATAATTTCCCATGAGTTTTTAGATCCCTTCTTTAGATGTGGATTACATTTAGTGGTAAACCATCCTGGGGCCAAATTTGGATTACAAAGTACTTTTTGAGTGAACATGGAGACTCTGTTGGGAAGTGAGTGCTCATTTAAAGGTGGAGAATTCTGTTCATCGTTGCCATCCAGTCTGCATGGGACATGTTTAGAAAAAACCATTACAATGGATATATTCCACCTCAGAGTCCAGTGAATTTCCTCTGCATAATTTATTAGACAAGATCATTGGCAAAAATTAGATTCTAACCCACAGAGATTGACCGGAGCAATAGGAAAATCTTTTTCCACCTGCCATTCCCTTCTTATTTCAATGGACAACACGCAATGGGAGGAGCTCGCAGTATTTCCCACAAGCATTGTGGTATTTGATTGGCTTTTGGTGAACGCTTGTGGGAAAAATCGAGAAGCTGATTAGCTATAGTCCATCGTGACGTTGCATGACGTCAGAAATGCTTGTCGTCCATTTTTGAAGCCACAGAGACAAATTTTGAAACATTATTTCGTGAAATCTAGAAAACGGTACTCAGCACAGACTAGAAATACCTGCTAGACATTTGCGAAGTTATTTCATCAAGATATTGCTGAGAAGAATTAGCGAATAGGAAGTCCTATGCAAGATGGCTCACAAATGCGAATAAAATTTTTCGCCTTTATATAAGCACTGATTGACCATCAGAATCTCTAGGTTCGTTCACAAAGTATGTAATCCAAGTTTATGCCACAGGATGGTTTACAGCAAATAAAATACAAATCTAAAAAATGGATCTAAAAACTTATGGGAAATTACTCGGCTACTAAACATCACAGAAAACGGCATAAAACAAATGCTAAAAAAAATTATTTAGGACAATGGTTGCTTTGTACTCGAGAGTAAATTCTTATTGCAATGTTCTCTGACGATCACCATCACATTAAACAGCAAGCTTCTCAGCATATAAAAAAATCAAGAGGTAGAGTAAATGATGGCATACCCAATGCTGAAATACCTAAATATTGTAGAATATTGTAGTAACAGAACTCCCAATTACTATGCATTAACTGGATACAATTTTGGTGAAGATAATAGACGGCTGAATAGATTCCATTAATTCCACTGCATTACTCTGCTTGCCTTATAATACACAAGCAGTAGAAATATACTTGAAGGAGTGTCACAGCTGCATCATCCAACGTCTGTGGATACAAAGAAGAGATGGACTAGGTTGATACATAGAAACTTATGACAGTCTTTGATAAAAAATAACAATTCAATGTATAAATAAAACATTGTGCTCAGATGGCAGGGTGGTCAAGCTATACACTGTTGTGACATGAAATGCAGCCACCTCCACGTGATATCTTCTAGGTGGTTTTGAAAACAATTAGGTAAGAGTTGTATGCTAAAAAACAATTAGTTGTGTGACACAACAGAGTGGCAACACCTTGCTTTTTACTAAAAGTTGTCACTTTTGCTCCAGTTATACAGAATAAAGATGTCGTTTCATCGTTTAAATATGTTAAGTCATTAATAATAAAGTTTTAAATAACACATTTAAATAACAACCATCTCCATAGGAATTTTTTTATTTTTTTGAAAAAACATCAAATTTTATCCAAAATTTCGAATTTTGGACCAAAAGCGCAGACTCAAGCCATTTTTTTCAGCGGTACAATTTCACGCAGTTGATGTACTAGTATAAAGGCAACTTTTGGCACCTACCCGTTTTTGATTAAAAATAATAATAAATTTTTTTCGCTCCACCCTGATGAACATTTGTGCTTGTGCATATATCCTACCTTTCTCAGAAACCAAATTCCTTAATAGATCAACGGTAAAGCTGGTCTTCACAAAAATTGTAAGAATAAATTACAGTATAACTTCAAAAATCCGACATCATCGGGACTGAGACTATGCCCGATTTTTGAAAATTCCGGATTTTTAAAGGAATGTCAAAAGTAGTAACTAGGAATATCAAAAGTGGTACTATAATCTTAATTGTGCTTTTAGCCATAATTTATTGCATTATTAAGTAATAATTATGTAAGAAAAAAGAAAATTAAATATAAAAATAAACTTACATTAATCGATATTTTCTATGTTACAGAAAAAAATCTAATAAAGAGTGATAATAAAGTTCTAATAAAGAGTGAAATAATTTCTTCTCGTGTAATTTTGGAAACATCGATGTCAATTTTGTTTGCTTCAATTTTTTTGACCGCTCTTTAACAAGTTTTCCTTCTATTTTATAAAAATGGAGAATCTCTATTTCGGAAATACTGTCTTGTTCTCTAAAGCAGATATTTATTCTCCAGTCAAATTGGTGCATTTTTCTAGTGACACTTTTTCTTATGCCTGTTGTTCATCCTCGCCTTCGGAGCGGTTACTAGTGTTATTAGCGGTTATAGTGAGTGTCAGAAGAGAGACTCCAAAGAACTTGTGTACTAGTCTCCACGCCGTTGCTGTGCCACAGTGCAGCTCCCAGAAAATTTGTTCTGAAAATAATCACCTGTGACAAATGAAAAAAATGCCAAATATTATTTTTTTGCATTTTTATTTTCGATCTTGAAATTTTTAATTCATACACAATTGCTACTTTCCTACTACCATAACTTGAAAGTGTAAAAGAAAAGGGAAGGTAAAAAGATTGTTTTGATGCCGAATTTTTGAAGTCACACTGTATTTGCATATCCCCCATCTAGTATGCAATTTATATCCTCTAGGTCTAGGTGATTTATGCAATACTTTGAAAAACCTACGTATACATTTATTTCATTAAAAAAATTTTCAGAATAAAGTTATTCTGGCATCTGATTATTAAAATTTATCAGATGTATTAATTTTTTCACACCCATTAAGCAAAAATAAATAATTAAATATTGAAACCTTCTAACAGTCTTTCTTTAAAAGTATTTAGTGATACCGTTATGATGAACATTTGTGCATCTATCCTACCTTTCTCAGAAACCAAATTTCTTAATTGATCATGGAACACGTGTGTGCTAAACTCACATTGATCATGAAATACGTGATTTAGTCCATTACTGAAGCTTCTATTTTGGGATTCTGAGTATGCGCTTAAATAAACGCCTTAAACAGACACCAGCAGAAAGATATGTTTAATGATTATATTTTATAGATTGCAGTTATTTCCAAAATTAAGCTTATTTCAAGTCTGATATTCGAATAGGAATATTTATTTGATTTTGGGGGAAAATTCATGCAATGTTCGAAAATAATATTGAGTTGCATGTTTTCGTTAAATTACTTATTGGGATGAAATATATGTCATGCGTAAATTATAACAGCACACATTGTACTTATTACTTTCTTTAAAATAAACAATTAAATTTAAAAAAATCGAAAAACCCGACTGCGTAAAAAGCGAACTAATTATTTCTCATCAATGTAAAACATTTTTTTTTTCAATCCCTACTATTAGCCCACACTCTCGCTATATATATCTTGTTCAAATTTTCAATCGTTAATAAAATACTTATTATTCATCCAATCAAGCTCAAATAAATTTTTTTTAAAACTTGTAGTGGATGACACTTGATGTTAATCCAGTTTTTTTCAAATATTAATTCATTAATTTAATTAAATTAATTAATTTTCAATAATCGAGAGAGCCCCCTTCTTGATCAAGGCATTTTAAGTGCCACTCAAAAGGAAAGAAGAATGGGAGAAAAAAAATTCTCTTATTGGCCTAAGTAGTAATTGACTTAAAATATTTTTTATAGTACTTGTTTATATTACTTACCTATTTTTTTTATTTACTTGTATTGATGACTTTTAAGTTGTGTTTAACTGTTAGTTCCTATCTATAAACACTGTTTTGATGAGGTCTATAGATGTCTATGATGGTTGGAGTTACAGTAAAGCTAGAGATCCACAATACATACACAACTTCCAGGTTGTATAATATTTTAACGAGCTTCTGACTGTCAAATAGTCAATGAAACATCGTCTTCATTTTGAAAGACCTATCCAATGATATGCCACTCAATAGGGTGCATAAAAATTTTTTTCGTCTCTACCGCCATTTTGCATTTTACGGCCGCCATTTTGAATTTATAAAAACAAAACTAAGCCTATAACCGTCGGGCCATTAAGATGAATTGATAGAAACCACATTCATTAAAATCCATCCAGCCGTTGGGATGTTTCGAGGGTATAAAGAAATCCACATACACAAATATGCGTGAAACACATAACCCTTCTTTTCAGCCGGGTAAAAAATAAGATACCAACACTGTCGTATTAACAAAAACGCAGTGTAGACAAGGCCCCGCAACGATTAGAGACCATGTGATCTGAAAAAAACATTTCTGGTTATATTTTATAATACTAGGGGGCTCTGCCCCCTACGAGCTACGCTCGCCAACCCCCGTTCAGGCACACCAGAATCCAAAAAGCACGCTAATTTGATCGGCTTGGTTTCCATTCGTTTTTCTTGGATTGGGGATTTTTAAGGCCAAATCTGCTGCTGTTAAGAGATACAATGGCTGTTTTCATATTTAATTTAAAAAATTAGTTAAACATTTGAAAATAAGCTAATGTAAAATGAATTAAGTAAACAGTGTCATTGTCTCTCGGTATTTTTTAACAGCGCTATAAGATAGTTCTTTTAAATAATTCATTTTAAATGTATCGTTTCAAATCTGACGTAATTTACACCAAAGGTTTGTTTCTCTTATTAATATTCACGTGAAAATACTTTTGTTGTTAGAAGGAAATATATGCGTTTTCTTCGAATTCACGATAATAGGTGAAAAGATTATCTCAAAATATCTCGCGCAAATATATTTTTCAATTTAAATTGTTTTGCTATATTTTTTGCCATTTTAAATATGACGTAATTTTCTCAAATTAAAAGTTTTAACGCATAATAATGATTTTTTTTTTTTTTAAGATTTTGTTTCTCTTTTAAAATTCAAGTGTAAATATGGTTCCGCACAGATGTCATTGGCGCAATTTTTTTCTGACGCCAATTTCATATACGCAACGGGTACTTAACTGGTGCTAAAGTGTCGTTATTTTGCTTGATATGATAACCCAGATGTTGTTGTTTATGCTATTGATGTTTTCGCCAAATTGGCGTCGGAAAAAAATTGCGCCAATATATATATAATTTGTATATGACATCTCTGCCTATGGTTCTTATGACGTAATTTTCCTGCTTTTAACATGTAATCATTTAATTCTAATTTTAAAGTTTTTTCTTCTGTTTGTAACGTGTAAATAAATTTTTAATTTGAAGTAAACATTATTGTTTACACTGTTTATACAACTGGCAACAGTTTAAATGAATAACATTTTCTAAAATTTGTAAAAAATATCTCTCGAAATGCTGAAAATTTAAATTTAAAATTGAAATAAAACCTCAAAAAATGAGTCAAATAAGAAAAATAAATGTAATCTGCTCACCGGGAACTTATAACGTATAAAATGATCTAAAAATGATTAAATTCTCATATATAGTTTTTGCTCCAATAAAACTTTTTTAATGGAACGATTTTGTCCAACTTTAGCATTAAATATCTCTTAAAATAATTCTTCGATTTGAAAACTGTCTGCATCAGCGTGTTTATCAAACATTTCTCTATAATACCACCGATTTTCATATTTTTGTATGGAACAGTTTTTTTAATATTAACGATGAAAGGCCATGCTTAAGCATTCAAATTGGATGCCGATCTACCCGGAATATCTACGCAGATTTTCATTGGTCCATTTCCAAATCAAAACTTTTTTTATATATATAGAAGGATACCAGGATGTGTTTTATAAGAAAAATATTTTAATAGTGAAGTGTTATTACATATAAAAAAAAAAAGAAATATAGGTTCTGTATATCAAACCTGTACGTCTTCAAGCCCAAGAAATCTCTTCAGAATATTTACAGATGGATAATAGTGGTGTGTATGTTATAGATTTGTATGTGTGAACTCTCGTGATAAATACTACACATGATATACCAAATACATTTTTATAATTATATTAAAAAACCAATTCGTTAAATAAATAATATGTAGTTCTATGTATTGCACAAAACTTTGCACTATGTACTTGCGGGAGCGGACGTATGATTTAAATCAAAAACTTTGTCATTTTTATAACATTTTATCTAATAAAGATTTTTTTATACATGTTACTGAAATACCCTTCAAAATGAATCGCATTTAAATTAATGTCCTGTTTCTTTTAATTTGATTTCATCTTAATATGAGTTACTTGAAAACCTCATACGTAAAAATTAAATAAAAATTTGATTTTGAAAGTTAGGGATGAATAAGAGGCTCTGTAGATTTGAATTACTTAAGGATCTTCAGACGACTTTATTCGAACTGGATACATGGCTAATAAGTGTAATTTTAAAATGTCAGAAAAGAGGCGTCCGATCTATATGCGATAAATTATAGTGGCCAACATTTTACTCAGTGTTTGACATTACTCTAGTGATGTGAAAGCACATATGGTTGTTAATTATCCTCGTTTCCTTTGTTAAATATACGTGACCTGTCTGGAGTGTATCCGACATTTGGCCGAAAAAAATATATAATTTACCTGAAGGGAATAGTACTCAAATTCTCTTCAAAGTAAGCTCCTTACTCCTCCACACACTTAGCCCACCGTTCCTTCCACTGGAAGGCTTCTTTTGGAATGATGTTCAACTCCGCCATCGCGTTCTGTATATCTCATCTCTACTCTCAAATCGGGATACTTCTAATGGAACCTTTAATTTCGTAAACAACCAAAAGTCGCAAGAAGCAATGTCTGGAGAGTAGGGACGATGAAGAATGACTGGAATTCCATGTTTCGCCAAGAAAATCTGAATCAGGTGGGATGAACTAACTGCAGCCTTAATGAATATTATAATTTGTTTCGCTTTGGGAATCACCAATCTTTGACAAAATTTGATGCAGTACCTTTGCTCAACTCGTTCAGTCATCTTGAGAGAAATCAAAATCAGACGGATACGTATGACAGCACCCCACTCGGTGGACAGTAGTCAACGACTGGCTCACTGGAAGCGTGGAAAAGATTCAAGCTTGTGCATTAAGCTGTCTTCTTCCAATGTGCACAGTCGTGCCGCCTTAGAATCACTACTTCGCGCGGAAAAATTTGTGGTCGAATACTTATCAGACAGTTCTCGTATTTTTGTTTTTAAGTTCATTGATTAATTAATGTTAAATTTTATTTAAACCCTATATTTTTTCCATTCTAAATAAATGAAAGAAATAATTAAATTAGTTCTATAATTAAACACTTCAACGCAAATCCTAAACTTATTTCATAACGCGAGACCAACCACATTTTCATCAAAAAATAAAATGAGAAATGTTACGACTACACAGATATACATCTGCTCGTCTTTTTAAGTTTATTACAATTTGTCAGTTATGCATTTGTTTCTTTCTTAATCATATTATGGATAAGCGTTAACCTCTCATTTTTATTTTTATTTTTTATTTTTTTTTTGTCTTTGTGCTTCTCACGGGTTTTCCAAAATTTTAGTAACGTATTGTTAGCATACTTTCAGTCTTGTTGACGCTGAAAGTTTATCTTTATAAATTCAATAGTCTCAGTATGTCAATACCTAACGGAAATATTATGATTCCTATGCTCTAACCAAACAGTAAGTGGCAATAAGTTTAAAAGAAGAATTTGTGGCGAATGAATTTCATCATTCCTTCTCTTACCAATACCTCTGTCATGATGCAGTATCAAAACTATCTATGTATCTCTAGTACACTGCCACCGACAGCTATTATCCATGGAACTTATATTTTCTCTGTTCATGTTCACTATGATGTGAACCTGGGCATTTAAAGTATTTTCCAGCTATTCCTTAATCTTCTTACCAATTGCCTTTTTTCTTACCTAGATTACGGGAATATTTAGAAATACATTTTAGAGATCACGAGCAACCATCATTATAATTCTCGTAGACGAAGTATTTTACACATTTAAAATCATTATTTTTTAAATTAAGTTAAAGTCAGGACCGAAACACTCCATAAAATATTTTATGAATATAAAATTTAGGACTTGATTTTTAAATGTAAACATTTGTCAACGACAGCCTTTTTTCAAATTTGTAATTCAGAGTAAACACGTTGAAAATAGTACACCATTTTATTTTTCCAAAATATAGCAAATTTATTATCATCGAACTCAACTGACATGTTATCTTTCTATTACATCATGTGAGAGGCTTTTAAATTCATTATAGAATGAAGTAAAGAAAACGACCGTGTATGGGTAACTTCCTCGTGAAAGATTTTCTTTAGGTATTCCTAATGATAATATAAATCGTGATATAAATTTTAGAACCCGTAAAAAAAAAAGGAAAAAGGAAAAAAAATGAAATTTCATACTTAAATTTGGCTTTTCGATATAACTGGCACTTTTTTCTTTTCCATTATTCTAAGGGAAATTTAAAAAAGAAAATACGTTTAACATACTCCTACAAACTTTGGAAAGGGGGCTAAATTACTCCTTTATTTTTATTTATTTATCTTATTTATTTATTTACTAGCTGTTACCCGTGACGTCGTTCACGTAGCGTAAAAAGAAAGATAAAGGCATTAATAAAGCAAAACATTTCACTCCACATAATTAAAACATATATAATTAACAAACTCTTTATCAAATTTTATAGGAGATAATACGGTATTTCTTATGCATGCCTTGACATAACTCAGTCATAAAAACGTGAAATTTCGTGCCAAATAATATAAACAACCCCGAAAATGAAACCGCAACCAATGAAAAAAGGAGGGACAAGTAAAATCGTGGAAATCGATAAATTTCTTTTCATAAAACGAAAATACAACGCTGGGATAATTTTACTACAACAATGTATTTTAGGTGGTATTTGGTGTGACATTTGTATATGTATGCATTGCATCCTATAAGACTGTACAAAAATCTATTATAAAAGAACATTAAAAAGCTATTATTAAAAACATATTTTTACTCTTTTACAGCTTAACCCCTTAATTCTCGCTCCCGTGATCTTCACGGGCTGCGTCTTTTATTCAGATTGTTCGATTCCCACCAGTTTCATAAAACAGTGCAATTGGCTTTATTATGGTATCATTTTACCCGTCATTAACCCTTTCGAGGGCGTTGTCCTTAAGAAAGGACAACTAATTTTAATTCCAAAACTGGCAAATGGCACCAATAATATTTTATTAAAATTTTCCTATTATAATGTACGTGGAAATAGCAAATTCGTATTTTCTAATAAATTCGTTTATAAATTCCGGTGTGTCAGTCCATTATTTCATCAGTTTATAAACAGAATTACTCCGCACCGGTAAGGGTTAATTAAGGTGAATATTTCTTTTTCAAAAAAGTGGTGCCAATAAGTAATTTGAATTTTTAAACCGTAATTTAATGCGACCGTTATGGGGTTAAAGAAATGTGGAATTAAAATCCGGTTGCCAAACCCTGATTTACAAACGTGTCTCTAACATACTTCAAGCTCCCAAGTCTTAATTTCGATATTGGCAGAGAGAAATGATGTTACATTGACAACATCATATTAAACCTTTAGGTTTTATGAACGATAATGCAATATTTTTTTTATATAAAATAATTGTTGTTCATATTTTCTTAAATGAACGGCTTTCAGAATTAACACTCGTCAAGAAAAATAAGCCAATCGAGTTAATTTTTTAATTTTTAAGAATAAAAATAACTATTTCCCGCTAATCATGACATCATTTCTCACATGGATAAGTTTGTGGTGCATATTATTGACATTTACTATACATTTTTTTTTAACTTTTTGTTTAAATTGTTTCAATTTAAATTAAGAATTAAATCTCTATGTTCACCGTGCGCAGACGATAAAACCTCAATTATTGATAATATTTTTCTTTAAATAATAAGAATTGATACCATAACTCAAGACCATTTTATTTCAGCATCAAAGCATATTCGTCTTATTTTCCATATGTGATGTCATATTCGTATGCTTTCAGTACTTATTATTATTATCATATTAATGCACCTTATATTATTAATAAATACTTGAAAATTTTCGTTTTATTTCTAATATGACTTCACCTTCATATATAGTATATATATATATATTAACTCTTAATTTTTTTATTTCATTTTCCTTTTTCACGTGATAATCTTTCAATTGAAATGCAATTATTAAATAGAAATTATTATTCCAGGTTTTAATTTTTTTCGGCAGCGAGAAAGAAAGATGTTTAAATTTTACTGGAAAAATGTCAATTGATTCTGTATTACAAATGATGAAATTTTGAATTAAGAAAAATATTTGAATAAAATAAATAAAACAGAGCCTATGTTCCTTTCCGGGTTACAATCCATCTTCATGCAAAGATGCAAAAGCATTAATTCATACGTTTAGACGTTGACTTCATTCAAACTTTCACACTCACTTTCGCATTTATAAGGATATAAGGATTTATTTATTTTTGCTATTGTACTATTATTGTATTATTATTGCCGATTGTACTACATTATTTGTTTTACAAAAAATAAGTTTGATACTTAGTTAATAACTCAAAATGTGGAAAGGAGGCTTCGAATCGGTGCTAGAAAACGATATTGAACTGAGAGTCTGTGGTTCATATGTTCTTTAAACACTTATATACGTTCATAAATACATATGCACACTTTCTCAAGATCTTGCATTCCGCAAGAACCATTCCGTGAATTTCTTTTGAATGCGTATATTTATACAATTTTAACATTTTATAAATTACATATAATACTTTTATTTCTGTTTTTTAAATCCACAAAATATGGGAATTTAATTTTTTCCAGAAGAGTAATTAAAGCTTTTTTTTCTATTAAATATCGTATGGGTGTATTTAATTATATTCGGTTACAAACATACAATTCATAGCTTCTGAGGAAAAAAAAGTATCGTTATTTAGATTTGAATTCGATACGCGATTTCTTTCATGCCAAGCTTAATTTCAAATTTAAAACATGATATATCCATTTTTATGGAAGTAAAAATTTAATGAATTCCTATACAATGCTTAGCTGGAAATTCCAAGATGCTACTAAATAATTTAATGTTACTTCTTACCATCAATTTAATAAACTAGAACTTTTGCAAATACTCAAAACTTATAAATAAGCTCAGAAAAAGTTACTTCAATGTTCATTTGA
Organism: Maratus speciosus; assembly: GCA_963932465.1. NCBI lineage: Eukaryota > Metazoa > Arthropoda > Arachnida > Araneae > Salticidae > Maratus > Maratus speciosus. Next base: position 396,303,832 of record OZ010793.1, on the reverse strand, counting down.
AGAGAAATATTTCCCCTTTTTATTGGAACTATATTTTACTTTCAAAATTTTATGCCATTTTTTATAAGAGCGTTCTTAAAATATTTTTACACCTCATCAATCGTCTGTATCTAAGTAAAATTGAAATTTCATCGACGTGAACTATATCTTTTGGTGAAGAATATATGCACATAAAGAGCTATAGGGCAGAGAAATTTCATTCTAATAATATCAATGCACAGCTGCCAACATTCCGTATTTTAAAAATATACATATATATATTTTAAAACAAAAATTTTTATTAATAATGAAACCAAATAAGTGCCATTTAGAAATAATAAATATTTTATGTGATAATTTTCTGTTTCAAATTACGTAGGTTTGACTTGAAAAAAAAACGGAAGTTTGGCAACTATGTCAGCTGTTTGCATCTCTTTGAGCAATTTCGGATTCTCATGACAGGAAAAACTAGAAAAATAAAACTGTATGTGGACCAGAGAACATGTGAATGTTTTGGATGTGAACTGTCAATTTTTATTGCAAAAGAAAATAATCTTACAATGTTCATGTTCAATCGAATTCTGCTTCAAACTGCTGCTGTTCTCTTCTGGGACAACTTCAATATGTTTTCTTAAATTCGAATTAAAGCAAAAACTGTTTCATGATTGGCAGAAACGGTAGAATCTCTCTGAAAAAGTTAGCTGAACGTAAAAAGGCTTTACGAAAATTTCAAAACTTTAATCATAATTAATTGCTTTCGGTATCTACATGAGTCATCCAAAAGTAAAGAATAAGCTTCAAAAGTTCCTGTAATGAACGGTTATACACCATAAACAATTTCCCGAAAGATCGTGTCGCGGTCCCCGAATTGTTCTACTTCCTGCCTCAGTCTGAGCCGAGTATCGTGCAGCTCAAAAAGAAGTTAAAGCAATACCATAGTACCTAAAAAAGACAGCTAAAGGACGTAACACTAAAGCAATGGCTATTCAAATTGAACTATGGGGACAAGGGCAGAACAAGACACAAATGTTTCCCAAAGGTAGTAACACGCATACTAGTAAGCTGTAAACTACTCATGCAAATATACACAGACCACGAAGCATTCCCAACATATTTACATACGTTCCAGAAGAAAAACGCACCGGAATGTGAATGCAGGAGTTGGAAACCTACTTAACAACCTGGCCTTTTACACAAGACCTCCATTTGGTCAATATAACACAAAACAACGAACAGCTTTGGCACCACCAGTTAGTGAACAACAAACATGTTAAAACAAAAAGAAAAACAGTGATCAGATAGATAATAGACAACATTGGTTTCATATCACACTAAGGGGAGCTTCCGCTGTTGGGCGCACAGAATGAGGTGAACGCATGTGTATCGATAGATTATAGTTAGAATATAAATATATGAAAGCCATAAGGTTCAGTACCTAAAGGGTCTTGAGAAAATAAGGCTCAAAGTTTACGTTACAGTCTGTAATCGGATAAATTTCGTCGTTTGGCAAGCAACTCAGTAGCGTAGCTCGTAACGTTCTGTATTCTAGAATTTGAGTAACTGGACATTTTTTAGTTCAATTTTTAAACTACAAACATGCAGTTTTTAATAAAGATCTTCTACAAAAGAATAAAATTTCTATTGGAACATTTTTGTCTAAATAGATTGTACAAAAATTTAATAGTGTAACTTTTTGAAAATTAATGGCATGATTATTTAATAAGCATAATCTTATAGACTACCTTATTTTGAGCACTTTTGCACTCAACGGAAGCAGTAAAATCCCTGTCATTCTTTACATTTCATCCAAGAAATGCAAGCTTTTAATATCCCCTTTCACACTCAAAAGGGCTGTTCTGTAGTAAATAAGTTTCAGTAATTAAATTTAAGGACGCATGTAGTAATACAATGCTTAAAATTACTTGTTATAATAAATACGATAATGTCATTAAAATTCATTAATTTAATGTAAATATTTTCTTAAAACTGAAAATACAGTGTATTTTCGGACAATATATTTTTTAATTCTTGTCCTTACAGATTTCTTTTTGATGGGTAAAATGAATAACAATAATAATAAAAAAAAATATGAGTTATAAAAAAAAGTGCAATTAGTTAAGTTTTTTAATATTGATTAGTGTTTATGAATTAAAAATCTGTTTTGTGTAGTTTAAAGTATTTAAAAATGTTCATCTCTATTTAACGAATTTTCCACATAACGAACTTTTTTCGGGATTTAGCGACTTCGTTAAATAGAGGTCCGACTGTATATCCCATTGTTTTCATTAAAAAGAGCATTTTAAATGGAAAGGCCTGTTTTTCTTTCTTTTTTTCAAATACATAAGTTAAAACGCGTCAAGTGCATTTATTATTAGCATCAACTAAGAAGGACCCATGTCAACTCCCACGAAGATTTAAGGAAATTGCTTAAACTATGAACTTTTTCTGAACTGGATTACTCCAAGAAGTTCAAATTAAGACTCAAAAGTGCATGTTGCGATTAAAAAGAAAATACGATTTTTGATATGTTGACAGCCTGTTATGCAAAAATAAAATACGTTCTTCAAAAAGAAGACATTATTGTGAGCCTAATGTAGCTTTGTTGTGACTTTATCGTAAACAATTCGCGAGTATTTTTTTTTTTCCTTAAAGCTGTTTACAAAACCAAGCTCACAATTTTACCGATACATTCACGAATTCAATTTTAGTATTAGATGCATGAAATTGGCAGGTGATCTTATAAGGAAAGATGGCATCAAATAGTGTTTTCTATTTTTTGATAAAAGCAAATGATTTTTGAAAAATGCTGTCAAAGTTGACGTTATGATTCCAATTTTCCGACGCTACAGCCCCAGGAAGTTTGTCATGAGGCAGCAATCAGTTTATAATTCATAATTCATAATAGTATATTTATCAAAATATGAAAAAAAAAACTATTATTTTTCAAATCACTTTCATAGACATGCCAGCTTGTTTCATGCTTTTATGTTTAGAAGTGAGTCCGTGAGTAGAGATGGCTTTTTTCCCTTTCTTTTTCTTCTTCTTTTTTTTTTTTTTTTTTTTGTAATTTGTGTTGTTGAAAACCTGCTTAAGGAAATTATGCATTATGTCGCCATACATAAACATATCGAACAATATTCACTAAATCGGTATATGTTATCTATTTGTATGATCATTTCAAGAAATAGCACATTACAAAAATTCAAGCCATTGCAGTGAGTATTAAATCGATTATGATTATCTTTTAAAATACCATTTGTTATAATAATCAATCAATGTCGTTTTAAATCAACTGAAAGATTCTTTTTTTTTTTATAGCTGTTTTTAATTTTAGACAATTTACGTAAAATTCAGCTTCATAGATGAATGGTTTGAATCACGAATCTCATTTTAGAAATCTTTATTGATAATTAAAAATGCAATAACAGTTTTAATCAGAGATAGCAGATATTTAAAACAGATAAAATTTGTTAACACGCCATTAACAAAATGGGTTGTTTCATCATGTCATGAAAACAATAAAAGCCATAATTAAAAGAAACTTTCACAACGTTGTATTATCATCTCCATTATTCTATACTAACAGACATGAAATTAATAATGGGGGGGGGGGGGGTGAATAAAATTTTGTACTTTTAAAGAGATCGTTGAACTCACAAGCCTGCGATTTTTTTCTTTTTTAAGTGACGGCTTGTGTATTATTTGATGTGGATGTCAGGAAAAATAACAAAAAAGTTCCATCACGTATAGTTTCATCATAAATTGAAAAATTCTCCATGGTTGGTAAATTATTAATTTGGTCATAAAGATACCAGATTCTAATTGGTAAAGTAGTCATAAAAACCTTATACACCAGAGGTTTTCAACCGGTGTGCCTTGAAAAGATCTCAGGTGTGCCTAGAATCTATTCAGCCACATTCTATAAATATATTGCTGTGTAATAGAAGTAAAAAAAAATAATAACGCAGTTATACTTAAACTACGCGTTTTATTTTGTAATGAAATTTAGTACAAGAAAGTGCAATTTAGCAAAGATTTATTTCAGTGTTTCGATATTTTTAATAAGTCAAATGTCAGAAAATCGCTAAATTAATATTCAGATATATTCAGATACAGTCAGTCGATCTTTTCTGATAGAAGTTATTGCTCCGAAAAGTTCTGGAATACAGTATATTTATTAAAATCAATGATTTTTATCCAGTGTAAAGTTAGACAAAATCCTTTCAGAATATATTTTACAAATTTTAAATATACTGCACATTTACAGTGGAACCTCTTTTATCCGAAACTATTTTAACCGAAACTCTCGGTTCACCGAAATCCATTTCGAAAGCTCTTCTTTTTCTGTCACATTCCTTGTCTGCAAGCAGTCCTTTCCGAACTAGGAGTACATTTAAATATTTTCAATCCCCTTTCTTAGAGATCCTTTGAATTTAACTTGAGCTCCCGTAACCTACGGAGTGGAATGAAAAAAAAAACGAACAAATTAGCAATTCTGAACCTTTTGAAAGTTTTGCAAAATGCTTGGCATGGCTGGAGCAGCAGAAAGACTGCGATACTGCTGAACTAATAACATTCAAAAACTTCGTGATACAGCTTCAAAGCAAAAGCAATTGAAACTGCGACAAACAAAACATTTTTGAAACCCTTGTGATATATCTAAAAGGTACTTAATTTCAAAATTAAAATTCAGGTAGTTTATTCTTGTTTCTATTTTGTTATTGCTTTATTTTTATTAAGCATTTGTTGCCATAATAAGAAATATTGCATATATTTCCTCTTAATCTCAAAATTGAAGCATTCCCGATTATCCGAAAATTTTGGTTTTCTGAAAGATGGTCGGTGCCAGTTACTTCGAATAATCGAGGTTCTACTGCATTTTGGAGAAATTTACATTTCTTCTTATGCGAGTGGTATATCTTTGAACGAGTATGATTATCTGTTTATTCGATCTTGCCAAGCAGATATTCCTGAAATCAGAAGCTCAGATATCTCATTACATAATACATATGAAAAAGAGAAAACTAAAAAATGAATTATAAAAATTTAATTGTTCATTTTAAAATACAATTTACAATGTAATATATTGTTTATTGGCTGTGATAGTGCATTAAATTTATAAATAAATTTTACATAAGACATATTCCTTTTATGCACTTTTTATCATCATTATTTAATCATAAGTGTATTACGAAAGAATAAAGTTGTATTCAAGTGTGCTGGAAAGTTGTATTTATTAAAGTGTGCCTTGAAAAAAAAACAAGTTGCCAAAAAACTCTGTAATGCATCAAAAGACATGATAGCAGGATACTAACGGTTTGAGAAATAGCCAAACTTAGGGAACAAAACAATAAGCGCTAAAAGGACGGTATGTGTGTGACCTGTGATGTATTTCTTCAATAGGAAAAAAAGAAGCATAGTTATTCTTAGGTATCTCCCATTAAAAAAAGTAAGAAGCTATCTATTATAGTCGTTCGGAGGAAAACAATTCTGGAAAACTTCGGTGCACTTTCACCTGTCATGACCCCCCCCCACCCCCTCCCTTCCAAACAGCAAAACTACCCTCCATTTAAATGTTGATACATATATATGATGTTTGTCATGCAATAACACTCGTATTTAGAAACCAGTTTGGATGAGAATGAGCATTATGTATAAGGCTTACAAAGACCAAAGTTCGTTGGCCAGCTTCTTTCGCCATCTTGTTCCAAAATGTTCCTTTTAAAGATTTCAAAAGATATACAAAGATATATAAGGATATACAAAGAAATTAGATATCCAAATATTTTTATTTAAGTCTTAGACCTTGAAACAAGGATTTCAGAACATTTTTTTTCTGCTTCATCTTAAAAAAGGGCTGAAATATAGCAGTTTGAAATTCTAGAGAAGTTGCTGTTTTGAAACAACACAGCGGATTAAAAGTAAGTGATTCTTTCATAATTTAGATTATGGGTTTTAGCAAACGTGGTTACTCGCAAATTTACTTTCATTGTTGCAACTCTCATACGTTTAAAACTACAAAGTAATGCTATAAAATGGCGTCAAATTGCAAAGAAAAAAATATATTGTTATTCTTAATATATTCGTGTTCACATATGCGCGTGTTCATACGTAGGTAACGCTGTCCGCCAAGTTTCAACCAAAATTGGTTATATTTGGTGATATATCAACAAATTTGATGACAAAAAAATAGGTCGTCATAAATGAAACCACCTTTGCGATATTTCACAAATTTGGCAAAATTCACATTTAAAATCAGTGTTGACGAAAATTGGAAATTTCTTTATGACTCCATCTGGACATTTTGCCGGGTTTTTTTTGTTTTGTTTTTTTTTTCATTTAGAATATGTATGTTAAAATTATTTTCTAGGAATTATCCTACAAAGGTTTCTTTCGTAATTTTGTGTTCTTAATAAGTATCGCACAGTTTTAATTTTTTTTGTGTATTTGTAGAAAGTGCAAATGGGGTCACATTGAACACATCTTAGGCAACCAGGGAATAAATGAAAGCTTTCTATCATTTATCACGTTTCAAGAGAAAGAATGATGTTGGGGGTACAGCGTTACCAATGAAGCGAGTGTAGACGCCTCCTTCCTTTCATTATTTGTTTGTTCTGGTGTTCAGCTGTGTCTAAATTTCGCTATTCAACGAAATGAATCGTCGCGTCGTATGAACATTATAATTGCTTATAGTGGCCCAAATTACCTATAGGGCCACCCTTTTTTAAATCTTAGGCATTTAAATAGTATTTTGATCTTTGTACTTCGAGGGTTAATCGAGTTTCACGTAGTTTAGCTTCATGTTTTCAAGTAAAATTAGCTGTATTCATAAAACCAAGAAATTCGGAAGCTACCCTTTCCTTCCGCGACAGGCCTGTAGGACTTTTTACTTTGAAGCAACTATCGCAAACGCAGAAAAGGGAGAAAAAATTAACTTAAAGCTTATTACTAAATATTTTTTTCAATAAAGTTTTCCGTCTTTACTAGAATTTCCAAGTGAATTTCTTGGATCTTCATCCTAACTTTGTAGGAAAACTTTAAGAATCTACGCTAGTGACGGGCAATTTCGATATTTTTAATCGATTTCATCGATACTATGGCCAACTCGAATTTATCGATACTATAATTTTTTTGTCGATGTCTCTATAGGTAGCATCGTTCATTTTTATTTTCCTTCAAAATTTGAAGATAAACTAGTCGAATGCGCCAATCCCAAACTACTATCCCATACATGGTAATGCTTCAAAATTATTTATTCTATCACAGCGTCAAATTTAAATTACAATTTATTGCTATCGTGAAGATTCAAAAGGTATTAGGTTTTTTGAATTTAGGTTTCGTTCATCAATGTACGTAATTTCTTAAACTCTAGTACATCAGGAAATGAGAGAAAAATCGATTATAAAATTTCATCTTTAACCTTTAACTGATGTTACAGAAAATGTCACATAACTAGTGTCAGCCGGTCTGTGAGACCGCTCCATCGAAAGACGAATAAAAGCCGCGATTTACTCATAGGATGTTATTTTTGTACTAAACTTTTTGTACAGGAGTGTTATAATTAAAATTTACCTATTCAAAAGTCTCTGAGGATAGTACTAAAGTTCCAAACGAAACAAAATTTCTGTAGTGTTTGTAGATAAACTGAAATTTGCAAGTTAAACTATAAAAATTGAAAAAAGCACCGGTCTGTGAGACCGGTAACATCAGTTGAAGGTTAAATACATGAACCACGTTAAGCTAAATAAAACCATGTAAAAAGAATTAAGAGTTGATTCGAAACTGCTCAAACGATATCGATTTAGATATTCATATAATTAAAATGTTAATAAAAGAGCTGGACATTTACACCATGAAATGTTACATATAAACGTGAAAATAAAAACCACACGTTTACTAAACGGTATACACAATGTTACAAAATCTAAAAACTACACAAACATTAAAATTAAGTTAAGATATTCAACGTTTCAATCATCATCTGTGTCCTACATCAGGAAAACGTTGTCGTAATGTTTCCAAAAACAGAGCAAGGTTTTGCTCCTTTTGTCAAAAACAGAGCAAGGTTTTGCTCCTTTTGTCAAAAACAGAGCAAAACCTTGCTCTGTTTTTGGAAGCATTACGACAGCGTTTTCCTGATGAAGGATACAGATGATGATCGAAACGTTGAATATCTTAACTTAATTTTAATGTTTGTGTAGTTTTTAGGTTTTGCAACATTGTATATATCGTTTAGTAAACTTGTGATTTTTATTTTCACGTTTATATGTAATTAAAATGTTAATTTGTCATATAAATTGTTTTAACACACACTTATTAAATGTGACGATTTTAAGAGTTTCATTCCTTTTTCTTTCACCTTCTCGTATAAAAAAGGAGTGCAAATATATTTAATTTATACTGTAACCAATTCTTTCATCAGACTTAAATAGAGCTCTGAATCAAAATTATTTCGCTCGACAGATGTTTGAAAAATATTTTTTCCCTTGGAATTATGAGTTGAGCGCACGAAAACGGATAGTTCACACGGAATCATACTACAAATGAACGTGGAAAACAAGAATTTGTTTATATACATATTTCAATCACTAAGGACACTTACGCATACCTCATTTAAATAATTCCTTATGATAAAATTGGAACATTCATTCATTTTTTTCATGTTTCATGTTCATGTTCCATGTTTTCATGTTCATGTTCCATGTTTTCATGTTCATTTTTTCATGTGTACCATATTATTAAAGAAAAAACAAGGAAACTAAAGGTACTAAAGTAAAAAGTCGAGAAAACTTTGAATCATTATTTAAATCATAATACAATAAGACTTCAAATAGAATTTTTGCGCTGTCCTATATAAAATCGAAATCTCATTTCAAAATTATTCCCGGTATTGATTACATAAAGAAATTAGTGCGCATAATTTTATCGATCTATAAAAACTAATCGGAAACCTCTATGGGGAATTGAATTATTGAAATCCAAAGTTAATTAAAATTCATATAAATAAGCACAAATAAATGTATTAAAATTACATGCAGTTGCATATAATGGAAAATTATTTAAAATACTTTTGAAATATCTTAAAAATACATTAAAAACCATTAAAAATCCAAAACGTTCTCAGCCATCACACGACCGTCATCAGTGGTTATTTAAATGTTGTTATTTTTCTTCGCCCTTATTCGAGAATCGGCTAGAAAAGATCATTGTAATTTAAGGGATGTAAAATACATAAGATGCCGGATAAAGGTATTCAAATTTCTAACGAAACAAGCTTTCATCTATTATGCAACAATTCGTTCTAAACTCCATGGATATCGTATGATAGTGCATCGTTCCAAGCTATAACTTTATTAGCAATTATTACAACAAGGAGATCGATCCGGGCTTCCCGGGTTGTAGAGTATATAAATATTTTTCACGCAATATATATTTTAGGTTGCCCACTAACACCAAAAAAACATTTTTTTTTTTTTTTTTTTATGATAAATATCAATTATGCAATCAAATAAAGTTTTGAAATTTATTAAAAGCGATATTTTCGTATTGACTGAATGCTAAGAGTTATTAGCCCAATATTTTGCTATTTACGGCAACCTTTTTGATTCTGATCATTTCAGTGCTTAGTTCGATTGTATGTTAAACTTGTATTTCCTTTATATTTTTTATTTAATTAATTATAGAGGAAGTTTTAAATTTCTTATGAGATATTAGCCGTAAAAAATTCCTGAACTCTTTACATTGTTTAAAGAGCAAATGGATTAATCTTTCGTTAGAAATTTTATGCTCCAATAAATAAGTAATGATTCGCAAAATCCATCTTATTGGCCAATCCTTTGAAACATAATCTAAAATCTCAATATGAATTGCCTTCTTGAAATGTAAAAGAATTATTTCTTTCAATAATAATATTATTCAGAAATAAACAAATTTTCTATTTTTTCTCTTTTTAAATCCATTCGCAATAACTGCTAGAAATTCACTTTCTTTCTTAATCTTTTATTCTGCTGTTTCGGTCCAAGAATTACAGAAAATATTCTCCAATTTCACTTTTATTTCTGTGAATTTTATTTGATGCAGATGTATCATAACGGTTGGTATTGAAGTTAATAGAAGATTATTTTTAGAAGTAAAGAGAATTTATTTATTTTTTATTTTATTTATTTACTTATTTATATTTTTGGCTATTTCTGGAATCATCTGAAGCGAAAAGAAAAAAATATTTATATCGGCGCATTTATTTTCATTTCATCTCGCAATGCTATTATGATAAGAAATTTGAAAGAATATATCCACTAAAACCTCAACCAATAACCTATACTTATTCAGAAAAATGTTAATAGAAAACATTTGATTCAGCAAGGATTTATATGAGAAATATTTATTCTTATTTTTTGGGTTTGAAAGGCAGTTTGATTTTCTATACAGGGAAATTGTATTTTTGTGAGGTTTTTCGTAAAGATGCGTATATTATTGTTGTCAAAGTCAATATTTTTCTTTACATGTATTATCTTTTGGTGCATTTAAAATCATCATCTAAGGTAAAAGAAATAGCCTTGAAATATTCTATAAATATGTACAGTAGTGAAAGAAAAGAAAAGTAAACACCCCCAACTAACTCTGTAACAAATTATTGCAGAAGAAAGTTACTATTGCCAAACGATTGGAAATAATGTCTAGTTATAAATTATTTATATAAAATTTGCTTAGGGGGCCATCTACATATCAAAACGAACACAAACTTTATTTTTTCAATAGCAATACCCAAATTTGCGCCATAATTAAATTCTTCAGCCTTCAATTAGCCTGACAAACTTTCATTGAATTCATACGATTAGTTTCAGAGAAATTAATTATTTTAAAATGAGCCTATTTTAGGGACTGTATCCACATTGAAGTTCGGTACTTGATTGCGTAAACGCAACAAAATGACTATGTCACTTCTATTAATGCATTATTTCTTGCCAATATGATCATTTCACTTGCTTAGTATGTTTCGACTATTGCCAGCCCAAACGTTTCTAGAAAGAAAGTAAAATATACTTTTTTTTTTTTCAAATTATGCATTTTTGCACATCATAGAAGCCCCTTAACCCATCATCTTGACGTTTTTACTTTCTTTTATCTTTACAAGAAGAAAGAATTGGATTCATGAAAAATTTCGACTTTCGGTTTTCGACGGATTTAATCGTTTTAGGGGTCAGAGATTCCGAAAAACATGTTTTTACAAAATGTCTGTCTGTGAATCTGTGGTTCTGTGAGTCTGTCTGTCTGTCTGTGTGTGACACAAATTTTGTGGGCTCTCTATCTCAAGAACTAATGAAGGGAATTTAATAAAAATTTATATTCCAGTAGTCCCTAATATAAATTGGTGCTGATTAGTTTTTGGCGTAAATCGCCCGACACGTGGCGCTGCTATGTTGCATTTTTCGCGATTTCTGCAATAGCTCTATCTCAAGAACTAATGTACGGATTTTCATCAAACTTCAGATTCAGTTATTCCTTTATATGAGTTGGTGTTGGTAACGTTTTGGTGTAAATAGCCCAACAGATGGCACTGCTATGCATCATTTTTCACGATTTCCCCAATAGCTCAATCTCCAGAACTAATGCACGGATTTTCATCAAACTTCAGATTCAGTTAGTCCTTGAGATGAATTGACGTTTTATACATTTTGGTGTAAATCGCTCAAAAGGTGGAGCTGCAGTGCTGCATTATTTGCGATTTCCGCAATAGCTGTATAACAAGAACTAAATGCTTGGATTTTCAACAAACATCAGATTCAGGTATACCTTGATATGAATTAGTGCTGTTTATGTTTTGGCTCAAATCGCTCAACAGGTGGCGCTGCTATTCTACATTTTTCAGAATTTCTGCTATAGCTCTATCTCAAGAACTAATGCACGAATTTTCATCAAATTTGAAATTCAGCTATACTTTGATATGAATTGGTGATAAATTGGTGTAATTTCTTGGTATTGTTTAAGTGATTTATATAGAAGAAAGTTTTGTGATGGCCACAACATACTAGTTTAAGTATAATTCAAAAATTAGAGTATTCAAACATGATAAACATGAGAATTCTCATGAAGCAGGACATAATAACATAAATCTATCAAAAAATTATAGGTTGTAACTTGTTTTTTTCCTAATATTAATTTTGTAATTTCCTATTATAAAATTTTTTAAATTACAAATTCAATGTATTTATGTTAGAGGTTTTTGGTATTGTAACAACACAACAAATTATCATAGTAGGTTTATAATTTCAGGAGATATTAATAAAAATAAGTAAAAGTAATTTAACCTTAAAAACTATAAATTTTGAATGTTTAGAATTCAAAAACTTAATGAATATGATAATGAAAAAAATGATGTATATGACTTGTCATGCAACTTATCACGCAAATGACTTGGAATTTCGTTTCTAGGCATAGTTTGAACTGAAAATTTAAAATATAGTGTCAAAATTGCGTGTTGTCATTGAAAAAAAAACAAAGTTTGGTCTAGTTTTGGTTTGTAGATGCCCCCTAATCTCTAATCCTTATGTGATTATATACATCATTTAAAAGTAGACTTTATTTCCAATCATTTGCTAGCAGTAACTTTCTTCTATTATAATAAGTTACTGAGTTAGAAGAGGGTGTTCTGTTTCATAATAATAGAAGCCATCAGTCCATCAGAAGAAAATAACTCGTTGAAAGCGGAAACTCCGATAATCGGGACTCTACTGTAGTTCAGTTTTGAGACTTATAACACGCGATTTTATTTTACATAAAGTGACGTCATCCACATCCACTGAATAATTCATCATTTGCGATCCAATGTTAAACAACATCTACAGTAAAGTACGCTTAGGACGTCACTATCGCTGAATAATACACACAAAAAAAAAAGAGAGATTTCGTCATTCAAAAAACTTGACAAAAAAAAAATCAGCTATCTAAAGATTCACAGGCCTTCATTTGTTTGTACTATTAACATATATATACATAATTAAATTTAGTTTCTAATAGCTCCATGTTTTATGAGAAATCCTTCATTTATATTTTTTCAAAATAGCACGTATTTTAATTAATTTTTTTTCAGTTTTTATGGGAAAATGGCAATAAAAAGATATAATTGCTACTTTTCTTTCACTTTCTACAGAAATGGAGTTCTTCCGTTGCCAATATTAAGAAATTGCTCCTAAAACTACAAAAAAATTAATATTTCAGAAATAAATGAAGATACAGTATTCAAACAAAATGCATTTAAAAGAACATTTTTTTTCCAATACGACGGTATAAAAATCGAAAATGTGCAACGCTTAGAAGTTAAAAAAATTACTATAGAGTATTTAATCGTACTGCTTTGTTTTACGGCTGGCTTCTGTAAGGTAACGTTATTTTTTGGAATACACAAAATAAGCTGGGAGAAAGAAATAGCATACCGTACCGGGGGCTAATAAACATCAAATGTATAGATTTAATCTTTAAACGAATTGTATTAACATATCTTGGTTCAATATCTCAATTCAGTTGTTAATGCATATACAATCGATCCCCAAAGCATTTTCAGTTTAGTTTATTGTGGCAATCATATATCCCAGATCTGAATGCATGAGAATTGTTCTTCTAGAGTTATCTAAACGATAAAATCTACTAACAAAAAAATATAATATGAACTTCAACTGCATACAACAATTTGTTGGCAAAGCATTTATTTGCCATCGTGACATAGAGGAAGGGTGATATTAACACGCAGATTATGATATACCCTGTGCGCATACGGTTTTTACCTTCGTCACCACTATTTACGAAATTTAATCTTCAAATTATTTTATCGCAGATAACAGCAAAAGCTGACTTATAGAAACTTCTTCATGCATACTAAAACTGTTGTTTGATCAGTCAAAAAGAACCATAAGAAGGGTACTCACTGGCTTTTAATTAACCTTAGGGCTAATCATTAAAAAAAAACTATAGCCAAATTCAAATTATGTTAGTAATAGATTCGTCGTGAAACATTGATTCTAAAATCGTTCTTTAAACTCTCCGACGTACCCTGTTTTTCCTTTTCGATATATGTTCCAATTTTTTGCAATAGTTTTAGAATAGTTTTTCGCAAATATCAATTATAGAAACTAATAAAACAAATGCATTATAGAGCTTCGCAAAGTCGAGGGGGAAAAAATCATAACCCGATTTACTCCTCTATAGTTTTTTAAAAGAAAACCTGAGTGAACTATAGATTCGGGATGGAATGTTAGTGTGTTAAATGAAAAAAAATAAATTTATGTTTTTTAATATAGGCGAGTTCTTAAAATATATCAAAACTCAAATAACAAGTTACACAGAAAAAGTTTAATCGTATAATAACATCATTGAGAGTATCGCTGAAAGGAAAAAAAAAAAGTTTCTCGCAATTTGGTGATTTCAATGTTTTGTTTTCTCGCCAAATGCAGCATTTTATCACAATTTGGCGCAATGGCTATTGGCAGTGAGAACACTGATCATGTCTCTATGAGCGTCTCAGGGCTTTCCTGTATTTTCATAAAGATGTTCGCGAAAGTAATATTAATTTAAATTTTCTTTCCCTGTTTGTTTCTAAAATACACTTCACATCACCTTATTTTACATATCCCTTTAAGACCTGAAAATATTTGGTAGAAATTAAAAGTTTTGGTGGTTAACCCTAATAAATAGGATTACATTTGATTTAAAAAAGCAGTTAAAAAATTTTCCGATGCCCGGTCACGTAAAGGGGAATCCACATAACTGTGTGGGTGCAGGTTCGGCTTTAAGTCACACAAAAAGAGGAAATTGCTTTTCTTTTTCCTTAGGATCACCTAAACAATTGTGTAGGCCAGGTCTTAAAAAGTTATATCTTAAAATACAATTCTGTTAAAATCATTTTTATCTACAGCCAATTTATGTTGTTTCGGGGACACGAAAAAATTCCGCAAACCATTTAGATGTACTATATACAAATAGACAATGTCGTTCTTTTGATCAAAAACATGCCATGAAGTGTGAAAAACTTTAATCACACATAAGATCAAATAAAGCAATGCACTATGAAGAACTAAATGTAGTTTTATACCCGAAAAACATAATTAACACAACCCAGAATCATTCCCTAAGTGTTTTTTCGCGATTCTAAGAAAATAACTAAATTCTTCTAATAATGTTTTTACAAATAACTTTGAATTTTCCCCCATTAATATTTTTGAAAGCGCCGATTGCTTTTTGTTTAAGGTCAACTTCCTATATATTATTGGCTGTTATCCTCTTTTTTTTCAAAATATCATAAATTTATTTTTCTAATTTGAAGTATGATCCCCATTCACAATGGTCCCTTTTTAATTAAACATAAATCATTCAGTTGTAAAGTTAGGAATAGGATAGTTTTTGTAACGATTTTGTTGCAGCAAAAGGAAAATTAGCATAATTGATTTTCTCTAAGGTAGTCTGTTTTCCTGTTTTTTTCAAAATCTCATAAATTTATTTTTCTAATTTGATGTATGATCCTCAGTCTCAATGGTCACTTTTTAATTAAGCATAAATCATTCAGTTGTAAAGTTACGAATATGATAGTTTTTGTAACGATTTTTTTGCAGCAATAGGAAAAATAACAATTTGTTTTCTGTAAGGTAGCCTGTTTTCCTCTTTTTTTTTCAAAATCTCATAAATTTATTTTTCTAATTTGATGTATGATCCTCATTCACAACGGTCACTTTTTAATTAAGCATAAATCATTCAGTTGTAAAGTTACGAATATGATAGTTTTTGTAACGATTTTGTTGCAGCAAAAAGGAAAATTAGCATAATTGATTTTCTCTAAGGTAGCCTGTTTTCCACTTTTTTTTCAAAATCTCATAAATGTATTTTTCTAATTTGATATATGATCCTTAGTCACAATTGTCACTTTTTAATTAAGCATAAATCATTCAGTTGTAAAGTTACGAATATGATAGTTTTTGTAACGATTTTGTTGCAGCAAAAGGAAAATTAGAATAATTGATTTTCTCTAAAGTAGTTGAATAAAAATTTCAAAAACTGTAACTCATAATTGATTTTCTTTTTTTCAAAATCTCATACATTTATTTTTCTAATTTGGTGTATGATCCCCATTCACAACGGTCACTTTTTAATTAGGCATAAATCATTCAGTTGTAAAGTTACGAATAGGGTATTTTTTTGTAACGATTTTGTACCAACAAAAGGAAAATTAGCATAATGGATTTCCTCTGAGGTAGTTGAATAAAAATTTGAAACGTGTAATTTTTGGAATTTATTGGATTAATTATTTCATTAATAATCTTATTTTCTACCTTATTTTCAACACTTTGTAATTTTCTTTTTCTTGTTATATCTACAACACTTTGTAATTTTCTTTTCCTTGTTATATCTACCAGGTAAATAATTAAACGCGTTTTAATCTTTTGAAACATTCTGTATACATATTCCTCAAAACAACGATGGGAAGTCATTGAAACGATTTGAAAACTACAGTAAAGTTTTCACATAATTTTATTTAAAAAACGAAAATAAATACATGATCCTGATTTCCCATTTAAAAAGTATCATCCATAATTCAAGCAAAATATAAATCCCGTTACGAAATACGCAGTATCGAATCAAATGCTCGGAAATAAAAACTGGATCTGTAAAAATGTTTGAAATTGACAAAGAGAGATAGTGAAACACGTAAAGGAAGAAAATAAAAGTTCCATGCTGGGAAAAGTGGATATTTAACTCTTTCTTGCGAATATGTTTGAAAAGATCTGTTTAGAATATTCAAAAAGGATTTTTTTCTTCTAAGAATACAGTCTGAAATTTGAATGTATTTTGCAATTTTTGTTTATATACTTGAATGATACTTATAAATATATAGCTTTAGTCTCTTAGCACAGACTTTCGTTAAATAAATTTCAGCGTGAAAAATATGATCGCAGTTCTTCAGAGAGAGAAAAGATTGGTACATAGTATATTTATTCTTTTAAGTTTCCGAAAGAAATTGTAGAATTTCGAATCCTCTTGTAAAAATAACTGAATTGATTTCCTGTTTTATGAAATTTTATGTGTGCACCAGAGTCGCTCAGTTAAATAAATATTTATTATTTTTTAACTTTTCTTTATTTTAAATATTCTTCAAAATCCTTCCTTTATCACTACTTACGTCAAAATAGGTACAGTAGGCCAAAAAAATAACGGTACATGCATTTTAATCTCCAAACTGTCACAGAGAAAAAAAAACGAAAATAACCATTCAACTGAAAATCATGTCTTCTTTCAATTTATGCTTTCAAAAACTTAAGGGATCGTGCTCATACTGAAATCGTGCCAAACTCTGAAATTTTCAATACATACACCTAATTTTGACATTATATTCGGATTTTTTGGTAAATTTTACCTTAGAATACTAAACAGAAAGCCGTTCGATCGATCAGTTTAGGAAGTATGAAGGTTTAAAATTTGGAACTTCTAATGTTATATTCATTTGTAATCGTTGCAAAATGAGGGCAATGATTGTAATTTTTTAAAATAACTCAAAAAGTACATGACAGATGAGATGTAATGTTGGATTCCCATATTTGAAGCTTCTAGAAATCGATTTTAAGGTTACAATTTACATTTTGGTGAAAATTAGTTTCGAATATTATATGTATTTTTTAATTAATTTTCGAATTGAATATAAATGGCAACCTATAAATATTTTTACAGATATCGATTTCTATAATCTTCTAATATTTAAATTCAAAATAACAGTTGGTTCCTCCAAGTGCATATCATACATCCCAATAAAAAAAAATAATATCCTACAACATAGGGAAAATAAATCTACAATAAAAAATAAGTTTAAATTTCAACCACCAGGTGAAAAGTTGAGGTATAAGAAAAAGTTATCAGAAATTAAAACAGCATTTGAGTCAATCACATGCTTAAAACGCGATACAGCCTATTTAATGATAACGCAAGAAATGCTGTGGAAATTCAGCTACCTGCCATGGTGTGCTTTCTTTCAATTCTGGAAAAATCGATATTGAAACTTTTCTCAAGCAAAATGTAATTGAATCGAAAATAGCAAAAACTACATCAGTCCGCATTTGTTTTCGAAATGCATGCTTACTTGAAAAATGTATGAAATACTGAAATCTCGAAAATTTTCGGCTTTCATTTTTTCATTTTTTAAGGATACATGTCCTGAACATGATTTTACTTTTTTCGAAAAATGGCTGTCTGTTAGTCTACATGGGACAGTATTTTTGTGGCCGCACTGTCTCAAGAACTATTGCACAGAATTTCATAACACTTTATATTATATTAGATCTTGACATGAGCTGGCCCTGATTACGTTTGCATGCACATAGACCAACAGATGGCGCTGCTGGGCTGGATCTTTCACGATTTCCTTGATAACTATATCGCAAGAACTAACGCACGGAATTTTATAAAACTGCCTATTCTTTTTAGACCTTGACATAAATTTATACTAATACGTTTTTTGTGCATATCGTACGACAAATAGTGCTGCTATGCAGAGCTGCCACAGGCGACTATTTTTTTAAGTCTAACTAGCAGCACTTTCTCAAAACAGAAATTCTTAACACACGCTTTGACAACATTAACAAGAGAAATATACTTCAAAATTTATATTAGAAAATACTGGTGCGAACAGAATATAAAAACAGTCGCCAGTGGCAACCCTGGCTATGCTGTGTTTTGAACGATTTCCGCCATAACTATATTCCGTCATTTACAGTATGGAATTTCATCAAACCTCATATTCTATTAGATCTTGGTATAAACAGATATTATTCAGGTTATAGCCCAGCAGGTGACCCCTCTGTGCTGTATTTCTCTCAATTTCCATGTTACCTACAGTGTAAAAAACAACGGACTAAAATACGGAAATACTACTGGCAATCTAGACGCCAGTATTATTTCTGTTTTTTACGGGAATTTTTACCCATAAATTACTGAAAAATTTCCATTTTTAATCAGAAAAACGGAAAATTTTCTGTACTTTATGGGTAAAAATTCCCGTAAAAAAACGGAAATAGTACTGGCGTCTAGATTGCCAGTAGTGTTTCCGTTTTTTAGTCCATTTTTTTTTTTTTTTTTTTTTACAGTGTATATCTCAGTAGCATCGATGTCATGGAATTTCATCAAACTCTATATTCGGTTAAACCTTGACATAAGTTGGGTTTGGGATTAAGTTATTGATTAAGTTAAGGATTTAGTTACTGATTAGGTTTGCATCTAACTCAACAGGTGGTGCTGATGTGCTGTGTATTTAAGGATATCCGTGATATCTCGGATTCTGCGGAATTGAATTTCACCATATTTAACAAGACATTTATTAAAAGTTATGTTGATACTATTTTCATTCAACAGGGGGCACTGCTGTGCTGTGCTTATCACGTTTTCGTGATAGCTATATACACTCTATGGGCATTAATCACCGGCAACTTTCAATTTTAGACACTTTGTCGAATATTTTAAAATATACTTGTCAGATTCTTCTGGAATTTTAGGATTAAAAAGAACTGGTTTGACTTCATATTTATCAACGTCGATTTGGTAAGGAGGACAATTTGGGGGACAACAAAAAATTAAAGAAAAAATAATACTTGGGATCACCCTGTAAAATAAAATGCACGCAATGATCTATCGCTAAATTATGTAAAATGTTCCTCGTTATCGTTCGCGCATGCGCAGATAAAAATTATTTTATACAACTGCCCATATTTCCTTAAATATTTAATATATTTATATTCCAATTGCACTATTTTGTTTCTACTACATTTTGTCAATTCTTCTGAAACTGGCGTTAAATTTGGTTAAAAACCCTGTATGTTATAAGCAAAAAACATGCAAGATTTTTTTTTTTTAATTTTTAAAGAAATCACTATATCTCTATTAATATACATGCTATTCTTACACAAATGAAGACACATATTGTACAATGTCTGCCTATGTATAGTCTGTCGCGATAAATCATTTCGTGTATTTTAATTTACAGGGTGATCCCAAGTAATATTTTTTTTCTTTGATTTTTTGTTTTTTTTAATTTGTTGTTTCTTTAATTGTCCAACTTATCAAATCGACGTTGATAAATATGAAGTCAAACCTGTTCTTTTTAATCCTAAAATTCCAGAAGAATCTGACAAGCATATTTTCAAATATTCGACAAAAATCTAAAATTGAAAGTTGCCCGTCATTAATGGCCATATAATGTATATCGGTATCTATTATGGAATGAAATTTCATCAAATTTAATATGTATAAGATATTTATTAAAAATTATGCTAATTCAATTTTGACTTTGTACACTCAACAGAGCGCGCTACTATACTATATATAATAACGATGGACATAATTCTATCGCGTAGAAATGCACCAAATTTTATATTTGTAGTTATTAATTAAATATATATAAAGGTTGTTCCGAATTTAATACCCAGGACAGGTTGGTGTTGAACTGTGCCTTTTATCGCTATGACTCCGAGTTAAATTGAAATAAATACACTTTACTTAGTAATTTTTGCTGTGTGATAGTCCTATTTAAATTAATATATTAGAATAACTAGCTGACTCAACCGGCGTGATCCGGGCCCGTGATAAATGACCCTTAAATGAACTTCAATTTTGTATGATTTTATATCTTTAATTCCATTTTGTCTGAATTTATATTTTTTAACAAAAAATTCATGGGAAAATATTGATTTGAAAGAATATGCTATTTGGTATTTTATTTTCTGCGTAATTTGACTTTTGGAGTTTATGCGTACCGAAAGTGAGCGAAACCGTGACAAAAAACTCTGGTTTTACTGATTCCGTCAAAATTTTCACACATTTTATTTTGTAAAAAATATTTTTGTACACTGTAAAAAAAAATCTGTAGTTCTACAGATGTAAAGTTACATGCTTACTAAACTTTCACCTGTAACTGTACGAAAAAAGCTGCAAATCTACAAAACTAGTTTTTGTAAAGCTACAAAAATCTGTAACTTTACAAATGAATCTGCTAAAATTTCAGTAATCTTACTAAACTTTTATTTGTAACCCTGGCTGCAGTTACATGAAAAGTTCTCGGAATCCCAGTTTCCAAAAAAATTCTTAGTAACCTTACAGATTTTTTGATTTTCGGCGCAAAAGTGTGTCTGTTAGATGAAATTTTGTTGTTGCCGTTACATGAAAAGTTCTAGGAATCCAAGTTTCCTAGAAAAACTTTAGTAACTTCACAGATTTTTTTTTACAGTGTAGGTGATGTAAATCTGGTCTATTTAAATGCTCTAAAAAGACTGTGTTAAATAGCGGACGTTTAGTTACTTTCAGCATACAAAAAATGTCGTCTACGTGAGGCGCGAAGTGACCTCATTTCGCCGGCGTATTTGAAAAAATTAAATATCATATTTTTTAAAACGGATTACACTGTCGATTAGAAAAAGGTTTGAGCTTTAAGAGCATATTTTTGGTTTGCCGATACCTCTGAAATTGCGCTCTGGAGGTGCGAAACCGCGACGAAACACTCAGGTTTTTACTGATTTTGTCGAAGTTTTCACACATTTTATTTTATGAAAAATATGTCTATCCGTCCGAACGTTTCAAAATTTTGTAGGTGATGTAAATCTGGTCTATTGAGATTCTCTAATAAGAATGTGCTGAAACACGGATATTTAGTTACTTTTAGCTTTGAAAAAATATCGTCTCCATGAGGCACGAAGTGACCTGCGTTCGTCGGTGTATTTGAAAGGGTTAAAATTCATATTTTTAAAAACCAATTGCGCCATTGAAGAAGTTGTGATAATAGTTGTTTGTTGCTGTTGTTGTTGTAAACGTGCCTTTAAAGGCAGGCTCACATCTGTATACATAAATTACATAGGATTGCCACGAAAAATTGTCGTATATTGCAAAAACAGTGTTAACCAATAACAATATCAAGATATATTATAATGTTCAACAACAAAACAAGTAGAAAATGTGATCTAACACGATGTTCAATATTACTGTGTGCTTTAATGAATAAATACAAAGGATTACAGATTTGAAATTTCGACTATTTTCGAATAGTAATCCTCACATTATTTAATCTCAGAATTTTGTGGTTTAAAAAGGCGGATATTATTATTTAGAAATAGTTATATTCAAAATCCGTAAAATTTGGCACTCATGCAATTTATGCTAATTGTTAAACATTCATTGCCCGCTCTGATGTATTTTGTATGTCATTGGACAAATCTAAACATGCTGGTTAAAAATTTACTTCGGTCGAAGATTTTGTCACATTTGCCAATATTAATGGGGTTTTTTATGTATAATATTGTGCTACATTGTAATTGTATTTGATTTAATGTTGGCGTTTTATAACGTTAATTTATTTTCCTAGAAATATATGTTGTACAAAATACACAGCGCGGAAGTTTTGCTGTGCGAATTTTCATGAATATTTAAAAGTTAAGATGCAGATGTAAATTTTTTATGCCTAAGTTGTGAAATACCTAGTAAAAATATTATTAATATTTTTTTTTTTGCATCGTTTGTGGCACTAAATAACATGACTGCAAAAAAATAATAATAATAATAACAAGAAAACAGGAATTCTGCTTTTTCAGAATTTAGTGCGCCTCCGATGAAATATAGATATACAGCGAAACCTCGATTTAACGTTATTGAAGGGATCACAAAGAAATGACGTTATATGCGGGAAAATGTTAAATCGGGGTGAGACAAAACAAAATCCTGAGCATAATATGAAGGTTAATTTAGGTGACGTACTTTTATTTCTTCATTTACATAGGCAAATGACAATGTTTAGACATCAGTTTTTTAAATTATGCTTTAAAGAAATCGGCTTTTTTGCTCTGCGTCAGCTTTTTAGCAGCTACATCACAAATCGCAGTCTGAACATATATCAGTTTTTCTAAACACAAATTTTACTATTTTTTTAATTCAAACTCATCAAGGGGAAAGCAAAGTTAATTAAAATTCTTAATAGGCTAAATAAAAAACAAAATTACGGAAAAATTATCAAATTTCCCAATTTATTTTACTACAGAACCGTTTTTTCCCCCTTCATGTCATAAGTTAGCGATTCTTTAACATTAGAAAACTCTTATTGGTTGCTCACGAGCCGAGCTTCCCTACTGCTAAGTTCTAGTAAGCAAACTCCAGTCAGATAAAAGGGGTGCGAATGGAAGAGGGGAAGGAGGCTAAATCTTGCACCTGCAGTTTGTAAAAAACAACAACAACAACAACAACAAAAACAAAGGGAGATAGGATTTCCAGTTTTGCACGTATTGATTTTAAATGCTTATTATGTTTATTTTTATTATTTTTTTGTTGTTGTTGTTGTTGTTTTCAACAGAACTTCTATTTTAGGAAATTTTCATGTACGGTTTTTTGGCTGAAAAAACGTTAAATGCGGGAAATATTTGTAAGTAATAACGTTAAATCCGGGTTTTTAAACATTACGAGTATAGGAAATTAATTGGGACTAATTAATAATGCCTCTATATGCGGGAAATCGTTAAATACGGGTTACGTTAAATCGGGGTTTCACTGTATATATATATAGATAGATAGATAGATACAGTAGAGTCCCGATTATCCGAGTTAATATGAACCAAGCTCACCTCAGATAAGCGAAAAACTCGAATAAACCGGATTTACACAAATCGTCACCAACTAAAGAGATGAAATATAAATTTTCACGTAATTCATTAATTAGTTTATAGTTTTTTTCAATCGAACTTATACCTTTAGAATGGATCATTTTCTTTTGATGCACGGATGGTTTCCATTATTATGAAACAACTATTATAAATGAAGTGTTAAACCTCAATCCATCGGAAGAAAATAACTCGGTTAATCGGGACTCTACTGTAGTACAAAACAATTTCAGCTTTAAGACTTAAAACACACGCTTTTATTTTATATGAAATGTCGCCACCCGCATCCACTTAAGAATTCCTAATTTGCGATGCAGTATTAAACAACATCTAGACTAGAGTAAAGTACGCATAGAACGTCACTATCGCTGAATAATACACAAATTCAAAAAAAGAGATATCGTCATTCAAGAAACTCGACAAAAAAATAATCGGCTATCTAATGATTCATATGCCTTCATTTGTTTGTAATATTAACATAGATACTTAAGATTAAATTTAGTTTATAATAGCTCCATGTTTTGTCAGAAATCATTCATTTATATTGTTTCAAAATAGCACGTATTTTAAGTTCATTTTTTTTTTTTCAGATTTATTGGAAAATGGCAACAAAAAGATATAATTGCTAGTTTCCAACTATTTTTCCTTTACTTTCTGTAGAAATGGAGTACTTGAGTTGCCAAAATGAAACAAATGACGCTAAAATCTACAAAAAAATTAATATCTCAGAAATAAATGGAGATGCAGTTTTCAAACAAATTGCATTTAAAAGTACTTTTTTTCCCAATACGGTATAAAAATTGAAAGTGTGCGATGCTTAGAAGTTAAAAAAATTACAGTAGAGTATTTAACAGGGCACTGATACATCTGCTTTGTTTTACGGCTGGCTTATACAACGGAACGTTATTTTTTGGAGACGACACTTTATTTGCTGTGAGAAAGAAATAGCATACCGGGGGGCTAATAACTTCCAAAGTTAGCACAAAAAGTTCTTGAAATATCTAGCATTTGTGTGTCGCACAATTTTTATCTATTCCTGAAAAATATTAAATTTTGGACTTTGCTGCTAAAAGAAATATCGCATATAACTCAAGCAAAATGTATATCTTGTGGTAAAAATACATAGTATCGAATCAACTCCACTAAGCTAAAAACTAGATTTCCGTAAATAATAAAAACTTACAGACTACGATAGAGCAATATTTAAAAGTAGAAAGTAAAATACTAAGTAAAATAAGCGGATGTTTAACTCTTTCTTGCGAACAAGTTTGAAAAAATCCGTTTACAAAATTGAAAGAGGATATTTCTTTTCCCAAGAATGTACTCCTACATTTGAATGTTTCAAAAATTTCACTCTCATGATATGCCATTTAAAAAAAATATATCGCACATAACTCAAGCAAAATATAAATTCCAATGTAAAATACATAGTATCGAATCAACCCTGAGAAAATAAAACTGGATCTTCGAAAATATTTGAAATTGACAGCCAGAATAAAGAAAAACGTAAAGAAATAAAATAAAAATGCTACATATGTAGAAGCGGATATTTACCCCTTTCTTACGAATAAGTTATAAAAAATCCGTTTAAAAACCTGAAAGAGGGCATTTATTTTTCTAAGAACGTAGTCCTAAATTTGAAAATTTTAAAAGTTGTGTTGATATCTTAGGGCAATCTTAGGTTTTCAAATATGACTTTGATGCTTATCACAGTATTTCGTTGAATAAATTTAAACAAGGAAAATATTATTGTAGTTCTTCGGAGAAAGAAAAGATTGGTACAGATCTTTTTGTCGCCAATTTTGAGCTGTTTTCTTTTCGCTCGTAGAAATAACTGAACTGTATTTCTGCTTTTATAAAATTATTTTAAGTATAAGAGCGTTGCGTATAAGAAAGAATCATTGGCATTCCTATGGGCTTTCTTGACCTTGCATTTCTCCTTACAGGAGAATTTGCGAAATAAAATCAATGACACGTTTTTCAAATTCGATGAGTACTATCGATTGATGTCATTTCATTCATTTTCATTTGAACCAGTTAAGTACGTTCTCTTGTTAATCAGGTTCTGATAAAATACATACATCATAGATAGTTACATGTCTCTTATATATTTATATACATCTTAATACATACATATTTAAATAGAACAATTTTCAATACATGCAATGGTTATAACCTCCAAGAAATGAAAGTAGCGGTGAATAATAAGGAAGCTTTAATAATCATTATCAACTAAAAGTATTGGAATAATGCAAAAGTTGATTTTTATTTTTACTTGTGATGAATAGGACACATGAATGATTCAGTAACCAATTCTCTTGCACAATACAACAATTTTACAATAATTTTTTATATCCCTGATCGAGGTGTTTTTAACTATAAATGGCGCGCGTTCCGTCATTTATCGAAGCATTTTATTCACTGTAGCATTCTCAAGAGATGATTAGAATAAAGAGTTTTGATTACATTGAATGATAATAAAACCGACTAATCACATAGAGATTCATCGCAGCAACAAATCCATCCTCGAAGAGTTTCATATAGTAAATCCGTAATTCCCAGTCGTACTATTGCAAAACAAGAACGAAAAAACATACTCGCAGCATACATTATCAAACCATTTCCAACACATTCTCAATACTGTAACAAAACTTTGCAGTTCACTAAGGTGAAAGATGATGTCTAAATGAACAATTTGGAAAACGCATAAACCATAATATATTTGAAAACCCAATTTTTGCTGTTATCATGAATAATCGAGAAAATATAGGATATTTTCGTGCAGCCCTGTATATGATATGTATGTATGTACCGAGCGTCCTAAAAAGGACTGACTGATTTTAAAATTCAATAACTTGCAAACGGGGACAGATATTTAAAAAAATCTTGCAGGAGGGTTATGCATAAGGTCAAAAAAATTTTTACAGTTATTTTAGTTCGATTTACAAACAATACATGGCGCTGCGATCAATAGATGCTAAATTCAGGCTCAATTTTTGGTACTTCGGGACCCACTCAATACATTTTAACCTCCTTTTTCCGCATGGAAGAAGAGAAAGGCCAAAGAATCGAGCCTGTATTTAGCGCCTATTGCTTACAGTGCCATCTATTGTTTGTAATTCGAACTAAAATCGAAAATCACTGTAAAAACACTTTTGACATTATGCATAACCCTCTTGCAAGAATTTTTTAAATATCTGTCACCGTTTGCAAGTTATTGAATTTTAAAATCAGTCAGTCCTTTTTAGGACAACCGGTATGTATACTACATAGTATGTTATAAGTTAAACAATTAAACACATAGCACAGTTGAAATTTTCTATTGTGGAATTTCCGCCAATAAACGGACCTTGTTGAGAAATTTTGTGCGGCCCTGTACATGATCTAAGTTAAAACCAGGAGAGATCGCGCACAAAGAAATTCGACAGGAAGGAGTAGAGTGCCCGTGCAGTGACTCCAGGTAGTTGTACAGCAGCCTTAGTGCAGTGTCTACATAAATGTGCACATTTATTGTTCCAAGCGTCTTGGATAAAGCATTGCTATTTTGTTTTGTTTTTTTCCAAAGTGAGTGCTTGAATCTTCATAACTGTTCGTCAGAATTTTTATAGAATGTCAGTAGTACAAAATATTTTGAACTTAAACGATTTCATATAAACTACTAACCTAGACTAAGGATGCGAACACTAACAATTCATTTTAGAAGTGGTCATGTTTAAATAAACGGCCGCGCAATCTCTCCTACCAAAATAGGAGAGTTTGCGCATCAGATACTTAGGAGAGATGGCGCATTTCCCTATAAGTTTCAGTGCTAGGAGAAATTACACAGCTTATTGGTAAATTTGCATGAATTACAAATTACGTGCAAAACATATGAATGAATCAATTTTGAAATAATTTCGGAAAAACACATAATTATCAAAACTAAATTTAGCAACAAATTAATTTGAAAAAAAAATACTTTTGTAGATACACATTTTATTAATAAATTAATAATACAGTTGTCATTAAATTAATTTTATGTAATTATTTTTGTTAATAAATTAATAATATATTTGTAAATGATTTTTTTTAAATCTATGAACAATTAATTTGCTAATAAATTAATAACACCTACTATGTTTCAAAAAAGCTTTCACCCCTTGTAAGTAATTTGATG
Source organism: Maratus speciosus (assembly GCA_963932465.1). Classification (NCBI taxonomy): domain Eukaryota; kingdom Metazoa; phylum Arthropoda; class Arachnida; order Araneae; family Salticidae; genus Maratus; species Maratus speciosus. The sequence continues at coordinate 396,276,037 of OZ010793.1, read as the reverse complement.
CCATCGAAATAAAAAGGAAACAGAGTGCAATTAATGTTACTCATCCGCAAATATACATGAAAAAAAGATTTAAGAAAAGAATGCCGCTACAAAAAAAAAAAAAAAAAAAAAAAAAAAACAGCTGAAGATAAGATGCTTGCTTCCTGAAAAAGTGGGATAAAAAAACTGACGGGAAAAAAAGAAGTTCAATGAGGATGAGTGCACCGAATGTCTGGAACTGTATCGGGAGACAACTTCGACCACTGACTGGTTTCATTGCATTACTTGTGGCAGGTGACTGAACGAAAGCTGCATGATTTACATTAATAAGTGCATCGATTGTGGACAACGACAACTTCGGTTAGCTAACAAAATACATCGAAAATGTGGAAATGAAAATGATGTAATTTTCAAGTTAAACATGTTAACAAGTAGATTAATGTTATATTTTAATCTTACTGATATTTCAATCTTCTTCTTAAATTAAAATTCTTTCTTTTCTTATTATTTAAACATTAGGTTAAAATATTCGGTACTACTTAGTTATCCCTTCGACCAATTTCGCCAAATTATATAAATCGCCAAACAACTCGCCAAATTATATAAATCGCCAAACAACTCGCCAAATTATATAAATTTACATATATATATATATATATATATATATATATTAATAACGAAAGAACAAATAAATTAGTATAACATTAATAATAATACAAATAATACGTCGAAATAAAAATCACTTGATGACATAAACACATGTAACTTGCTTAAAGTCAAGTGAATGTGACATTTACGATCAACCATCATTGGCATTGGCGATAGATTTTTGGTCGACGGGATAATAAATAGTTCCAAACATTCACTCCCAATACAATAATATTTACTCACAAAAAACTTACAACAATGTCATTTATGTGTAATTATTATTGTTAACAATTTAATTGTAATTATTATTAGTAACCATCTCTCCTACCCATGTGCGCAATCTCTCCTACCCTGTAAGGAGAGATTGCGCAAAATAGTTTTCTTGATTTTATTACTGCTGTTTTATTAAATTACAGCATACGAACAAAGTAACAATGGAAATGTATAAAAAACAAATGAAGTCAAAATTCATATAATATAATGCATAATAATTCACAATATAATTCATAAGCACTAAGTAATATTTAAATAATAAAACAAATTTAAAACACATACCACAACTGAAAATGCACTTCCAACAATTATTGTTCGTAGTTTTCAATAGTTCAATGTTCATTTTCTTCTGTAGCGGCAAATTCTTTTGTGTGCCCCTATAAATAAACGATAAATTCTATGCATACCATAGTCTATAATAAGAAACTTGTAGTACACCTCAGTGATATATATCAATTTCAATATGTTTAAAATAGTGTAATATCTTTAAAATACACCGTAAACAACTTTTCCTCATAGACCGCAATGTGACGGAATTCTTTTGAGTGTCCCTGTAGATGAACCGTAAATGCTACACTCTTCATTTTCAATATCGAACATGCTATAAGAAATCCCAATAACACATATCAATTTCATGGCAATCGGACAATATTTACGTGAGTTAGAGCACGGACAGACAGACCGACAGATAAACCGAATTCACAAACGCTTTTCAGCTGTGTTGGAAAGTGTTAAAAAGGCATAAAAAAATGTAAGTGTGGTTCGAAAAGCTTAGGGTCGTTAGCATGGAACAAATACGAGACGTCAGAAATATACCTATCACTATTTCAATGTTTCAAGCTAAAGCTCTAATAAAACATATGACAATCCTAGTGCGTTATCTAGAAGTTAACTCCATATTAAAATCACAAATAATTTTATTTACACTTTCAGTATAAAAATATGCAAATGCATATTTGTAATACAAAACTTTCTTCTAGTTTAGTATTTGGAAAATAATTTTTCAAAATCAAAAGTATCACGACTTTGTAATTCAAATGCGTATTGCATATTCTTTCCATCACATGACTTTTTATTAAACCTCATCAGTATTATCATTCACAAAATAAAGACAAAGTTTTTGTTTAATTAGTTGTTAAAGGTTTCATTTCTTCAGAGAATTTTACATGTCTCATTCACAATATTGAAAGATTTGTAATCTAAAATTTAACAAAATATGTCTAGTGCTTTTTACTTCCTTCTTCGCTAACTGTTATTTTTAGAGTTAAATTTATTTTTGGTTGCGATAGCAACAAAAAGAAGGAATTCTCCAGAATGAGTAGATGACAATAAAAAAAAAGTTTGAGGCTATGAAAAGCTCTTTCAAAAACACATTTTTCTCTAAAGAATCGAGAAATCTCTTCCCAATGGACTTAGATGTATTCAAGTCATTTTTTTTTTTTTTGTTTCATTTTTCATTTAAAATCCAGCGCATAGTAAAATGATGCTTTCGTACAATTGGCGTACGTGGGTGGTAAAGTGAACAAACTAAGGTATATTGGTCCGATAAAAATTATTTGAAAAAAGGAGTAATTGAATAGATTCAGGCAGAATTTCTTCATAAATTGTGCCAGGTGCAAATAAAACAACGAATAAAAATCATCCGTCACACACAGAGTATGAAATACTTTCGAGCTTTATATTATGAGAATGAAAAAAATTTTTCATGCATTACACTTACATTACATAATACATATAATCTGGACTATTCCCAATAATTCGGCTCCAATATGTCGTATTTCTGGTCTATTCCAAATATTTTTTTGGTAAGGTAAGGTGATAAAAAATGGGTTGTGGGACAAAATGAGTATTTAAAAATAATAATATATGGGGCATTCTCACAATCTTTTGACTTTTAAGTCCTGAATAATAATTTTTATTTTAGTACATATTCTTATGTTTTTTTTTATTTCATATACTGGGGAACATCCCATTGCATGATTGCATAACAATATTAATGAGATAAATAAGTTTTGGACGATGTTGGGGGTGTCCAAATACCAGGAAAACTCCTATACCGTCCCGTGTCCCTGATGCTGATTTTTAAGTTTGGAGCTGTCTGTATAAAATTGTTTCAATAAAAGTAATTCGATATAATTTTTTTCCGAAACTGGGACAATTATTTTATATAAATATCTAGCAAAAAATTAACCTGCACAGATTTTTATGGTTGATATTATTTTTTTTAACTTTGTCCCTCGGTTTTAGATTCCTTACCATCCCTCTTGATAAGCTTATACAGAAAATCACTTCAGATGCAGCGACAGAATTTTTTTCAAGTTTTTTTTTATGCAGAAGTATGCTAGAGAAAGAATGTCTGAAATTCTTTGACAGGAAATTTACTTCAGAATTTAAATCAGCATTTAAATATCAGTTTCAAGCATCGTGGCTTTATTGGTAGCCTTACCGTCCCCAAGGTTTATTCCTGCACTTTTCGAGGTAAATTTTTTAAAAATTTTAATTTAATCCAATGTAAATAACTGTTTCTAAAAATCAATGAACATTGGAGCTATCACTTAGTCCTAACATGATTTGCCTAAAAATAGTGGTAATTTTCCTTACCGTCCCATACTTACCATCCCTCTTTTTTCCATTGCCGTCCCTTTTTTCCTTCCGTTCCCTTCTTTAACACCCCTTTAAGACAATGTTATACCAAAAGTTTTTACTAAAAATACTACATTGTTATTATTTCTTATTTGAATGTCCTATGGGTACTATACAAATTCATTATAAGTAAAAAATTAGAAGAAAATAGAAAGTTATAGTGGTAAAATGGTAAGAAAAATTAAACTCGCAAGTTTAACTTAAACCTCAGTTAAATAAAAAAATTTTCGCTGCTGACCATTTTTTCTTTATTTTGAATCATTAAGGCATTCGTCTATCAGATTAAAATCTTATTTTAGCAAGTTTAATTTCACCAGATTTTTATTCCCAAAAGTCAAAAGATTGTGAGGATGCCCCATATATTGAACATATATTGTGCTTTAAAAATAAGTTTTAGCTTCATAAAAATCTTTTCGGACATTTTTTGACAACATTTATATTTAATAAGCAATTTTGAAAATTGAATCTGGCAACATGGGCAACATTCTTTTTCCTTAAGGAATAAGAATACGTGGTACAACTGGCCATGTATTTACAATGTGACTCTGTAGATTTTGGAAATTGAGCTTCCAAAAGCTAATGTTCATTTGAATTAAAGACTGAACCTTTGTAAATGTATTCAGTTAGGTTCACTCTATCAGACAAAAATTTTGAAAATTCCATTTTAATGTTTAAAAAAAAAATATACATATTTCATCTTTCTTTCTTGCCCATTCTTATGGGGCAACTGGACCAGGTAGGTTTCTGTTCCGCAAGCGGTTTTTTTTTTTTTTTTAATATGTGGTATTAGGTACTGTTTGAAAATGTGTAAATAACTTTAAAAATTTTAAACCAGGCAGATCATGTTATTTATATATCAACTAAAGAGCGCTGTAAGGGAAACATTTGCTGTCAAGATGTCTAAAAAAATCACCAAGTGAGAAATTACTAGATTTATTTATATAAAAAACCTAAGAATTATGTAAGAACTTATGTACTTTAGTATAAGGTAATAAGTATAAAAGTTACATGGGTATTTTAGGGGGAAAAATAAACAAGATAAATCTATGAGCAAACGAGTATGTAATTACTTAAGTATCTCATTCTCTTTTTTAGTTACCTCAGTGAAAGTTCTATAAGTTCAATAAATCTGTGGGGAATGTAACCATGTTTTTATATCGTACAAGAATTATTTTTTATTGGTTTCGATAATTTTCTAATAATGTCACCTTTGTCCTATGTACACCTTTTCATCTGTATCGTAAAATTTCGAGGTTTGGCTATCTCACTTAAGAAATTTGGTTTGATACCCGACAACATGTTTTTTTTATTTTATTATGTAATTTTAAGAAGGTATCATATAATTTTCTTTATTGCAAGCAGAAAAACAATTCAGAAATTAATTTCTCGTAGTGAGAGAAACTCCAAAAAAATTTTTTAACTGCTGGGGTAACTGGATCCCACATGGTCCAGTTACCCCTGATACATGTCCCAATTACCCCATTCTTGAAAAATGTATGGGGTAATTGGAACACCGGTCTTACATTTCAAACGTGAAGTAAATATGTACACTGTAAAAAAAAATCTGTGAAGTTACTAAAGTTTTTCTAGGAAACTGGGATTCCTAGAACTTTTCATGTAACGGCAACAACAAAATTTCATGTAACAGACACACTTTTGCGCCGAAAATCAAAAAATCTGTAAGGTTACTAAGAATTTTTTTGGAAACTGGGATTCCGAACACTGTAAAAAAAAATCTGTAGTTCTACAGATGTAAAGTTACATGCTTACTAAACTTTCAACTGTAACTGTACGAAAAAAGCTGCAAATCTACAAAACTAGTTTTTGTAAAGCTACAAAAATCTGTAACTTTACAAATGAATCTGCTAAAATTTCAGTAATCTTACTAAACTTTTATTTGTAACAATGGCTGCAGTTACATGAAAAGTTCTCGGAATCCCAGTTTCCAAAAATATTCTTAGTAACCTTACAGATTTTTTGATTTTCGGCGCAAAAGTGTGTCTGTTACATGAAATTTTGTTGTTGCCGTTACATGAAAAGTTCTAGGAATCCCAGTTTCCTAGAAAAACTTTAGTAACTTCACAGATTTTTTTTTACAGTGTATAGATACCTAATAATGTCAAGGTATTTATATGCCTAATCTTTTTTTAAAAAAGATATTTTAATAAAAGTACTTACTGTATTTTAATAAAAAGCCGAGGAAGTTCAACCAAATCGATATTGTTTTTTAAAAACGAAATCTAAATTTTTTGGGGACTTATTACAGCAAAGACAAACTTATGATTGAGTTGACACACGTTCTTTTAAGAAGTAGAGAGATGGGGTGCAATGTTGACAAAAGTTAACACATACAAGACATCAAAGGTTTTTTATAAAATAGCCTAAGCCCCAGTTACCTCGTCGGTCCAGTTACCCCAGCATACCTTACTTCCTTTTTTATTGTTCTCCTAAAAACTTCCCAAAAACTGATATTGTCTTTAGTTTGTGATAATTATTTACTTTCTATTCGTCTACAAGAGATTCTTAACTGTGGTTTGTCAAAAGCAGGTAAAAAATATTTTGAATATTTTTTGTTGGGTAAGCAATTTTATGACATGGGGTGTGAGTTAAGCCTAAAAATTCATGTAAAATTTTTCAAATATTAAGAAACAAAAATGATATTAAATGTGATTTGTATGTAAATTTTTTATTATTTACACATTTATTTTAAATTTGGTGGTATTTTTATTTACGTATTTGGAATGAAAATATTTTTTTTTTAATTTGAATTACTTCTACTTCAATTAATAAATATTAATCATGTATATTAAAATTGTGTTTGTCTGTATTTTACCAGTATACTTTCTTCAATATGACATATTTCGTGTTAAAATGTTTGATCCAAAGATATAAAAGAAACTATGAAACCAATACTTCTAATATTTCATGCTCTTCTAACATGTGGTGAAGAAGTGATGACTAAATCTGGTCAAGTAAAACATAGTCTACATAAAGAAGTTTGTCGCTCATTAAAAATGGGGGAAAGAGCTTCTAATGTAGAGTGCAATAAACGAAAACGCTGTCATGGTTCAACACAAAATAAGATAATTTCATCTTCATCAAAATTAAATGTTGGACAAACTATTTACAATTCATGTTAGAAAAAAAAGGAATAGTGTCTATCACTTAGAAAGGAAGGCATTATTTGAGCAGGAAGTACTCTTGAGTGAACTATACAAAAGACAATAGTGAGAAGAAAAATCATTTTGTTTAGTAATAATAAAACATCGTGTAATGTTTATATATTTATATATTGATTCATTTGAATACATGGAGCAGTTCAATTCTCAATTCTAAATTATCTATAGAGGGCGCTGGTTATATATAATGGGAGTGTACATGGCAATGCTGTATATTGTTGACCCTTGGTACACCATTATATAAAAAAAAATTGGCAACATGTGTTGGTGATCTTCAATGACTGTATTATGTTATGCCTCGTGCTAAGACAGTATGGATTTCAATATGGTAATTTGTTTTTTTATTTTTACTCTATCCTTTTTAATCTTGTTTCATTTTGAACTTAATTGGTGTTCAATGGTTTATTTCTCTGTTTTATGTGTGTGGTTGTCCCAAATTCATATTCTTTAGCTATTTTAGGGCTAATATGAAGGTAAAACCACACATTTTATTTGTGGAACTTTAGGCATTTGGAACCCGACGATTCAGTCTAAGTTCTACAAATTTCTAGTATTCCATTTCTGTTATTCAATTTCTGCTGTTTTTTACTGTGTTTTTGGAATCTATGTTAAGTGTTTTGGTGGGAACTATATTTTTGTTAATTTGTAAATCTCATTTTATTCGTAATTTCGCAGTTTTTGCTAGTGATCGGTAATGTTTATTTAATGGTAACACGGTTTATAGAGCCAGATGCTGCCATCCGAAAAATCTATAAGGGTCTATTCCAGTTCTTCTGGTCAAGGATCCGATCCTCCTCCAGGCAAATCATCGCCTCTTCAATATCATCCATCCATTTCTTTCTTGGTCCTCCTCGTTTACTTTTTTAATTTGTTTTATAATTAAATGTGATTTTGGATAGTCTTCCATCGCTCATTCTTTTAACATGACCATACCAGATTAATTGCTTTTTTTTTTATATATCATCTAGATTCCCTTTATTTTCGTCATTTCCTTTATTCTTTCATTTTTTAGCCCCCCGGTACGTTATATTATTTCTTTCTCCCAGCTTATTCTGTGTCGTCTTCAAAAAATAACATTACCTTACAGAAGCCAACCGTAAAACAAAGCAGTACGATTAAGTCCTCTATAGCAATTTTTTAAACTTCTAATCTTCGCACATTTTCAATTTTTACACTGTCGTATTGGAAAAAAAGTACTTTTAAATGCAATTTGTTTGAAAACTGCATCTCCATTTCTTTTTAAAATATTATTAATATTTTTTTTTTTTTTTTTTTTTTTTGTAGTTTTTGGAGCCATTTGCTTAACATTGGCAACGGAAGTACTCCATTTCTGTAGAAAGTAAAGGAAAAATAGTTGTAAAATATTAATTATATATTTTTGTTGCCATTTTTTCATAACAACCGAAAGAAAACGTAATTAAAATTCGTGCTATTTTGAAAAAATATAAACGAAGGATTTCTGTTAAAACATGGAGCTATTATAAACTATGTTTAATTTAAGCATCTTATATTAATGTCACAAACAAATGAAGGCCTATGAATCATTAGACAGCCGGGGTTTTTTTTTGATCGAGTTTCTTTAATGGCGGCATCTTTTTGTTGCAATTGTGTATTATTTCGCTATATTGGCGTGCTATGCATACTTTACTGTAGATGTTTAAGAGTGGATTGTGATTTAAATGTGGAATTCTTAAGAGGATGCGAATGACGTCATTTTACATAAAATAAAAGCGTGTGCTGTAAGTCTTAAAATTGAAATATGTCTTGAACTAATTATAGTATATACATATATTTTTTTTCAACGAAGGCGACACTAAATCCTGAAAAAGCAGAATTCCTGTTTTTTAGTTATTCTTTCTATTCTTGATATCTTGCATGATCTTCTTAGGGCATCCATTGCTACTGCCGCTAATTAATGTAAGTTTAAAGTATCTGTTAAATAAAAAAATTCCCTACATTAAATATCTTTAAATAAACTGATTATAGGATTTTTAAATAGCAAACACTTCTCTGATAGATTTCTCATCCAGTTTCAAAACAAATAAATAACTGATATCGGAAACCTTTTCTTGTTGAAATATCCTGAATAATATCGTATGTCTGTAATTTTAAGACACAAATCTTTTTAAAAAGGGAATAATAACGAAAAACGCGAAATTAAAAATTTAGAAATAATAAAAACTTTTTATATGCAACTTTGTTAAATAGAATTTACAGCTAAAGAGATTTCAATAAATAGTTTTAATTAGGAAAATATATTCGCGAATACGAAATAAATCTGTATTTTAAAAAAATACCCATATGAAAAGGGAAAAAAAAATTAAAGAGCTGTTTGCTACCCGAGAATTTCTTTAAGGTCAAAAGTGTGTCTCTTAAGACGTCATAAGTAGAATGTGGATTGTTATTCATCTTCGCAGATAATTTTTTTCTCCAAGAATTAGCTTCGAAACCCGGGAGAAAGAGTTTAGAGAAGGTACAGTAGATTTTATACAGGAAATTGGATTCACCATAGTAAAGTGTTCAAACTTTTCTTTTCCCTGTCAAATGTTCAAAGTTTCATATCTTTAACAGAATGAGAAAAAAGCCCTTAGAAAATTACGCTGAAATATTATTCTTCATGATGGTTAGTGTTCCTTCAAAATTTATTTTTTTCTCCTTTTCGCTTGTTCATAAAAGGAATATAGTGTTAACCTTGAAATTAGAATTCGGTTTGTTAGAAAGGACACCCAAATCTAGATATTTGTATATTTCAACTGTATGTCTGTTGTACATTATGTCTTTACACACTTCGGAAATATAATATATTACAATACAAGCAAATCTTATGTCTATGTGTGTGTATATATATGCAAATTTTATCTAAAAAACTAAACACAACTCAAAATTTAAGAAGAGATAAAATATCATAAAATGCAATATTCTTTTAAAAAAAATCACTACTACAATGGAAATGTCCCCTCTTTTCTTTATAAATTTTGACGCTGATTAAAATCTCATCGTAAAATCACATAATTAAAGATTATATACACTATATTGCCTTTAATAAGCGGCAATTTTCAATTTTAGACATTTTGTCAAATATTTAGAAATATACTTGTCAGATTCTTCTGGAATTTCAGGATTAAAAAGAACAGGTATGACCTCATATTTAGCAATGTCGATTTGATAAGGGGGGCAAGTAGTGGGAAAACAAAAAATCAAAGAAAAAAATATTACTTGGGATCACCCTGTAAAATAAAATGCGCGAAATGATCTATCGCTACCAAATATAAATAAACAGACATCGTGCAATATGTGTATTCTATTGTGTAAGAATAGCACGTATATTAATAGAGATATAGCGATTTATTTAAAAAAATAAAAAAATTCTTTCATGTTTTTGCTTATTACATACAGGGTTTCAACCAAATTTAACGCCGATTTCAGGAAAATTGACAAAATATAGTAGAAACAATATAGTGCAATTGGAATATAAATATATTAAATATTTTAGGAAATATGAGCAGTTGTATGAAATAATTTTTATTAGCGCATGTGCGAACGATAACAAGGATCATTTTACATAATTTAATAGTCAACTCTATGGAGCAACTTATTAAAAAAATCTAGTCAAATATCGTAAAAATTCAGAAAGATATCGGTGTTAGAGTGAGCAAATTTTTCGTAGTTCTCTAAAAGCAGCTGAATGATAAAGGTTTTTACACAAATTGTCATTTTTTATTTAAAATATTTTTAAATTTTCATTTTTTATTGATGCTTTAATTCTTCTCTAATAACCACCAGAACGGGCCTATACCATAAATCAAAAGAAGTGTCAAAATCGAAGCATTTTTTCCAAATCTACTCGTTGATAGTCACTAAATATTAACTTTTTTCTGAAAGTCAGTTAATAAAAAATGACAATTTGTGTAAAATCCCTTATCATTCAGCTGTTTTTAGAGAACAACTAAAAATTTGCTCTCTCTAACGGCGATATATTTCTGAATTTTTACGATATTTGACTAGATTTTTTTTATAAGTTGCTCCATAGAGTTGACTATTAGATTATGTAAAATGATCCTTGTTATCGTTGGCGCATGCGCAGATAAAAATTATTTCATACAACTGCTCATACTTCCTAAATATTTAATATATATATATATTCCAATTGCACTATATTGTTTCTACTATATTTTGTCAATTTTTCTGAAATCGGCGTTAAATTTGGTTGAAAACCCTGCATGTTATAAGCAAAAAACATGCAAGAATTTTTTAATTTTTAAAAATAAATCGCTATATCTCTATTAATATACGTGCTATTCTCGCACAAAAGAATACACATGTTGCACAATGTCTATTTATTTATATTCGGTAGCGATAGATCATTTCGTGCATTTTATTTTACAGGGTGATCCCAAGTATTATTTTTTTATTTGATTTTTTGTTGGCCCCCTAATTGAACCCCTTATCAAATCGACATTGCTAAATATGAGGTTATACCTGTTCTTTTTAATCCTGAAATTCCAGAAGAATCTGACAAGTATATTTCTAAATATTCGACAAAATGTCTAAAATTGAAAATTGCCGGTCATTAATGGCAATATAGTGTCTATATTATTTTCTCGGCAATGCTTTCAAATCTAAACTCGTTCACACCTAGTTGATAATTTTTAGGTCTGTTTCAAGACAGATTAAATAGTTCTGAACACCAAAAGTATGGACAAAATTTACACCTCGTTGTACCTGCCTTTCGTCTTATGCTATGCATTATATCAAATCTGAGTTAAATAAGAAAAAGTTTTAAAATTTATTAAATCTTTACTTTAAAATAATCTAACTAAATGAATTTCGTAAATAAAATACAAAAAAAACCACTAAGTCACATGCTATAGAAAAGTATTATAAAATATCAAGAGCATGTCCCAGAAAACCTTATAAGGAGAATGCGAATTGTTATTCTGTCTCTCGGAAAATTTCTCCAAGCAACTCCGGAGCCCGGAAGAAAGCGTTTAGAAAAGGTATATTGGATTTTATACAGGAAATTGAATGCACCTTAGTAAAGTGTGTTTAATTTTTTTCTTTTTTTCTCTTATATGTTAAAGTTGCTCATCTTAGACAGGATGAAAAAAAAACTATTTTCTTTAGAAAATTACGATGTTATTTTAATCTCCGGGTCGTGGTAATCTTTTCCCCTTTTCTCTTTTCGTTTGAACAAAATGAGAATTTAATGGTAGCCTTGAATTTGAAGTTCTCAAAAGACAAAAGGAGATCCATCACAGAACTCTAATCCAAATATTGGTAGGTTTCAACTTGAATCTATGAGCCTGTGAAAACTATGGTTCATATCTACGCACGAATACCTAACATTTGTGTATTATATCTTTATATCGTCATATATTTTAACAAGACAAGATGTTGACTTAAACTTTTAGAAAGGCGATAAAAGACTATATTAAAGATAAGCAACATATTTGTGTGTGTTTGTGTACAAGCAGTGACTAAACTAAAAGGGTGTGGGTGGGGATACACTCAGGTATTAGATCCCATTTGCTTGATTTGGGAGAGCGCAAGAATGAGGAATCACTTTATGCAGTTTATGCACTTTAAACAGTTTTATTCGAAAAAAATATGTTTCGCAAACGAAACTCGAAGTGGTCGTCCCGTATCTGATTTGCGCCATTATAATATAGATGGTATACGGTCGTTTGCGGTTTTATCGCTGTTTTGGCATAATATGCTAATTTTAGAGTTAATTAACAGTTTTTTGCTAATTAAGGATAGAAATTTTATTTATTTATTTATTTTTAATTGAATTTTATAAAAGCACGTAGACTAAGCAATTATCTGACCAAAAATGCAATTCTTACATTTTTCTGTCCGTTATTTAAATCTCTATGTTGTTTGAAAAAATAAGTTTGACGAAGAAAAAACAGTGATCATTTGAAGCATCACGAGTCTTTAAAAAATATATTTATCTCTGTTTATAGTTCACTTATGCAGATATGTTTGGTCTCAAATTGAAGAATTTCTTCCTTAGATTCTTCCACTTTTCGTTTTACTTTTCTGTGATGCTTGGTTCGTTTTTTTTACGCTGGCATTATTAGTCAATTTAACATTGAGAAGTTATTTACTGTATAATAAGCAGTAAGAGCTCGGATGTTTGGTTTTTGACAATTGTTTGTTTGACGACTTATTATTTATTATAGCTTGAGATAGCAGAACGACCGTTCTGCTTAATGTTAACCAGAATTAATGGATGGAGTCAAAAAGAACTACACTGCAGACAATTAAAAAAATTCTGAAATCATTTAATGAATTATTTAAAAAGTTTTCTTGGATACTAAGATATAAATTTAATTTAAACTCTGCAAATATCACAAGCAATAAACTGTTAAATTGGGAAAAGTTATTTTAATGATGTAATAAATGCACCACATCGCTCCATCGATTTAAAATAAAACAAAGCGTTATGAAAGTTTCCACAGGTACTACCAGATAGAGAAAGTCAAATAATGCAACTACCTTCAGTGTAATGTGATAAATTACATGTTACATTCTACCATTTTATATGATCGTTTATATGACAACCAAAAGAAAATTCTGCTTTAGGTTGTGATACTTTCTTATCAGTTAAGCCATATACTATAATTTTTTTTTTTATTTCTTTAAAATTAATTATTTAAATATTCCATTTTAATTAAATTCCCAGCAGCTGCCATGATGCTTTAAATAAGTTTTTCAGCTCTGTCCAGCAGTGTTCCAGCATTTTTGGGATAATAATAATAATTAACATGTTTGTTTTTTCATCCTGTTTATGTACTTTCATATTTTGTTTTGCGCCGTCAATACCGCGCCAGGAAAGCATTTCGGACCATGCATTGCTATGTGACTTCCCATCGCTTACATGTACTCTATCTCCCCTGAAACTTTGTAACCGCTGTACTGAAACACCATGTATATATATGCTAGGAAAACTTCAGTTGAAATTAAGTTGACGGCTTAATATCTCATTCCATAAACAAACACAAAAGATTCATTCATCGTGAGCAATAAAAAATATTAAACTATTGAGGTAATTATTCACAAAGAAAGTTCTCCAACAATCAATAGACATTATTCTTGTGACGTCATAGTAGGTAAAATGGTGGCGCTATCATCTATCATTTGTTTACGTTTCTATTCACTAAGGTTTTATTTTGCAATTTCTTTTAGTTAAATTACTTTATTGCCATCTTTATGAGCTCAGAAATCAAACTAATGAAAACAAAAGCATATTTTTTCATTATTTAATTATTAAACAATGAAAAAATTTATAAATGCATGATTTGAAAATTTTAAATATTATTTTTTTCTTAATACTAAATAATAACATTGAAGTAACATCATGTTTAAGTTAAATCATCAAGTTTAATTTAGATAATTTATGGGCAAATCTCAGTTTAAACACTTAAAATTTCACAATGCTCGCCAATAGGAATTGTTATTTTTTGCACCTGTAAATTAGAAACAATGCTTTGGTACTGAAATGAAATGTTTTTGTAATTTGCACTACATAATAATAACTGTAGAGTTACAATATCGAAAGAAAAAAAGGGTTATTGCAATAAGTATTATAAGCGCTATTATTGGCGCGGTGTATTTACGTGGTACGGATCTTAAAAATCAATAGAAATTAAGCATAAATTCCGAAGTTAATGAGTTACACAGTTATAAAAATTGTAGTATACTGCTCGATTATGTCACATTATCCAAGATAGGATTAGATTATAATAATGGTAGATTTTCTAATCTTCCGTAATCGAGTCTACTGCCACGGTTAGGTTGAAACAAAAAGATAATTGCAACAATAATTTTAAATGTAAATGTGGATATCTGTAATCGCTTTTGACAAAAACATTATATTGTACCAAATTGTATTAGCTACAATATGCCAATAGGCAGTGGTCCCTGTTACGAAAGATAGGTTTAAAATTCCCCGCCTTAGCTAACGTATTGCAACTGATAAGCAGACTTAAATAAAGTATAAATGCCTAAAGGAATTAAGCGATATTTGTCAAAAAGGGCGAAATACATACAACAAAAGAAGCATGAAGTGCTACCATGATCGCAAAGAGTTGTTGATTTCTTTATCATAATCTTCAGATTTGGCGAAAGATTGAGCAAGTAAATTAAATTAAGAATAAAAGTAACATGATGCAGTGCTTAGCATACATTAAAGGGAGCGCAAAATGGTCGCCAGAGGCAAATTTTACATTAATATTTTCAACGTTTTCCATGCTAATGATTTGTAATCAAGAAAAGACTTTGTGTTCAGCCTAAATATTGCATTAGCAGTATTTCGAAAGAATTACATTAGTTTCGCCTCTTTCCAGATGACCTGATTCTGGAAGTGTAAAGCATCAAATAGCATACTTTGGGGTTAGATCCAAATATGAAATCGAGTTCGGTTATTGATCTAATATGGCAGGCATGTATATGAACTAAAGATACTTAATCAAATCTACACGTCACAAAAAATCTTTCTTACACTGACTGTATCTATCGCTCCGAGCAAAAGAATTTTCAGCAAGTTGAAAATCATTAAAATATATGTGGTGAACTTAATAAAAGAGCAATAATTAACAAACTTAATTTTTTTTATGTTTTGAGTATTTTTGTCTCGCAACCTGTGTTATGATGACAATAACAAAAATCACTGCCGGCCCGGCCTACAGCGGAGGTACGTTTCGAAGTTAAGTATATTAATTGCACCAACAAAAACTAAATCATGATTACATATAAATCCACTTTAATAGTTTTATCTGGCCGCTTTTGACGAATTTTTATTTCATTTTTATATAATAGCTGGTTTTATCAGAATCATTTTAAGGCGGTATTAAAAGAAAATACTTTTCCATGCTCAACAACTCGAAATTTTCTGGCACATTTTCAGATTAATTTTTAATAGAAAAAATGCGAAACTTGCTGACGTGATTTTCGAAAAGATTTATAAGTGACATGTGTTTTTATTTTTCTTTCAATTAATTGAAACTTGATTAATAAACAATTATTTTCTCAGTAGGGCAATATTTTTAGTTTCTAACACAATCGCTTCGAGAAATTCTGCTCATAATTCCCACTTTGATATCATTTTTTGAAATATATTCTGCCTGTATCAAAAAATCGATCATTACGGTACATTATATAGTTTCTGAAGAAGAGAATCTATCAATTGGACGCGTTTGAGAGCAAAAATTAATTTAAAAATGAATAAGAAAATAAGCAGTTTGGATTTGAATACATTCTTAATAAGATAATTTTTTTCTTCAACCGCTATGTATTTTTTATTTGTTTTTGCTGTAAGAATTGATCCTATCAAAAACTTGTCTATATAAATGTTGAAGACAATATTAAGAAGATATATGATAAATTCATGGGAATTTTATATCTTGTGAATTGACGGAGTTATAGAAATTTTTCTTCTTCACCCCCCTTTTTTGTTTTCGTTTTTAATTTTTGTTTGCGGTACGAATTGGTCCTATCAAAAACTTGTGAATATAAAAGTTGTAGATAATTTTAAGGAGATGTATAATAAAATTAATTGGATTTGATATCTTGAGAATTGACGAAGTTGTGAATTTTTTTCTCTCAAAAACCCTATTTTTTGTGCCCCTTGAGCCCATTTTTAATTTTATCCAAAATTTGTGATACATAAATTTTTGGTCCTATTTTTAGAAGTAATAAAAACTTTAAACTGATTTGATATGTATAAAAATTAAGAAGTTATGGGGGTTTTTCTGTTTTCACAAAACCCCTCCCTATTTCCATCCCCTTGGTCCGATTTTGCCCATTCACGAACTTGACCGAGATTTTATGCCCCTTGATTTTATGTATCAGTTTGGAAGAGATTTGTGCAGAATTGTGGAAGTTATCGTGTCCAGAAGAAAGTGATATATATATATATATATATATAGATAGATAGATAGATAGATAGATACATAGATATATATATATATATATAAAGTTTTTTACTGATGGTGGTTTTGGATTCTAGGGGTCATGATCGGTGTAGATCTGCAAAAAATTTTCAGAAATTCCAACATAGGAACGACGCCAATAGGTAGTATTTCATACGAAATCTACCTAAAAACTGGGGCAAAAAAAAATTAAATTAAATTAATTCAATGCTAACAGTGATGTATTTTCTGTAATTTTTATATTTACATACTTAAATTATGATATTAAGAAAATGAAATGTTATACAAACAATGTGCTATAGTGCGTCTCAAAAGTATATGGACAGGCGATTTTTTGAAATAACAGTTCAAAAAATGAAGCCATAATCACGAAAAAAATAATAAGCATATGAAATTATAATACAAGTTTATGACAACAAAGAAATGCAGTATAGATTATACAGAATTTTCGTAAAAAAATAAAAATAAAAATAGGCTGTCTCAAAAATATATGGACTTTTCGAGTTTTTTGCATTTAAATTCGAATTTTGGATCCGTTCCTTTGAAATATCTTGAAAACTGTATCAAGTAAGCTTCAAACTAGTGTTTGGAGAATGTGTGGCTGTAAAGAGAACCAATTCTGCTCTACGCTTTGCTTTAGTTCCTGAATAGTAGAAAATTGACGACCATGAGCATATACATCTCGTGCAAGTACTCCCCAAAGGTTTTTAATTGGATTTAGGTCTGGGCTGATAGCTGGCCAGTCTATAACAGTCACTTGATTCTGCGTAAACAAGGCTGTTGTTGAATGACAGATGTGAATCGACGGATTGTCCTCTTGGAATTTTCAGTTATCTTTTCCAAAAATGTTTTCAAATGGAAGTAGATTGCTTTTAAGGACATTTTAATAATCCTCAGAGAACTGTTGACCATTAAGAGAAGCACGATCCGTTGTTCCATTGAAACAAATCGCGCCCCACACCCTGAGTGAATCCCCTCCTTGTTGTCAACTAATGATCTCCCGAGATTCTCGCCGCAGATCATGCCGATGGTATGCCCAGCCATCAGGGCCATCCAAATTGGTTTTGTTTTCGTCACTGAAGAAACACTTAACAATTCATCTTCCCAAGGCTTGTGTTTTTTAGTTCAAAGAACGCGTGCATTTCTATGGTGCACTTTCAACATAGATTCCGCGCACATTCTGCGATATTTATGAATTTTGCTTGCCTATATGCAACGGTGAACAGTAGATTTCGTAATAGGAAAAGCTAAAGTCTTCGAAATTTCACGAACAAACTTCCTTTGGATTGAAACTGCTCGAAAAATCTATCTGTCTTGTCGTATAGAGTTGCTTTTTTGGTCGACCTGAACGTTGTTTTGCAATCGCATTGTCACTTTTTGATAAAATTTCATAAATTCCGGATCTGTAACTCTTTATTTGTTTAGCAATATCAGAAATTTTAACATTTGAGTTTTTAAACGCCAAATTTTAGCTATATCAGCAGCAGAGAATTGAACGTTGAGAGGCATTTTCCCACTATTCGATAATTGAAGAATGAGCAGTGATTTTATAATTTGCAGTGGGTACTTCACATGTACAGAACGCAGAAAATGCAAATATTTTGATCCGGTGGAAATAAAAGCAATTCTCTTCATTGTCCATATATTTTTGGGACAGCTTATTTTGAATTTAATTGTTTTACAAAAATTCTGTAAAACTTATACTGTATTTCGTTGTTGTAACAAACATATATTATGATTCTATATGCTTATTATTTTTTTCGTGATTATGGCTTCGTTTTTTGAGCTGCTACTTCAAAAAATCGCTTGTCCATATACTTATGAGACGCACTATATTATTATTATCGTTAATGTGCTATTACTACACCATCAACTTGCACATTAAAAATGTATATATGTAAATGGCGTGTTTTACTTTAACTACATTAAACAATTATTTAAAAAAAAAATTATTTTTTAAATATTCGGGGGAAGGGGAATGAGGTGCCAATCTACTACCTTGAACCTGGAGAAAGATAATCTTGTTTAGTCACCGCATTTCAGAATAAATATATATATATATATATATATATAGATACCGGGTGTCCCAAAAATCACTGATGGATTTTAAAATTCAATAACTTACGAACGGTGACAGATATTTAAAAAATTCTTCCAGGAGTGTTATGTATGATGCCAGGAGTTTTTTAGGTAGCTTTCATTACAAAAAGCTACCTATTGCAGCCGTTCGGAGGAGAGCGATTTCAAAAAATTTTGGTATATTTTCATCGATCATGACTCCCAGACCCCGAAACCACTCTCCGTTCAAAATTGATATATATATATATATATATATATATATATATATATATATATATATATATATATATATATATATGTGTGTGTGTGTATCTGACCTATGTCACACTGTAACTCTCGTATTTATGAACCGATTTGAATGTAATTCGTTGTGTACATAGTACATACCAATGTCTCGACCGAGTTCGTTGGCCAGCTTCATCCGCCATTTTGTTTCAAAATGGCGGCCATTTAAAATTTTTTTAAAAATTTAAAATTTTAAATGTGGTACCAAAAAATTGAAAATGGAAAAATATTTTTTTCTTATGTATTTGATCTTTATACAAAGACTCCGGAGCAGTTTTTGTTTCGTCTATATCTTAAAAAATGGCTGAGTTATAGCATTTTGAATTTCTAGCGTGGCTGACATTTTGAAACGTCCTGAATTTTGTCACGCGTTAAAAGGCGTATTTACGAACCGATTTGGATGTAACTTCGTTTATACATAGTACATACCAATGTCTCGACCGAGTTCGTTGGCCAGCTTCATCCGCCGTCTTGTTTAAAAATGGCGGCCATTTAAATTTTTAAGAAAAATTTAAATTTGAAATGTGGTACCAAAAAATTGAAAATTGAAAAAATATTTTTTTCTTATGTGTTTCACCTTGATAAAAAGATTCGGGAGCAGTTTTTGTTTCGGCTATATCTTAAAAAATGGCTGAGTTATAGCATTTTGAATTTCTAGCGTGTCTGACATTTTGAAACGTCCTGATTTTTGTCACGTGATAACAGATGTATTTATGAACCGATTTGGATGTACCATGGTGTGTACATAGTATATACAAATATCTCGACCGAGTTCGTTGGCCAACTTCATCCGCCATCTTGTTTCAAAATGGCGGCCATTTAAAAAAATTTTTAAAATTTTAAATTTAAAATGAGATACCAAAAAATTGGAAAATGAAAAAGGATATTTTTCGTATGTGTTTGACCTTAACACAAAGATTCCGGGACAGGTTTTGTTTCGTCTATATCTAAAAAAATGGCTCAGTTATAGCATTTTGAATTTCTATTGTGGCTGACATTTTAAAACGACCTGATTTTTGTCGCGCGATAACAGGCGTATTTATGAACCGATTTGGATGTAGCTTGGTCTGTACATAGTACATACCAATGTCTCGACCGAGTTCGTTGGCCAGCTTCATTCGCCATCTTGTTTTAAAAGGGTTGCCATTTAAAAAAATGTAATTTAAAATTTAAAATGAGGTATTAAAAAATTGGAAAATGAAAAAGATTTTTTTATGTGTTTGGCCTTGATACAAGAATTCTGGAGCAGTTTTTGTTTCTGAAAATTTGTTCTTTTGTTTATATCTTAAAAAATGATGGAATTATAGCACTTTGAATTTCTAGCATGGCTAACACTTTGAAACGATCTTGTATTTGTCATGCGATAACACACGTATTCGCCTATTTCGATGGAAGAAGGCATTTGGATAATATGCATCAATATCTTGACCAAGTTCGCTGGCCAGCTTCATCAGCCATCTTGCTTCAAAATGGCGGCCATTAAATTAAAAAAAAATTATATTTAAAGTGAGGTGCAAAAAAATTAGAAATTGAAAAAGGTTTCTTTCTTAAGTATTTGACCTTGATATAAGGATTCAGGAGCAATTTTTTTGCCTTTATCTTAAAAAATGGCTCAGATATAGCAGTTTCAATTTCTAATGTGGGTGACATTTTGAAAAATCTTATTTTTTGCCTGCGACAGCACTCGTATATATCAACCGATTCCGATGTGAGTGAGCATGTGCACAGCAATTACTAAGGTCTAGAACAAATTCACTGGTTAGCCTCATCCACCATGTTGTCTTAAAATGGCAGGCACTTTAAGAAATCGCCGAATTTGGCAGCCAAATATAAGTTACTTTAAATAAAAGCAGCTTGAATAAAGCTGACTAATTTCGCGAAATTCTCATTCATAATGATTTAATATTGATAAAAATTAGTATTGTATCTCCTATATTCAGTTTCCACTAAATTGAGCTTCGTGTGTTTGAATAATATAAGTTGGCTTTTTTAAAATAAGGAATGTGAAAGCTACCTCTTCCTTCCGGCACTGGCCGGAAGGACTTTTTACAGTGATTCTTGATTTTAGTTCGAATTTCAAACAATATATGGCGCTGAGAGCAGTAGGTGCTTAGTCCAGACCCTATTTTTGATACTTCGGGATCCATTCAATGCATTTTAATCGCCTATTTTCGCATGGAAGAAGAGAGGGGCCTAAAACTCGAGCCTGGATTTAGTGGTTATTGCTTGCAGTGCCATCAATCGATGCTATATGTAACTAAAACTGAGAATCGCAGCATAAAAACTCCTGGCATCTTGCATAACACTCCTGGAAGAATTTTTTTAATATCTGTCACCGTTTGCAAGTTATTGAATTTTAAAATCCATCAGTCATTTTTGGGACACCCGGTATATACAGTATGCCCACTGAAGTCCTTTGCCACCCTCATAACTTCGGAACGGCTACTGCTATGTTAATAAAACAGGTGTCTGGTAGTAAAGTAGCCATGCGCTACTGATTGAAAATACATACGGTGCCACCTAGTGGAAAACTGCGGATTTAGCATTCCTATCTCGAAAACGGAAAGAGATAGGTCAAAAAAGAGAATTACAAAATTATAGAGCATCATCTATTTAGTACGAAAAGATACCTTGTCGACATTAATGCGAAGAATAGAACGGTTAAAACGCGCATTTGTTTTTAGGGTTTCTTTCATCTGACGAAACCCTATTTGTCTCACTCCTTTGTCTGTCTGTCTGTCCGTCTGTCCGTCACAGAGCCCGTTCTCAGAAACTATACATGTTAGAGATTTGAAATTTTGGGTACTTATAGCTGAACACCTCACATCAAACAACAAATCATAAAATTTTGAAAAAGTTGGTAATTAACTGAATTACGGGCTAATTAACTTCTAAAATTACCAGTCCACTTTTTTAACGCAGATTCAAATGAACTTTCTCCAAATCATCAGTGTTTCTCCCAAGGGTTGCCAGAAAAATCAGCCGATGCATGGTTACCACGGAGGAAATTAAGCCGAAAAATGAAGTGGGCATTTTAAATCGAAATCGCATATCAGAAAATATTGGTCCGAGAAATTTGTAAATGGAATAGACAGACGCAGAAAAAAATCTACTTTCATTTGGTATAAAGTTCACATTTCTGCAATGTGTATAAGTTAAAATATCCACTAAAAATCGATCGATAAAAATTTATTTTCTTCAATTGGAAAGACAAGGAAAAAAGATTTCAATTCAAAAGATTTCAAAGCAGGTAGACATGAGGACGCTGCGGTTTTTCTTAATAGCATATTTAATACGGAATTTTAACTTTTCAGATATTAAATTTTTTGATTAAATTTTATGGCATCCCGATGTCAAATTTCTCGCTGATTTTATTGATACCTATTTCTAAGTCCTATCTTAATTACAAGCTGAAATATTAATTATTTAATTAATCGGTTTAACTCGCAGAAGAATAAATGTCGGTAACTCCCACATGTGTATTTTAAACAATTCTTTCTAAGTGAGCCCCTAATTATGTTGGAGACATGAAATTTCGGGTACTTATAGCTGGACACTTCACATCAAACAACAAGTGATAAAATTTTGGAAAAAGTCGTACATTTAACCCTTTGGGGTCCCGCATGTGTATTTTAAACAATTCTTTCTAAGTGAGCCCCTAATTATGTTGGAGACATGAAATTTTCGGTACTTATAGCTGAACACCTCACATCATACGACAAATCATAAAATTTTGAAAAAGTCGTACATTTAACCCTTTGGGCTCCCACATGTGTATTTTAAACAATTCTTTCTAAGTGAGCCCCTAATTATGTTGGAGGCGTGAAATTTTGCATACTTATAGCTGGACACCTCACATCAAATAACAAGTGATAAAATTTTGAAAAAGTCGTACATTTAACCCTTTGGGGTCCCGCATGTGTATTTTAAACAATTCTTTCTATGTGAGCCCCTATTTAGGTTGGAGGCGTGAAATTTTGCATACTTATAGCTCAACATCCCAGATTACACGTCAAATAATAAATTTTGAAAAAGTTTTATGTTTAACCCTTTCAACTCCAGCTCGTGTATTTTAAGCAATTCTTTCTAACTGCCTAATTAAATTGGGCATTTTAAATTTTGCATACTTATAGTAGAACACCTGAGGCCAAGCGACAAATCATAAAATCTTGAAAATGTCTTACGTTTAACCCTTTGAGCTACCACATATGTATTTGAAGCAATTCTTTCTAAGAGAGCCCCTAATTAAGTTGGAGACATGAAATTTTGCATACGTATAGCTGAATACCTCAGACCACACGACAAATCATAAAATCTTCAAAAAGTCTTATATTATTTACCTCTCCGGGCTCTAGCTTGTGTATTTTAAGTAATTTTTCTCTAACATCCGCCCTTTTAACCAGGGGAGAAATTTTCCAACTTTTGCCGACACCCCTTTGACCCTTCTTTCATATTGTGCACCATAGCCTTACATATTTTAGTTCCATTTTTACCGCCAGGTGCGCCTACTGATCTCAGGTGCTATGGGCCCAATCCCCTCGACTAATATATCTGCGGATAGTATGTAAAACTGGATTTCGTTCGGATAGATGTTTGTTTAGAATCGAGTGCGCCCCCTGGTTGCGAAATGTGGAAGTAATAGATTTTTCAAAAAGATAAAGTGTTTTGAAAGGAATATTAAACGAAACCCTCTGTGCGATCTGTGATCACACTTACCCTCTTGTTTTGTGATTTCCCGCACTGTGACGTCACGAAACTTGAACGGAAGGAGAAATTATTATCTTTCGGACAAATATGCATCCAGATGTACATTACAACTGACGGTGAGAAGTTTGAACATCTCAAATAAAAGTATAACTTGTTGTTTTTTTCTTTCTAAGATCGTTCTGTCACGACACATTGTAGGAAAATACAAAAAAACAAATGCGCGTTTTAACCGTTCTATTCTTCGCATTAATGTCCACAAGCTATCTTTTCGTACTGAATCGAAGATGCTCTACAACTTTGTAAATCACTTTTTTCCCCTATCTCTTTTCGTTTTCGAGATAAGAATGCTAATTCCGAGTTTTCCACCGGGTGGCACCGTATGCGGTTTCATCCAGTAGTGCATGGCTACTTTACTATACCTATATACCTAGACACCACTTTTATTAACATAGCAGCAGCCGTTCCAAAGTTAAGAGGATAGCAAGGGACTTTAGTTGGCACACTGTATTTAAAACCATAATAAATATAAATTTATTAAAAAAAGGGGGGGGTTTTGATTTTTTGAAACCTGTTTAAAAACTAAATTTCTTTTGGCGAAATATTTCGTTTTGAACATTTTCTATCTTAGCAAATACATAGTTGATATAGCATTCTATTCTTTTTTGCCGGGACCATAAAATTTACCGTTTAACCCTTCACTGCACGATTTTTTCTATTTGTATGAAAAAATTATTTGAAATCTAGATATCGGTCTAATAATGGGGAAAAATAGTAAAAAAAAATTTTTTTCAAATTTTCAGCTAAAATTTGATGTTTTATGGCGTGTACCCTATGTACACGATTATGGTTTTAAAATATTGTATTGCTATATTTTACAACTAAATGAGCTTAAATTAATTTATCTTATCTGCTTAACACTCTGCAACTTTTTTATATTAATATATTTAAGTATTCAGTAAAAATAGTGAAAGTAAATGTTACCTTAATAGCTTGATCGAAATTTTTTCTTTTTCCGAAGAACAAATTCTAATTTTTTGTCAAATTCAGCCATCTGACATGGACAAAATAAGTGTTATTCCATTCTTTGGACTGTTCTTGATCAGGGATAGATATCATATTGGCAAAATTCATGGCATATAATAAGAATTACAGTGTTTTTAGGTATGTGCCAGATATGGCACGTGGTGCAGTGAAAGGTTAAGACTGCTTTTCGTTCTGCACAGTTTCTAATTTCACAGATTATACTACACATCTAAAATCCGTTGTCTTAAGCGAATAGTATTTAATTACTTGATCGAGAATAAGTCTTTGAGAATAACTTAATTTTTTATTTAAAATAGTTATGCAAATAAGTTGTGAAAATAAAGAAAAAATTAAAGAGCCACTTGCTATCTTATATTACTATAAAAGGTTAAGAGGATGCCCTAGAAAATGTCATAATTAGAATGTAAATTGTTATTCGTCCTCGCAGGGAATTTTCTCCAAGTAGTTCCGGAGTCCGGAAGAAAGCATTCAGAGAAGATATAGTAGAATTCTAAAGGAAATTCAATGCGTCTTAGTAAAGTGTTTAAACTCTTTCTTTTCCCTCTCAAAAGTCAGACATTCTCATCTTGAACACAATGGAGAAAAATCCTTGTTTTCTTTAGAAAATTAAGATGATATTTTACTTTGCCCGCAGTGGAACATCTTCAAAAGTTTCTTTTTGTCACCTGTTCGCTTATAAGAACATTTTATGTTGGGCTTGAAACTGTAGTTTATAAACTACATCGATGTTTATAAACTGATGTTTATAAACTTCGATTTAATAAACATAAAGGAATTAAGATTATGTCGATGAAAAAGTCCTGCCATTAGTTTACAAAAGGTGTACTTTTTAAATTACAGGCATCCCCCGACTTAATACGTAACTCCCAACGTAAGTAATGGAACTCCCAGCGTAAGTAATGAGTTCCGAAAACTTTTACGTAACTTGAATTTTACGTAAGTCAAATTTTTAAATTGATTAGGTAAAACTACGTATAAGACAGCAATATTTATTATATATAAATAAATATTAAAGATATGAACGGCGACAACTTTTAACGACTTAGAATTTAGTACAGTATCTTATTTATGAATATAATATATAAATATTATTTACATGGTATTATTTTATAAAAAAGCATAATGCAGCAGTATTTACTCGAATATAAACTATGAAATAATGAAAAAATATAAAAACAAACTGAAAGAACACTTTTCAAATAAAAAGCCTCTCATAGAATGCGGGATTTAAAAATTTAACATAGATAAATTGATTTAAACAATTTTGAATCCACATCAAAAGAACAGGTGAAGCTAGACGAAAAAATACACTCGTTCCTCTTCATCGAAACTTTAAAATTAGCTTTCACTCTGGTTTAAATTCAGCTAACATAATGGTTACGATTGAACTCCAGATTTTTTGTCTCAATTTAATTAGATTTGAGTTAGTTTTGTAAAAGATTTGATTGTATATCCCAATAAAAATATAACTCTCACTAATATGTAAAATTATATTATGGTTGTGGTTTTTACCTACATATTTTATTTATGAAAGTATGCAAATGCATATCAAACGCGCTTGTGTGCTCATAAATGTAATTTTCGAGATTTATTACGTAACTGCGAATTTACGAAAGTCGCATAATACGTAAATCGAGGAATGCCTGTATAATATGGTCCTTGTGTACTATAAGTTATATTCCGGCACTAAAAATGGATAGGCGATTTTCTGGAAGTTTCATAAACTTCAAAGAGTCATACTTTGATTAATTTTGGACGTAGGAGAATGGAAGTTTTAATATTGTACTTTTTGCACCTTAGAAAACTTTTTTCTAAATATAACTTATAGAACATGGCGGCCGTATAAAATTTAGAAGGTGTACCTTTTGAAAATTAATGGCAAGACCATTCCATCGACATAATCTTATTACCCAACATATTTTGAACACTTTTGTAATTTACATTGCCTACAACATACAAAAAATTAAAGCGCGTTTAAATCTTTTTGGAACTGGAACACCTTGTATATCCAAAGAAAACGCATTTAAGTTCCACACACTATTTTTGAGGGTTCAGCACAAAAATAAATCGATGCTAGATAAATGAATGTAGAAGGCTATGCGACTGGACCAACACATGGGGGTTACATTTTTACGTTAAGAAATCTTGTTAATAAACTTTTAAAATTGCAAAGAGAAACAAGAATTAGTTGCTATCGAAAGCTAACCTAAATAATCAAGAGGACGCCCCTCTGAAGGTCATAATTAGACTGGGTAATGGGGCGAATTATTATTGGTTCAAGAATGGCCAGATGAATGCATTTATAAATGATATTGTGAATTTCCCACAGAAATATGGATGCACATTTCTAAATGGTTTAAATTTTTTCTTATCTTGACAAAAAGGGGGGGGGGCGCAATTCACGGTTTTCTTCAGAAATTATGCCAATTTTTTATTAATACTTTCCAACATAGTTGAAAAGCGTTTAGGAATTCGGTTTATCTGTCTGTCTGTCCTAGTGTTTAGGACATTTTCTTTTGGTAGGCCTCCCCACCTGGTTGACCCTGTCTCTCTGTCTGTTCTGAAATCGCGTAAATAACTCTGATTTCCAAGCAATTTATATACAGTGGCGGCCAAAATTGTAGACATTTTTTGAAATTATATGTTTTATAGATTTTTGTGCCTATAGAATATATTAAATTTCATTTAAATACAAATGTTTATATATCAAATTCAAGGAAATTTAATGCAGAACTTAATAAAAAAAACAGAATTAAAATATCTGCATTACAAAAAAAAGTTACGCTTATTTTAGTCTAAAATACAAACACAATTAGTCATGAATGCTGAAGTGTATTGTAATAAAAGCTTCCTAGGCAATCCGAATGACTGTTCTGAGAACCAATCAAATGTCAGTAACTAAACTGTAGTATATTTAGATTTGTAAAAGCAGTATTTTGCGGGAATGAATTTTGCAGAAGGGTAACTACTAAAGGGATACTACTAAAACTAAATAAAATAATGTTTTGTTTTTTTTTTCTATTTTTTTTTAATGCAAATAATTTAAAACAACGTCATCAACAACAAGAACTGATTGGACACCTACAAAAAGAAGCAGAATTGTCATATTAGATAAAATGGTCTCTCTTATGCTGAAATTGCAATACAGGTATCTGGCGTACGGAAGCTGCCCTTACGTTATGAAGAAACTGAATCAGTGATAAATAAGACAAGATCAGGCCGAAAAAAATGCACAAGTGCTTCTGACGATAGAAAGATAAAAAGGATATGCTTCAAAGATAGAAGAATTTTATCAGATGCTGTTAGATGTGAAACGATTGCAATGAGTATTTCAGTTAGTTCAAGAACAATAAGGAGAAGATTACCAGGTTTTGGACTGAAAGGTAGAATTCCAAGGAAAAAAATCATTTTTAAATCTTCAGCAACGCAAGAAACGTGTTCGGGGGGCAAAAGAACACATTAATTGGTCAGAAAATCAGTGGAAGCAAATAATCTGGAGCGATGAGAGTAAAATATCGCTCTTTGGTAGTAATGGGCGAAAATATGTCAGACGTAGAGTAGGGGAAGACTTGCATCCTGATTGCATTGAAGCAACTACAAAGAATCCAACAAATGTCATGATTTGGGCCTGTATGTCTGCAGATGGTGTGGGCCGCGTTCAAGGGATTTGTACCTTTCGGAATGCAAAAAAATACATCGAAACTGTCCTGGAATCAATTGATACCTTCCATCAGGGAACTCTTCCCCAATAAAGCCCTATTTATCTTTCAGCAGGATTCAGCTTCATGCCAAACGGCAAAAATATGCAAAGAATGGTTTAAAAATAAAAGCATACAATTATTACCTTGGCCAGGAAACATACCTGAACTGAATCCTATAGAAAATTTGTGGCGACGTTTGAAAATCCTTGTACAAAAAAAAGCGTCTATCTAATAAAACGCAACTTATTGAAGCTATAATTGATTCTTGGCATCATGTGATTAAAAGGGATAAACTCCAAATACTAGTTCTCTCAATGAAAAGACCTTGTGAAGCTGTAATAAAAAATCAAGTGTTATCCCACTAAATATTGAATGTGTAAGTGTAACTTTAAAATATAATGAAATCTAAGATAGATCTCATTTTTTGTAAGCGTAACTTTTTTTGTAATGCAGATATTTTAATTATGTTTTTAAATTCTATATTAAATTTCCTTGAATTGGATATATAAACATTTGTATTTAAATTAAAATTAATTATATTCTATAAGTGCACAAAGTTATAAAACATGAACATTTCAAAAAATGCCCACAATTTTGGCCACCACTGTATTAACATACTTACTTACTAACATACTAACTTACATATTTGAGGTTTACTACGGCATTTTCGGTATTGAAAAGAGACATGATTTTTCGGGTATCATGGTACTCCTTTAAAAGTTTATTTTTTCCTCCAGTTCTTCTTTCAAATAATAGAAGTTTGTGATTCATATGGTGGTACACGTACATTAACCCCCTGACCGCCGCGCAAAAGGGCAGAATTGTAATGTTGTTTTCTCTGTAATTTTTTTAAAAGTCTGAAATAAGATTATTTTTATAACATAACATAAATAATTTAATTACGTACTGGAGTATAAGCCTTGAGAGTATTATACATAATAAAATATTTTAAAACTGCATTACAGTTGCAGAATTATATTAATTTTAAAAATTCTTCTACTACAGTGAAACCTAAAGCTTAGTGAATGGATATGGGGCATTCTCACAATTTTTGACTTTTGGGAAAATAAATCTGGCAAAATTAAACTTGCTAAAATAACATTTTAATCTGATAAACTAATGCCTTAATGATTGAAAATAAAGAAAAAATGGTCAGCAGCGAAAAATGTTTTATTTAACTGAGGTTTAGGTTAAACTTGCGAGTTTAATTTTCCTTACCATTTTACCACTATAACTTTTTATTTTCTTCTAAATTTTTACTTATAATGAATTTGCATAGTACCCACAGGACATTCAAATAAGAAATAATACAAATGTAGTACTTTTAATACAGAATTTTTGTATAACATTGTCTTAAAGGGGTGTTAAAGAAGGGACGGTAATGTAAAAAAGAGGACGAAATGGTAAAAAAGAGACGGTAGGGATGGAGCGGTAAGGAAAATTACCACCTATTTTTAGGAAAATCGTGTTAAGACTAAGTGATAGCCACAATGTTCATTGATTTTTCGAAACAGTTGTTAACATTTGATAAAATTAATTTTTTTTTTAATTTACCTCGAAAAGTGCAGGAATAAACCTTGGGGACGGTAAGACTCCCAATAAAGCCACGGTGCTTGAAATTGATATTTAAATGCTGATTTATATTCTGCAGTAAATTTCTTGTCAAAGAATTTTAGATATTTTTTCTCTAGCATACTTTTGCATGAGCAAAAACTTGAAAAAAATTCTGTCGCTGCATCTGAAGTGATTTTCTGTATAATTTTAGAAGAGGGATGGTAAAAAATCTAAAACCCAGGGACAGAGTTTAATAAATAATAACAACCCTAAAAATGTGTGCAGGTTAATTTTTAGCTACAAGTTTACATAAAAAAATAGTTCCAGTTTCAGAAAAAAATTACATCGAATTATTTTTATTGAAACAATTTTATCCAGATAGCTCCAAACTTCAAAATCAGCATCAGGGACACGGGACGGTAGATGAGTTTTCCTGGTATTCGGACCCCCCAAACATCGTCCAAAACTTATTTATCTCGTTAATATTGTTATGCAATCATGCAATGGGATGTTCCCCAGTATATGAAATAAAAAAAAAAAACACAAAAAAGTGTATTAAATAAAAAATTATTATTCAGGGACATGAAAGTTAAAAGATTGTGAGAATGCCCCATATATCAGTCCGCGGCGGTGAGAAGGTTAATACGTAATGCACTTTCGTACATGTCCTTTTCAAATCTTTATAAGTTTTAGTTACATCATTCATGGGCAAAAATTAAATCGAAAAGAAAGAAAAGTTAAAACAAGTCGGAAAATTTACGTCAAACGTGGCAAATGAGGTGCGTTCGTACTATAACTAGTTTTATACATATTCAGATCATGTACAAAGCTGTTGCCCTCTTATGCAAGACTGCATGAATACAAAATTTATTGCGATTCTATATATTGAATTCAGTAATTCGGAAATAATAGGACTCCATCTTAAATAGGAAATAATCATCATAGTAACATAGAATTACCTATTATGGGCTATCACTGAATTAATTACGTATGATAGGATTTAATAGAATGAAGAAAACATTTATTAATATCGTTTTAATTTTTGATTTGATTTTCATGACATTTGAAATGACTCGACAAAATTCTGCAACGATTATATAGGGTAACTCTGGGATAGATGGCCATAGAGGAGAGATGGCCAGTCTAGATATCTCCAAAACTTAATCATAGATTGCAATATAAACATTGTTTGTATGAAATACTTCAACGAGTTTATTTATTGCGACGTGTAATTGTGTTTTTCGCTTATAAAAAGTGTAATTTTAATGTCAATTAAATAGGTGGTTGAATATATACTTTTTTTTTTTTTTTTTTTGACTTTGGTATCTGAATATTTTGCAGTATGTATGTTATATATATATATATTACTATATAGACTTTTAAGGCATGTATATAATCTAATCTTTACTTCTAAGACTAAAACAAAGACGTACAATGGCTATTGATGCTTTAAATTGGGCGACAATCAGTCCTTCAATTTCAGGAGAGATGGTCACATGAAATCGAGGAGAGATGGCCACCTTTAATCAATATTTCAAAATTATATTTAGTGATGATTTTAACTAAATTAATTAAATTTAAAATAAATATATAACGTTTACGTTTATAAATATATTAATTGATATAGTTATTTAAATTTTAACTAATATAAATATTTTAATAATAATAATGATAATATAACAAGACCTAACAATTTATTTGTTTCCAAAAATACTGAAAAACGTCGGACACTTTCATAACTTAAACTGATAAAGCTGATAAATCTCTCTCTCTCTATTCTAAAAAAAAGTAACTACCGCTGTCACCGCCGCCGCCGCCGCCGGTTTTGAATTTTTTGTGACCGGAGGTCTTTCTTCGTTAATATTAAGAAAAATAATGCATACAAAAATATGAAAATCGGTAGTGTTATACAGAAATGTTTGATAAACACGCTGATGCAGACAGTTTTCAAATCGAAGAATAATTTTAAGAGATATTTAATGCTAAAGTTGGACAAAATCGTTCCACTAAAAAAGTTTTATAGTAGCAAAAACTATACATCGGAATTTAATAATTTTTAGTTCATTTTATACGTTATAATTTCCCGGTGTGCAGAATTGATTCATTTTTTTAATTTGACTCATTTTTCGAGGTATTATATCTATTTTAAATTCAAATTTTCTGCATTTCGAGAGATATTTTTTACAGATTTTAGAAAGTGATATTAATTTAAACTGTTGCCAACTGTATAAACAGCGGAAACAATAATGTTTGCTTAAAAAAAAAAAAATTATACGTGTAATAAATTAAAAATTTATTTACACGTGACTATTATAAACAGAAAAAAAACATTTGGAATTAGAATTAAATAATTATGTACAAAAAGAAGGAACTTATTAAAAATTACTTCATAAAAACTATAATTACACGTGAATTTTAAAAGAGAAAGGAATTTGTAGAATAATAAATTTATTAACATGCGTAAGAAGTCTTAAATAGGAGAAATTACGTCATATTTACGTCACATTACAGTTATTACATAAAATGAACACTAAATAATATTGCAAAACGGTTTAAATTTACAAATTGCGCTAGACATTTATTTGATATTTTGAGAGGATACTTTTCAACTATTTTTCTTAGGAAAGCGCAAATAATATTTTATTTCTAACACAAGTATTTTCACGCTAATATTAAAAAGAGAAAGAATAGTTTGGTCAAAATTACGTCAGATTAAAAACGATTAATTTAAAATGTCTCATTTAAAAGAACTTTCTGTTCACTTTATTAAAAAATACCGGGAGATAAAGATTCTGTTTACTTAATTCCTTTTATATTAGCTTATTTTGAAATGTTGTTACACGTGTCTACGTCATCAAGTTATTTTTATTTCGACGTTTTATTTGTATTTTTATTAATGTTGTAACTAATTTATTTGTTCTTTCGTTATTTAAAATAAAAATTATGTCAATTTGTATAATTTGGCGAGTGGTTTGGCGATTTATATAATTTGGCGAAATTAGTCGACGGGATAATCAAGTAGTACCGCAGCGGATTTGGCGTTAAAATTTCCCCAATCAAAGAGAAATGAATAGAAATCCGTTTATAGAAAGATCGTCACTGTTTTTTAAATTATAATTCAATCTTTCGAAATCTTTTTAAAGCCGATCACATTAGCGTGCATTTAGAGTCTGCGGTGTCTGGACGGGGGTTGGCGAGCGTAGCTCGTACGGGGCCGAGCCTCCTAGTAAAGTAAATTAACGTAATAAACCTACAATTAACGCGAGAAAAAAAAACACGACAATTCCAGTAGCGAAGAAACAAAATACATTTAAATTATCAGATTCTACAGATTCCGAGAAAATAGAATTGAATTAGGATCACTGTGCTGGTTGTGCGAAACAATATAGTATCACATCCAAAAAGAATGTCTCGATACAATGCATAAGGTACCTGAAGTGGTTTCATGAAACGCGTACAAATTATCAAGACCTTTGCCAAGCATGTGGTAACATTTTACGAAAAGTGAAGCATTGAAATTATACTTCCAATTTTGATTATTCGAGTTTCCTTCACTCATTTTCCATCATATAATTGCTTCTTTACAAATTGTTATATGTTTTTTCAAGATTAACTATATGAAATGTGTTATTTTATTTCTATTTAAATTAACTTTTTCTTTCTTGTATTGATGGCCATCTCTCCTCGGCTTTAAGGAGAGATGGCCTTTTATATTTCAATTTTGTTTAACACTTTTTGTTTTCAATGTTTAATTATTTTTTGATAAAATATTATGAGTATATATATATAAGAATTTTATATATGCATCAATATTTCTTGTATTTGCATTTTAAGAATTTTTATTTCAATCTTTAAAAACTATGGCCATCTATCCCAGAGTTACCCTATATTAAATTTCAAATCATTCGGTTGGGTAGTTTTTGTGCTGCTATATGCGGACAGACGGGCCAGATGACGAGTATAGGTGCACGCACCTAAAAATCAGTATTTTTCAGAGGGGATATTTTTTAAGGGGTGGATGAGTTATGATTATAAAACCTAACCAGCCTAAACATAGTGTTATCTTTTGGTGCAAGATTTTCTTCTTTTTTTTCTTAGTTATATGTTTTATAGTTATATGTTTTTTTAAGTAATCTATTTCGCACGTCAGATAAAAAATTAATATAGATAAGAAATTAATTTTTTGTCGGGCGCATTCTATTTCGAACATTATAATAAAATGCAGATTTTGTAATTAAATGGTTATTTGATAAAATTTATTTTTTTCACTGCCACACTATTAAAATAAATATCGATAATATAGCAATAATTTTAACTTAAAGTGCCTATTTTTATGTGAATTTTGATGTAATAATAAAAGTATCTTTATTGTTAATTTATCAAAATGACCCTAAGTTAAAGTTTTCTGAGAGGTTAAGAATTTTACAATTCTGATTTTTATTTATAACCTCCATATAGTTGATTACAAAACTTGTAAAACTAATTTTCCCCAAAATTTAACTTGGCACAGTATCTGGTTAAAAACTTTTTTTGGATGCGGTACAGCATGAAACCTTTCCTGTTATCTCTCAATAGAATGATGGATTACTCTGAACTCAGCTGCAAATAGCACGAAACCAATAGTTTTTGTAACAAATCGGTTTAAATTTTTGATGGATGATTAAAATTTAAAACATAGAAAGTCGTCATTAAGGAGATGTAAAATCTCGAAAGAAAATGTTATGATACGTGACTCTGTTCGAAAAACATTACCGATTTCGGCGTATTTATATATTTTTTTTATTTCAGTATTAAGGAAAATACGGGATATCCTAAAAGCAGTGAATGGTTTTAAAATAGAATAGCAAACAAACTATATGGGAGCTATTAAATTTATTTTGTAGGATTTTAATGCGTGAAGATGAGATTTTCTTTTATATTCTTCCTTGTTTTACTACGTAGCAAATGTTTCGGAGAAATGGCTCTGCACCAGGGATGTGGTGGAGGGTATACAATAATATAAACCTAATACCTTCTGGGTAACTCCGTATACCCTACTTAGTTACAGCGTACACTCCCTGGTCTATATTTTCTGCCTATAGCGTATACTCTCTTACTTTTTAAGGACTACGCCACCGCTCTGCACTGTCTCAAACAATAAAAAAGCTCAAAGTAAATGTAACAAAAAAAAAAAAATTCAAAACTCGACTTCAGTATTTTAACAGCTGAATATAATATAAATCAAATATAGAGGTTGGTCGCACATTTTTTAGACGAGTTTGTTTTGTTGAAAAAAAAAATCTTCTGCATAGAGAAATTATTTTTCACAATTTAATGTTTTTGAAAGTGTAAATTTTCGTCTGCCAAATGAAATTTTTGTTTACATGCAAAATGGCGAGCTTTTAAAGAAGTAATAGATGGAAGGTTATATTTCTACACTTTCCGAAGATAATTAGGGTAACTCTAGGCCATAGTTTTTAAAGATTGAAATAAAAATTCTTAGAATGCAAATACAAGAAATATTGATGCATTTTTAAAATTCTTATACACATATTCATAATATTTTATGCAGAAAATAATTAAATATTGAAAACAAAAAGTGTTAAACAAAATTGAAATTTAAATGGCAGATGGCCATCTCTCCTTAAAGCCGAGGGGAGATGGCCATCTAATACATGAAGAAAAAGGTTAATTTAAATAGCAAAAAATAACACATTTCATATAGTTAATCATGAAAAGCATATAGCCATTTGTAAAGATGCAGTTATATGATGGAAAATGAGTGAAAAAAACTCGAAGAAACAAAATTTGAAGTATAATTTCAATACTCCACTTTTCGTAAAATCTTACCACATGCTTGGCAAAGGTCTTGATAATTTGTACACGTTTCATAGAACCACTTCAGGTACCTTATGCATTGTATCCAGACATTCTTTTTGAATATGATATTATATTGTTTTGCACGACCAACACAGTGATCCTAATCCAATTCCATTTACTCGGAATCTGTAGAATAAGATAATTTAAATGTATTTCGTTTTCTTCGCTACTGGAATTGTCGTGTTTTTTTTTTTTTTGTTGTTTGTTTGTTTGTTTTTTTTTTCGCGTTAATTGTAGGTTTATTACGTTAATTTAGTTTATTTATCAACTTTATCAGTTTGTTTTATGAAACTTTCCGACAATTTTCAGTATTTTCTGAAACAAATAAATCGTTAGGTCTTATTATATTATTGTTACTACTATACCAACTTTGATTTTCCTCTTAAATTTCTGCTCCAGTCAATCTCGATCATGATATTTATTAAAATTAATAATTTTTCGTTATTCTGTTGTACATCAGCTGTTTGCGGATAGCCGGCTTAGCAGTACACGAGTTCCCGTCATCCTCTGACCCCTAAAACGTGTAAATTCGCTGAAAACCAGAAATCGAAAATTTTCAATTACAATACTTTCTTCTATTAAAGATAGAAGAAGGTAATAAAGAGAGTGGAGGAAAATGTTAATCGAATTATAAAATTACACTTACTTTTTATAATCGAATTATTAAAATATTTATATTAGTTAAAATTTAAATAATTATATCAATTAATATATTTATAAACGTAAACGTTATATATTTGTTTTAAATTTAATTATATTTAGTTAAAATCATCAGTAAGAATAATTTTGAAATATTGATTAAAGGTGGCCATCTCTCCTCGATTTCATGTGGCCATCTATCCTGAAATTGAAGGACTGATGATCGCCCAATTTAAAGCATCAATAGCAATTGTACGCCTTTGCTTTAGTCTTCGAAGTAAAGATTAGATTGTATACGTGCCTTAAAAGTCCATATAGTAAAAAATAGATATAACGTATATACTGCAAAACAGTCAGACACCTAAGTCAAGAAAAATATTTCACCACCTATTTAATTTACATTAAAATTACACTTACTTTTTATAATCGAAAAACACAACTACACGTTGCAATAAATAAACACGTTGAACTATTTCATACGAACAATGTTTATATTGCAATCTATGATTAAGTTTTGGAGATATTTAGACAGGCCATCTCTTCTCTATGGCCATCTATCCTACAGTTACCCTATTCATATTCGCTTATTAAAGAATGGGAAAATGTTTTTACAATAGAGAAAGCTTGGGTCTATTTAAATGATTGTAAAAACAAAAGATAAATTTTTTATCATCAAAGGGGGGAAAAATATTAAAACATTGTTCAAATTACCTGAAGAAAGATTTAACATTCATGATTTTTGCTTGTTTTGCATATAACAGCAAATTAAAAACTAGTTGGATGTGCCAATCCCAAAACTTTCTTCTATCTCATACATCTTAATAGTTACAGTACATCTTAATAGTTCAAAAAGTAGTTACAGATGTTAATACTGCAATATTATTAGTTAAGTACTATACCAACTTTGATTTTCCTCTTAAATTTCTGCTCCAGTCAATCTCGATCATGATATTTATTAAAATCAATAATTTTTCGTTATTCTGTTGTACATCAGCTGTTTGCGGATAGCCGGCTTAGCAGTACACGAGTTCCCGTCACTGCACGATCCGCCGATGGACAACAGAACTACGAAAAACCGAGAAGATTATACAAAAATCGCTATCTCAGCGCCCTTTTCCGGTAGTATATTTCAAATTTAAGGAGAATCTGCTGACCATAAGACCAAACTAGCCAATAACATGCACAAAAAAATTGGTTCAATTCTATACATAACTTCATACACTTTTCGATGGTACAATGGTGACACACGGACACATGGACAGACGGACCGATAGACATTTGGTATAAATATGTTTTTGGAATCTCTGACCCCTAAAACGTGTAAATTCGCCGAAAACCAGAAATCGAAAATTTTCAATTACAATACTTTCTTCTATTAAAGATAGAAGAAGGTAATAAAGAGAGTGGAGGAAAATGTTAAGATCAACTGCACATACTATCAGAAAAATATTTTACTCCCAATCATCAAGCATGAAATACTCCTTAAATAAATAATGAAATAAATAATAGCTTTACCCCCAGTGCCAACAATTTGTTGAACTATATCAAAATAAACTAAGCAGCTGCAAATCACAATCCACTGTTACTTTCTCGGGTAAAATTGAAATGAAAAACGGGTATCAGGCATGGGCGTAACTAGAGTATTTTTCTAGGGGGGGGGGCACGGCCTCATTTATTTGATAATTTTCGAACAATAATCGTAAACATTTTTGTTAAATCTAATAATACTCAACAGAAAGCTCATCAATTGATACATTCCTGGAAACGTATACTCGATCAAAGAAACTAGTCGGACGAA
Source organism: Maratus speciosus (assembly GCA_963932465.1). Classification (NCBI taxonomy): domain Eukaryota; kingdom Metazoa; phylum Arthropoda; class Arachnida; order Araneae; family Salticidae; genus Maratus; species Maratus speciosus. Next base: position 396,237,714 of record OZ010793.1, on the reverse strand, counting down.
ACTTTCTTTTATCACATACATATATTTTTCTTATAATTACACATCAAGTTTTTTGTCATATGTTTCAAATGGGGGAAGGAGAAAAAAAAATTCATAATGAAGTTTAATCGATGGTTAATATGTCCAAAAACGCGAAAATTTTGGCTTATTACAAATTTGCAAATTAAACCTAGATAGAACAATTAGGTGATTCGGTATGAATTTTTTTTCAACAGCTATCGTGCCCGTCCCGAAAATTGAACAAAATTCGTTATCACAATGCCATCTTCAAACCGATTTTTTTTTCCAAAATTGTCTCCAATACTTATTACATTACAGTTCAATATAAGATAACTGTTACATTACATCTGAATAATAAATTTTGTCGAAAATAGTGATATAAATTTCTTTCTTAAACTGCAAAAAATCCAGAAATACGAATATCCCTATTTTCAACTAGAACATAACGTCTATAGTCAAAAAAGTATATATGAAGTTTATTTCAGTTCCATCCAAAATTTCATGCACTTTCCGATGCTACCAATGAAAAATCACTATCATAGTGCCCCCTTCCAGGGGAATCTCCCCAATTTCAATTGGCACTTAAAATATACTAAAGGATCCAACCCGGTCTTCCCGGGGTACATAATATAAGGGAAAACCATTTTACATATATTTTTTAGATAGCCTACTAACAACAGCCGAAAGCCTTTTATTTGAAAAGTATCAATTTTGCATTCAAATAAAGTTTGGAAATTTATTAAAAGCGATACTTTCGTATGGATTAATAGCCGAAGATTTCGTGACTTACAGAAGTCCATTTTAATCCTGATCATTTCAGTTGTTCAAGAGCGTAGTTCGATTACATGGTTGTTAAATTTATGTTTATATTATTTTATTTTATTGATGAAGTTTTAAATCCGTTATGGGATATCGGCAGGGAAAAAATGCTGAACTATTTATATTAATAAATAAAGACACAATCTTGCTTAATGGTACACAAAACACGAACTTTAATAAGCTAAAAGTTAACTTCTCCGTTTCGAGCTGTTTCTACAGCCGTCTTTAGGAAAATATTATGGTAAAAAGGCTTAAAGTTCAGAAACGAAAGCTTCCTGTGCAAGATAATTAGTCGAAACTTGACCAATGATTTGAATACAAAAATGTAGTGTTGCCATCTAGTGAAAATAAATAACTATTAATGAACTGAGATCAAATGAATGGTTTCTTAAATCGACCTTTTTGTTTCATTTGATCTCAGTTCATTAATAATTATTTGTTTTCACTAGATGGCAACACTACATTTTTGTATTCAAATCATTGTTATAAAAACATGTATAATAATCACTTATAAACAAATTAAGTTAAATAATGCTATAAAAAGTGATAGAATATCTTTATTAAGACTTACGATCGTTTCATCGCACAATCGGCGACATTTTCAAAATCAATCATAATAGAAAATATTTTCACATAACTTAAAAACAATAATATATTAAACAATGTCACGAGACATGAAGCATAATGAAAATATTGCAACCATAAAATAAAATAAAAATTAAATTAGCTATTTGCGAGCGTGGATTATTTTTCACATAATTTAAAACAACATGGTAAACAATGTCACGAGACATCAAGCATACTGAAAAACATTGCAAAACATAAAATAAAATAAAATTAACTTGGCTATTTGCGAGAGTGGATTAATTTTTACTATTGTATCTACAATTACTTAGTATCTCTTTCCAAATTCTAGGTAAATCAAGGGACACAGAATCATTGCAAATATTCTCGTTGCGTAAAAATATTTCTATTGATTCTCGGACTATGGATGGTAAATAAAATCTTGATGGATAAATTAACTTGCTATTTTTAAATTCAATCTGTAAAGGTTCTTCGCTGCATAATCTGGCCAAAGCTGTGGTTCTTCTATTGTATTTGATGTCTGCTATATGTTCTTTGATTCTAGTTTTAAGTTTTCTGCTTGTCATACCTATATAAAACTGCTTTGTTCCATCTTCTTTGGTGAAAGGTATTTCGTATACTCCTGCTAATTGGTTGGACTCAATTTGATCTATTTTCTTGCATACTATATTTTTTATTTTCATGGATGGTTTTGCGACTAGGAAGATATTGAATTTATTGAGTTTATATTTTAAACGTTCGAAGAAACCAGGAAAATATTGTAAAGTGGATAACGTGGAATTTTGTGGCTTGAAATTTCTTTTCTTTTTGTTCTTCAAGCTCTTAATTAATTTTTCTATGGTGCTTTCTTTGTATCCATTGTTTCTTGCAATATCATATATTTTATTTATTTCGTTATTTAAATGTTCAGGGGTACAAACTGTGAAAGCTCTCTGAATAGAATGTCTAAATGCAGAAACTTTGTATGAAAAAGGTGCTTGCGCATTATTAGGGATAATGGATTGACTGGTTATGGGCTTTCTGTACACAGTGTAATAAATGCAATAGAAATATTTTTACGCAACGAGAATATTTGCAATGATTCTGTGTCCCTTGATTTACCTAGAATTTGGAAAGAGATACTAAGTAATTGTAGATACAATGGTAAAAATTAATCCACTCTCGCAAATAGCCAAGTTAATTTAATTTTATTTTATGTTTTGCAATGTTTTTCAGTATGCTTGATGTCTCGTGACATTGTTTACCATGTTGTTTTAAATTATGTGAAAATTAATCCACGCTCGCAAATAGCTAATTTAATTTTTATTTTATTTTATGGTTGCAATATTTTCATTATGCTTCATGTCTCGTGACATTGTTTAATATATTATTGTTTTTAAGTTATGTGAAAATATTTTCTATTATGATTGATTTTGAAAATGTCGCCGATTGTGCGATGAAACGATCGTAAGTCTTAATAAAGATATTCTATCACTTTTTATAGCATTATTTAACTTAATTCAAATCATTGGTCAAGTTTCGACTAATTATCTTGCGCAGGAAGCTTTCGTCTCTGAACTTTGAGCCTTTTTACCATCATATTTTCCTGAAGACGGCTGTAGAAACAGCTCGAAACGTAGAAGTTAACTTTTAGCTTGTTAAAGTTCGGGTTTTGTGTACCATTAAGCAAGATTGTGTCTTTATTTATTATATTTTATGATGCAATTGTCCAGTATGTGTTATTTATATTAACTTAAGTGCAAACGGATTTATTTTTCCTAATCGCCTGCAGACGATTGAGATAGATTTAAAGAAAATTCATGCTTGAAAATTATTGCTAAAACCATAAAAATGAGTGAATTGCGATACAGTTTTCGAATAAATTACAATACAGTTTTGAAATAAATTACATTTCTAAGTACATTTTTTCTCCCATTCAACAGCGTAAAAACTGAAAATATGAAGTGTTTAGAAGTTTAAAAAATTACAGTAAAATCGAAATTTAGTTGTCTGCTGTTGCCACTTTCAAAATAACTTCAGCGTTACGCACAGACACGTTTGTCCTTTATAATGCAGATAGATAAGTGAAATGTCAATAAATATAATGCTAAAAGTCCAACAAAAAAAAATTGATATTTTGCATGTTTATCCTACTTAGAAAGTGACACATAACTTTAATATCTTTCAGTGCGTCTTTACCATACATGACCGAAATAACGAATGGAAGAACGTTTCTTGAATGCAATAAAAGTTATATTTAGTAAAATAAGAAGTTCTATTATAGAAACAAAGAAGTATTTTTAAACTGAAGGAAGCGGTCAATTAGGGAGCAAGTTTAAAAGTTAAATTTTGATACAATAGTTCAAGCTAATAGAACTAGTCGGCATACCGGGATAGTCGAGTTATCGCAGTTCAACTGCATAATCTCTCCACTCTATATTTAACATATGTGGGCCTTAGTTCTTTCCCATTTTAAAAATGATACTCTAACGTAATTGCAATACGGATCTCAGATTCGAAAGATTCGAAATAATGCAGATAAATTAAAACTCTTGCTCTGAAGTCAAATTTGAGAAGAAATAATTCTGTAATAATCAATAATATTGCATTAATACTCAGTAATGAAGAGGATACGCAGAGCCTGATTATTCAAAAGACACGAAAAACAGGAGCTTACCCTCTAAAATTTAAAAGGGATCACAAAATGACTAAAAAGAGAGCCTCCAATTTCCATTTTTATTTTGTTTACATTGCATTTTTTAAGTTTTTTTAAAAAGTTTGCCTAAAGCAAAAAATCCGCACTACTTTAGGAATGTTATGTTATCTGAATGGGAAAGAAGATATTTTACGAAATTGGGACAGTTATAAAGTTTATATCTTAATGTGGACTTCTATGTTTTGGTAAGAATGAGAATTTTGATTCATTACAAAATGGCTTTTTGGAGCTATTATAGAATTGTTGAATTCTTTTGATCCATTTTTAGCTAATATAAATTAAGTGGAAATAAAGATAAAAACAGTTTCAAATATTTAATCAGCAACTGCCATAGAGTCAACTCTATTTACTAACAGAAGTGACAGAAAAAAAAATATTTTGGTTCATTTGTTGATTCAACACCTCATATTTACCATGCTAATCAGTTTTCTATTCTTTTTCGCTATTTACAGTAAGCAAAAAGCTGTTTAATTAAATTTGAATTATGCTAAACTATTCCTAGGAGTAATATTTGTAGCATTAAGGGGGTCCGGGACACATTTTCAAAAAATTTTTATTTATTGTGCTAAAAGTTTGAATTTTTTTGTGATGGTAAACCATATCATTTGTAAACAAAATCAAATGATAAAACTTCTCATAGCTTTTTTAAAAAACTTTTTAATTTAAAATTTATGAAAAAAGTGGTATAACTTAAAATCGTTATAACTCGAAATATTATTTGTAGAATTTAAATTGTTTTTCATTTAAATAAACAGAAATATATATATTTTAATTTAGAGCCAGCATTTTAAATAATATTAATTTTTAAAAAATATTTAACGAAAAAATTACAAAAAAAGTGGTGCAACTTTTTTAAAAAAATCATATTTTCAAAAGTAAATATTTTTTTTCAAATATGCTGGCTCAAAAGTAAAGTAAAATAATTGGAAAAGATATGTTCTGAGTTTCAACCCTGTATCTTTAACGGTGCTCAAGTTATAAGAATTTAAATATGAGAAATGGTGAAAAAACCTATCATTAAGAAAAACGCAATTTCACAAGAACTCGTTTCCTTGACAACCATAGCTTGAAAGGCAGATTTTGAAAACAAACCAAAACGAAAAAATTAATATTTCCTGTTCTAATTAAGATAGAAACATGAGTTAAACATCATTTTAAGCAGAAAACGGCAGAGAAATTTTTAATCCAATAAAAAAAAATTGAAAATTTGAAGATTTTTGTGTCCCGGACCCCCTTAATAAATTTCCGTGTGTACAGAATTAAAAAAACTTACATCGGATGAAAGAAAGGAGGAGCTAAAATTATTCGGCCCTTTCTATAAATTAAAATATTAATCGGGCCCTCTGTCTATGTATAATATTTAAAAATATTTGTAATTTACAGTATTTAATTAAAAAATAAATTCATATTAGCTTTACAACTTCTTTTCATTTTCCGATGCACAATATATACAATAATGTTTCTATTTCAAATCTTAAGGCTAATGTCAGACGAACATCTATTTGCACGCTTTTTGTTTAAACATGAAAAATAAACACCATAGATAACATGGATTTCTGTTTCGTGTTGAAACGAAAAGCGTGCAAATAGACGCTCATCTGACATTAGCGTAAGTTTTTAAATCTGTTTCTATACAATTACCTTCACTTTGACATATTGTTTATTATCATTTTAATTTTAAATTAATCTTTTTTGATACGATTAAAAGCATAAAATCAATGCTTGTATGAAGTGTTACAAAACTTTTGCAACTGTGTAATTTTCATCTGAAAAAAAAAAAAAAAAAATGTAGCGCGGAATTTTCTGCAACATAAAAGTGTAGAAAAATTTAAGACTTTATTAAAAGCTCTTACGTGAACTCGAAAATATTTCTGAAAAGTTAAATTGAAAAATAAAGTATGCACTTGAAGAAACGTTTATTAAATGTCTAAAACTGTTTTACTTTGTAAAATTTTAAATTTCACAAAAGCTATCGTTTGGTTTCTGAAATAAATGAAGCGAAAAACAAAACATTTAGGTTTTTAGTTTAGATTTATATTGTACTATCGATTTTATTGATGCCATTGTGAGAGGAATATTGAATTGGTGGACAAAAGTTTCAAATAAGAAACGTTTTAAGAATTTTTACCCATTATTATATTTCAAATTTTATCGGAAATGCCATATATACCAAGCAGGGGCGTAGCTACAGATATTTTTTTTTGGGGGGGGGGGAGAGAGAATTCGAAAATTTCCCAACTAGAAACAAATTTCTCCAATTTTCAACTAAAGTGATATGCACAACGTGTGTAATAATGATAAGGAAACTTATGCATAAAAAATTTCTTTCCAAAGAAAAATTTTTAAACTAGAAACATAAAAATTCCAATTATTGTTTTTTTAATAAGAAAACCAACCAGCTTTTTACTTTCTTCTACCTTTACAAGAAGAAAGTATTGAATTCATAAAAAAAAATTCGACTTCCGGCTTTCGACGGATTGATATTATTGGTGCAGATTCACGATCGCCAGTCGCCACGTGGCGACTTAATTTTTTGCTTCGGCGACTAATTTTAGGCATCTAAGTCGCCATCCTTTGGCGAATTTCGCGTTTTTTTCCAGCGATCCTTTGACAAAAATTACGTTTTTTTTTCGTAATCCTTTTTACGAAAATCACGGGTTTTTTCGCGATGCTTTGACAAAATTCGCGGGTTCTTTTTTTGCAATCTGTAGACGAAATTCACGTTTTTCTGCAATCTTTTGCTGAAATTCACGTTGTCTCATTTGCGACCCTTTGACAAAATTATCGTTTTTTCAAAGATCCTTATAGAATTGGTAGGGGTTTTTTTTTTTTTGTTTTTTTTTTGTTATCTTTTGACAAAGTTGATGATTTTTCTGCAAAGAATGGCAAAATTCGCATTTTCCCCGCAATTCTTTAACAAAAAGACGCGTGTTTTTTAGATTCTTTGACGAAATTCGCATTTTAACTGTGATAAGATTGTTTTTAAGATAATTTTTCTTATGTATTCTTGAAAAACAAATGCTTGAATTCTGTTTTGACTTTTATAGTGCAAAATAATTTTACACACTCTAATTTTTTTCTTTTATGAACTCTTGTATGGCAAAATGAAAATAAGAAATATTGTTTTCCTAATATTCCCCACTACCATGATTCCTCAGCTTATTCTTATAGATATATATTTTTTTACCTCTATCTTGCCCAACTTTATCTTCTGACAGTACATAGCTTAAGATTTATATTATACTTAATTTATATCCAAATTAAAAGAATTGGGTGATTAAATGAACTATACAAATTTGATATAATTAGTCTGTTTCTTTTGTATATTTGCAGATTATTTTTCACTTTGATCTCCTGAAATTTTTTCTCATATAATTGCTGTTGCTTGTATGCATGTCTTTCACAATGTGGCCACTGGATAATTTCGGTTTAGGAACCACTGGCTCCTTAAAAACTTTGGAAATGTGCACCTATAATTGATGCATTTTAAAACGATTTGACTGTTTTTAGAAAATGTCTGTCTGTGTGTATGTGACACAAATTTTGTGGACGCTCTATCTCAAGAACTAATGCGCGGAATTTAATAAAACTTTAGATTTAATTATACCTTGATAAAAATTAATGCTGATTAGTTTTTGGTGTAAATCACCCAAAAGGTGGCGCTGCTATGCTGCATTTTTCACGATTTACATGATTTTAGCGATAGTTATATCTCAAAAACTGTTGCACGGAATTTGATCAAACTTCATATTCTGTTAAACCTTGACATAATTTGGTGCTTATTAGGCTTTTGTGTATATCATATAACAGGTGGCACTGCTGTGAAGCATTTTTCACGATTTTTGCGTTAGCTATATCTGAAAAACTAATACACGGAATTTGCCAAATTTCATATTTGGTTGCAATTCCTTATTGGGCTTGGGTGTATACTATCCAAAGGTATCACTTTTGTGCTCTTTGGGTTTGGAATTTTGGTTGCAGACATCTAACAGGGTGTGTGCCCAAATTCAATGATTTGTTGGAAAAATGCGATGCTTCTATCTCCTTTTTAAATTCGCACAATTAAACGGATCTATTCCTTTAGAATTCGTTTTGCATTGGGATTGCAAAGTTTGAGGTATTAACATGTATTGGATAGAATAAAGTTTTGGGATTGGCACATCCGACTAGTTTTCCTTTAACATTAATTTTTCTGGTCTTCAAAGAAGCCAACCTGATGATAACATCGTCCAGTTTAATAAAAGCCACTATTTCACTTTCACATTTTAAAATCATTAGGCTGTCAAGTCTGTCATCCCTTTTTGTAGTTTGCAATATATATTTTTTAAATTTTCATTTGACTAAAGATTCTTTCATTAGATGCAATGCCATAAAGATAAACTGCTGTGAATGTTCAGATACGAGTATGACGGCGTGTTCAAATAATCTTTGAATTTCAAGGCATGAGAAAAAGTTTCTTTAAGTGAGTTGGGATTTGGTTTATTTCTATTTGACTCTGCAAGTCATGTACATCCAGTTTCTCATATCCAGGTGGAAACATTATTAACTTTCCTAAGTTAGTCATACTCAAATTTGCCTTGCACAATTGTAATTTAAATATGAAATGTATTGGTGCAATATTCTCTTGATATAGGGAACATTATCATTTAAGCCCGTTACTAAGTTTTTTTTTTTTTATTTCTTATAATTCTTTCCCGTAAAACTTGTGTGTATCAGTGTTCATTGCTGTACTATTATTTTTATCTATTCCCTTTGGTGAAACCATTTTTCTAGGTGCTTCCGGAAGTCAGCTTCTTCAGTCACATTCTAATATTCATAACTGTTTGTGAACTTGTCTATAGGGAAATCTTTATTGATTCAAAATTTTATTCAAGTGCAACGTGTTAGTGTTACAATGCATGTCGATTTTTTCTTCAGTTGATGGACTGCTTTCATGGTCATATTTCTGTTCCAAATTCAAATGGTCCACTTTTTACCATTTTCATCCTCGAATGGATTTTTAGATGCTCCAAAACCTTGCACGAAAAATCTTTTCCTTATTATGAAGGGTTCTTTCGTGCTGAGATTTATAGTCATTTTTTAGTACAGTTTTAAAGACACAACACTGTATTTTTGGTTTAAAATTTCATAAACACCTATAAATATAAACAAACAGGACTGATATACATTTCTGCACACAAATAAATGTAAAATGTGACAAATTTATCTAAACTAGCGACCTCTTATATTCATATTTTCTCATATAACGCTTTTTTCTTGACATCGAAGGGTTAACTAATTTTTGCGGAAAAAATCATGAGATTGAGTAAAAGATTGTCCAAAAATCACGCAATTAGCTCAAAAATTAGTGCAATTTGTGAAAACTCATCAAATCTTCTTGCCCAGTTGTGTTTTCAAGTAGGTAACTACATTCCTTTCTGTTGTGCTACAAGTGATCTCCAATTTTCAAAAGAAGATGCAATCCCTTTGGATTAAAATAGCTGGATTCTCGTTTGGGACAAGAAGTGGACGTAGGGTGAAATATTTCAAAAAGGAACAAAGTTTTGGAGGAAATAAAGGAACTGGTTAGTCAGTTATTGATGGACAGGAGTAGAGAAATTTAGGTCTGGTAGATGTACAATATTTTTGTAGAACTGAAAAATACAAGGATAGATTGAGTGTGGCTGATTTCTTTTTGTATTTCTTTTGATAATTTAACTTGTTTACTGTTGCAGTACTCAAAATCATCACCAAAACAATAAAAATTTCGTAATTTTTTTACTATTACTTTAAAAAAAGTAAATGCCTCAAAAATCTAGAATTTCCCAACTCTAAGCTCAAATTTCCCAACTTCACATATATTGAGGGGGAGGCTCCCCCCCTAACCCCCCCATGGCGACGCCCCTGATATCAAGCATATTTTGAAATATATATATTATGTTACGATATTTGTAACATTCATAGGAAAAGTAAGGTCATAGCGATAACATTGCTACCTCCCTCTACTCTCTTAGAAAACTCCTCAAAAACCGTTCACAAAATTCCATATCAGGAATTGTAATCAACACCGTTCTACCAATTATTTAGTCGATAAATACTGAAGCAAATATGCTAGAACAGCATGTTTGCTGTCGTCTTTAGCCGTTTTGCAATGAATCGAATGTAATATAGGGTTGCTCCATTAATTAGAGAACAGAATTATCCCTTCGGAAACATTTTTATTATAGATAAGTTGAGTAAGGACTGTTTCCTAAAAATCCGCTCAAACTTTGCTGTTGTGCAAAATAGCAAAGGAATACTAATAAAGCGAAATCTGCGCTTGAAGTGTTACGTTATTGTATATAAGGGCACGTCCGTTAGCCAAGAGTTCATTAAATAATCTGTGTTTTCCGAGAATGGAGTCGAAAGAGGAGTGTTTGCGTACACTGTAAAAAAAAATAATGCCAGTTTTCCGGTAGGAATCGGAAAAATAGTTGCCCTTATCGTACCGGAATAATTTCCAACCCATCTCGGAATAAAATCCATAAAATACCGTTTTACTGACTATTTCCTTATTTTTACGGATTTTATTTCGAGCTAGGTCGGAAATTATTCCGGTACGATAAGGGCAACTATTTTTCCTATTCCTACCGGAAAACTGGCAGTATTTTTTAGGTAGATTTCGTAAGAAATACTACCTATTGCAGTCGTTACCATGGTGCGACTTTTGAAAAATTCCTTCATAACTTTTCATTATAGGATCCCAGGAACCCTAAATCACCCCCACCTAAAAAGTTTATATATATATATATATATATATATATATATGTATGTATGTACTAAATTTTGTCCGCACGATAAGAGTCGCAATTATGCACGAATCATCTTCAAACTCGCCAACAACTTTGAGATGGCTAATATCTCGGCGGGGATTGAAAATGGGCGAAATCGGCCCAAGAGGGTGGAAATGGGGAGGGTTCAAAATTTTGAATACTGTCTTAACATGATTCTGATAAAACCAGCTCTTACACAACAATGGCAGGAAAAAAATAAAAGTTTTTCGTTATAGCAGTTGCCAACAATTAAAAAAAAAAACAAATAATAAAATTCTCACCACAACAATTACTTTTCTTTTGCAAAATTTTCACGTGTAAAATTAAATAGTTTGACAAATTGAAAACAAATTGAATATTACGTCATAAGTTTCCTAGAGCAAGATTTCAGCATGAAAACTCAAAATAAATAGTTTGACGAATTAAAAAAATATGTATATTGCGTCATATTGGAAATATAATGGACCTCAGCAGGTGAATATGTAACGACATGTAAGTTTGAAGAAACGTATTAAAACATGATAAAAACCCGACTATGGAAATATTAACATATTTTAACACTTTAAGGTTCTCTGAATTTTTTGTAGCCATTTTTTAAACCTATTCCATATATATGTGTGTGTGTATTCGTGTATATTACAATTTTCACAAAAAGTTTAGCTCCCTACAGCTCGCTCTTTGTGAAGAAACTGGGTTTTATCTCTAATCTCGATTTAAGTTTTGTTGGAGAATTTAGTACTTAACATCGAAATCTACCTCCGCCTGTAGGCCCGAGCCGGCAGGGATTTTTTTTACAGTGTACACGTGTGTACAAGCTTTACGAAGGTAATATTCATCATGGGAACAAGTTCATAGTGAACCATTTTTTGGACAAAAATAGCTCCAAATGAACTATATACGATGTTCTACAACATTACTAGAAAGGACTCACGGCCAAAAGACAACCCGGGTCGGTAGGAAGGACCAAAAACTCACAAAGTCAAAGTTACAACAGTCGAAACGACTGTTTGACAAAAACGACCGAGTATTAATCCATTCCTCGGTTTCCAAATTCACTTTTTCACCCGGCCACCTACATAAGGCAATCATGAAGAAGCTTAACATCAAATATCACAAGAAAAGGATCATACTAAAACAAACAGAAAAGCAAATGGTTGCCGCGAAAACGAACTGTGGTCGCTTCTTCAAAAAATTCTCTGATCGAGGATTCATCTTGGATGACGAGTCATATTTTACAGTCGCTCACTCCACTTTTAACGATAATGGTAGCTACTATATATCTGACGTCTCCTAGACACAACCTATCATCAAATTGACTACTAAATTCGAAGACAAGATCCTCGTTTGGATTGCAATGAGTCCGAAAGGCTTGAGTCGTCTGTTCATCCGAAAGTCTGTGTTCGCTGTCAATGGACAACAACAGTTGAATAAGTGCATTCGCCGTCATTTCATACCTTACATCGGTACGAATTACATCGGCGATGTTTACGTTTTCTGGTCAGAATTGACCAGCAGTTATTATTTCAAAATCGTTCTCAACCACTTCCGCCAGCAAAACATCACTTTCATAAAGAAGTACGACAACCTGTTAACGTTCCCAAAATTCAACCAATTGAGCGGTTCTGGGCATATCTTAAATTCAAAGTGTATGATAAAGGCTGAAAAGTAGATAACATTCAGAAATTGATCAATCGAATCAAGTACTGTCTATAAAATATGGATCTAAATTTTGTACAACGTCTAGCAAGTACCACCAAAAGTAAAATCGATAATGTCCGACGAAACGGTTTAATTGAAACCCGACAACAGCTTTACAGAGTAATATGGTTATTAAAGTTATCTTACAGTGTCCATTTGTGCTCTTTGTCTCGTTTTTCCATAGCTTTCCAGACAAGAAAAGTTTGTGCGGATTTCTAGGAAACAGTCCTTAGGATACAAAATTAAGCATTAGCCACAATTCCATAGAATATTTCGACATTTTCACTACTTAAAATCTCACTGCTTACACAGAAATATTAAAAGCCAAAATTCATGAATTACACCACTTAAGCATAGTCCAAGAGCCGACAGCACAAAAACCTATGTCATCAAGCACAAGAAAAAAACCTTTATTTTTATGGAAGAGTAGAAGTAGGGGAATCTAATGATCCATGTGAGGTGGTGCATAAGCTAAAAATTAATACCACCTGTGGTTGACTCATAGCTTTATCATTGTGTTTTCCTGCTCCCAGTCCTCCATGTTTTCATACCTTTGTTTGTAGGACAAACACAATGATAAACCTACGAGTCAACCACTGGTGGTATCAATTTTTGCCTTATGTACCACTTCACTTCCGGCAGACATGGATCATTAGATTCCACTACTTCTACTCTTCCGTAAAATAAAGGGTTTTTTTCCTTGTGCTTGATAACATAGGTTTTTGTGCTGTCGGCTCTTGGACTAATACCTCTAAGTGGTGTGATATTCATGCATTTGGAATGTAAGATAGGAATCATCCACAAAATCATATACTATATAAACTGGCATATCTCTGTGAATTTTGCAGATATCAAGATGTAATTTTTTGTGTTTCATTCAGGAATAAATAAGGAAATTTTTCCAAATTGGAAATTTTTACCCTACGGGGCCGTATGAAAAGTTAGTTTGTGTATTTTCTCAAATAGATCCACCAAAGTTGCAACTTGTGTCATCAAATATTGCATCTTTCTTTTATGAAACTTTGCAATTGGAAATATGTGTCTAGGGGCAATATTTAAGGAAATAGGTTATTGGCTCCATCTTTTTGAACCACACTGCATAACATGCAGAAAGTTCATCTGATGTAAAAATGATAAAGAAATCAATCCTTAACCCGTACGCACGCGCGCCTATTTTTGTAACGTTTGCACTCGCATGGGATAAATTTTACTCCATTTTGTCTCCCATTATATTTTTGTCTAAATACGTTTTAAAAACAAATCTACTGTTGTATATTGTAAAATGCATCAATTCTACTTTATTTTAAGGGGGGAAATCATACTTTTTATATTTAATTAGAAATTTTGTAGCAGTTTCTGGAAAAATCACTTTTTAAAGAAAATACGCAAACAATTTATTCTAATGCTTAAAACATTAATTAATTCAGAAAATTGATATTAATTACATTTAATACCATTTTATCATCATATACACGTAACTTTTAAGTTGTTTTTTCTATAAATTTATTGAGTGCATGTTATCCTGTAAGAAATTAACGTATCGAAATGAAACGTTCGTACACACGCAGGATCGCAGGAGAGGTATCTTTCTTCCCTCCTGATGAACAAAAAAACAGCGGTCAGAAACGCCTTCAAAAACTTATCCCTTTTTTCGAAGAAAAAATGTGATTGGGGTGAAATCTACACCGGCGCGTGTGCTTGTAGATTAAAATTGCAACATCAAAAAGACATTAATCTTGAAGTACTGTATTGTCTTAATAAAGTTGGAAATTTATCACTAAACGATTGAATGTTATTTAGCTTTTACATTTTATTTTAGAATTTGCCGTTATAATTTAATTTGTTTTGGTTTGGTTTTTAACTGTGGAACAAATCAGGAGAAATGACGCAATACTTACAGACGCACATTAATGATGATGCCAGGCTATCCAAACTATTGTTTTATTGGAACAAATACATACATTCTAATTAATAAACCCTTTCAAACATTCTTCCTTGTGAATTTTTGCATAAAAAGGATTATGAAATACAGGTAGACTTTTTCATTAATTTAATTAAATTTTGAATAATTCATGGGTTTTCAATTATTCAAAAAAGTTTAAGCGCATTTCGTTTTTTTCTGCATGTTAATGCGTAACTTTGATTATTTTAATGTAGTTAAATTATGACAAGACTTGCTAAAATAATCTTCAGAATAACATGCTTCCGAGATAGCTTCTTTTTTAAACGTGTAAATAAAGTATACAACAAAGGATTTTTTTATTTTTAATTTTTTTTATTACGTACTTATTAACATTTCGAAGAATAATAAAATAAGATATTTATAATTAAAACAAGTGTGTAAGTGTGATCATACATCGCACAAAGGGTTTCGTTTAATATTCCTTTGAAAACACTTTCTTTCAAAACGTCCAGTACATTTATCGCCATGGAATACCTTCTAAATTTTGGCAAACACATCCTAAACTATGTTAAAGTTTCAAACATATTCGCCTTGTTATATTTCCTAATTTTGTTCGCCCCCCCCCAAAAAATGCTACGATATATCAAATGACGGGTATCTGCCAAATTTAGAAAAGTGCCCCCCTTGGGGGGGAGTGGGCAGATGGTCACCATGATTTTTGACGCGGCCTGATTTTAAAAATTTATGTTATGTTTTATAAGCCATATTAAAGTTTCAAACAGATCGTCCAGTTATATTTCCTAATTTTGTTCGCTCACCTCCCTCAACCCCCCCCCTCCTCGAAATGCGACGCGCCCTTCTTCTTTATAATTTATTATCGTGTGTTATAAAGTATTTTAAAGTTTAAAACAGATTGAATTGTTAGATTTCCTACTTTAAATGAAATCGCGGTCTGTTAATTCCACATTCCACCACCAGGGAGCGCACTGTATTCTTAACAAAAGCGTATCTGAACGAAACTCCTTTACACAACCCATTAGTAGATATGTTACTCGAGGGGGTGGCGGTCTTCAGCAAGAATTTAAGATAATTGTTGAAATTACTATTCGGAAATAGTGGTAATTTAACTTTTGACAAATTTATATTTAATAAGTATAAGTAGCATGTATCTGAGGACTCCATCAAAAAACGAACCTGAAACGGTACGAAACAAAAAAGAAATATTTTGCCCCTCCCCCTCTCCCCACCTTACCGAAATTTCACGCGCCATTTTTTATAAACTTTTTTCTAATGTGTTATAAACTATCGTAAAATTTCAAACAGATCGCCTTGTTATATTTCCTAATTTTAACAAAAATGTTAGTTCCACATTCCACTACCAGGGAGAGCACTCTATTCTTAACAAAACTGTATCGGAAGGAAACTCCGTTAAACAACCTATAAGTAGATATGTTACTCGAGGTGGTGGCGGTCTTAATAAGAAATTAAGATATTTGCTGAAATTACTATTAGGAAATAGTTGTAACTAAACTTTAGGCAATTTTATATTAAATAAGTACCATATATCTCAGGACTCCCTCAAAAAGTCACCTAAAACGGTCAGAAACGCTAATTTTTTAAATAGAAATCTAGCGCCCCCCCCCCCCCCCCATCCCCGGAATTTCGCGTGTCATTCTTTCTTACACTTTATCTTATGTGTTATAAAATATCTTAAAGTTTCAAACAGATCGACTTGTTAGACTTCCTAATTTTAACAAAATCGCGTTATGTTAGTTCCACATTCCACCGCCAGGGAATGCACTCTATTCTTAACAAAAGCATATCTGAACGAAACTCCTTTACGCAATCTTTCCGTAGATAGATGGGTCGGGATGGTGGCGGTCTTAAACAAGAATTTAAAATATTTGCTGCGGTAACAAACGCTAAGATTTTAAAAATAATTCTAGTTTAACAAAAATGTTAGTTCCACATTCCACCACCAGGGAGCGCACTCTATTCTTAACAATACTGTATCGGAAGGAAACTCCGTTAAACAACCTATAAGTAGATATGTTACTCGAGGTGGTGGCGGTCTTAATAAGAAATTAAGATATTTGCTGAAATTACTATTAGGAAATAGTGGTAACTAAACTTTAGACAATTTTATATTAAATAAGTAGCATATATCTCAGGACTCCCTCAAAAAGTCACCTAAAACGTTTAGAAACGCTAATTTTTTAAATAGAAATCTAGCGCCCCCCCCCCAACCTCCCCGGAATTTCGCGTGTCATTCTTTCTTACACTTTATCTTATGTGTTATAAAATATCTTAAAGTTTCAAACAGATCGACTTGTTAGACTTCCTAATTTTAACAAAATCACGTTATGTTAGTTCCACATTCCACCACCAGGGAATGCACTCTATTCTTAAGAAAAGCATATCTGAACGAAATTCCTTTACGAATCTTTCCGTAGATAGATGGGTCGGGATGGTGGCGGTCTTAGACAAGAATTTAAAATATTTGCTGCGGTAACAAACGCTAAGATTTTAAAAATAATTCTAGCTCCCCCGCCCCCCCCCTCCCCTCCTCGAAATATCACACTCCATTCTTTTTTACACTTTTTTCTATGTGTTATAAACTATCTTAAAGTTTCAAACAGACTGAGTGGTGGTCTTAACCAATAATTCAAAATATTTCCTGAAATTACTATTAGAAAATAGTGGTATGAAGTAAACTTTCTGATGATGAATGAGTTATACTTATCTCATATCGCTGTTCAAAAAGCCCAGGCAAATTATTAGATTTCCTAATTTAAGTTAATTCGTGGTTAAATAAGCGTCTCTTCATTTTAATCGATGCATTTGATAGGAATAAACTGATTAATTAAATAATAATTAATATTTCAGCTTGTAATTAAGATAGGACTTAGATATGGGTATCAATGAAATCAGCGAGAAATTTGACGTCGGGATGCCAAAAAATTTAATCAAAAAATTTAATATTTAAAAAGTTAAAATTTCGTATTAAAATATGCTATTATGGAAAACCGCAGCGTCGTCATGTCTACCTGCTTTCCCGCCGAATTAAAATCTTTTTATTTCCTTGTCTTTCCAATTAAAGAAATAAAATTTTTATCGATCGATTTTTAGTGGATATTTTAACTTATACAGATCGCAGAAATGTGAACTTTATACCAAATGAAAGTAGATTTTTTTCTGCGTCTGTCTATTCCATTTACAAATTTCTCGCACCAATATTTTCTGATATACGATTTCGCTTTAAAATCTCCACTTCATTTTTCGGCTTAATTTCCACCGTGGTAACCGTGCATGCGGCTGATTTTACTGGCAACCCTTAGGAGAAACACGGATGATTTCGAGAAAGTCCGTTTGAATTTGCGTTAAAAAGGTGGATTGGTTAATTTTAGAAGTTAATTAGCCCGTAATTCGGTTAATTACCAACTTTTTCAAAATTTTATGATTTGTTGTTTGATGTGAGGTGATCAGCTATAAGTACCCAAAATTTCAAGTCTCTAACATGTATAGTTTCTGAGAACGGGCTCTGTGACGGACAGACAGACAGACAGACAGACAGAGGAGCGAGACGAATAGGGTTTCGTGAGATGAACGAAACCCTAAAAATGAAATTCGATTCATTATCTGTAGATTAGCATAAAATGATTACAGTGAAGGTTTCTTTTTAGGTAAACCGTGATAAAACTGTGTTTTTATCAAAATAGGACCTATTCGAGGAAATAAACTCTAGTTTCATTTTTTATGAAGACTCTTAACCCCTTGAGAGGCGGCGGGATATATTATATCGCACCTAATTTAATGCAGATTCGCACCAGAAACTTTTAATTAAATTTTACTTTTTAAACTTTGGTGAAAAAAAGTAAAAAAAAAAAAAATGCGTTTCCTCTTTTTGAAGTAATTCCTTTTTATAATTCCCGTGTCAATTCAACATTACTGTCACAAACACAATTTCTTGCCCCTCAAAGGGAAAACCGAACAAAGGACGTTTGTATGTTATTTATACCACTTAATTTTAGTGCCAAACTTCCAAGAATTTCGCCATTTGTGAAATCAAATGGCACCAAGGAATTTTTGTGCTTCTTTGTTATAGCGGCCAAGGGCCGAAACTAGCCTTTTTTGCACCCGGGGCAAACATGGATTTTGGCGCCCCCCCCTCTTCCACAAAGTATATTTACAAAGAGAATTTTACTAATTTTATAATAGACGACTTATTTTAAAATTTAAAATATGTAATCATGAAATATGTAATACTGAACTACATAATCTACAGTGGCGGATCCAAGGGGGAGGTCCCTCTGAACGTCAACAAAAATAATCTAAAGATCATTTTTAAAATGACATATTCAGTAGAGTCCCGATTATCCGAGTCCCGCCTAACCGAGTTTCCGCTTTCACCGAGTTATTTTCTTCTGGTGGACTGATGGCTTCCATTATTATGAAACAGACATTATAAATGAAGTGTTAGGTGAAGATGAAAGAGCAGTCGTAAAAAGTTAGAACTCTGATTTTCTGGTCCGAATGGGAAAAAAAAAAATATATATATATATATATATATATGAATTGCAACCTACGATTCTTTTGATAGATTTTTATTTACTATGTCCTGTTTTATGCGAATTCTCAATTTCAAATTTTTCCTTCAAGTAATTTTCGAATTATCATTAAAACATTGAAAATAGTGGTTTAAGGGGCCGTGTATGATGTCCAGAAAAGGATACTTTGAAAAAATATATTTTACTCATTTTATTGAAATATTTGGACTTGCAATAGTCGAGACGTATTAAGCGAGTGAAATGGTCATATTGGCAAGAAATAATACACCAATAGAAGTTACAAAGTCATTCCGCAGCATTTCAACAATCGAGTACCGAACTTCAATTCGGAGACAGCCTCTAAAACAGGCTCATTTTAAAATAATTAATTTCTCGGAAACTAATCGTAAGAATTTCATGAAAATTGGGATTTGGGCTAATTGAAGGGTGTAGATTTCATTTATGGTGTCAAACTTGGGTATCTATTGCTATTGTAAAAACAACGTTTGAGCTCGTTTTGATATATAGATGACCCCCTAAGCCAATTTTATTTACATCATTTAAAAGTATACTTTATTTCCAATCGTTTGGTACCTATAACTGTCTTCTACGATAATTTGTTGCAGAGTTAGCAGGGGGTGTTTACTTTTTTTTCCCACGATTGTACCTTTCCGTGAGAATGACCCAAGTGTTGATTAATTTAAAAGAACGCTTGTATACGAAATTTGCAAATGAAATTTATACTTCAGTGAAATCCATTCGTTAATCAGCTTGTTTTTGATTAAATCGGTAGTTGAAAATATTTGTTGCGTCCTACTTTTTCATTCAAGTACAATTTAATTTAACCACTTTCACTGCAATTCTAAAACCAATTAAAAGTAAATACTTTATTGATATTTTTAATTAAATTTAGAAAAAGAAAATTAGGTGAAGTATTGATTTCGAAAATTAAAATTAAAGAATAAAAAATGATAATGAAATCGGGAAATAAATATTGGGTGAAGTATTGGTTTACGAAAATTAAAATTTAAAAGTAAAATATGATAATGAAATCGGGAAATTGAACCCATATACAGGGTGTCCCTAAACTCATGGTACATACGCTAGGGGGTGATAGAACACATCAAGACAAACAATATTAAATCGGAAACTAAGGGTCCCAAACGTCTTCCGAAGGAGATAGGCGCCTTTAAAGTTTAGGCACCAAAATTTCAAATGATTATAAAAAACGGAAAAATTGGTCGATTCGTTTGCGGTTTTCACTAAAACTATTCTTTATGTCAGTATTGTCTTGAAAATAAATTTTAAAGATACAGTTCAAAAAATGCCGATAGAAGGCGCTTTAGACTTTGGAGTAACCAACAACTATTTTTTACCGTTATTTTTTGTATCTCATTACATGCTTTCAAAAGCTTAGACTTAAATTTAAATTTTGAGCTCAAAATCTGAATCGTTGAGAGTCGTTAAGTAGCGCAAACTGAACTGTGTTCAGGAGTTAAAATTTCAAATGATTATAAAAAACGGAAAAATTGGTCGATTCGTTTGCGGTTTTCACTAAAACTATTCTTTATGTCAGTATTGTCTTGAAAATAAATTTTAAAGATAAAATTAAAAAAAATAGCGATAGAGGGTGCTTTAGACTTTGGAGTAACGAAAAACTATTTTTTACCGTTATTTTTTGTATTTCATTACATACTTTAAAAAAGCTTAGACTTAAACTTAAATTTTGAGCTCAAAATCTGAATCGCTGGGAGTGGTTAAGTAACGCAAACCGATCTGTGTTCAGGAGGAGGGTTCAAATTTTAACACATGAACACAGTTCAGTTTGCGCTACTTAACCACTCCCACCGATTCAGATTTTGAGCTCAAAATTTAAGTCTAAGCTTTTGAAAGCATGTAATGAGATACAAAAAATAACGGTAAAAAATAGTTGTTCGTTACTCCAAAGTCTAAAGCGCCCTCTATCGGTATTTTTTTAACTTTATCTTTAAAATTTATTTTCAAAACAATACTGACATAAAGAATAGTTTTAGTGAAAACCGCAAACGAATCGACCAATTTTTCCGTTTTTTATAATCATTTGAAATTTTGGTGCCTAAACTTTAAAGGCGCCTATCTCCTTCGGAAGACGTTTGGGACCCTTGGTTTCCTATTAACTATTACTCGTCTTGATGTGTTCTATCATTCCCTAGCGTATGTACCATGAGTTTAGGGACACCTTGTATAATAACACCCATTACTCAGATCGATGTTGATTTAATTAGATAGAATTATTTGCTGTATTTCCACTTTTTTGTTCACATACAAAATAATTTATTCATTTTTACAACAATCTTCGAACGAATTAAAATAAATTTTACTTCATATATTTTTGCTTTAAATAAGTTGTACAAAATAATTCAAGTATTGATTAACAAAATGAAAAATTAAAGAAACACGCAAAAGAAATCTGGAAATAAATCAAACCAGTCACTCAATTTGATCTTGATTAAATTAGTTTAAACATTTGCTATATTCCATTTTCATATTCAGATGCAATTTAATTTAACCGTGTTTACTGTAATCATAAAACTATAATTAAAAGTAAATTTTACTTCCCTCGTTTTTTGTAATTAAATTGTGCAGAAGATCTGAAGTATTGATTAAAAGCAAAATTAAAATTGAAAAAGTAAAATTAAAGAATAAAATATGTAAATGGAGTTTGGAAATAAATAACTCAGTTTAATTTTGATTAAATTGGTTGAAAATATATGTTGTATTCTACTTTTCTATTCACATACAATTTAATTTAACCACTTTCACAGTAATTCTAAATTCAATTTAAAGTAAATTTTACTTTATTCCTTTTTTAATTGGATTAATAAAAAAAATTAAGTAAAGTATTGATTAACAAAAAGTGAAATGAAAGAATAAAACATGTTAATGAAATCGGTAAATAAATAAAATCAATCACTTTGCTTGAACTTGGTTAAACTAGCTTTAAATATTCGCTGCATTTCCGTTTTATGTTTACATACAATATAATTTATTCATCTTTTACATGATCTTCAAAGCAGTAAAGTAAAATGTAGCTGTAAAGTAAATTTTACTTCATTCATTTTTTTTAATTGTGCAGAAGAACTGAAGTATCGATTAACAAAAAGAAAAATTAAAGAATAAAATATGTAAAATAAATCTAAAAAAATAAATAAAATGAGACACTCAGCTTGATCTTGATTGAAAATATTTGCTGTATTCTACTTTTCTATTCACATACAATTTAATTTAACCGTGTTGACTGTAATCCTAAAACTAATTAAAAGTATATTTTACTTTATTCATTTTTTGTAATTAAATTGTCCAGAAGAACTAAAGTATTGATTAACAAAAAGCAAAATTAAAGAATAAAATATGTAAATGGAATCTGGAAATAAATAACTCAGTTTGATTTTGATTAAATTAGTGGAAAATGTTTGCTGTATTCCATTTCTCCATCCTCCAGAGAGTGCTTGAAAAGGGGGGAGTAATTTAGAGGGAGAAGAAAATTTCTGTGTGATTCAAAAGAGAAGGTCTAGTGAGAAATTAATCGTTCTCAAACCGGCGCTGTCTAAATCTGTCTCTCCGTTGATGCTTTCAAGTGCGAAAGGACTCTAATTAAATTGCCACTCCAGAAATTCTGAAATATATGATGTGTGTTAGACAGCTTTGAGTAATTCAGTGAAATAATTCGGCGGAACGTATCCACTACCGTACTATATTTTAAAATAGATTCTTTTTGGTGTTTTATTTTCTCGAAGTTCACTTATTCGTTTATTGCATGAATCGATTTCTCTGCATCATTCATGCATTTTATAAATATTGCTTTATTTTGCTTACTATCGATCTTTTCTAATGGGTTGTGGAAAATCGATTGTGGGTTTCATCAAGCAAACAAAACGTGTTGGAAAAGCTATTAATCTCTACCGATTAGCGAATTATTTGTTGAGACAATTTTATATTTACAAGGAGAGTTAGTCAAGGGGTACGCTCTGCTCTTTTTACTCTTCTTTTATTTAACTTAACTCGATTTTTATTTGTAAAGATGAAATTTTGTAATAAATTTTTCACTCACTTCTTGATATGCCAGAATTCTAAAATAAATATGTACACTGGTATGTTTCCCGTGACAATGCATAATTTTAATATTTTTTTTAACGTAATTATAAATTAGTAAATTAATTTTAAAGTATTTTTCGGTTAGCCGACCGCGCATGATAAATCGTAAAATACTCTTTGAGGTTGCAACTATATACGATTTACAAAAACAATGGAGTTTATTATGCGCTAAACCACTTTCGCCAAAATGCGTCAACTGGTTGTGAAACTGCAACAACGAATTATTTTAAAATAAAAAATATAAATTAATTAATTGTGTAATAGGTTTTTAAAATACACTTTAACCAATTAATAGTTTTATATTAAATTATGATTATACGTTGAGAAAATAATTTTGAAATCCTAACTAGATATCAATGAATAAATGCCCATTATTCAAAAGCAATTTGAATGCAGTTCACTGCAGTTTGAATTGGGGGGTTTTGTTTTACTTTGTCAACTTAAAACCAAGAAAAAAATCTGTTTCGCCTACAGATTTTATTTAAGCTCCAAAGTGGAATAAAATATATATATCTTTTAAAAATAAGAATCATTAATTTATTTTAGCCACTCTGACCAGAAATAAAATCTACAACTAAATCTGTTTCTCATCTCCGTCATCTAATCTCTTTTTTTACAAAATTTCAATTCTGCAGTATCATTACAAAATTAATTTCTTTCAAGTTTCACATATCAATTAATAAATGAAATAGTATTAAAATAAACACTTGATTCTAATCAGTGTACATACATATAGAATCGACATTAAAACATAAAACACATATTTAAAATACGCGATGTTTCTAACTTTATCTTTAAAGTCATCATCTGGGGGTTGACCTTCGTTTAGAACACTCCGTGGACATTTCACCAAGTCAGTTGCTTGAATGAAAACATTGCTATGAGAAGGCAAAAAGTCCAAAACCTGATTGGATCTGCGAGCATAGCGTCATCTGCTAGTACACCAAAACTCCAATACTTATGTCTAGAACAAAATTAAATCTACATTAGAAATGCACTTATTCCTTCAAACTGTTAATCCAAATATCTGGTACTAGAAATCTTGAACAAAATTAAATCTTATATTACAAGTACCCTTCCTCTTTAATCTGTTAATTCAAATATCTGGAACCAGAAACCCACAGATGATGACTTTAAAGATAAAGTTGAGGATGTCGGGTATTTTAAATATGTGTCTTATGTTTTAATATCGATTTAACCCTTTATATACTGACGGTACTTATAAGTACACTTAAAATAACTTGTTATAAAGTTCTTTTAATACATAGATTAGTTTTAATACAGTTTAGAATGAGTTATAGATATATTACATGATCTTGTTGTAAAAGCATTATTGGTTACACAAAACAAGAATATTTTTAAAAGGATGATTTCTTTTGCCTTTGCTGATGGATATAAATCAAGCTAATTAGCTGTGATAAAAGTAATTTCCTCAGTTACATAAATAATGTGTCGATTCAACTCAGCCATAAATCTTTTCAAATGTGAAAGATGTATTTAACCTTGAAAACCATGATAAAGATAATGACTTGTTGAGTGACTCATAGACATTAAACTGATTTATTATTGTTATTATGATATTGCTATTACAATTATTATTACTGATTTATTATCTTATAATGTAAATATTTTCTCATTCTGAAAATGTAGTTGTTCAAGAGAAGAGGGATGAAAAATGCTCTCTCTTTTTCACAATTTAAAAGAAAGTTAATTAAATAGCTTAAAGTGTTACCACTGCTTATTCATTTGAGATAACAAATCGTCTATAATTTCTTTATTTGAAGGAGGCATGAAAAGCAATTAGAGGATACAATCTTCAACTAATTAAACTATCGTCAACTAATGCATATTGTATTCAAATAAATTGTGGATTTACACCGAATATCCTGAAGAAGGGTAAGTCTCAATTTTATATAACTTACTCACGCCTTTTCTCATTGAGATTCAAATATTAACAAGATTATGATTACTGATCACTGAATAAAAATAAATAAATTAAATAGCCTCCACTGAAATCTGAAATATCAGATATTTGATAAATAAACTTTTAAACTTTCAAACAGAAAAGTTGGAAGAACTTTTTACGGTAACACGTAAGTAATCAAAAGTTAAGAAAATTGCAGCTTCTAAAGATAATTTAGCAATTGAAAAACTTACAGCTTCAAACTTCTCAATTTGGAAATTCAAGGCCGAAATGCTGTTAACTAAAGAAGACTTATTTCATGTAATTACGGAAGAACCGCCTAATCCAATTACGGACGCTTGGTCCAAAAGTGATAAGAAAGCCCGTGCTCTAATTAATCTAACAATTGATGATAGTCAGATTACTCATGTTAAAAATTTACAGACAGCCAGACAAACTTGGCAAGCTTTGCGTGAAATCCATGAGCGACATAATTTGTCTAGCAAACTTTATCTCTTAAGAAAACTTTACGGGATTAAATTAGCGGAAGGTGGCAACGTTCTTAATCATATTACAAAAATAATGGAATTAGTAGATAAATTAGCGGCCATAGGAGAAGTTATAAATGATAACCACATTTCTGCACTGTTATTATGCTCCCTACCCCAATCTTATGATACTCTTATTACTGCCCTTGAGTCAAGAGAAGAAAATCAACTCACACCATCATTTATTAAGTCTAAACTTATTGAAGAATATAACCGACGATATGATAATAATGAGAGAACAGAAAATCCTGCCAGAGCATTTAAAGCACAGAAAAATTACAACAACAAAACAAGTAATAAATACTGCTCCAATTGTCGGATGAGAAACCATTATACCCAGGAATGTTGGCATAATAAAGCCAAAATACAAAATACACCACAAAATCAACACATTAGACACAATAAAAAACATTACTCTACATCACTAGTTTTTCAAAAGAGTGAAAACAATTTTAGAAGTGAACAAACACCAGAATCAAACCGTAGGTACAGTCACTCTGAAAATGAAAACAATACATGGAGGGCGAGCGAAAATAAAAATTACGCCTTTATAACACAAGGAATAGAAAACAAAACATTTATAGTAGACAGTGGCAGCTCAAGCCATATTGTGTGTTCAGAATCAATGTTTACAGAAATAAAATCACGCGAAAAAACAAATGTAACCATCGCAAACGGAAAAAAACTTATCAGTTACGGGTCAGGTGACGTAAATATAAACACACGAACATCAGACAACAAAGTTCATGAAATAACACTTAAAAATGTATTACTAGTACCTGAAATCGAAACAAATTTATTATCGGTTAGCAAAGCGACGCAAAATGGATGTGAAATTATATTCAGAAATGATAGATGTATGTTCAAACTTAACGGAGAAATATGCTTAGAAGCGCGAAAAGTAAATAACCTATACGAAGTTCAGTTGGCATTCCAAAGCTATGCAAACATAGCACAAAGCTGCAACAACAAAAATTGCCTAGAATTATGGCATCGTAGGTTAGGACATAGAAATCTAACATCAATTAAATAAATTACGCAAAAGGAATTAGCTACAGGAATCCAAATAAACAACTGTAAGCATAACATAGATTGCGAACCGTGCATTAAGGCAAAATTAACTGATGAACCCTATCCAAAAATTGCAGAGTATAGAGCAACTAAAAGACTCCAGCTCATTCACTCCGACGTGTGCGGATCTTTTCAAACACCGACAATAGGGGGAAATCATACTTTTTGACTTTTATTGATGACTACTCACGATTTACGATCATATACCTATTGTCTAGAAAAAGTGAAGTTTACGAAAAACTTAAAGAATTCATCGCGTTAATTAACAACAAATTTGGAGAAAAACCGAAAGCAATTAGAACAGATAACGGAGGGGAATTCACATCAGATGAAATAGAAAATTACCTCAGGGCTAATGGGATAAAACATCAACACACAGTTCCATATTGCGCAAGCCAGAACGGTGTGGCAGAGAGGAAAAACAGATCGTTAGTTGAAATGGCAAGGACAATGTTAAGTGAATCAAATTTACCATTAAAGTTCTGGGGGGAAGCAATTTGCACAGCAAATCATTTGCAAAACAGACTACCGACAAAAGCAAATGAAAAGACGCCATACGAGTTATGGACAAACAGACAGCCAAACTTAAGTTACGTTAGGGTATTTGGCTGCAAAGCCTTCGCATATATCAGTAAAGCCAGAAGACAAAAATTAGACGATAAAGCTATAGAGGGAATTTTCGTCGGATATGATAATGAATCCAAAGGATATAGAATATATGTAGGAGGAAATGAAATAAAGATCGCGAGAACCGTTAAATTTCTCGAAAACAAATTTAAATATAGAAACGAGAAAGTAGAAAACAAACCAAAACAAGATGAAAATCGGGTTAACGAAAACTTTGTAGAAATAGAAATTTCAAATAGCAATGAGACACCATCCATGTCCAATCAACCAGTAGCAGAACTTAGACGATCAGAAAGAATTAATAAAGGTGTACCTCCTGATAGGTTAATATACATGGTTAAGAACGAAAACGCTACTGAACCAAAAAATTATGAGGAAATCGAAAACATGGAAAATTTTAAGGATAAACAAAATTGGATAGATGCAATGAAAAGCGAAATGAACTCCCTTATGAAAAACAAAACTTGGTCAATTGTAGAACCTCCACCAAATAGGAGAATAATAGGTTGCAAATGGACCTACAAACTAAAACGCGACAACACAGGAAAAATCCAAAAATATAAAGCACGTTTAGTTGCAAAAGGATATTCACAAAAATTCGGGGAGGATTATGATGAAACTTATGCACCAGTCGTGTCATATACAACAATAAGAGCATTATTAATAACAGCATTGCATCAAAATTTAAATGTAAAACATATCGATATTAACACCGCGTTCTTACATGGAGAGCTTGAGGAGGAGATATATATGTCACAACCAGAAGGTTTCGCTAAACCAAATGAGGAAAATAAAGTATGTAGGCTAAACAAAGCCATATACGGACTTAAACAAGCCGCGAGAGCGTGGCATAATAAAATCACAGAAACACTAAAAAAGATGAATTTCAGTCAGAGCAAATTTGACTCATGCCTTTTTACGCGAAAAAGGGGTGATAACACAACATACATAATAACATACGTAGACGACATTTCAATTGCTGGAAAAGACGAAATAATAGAGGAAGTAATCGCGAGCTTAAATAAAGAATACGAGCTAAAAGATTTAGGTGACATCAGTAATTACCTATCTATGAACATTAAAAAAGTAAATAAAAGCTACATGATAAATCAAACTCAGAAAATAGAAGAATTAATCAATAAATTTAATTTGCAAGACGCAAAACCGTGTAGCACACCCATGGAAACAAATTACACACGCTTTAATGATGAGGATAACATTTTACCAAACAACACATATTACAGACAAGCCATAGGAGCACTTCTATATCTAGCAACTATAAGCAGACCTGACATCTGTGCAGCAGTAAACATTCTTAGCAGAAGAAATGAATCACCAAGAATGAAAGACTGGAATGCAGTAAAGAGAGTGATAAGATATTTAAAGACTACAAAAAATTATAGTCTAGTTCTGAGCGGAGAAAAGAAACCGATACTTGAAGTTTATGCGGATGCAGATTGGGGAGGAGATGTAGATTCACGAAAATCAACGAGTGGGAACCTATACATGTTAGGAAGAAACCCCATACAATGGTCGACCAAGAAACAATCCTGCATTGCATTATCATCGGCAGAGGCCGAGTATGTGTCAGCAGCAAATGCAGCAATTGAAATAAAGTGGCTAGTCAATCTACTGGAAGAATTAAACCTAAAGCAAACCTTACCTATAGACCTATATGAAGACAACCAGACCACGATCAAGATGATAGAATTAGTAAAGCACTCAAGTAAGACTAAACATATTGAAATTAGGTTCCACCTGATAAAACAACTAAAGCAAGAAGGGACTATCAACCTAAAGTACTGCCCAACCAAATTGATGATAGCAGACCTGTTTACGAAACCAGTTCCCAAACTTGTTTTTCAAACCCATAGAAGGAACTTAAATTTGTGTGAGAATGAAACTTCAGAAATTAAGGAGGAGTTGATGGATATAAATCAAGCTAATTAGCTGTGATAAAAGTAATTTCCTCAGTTACATAAATAATGTGTCGATTCAACTCAGCCATAAATCTTTTCAAATGTGAAAGATGTATTTAACCTTGAAAACCTTGATAAAGATAATGACTTGTTGAGTGACTCATAGACATTAAACTGATTTATTATTGTTATTATGATATTGCTATTACAATTATTATTACTGATTTATTATCTTATAATGTAAATATTTTCTCATTCTGAAAATGTAGTTGTTCAAGAGAAGAGGGATGAAAAATGCTCTCTCTTTTTCACAATTTAAAAGAAAGTGAATTAAATAGCTTAAAGTGTTACCACTGCTTATTCATTTGAGATAACAAATCGTCTATAATTTCTTTATTTGAAGGAGGCATGAAAAGCAATTAGAGGATACAATCTTCAACTAATTAAACTATCGTCAACTAATGCATATTGTATTCAAATAAATTGTGGATTTACACCGAATATCCTGAAGAAGGGTAAGTCTCAATTTTATATAACTTATTCACGCCTTTTCTCATTGAGATTCAAATATTAACATTTGCATCTTTTTAGCTTTGTTGGCGTTTGGGGGGGGGGGGGGGGATTTTTCAACTCGAAAAATATTTCTATATTTCTATTGTAAGAACATTATATTTGTACATTTCCTAATTCTACAAAATACTAAGAAAAATATTTAAAATAAAAGATTTGAGTTGGTTTATAAATATTGCACAAAATCCTTATAAATTCAAATCTAATGAATCCTTCTAAATCCTTCAATCCTTCTAAAATCCTTCTAAAATTTATTAAATGATTATGTAAATCTTCTAATGTAGTTTAGACAATTCACGATAAATGCTTTACAAGATCAAATTTTCACGAATTCATAATTCAATACATAAAGGGTTAATATGCATGCACGCTGATTAGCATCAATTGTTTATTTTAATATTAAATTTGACAGCGTAAGCACAGGTTTTATTGTAAATGAACCAGTTCGTTATTCCAAAACTATTTCTCCATTTTAATTACAAATTTTCTTTCTGAATTATTGGAACAGTTGTTTCAAATATCACATTAACATGCTCCTAATCTCCGAAATGGTAACTTAATTATAGTCTTTACAAAAGCAAAAGTATCCTTCAGATGATAGACACAGGCCTTGTGAAAGAGCATAATAACACATGGCCACCCGTATTATACAGACCCTTTAATTTTCTTTCTGACTCGCATCCTACTTTAGGTTTTCTCATTTTGAACTCACACTAATTATCAGCTGGTAAACTGCTAAAATATAAAGCGCGTGAATATTATAAAGAATACTTAATTAATAATTAGATTTCAATAGATGAACGAATTAGTTACACGCATATCCTGATTTTTAACACTTTCCAACAAAGTTCAAAAGTCATACAATAAAAAAAAATAAAAATAAAAATAAATGTACTAAGAATACTTGCAGGTGCATACGTTTAAGGGGTTCCGGGGCTCAAAATTCTATTTTTAACACTTTCCAACAAAGTCGAAAAGTGTTTATGCATTCGGTTTGTCTGGCCGTCTGTCTACGCTCTAACTCCCGTAAATATACTCAGATTTTCATGAAAGGTTGTTTAGGGTCACCAAAGCATGTTTGATATTGTATATGAAGTATGTAGGATTAATCGTTCATTTACAGGGGCAGTCAAAAGTATTCCATTACAGTATGGTATATGGGGGGGGGGGGGGAATCGTTTGCAGAATATTTTAATGACATTATGCTATTTCAAATGTATTGAAACTGGTATAAATCACTGAATTTCACAACGATCACGTTTGAACAAGACATTCATAGCATTTTTTATTAATTTATCGAGACACACTAGGGCTGCACAAAAGTATTCACGTACCGTTCTCCTTTTTAGAGGAAATTGCTGAAGGTAAATTTTCAACTGAAGTATATGTATTTCTTAAGTGAACTAAATTTTGGCTTGCGTGTAGTTAATAGATTCAAATCTATAAATCATATACAGGGCTGCTGAAAAAATTCGCATAATTTTCCGATTGTAGATGGGAACAGCTGAAATTGGGTTTTCAAGTATGTTATGCGTTTCCATATGGTTGAATTAGACATAATATTTTAATTTTGTAAACGGTGCAGTTTTGTTACATTATTCTGAATGTGTTGGGAAGTGTTTCATAATCTATGCTTGACGCATGACTTTTTCTTACTTGTTTCTTTTTATAGAGATTTTGTTATGAATTTTTTTTGTGAAATATGTTTTATTATAATAAGAATATTGCATGTAAAAAAATCTGAAAAATTTTAAATATTTTTTTTAATTTAAATTTTAAAATTTTAAACATATTTAATTTTTATATAACTCTAGAAGTACTTACTCGAATTACCAAATTTTTACAATTTTGTGTACAGAAAATGCGTCATTTTAATCTGTTTTAAGTGTGTCTTAAAATATTGATTATGAATTTTATTTTAAAAAAATTAAGTAAAAAATGAAGTCTTTGTATGAGTGAGTTTTGCATTAATTAGCATATTTTCACAATTATCACTCAAAATTAAAAATCCTGAAGACAATTTGTTGGAAATATAGCATAAAATCTCTGTTGAAAATTTCATACATATATCTTGCAAGGAACTTTAGATACATTCTTTTAAAGTTGACAAATCGTGAAAAAATTCATTCTGAGATAAGTGAAGTTAAAGTTCTTGTCAGAGGGCAGCTGCTGCATCGCTTCTCAAGGCAAAAAGTGTTATATCTTTGTATCTAATGAAGATAAAAGCATGCAGTTTGTGGTATTTAACGCTAAAAACTCAGTATATTTTTTAAGCCAATAAAAAAAATAGCATTTTTTTAGAATTTTTAGCCCCGGACCCCTTTATATAAAATTATTCAAAATACATTAGAACTATCTTAAAAATACATTAAAAACCATTAAAAATCAAAAACGTTTTCAGCCATGACACGGCCGTCGTCAGTAGTTATTTAAACTAATTATCATTGTTATTATTTTCTTCTTTGTGCTTATTCATGAATCGTCTATAAAAGATCATTGTAATTTAAGAGTTGTAAGGCAGATAAGATGCCAGTTAAAGGTATGCAAATTTCTAACAAAACGAGCTTTCATCTATTATGCAGCAATTCTTTCAAAACCCTGTGGATATTGTAAGATAGTGCATCGATTAATCGATTCTTGAATTACGTTTCTCGAATAAGCGCAAAAAAGAAAATAATAACAAATTTAAATAATTACTGACGATGGCCGTGTGATGGCTGAAAACGTTTGGATTTTTAATGGTTTTTTTTAATGATTTTTAAGATATTTCTAATGTATTTTGAATAATTTTATATTAAATGTATGCACCTGCAAATAATTTTAGTACATTTATTTGTGCTTTTTTATACGAATTTTAATTATTTACTCAAGGTGAATTTAGTACTAGAATTTTAACTTCCATGTATAAAAGTTCAAAAGTGTTTATAAAATCAGTTTGTCTGACCATATGTGCTCTAACTCATGTTAGTATACTCGGATTTTCATAAAATTGATTCATATTATTCATGTTTACTATGCCAAGTTCGGTATTGAAATGAAGTGTGTAACATTTATCGTTCGTTTACATGAATACTCAAAAGAATTCCGTTGCATTATGGTTTAAGGGGATAAATCGTTTACAGCGTCTTTTAATTATGTTCCACTATTAAGAATTATAAAAATGATTACCATTCTTAAGTTAACCAAGGAAACATTTAAATGCGATTTGGTAAGTTTCACTGTAAGTTTTACTAATTGAAACAGAATCAAAACTGTCTGCCTCGAATATTTCAGAAAACGAAACAAAATTCCAGATACGCAAGATTCGAAAGGTACCTTTTTTTTTTTTTTTTTTTTGTTGTTTTTTTTTTTTTTTTTTGTTTAAAAAAAACAAAATACACACCAGGAAATTTTACTTTTATTTTAAATGTTTAACCCTTTATCTACTGAATTATGAATTCGTGGAAATTTTATCTTCAAAAGCATTTTTCATGAATTGTTTAAACAAAATTAGAAGATTTATATAATCATTTGATAAATTTTAGAAGGATTTTAGAAGTATTGATGGGTTTAGAAGGATTAATTAAATTTTCATTTAAAGGGATTTTGTGCAATATTTATAACCCTACTCAAATCTTTTATTTCAAATATTTTTCTTAGTATTTTGTAGAATTAGGAAATGTACAAATATAATGTCCTTACAATAGAAATATACAAATATTTCCGAATTGAAAAATTCCTCCCCCCTCCCAGTCAGCGCTGGAAAGCTGAAACGACACAAAGGCAAAAGAAATCGTCCTTTTAAAAATATTTTTGTTTTGTGTAACCAATAATGCTTTTGGAACAAGATAAAGTAATGTATCTATAACTCATTCTAAACAGTATTGCTACTAATCTATGTATTAAATGAATTTTATAACAATTTATTTTAATGGTACTTATAAGTACCGTCAGTAGATAAAGGGTTAAGGGGAGGTTCTACTTCTTTGGCCTAAGTTTTAAGTGATTTTTACTTTTTTTTCGGTTACAAAGAAAGGTGATATCATCTTCGAACTTTTTGGATTATATTTATTGACATTTCACGTACTTTATATATTTAAATTTTTTTGTGAAAAAAAAAATGAATAAAACGTCTTGTGCGACTTCAGATAAAAAGGGCGATTGGACGACCGTTTATCTCCTGTCATAAGCCATCAATTCCCTTTCAAACTGATTTTTAAAGAATTGCAAAACACTTTTAAACTTTTACTAACTTATTCTACTCTCAAATAGAAATTTGTTTCCTTTTTTTCAATTTGCGACTATTTTTTTTTTTTTTTTTTTACTCCTATCCCTAGCCCAATTAGGACCGGGCTTCGGACTCTACGGGCTTGAGTCTGTAACATCACTACCTCCTAGTTTCAATGTTCATTTCAATTTTTAAAAACTGATTATCTTCTGATTTTTTATCATTTGTTTTGTCTACTTTCTCCATCAATCTCTTCTTCGAGCAGCTCTTCATTTTTGCTGTCAATATGAATTGCAAGTGCCGTAAGGGAAATGATATTGTTGTCAGAAATTGCACTTAGTCTATCGATTTTAAAAGAAAATAATTAAAACAATTCGAGGTAAACTTTGAAAATACATTAGCTTTTTGTTTTTGTTTTTTTAATGCAGGGTATAAGTAAATTTCGAGATGCACAAGTATGATTGTAAATAAGATTAGGTACACTTTTTTGCTCTATTTATATGAAGATAACATTCTAAAATTTTGTAAAATTTAAATCTAGCAGTAAATCAATGCATATTTAATATCTTTCAAGCTTCACATATCAATAAATAACGGAACAAATTCGTTATTCCGTAACAATTTATTCCCTTAATTACACTCAAATTTCTCTCCTGAATTATTCAAAATGTTTCTCATACCCCGTTTACATAATCTGAATCTCAGAAATGTTAACTTAATTACATAGTCATGAAAGGACATGCATTCTTCAGTTGAAGGACCCGAACGTAGTAGTTAAAAGGTAGAATAATAGTTACATCCTGTATTATGTAGATGACCTAATTTTCTTTCTGTCTCCTTTATCCTTTTTCTGCTTATACTTCCCGCCCTTTTTACATTAAAAGCTGGTGACTTGCCACATCTAAAGATCTATAGGATAAGCCAAAGGTCATTGACACATTTGAAATTAAAATCAAGTAATTGGCGTACTAACTAGAGTGCGGTTTGGATGAAAACGTTTATCATCTCTAAAGTTGAGTTTAAACCAAAAGTTAGAAAAAAAAAATTGCCTAAGATAGCGCTTTACCTTCAAACTTGATTAAAGACATAAATAAACCGTAAAAAAAAAAAAAACAGTTACAGGCTATTTCTTTTGTACAATCGACTACAGTATTTCCAATGTGGGCAATCTTTTATCTAAAATTGAATCCACAATGGTGCTCAAATTCATTCTACACGTTGAACTATTTTAGTTCATTCAGAAGTCGTTCAAACGTATAGATTACTTCCGGTTGACCCAGAAACTTGAAATTTGGCATGTAGGAAGGTTCTATAACGCACGTAAAAAAAAAAAAAATCCGAAAATCATTAATCATACATCTATGTCAACTTATTATGTTCCAAACTCATGAATTTCCATAATCGCTACTAGCGCCAAATCAATGCAGTGTAACAGAATTTTTTGTACGATAATATACATAACGCTACTGGACCCTCAGGCTGCCCGCCCTTCTCTCAGTTATGTGATTGATTCCATTTACTGCACTAAAATAATGATTTAAAACTACTTATCTTGAGTTTTTGAGATTTGAATGTATATCGCCAGCTATGGGGAAAAATTTTAACTATTTTTTTTTTATATGTTAAAAATACTTTCAATCTTGAAAAGCTGTTCCGTCCAAGTCGCATTCTTGTACGTCAATTACTTTTTTTCATCTAATTTTCTCTAATATTTGCACTTTTATGTTTATAAAATTATAGCAGTGCTTGACGTAGTTTTGTGAGACGAAAGGTGAAACGTACTTCTTCAGGTATAAAGTACATGTTAGGTGAGTGCACAGGTATGTAAAGAAGGAGAAAACTATGTTGCTCACGGCAAAAAAATCAAGATGACGCTAGAGTATAGCTTAAAATATACAATCAAAAAGATTTTTAAAAAAAAAGGGTAACCAAAGTGGTGAAGGGCAGAAAGAAAAATACATGAAAAAAGAGATAAAAAACTATATATGGAGAATTGAATTTTTGAAAATAAAATTAATAAAGAATACATGGTGTCTTGTCGTTGTCCAATATCTAATTCCAAAAACTTTAGTTTTAGAAAAACAGTTTCAACTGCAAACAAATTTAAGTAACACATCAAATCAAAAGCCATTAGCAGCAAAATAGTTATTTTTTCCAAAAGTTACGAAACTTAAATTTTTATAAGGTCCGTGCGGCTTATAGGGCGCTATTCTGAAAACCTTTCACCGTGCTCTAACAAGTAAAACAGAGAAAATTTTCATTTCTGTATGACCAAAACAAACCAACAACACTGTAAAAATGATAAATGTTTATTAATCTGGAAAAATATAATATAAAAACGAACTAAAATATGAAATAACTTCTTCCGAGTTACCCATGATTCCATAAAGTGTTCTTTATCTTTCGAAACCTCAGAAACTAATATATTTTCGAGGTTTAAAGAAGCATTTATTAAGAAGCCTTATTATTATAAATAAGTACAAACTTTAATTTTTCTGCACCCTGATTTTCGGAAACGTTTCCGATTAGGTTTTAGAGTGCATTAATGCTCAAATGGAATTATTGTTTTTTAGGATGCTAATAATTTTCAATTGAACATTATTCAGCTGCGTAATTGAATTTATACATGCAATAGTAACAAAATAATGTTAATAGTGTTAATTTATCATGTTCGTCTGTAAAACACGTTTCTTGAATATGAAAATGTTTGCTTCGAAATGTTGCGAAATGATAGCATTCGAAAAGCCCATATTCCGGTGTGAGAAAACTGATTAATAGATTATAAAAACTACACAGAAACGTTTCAGAGAATCGGTGTTAGCAAACGAAGTTTCGTCTTTATAAATGCTTCTGTAAATCTTAAAAATATATTAGTTTCTGAGGCTCCTAAGATATAAAGACCTCTTTCCGGAAACGTTAGTAACTCGGGAGATGTTATTAGCCCCCGGTACGGTATGCTATTTCTTTCTCCCAGCTTATTTTATGTCCAAAAAATAACGTTACCTTACAGAAGCCAGCAATAAACAAAGCAGGTGTATCGTTATATAATTAAATACTCCATAGCATTTTTTTAAAGTTCTAAGCACTGCACATTTTCAATTTTTATACCGTCGTATTGGGATAAAAGTACTTTTAAATGCAATTTGTTTGAAAACTGTATCCCCATTTATTTTTGAAATATTAATTTTTTGTAGTTTTTAGCACCATTTGTTTAATTTTGGCAACCCAAGTACTCCATTTATGTAAAAAGTAAAGGGAAAATAGTTGAAAAATAGCAATTATATCTTTTTGTTGCCATTTTCTCATAACAACCGAAAGAAAATGTAATTAAAATACGTGTTATTTTGAAAAAATTTAAACGAATAATTTCTGTTAAAACATGGATCTAGTATAAACTATATTCAATTTTAAGTTATCTATATTAATGCTACAAACAAATGAAGGCCTATGAATCATTAGATAGCCGTTTTTTTAACGAGTTGCTTTAAATGACGGCATCTTTTTGCTGCATTTGTGTATTATTTTGCGATAGTGACATCCTATGCATGCTTCACTGTAGATGTTTAAGAGTGGATCGTAAATGTGGAATTCTTAAGCGGATGCGAATGACGTCATTTTACATAAAATAAAAGTGTGGGTGTTAAGTCTTAAAATTGAAATATGTTTTGTGCTATTTATATTTACATTTTTTTTCATCGGGGCGACACTAAATTCTGGAAAAGCAGAATTCCTGTTTTCTAGTTGTATACTTTCTTTTGTGGTTATATTACATTTTCCTAGATTAAGAAATATTTGTATATTTTTACACTGTATAGTACTTCGAATTTTATGAATTTTCATCGTTTTCTGGCACAAAAAACTAAAAAACGCATTATCGATCGTTAAGGTATCTGCCTACGTTAGAAACGCTTTTTTAAAAAGGATCTACAACATTTAACAAATACACGTATTTTTAGATTAATTGTAATACAGAGTGATGAAAAAACATAAAATCCTACCAAAATCTTCATAACCTTTTAAAACATTGGAATATTTTTTCCATTTTTTTAGCAAAATTTCAATTTTACGCCAGACAGCGCTCATTCAATTTAACTAAATATATTTCAATTTCCTTTGTACTACGTACTGCTATTACAATTATCTGTGCACTGAACAATATCTTCAAAATTAACTGAAATATTTAAAACTATGCCAAAAAAAATACATATTTTTTATTAGAAATTACTATTTATTTATATTCGAGTACCTATAAAATTATTACATTATCACATAGAGCATACTAGATTCTAGTTCAAAACGTAGTGAGTAATATGGAAAGCATTCTCACAAAATTTCACAAAAATGTGTTTAAAACATTTTATGTAATGAATTTTATCGAACATGGAAATAAAGGAAAAATTTATTTTCCAGAAATCGCATTTAAAGATTTCTTTTCTGTCTTTCAGATACATACAAAATTATCTAGAAGTGTCAATTAAGGTTTATTGGTGTTTTTGTGTAAAACAAATGCTAGAAAAGGATGCATAGAAACATTGTTTACATTTCTCCTGTCCTTCCTACTCCCACTTCCGGTAGTTGACTCACTACTTCCTGTTTATTAAATTGGCCATAACTCCTCTTCTAGTAATCATAGGGAAAATATTAAAACACATTTGGAATCGTAAAATATTGCTCTTTCAAATAAAACAATAAAACAATTTCGAAAATTTTCACGTAAACGGCTGAGAAATCTAATGAACAAAATTAATCTGCAGATTGAACAAAATATCAGCGGCGAAAATATTCGTCTGGAAGTTTTTTTTTTTTTTATTGGAGATATGAGTACACTCTGAGTGATTTATTTTCTTTGATCTTCCAGATATTCCTTAAGTAAATATATAATATATACCGAAATTAATGCTTTTCCGAATAGAACGCTGTTTTTTTTTAAGAAGTTTTTCGTATTTTGTAATAAATATTATACTTTTTTAAACAATTTTACATTGAAATATATTTTCATAAATCTTTCATGAATGTAGCATTATATTTATACAGACAGAAAAATGCAAGAAGGAAAGAGATTTGTATATGAAATAGAGACTATCGATCAAAGATATTTACTTCAAAGAGCTGTACAGCTTTACTGGGATAGTGTTTTTTACATCACAGTTAGCCATGCATTTACAAAAGATAGAAATTTAAAAATAATTACACAGTAGAGATTTTGACATACTTCTAAAAGTTATGTGAATTTTAAAACCCTCGAATCTTAATATTGCTTGGAAAACCAAGAAGTAGGGAAAGTTTTACTATCTTTGGGGGGGGGGGGGGTGTCGAAAAAAAAACATGTGTTTTATAAAGATATCAATCTATTCATGTGTTTTAGTCCTATCTACTTAATGGAAGTTCAGACAAGCTCCATATTTTTTTTTAATCGGAAGTAACTGAAGCTTTGCTTCATATGACGAAAAGTATGAAAAAAAAATTTTTAACTGCGCGGTCACTTTTATGTAGAATTACTTAGTCGATGGTAGGTTTTTTTTTTTTTTTCATGCTTTCCAGCAAATTTGAAAAGTTTTTATGAAATCAATTTATCTGTTTGTCAGGCAGTCTGTCCGTGCTCTAACTCTCAAACTCTACGTAAACATACTCGGAAAGTCGTGTGATTTTTATATGCTATTGAGGCTTACAAATGTAAGTTCCGAGGTCGGGGCACAGAATGCGGTGAATTATTGTGTATCGATATAGTTTAGATAGTATATAAATACATGAAAGCCATACAGCGCAATACCTAGGGGGTCTTGAGAAAATAAGTCTCAAAGTTTACGTTACAGTTTATAATCGGATATATATTTTTTCATTTAGCAAGCATCTGAGTAGTATGGTTGGCAGCGTACTGTATTCAAGAGTTTGAGCAATTGAACAATTTTGAGTTCGAAATCCAGTCAGACTTATTTTTCGCAACGTAAATTTATATCAATTATTTTCAAATCATAATTGAAAAAATATGTATAATAATTTAAATTTACGAAAAATGTAAATTAAATATATGTTTTGTAATAAAAGTACAATTTTAACTAGGAAATTATGCATGTTTAAATATTTAATGAAAAGTAAAAAAAAAATAGGTCAATTTATATTTCTATAAGCTAGAAATTTTTGCTGTTATTTAAAATTATTTACAGATATTTAAATGAATAATCTACAGAATTTTTTTAAAAAACTAACTCAAAAATTAGTTTCAGATGGAGGAATTTTTTTCACTGAGTCATGATGAAAATAACCGCCTGACTGAAGGCGTGCAGTTGGATATTTTTTCTGTCGTATAAAGCAAAGCTTCAAATATTGCTCGCTTGAAAGATTCATAAAAATTGACTAAACTTGGATAAATATAGTGCTAGATATTTTTAGACAGCTGACCGGCCCCTAACTGCCGGGCTATTGCTCAGCTGAAATAGTTCGTTTTATGGTGGTTTATTTTATGCTGTCAACGAGGCGAAGATTCGCGTGATAACCGCATGGTGGAGATCTACTTGACAAGTCTCTACGCCATCGTGGTTGCAGTGCTTATTGTTGCCGTTGTTGTTTTTACTAAGTTGACAAGTTGCTTACAGATGTTTAGCTGAATCGATTATTGCTGG
This sequence comes from Maratus speciosus, assembly GCA_963932465.1. NCBI lineage: Eukaryota > Metazoa > Arthropoda > Arachnida > Araneae > Salticidae > Maratus > Maratus speciosus. The sequence continues at coordinate 396,197,077 of OZ010793.1, read as the reverse complement.
ACTGATGAGGTATTTATCGACCTGATACTGAGATATACCGACAATAGACAGATATACCGACTACCTGATACCGACCTGATACTGATATTATGATACTGAGGTATTTATCGACCTTCTTTTGGCAACTATTATTGTTCATCGCCCCCAATTGGGTTTATAATTTACACTTATCTTGTGTTCTTAACTGCTTGACTTTCTTGCAGCTGATTGACGTTCTTAACTCCCTTGCAATACTTGTATAAGACGAAAAAAATCTCAAAAACATTCCTGTTGTTGTTGTTTCTTTTTGGACGAAGATAGTAAATCTTTCCTTGAAAATAGAAAACAAATTGCGTTTCATTGTCAACATCTGAATGTTAGAGTGTTAAAGAATTTTTCCCGATTGATACCATACACTTTCGCATGGTATCAATCTTCACTTTCGCCAATTAAATAACTTATTTCTGGTTGACTCTTCCGTAAGGGCTGTACTTATATAACGTTATCAACTTTTTGGTAATTTTTACCCCTTTCCCCCTTACGATCATACGTTATCATCCCTCGCATCCTCCCCCCCCCCCCCCGTAATGATATCGTTTTCAAAATTCTTTTCATTTTTGATGTTTTTCTCTTTTGTTTGGAGTGATATACAAACATGGTTACATCTATTTTTCGCATACTTCATTGATTCAAATGAAAAGAAGTCAATAAAATACCACTTTATATATGAAATAACATTATATCAAACAACACTTAAAAGAAATATTTACTATTTAAAAGTATTTAATAGTAGCTTTTTGTTGCATGATGCATTCAACAGTAATAATGTCTTCTTGCACATGCCCACGCCATTATAATATGCATACACATATGACAGAAGAAATATTAATGCCAAACGTTGGAGTATTCCACATTTTAGAATTAAATAATTTTATAATCATTTAATGATTCTAATAATTGCTTTGTATTTTCATAAAAATAGATAACAGACTAAAACAAGTGGGTAAATGTGATCACAGATCGCACAGAGGTTTTCGTTTAATATCCCTTTCAAAACACTGTATCCTTTTGCAAGAGCTATTAGTTCCATAATATGATTAAGTGGTCACAGACTTTTCCAGCGATATATCACACGAGGGCTGTCGGCAAAATTCAGAAAAGTGACGCTAATGTTTTAAAAAAAAATCTACCCCCCCCTCCCCCCCCCTATACCCGAAATTTCACGTTCCATTCTTTTTTAAACTTTTTCGTATGTGTTATAAACTATCTTAAAGTTTCAAACAGATTTTGTTAGATTTCCTACTTTAAATGAAATCGCGTTACGTTAGTTCCACATTCCACCACCAGGGAGCGCACTCTATTCATAACAAAAGTGTATCTGGATGAAACTCCGTTAAACAGCCTATCAATAGATATGTTACTTGAGGTGGTGGCGGTCTTAAGGAAGATGAATTTAACATACTTCTTGAAATTACTATTCGGAAATAGTGGTAACTAAACTTTTGACATTTTTATATTTAATAAGTAGCATATATCTCAGGACGCCCTCAAAAACGGCACCTAAAACGGTAAGAAACACTAAGGCTTTAAAAAGAAATCTGGCTCCCTCCCCTCCCACCCCCCACCCCCCCATAAAAGTAACTGCACCCGCGATTCTTTTATAAGCCTTTTATTATGTGTTATAAACTATCGTAAAGTTTCAAACAGATCGCCTTGTTATATTTTCTTTTTTAAATGAAATCGCGGCCTGTTAGTTCCACATTCCACCACCAGGGAGCGCACTCTATTCTTAACAAAAGCGTATCTGAACGAAACTCCTTCACGCAACGCATCCATAGATATGTGAGTTGGGAGGGTGGCGGTCTTAGCCAATAATGTAAGATATTTTCTGAAATTACTATTCGAAAATAGTGGTATGGACACTTAAGAATTTTTTTATATTGAATAAGTAATACTTATCTCATAGAGCTGTCAAAAAACCCCACGCAAACTGTTAGATTTCCTACTTTAAATGAAATCGCGGTCAAAAAAGCACGTGCCTTCATTTTAATATACGCATTTGATATAAATAAAACCAATTAATTAAATAATAATTAATATCTCAGCTTGTAATTAAGATAGAAGTTTGAAATGGGCATCTATGAAATCGGCGAAAATTTTCACGTCGGATGTATAAAAATTTAATATAAAAATTTAATATTTAAAAAGTTTAAATTTCGTATAAATATCCTCCTATGAAAAATCACGTGCCAAGGTGCCATTTGTCTGGACAGAAAAACTTATCCCAGCCGTCGGAAATCAAATCTATCAACACCTGCTTTTGTAATGGAAGAAAAATAATTTTTTTATCGATCGATTTTTAAAGGATTTTTTCTGTTATACACATCGCAGAGAAACGATCTGTATACCTACTGAAAGTAGATTTTTTTCTGCGTCTGTCCGTGCAAGTTAAAAATTTCTAACCCGAAAACTTTCAGAGATACAATTCGATTTAAAAATGTCCACTTCACTTTTTAGATTAAAATGCACCATGATAAACCTGCAATTTCGCATCTCGAAGCCCAGCTGTGATACAACCCGGAGGAGCAATGAGAAAGTCTGTTTGTACCTGAGTTCATTTTATGCCGTTTCTTCGTTAATGAGACGCAAAATTGAGAGTTTTTAATTAATAACGTCCGTTAATTACGACTTTTTCAAAATTTTGTGATTTGTCGTTTGATTTCAGGTGTCCAGCTATAAGTATGCAAAATTTCAAGTCTCCAACATATATAGTTTCTGAGAACGGGCTCTAGGACGGACAGACAGGCAGAGGAGTGAGACGAATAGGGTTTCGTCAGATGAACGAAACCCTAAAAAGAATAACATACTATTTTGACGTAAAGATCAAGTTACAAATAAAAAGAGAAATTTTTGGTTGAATAAAAAATGATAACGATATCAAAAGACAACCCCCCCCCCTAGAAATATCTAACGATATCATGTGCCAGACTCTCCCCCCCCCCTTAAATGATAACGTTATATATGCACAGCCCCTAATCGGGCTACACGGAGGGAGGTCATTTAGGGGCGCCATTTGAGGGGAGCTGGGGGGGGGGGCAATAGCCCTCCCTAAGGAATTTGAGTTTTCGGAAAATTTATCAACCATTAATTGTCAGACTCAAACAAAAATTAAAAAATTGCTCAAAAGCTAAAATAATTTATCAGATTTGATTGCAATAAAAACATATGCAATAAATAAATGCTTTATGCATAGAAATTAATAATTATCAAAAAAATTTCTTATTCGAACATTCTTAAGATGAGACATATATCGTACTTTGGCTAATTTTAAAAATACATGAGAGACATTTTCTTTTATCAATTGCTTCTCAGCTATCAACTTGATCATGGGAAAACTAGTCCCCTCATGGTTAGAAATTCAGAGGTAGAGTTTTTTCAGATAGTTTCTTTTTTTTGGAGGGGGGGGGGGGGGTGAAAAGGCGAGTATAATTCAAGTTCTTGATTATCGGACTTTTTTACTTTTTTGTATTATTAGTGTCACATTACATTTAGTGCAATCATTGCAGTGTTATCAAATTATTTAATTATTTTCTTTATTAAATCATATTATATATGGTACATTCTCAAAATTCTTCAACGCCTAGGAATAGAGTCTGCGCGCATCCGACAAAACATTTTCTTCAACCCAAAAACCGACAGGCTTTCACCAAATCCCAAAGTAAAAGCAAATTACTCCATATTTTAACACGTTTATAATAAAGTAGTCTGTAATTTAATCCCTTATGTACAGAAAGGAACACGTGGGTTATTACTATGAGCCACCATTAATAGTCAAATCTAGAGTTTTTCATTTGAAAAATATTTAGGACTTCCTTGTTAAAAACCGACTAATAATATTTGTAATTTTTTGCGCGAGAGTTACACGAAATTTTGTATCTCATTTTACTATCGTTTGACAAAATTCCCCTCGATTGTGCGACTAAATTTTCGTGAATTTTTGTGTAATTTTTTGGCAAATTTCGCGATTTTTTCTATCAATCCTTTTTACAAAATTCGAGATTTTAGTTTGTACAATCATTTGACGAAATCTGCATTTCTTTTTGCGATCTCTGTTGTAATTAGCAATATTTTCCACGGTCGTTTGGAGGAATTAGCTTTTTTTTCCGCAATGATTCTGGGATTTTTTTTTTTTTTCAAATATTTAAAAATTCGAGATTTTTTTTTCTGTCACCCATTGACGAATTGATTTTGCGGAATTCTAAAGAAAAAAAAATTGCTGTTTTTCACAAAGATTAAAAAATTCGAAGAATAATCACATGTCCGCGAAAGAAGTTAAGGAGACAAAATCATGCAGAGGTTTTTTATTGTTCGGAATTTTCCCATTTTCTGTGAGATTTGTGCAGTTTGCACAAATTGCACGTCGATTGCACGTTCCATGTTCCTCAAAGAAAAATTGCCCTTGTCCTTCGCCAGGAAACTCTTGAAATACCGCCCCTGTAGTAAAATCTGAAAAAAAAGAAGTCAAAAGGGACTAGAAGAAAGTTCCATTTTAGACAGGTCTCTGTCTTAGCAAGTGTAATTGTATGATGTTTTTTCATCCAAATTTGAATTTTTTCCCCTTTCAGAAAGAATTCTGTTATAAACAGGCTTCGTTTTCACAAGTTTTACTGTAGAACATCTCTTTTCAGAGCTATAATATAAAGTAGATGGTTTGGCAGTTTTTGAGGATACCTGTAAAAAAGGACCTACAATAGAACCCTGTCTAAAAAGAAATTTTTCATATTCAATATATTTAAATTTTACCTGCTAAGACGGAAACCTGTTTAAAATGGAATAATTCGTTGGTTCTTGAGTTTCCCTATTCAAAGTTTTTACTGTTTTTGTAAGCATGATTCAGTTTATGCTTCTCGTTAGGGGAAGGGGGGGGGGGGGGGGGGTAGACGACTGGATTCTACCCTTAGCTATATAACTTTCCTAAAAAAATCTTTGCCCCCCCCCCCCCAAGAAAAATCTGAAATGGCGCCCCTGAGGTCATTATAGTCTTTATAATATAGGTCATTGTACGCCCTTTATCGCGTTTTGATTGCATTTCCGAACATGCGTTGCTACCTTATTCCGATTCGTCTTTGGGTAACCTACTACTGTCAGAAGTTTGTATATGCAGTAGTGGATCACCCTGTATATGCAAACGAATTGTATAACCACCTTTATTTGAAGTAGGTAAAAAGTAAAAATGAATACTTTTGTTTTGTTTTTATAAATTGAGACTTAAACACTTGGAGTTATCTATAATATATGCAGAAAAAAGAATTAAAAATTATGTAAATTTTCCTAATTTTTAAGTACCTACTTTAAGCAGTGTAGTAAATTAATATAGTTTATATGATAACTAAGAATGCTTATTTTCTTCTAGAAATCACCTCTTTTGTTAAAAATTCACATAAAAAAACTTCGAAGAGCATCAAAAATTGCTAACCTGAACAGAAAATTAAATAAATCTGCTTCAAAGATGATAAAGTATTCTTCACTTGTGACACATAAAAAATGATTCAGATGTAATGACCTCACCTAGGAATGTATATCATGGCAAGCAAATTTACAAAAGTAATGCATCGCTCTAAAATTCATAACTATAAATACTTAATAAAAATAGAATATTTATTTATTTCACTTGTCCCCTTAAGGAGTGTGCTATCGAAAAATGCAAAAATAAATTTTTGAAAAGGATTTATTCTTAAGTTCTCAATATGTATTCCGCTTTTTATATTTACTGTTAGCACTCAAGGCAAAATAGAAAATACTAAAAGTTGTGACACTAAAAAATGAGTCAAATATCGCTATTAAAGATATGCCATAAAATTTTATATTTACTTCAGATTTGCATTCAATAAAATTGTTAACATTATTTATCGAAGAATATTAACCCTTTCGGGTAATAGCCCCTTAATAATAAAACATGTTTACAAACATACATTTATTGATATTTTTACCTCTAAAATTCTGTTTGTTATTATCTGCATGCATCAATGATAGCATATGTCTTTACATTTAATAGTACGGCCTCATTTATGTTTCAGAATTTAGTAATAGAACAAAAAAAGTATACTTAAAGTTCTATACACATTTGATGAGACTTTTATTTCAAACATGTAAGTTTCATTCTTTAATTTTAGAAAGTGAGGCTACTTGTGAAAACCAATAATTTATAATTTAAAAAAAATGCTGTAAAGTTATTATATTTATGTTTATTATTTTTGTTTGTTACTTTTGTAATGCAAGACGTTCTAAACTTTTACAAAAGTTTTTCCATAGCATTTTATTATATTAATAGCACGCAAAATATTCGTTAGATTGCAGTAAATGACATATTTGCCAAATTTCAATAAATTTTAGAAACGTTTAATTTTTTTCAACATAAAAATAATTTTTCCACAGCATTTTTAAAAAAAATTGAAACCAAAATGGTATATAAATGTCTAAATTTGGCTGACAGTCTGTCTGACCTTACTCTAAGTATCTGAAATATATGCATTCTTTTATCCCTTTCCTTTACTTGCGATTCATCATTGGAAAAATCAATGGGGATTTACCAAGCAACCACTAAAATTGGGTCTACAGGTAATTTCCACCAAGATATGACTTGACAGACCAGTTCCATTTTAATATGCTAATCGACTTCTATCTAATCCTGGAATTTCAGTTGTGAATTCCACGAGGTGATTGTGTGTGTGTAGGCGTCATTCGGTCTAATAGTTCCTGAATAAGAACCTTCCAATTACATGCATTTCTGAGTAAAAAAGGATTTCAGAAATATGTTAGAAAGTAGCTTCTTGGGATTTCAGAACAGTGAAACCACAATTTACAAAAGAATTATTGGAGGTTGGCATGTATGCTGGGTTAGAGATCTGCACGGGCCAAAATTTCCAAGCCCGATCCGAATTAAAACCATTTTGGCCCTGCTCGTTCATAATTTCGCAGTTCACGGCCCACTCGGCCCATTTAAAAAATCAAGGAAAACAGGCCCAGCCCGCGCAAAAATATATGAAATGAAATTCGGCCCGGCACAAGACGACTCAATTTATATATATATTTTTTTTTTTAATGATTTTTTTTTAACGTACAATCAAGATTCTTTTAAAGAATACTGCATCCACATTTCTCGATTTTTTTAGATTAGCTATTAAATGTTCATTAATATATGTTCGGCATATTTTAGATTAATATATATTCGGTATATTTTAGATTAATATATATTCGGTATGTTTTAGATTAATATATATTCTGTATATTTTAGATTAATGTATGTTCGGTATATTTTAGATTACTATATGTTCGCAACCACAAAATACAGAATAACAACATTAATGAGTACTTACATTCTTACATTCTTACATTCATGCTCTTACATTCAAATAACTTATTAAAAAAACATACAGTACAAATGTGTTCGTCTTTTGAGATCGGGCTGTACGGACACATAGATTTTTTTTTTTATTGTGCATGAAAATTATATTAAAAACTAGAAAAAAAAATTAGTAAATCAAGATACACTTTCGAACAAAATCCGTTTGAAAGAATATTTTTTGCCCTTCTCGAAGGTATAAAAATTGAAATTGTGCGATGTTTGGAAGTTAAAAAACTGCAATAAAAGTTAAATCTTTTGGCCACAATCTTTTGTTAAATCTTTTGGCCATCTTTTAACAGTTCGAAATTTTATTGGATCTCAATTAGCCTACGACACATATAACATTAGAGTCTATTATTTTTATACACTGACAAAAAACAAATTTTCACTGTTTGAAAATCCTCCCATTTTCTCAATTATGTTTCAATTTTTAAATCCTTTCAAAGTATTTTAATTTGGCAAAATTCCAGCTATTTACATTTCCTATAATGATAATTTATCTAATGATCTCAATACAATGATAAAGCGTTTGAAAAAATATTAATGGCACAGAACACTGACAGCTATTGAACACTTAAGTGCACAAAACTCTTCGCCATGAAAAAGAAAGTTATAAATATTTAAAAAGACACATTGGTTCCAAACTTCAATCAATGTTTTTAGATGTTTATTCAAACAAATATTCATTTTTAAATGATGAAAAAACTAATTATTATACATTCAGCCTGAAGAGAAGAAAAATCAGCATTATGTATTTGCTTCGTAAATATTCTATTAGAGGATAAAAGGTTAAAAAATACGAAAAAATATATAAATATGCGTATAATATGTGATTTTCGCTTGATTAAATTGATTTTGAAAGATTTAATTGAATATAACAATTTAATTTCTAAACAAAAAATCTTTAGCATGTTTATAATCAGGGGAGCTTCGGATGTTTTTCTTTTATTTCGAAATGAAATAGTAAAAATCAGAAAAATGTACGCATTAAAAAGTATGATTAAATGATAAAGTTGAAATTGAATTGTTTTAAAAATTAAATTTACACACACTAATACACACAATCTATATACATAAAACGCTAAGCTACGTGGCGGCGAAAAAGAGGTTATTTCTCTTTCGCCGATGGCAACGAGTGGTTTGTTTAGAAAATCAAATCTGTTAAAACTAACTTTAGCCGGCTTCATTATTTGTTGTGGTATTTCTCGAAAAAAAAATGAGTTACGTATGATTACAATATCTTTTGTGGTGTGAAATATTTTGACAATTTCTCGCAAAGAAATGAGTTACTTACAATTATAATATTTTGAATCGATAAAACGGTAAAGTACGTAAGTGGCGGCAAAAAGCGATTATTTCTGTTTTGAAGATGGCAACGAGTAGTTTGTTTAGAAAATCAAACCTGCTAAACCTAACTAACCTAACTTTAGCCGGCGTCGTTATTTGTTGTAGTATTTCTCGCAAAAAATGAGTTACTTGTGATTACAATATTTTGATACGATGATTTTGTTTATGGTGTTACAATGATTTTGTTTATGGTGTTACAATGATTTTGTTTATGGTGTTACAAAGATTTTGTTGATGTAACACCGTGTCGTAATGCAACATTTGATTCATTGATCGGTGCAGAGGACACGTTGATTAGTAAAAATCACTATTTTGGGGAAATATTTTCCAGCGAAGGCGAAACTTTGTTAATTCACAATTTGAAGTGAACATCCCGGAGCATAGCAGTGGAAATATGACTGAGGTGTACGATTTCTAGCACAGATAAGCTGTGTGAGATCATCTAGTCATGGAAGACGGTAGTATTCCGAGTGACGCAGCCTTAAGCCTAAAATCGTATCGTAGAATTCGTAGATGGCGGAACTCATATATACGGCTAACTCGACATCAAAGAAAACGCGACAAGCTGCCTTTTAATAACTCAGCAGATATAGGTCTTCATGTTCTGATTTTTTTAGAACAGTCTTATATCTGCAGTCTAATCGTATTCTGAAATTTTTACATTTCTACGTGCAGTATATTTTGAGATCTAAATAGCCATTTTTAAAGCAAAAGCGATGGTACGCGATGGAAGAAGTTCCTAATGTCAAAATCTGGAAAAAGTTTGGGGCGATTTTCTTTAAATTGATATATAATATGAATCTGATTAAGATGAAGTGAATAAGACTTATCTTTTATCTGGGAAAACTCCTTTTATTTTTTATATTTTCGTTTTCCGTTAATGCCCAGTTCAACCATTAATCTCTGGTAATTTTCTCGTCTGTAATTAGTGAGTGCGAGGCTAACGTTAGCCTCGTAGTGAGTAGGTTTGACGTCATCACATCGCGCCAATGAATGTGAAGTGCTGTGACTTTCAATAGATAGATAATCCATGTTTATTTGTGTGTACTTCTTAGCGAGCAGAAATTTCGCTATGTTGATGCATTTAGTGTTTAAATTCGTCGTTTCCTTATGGATTTGAAAATAATTATTATTCAGAAAGAAGATAAAATATATGCGTTGTCTTTTCACATATCTTTTTCTGATTTTGAAAATATTATAGTATCGCTGATGAAAGAAATTAATTCGCATGCTGATGTTGTTTTGAATTGACAATTAACCAGGAGATATAGTAAAGTTCAAAATCTATTGATAATATCTAATACATTATTTTTTTTTAAAATTATTAAATGTTGATGAATTTAATCAAAGAGGAGAATAAGGGAAATATCTTTTTGTGACTTTTAATGGATCATAGTTGCTTTCAAATGTTTCGGACCGTGCAGCAATCCTATTTAACAAAATGTTCCCAGATAGTCTATATTAAGAAGTATGCACAAAGTTAAAATTAACCACGATTGGGTTTAAAATGGTCAATAAAATCTAAATATTACCATATGGCAGATTTTTGCATTGAAGGTACAGTTTGGAAAATTTTAAATGTTATACATGGGTGCAAGACCTTCAGTCTCAGTACTGATTTCAGTCTTTAAAATATTTCTAACCGATATTTAATTCTGTTCTTTATACTTAAATAATAGCTATTTACTATCAAGAACTTTTAATCACTTTGTTGCATTATAAAACTTAATTTTTTTTTGTCATATTGCAAGCCATAGAAGACACATTTCCTTATTTACATTTGGTACATTTGGTACCTAATACTCAGAAATATATATCACTATGTCTCAGCAGTGCTGTGCAAAGAGGGCAGTCACACCACAGACGCAAATATTCCTTAAATCGGGATTATAAATTCTTTAAATTGATTTCTTTAAATTTACCAAGCTGTTTATATCTTTTTGTACTGTTGCATAAATTGACATGCAAATACATTGCAGTTTTGTACTTTTATCTTTGGGGGAGGGAGAGGGGCTCAAACAAATGTTTATTAAACCATCTCTTATGCAAAATTTGTCATGTAAATTAATTTTTTTTAATATATTTAAATTATTTTTTAGTTTCACAACAACAACAACAACAAAAATACATTGCAAACTTCTCATGTATTCACAGAAAAAATTAAAATAAATAAAACCTGAAATTAAATAATTCAGTTGACTAAATAAATTATTAAACCATTGCCTAGCATTAAAAAAATTACAAGGTACAAAATATAATTAAAATCTGTTTTTGAAATAATTTAAGTTCCTAGTTAATACATCAATAATTAAATGATTTTCTGCATAGTAACGCCATCTATTGGCTAAATGCAGCATTAACAATAAATGGGAAATGTATTCACAGAAAAAATTAAGTGAAATAAAACCTCAAATTAAATAATTGAGTTGGCTAAATAAATTATCAAACCGTTGCCTAGCATTAAAAAAACCTCTGGTACAAAATATAATTAAAATCTGTTTTTGAAGTAATTTAAGTTGCTCGTTACATGATTAGTTAAATACATCAATAATTAAATGCTTCTCTGCATGATATCACCATATATTGGCTAAATTCCGCATTAACAATAAATGGGGGGAGGAATATTGCAATAAAACATTCTTTTCAATAATGGGAGCAGTAATATTGCATTTTATACAGTTGTATCCAATAAATCTAATATCCTCCTGCCACAATACAACTAAAAATTGAACATATATTAAGAAAAAAAGGGTTAAACTGCTTTTCAAGTTCAGTTGTTAATGCACTTTTTAAACAATGCATAATTATGATTTATAATAAACCTATAAAGATGCAATTCAGTGAAAACTGAAATTAGGTGATAATATGCAGTGATTAAAAATCTTAATATTTCAGAACAGAACATAATTTACGATTTTAAAAATGCAGTTAGAGTTTTGAAAGAAGTACCTCACAATTCAACAATTTTTTATCATTTTTTTTTTAACTCTATGTGTGTTAAATACGTTTATATCCTTTCTTTTTTTATAATTCTTGTCTGTAATACAGCAGTAAAATTATGCTTTCTTTATTTTATTTGTAGTTATTCATTTTTTAATCATTTTAAATGTAATCATCTTTTATTAATGACTTAAAGTACAAAGGGGGGGGGGGGGGATGGGATTTTTCACATTTGGTAGATAGAAAGATATTATTGACATTTTATCTCATATTGAAAATCTAAATCCCACATCTTTCAAAATTTTCATTCCTTCACCCTTTGTCCTGCCTCTCATTTCTCATTAGCTTTGCATATCTTTTTATGATACTGAAAACTGAAAATATTACTTTACATTAAAGTAGCAATAAATGGTTAGTGTTATGTCACATGTTGATAGATTAAAAACTTACATGATGGAAAATTATTTCTTAAAAAATACAAAATCAGTAATTTCTCAAATAAATTTTATTTGAAAGTATTTTTTTGCTTACAATTTAATTGTATTTTAAATAAAAAGGTTTAAAGAGTAATATTTCTTGATATTTTTCTTAAGAAAGTAAACTTTTTACATAGTAAGTTTTAACAAAGCTTTCTATATCTGTGAAACAAACCATATCCCCCCCCCCCCCGCCCACATTTTGTACATGCCTTCCATATCTTAATAAAAAGTTCTTAAAAAATCAAATAGCACAGCACTCTTTACAATTGAAGCATGAGGTATGTTTTTTTGAGGGGGGGGGGGGGGGGATTAAAGAAAAAAAATCAAATAGCACAGCACTCTTTACAATTGAAGTATGTCATCGGAAGCATGCCTGTGAACTTAATTTTTATGACTAGCATATGGGGAAGTGAGTGAAAAATCGATTATGATTCCATCTTTACATATGAAAACCAAATTGAGGTAAAAGAGTGTAAAAATGTTTAAACACTACATTACAGTCGATTTCCTTTTTTATACACAGCAATTTTTTCACTGTTTTAAGAATCTGCCCATTCTCTCAAATGATTTTTTTTATTCTTTTTATTCTTTCACAGCATTTTTTAATTTGGCAAAAATCCAACTTCTTTAACATTCCCCGTGACGATAATTACTCTATTGCTCTGAATTTAAAAAATACTAACGACATGGAACAATGGTAGCTATAAAACATTTAAGTTCACCACGGTCTTCGCCAAGGAAAAAATCCATAAATATTAAAACGGCAAATTTGTTTTAAATTCTGTTCAAAGGTTTTTACATGTTTATACAAATAAATATTCGTTCTTAAGTGATAAAAAAGGTAATAATAGTGCATACACTGAAAAGCATAAAAATTGTCTGAATGCATTTGTTCAGATATATATTCCAATTTTAATCTTTTATTAAAAGGTTAATTGTAGTTTTTTAGAGGGATTTTCAGGATTAAACAGATGATTAAAAAACTCTATACAATTATACAATTTTATTAGTTTTACATTATTACAGTAATTTTGAAAACCTAATCGGAAATTTAAATTACATTAACAGATAATTAGAAAAATAGAAATCGTTTATATGTTTATAATCAGAAGAACTAAGAAAATTATCTTGATTTAGTTCAGGTAAGTGGTTGTAAGTACCGTGCTACAAGTAGCGAAATTACAGCACTCGATACTTTCTCCTGCAGTTTGCAGTGTAACGCGCTACATTTTTAGCGGATATAAAAAATCAGTATTTTGTAGCGAGCATTGACCCTACGTTTAGCGTCTTCAGGAAAACAAATTCGTCATTCTTCAAATCATGTTATCGTAACTTAACTCTTTTGTGCAAAAAGTGTTCTGCGTAACAATTTGCAAATGCCAGAGACAAATTACTGTAAGAGCAATGAATAAAATCTATGTTATGTTTGGTTATGCATAAATATGTTATGTACAACAGTAGCAAATCGTTGTAGCGCTTGTTCAGATATATAGCTATATTTTCGTGTACACCCCTCCCCCCTTGTCTTCCATCGAGAAAAAAAAGGCTCTAGTTTAACCGCATTTTTATGTAACTACAGTCGAGTCTCGTTATCCCGACACTCTAATGTCCAGAAAAATCTGTCATCATAAGCGGAGTGTCGCGGTAACCGGAGTTGGAAAAAAAATATGTTTATAAAAAGTTGTATTTTTAATCAATTTAGGACAATTTTAAATTCATCACTGATTTTGCAGTTTTAAGCAATAACACATTATTATTAAACAAAATAAACACAAAACAAAATTGAAAAGAATAAAAATCAGATTTATGATGCCCTATTTTTTTATTGTTACATTAAATATTGATGAATTAATGTTTGCTTATCCCTATATGGGCTTCCTACAGTTCTTTTGTCAATATTATACAATGAATTGTAATCAATATTCGTTGTTTCAGAAATGAATTCTGGATAATTTCTAATAGTTTAAATACAATGCAATGCTTCGGTGTTAGTCGGATGAAAAACGCCGTGTAACTACAAGAAAGCGCCGCCTGACCAGAACAAAAAGACCGCGAGTAGATTGAGACGTCTATCTGGCGCTTAAGTGGGTTATTCGTAGTGTTTGTGGGTTTATTTATTCAGATAAAGGATTAAAGTAAAATTTCTCATTTATCTCAATGCGTATTTTAGACACTTTTGTGAAAAGTTTGCTAACAAGGAGACGGCCAACCTTGTTAATCACAGATTTTGATTATTTTAATATATGTTGTAGGGTAAAGACCCCTTAGTGTCAGGTTCAACGGATTATATCCAACTCTCCTTAGTTCTTGAGAAACCGGGGGGTCTAATAATAGTACACAACTTAAATACTTACTTTGCAACCGCAATTATAGGTTGGTCGTAGCTCAGTTGGTATGGCACTTGCCGGCTAATCCGCGGGCCCGAATTCGATATCTGAATGTGTTACATTTGTTTTTCTCATTTTTTGTTTTTTAAATATACTTGCAAGCATAATTGATAATCTCATTGTCAATTAAAATTTATAATATTGTATATCAATTATAATTTTAGCCTATTTAATTTTTTACTTTTAACTAAATAGTTGTATAAAACATCATAAAACTGTTAATTTTTTAAAAATCACTTTTAAAATGTACTTCACATATTTTTTATCGATGCAATGATATTGAGCAATTGTGTCAATTCGTGATTTTAAAGAAACATCATTTACGCATTGCTTTAACAAAGGAAGTCAATGCGATAATACTATTATTCTGTTTTTAAAGTAACAAGCATAATTATATTAAAAATTAGCATCAGGATTAAATTACAACCGATTTTTTGCATATTAAAGGTTTTTAATTTTGTAATACGTATGCTTGCGCTTTCAATTATTTTGCTTTCACCTTTATCTTCTTTCTGCTTTTATTTTTATTTTATTTGAATATTCTTTTATTTTATCATAACTAGATGGCACCACAACAGATTTTGTCACGATTTTGGAATTTTTATCATTCAATAATAGATCCAATTTCTTTTTAAACCTCTTTAAAGGATGAGAAATAATAGTTTAAAAATAAAAAATGATAAATTTAAGTTTGTTACCATTATAATTAATGTATGATATTAAAGTTTTTAATTTAAATTATTAAATCATAATAACAAATATATTTATAAAACAAAAAATGAGAAAAACAAATGTAGCACGCTCGGGTACCAAACCCGGGCCCACAGATCAGCCAGCAAACGCAGTACCAACTGAGCTACGACCAACATATCCTTTTCTTTACAAAGTAAGTATTTAAGTTGTGTACCACTATTAGATCCCCCGGTTTCTCAAGAACTAAGGAGCGTTGGATAAAATCCGTTGAACCTAAGACTAAGGACCTACAACATATATTATAATAATCAAAATCTGTGATTAACAAGGTTGGCCCTCTCCTTGTAAGTAATTCTGATCTATTTTTTTCAACTATTAATAATGCAACTTATATTGGTAATGCTATTATTAACTTTAAAAATTCAATCCCTAAACTCAGAAGTATATCACTTACCGTTATGTTAAACGTAATAACTCTTTACTTATTTCGCATTATATTCATAACATCTGCAAGCAAAGAATAACATCGGGAAACTCTTTAACCAATTAGGGACCCTTTCCTAAAACCTACTATTAATAAAACAATCAGATTAAAACTTTCATTGCAAAAGAACAAATAAAAAAGTTCCTTAGTAAAATTTCCTTAGTAAAATTTGTCTCAAAGATAATTCTTTATGGAAAAAAAAGACTTAATAATAATTTTAATCCCATCCTCCCCCCCCCCCCCTCTTATTGCATTTAATGTACTACTGCTTACACCAATAATAAAACTGAAATTCTTGCTAAATCTTATGCTGAACCCCTCTTTTGCTAGTCCCGCCTCCATCTCTCATGTTAATGGTACTGTCAAAAATTTCTTGTTCACGCCCCCTCTCAAACATCTTAATGAAATTCAATGCATTTAATGGATGATAGTATTACTAACACTATATTAAAAAATGTACCTGTTAATTGTATGATTTTTATTGCATGTAAAACTCCTGATATTTAATCTATTCCTATACTCCAAAATAATCTACGGGATACTACTAATTTTCGACCAATTTCACTTCTTCCTTCTTTCAGTAAAGTCGAAAAACGTGTAATTAGGTCATTCCTCGGCGACTATTTTGCAGATAAATATAACATTCCCATACCGGAGCAATTTGGCTTTAGAGCTAAGCACTGTGCCAACACCAGCTTCTTCATGTTGTGGAATTCCATGCTGAAAACCACTACATAAATATCCCAGCTGCTGCCATATATTAAGATGTCGCTAAAGGCTTTGATAAAATTAGGCACAAGGGCATTGTTTGCAAGTTAATTGAGCCTGGAATTTATGCCGGACTTATGCATTTAATACACTCGTACCTTAGCGACCGAAATTTTTAAATACGCATTAATAAGGTTGCTCGGTACCGAACCCGAGCCCGCAGGTCAGCCAGCGAACGCCATACCAACTGAGCTACAACCAACCTATCATTGCGGTTGCAATGCAAGTATTTAAGTTGTGTACTATTATTAGACCCCCCAGTTTCTCAAGAACTAGGGAGCGTTGGATAAAATCCGTTGAACCTGACACTAAGGGGTCTCTACCCTACAACATATATTAAAATAATCAAAATCTGTGATTAAGAAGGTTGGCCCTCTCCTTGTAAGACATTTCTTACGGCTTAATTTACGTACTTATAAGATGGATTATGAAAAATGGACAATTTTCCTAAACTGTCGGGATATGCGGAGTTGAAAATTATTCAACGACGTAAAATCCGTAGTTTATTTACAGATAGTAATAACAACCATATACAGAAAATCGGGATTTTGAAAAATTGACGTGATAAGCGGAGTGATGTGAAAACCGGATGTCGAGAAAACGAGGTCCGACTGTATATATAAATGTTTATTGCATTATGCATCTCTCATAATTTCGTCTAGGAAAATTGTAATATTTGTAACATTGTGGAAACTAACACAAAATATTTTACTGCGTGTTATCTTTTTTTAATTTTTTACTGTCCTCTGTTTAATAGCATTTATTTGATTGTACATCGCCAGACGCAATATAACAAAGGGCTGCTGTATTAATTAATCCTTTGAGAAAACCCGAAAGTAGCTAAGTTGTAAGTGCATTTGAAAAGTAATTTGTAGTCACTATTTAAAAAAAACACATAGTAGTTAACTACATTTTACTACAGTAGTTACAGTTGTAGTTGTAGCTCGCTACGAAATACAAGTAATTTTTCTGACCCTGGTTCGTGTATTATACTTTTACTGAAACATGAGAGAATAGAAATTTGATTTTTTTTTCCTTTTTTCTTACACAGATTATGTAAAAGTGTTATTATGTGAGATTTACATAATTATAATATCTCTATTCTAAAAAAAGGTTACTAACGCTGTCACCGCCGCCGGTTTTGATTTTCTTGTGACCTGGGGGTTTTCTTCGTTAATATAAAGAAAACTACTGCATACAAAAATACGATAATCGGTGGTATTACAAAGAAATGTTTGATAAACACGCTGATGCAGACTGTTACGGCGTAAATAACCTCAAATTTATTTGTTTATAATTTAACTCTGTTTATCTTTCATGTT
This sequence comes from Maratus speciosus, assembly GCA_963932465.1. Lineage (NCBI taxonomy): Eukaryota > Metazoa > Arthropoda > Arachnida > Araneae > Salticidae > Maratus > Maratus speciosus. The sequence goes on along the minus strand of OZ010793.1, from coordinate 396,179,273 downwards.
GTAAAGCATAATTATAAAAGTGATTTCTTTTGACAGAAAAAATCTAATCTGTTTATCTAAATTGTTTATAATCCTGAATCAATATTTATGAGTAACATTATGATTTCAAGGTCATGTAATATAGATTTATTTACTTTATAATAATTTTGAATTGATGGTGATTTATTAGTTTTATAATTACTTGGATGTCATTTAAATGAATATTATAGCTATTTAGAAGATTTATAACTGCATATTGTAATTTTTATTTTGATGTTTATTTTATATAATATGTATCATTTTTAAAATGGTCAGTCTTGACTCTGTAACCAAGCAGAGAACATGTAACATGTCCTGACTCTGTAATCAGAGATGCCAATTGTTAAATCATGGCTCTGTTTAATACAGAGTGTATAGTGGAAGTCTTGACTCTGTAACCAAGCAGAGAACAGGTAACATGTCCTGACTCTGTAATCAGAGATGCCAATTGTTAAATCATGGCTCTGTTTAATACAGAGTGTATAGTGGAAGTCCTGACTCTGCAACCAAGCAGAGAACACATTTTTTTTTTTGTATTGGCTCTGTTAAATACGGAGAATTACTATTATGGAACAATTATTAACTTCTAATGATGAATAGAATTTACATACTATTTCAGTTTTATTTAATAAACTATTTATTCTAATTGCTCTCCCATCTCACTTGGATTTTGAAAATTTATTTGTCAGACGAATTTCGGCGCCAACATTTATTTTTGGTGCCTCGTAACCCGCGAAACATTTTTTTTGAAAGAATAGTGAGCAGTTTGTCAAAGTGATTTGTGATTAACAAGTGTGATTTATCTTTCAACCTGCGATTAGTGTGGAATTATTATTGTGCCATTTGGATTACGACATGCCATCTACATTACCTGGAATTAACAGGTAAGAAAATATTTTTTTCATTTTCTATGAATGGTTAATGTTTTAAAATAAGAATTATTCTTTATTTAAAATGGAAAATCTTGAAAAGCTGAAAGCAAAACGTTCTGTTGAACGAACGAGTTTCACGAAATTAATTACAAAATTAGAAACATTATTAAATGATGACATTGATAATACGAAAACCGATGAATTATTAGAGCTTCAAGAAATATTCCTCTTGAAAGAAACGGCTTTCCAAAGTTTGAATCATGATATTGAAGCTCAAATATCCGACTTAAAAGAATATGAAAAGGACATTGCTAATAGTGAAAAGTACACTGACCAATTGATCAGTGCTAAATTTAAAATTAAAAATAGATTAAGAAAATGTAAAAAGGATAATGTTTCTATGATAGCAACTAGTCGTGTAAATTCATTGAATGGTTCTGCTAGTGGAACAGAAACGAGTTCTGCCATGAAATTGCCTAAATTAAATGTTCCAAAATTTTCTGGTGAAATCGAAGAATGGGTCGAATTTTTTAACTGTTTTGAAACATCGATACACCAGAATAAATCACTATCTAAGATAGAAAAATTCGCTTATCTAAAATCCTTGTTATGTAATCGGGCCTATAATGTGGTAGAAGGGTTTCCTTTGACAGAACAAAATTATGATACTTGTATTGATTTATTAAAGGACCGTTTTGGTAAGGTTGATGTTATTATTAATAAACACATGACTAATTTATTAAATATGGAACCAGTTAAAAATTGTTCAAATTTAAATGCATTAAGAAGATTGCATGACATGTGCGAAGTTAATATTAGAAGTTTAAGAAATTTGGGGGTAACATCCAGTTCTTATGGACAATTGCTAAATCCTATTTTGCTAAAGCTATTGCCCCATGAATTAGTGATTGAATATCATAGAAAACGTGATACTAGCAAAGAGTCAGATGTAACCGATCTAATTGCCTTTCTGAAATGTGAAATAGAATGTAGAGAAAAGGCTTTGTCAATGACAAGTTCTAAAAATGATGCATCCTCTTCTTTTGTACATAAAAATAAAACTGAATTTCGTGAAAAGAAAACATCAAATAAATATCAACATGCTAATACCTTAAATGCCACTATTAAAGTTTTTTGTGTATTTTGCAAAGGTAATGATCATTTATCTTCCGAGTGTAAAAATTTAGCTGATGATAAGAAAAGATTAATGTTACGTAAGGAGGGTAGATGTTACAAATGCTTTTTGAAATCGCATTTATCTTCGCAATGCCGCATAAAATTAAAGCCATGTCTAAATTGTAAAAGCACTGAACATAACAAATTATTTTGCTTTAAGAAAAGTTTGAAACCGGAAATTAATGAAAATCAAAATCAAACAGTTGTATCTAATTCTCATTGTAATTTTAGAAATTCTAAGCATGCTGTTTTATTGCAAACATGTTGTGTAACTGCTCAAGGTAATTCTAAATCAAAGGTAGTTCGATTATTATTTGATTCTGCAAGCGAAAAAAGCTTCATAACAAAAGCATTAGCTCGTGAATTAAATTTGCCTGTTTTAAGAAAAGAAAATTTAACTGTATTCGCTTTTGGCATGGATCAAGGTCGCGAAGAAGAATATGATGTTTTTAAAATTAAATTGCGAAGTAAAATGAATTATCATCGTTTTATAGATGTTGAGGTGCTAGCTACCGATTTGATAAGTGCAACAACATTGAAGGTTCCCAATTCTGACCCTCTAGTTATAAAATACATTGAAAGTAAAAGATGGAGGTTAGCCGACCCTACACCCGAGGAATCCGAAGTACAAATTTTACTTGGAGCTGATTATTTCTGGAATGTTCAGAGAGGTGTCATTGAAGAAATTAATGACCATTTATATGTAGCTAATACACTTTTTGGGTACACAATAGTGGGAAAAATAAACTCTAAAGGTAACGAAACAGTTAATGCTCATCTTGTATCTGTTAATGAAATAGAAAATTTTGATTTGCAAAAGTTTTGGAAACTAGAGTCTTTGGGTATTTGTGATAGTAAAAATGAATTATTTTCACAAAAGGATTTAGATGCTCTTGATTTATTTAATGATAATTTAAATTTTGTAAATGGAAGATATGAAACTAAACTTTTGTGGAAAGTAAATAAAAATGAATTGGAATCCAATTTTGATGTAGCTAAACATAGACTTTGGGGATTAAAATCAAAATTATGCAAAAATGAATGGTTACTTAAGGAATATGAGAAAATATTAAATGAACAATGTGGTTTGGGTATAATTGAAGAATGTGAGTTTAATAAAGATGAAATAAACACGTATTACATGCCTCACAGACCAGTAATAAGGGAAGATAAATCGACAACTAAAGTAAGAATTGTTTTTGATGCGTCATCCAAAGATAAGGGGGCAAAATCGTTAAACGAGTGCTTATTTCCTGGGCCCAATCTAAATCCTAACATATTGGACATTATTTTAAAATTCCGTCTCCACAAAATTGCTTTCTTGGCCGATATAGAAAAGGCATTCTTGCAAATCCAGATACAACAAGAAGATAGAAATTTTTTGAGGTTCCTGTGGTTTGACAATATCACTAGTAACAATCCCATTTTGAAGGTTTTTCGCATGACCCGTGTAACTTTTGGTGTAACAACTTCACCCTTTTTCCTTTCTGCAACCATCAAACATCACATTGAGGGGTATAAAGATTTGTTTGGAAAAATAGTTAATATGCTGGATACTTCCTTATACGTTGATGACCTGTTTCATGGAGCTGATTCAGTAAATGAAGCTTTTGTTTTATCAAACGGTGCAGAGAAGATATTGAGTGAGGCCAATATGAAACTCAGAAAATTTAAAACCAATTCTTCCGATTTAAAATTTTTATGGAAGGAACATGGAATAAACTTTGAGGAAGACACTCTTGAACAAAATCTTTCGAAGGTATTAGGAATTATATGGATAACAGAAAGTGACACCTTGAAAATAGACATACAACCACTTTTGGTAGAATTTGACCATAAAATTATTACCAAACGTATTGTTTTACAAACTGTGGCAAAAATTTATGATCCTATTGGACTCATTTCCCCTTTCGTGATAAGAATTAAATTTTTAATGCAAGAACTCTGGGAACATGGAATTGACTGGGATTCTACATTACCAGATTCTTTAAGTGGAAAATTCAGAAAATGGCATAATGAAATAAAAGACTTGGTAAATTTTGAAATTCTTAGAAAATATTTTGTAACTATCCCAAAATTAAATCCTGAAACCGCTCAACTTTTCATATTTTCTGATGCTAGTTTAAAGGGGTATGGGTCAGTGGCTTATTTACGTGATTCTTCTTCTTGTGAAACTTCATTTGTAATAGCAAAGTCGAGAGTAGCGCCTCTCAAGAAAATTACATTGCCGCGCATCGAACTTCTTGGAGCACTTACGGCTGCAAGATTAGCGAATTATTTAAAGGAAATATTTAAAATTGTGAATGAAAATATATTTTGTCTAAGTGACTCCCAAATTACCTTGCACTGGATTAAAGGAAGTGCTAACAACTGGAAGCCCTTTGTGGCAAACCGCGTACGCGAAATTCAGGAACTTGTTGCTCCTGTACAATGGAAATTTTGTAAAGGAAAGGAAAATCCTGCAGATGTTCTCTCTCGTGGTTGCTCTGCATCTGAATTGATTAATAACGAGGTATGGTTACATGGTCCTAGCTGGCTGAAGGAAGAATCGTTACCAGTATTTCCCCCTGAAACTCAACCTAATCTACCTGATGAAGAGGTCTTGCAAGAACAACGTAAAACGCTTGTTTGCTCCATATCCCAAAATATTCCAGAATTTGAGCTTTTATTTAAATTTTCATCCTGGTCTAAATTAAAACGAATTACGGCTTGGTGCCTCAGATTCATCAAAAATAGTACATGCCCATCTGAACGAGTCTATGGTTTTTTGACTGTTCCAGAACTTGAAAGGGCAACAAATGCTATTGTGAAATTAATTCAAAACCATGAATTCGGAGACGAACTGAAAATTCTAAAATCCAGAAAGATCCTAAATTCTAAAAGCAAACTCCTTCCTTTACATCCATTTCTTGACGAAAATGATATTCTTCGTGTTGGAGGTAGGCTAAAAAATGCAAACTTGTCTGAATATCAAAAACATCAAATCATTCTCCCTAAAAGGCATCATGTTACAGACTTGATAATAAAGTATTTTCATGAGAAACATCTTCATAGCGGGACTCAATTGACAATTTCAGCAATTCGACAAAAATTTTGGATAATTAATGCTAAAGAAGCTGTGAAAAGAGAAATAAGGAAATGTATGAAATGTTTCCGAAATTCATCACACCTTTCATCTCAGTTGATGGGAAATCTGCCATCAGCACGCGTGACACAAGCTCGAGTATTTTCAAGAGTAGGAGTCGACTTAGCCGGCCCCTTTTTGATCAAACCTCGTAAGGGACGTGGTGTGAAACCCTTTAAACATTATGTTTGTCTGTATGTTTGTTTCGTAACAAAAGCTATCCATCTTGAGTTAGACACTGATCTTACAACTGAAACCTTTCTAGCCTCATTGAAAAGATTCGTGGCTCGACGTGGAAAACCTCTAGAAATATTTTCCGACAGAGGTACAAATTTTGTAGGGGCAGACCGCGAAATAAAGAGAATGATGTCTCTAATTGCTTCTGATGAAAAATTGCACAAGTATCTTACTGACGAAATGATAGTATGGAAATTCAACCCACCTTCCGCCCCTCACTTTGGAGGCCTTTGGGAAGCGGGAATAAAACAAATGAAAAATCATTTGAAGAGAACAATTGGTGATCAGATTTTAACTTATGAAGAATTTTTGACCTTAATTGCACAAATTGAGTCATGCTTAAATTCAAGACCGCTTGTCGCTGAGTCTTCTGATCCAAATGACTTTACGGCTCTGACGCCAGGACATTTTATTATAGGAGCACCCTTGACCTCCTTACCTGAGCCTGATATCTCCTCTACCTATGTAACTCCTTTGGAACGTTGGAAATTGCTACAAAAGATTTTCCAAAGTTTTTGGAAAAGGTGGTCGTCAGACTATCTCTCACAATTGCAGCAACGTACAAAGTGGTTTAGAAGCAACCCGAACTTAAAAATCAATGACTTGGTGTTGATAAAGGAAGAAAACCAGCCCCCATTAAGGTGGAAATTGGGCAGAATAATTGAACTATTTCCTGGGGATGATAATATTGTTCGTGTTGTCAAATTAAAGACTTCTACTGGTGAACTGAAACGCCCTATCACAAAATTGTCTCCTCTACCGATGGACATTTAATATAATAGAATTTTACTTTATTTTAACTAACTTTATTATTATTATTATTTTTTTCTATGTCTAATTTTTGTAACTTTCTGAACTATTTTGTATATTAATGTCTTTTTCTATTTTTAGTTGTTCCAGAAACTGTTTTTTATAGAAGTAGTAGGATTTAATTGCATTTCATTTTAGTTATACTTAACATTTAAGGTAATATTTTAAATTTGTATTTAATATTTGATTATTTAGTATGTGATAGTGGAAATTTGGTAAGTTATAATTGTTCGATGAACTCCGTTCATGGAGGCGGAGGATGTTACGGCGTAAATAACCTCAAATTTATTTGTTTATAATTTAACTCTGTTTATCTTTCATGTTGTAAAGCATAATTATAAAAGTGATTTCTTTTGACAGAAAAAATCTAATCTGTTTATCTAAATTGTTTATAATCCTGAATCAATATTTATGAGTAACATTATGATTTCAAGGTCATGTAATATAGATTTATTTACTTTATAATAATTTTGAATTGATGGTGATTTATTAGTTTTATAATTACTTGGATGTCATTTAAATGAATATTATAGCTATTTAGAAGATTTATAACTGCATATTGTAATTTTTATTTTGATGTTTATTTTATATAATATGTATCATTTTTAAAATGGTCAGTCTTGACTCTGTAACCAAGCAGAGAACATGTAACATGTCCTGACTCTGTAATCAGAGATGCCAATTGTTAAATCATGGCTCTGTTTAATACAGAGTGTATAGTGGAAGTCTTGACTCTGTAACCAAGCAGAGAACAGGTAACATGTCCTGACTCTGTAATCAGAGATGCCAATTGTTAAATCATGGCTCTGTTTAATACAGAGTGTATAGTGGAAGTCCTGACTCTGCAACCAAGCAGAGAACACATTTTTTTTTTTGTATTGGCTCTGTTAAATACGGAGAATTACTATTATGGAACAATTATTAACTTCTAATGATGAATAGAATTTACATACTATTTCAGTTTTATTTAATAAACTATTTATTCTAATTGCTCTCCCATCTCACTTGGATTTTGAAAATTTATTTGTCAGACGAATTTCGGCGCCAACACAGACAGTTTTCAAATCGAAAAATTATTTTAAGTGATATTTAATATTAAAGTTAGTCAAAATCGTTCCGTTAAAAAAGTTTTATAGAAGCAAAAACTATACATAGGAATTTAATAATTTTTAGATTACTTTATACATTAGAAGTACCGGGTGTGCAGACTGCATTTATTTTTTTAATTTGACTCATTTTTTGAGGGTTTATTTCCATTTTAAATTCAAATTTTCAGCATTTCCAGTCACATTTTTTACATATTTTAGAAAAGGTTATTATTTTAAATTGTTACCAAAATTGTAAAAACTTCTCAAATAATAATATTAGGTTGTAACGAAAGTTTTCCGCCAAATCGCCATTACATAATACCAATTATAAAATATATATTTAATTGTAATTTTATATATAACCACCATTCCGCCAAACCTTCACAGTGTCATATGATACAACACTAGTACCTAAAGCTGTACACTTTATTCGGTGACATTTTGTAGCTGACTTTTTGCAAAAGAACTGAAAGTAATGATGGTTCTAATCTGGTAGCGTGATAGTGCCATTTCAGACACATAGTACTTAATGATAACGATATTTTTTTTACAAATTTCACAACACTGTGTTATAAAGCAAGTCTCTTTCTTTCAAATGCCAAAAACCGTTTGACAAAATATGAGCCAACACGCCAGCGCGAGCTGTTTGCACAGACCATATTAGCAGTGGCGGGAAACTTTCGTTACAACCTGATATTTCCTTTAACCTGAAAATTTATTTATTATAAACAGAAAAAACCCATACGAAATTAGAATTAAATGATTACGTGTTAAAAGCAAGAAAATATAAAAAAATTACGTCATAAAAATTGTTTATACACGTGAATATGTAAAAAGAAAAAAAAAACTATAAAACAATTATTTAACATGTGTAAAAGCAGTAAATGCGGGTGGAATTACGTCCTATTTCAAATAGCCAAATAATATTGCCAAACAGTTTAAATTAAAATATACATTTACACGTACACGTGAGATTTATTTCATAATTCGAAATAATCTTTTTAATATTTTCTATAATCTTGCCCAAGACAGCGCAAAAAATAATATTTCCTTTCTAACAATTGAAATATTTCCAGGTGAATATTACAAAAAGAAAAGTTTGGTTAAAATTACGTCAGATTTAAAGCGTGTGATTTAAAATTATTTTCTTATAGCTGTATTAAAAAACACCTGGAAGCAAAGACTCTGTTGACTTAGTTCATTTTACATTAGCTAATTTTCAAGCGTTTAACTAATCTTATTTAATCAAACATGAAAACAGCAATTCGCAACAGCTTTTTTGGTCTTAAAATCCTTCATTAAAAGAAAAATAAATGGAAACCCGCTACAGGGATATCACCACTGGCTTTTTAATTATAATTCAATCGTCCGTAATCTTTTTTAAGCCAATCAAATTAACGGATTTTTAGACTCTGACCGAGGATTGGTGAGCGAAGCTCGTAGGGGTCAGAGCCCCCTAGTGATTTAAAAAAAGGGAAATTTTAAAATTATTATAACTGTTCAATTTTTAAAAAGAAACTGAAAAAAGAGAACAGCACTTGCATGCTTATAACCAAAAAACAGAAGAAAATTTTTCAACAATATTAGTTCAGATTGTTTTTCTTTCTTTTTTTTTTTTTTTTTTTTTTTTTTTTTTTATGAAATATGAAAATTAGGGAACTTATTTTCTAAAACAAAAAGTGTAAGTATGTAAAAATATAATTATTTCCTTTTTGATTTATTTCAGCCATTTAATGATGCAAAATCAAATAAAAAATTTTAAAGTTAAACTGCTTATGAAATTTAATTTATACACAGAATTAAAATAATATATCAGAATGATTATAATCAGAAAAATAAAGGCAATATCTAAATTTATTTTACACATATTCTTTTTTAAACACGATTGGTTAAAAATTACGAATATTTTTTTCCTCATAAACTGCCTCTGCAAGCTAAGCACGCAAACCCCAATTCACACTTTTCCGGCTCTAAAAACACGCTAATATGCTCTGTTTTAAAAAGATTAGCCGATTACAGAAGATGTGCCGATCTTTCGTATTCAGGCTGCCATAGACCTTTGGCTGAGGGATTTTTCGACCTTCGAGGCCGCATTCTCCGCTGTTACGACAGCGGACGGCTTTTTTCGCGATTGATAAGATAAGGTCAATTTCATATTTGAAAATAAGCTTGTGTAAAACGGTTAAGTAAAAAATGTTGCTACCCCCCCCCCCCTAACTATTTTAATGTCTAGAAGAAAAGCTTTCTTTTAGGCACTATTTGTTTTAAATATGATGAAATTTTCAACATCTAAAGTTTTTCTCATGTAATAATTTAAATACTTTGAAGTTTCCCTTCTTCTTCAACATTCACTTGTAAATATGTATTTCAATTGAAAATACAGTGTTTGGAAATATTAGTTGTGTTTTTTTTTAAACTATGGAAAAATTTTAATTAAATCTCAATTTAAATAGTGAAATTTCGAACAGAAAGTTTAAAAAAAAACTCCAAAAATTAGACAAATTTAAAAAAAAATAATTGGACATTGCACAAATAAAGTATTAAGTCTAAAGATCGTTAAATTGCTATGGATTGATTTTGATCAAATAAAATTTGTGTAACGGAAATACCTTGACTGATTTAAATATTAAATAATACTTATAGCAATTATTCGATTTAAAAACTGTGTTTAGCACACATTTCTGTATAAAACAACTAATTTTCAGTTTTTATATGCAATAGCTTTCGCAACATAGGCCTAGACAGGGAGAAAATCACAATACATTATTAATTCAATTTGCAGCAGCAACAGCGTCGACGTTAATGATTATAAATAGGAAAACATAATCATATTACTTTTACATCATTAAAGTTATTGTAATGGTGCAAAATTAAACGTTAAATTCGAAATTAAATTACATTAGCAATTTAATTTCAAAACAAAAGATAAAAAATATTCGAAGAAATATGTCATTGTTATATTAATAAAAACATCTACTGCATGATTGGGTTGTTAAGTCTAAATTAACTCCACTAAATATTGAAGAGTTTAGAGGTAAAAATTTATATTTTTCTAAACCCCAGGTGAGGGGTGGGGAGTCAAAAGCCTTTTACATTTAGCTGTAAAAAGTGCAGATCGGCAGTAGTTTTCTCGCAATTTTCAATTATTTTTTTCTTACCAAATTATATATAATCTGCATGGATTTAAAAGTTAACTGTTTTAGAATATAAATGCATTTTGTTCTTTCGCATTAAATATTGCACAAATTAAAAAGATTTAAATTACATTTGAAAAATATATTTATGCTTTTTCATTAAAATATTTTGTTTAACTAGTTGAAAATTTAAATTGTATATCAGTTAAATTTCTAAGAGAAGAAACGAAAAAGAAAAAAATAATTAACAGTTTTTATCTTTCTGAAGCAGAGCATATTTCGGAGTAAATAATTTTATCTAATATCACTAAGTAATTTTAATCACGTCAAAAAAAAATACTTTTCGTTTTATATAATAAAATATTACGTGAAATAAAAGAACAATATTATATAGGAAAATATGTGATTTTCTCATTATTAAAGTATTTTAAAATGCTAATTGGCAATTTAAATTGTATTATTAGTTGCATTTTTAAACAAAAGAAAACATCTACTATCATTATTCATCAAATAATTTTAATTATATGAATTTAAAAAATGCACAAAATATATAATTATGGGATGTTTTCCATCATTAAGACCATCATTAAGTTTTTATACCTCTGATTGAAGGTTTAAAATGTATTAATCATTTCATTTGAAAGCAAAAACTAAAGACTAATATATCTATATATATATATATATATATATTGTTCACTGATGTTATATTCCATGGCTTAAAATGAGAAAACTTAAATGCATAAATATGTATTTATGTTATACTGTTCTCGCATATTTAAAGTATTTCAAAATCCTAACTGACGATTTAAATCGTATTTATAATTTAATTTCTAAACAGAAGAGGAAAAAAAAATCGATTCTCTCTGGTTTTCTCTCTGGCGTTAAGAGTATTTCAGAACAAACAGTTTTCTATATTGTATGATTAAAACACCGTTCAGTTTATTAATCTGTATGAAGCATAAAGAAATGTAAAAAATGTACTCCGAGCTTAAGTTTTTTGTAAGTTGATTTATAAATATTACACAAAAAATCTTCTATTTATAAAATTTAAAAACCTACTGAACTGATAAAAATCTGTTTGTCATATTTGTCATCATAAATATTTGGTGCATGCATTTATTAGTTAGTGTCAAAATAATATCTCCATGGTTATATAATAAACAACTCGATTAAAACACATACATCTTAAATGTTCCAGGGTACATATATACTTTATTCATAAACTATATTCTAAAAATAGATATAATAATGAATTGATAACCTTCTGCTTTAGACAACAGTCTACATCTATCATAAAATTGTTCTGATTAATCTTTTGATTCGAAGTGTTAATATAAAAAATTAAAACACAACTTTACCAATAATTTGATTTTAAAACAGAATTAAGGGGGAGATAATCCCCCCCCCCCCTTAATTTAAATAAATGGGTTTTTCATGCAGAATTATTCGATTTACTTCAAATTGGGTAGTCCGGTTTATTCTGATAAGGCGCTACCCTGATTAGATTTTGAGGTTCATTAGTTAAATATAAAGGGGGGAACGGGGGTCTAATCCCCCTTAATTTATTTTTCGAGGGGTATTATTTTTTGAAATAAGAGTATAACATACAATTGGTGTGAATAGTCTGTGAGCTCAATACCATCAGTTTAGATGAGCACTTTTCTTTTATTATGAAATATGATAAATATTACATACATTAAAATTATAAGCAGGTTAAAAAGAACAATTATGAGATTTTGATTAACCTTTAAAAAACTTTTAAATCTTTAATTAAAGAATCGAGAAATATTAATCGTTTAGTTTCAAAACAAGAACAAAAAAATTTTTTAACGTATGAATAATGAAACAATATGTTAGATTTAAAATATATTAGGTGTATATTTTTTTTATTATTAAAAATGAAAAAAATAAGGAAAATCGAAATTATAAGCAGTTTAGTTTCTCTCTGTCGTAGAAAATGTTTGGACATAAATTTGTTCATTCTCATTAAATATCGCAAGGATTAAATAATAGACATTAAAAATGTAAAAATAGAGTAAAATACATTTTATTTTTACATTATTAGTTTTTAAAGACCAAACTTAAAATTTAAATCGTATTAACAATTTTATTTCTAAACAAAAAAAAAATAAAACAATAAATGTCATCTGTACATTGTTTTTTTTTCCTCTAAAGCAGAAAATATTACAGAAAAACTAGGGGTTTTTTTATCTGTATCTGGTGACATTCAATATCACAAGGATTTAAAAGATAAAAATGAAAAAAAAAAAAAAAAAACTTTTTTTTTTCACTTTTAAGATAGTTTAAAAACCTGTAATTGAAGATTCAAAATATATTCCTGATTTTACTTTGATAAATGATACATTTTTTTTCTCTTGAGTGGGAAATATTTCAATTTAAAAATAAGCTCAGTTCAAAAATGTTTACTGTCATTAAATATTACATGGATTAAAGTGATAAATATTAAATATCTAAAAATATATTTATATAATTTTTACAATATTAAGGTATCCGAACACCTTTAAAACGTAATTTTTGATAAAAATCTCGATTTTTCATTTTTGCAATAATATTAAAATTGAATATTTTATCTGTCGAAATCTGTTTAGATTTTGTTTATATCTAAAATAGAACCAGAGTTACAGCCGTTTAAAGTTACAGCTATCACAGCTTTTGAATTGCGTTTAAAAGTTTTTTTAGCTTTTTCTCAAAATGAAAATTTTCAGATTTTTACTATACGCAAAACATCCTAAAACAAAAAATTATGCATGAAATGCCACAAAATTTTCTTTATTTCTTTTACAAATGGCTTTTGAGGGAATAGACTACACTCATGATAATATATTAAATAGTTTTATATTTACACTGGTATAATTGGGAAACTTGAGACAAATTATGCGAATTTTTCATTACATTAGTATTTTAACTGCCATATCATCTGAGATAAAGATGCGATTATAATGTGTGTAGTCTAAGTCCTAAAGAAAGTTATTCTGTTTATTATGCAATTTACAAAATGTCAATACATTGTTTCATTTTTGAGTTATTACGTTTTGCAGAAATGTCAATTTTTGACATGAGATTCAAATTTATATATCATATACAAGGCTGCTGAAAAAATTCACATAATATTCCGATTGTGGATGGGAACAGCTGAAATTGTGTTATAAATGTATTATTCGTTTCCATATGGTTGAATTAGACATAATATTTTATTTTTTTAAACGATGTAGTTTTGTTACATTATTCTAAATGTGTTGGAAAATGCTTCATAATCTATGCTTGACGCATGATTTTTTTCTTACTTGTTTACCCTTAAAGTAGTTTAAAATCGTCTGAATAAGGATTCAATATACATTAATGATTTTATTTCTAAACAAAAAGCAAAAACGTTTTTAAAAGAAAAGCACAGTGGTAAGGGATTCGTTCATTTTTTGAAGTCAGAAAACTTATTCTATGATAAATTAAAAAAGAAAAATGAAAAAGAAAAGTACAATTATGGCATTTTTCACCCCCTAAAAGAGTTTTAAATCGTGTGATTGAGGACTTAATATATATTAATGATTTTATTTCAAAAGAAAAGCCAAACAGTTTTTATAAGAAAAGCAAGGTGATAAATGGCTCATTCACTCTCTGATGTAAGACGTGATTTTGCTTAGAAATATTTTTGTTCTCTGTCATTTGATATTACAAGATTTAAAAGATTATCATTAAATATGTGCTTATGAGAATTTTGCATTATATTTTGAAAACTAAATAACTTTTTATGAATTTAAATTACAATTACATTTTAATTTTTTAAAGAAAACGCAGAATGTTTTTGTAGTTTTCTTTTACGCTCTAAAATAGGAGATATATTTCAGAGCAAATATACTTTTTTTATCCCGCATTAAATATGACATGGATTCGTATTTTTTACATTGCTGATATACAATAGTATTAAATATTATCTTTTAATAAAATAATTTTAATTATTTTTACATTATTCACTTTTCCATGTAAGTATTTTCTTTTAATTGTTTCTTGAAGATTGCGACAGGAAATTTATAATTTAACTGAAAGTGCTAATATCAATAAATATTTTTTTCCAAACTTAAAGTGACAAAAAATATACAGGATGACGTTTGTTCATTCAGTTGTTTGAAAGGTGTATTTTTTATTTCATTGTTTTAAATATTGTAAGTTACGTAACAATCATGTAGCGTTTCAATGTAATATATAATTTATATTATTTTGAACAATATTATATTTGATTTTTAGCTATGAAATTGCTGCTGCATTCTTTTGATTTAAAATATAAATATATTTTAGATTACAGTCAAATTAAAACGTAAGATTTATTTTTATTTATTTATGATGTATTTTTGAGTTGTGTTATTTTTGTAAATGATATATCAGTCAGATTTAGTTTCTTTTTATAACGAATAAATAAGTCATCACACCTATTGGAAACTTTCTAATTAACAGAATAAATTTCAAGATGTACCAAGATGTTCATTGTATTTTAGATTAGAGTTATAACGTAAGATGTGATCTAATTTATTTATTATGTATTTTTTAGTTGTTTACTTTTCGTAAATGATGTATTAGTCCGATTTAGTTATTTTTCTAACGAACAAACAAGTCATGCCACCTGTTGGAAATAGTAAACTTTCTAATTCACAGAACCTATTTCAGAGTGTCCATTGTAGAAATAGAGATTTTTTTATAACAATCTTTCAAAAAGTGGTCTTATTTCATATACATGGTGATTCTAAATTCATGGTACAAACTATAAGGGTTGGTACAGGACACTGTAACAATCATTTATTGTTCAAACCAGAAAATTCCTATAATGTTCTTTTCTTTATTTAAGACAAACATTTCATGATACATAAAGAAAAAATTCTTCTTTGAAAATTTCCGGTATGAAATCAAAATTTTTGAATTAAAAAAATCCACAAACCTAGCAACTCTGTCAAACACAGGAAGTACATGAAAATTAATATGCATTATTTTTAATTCAAAAATTTCGATTTTATGAAATTGAAATTTTTGAATAAAAAAACCCCCCTCAAAACTGACAAATCTTTCAAACACGGGAAATACGTGAAAAGAAATAGAAAGTTTTTTTAATTCAAAAATTTCGATTTCATACCTGAAATTTTCAAAGAAGAATTTTTTCTTTATATAATCGTGAAATGTGTGTTTTAACACTTCACTGAACCATGTGCTATATCTGGCACATACCTAAAAACAGTATAATTCTCATTATGTGCCATAAATTTGGCCAATATGATCTCTGGTCCTGATCAAGAGCAGTCCAAAGGATGGAATAACACTTGTTTTGTTCCTGTGAGATGCCTTGATTTTTCAAAAAATTAGAATTTGTTCTTCGGAAACAAAAAAAAAGAAAATCGATCAAGCTATTAAGGTAAGATTTACTTTTATTATTTTTACTGAATGCATAAAAATATTAATATAAAAAAAGTTGCAGAGTGTTAAGCAGATAAAGTTAATTATTTTAAGCTCATTTAGTTGCAAAATATAGCAATACAATATTCAAAAACCCTAATTATGAGCATATAGCACACACCATAATATATCAAATTTTAGCTGGGAATTTGAAATTCAATTTTTTTTACTATTTTTCCCATTATTAGACCGATATATAGATTTCAAGTAATTTTTTTCATAAAAATACAAAAAATCGTGCAGTGAAGGGTTAAATAAAGAAAAGAACAGTATAACAATTTTTTGGTATGAATAAGAAATTTTGAAATAAAAAAGGGTCCAAATTGGACCCTGATGTTTGTAGCTCAACGCGTCATTTGTGCCCATACATTCCTATACAATAAATGATTGTTACAGTGTCCTGTACCAATCCTTAAAGATTGTACCATGAATTTAGAATCACCCTGTATTTAATTAAAGATAGCAGACATAACATTTTAAAGTCGTCAACAAGATATTGCGAGCAAATCAAAAACCATCTTAATACTAGTATAATTATTTGAACTGCAATACTAACTATGAGGTTTTTAATAACATTATACAAATGCCCTTACGGAAGAAATTTCGTGAATTTTGACAAGTGTAAGAGATATGCCAAAAATTATAAATATTCGTCAAAAATTATGGCAATACGTTCATGTAGCAAAAAGTCCGTATTGTACGTTAAGAAGAGTATTAATAAATTTAACATAAATCACGACTTTCCGAAGCTTATAAATGCTTCATTTTTGTTTCCATTAGCAAATACGATGAAAATGCGTGCCTAATTGCAATCACGGTTGAGAGGCGTGCGATCACTTTCTCCAGATTCCATTATTTCACCCACTTAACAAATAACCCGGATTATTCAGCTTAAGAATCAATGTTGCCAATGCTACTGTTTGATTAAACTAAAAACGAAAGATGCATAAATAAAGATATCTATACTAATAAAACAAAATTTCGCTCTGTCTGTGTGTGTGTCTGTCTAGCGAAATTTACGGCGCGTACGAAGCTGAAATTTTTTGTGAAGATAGTCGAAGACCTCTCTGATGCACCTGAGTTTCAGAATTTTAAAATTCTAATAATTACTTGAGAAATTAATTAAAAACACGAAATTAAAAGATTGAGACATTGTTCATAATTCAACAAAAGCATAGATTTTTATCAAACCACAGAATATTTCTTTGAGAACTGAAAGAGAGGGGAGGATTAATAGAATTACAGCGCTGCAAGGGCGGTAAATGTACTGGGCTTTTTTAAAAAAGAACTGTATCTTAAATTCTACTGGATCTAAAAACTCGAAAATTGCACAGCCAGAATAAAAAAAAAAATTCGCCTTTCAGAAATTCTAAAAATTATTCCGCTGCAGTTTCGGAAAATCAAAAATAATCTACGAAAAATCGATTTATAAAAAGAAAATATTTTTATTTCATTAGAAAGAAAGGTTTAAAATCCCTGCCATGGACGACAGATGTTCATTGCAGACAACCGACGCCTTTTATTAGTGGACATTTTCGAACGAATATAAAATTCTTAAAATATAAAACTTATAGTTTTAATTTTTATGGATCCAAAGGTAGGATTTTTCGCTGATTTCAGATATGTAAATTTCTTCACGGTAGCTCAGTTACAATCTTAGATATTAATTGTTATTTCATTAATTGGATGATTCATTTCAAATTCTCATTTTAAAAGCCATTATCTCAAACCGCGAATAATTTTTATACTAGGATTCTTTGGAACGTCGTCAATTTTTTTAACTACACCGTTTAGAGATTTTAAAGTTATGCATCTAGCCTTATCTTTAAACGCTGTTTAATAATATCTAAATTTTATGAAAATAGATCCGCAAGTTTTTGTTTTATAAAAAATTCGATTTTTAACAAGGAAAAAAAATGCTGAAACGCGAATTTGTTAAAATTAAGAAAGATCGATTTGGAACTTTCAGATAGTTTAAAACTCATAATAAAAATTTTAAAGAGTAGGGGGTATAAAATTTCGGGAGGAGAGGGGGCATTAATTTTTTTTAAGAGGGGCACGATCAAATATTTAAAACCGTACCGTTTTCTACCGTTTCAGTTGCGGATTTTTGACAGAGCCCTAGAATAAATATTAACTATTTAATATAAAATTTCAAAAGTGTACTTACCCCTATTTTCGAATAGTAATTTCAACAAATTTCGGGGGGGGGGGCATAATTTTTTTAGAGGGGTCGCAATCAAATATTTAAAACCGTTCCGTTTTCTACCGTTTTAGATGCGGATTTTTGACAGAACCCTGGGATAAATATTACTTATTTAATATAAAACTTTCAGATAGTTTATAACACATAATAAAGATTTTAAAGAGTAGGAGACATCGACTTACGGAGAGAAGGGGGAAATATTTAAAACTATTATATAGAGGGGGGCGCGATCAAATATTTAAAACCGTACCTTTTTCTACCGTTTTCGATGGGGGTTTTTGGAAGAGCCCTGCGATAAATATTCTTATTTAATATAAAATTTCAAAAGTATACTTACCCGTATTTTCGAATAGTAATTTTAATAAATATATTAAATTCTTGCTAATATATATTTTTTGTTAGGGAGCGCGATCAAATATTTAAAATCGTACCGTTTTCTACCGTTTTAGATGCGGATTTTTGGTAGAGCCCTGGGATAAATATTACTTTATAAAATTTCAAAAGTACACTTACAACTATTTTCGAATAGTAATTTCAACAAATATCTTAAATTCTTGCATAAGTCTAGCACCCCTTGACTAATATATCTATGGGCAGGTTGCTTAACGGAGTTTCGTTCAGAAACAGTTTTGTTAAGAATAGAGTTCGCCCCTGGTGGTGGAATGTGGAACTAAAAGATTCGAGATTGTTTTTATTTTGCAGTGCGCACACAGCACGGCTGCTAAACGGTGCTGTAGGCAGCGGGAATCCGGTTCGCAGAGCCGTCCTTAGTGGTGTGAGTCAGGTGCGGCCGCACAGGGCCTCGCGCCTGGGAAGGCCTCGCACCCGAAAAAAAAGCCTAAATATTTATTATTCATTTTTTTGTGAGTAAATCAAAAACATAAAATTTTCATAATAAAATGTGTGTGTAAAAATGTTTATAAAAGGCAAAATGTTTTGTGAATAAAATAGTCGATGCAAGGTGTGGACGCTCGACAAGAGAATAGATTGTCTGTAGCTTATATATTCAATCTATAGCTATTGTTATACTTTAGCACAGACAGCAGCACCAGTCTGGACAGGCGCATGAACTGAATGTTGCTTGTTAAGAGGTAGGTGGTCCTGGTTTGAAAAACTGCTCTCTATTATTTTAATGACTATTTCTAATGTAACAAGCAGATTCTTGTGTAATCAAGTTTCTTCTTTAATTATACGAATATCGGTGTTCTGTCGTCACGTTAGAGGTCTTCACGGGCCCGGAATTGGCCAGAGGCCCGTACCCGGCCCGGCAATATGAAGGCAAGTTTTCAAACTGGCCGGGCCGAGACGGCAGAATTAGAACAATTTTTTTTAACGGGTCGTTCTTAGCCGACAAAAAATAATAATAATAATAATAAATTAATTGATAAGTGGGTCCGTCTCCCTGATAAAAAATTAAGCGGGCCTATCGGCCCGCTATAAAATTTAAGCGAAGCCGATAAAATAAACATGAACCATTTTCAAGGGATGCTACTTTCGGGAGATTAGTATAAATGTGCTGCGTGAGCCCGATGCTTGTTCGACGTCAATATAGAAATATACCATGCCCATCGTAAAGATCGGCATCGGACAGATACATCGTGTCTGAGACAAGTCTTAATTTTTTCAGCAGACTTCAGCCAGGCCGGAATCAGATTTACATTTTTTCTCTATACATAGTCCAAACCGGCCAGAACTGAATTTAATTGTTCCCATTGTGTGTCGGGCAGGCGATATGTTTTGTAAAAATAGTAATAGCGATAACAGCGCGAAAGTTTCCGAGACATTTTCTGTCTCATTTGTAACTGTAAAGGCGTAACATTGACATGCCTGACTACTGAAGTGATTAGGAATCGAATAGCATTTTCCATTTTTTGATAAATAAATTACTTAACTTACTGTTATACTCGATTCGTGTCAATTGACGACAGGTTTTCATCTTTCCCGTGCTGTCGCGTCCAAAAATTTTATTCATAAGGCCATCTTTGACAGTTTTTTTTCTGATAGATCTTTTGCCTGTACCAAAAAAATGAAAAATGCAACTCGAAATCATAGTTTCTGAATAAGACCCCTGCCAATTTTATGCGTTTCAGAAGAAAAATGTATTTAGAAATTTGTCAGAAAGTAGCTCCTTTGGATTTGAGAACAGCTTTAATAAATTTCAGAGAAATATTTTCAAAAATCTATTTTATATACAGCTTCAAAAGATATGATATTTCAACGTTTTTTTTTGTTGTTGTTTTATTCTAAACTACATAATTTTTTTTTTAATGTATCTTTATTTGAATGTTGAAAAGTTGAAGCGTCTACGTAATCATTAACGTTACTATTGTGCATTTCCTGTCTTGGGAACACACATAGTAGTTTAACCTTTAACTGATGTCACAGAAATTGTCACATGACTAGTGTGAAGCGGTCTGTGAAACCGCTCCATCGAAAGATGAATAAAAGACGCGATTAAGTCATAGGATAGTGTTTTTGTACTAAAATTTTTGTACAGGACTGTTATAATTAAAATTCACATATTCAAAAGTCTCTGGTGATAGTACTAAGGTTTCAAACGGAACTAAATTTTGGTAGTGTTTGTAGTTAAACTGAAAATTGAAAGTTAAACTATAAAAATTGAAAAAAGCCTCGGTCCGAAAGACAGGTAACATCAGTTAAAGGTTAAAATATACTGTAAAAATTTTCCCTAAATACGTACGTAGTGTTCTTAAAAAAACCTTAATTGTGTGTTAAGAAAATTGGAATTTTTTGTCGAAATGGAGTCGGGTCAGATCGAGCCTGATTTAATTAATTTTTACACGGGCCGGGACTGTTTTTACTAATTTTTTGTACGAGCCGTGCCGGGCCGTGAACACTGTAAATATAATCGGGCCCGGCCTGGGCCATACTTTAATTTTTTCACTGAGCCGGGCTAAGATAGCTTTCTTTCGGTCCGAGCCAGGCCCGTGCAGACCTCTACCTCACGCATAACGTATGTCCTATCACGTAAACACGAAGCAGAAGCCAGGGGTTGAAGCCTCATCTTCCAGACCTTGAGACTAAAGATTTAAAATGTCCAAAAATTATGAAAGATTAATTTTTTAAAGGTTCTTAGGTAAAGGAAAATTTCAAGGAAGTTTGATTTTGACTCAGATTTTTTTTTTCATATTTTTAAATTCTTTTAACAATTTAAAAATATTAACATTTTTAATGTTTTCTAATTAAATCAAACATTTTAAAAACGTTACAATTAAATAAAGAATAGAATTTAAGATCAAAAGTTTCATCTTTATCACATTCTTCGTTGCCACAATATGAAGTGGGCTGGTCGAGTAATTTAATCGATTAATCCTTTGACAAATAGTATTATGAAAGGAAATTAGCCCGAGTCTGTATAAACCTCTACTAAAACATACTACCCACCTCTCCACACTAAAAAGAATAATCCTTGGTGCGCCACTGTGGATGCCATGCGAAGTTTTTCAGAAGGCGATTGCGTTGTAGGAAATAGTGTTGCCAATTTAGTGGATTTCTACCAGAATTTCCGAATACTTACCTTCACTTTATTTAATCACGAAATGTCTGTCGTTATTGAAAGCAAAATACTATTCGGAATTTCTGGTAGATGAATAAAAGAACCCAGTTAAACTGGTATGAACTAGTTTTTGAATGGAAGGGTATTAACTAGTTTGGTAGTGAAGGGCCTCGCAAAAGTTCTTGCACCCGGCCTCGCTTTCGCTAAGGACGGCTCTGCCGGTTTGAGGTTCGTACGATTCGAGATTGGGTCTTTTTATGAGATTTTGCAGTACAAACTTCATTTAAGAATGTTAGTACGGGCCGGGGCGATGCCGGACGGCTCAGCTACTATATATATATGTTTCTTTTTTAATAAAGACAGAATAAATTAGTAGCTATTGTGTATTTAGCTAATAAACAACTATTGTTTTCAATCCTGGTAAAAAAAAAAAAAAATGTTTCATGTATGATAAAAACATCAGATTAATTTAAACAAATTAATTATTACTTTGTAACACCAGGAAAATAGCGGTTAATTTATGCTTAGTTGCAAAGTCTTTGAATTTTTGACTACCAAATTTTTGTATATAAATTTTCCCTTTGCATAATTGCAAATCTCTGCGATTAAATAAAGAAAATATACTTATTTTCGAAATTAGTGGTAGTCATAAATCAAAAGTCTTGGCAATTATTGTTTATAATTAAATCTACCGGATTATAGAAAGGTATTTAACTTATTTATTTTTAATCAATTGAGTACATATTATTTTTGCTTGTTGTAAGGAAAAAATCATATTGAACTTTGATTTTGGAAGATCCGTCATTTTGAATGTATATTCATTAAATGTTAGTTGAATCGGGATTTCTTGTATCTTAGAACACAAACTGATCAACTAGCAAGAAATTAAACGATTGAATAAAATGCGTTTATTAATTTAAGATTCATCATATGTTTCTTGTAATTATGTCATAAAATGTTTTGGCACTTCATTATTATAGCAGACCCCGAGGATGACTTCCCAAGTTACGTTATAAAAATTAGATTATAAAACCTCACTAAACGTTTGCATTAGGACAATTCCATCGTAACAGACTAACAGTCATAAAGGAAAAATGACTTTACCTTATTTAAAAAATAATAATCAGGTAATTAAAAGATGGCTACAATTAGTATGTGATATTATAAGATAAATTAAAGTAGTTTATTATGAATAAAGTATTTAATGTGAATAATTATCACTAAAAAAGTGGTATTGTAACATACAAATAGGAATTACCATGCTTTTCGGACATCTTAATGTTTATCTATATTACTTATAAAATAACATATAATTTATTTAAACAAAAATGTATTTTCATTAGGAGCCAGTTTAGAAACATTCGACTTCCAGAAAATTTGACTGTTGCCACAATATAGTTATGAAAAATATGTAATCTTACATGTAACAGATCAACATCCAATATGTAGCAGACAAACAAATAAGCACTTAAAAGGAAGCTATGCTGATTATAGTGGATTTTATTGACTTTGACTATTCAACCTTTTATAAAATGCATTGCAAATATCAAAAATGTAGGTTTAATACTATCAGAAAATATGTGTATAACCTATTTGATGTAAAAAATAAAATAGTAAAAATGGTAACTGGGCTTGGAATTGCCCATTAGTATGTAACTTATAAACCGGGTGATTCAAAATAGATGTCGATTATCCCTTAAACCGCAGATAAGATAAACATACTTCCCATTACAAAAAGTATAAATGATCCCGTATCACGCTCTATATTTATCTGCAAACCGCATGTCTCTCCTCCCATAGATCGTTTTTTATCGCATATTTGAAACACCCAGTATATTGTAGGGCATTTCAGTGCTGTATATCAACTTCAATATGTTTGGAATAGCGCTACATCATTAAAATATATTCAAAACGATTTTCCCCGATAGTTCATAATAAATAAGTAAATAAACCTTCAAGGTCAAACTGGTGTATTAGAAAATCCTTTGGTTTAGCGTGATCACTTTTTATTAGTTTTAATATTTTTTCTTTAGTCTTATTTGAAAGAGGTTAAAAAATCTTTGCATAACGTTTTCTTGAACTTAAATATTTAGACTGAAGAAGGTTATATCGATTTTCGCGACAATCGAAAGATTTAGTCTCACCCTTGGCAGTATTCCAAAGAGAGTCAGAATACACTAAATCATAATGGATAGAAGATGAATGTCTTCACTAACAAAAATTTTCCGTTTCACAATCCCGAAAAGACAGCAAAGGAACGTATACATGTAATACTGAAATACAACGTGATTGATCTTATCGTAGTCCAATAGTTAACTTTAACCGTTAGATATAATTATATACTTCCAGTTACAAAAATGTTAAAGATGAGGTAGTGATTTTAACGAAAGGGATCCGTTACGACTAATAATTACAATATCGCGATTTGTGTAATATTTTGATTGTAAAATAGCTTCGTATTTTAAACTCTTAACAAATGAATGGTTCCATTGTAAAATTTTAAACTAGAAAACAGGAATTCTGCTTTTTCAGAATTTAGTGTCGCCCCCGATGAAAAAAAAATACATATATCTATAAATATAGATACAGTAGAGTCCCGATTATCCGAGTTAATGTGGGCCAAGCTCACCTCGGATAAGCAAAAAACTCGGATAAATCGGATTTACACAAGTCGTCAATAACTAAGGAGATGAAATATAAATTTTCACTTAATTCATTCATTAATTCATAGTTTTTTTTTTTTCAATCAAACTTATACCTTTGGAATGGATCATTTTATTCTGATGAACTAATGGCTTCCATTATTATGAAACAGCTATTATAAATGAAGTGTTAGGTGAAGATGAAAGAGCAGTCGTAAAAAGTTAGAACTCTGATTTTTCTGATCAGAATGGGAGGGGGGGGGGGGATGGTCATTATTTAAAAAAAAAAAAAAAATATGGCCAATTTTTTTTTCTATTCTGACCAGAAAATCAGAGTTCTAACTTTTTACAACTGCTCTTTCATCTGAAATTACATCATCCAAGATATCTCAATAACCATAGATAATTTAATGACCAAGCTTCCTTCCTACAGCTTTCTAGAATATTACAAATTAAACAACTTCCAAATTTTAGAAGATATCTATTCAGACAATAACCAACTAAATCATGATTTAGCAATTTACACAGACGGCTCCGTCACAGACTCAGGCACTCAGCCTTCACGGTTGAAAAAGACACCTCTTTTATCTTTGATAACACTTTTCGACTACATAACTTGAACTCGATATACCAAGCAGATTTATACGCTATATACCGAGCAATAGACTGGTTTCTAACATCTAGCCTTCCCCGTAATCAACTTATTCATCAGATATATGTTAAATTACTAGATTATCCCCATAAAACAGCCTACATCAAATGGATCAAAGCACACGACGGAACCAGAGGTAATGAAAGAGCCAACAACTTAGCGAAATCAACAACGATATCCACCACGTCACCAATCATCAGTTTAGTTTTCCAGTCTCTGTGATCAAAAAAGCACTCAAGGATAAAATGTTGTCAGACTGGCAACAATATTGGACTTCATCTGAAAAAGGCCGGTTTACTTATAAAATCTTGAATAAAGTGGATTCTGATTTTATCTGCAAAAGTTATATTATTCCATATTATGTTAGTAAATAATTTTCCCGCCTTTGTTAATAAAATAGGGAAACGAGACTCTCCATCCTGCCGATGTGGCAAGGGGCTAGGGGACCCGATCCATTACCTTTTCCCAAAATGTTCATTAATGACACATATCTTTGACTTGACTTTAAAAGAAACAAAACTGTGTGATTCAACTTTAAAAGGACCCTATTTGATCCAACAAATTATGTCAAGTTAAAAGCCAACTATAATATTTTAAAGAAACATTTTTCATTTATAAAAAAAGACTTTTAACGCTCACCTGTATCATGAACTTTTTAAACTTCAAGTCACTTAGTTTAAATATTTTACTTTATTTCATTTCATTTTGTCATATTCTTTATTAGTCATTCTGTTTGTTTCGTCATTTTAATAATTTTCATTAAACAGGGTCTTCCAGCCTGCTGGGGCTTCCTGGCTCATTCGCGGGTACTGAGGTCTCCGCGGGAAGGGAGATATATGTTTTCCCCTCGTGTACTAATCAGTTCCTATACCGAAAGGTTAGCTGTCCACGAGTGGGTGATTAGTGATTAGTGATTAGTGCTCCTTCATCTTCACCTATCACTTCACTTATAATAGCTGTTTCATAATAATGAAAACCATCAGTCCATCAGAAGAAAATAACTCGGTTAAGCGGGACTCAGATAATCGGAACTCTACTGTAGTACA
This sequence comes from Maratus speciosus, assembly GCA_963932465.1. Taxonomy (NCBI): domain Eukaryota; kingdom Metazoa; phylum Arthropoda; class Arachnida; order Araneae; family Salticidae; genus Maratus; species Maratus speciosus. The sequence continues at coordinate 396,153,297 of OZ010793.1, read as the reverse complement.
AAACATATTTCAGCTTTAAAACTTAAAACACACGCTTTTATTTTATATAAAATGAGATCATTCGCATCCGGAGGAATAATTCCTCATTTACGATCTAGTCTTAAACAACATCTACAGTAAAGTATGCATAGGACGTCACTATGGCTAAATAATACATAAATCCTAAAAAAGAGATATCGTCATTCAAGAAACTCGAAAAAAAAATCGGCTCTCTTATGATCCATATGTCTTCATTTGTTTGTAATATTAATATAGATACTTAAATTAAATTTAGTTTATCAAAGTCCATGTTTTATCAGAAATCATTCATTTGTATTTTTTTTCAAAATAGCACGTATTTCAAGTACATTTTTTTTTCAGTTTTTATGAGAAAATGGCAACAGAAAGATATAGTATTGAAACTATTATTTTGAAACTATTTTTTTTTTTTTTTTTTACTCTCTACAGAAGTACTTGAGTAGCCAAAATTAAACAAACGATGCTAAAAACTACAAAAAAATTAATATCTCAAAAATAAATGGAGATGCTGTTTTCAAACAAATTGCATTTAAAAGTACTTTTTTCCCCAATACGGCGATATAAAAATTGAAAATGTGCGATACTTAGAAGTTTAAAAAATTGTACAATGATACATCTGCTTTATTTTGCGGCTGGCTTATACAACGGAACGTTATTTTTTGGAGACGACATTTTATTTGCTGGGAGAAAGAAATAGCATTCCGGGGTCTAACAAGTTTCTAGTTTTACTGATATTTTTAGCTCGAAATATTTTTTTTTCATATTTTTGTAACCCTTTAAAACAACAGCAACAACAAACAACATACACTCGATAGGGGTCATCTATTAAATATTTCGCGTTTCAAGAAGGGAGGAGGGCTCCCAAACTGGACAGAGTATGGCAGGGGAATGGCAAAGGATTAACACGTTGTGATATCACGTCTAAAATATGAAAGCAATTAGATAGGCATTATTTTCAAGCAATATAATGAAGTTCGTTATAGAAAATATGTATTTTTATTCAGATAAAATCAGTTGTCCTTCTTTTTTAATTTCGAAAGCTTGCAGTCAGAATATACGCGTTTTATAATATTTATACAATAGGAAATAGATCGTATATGACATTTTTAATTTTATTTATTTATTGCATAAAACTATCTCTAAATTAATAATAGCTTCAAAGAATATGACATCACAAGTGAGGGTGAGCGCAAAGGTAGGGGATTACACTCTAAAAAAAAAAACGGACTAAAAAACGGAGATTCTACTGGCAATCTAGGCGCCAGTACTATTTCCGTTTTTTACGTAAATTTTTCCCCATAAATTACAGAAAAGTTTGATGTAAAGTAAAATGAATTATTGGTTGGTAAGAACTTCTGAAAATTTCCCGCCCTTGGGTGGGAGTAATACCATTTCAATGTAACAACCTGAAACATAGGGAGGGATAAAAAAAAATTATAAAATTTGCCTGATGTTATTAATGGATGTCGGATAACTGAAAGTTCGGTTGTTTTTTTTTTTTTTTTTTTTTTTTTTTTTTTTTGAGAGAGAAAGAGAAATAAGCTGTTCGGGTAATTGGAAGTTCGGTTAATTGGAGTTCCGATAATCGGCGCTCTACTGTATGTAACAAAACAAACGTAAAAAATATGATGTTAATTGATTTTTTTTTTTTTTTTTTTTTAGAATATTTTTTTCCTTCTATTGATCGAAATGTGAATATCACGCTACAAGTGACGCAAATTTCGTGGGATTTTTACGCCGCCCTCACCCTGTGTCATACTCGAATGATACCAAAGCCGTCTGATACTCTTTTCCCTAATGCGAGGTCACATTTTTTACAAATGTTAAATTCGAGAAAATTTTGATTTAGACAACATTGTGATTGCTATTATATATATATATATATATATATATATATATATATATATATATATAAAGCCATTAAAAATCATTACAAATTACCAATAAAAATTGCGAAATTATAACTAAAAAGAAATATATTTAATATATATAATACAAGAAAAGTAATAAATATAATAAAGAAATATATTCTTTAATTTTTTTTTTTTTTTTTTACAAATGTGTACTCAACCTTTTAAAAATTCTCACATTAGCTCAAATGAGTTCTGCTGGATGAATTTCGACTGGATTTGCATGTTAGTTAAATTGTTTCTCAAGCAATGTTTTAATATATTGTATATCTTTCTACGTTGCTTAACTGCAAATTATGGAGGAAATTTCTATAATTAGATGAACCCGATTATGAAACCTTAGCCTTTTTAAAAGTTCTACTCGACGGATTTTGATGCGACATCCGTTATTAGTCAGATAATGTTTAAGGAATGGTTTTAGTATGTTGAGTATCGTTTTACGTTGTTTAGTTATAGAATTGTGAGGGAAAGCTCCATAATCCAGTGAAATCGGTTATGAAAGATTAGACTTTTTAAAAAGTTCTACAGGACGAATTTTGCTGAGACTCGCATTACAATTAAGTAATTTTTCAGGAGTGGTATTATATTGCATGTCGTTATACCATTTTTATTCGAAATCTTACTGTAAATGATCAATTAAAAGAGTTGGTGCTTAACATTCCAAATTTTGTCTGATACATCAGAAAATAAAATAGCTTAATAGCGTTTGTATCCTTTCTACTATGCGGGAGGACATTCCAGATAAAGCTTTAAAATACATGTCCAAATTCACCGAAATATTTAGTTTGATTCATGGATTGTTTGGAGAAATCTACCAGCATAGCGGGAAAAGCCTTCTAATATATACATATAGAAATTTCTGATAGAAATTAATTCGAAATCAGTTGCATTCAAACGCTGGACCTTCAGTTTTGAAACTGCAGACATTACCTCAGCGCAACTAATGGTTAATTGCATCATCGCCATATTTATCACTTATACTCAATCACATTTCCATGGTGGTTTTCCTATAAAATCGGTTACAAAATGGTTTAAAACTGGATTCAATACCTAATCCTTCGGCCGCTTTGCCCGGAAATCTTTCGAAAGTGGTTTATAACACATTCGCCAAGTGAGTACTCAATCGGAAGTACAGTTCAGGAACTATTATGCTCACTCTCACAAAATCATGACTGCGATACTTTCCTTACACTACGTGTTCCGAAAGTAAAAATATTTAATAGAGCCTTAGTGAAAATGCGTACCCTGTTTACTCGCGTAATAGTTGCACTTTTTTGCCAATTTTTCATTGTGAAAGTCTAGGCGCGACTATTATGCGGGGAAATCTACTACACAATATTGTACACTCTAATGCTAATACATTATTGGTATATTAAAAAAAAAACACATTATAATAAACTTAGTAACTTACCAAATATTTTCAGATTAAGTGCTATTTATTAAATACCATTTTTCTTTTTATGCCAATATTTTTATAGACATAAAATTTACAAATAATCTTTATGAAAATTTTGATAATAAATCACTTTCACTGAAGGTATAAGTATCTCTATTGTAATGTGAATCGGTGTCTGAAGAATCTCCGCCATTCCATAAAATGTCATCTTCGCTTCCGCCCAAACGTTGGAGATACCTGTCTTCTTAAAACATTTTGAAATTATATCGCTTGTTATTAAACTTAATTTTGACGGCTTCAAAACGGGGGTGCGACTATTACGCGAGAGCGACTATTACGAGTAAACACGGTATTTTCTAACGAACTTCATTACGTTGATTCTAAACAAGCTCACGTAACTGTTTTCATATTTTAGATATGACTACAGAACCCAACCCCCATTTCTCTGTTTTACTCTGTGGCACTTTATCCCTTTAAGACCCGATGTATTTGTAAACAAAGCTAGTAACGTCTGTAGAAAGTAAAACATGGACTGCAACCGTTACCTGTTGATGATAAAAAATGATACTTTACTCTATAAACCAGAACTTTTGTTCGATTCGAGTTTTTATTACATACGACTCAGAAGCAAAAATTTCAATGAATGTCTCACACTGAGACGACAGCGACAAAATGAAGTGCGACACGGGAGAAAAAACCGATCGAAACAAAGAATGAAGATGCTTCAAGCCTGTTTTAAACCAGTTTTTCCCCCAAATCGAGAGACATGTCTTATGTGTCGCCTTAGTGTGTGACCTTGCCTGACCCGCAAGATAGTTAGGCTTGGGTCTTAAAGGGATATGGACTCACTCCATTTTTCTGAAAGAGAGATGTAATTACTGATTGGCACCCTAAATGGAACTTTTACTGCACTTCTTGAACCATTTTAAACCAAAATCACAAAATCGAAATTCGCGTACATCAAAGAGAAATGCATAATGAATAAGTATAAAAGTAAAAATAGTTAAAAAGAAAGTAACATTATTTTATAATCACTCAAAATTTAGTATCTTGAAAATCACATCTAATTTCATCACTGCAATTCATGATTTTCCGAACGAAGTTGTAAAATGCTTTCATTTGGTTTAGGTATGGAAACTGACTGTGAAAAATTCACCTATTTTTTTAACCATTTGGAAAAATGGTTATTGTTCTCTGTCAGGGTAGGAAATCAAAAGCATATCTGAAAGTTTTTATTGGTTTAATCCGCATTTTATTCGATTTTTGATTGGTCTGTACAGTAATCTGTATTTCCCTTTACTTTCAACAACGATGGATACCTTCTGTTGCCACTATGACAAAAAAGTAATCAAAACTACAAAAAAAAATTAATAACTCAGAAACAAATTGAGATACAGCTTTCAAACAAATTGCATTTAAAAATACATTTTTTTCACTATCCGAAGGTGTAAAAAGTAATATTGTCGGATGTTTAGAAGTTTAAGAATGAAATTTCATTTAAAATGTGTCATCAGATTTCTTGGAAATCTGACGATGGAAAAGCCTTTTCCCGAACAGCCAATGAAATGCTTGGATAATATGTACAATTCGCAGGCGATTTTTGCGCTTGCAATTTTTACGTGTCATAATGGTGTTATTACACGAGGAGTCGGAGACGCTTGGAATCCCAGGCGTCTAGCGACAACAGCCGCCTCACGAACCGTCTTTTCCAAGCATTTCATTGGCTGTTCCGGAAAAGGCTTTTCTATCATCAGATTTCCAAGCATTTGATTGGCTGTTACTGGCGACTCGCCTCGTTTGATGCTTCAAGGGCGCTCCGACAGAAAAAAGACGCTCGCTCTCCAAACGACTCCCCTGCAGCCATAGGATAACATGGAGACGCCTGGAATCTGAAGGGACTTTGACCCCTCGTGTAATAACACCATAACACTATTAATGTTTAATTCATGGCGTACGTAATGTATGATCAACTCCGTACGATTTTTTATGTCTTAAATTTTAGTCTTCGAAAAAATCATTTTCCAAATGGTCGTTGTAATTTGTTAAATTGCTTTTTTTATATTAATTGTATTTATTTTATTTTTATTTTATTTTTTTACTTTCTTCTATTTTATCTTCAATAGAAGAAATTATTGCAATCGAAATTTTTTTCAACTTCCGGTTTTCGACGGATTTACACGTTTTAGGGGTCAGAGATCCTCAAAAACATGTTTATACAAAATGTCTGTCTGTGTGTCCGTGTGTCGCCATTGTACCATCGAAAAGTGTATGAAGTTATGCATAGGATTGAACCAATATTTTGTCTATGTATTTGGCTGTGACAAGCAGGTCCTCCTTAAATTTAGAAATATTCTGCCGGAAGATGGCACTGTAATAGCAATTTGTGCGCCATTTTCTTTATTGTACGATCGAAAAGTGTGTGAAGTTATGCATAGAATTGAACCAATTTTTTTGCGTATATTTTTGACTATGGCCAGTAGGTCTTCCCTTAATTTGAAAAAATTCCGCCGGAAGGAGGCGCTGTAATAGCGATGTCTGTGTCATTTTCATTATTGTACCATCGGGAAGTATATGGAGTTATGCATAGAATTGAATCAAATTTTTTGAGTATGTTTTTGTCTATGACCAGCAGGTCCTCCTTCGATTTGAAAATATTCCGCCGGAAGGGGACGCTGTAATAGCGATGTCTGTGCAATTTTTATTATTGTCATCAATAAGTGTATGAAGTTATGCATAGAATTGTTTGACTATAACCAGCAGTTTCTCCTTGAATTTGAAAATATTCTGCCGGAAGGAGTTGCTGTAATAGTTTTGTTCTGTTATAATTTTGTGCCATTTTCTTTATTTTACCATCGAAAGTTCTATGAAGTTATGAATAAAACTGAATAAATTTTTTTGTGTATGTTTTTGGCTATGGCCAGCAGGTCCTCCTTGAATTTGGAAATATTCCGCCTAAAAGGGCGCTGTGGTAGCGATTTTTGTATAATTTTCTCGATTTCTCGTAGTCCTCTCTGTTGTCCATCGGCGGCTCTTGCAGCGACGGGGACTCGTGTCCTGCTAAGCCGGCTATTCTCAAACAGCTGATGTACAACATAATAATGAAAAACTATTGATTTTAATAAATAACATGATCGAGATTAACTCGTTTTTACTCCGATTAATTGAGTGAAGCAGAAATTTAAGATGAAAATTAAAGTTGGTATAGTATTGAACTTATAATATTGCAGTATTAACATCTGTAACTACTTTTTGAAATACTAAGATGTATGAAATAATAGAAGAAAATTTTGTGATTGGCACATCCAACTAGTTTACCCTTGGTAGAAAGCACGAGCTAGTCAATTTATTTGCAAAAATTTATAATTTTTGCGGCGTTTATTTTTAAAGATACTGCAGCAGGAAAGGGGAAAAAAGCATTATTTAAACCATCTCTTTAATATGCATAAATTGATTTCTCAACGTATAATCATAATTTAGTTAATATGAAACTATTACCCGATTAAAGCCTATCCTTCTATATATAAAAAAAAAGTAACGCTTTGAAAATGGACCAATGAAAATCTGCGTAGATACCACGAGACGCATCTGATTGGTCAGAGTTTTCTGAGGCTATAAGGGGGCTACCAAAGGGGGGGGGAACCCGGCTCTGTCACCAAACGTCGTCAAGTTTATCGCCAACTTGGCGATATATCGCCAAATTTGTCGACCAAAATTAGTCGCCAAAAGTTACTCCAACTTGGCGCTATTTCCAGTATTTCGCCAAATTTCCATAGACTCCCATTGAAATACAATAGGGTTTACTTGCTTGCAGAAAATCAACAACTTGAGATATTTCAATGCAACAAAAACTAATATTAGCATATGAATAGATCTTAATTGAACTATTTACATTATTTTTAAGCACAAACACTAACTATTTACAATATTCGTAACACTATATATATAATTTTATGTTTAATAATACTTATAATTCTGAAACTCTGTAAGCTCTAATGATTATGTGCTTGGATATACGGAATTAAAATTGTCGGGAGTTGGAGAGGAGCGCGTTTTTACCAAGTGGGATATAAAAATTGAATGCATAGAAAATAAGGGATCGCGAAGCGATCCAGAATGGAAACGCGAAACAATTACGTCTTGGGTTGGCTAGAAAATAGGGATTGCTTCGCGATACCGAATGGAATCGCGAAGCGATTACGCGGGGGATGGTGGCGTAGCGAGCAGGGGCAGAGCCCCCCCTAGTTTTTAAAAAAAATGTATTACATTATTTACTTCCTATTTGCAGTTTTCTACTTTTTAGAGTTTAAAATATTACGTTGTTGCAGTTAGTTTGGCGTATAATACACTCCATTGTTGTTGTAATTCACATACATTTGAAACTATAAAGAATATTTGGCTATTTATCAACTTTGGCAGGCTAACGGGAAAATTCCTTTAAATAAAATTATTAATTTAAAAAAAATTCTAAAAAAATTAAAATATTATTATGGCATCCGAAACACGCCTGTGAGCATATTTTTTTTTATATATAATTCTAGCCTATACAGGAAGTGAGAGCAAGATCGATTATGAAGTTCCATCTTTACATACACTTTTATTTAACAATTTAACCCTTAAATGCCGGGTGTTGCTTTTCGGCAACATACCCAATTTAGGCTCTAAAATACTATTAGAATAATATTCTAGCTATAATTCCTAATGCTGCCAATAAAATACTTTCTGAAAATATCATTAAATCAATTTTCAACATGTAGATGACAACACTTGTGCTGTTCAAGAATAAAGATAGATTTATTTTTTCAATTGTTGCTATTTGTTCTTTTTGTTTTGTTTGGAAGCTTGCGAAATACCCTATTTTGTTCTGCAGTGAGCAAGTAAAATTTATTTCTTATTATAGTTCCTAAAATTCTTGTGTGTATAATATTATAGAATTTTATCAAGGAAAATTATTTTTTTAAATAAAGACCAGTATTTCCGATTAGTAACAAACTGTATTTTAGCCGTAAACCATACTTAAAACAAAATATGATTTTTTAAGCACTTTTCCCATGATTTATTTAAAAAATGAAAGCCGAAAAACATTATTACAATGATTTTTGGAAAATCAAGCATTTAAGGGTTAAGTTAAGTAAAAGTGTCAAAACTTATTCTTTCGCAACCGTATAAAAATTGTGTAAAAATATTCGCATTTTCATTTAATCAATTGAAATTATCTCCGACAAAAAGAAAACTTGCATGCTAATAATCTATTTGTCAAAGTCTAACAAATGCAATTGCCTATCTCCATCAACTCTCGTTAAAAGGAAAGAATAGTTTGACCTTTTATGCCTATCAACATGACCAGGTCGTAAGTTTCGGTATCATTTAGAACGAATAGCAAATTTTTATCGGTATCCTATAACAATTCTAAAAGTCAAGGCTTCGGGTTAACTGTCCCGTGACCTATCACAATAACTTATTTTCTTTTTGGAAAATGTGGCACGTAAAATTTTTATCTGTATACACCGATAATTTGGTTAATTGTATCTGACATTTTTAATACTATTAAATGAATGACTGCGTCCAATTTTTATCGCCTGAAAGCTGAAAGTAGTCATTACAGCAATCACGATTTTTTATATTTTTATTTTTATTGTTTTATTTTGTTTTATTTGCTGCTTCGGCATCATGGGCGTTCGCAAATTGGATTTTTCTTAAAGTATTTTCAGTTACAAGTATTATGTCTTGTGTATACAAACAAATGCAAGTTTTATCATTATTATTATAAAAAAATTCCGAATTTCTCCAAGCCTTCCAAGTTTTGGGGGCGTGCCTAATGTGTCTACGGCATAATGAGGCCCTCCAGATAACTTCATTCTCCTTCCCTCAAAGCTGATCTCAAATCCAAATGAGCTACTTACTGATAAATTTCTTAATTCATTATTATTCGGAAACGGATGAAACCGGCAGATGTTCTTACTCAGAAACTATGTAATTGAATGACGTTTTTCATATCTTGGTATAGACAGTAGATCTTTCAGAAAATACTGTCAAATCGGGCGTTTTGAACCGAATTTCCGATACGGCAGCGCCAGAAAAGTGGGAAAACTTGTCGTCACGAGACAAGAATCACTTATAACTCTATGTGTAATTTATTTATCAAAAAAATGGAAAACGCTATTTGATTCCAAACTGCTTCAATTGTCAGACCTGCCAATTTTATGTCTTTACGATTAAAAAAATGAGTCAGAAAACGTGTTAGGAAATTTCACGTTGCTGAGCAGGGAACCACTTTAGAGAGACTTGAGAACCTTGAGAACTCCCAAACAACCTTGATTCGTTCTATTAGGAGTTTTATTCTTTATTTTAAACTGGATTAATTAAGGAAACAATTATATTTGTAAAGAGAAATGTCTATTGTAGTATTATTTCTAATTCACCATCTTAAATATACGCAAGCATCTTTTCTATAAAATAATACATAAATAGCGTGATTTATTTTATTTTATTTTATTATATCATCATATGGTTTTCTGTCATAAATTTTAGGCTTTCGTTTATTCTGATATTAATGTTTAAGTGTAAACAACATAATATTTTAATTCGGTGTGTTTAATGCACCAAATTTATAAAGTAGACAAACATTAAATAAAGAACGAAAGAATTAAAAGTAGAAGTAAAATATTACCACTGCGCGTTTATTCCATGAAGAATTGTTATTTTATCAAAACATTCTGTCAGTCATTTAACACAATCTTTTATTTCTTAAAAAAAAATGTACTATATCTGAAATATTGATAAGAGTTCTATCTTCTTGTTCTACTATTTCAACTGTACTCTAAAAAGCATTGAACTTTTAAGAAGTATTATATTAATACAAACATTATTACCTGTAGAAATATGTTATATTAGTAAAATCAATAACTTTAATTAATGTAATAAGAAAACAATTACCTGCTTTTAACTTATAACATTTACATTTTTTTTCAGAGAATGGAAAATTGACATCATTTAAATGTCTAATTTCCTTAAGTATCACTCTTCTATTATTACATGCTGTATTAAATTAAAAATGTATTTTGCAACAATTCTCATTAACTAGAATGAGTTATTTTCTTGATTAAATTTTAATAAACAAGTTTTTTTTTCATATACTTTAAATGAAAATAAATCTGTTTTATATCGCGAAATAATTTGATAATGCTTAAGATGGAAAAAAAAAAAAAAAAGATTCAAGCAGATTTACACAACAAATAATCTAAAAGGAAATTTTTTTTTCAATTACAGAACCACAGTTTTTGTAATTACATTTTTCTTTCATATTCCTATTCATACTCTGGCAACACCTGGTTTTAAAAAAAAATGTCGTTTGCTTTAATTACAAATCTAAATTATCTTACTTGTGTAAATTTTTTCCCTATTCTTCAAATGCATTTTTATATTAATAATTGAAGTAAAAAGTTATTTCTTATGTTTTTAGCTATAATGTTTAAAAAATAAGGTATTTTTTATTCTAACAGTAATTTAAAATTAAATATTCTTGTGGTTCTGTTTTTTTTTTTCTATTAATTAATGAAGGAGAATGCAGTTCGTGAAAAAAAGTATTGTATATTTTTCAGAATTTAAAAAAATGCTCTGAATGAATCTACTACAGATTTATTTGTTTGCTTGTTTTTTAATTTTGTATTGGATAGTCTGTTGAAATAAAATTAATATTTTTATTACGCTGTCTAGAAATAAATGTGACAACAAAACAAGCGCATATACACTGGTAGAAATTGATTTATGAAAACACGTTTTTTTAACAAAAACTTTTATAATATTCATTAAAAATTAATGAAATTTCATGGGATATACATAGTATGTATAACAAATGAGTTGCAAAAATAGAATTTCACACATAATATTAAACATAAACAAAAAGTCAAAAATTAGATTTTCGTAATATGCAAACATGGAAATTGATTTATGAAATATCACATTTCATTAACCATTCCAAAGTAATGTGGCAAGAATTTGCATAAAACAAGGTAACGTGACATGCACAGTAGACATAAAAATCGTTATATATTGGAAGGAATAAGTTTCAATCATACTTTTCACGATGGGTAAACAAAAGATGTTGTCTGATAAAGAAAGAGCTAAAATCGATGCATATCAGAATTTGGAAAGCCTGTTCCGGAAATTAGTAAATGAATTAAAAGATCAGTTAGTGTGATATATATCTATAGAAAAGATCCAGCACATTATGGCAAAAATTTTAACAAAAAAGGTAATCCACGTTTAAATAAGAGTAAGAAAAGGAGGTTTCTTCAAATTCCATCGAAAGCCGGTTACAGTTCAAAGCACATTTGTGCAGACCTATCCCTTCCTGTTACTTCTAGAAGAGTTAGACAAATTTTACATTCTTCACGGAGCTTGAGATGGTCAAAAATGAAGTCTGATCCAAAGTTACTTCTGCGTCACATTCAGATGCGTTTACAGTATTGCGAGAAGTACATGACAATGGGTGACAATTGGAAGCAAGTCCTTTTCTCGGACGAAAAGAAGATTTAATTTTAATGGCTCAGATGGTTTGAAGTATTATTGGAGGGATCTCCGAAAAGAATCTAAATCTACATTCAGCAGAAATTTTGTTGGCGGAAGTTTGATGATTTAGGCAGCAATCGCTTATGATGTCAAAAGTGAAATTGTATTTTTAAACGGTCGCCAAAATTCTTTTGATTACAGTTTAGTTTTATAAAATTCACTTCTTCCATTTGCATGGCAATATTATAGTTTAGATTCCATCTTCATACAAGACAATGCAAGTATTCACATTTCAAATGCAATGAAAGATTGCTTTGACGAAAAAATATTGTTCTTTTAGATCATCGACCTATTAGTCCAGATATAAACCCCGTCGAAAACGTTTGGGGACAGCTTGTTCGAATGGTTTATGCAAATGGGATGCAGTACACATCACTTGTAGAATTGAAAGCTTCAATCTGTCAAAATTGGAAAATAATTGATCAGAAATACATTCAAAATCTTGTTTTATCAATGCCATCTAGAATAAAAGAAACTCTGATGAATAAATGTGGCTTTACTTGCTATTAATTTCAGTTAAATGTGATATTTCATAAATTAATTTCCATGTTTTTAGATTACATAAATCTAAATTTTGACCCTATGTTTTAGTTTATTAACATGTATGAAATTTTATTTTTAGGTAGATTTCGTAAGAAATGCTACCTATTGCAGTCGTTACCATGGTGCGACTTTTGAAAAATTCCTTCATAACTTTTCATTATAGGACCCCAGGAACCCAAAACCACCCCCACCTAAAAAGTTTATATATATGTATATATATATATATATATATATATATATATATATATATATATATATATATATATATATGTATGTATGTATGTATGTACTAAATTTTGTCCGCACGATAAAAGTCGCAATTATGCACGGATCGTCTTCAAACTCGCTAACAACTCTGAGATGGCTAATATCTCGGCGGGGATTGAAAATGGGCAAAATCGGCCCAAGGGAATGGAAATGGGGAGGGTTAAAATTTTTGAATACCGTCTTAACATGATTCTGATAAAACCAGCTCTTACACAACAATGACCGGAAAAAAATAATATTTTTCGTTATAGCAGTTGCCAACAATTAAAAAAAAAAACAATAAAATTCTCGCCACAACAATTGCTTTTCTATTGCAAGTTTTCACGTGAAAATGAAATAAAATTACATAGTTTGATGAATTGAAAACAAATTGAATATTACGTCATAAGTTTTCTAGAGTAAGATTTCGAATGAAAACTGAAAATGAAATAAATAGTTTGACGAATTAAAAACAAAAACAAAATATTGCGTCATATTGGAAATAAAATGGACCTCAGCAGATGAATAGGTAACGTCATGTGAGTTTGAAGAAACGTATTAAAACATGATAAAAACCCGACTATGGAAATATTAACTTATTTTAACACTTTGAGGTTCTCTGAATTTGCTTTAGCTATTTTTTAAACTTATTCCACATACATGCGTGTGTGTATTCGTGTATATTAGAATTTTCACAAAATCTTTAGCTCCCTTGAGCTCATTTTTAGTGAAGGAAATGGGTTTATCTCTAATCTTGATTTAAGTTTTGTTGGTGAGCACTTAACTTCGAAATCTACCTCCGCATGTAGGCCCGAGCCGGCAGGGATTTTTTTTTTAATTATTTGTTGCACATAGCATGTATAATGTATGAAATTTTCTTCATTTTTAATGAATATTATAGAAGTTTTTGTTAAAAAACCGTGTTTTCATAAATCAATTTCCACCAGTGTACTTTGATTTTTTCCGTTTTCATGCCGAAAAAGGTATTAAAAATATATACCGGAAAAATGACAGAAAATATTTAGTTATCAAAATAATGCTGCTGTGCGAGTAACAATTTTTTCTTATCTGTTTAATTAAGCTGTCTAACTGTGCCTTTTGGCGATTAGAGAGGCTACAAAATTGCAGAAGAATGTTCACTTTTTTGAGGAATATATATTGTTCAGTATTTAGTCCATGTCGTATGCATGTCCTTGCTTTCTTCCATTTTTAGGGATATTTTTGATTTCTCTATGATGACGCGGAAAGTGATCTGTAATCAGTTAATCGTTTCTTTAATTTACTTTTTAAAATATTTTTATTTGATACACTTGATATTGCAATTACATAGTTTAAACCTTTTTTTAAGTTTTTTATTATAATCTAATCTTTTGTAATATGCGTTTATACACGTAGTAAGCAATGCAGGTCGTATATTCCTTTGAGATATGCATTGTTTATACAAGTAATAAGCAATGCAGACAAGATAATCTTTTGGCATATGCACTGTTTATACACTAGTAAGCAAAACAGACCAGAAATACATTTCTGTACAATTTAATTTTTTTTCATTCTCAGAGAAACTCCAATGAGTGTACAAGAAGAAAGAATTGGATTCGTGAAAATTTTCGACTTTCGGTTTTCGATGGATTTACACGTTTTAGGAGTCATAGATTCCGAAAAACAGGTTTTTACAAAATGTCTGTCTGTGAGTCTGTGAGTCTGTCTGTCTGTCTGAAAGTGACACAAATATTGTTGGCGCTCCATGTCAAGAACTAATTCACGGAATTTAATAAAAAGTTACATTCAGTTAGTCCCTGATATAAGTTGGTGTTGATTAGTTTTTGGTATAAATCGCTCAACAGGTGGCGCTGCTATTCAGCATTTTTCACGATTTCCGCAATAGCTCAATCTCCAGAACTAATGCACGTATTTTCATCAAACTTCAGATTCAGTTAGTCTTTGATAGGATTTTACGTTTTATACATTTTGGTGTAAATCGCTGAACAGGTGGCGCTGCTATGCTGCATGTTTTGCGATTTCCGCAATAGCTCTATCTCAAGAACTAATGCTTGGATATTCTACAAACTTCAGATTCAGGTATACCTTGATATGAATTAGTGCTGCTTTTGTTTTGGTGCAAATCACTCAACAGGTGGCGTTGCTATGCTTTATTTTTCAGAATTTCCACTATAGCTCTCTCTCAAGAATAATGCACAATTTTCATCGAACTTCAGATTCAGGTATATCTTGATATCAATTAGTTCTGTTTATGTGATTTATATAGAAGAAGGTTTTGTTACGGCCGCAACATACTAGTTTAAAAGAGTCTTCATGATTTTTTCAGATAACCAATTATATAAAGAAATCGAATTTATCAAGAAAATAGCGTTTGACCATGATGTTTCAGCGAAACATATTGATAAGATCATTCAGCAGTACAATACTCCTCCTCCTTCAGACCAATGTCAGAAAAGGCATCAACTTATGATATACAGGAGATTTCACTACAGTTCTGCAATATTTGAGAAGTTAAAAGTGATCCTATAGAAATATAATACAGTGAAACTTCATCGTTACACGTCAACACTTCGCTATGAAGAAAATTCGTTAAATAGAAATCAACTCAAATTAATAAAATACACATGCATAAAATGAAAAATACACATAAATGGAAACATTGGAAAAATGCATTTTAATTCGGGCAGTAACTTCTTTTTATGCAATGTAGGCATATAAGAAAAAATTAATTGGAATAATGTCTAAAAAAAAACATCGTAATAAAGAGAGGTAAATAACATCTGAAGCATTGCATACTTTTCTCTTTTTTTATAGTATTCTAAATCCTGAACTTATAGAAATCTGCAATATTACTTTGTACAGGTCTCTTATAAAAAATACACTGTTCATAAAAATTTCCCCCCTTTTGTAAGTATCCGTACAATACATCTGTAACATTTTCTTGAAACTGGAATCCCCTTCTTATTGTATCGAAAACTTTTAGAATTTTTATCTTTTGAATGCAAAGGATTGAATGAATAAGTAATTCCATTTTCATACAATCCGCTGAAATAAATTCATACATTCGTACCTCTCCGTTTGAAAGCTGTACACGTACGAAAGTGGAATAAACTTCGTTATATAGAATATTTTTTTGTAATATAGAGATTAATTTACATGTTAATGGAGTTCAAAATCATTGTTCAGCAGAAAATTTCGTTAAGTAGAAATTTTCGTTAAAAGGAAGTTCTACCGTATAATGTTGGTGACAATTTCCACCCCTTTACCTTATTGATACCCTTAGTGATAAGATTGACAAAATCCCATTTGATTCAAAATCTGTAATATACGAAATTCGTATTAAGTTATTAAATAATGATAAAAGAGTCCGCATTGGCATGACTAAACTTAAGTTTTTTGAAAGAATTAGGGAACATCGTCGGGACATTAAACAGTTTAAACAGAGTACAGCTCTTTCCCGCTTCTATTTTGTTAATTTTGTGTTAATTTTGATGAGGCGAAAATCGTAGTTCCTTGTATTAACCTTATTTGAAAGCATGATCAGAGAAATCAGAGAATCAGTCGAAATAATTACACTCGAGCATGATACCTGCAACGATAATTTATTTTATAATAGCCCAAAAATCTGGCATAATATTTTTGAAAAGTTTTAATTTTTATCTTTTTGCAAGATTTCAACTTTTTCCCTCTTTCACCATAAATTTGTTTGAGCATAATGCGTTCCCCGTTGACAGATGGTCACACTTAATGATCTTCAATCGAACTTTAATTTTCTGGTGTACTCACTGGATGGCGCCGCTGTTGTTTTCCAATCGTGTATTTTGTCGAGACTCAACAAATTATCTCTCAAACAGGAGGCTTTCGTTTCTAGGCTTTACAATCACTTCATCATCATGTTTTATACTAACCAGGAAACTGCCCCAATAGTGTAATAATGAAAAAAATTAATTAAATAGCAATTGAAAGGGCGTATTGAAACATGTTTTTAGGCGCATAAATTATTTACCCTCGTATCCCCGTTATTGATATATGAAGTTTTAAAATTTGCAAAATAAAACATCTAGTGTTAAAAAGGGAATGCTCCCCGCCAGCCAGCGAGCAAAACAGTTCATGATGTAAAACAATAGTAGCTTCCCTTCTTATCAATTAGAAGTTCTTTGGGTAAATTATCGGTGTCACGTGACTTTATTCAGCTTGAAACCCAGATTTTGAATATAGAACGCAGTAAGACATCTCATTCTCGTTTTAGGCTCTGCGTGAATTTTAGGCGTGTTATATTGAAAAGATGTCTCGAATTAATCCTTTAATTGTGTGTTCGGTCAACGATTCGAAATGCAGCACTGGTGCCACTTCAGTTTCGAAACCAGATTTTGAATATAGAGCCCGGTAAGACACCTCAAACTCGTGTGAAGCGCGCGATATATTGAAAAAATATTCTTAATGCAGGACTGATGCATTAAAACGCTAAATAATGCAGCACTGATGCATTAAAATGCTAAATAATGCAGCACTTATGCACCATTTAGCATTATTTTGTGATGCATTATTTGGTGTTTTAATCCATCAGTGCTGCATTAAGAATCGTTGACCGCGTAAAACTGCCAAATGTGTGGAATGAACTTGATTAAATATTTGGAGTTAGTCATGTTACGAAAGGTTCACACATCAAGTATTTGTAACTGAAAAATAACTTGGAATGATCCTCTTTATTTTCATATATCACTTATTATAATATGTGTAATAGTTTTGAAAATGTAAATATTCAAAATCCGGTCATTCATTTGTACTAACCCTGTATATCTCGATAACGCGGAGATGAGGGCAAATAATTTATGCGTGATCAAATGTGTTTCAATATACTCTTTCGATTGCTGCTTACTTAATTTTTTTTTCATTTTTACACTAAGGTGTAGTTTCCTGGTAAGGACGACCGCAGAAGCAGTTCGAAACGTAGATATTATGTTTATATCATCATATTTATTTGTACAAGTTCACATAAAGGTTCTTCCTTTGTGAACCATTTTGCAATTTTAAGTGTTTTTACGAATATCTATATAATAAAAGCCCAAGTCATGTGACTGTTATCAACAGTTCCGGACTGACCGCTTCGCTTTTTATGTGCTAGGCGGCCATTTTGGAACTTTAATGTTAGCCAGGCGCAGGTGATAAATCGCCAAATATTGCTCTAACGCCATTTTTCATTTATATTATAATAGTCAAAGTCATGCGATTGTCAGAAACATTTACTCGCAACTTCGCTTCCCATATGCAAGACTTCCATTTTAATTAAAAAATCTTTTTTTTTCTTTTTTTTTCTAATAAAACTATATAAAAGTTGCCATGATCGCAAAGAATTCTTGGTACTTTTATGTTAGCCGGGGGCAAATCTCACTAATAGCATTTTTTTAACACACCAATTGCATTTTATTTTTCGCGTGGTAAATTAAAAGAATATTTTTAAGTTGAAGTTAAATGTCTTGGTTTTTCTTTTCTTTTCTTTTTTGAAAATAAAAATAAATAAGTGAAAGTCATGAATTTTAAATGTTTCTGTTATAAATGAAAGTTTTATATTTAACTAAAAAGAGTGAAAAGATTATATTTTAAATGAAATTAATTAAATACGAAAAAATGCGAAGGGAACAATGGTTGGCGATTTATCACCTGTGCCCGGCTTATAAAAATAACGAGTTCTTGATTTCTCTGTCAGATTCTTCCAATTTGGCGAAAGATTGAGCAAGTAAATTAAACTATGAATAAAAGTAACTTAATACAATGCTTAGCATACATTTAAGGGAGACCAAACTGGTCGCCAAGGGCGGCTAGTATTATAATATTTATTTATTATTTCATGGAGCAAATGTCCAACATGTGTCAATAAATTTTTAAGTTGTTCAAATAGAAATTTCAAGAAAATCATATTTTCTAGAATGAATATATAAATTCGCACATCAACAAGATTTTTTTTTCCTTTCAATATATTTTTTTTCTTTTTCTTTTAATATAATTTTTTTCTTTCTTTATATCGATCCGGATATTTGACCGAAAAATTAGTGTTTTAGTATAATATTTTTTTTTCCAGATTTTTTTTTCTTTTTATGCACGGCTAAAGTTTCTAATTTTCTTTTTTATTGTAGGTACGGGGACATGGTACCGGACACTCCTACGGGTAAGATCGTGGGAGGAGTCTGTTCCTTGAGCGGTGTATTGGTGATTGCCTTGCCAGTACCTGTCATTGTCTCCAACTTTTCAAGGATTTACCATCAGAGCCAGAGGGCGGATAAGAGGAAAGCACAAAAGGTAAGTTTTCCCATTGTAGTGATTTTCTATTATTGTAATGAATTGCAGTTCCCAGATTGATATCATTCTGCTCATCACACAGCTGAATTTCAGGATCAGAAATTTTACACAGAAAGAAACACGTTTTCGCATTGCTTGGGTCTGATTTTAGTTGTTGAAGAATTCCTTTCTGTTCTAATTTTACGTTTTAGAATATACAGAACGAATAAACAAGTTGGAAATTGCACGTCAAACGTGGAAAATGAGATACGTTCGTACCATAACTAGTTCTATAAATATTTTTTGCACTTCATATTGTACTGAATGTATATTTTAGTGCACTTCATAAGTGCATATCAATTTCATTCTGTTCGAAAGGCTGTAACATCATTAAAATGCACTTGAAATAATTTTTACCCCTCGGCCGTAATATAACGGAGAACTTTTGACTGCCCCTGTAATTAAACTATACATCCGATTTTCCTAAAATTTGAAATGACTCGACAAAATTATGCAACAATTATATATTTTAATTTTAAACGATTCGGTTGGGTAGTTTTTGCGCTGTTACATGCGGACGGACGGACAGACAGACGGACTGAACGACGACTATAGATGCTACGTATTTATATAATTAGGAACGCACCTAAGGAGGATATATGAGTGTCGGGTGTCCCAAAATTCTTTTAACGTTTCAAAAAAGCATACCCATTTAGCATGCCATCGCATCGGAATGCAGTTTACACTATAAGACTTGTCAGAAAGTCGTATACTTTGCCGCAAAAGAAAAAATAATAATAATTTTCACTGATATGTGACGCTATCATAATCCACATTATTAAAATATATTAAAAAATATTAAGATTAAAAATAGGATTTATTTGTACATGCGAATATACTGTATTCTCTGTTTAGTGTACTATTTCATATTGCTTATATAATTGAGGAAAGTGCGAACTTGAAAGATACTTACACTAGATTGATTTTTTAACAGAATCGCAAGCGCCTCTCAATACTTTTAAAAGGAACTTAGGACCAAATACTTCTTTTTTCAGTTCTTTCTTTTTTTTATGTAAAAGAAAGCTTCAAAAATCCACAGATTCAAACGGCTATCGAATCCTGGAATGACGCTTTCCTATTTAAAACTCTTTTTGTTTACGCTTTCACCACAAATATCCAGATCTTTAGTTATTATTGTAGCTTCTAATATGAAGATATAAACATAGTAAAGTGACATTTATATATAGTTGCATATTTAGGTTCATACACATATATACAGAGCGCTCACTGGCGTGGCGTGAAAATTTTCGGTGGTCATCGCAATTATTTAAGTTTGTGGTGAAAAATTATTAACTCTAAAATTCAATGGTTGAATGTTCAAGAAAGAAACTTTAAATCTTACCTTCACTTATACATGAACTCCAAATGTTCTGCTAAAACTGGATCGTAGAGTTTTAAAAGCTTATTAAGAGTTTTAAAATATTGCTTGGTCATCGGCGCATCCAGCGATGACCGGACGCCACGCCACTGAGAGCGCTATATATGCTGCCCAGCCTTGCTTTTTCTAGCACGCTGTGTCTTGCTCTATCTTGCACTGAAGAAGAATCTCGCTAGTAGATTCGAAACAGCTGTTTGCTGCTTTTCATGTATTATTTGTGCATTTTTAAACGTTCGTTTTCTGTTTTTTTTTAATACAGAGCGTGTTCACACATTTGTAACAATTTTGGAAAAAGAAATATATAAACAAATATAAGATTTTTATCTTCTAATATGTTCAATCTGATAGACTTTTTGTTGCACTATCATATTACATCTTAATTTCCCAGATAAAAGAACTTTTCTTAAAATAATCAAGATTGATTTTGTTCCACTCCTCGACAGCAGTCTTCCAGAGTCCATCCAATGTTTTGGGATGCCGCTTATAAAGAGCTGGATTTAAAAATCCAAATCCACAATAATCCATAGGAGACAAGTCGTGGGACTTGGGTGAGATGCATCGAAATGGAATAGACCCATTTCTGGTTTCATTTCCGATTTTTTCTAAAAATATAGCAGTAGATTTAGAGGTATGTCTGGTAGCCTTATCCGGATTGACTTTAACACATGAAGATTGTTTGGGTAAAGTAATGGAAAGTCTTCTTGGAAAACGAGTCTTAAAATATATTTCTGATAGTAGTTCCAATTTTGATATTTTTTCTACATTCCTTTTTTTTTTTTTTTTTTTTTCAAGTTTTCCGCTATAATAGAATGCAGCAACAACCATAAAACATTTTCCATAAATTTCCTTGTTTTCTGGGTTTTTTTTCTCTTACTTCTTTTTAACCGGCATTTTATGTCTTTTTCTCCTCTGTTTCGGCGGTAAATCGATCTTTTTCTACTTCAGTCGGATAAATATATTCAGTCCCCATAAATTCTAACAATGTATATACATTTTTCACTTACAAATAATTTTCATTGCACAATCTTTGCATAATCTTACTCTAAGAGACATATTTTCGCATTAGGCAGTGAACATCATCTGTATATGGGGCATTCTCACAATCTTTTGACTTTTGGGGGGAAAATCTAACGAAATTAAACTTGCTAAAATAACATTTTAATCCTTAACAATGCCTTAATGATTCAAAATAAAGAAAAATGGTCAGCAGCGAAAATTTTTTTATTTTACTGAGGTTTAAGTTAAACTTGGGAGTTTAATTTTCTTTACCGTTTTACCCCTATAACTTTTTATTTTCTTCTAAATTTTTACTTATAATGAATTTGCATAGTACCCACAGGGCATTCAAATAAGAAATAATAACAATGTAGTACTTTTAATACAGAATTTTTGTATAACATTGTCTTAAAGGGGTGTTAAAGAAGGGACGATAAGGTAAAAAAAGGGAATGGTATTGGAAAAAAGGGACGGTAAGGATGAAACAATGGGGAAAATTACCATCTATTTTTAGGACAATCATGTTAAGACTAAGTGATAGCCAATGTTCATTGATTTTTAGAAACAGTTGTTAACATTGGATTAATTTTTTTTTTTTTTTTTTATTTACCTCGAAAAGTGCAGGAATAAACCTTGGGGACGGTGAGACTATCAATAAAGCCACGATGCTTGAAATTGATATTTAAATGCTGATTTAAATTCTACAGTAAATTTCCTGCCAAAGAATTTTATACATTATTTCTCTAGCATACTTCTGCATGAAAAAAAACTTGAAAAAAATTCTGTGGCTGCAACTGAAATGATTTTCTGTATAATTTTAGAAGAGGGATGGTAAGGAATCTAAAACCCAGGGACAGAATTTAAAAAATAATAACAACCCTAAAAATGTGTGCAGGTTAATTTTTAGCTACATATTTGTATAAAACAATAGTTCCAGATTTAGAAAAAAATTACATCGAATTATTTTTATTGAAACAATTTTATACCGACAGTTCCAAACTTAAAAATCAGCATCAGGGACATGGGACGGTAGATGAGTTTTCCTTGTATTTGGACTCCTAACATCGTCCAAAAATTATTTATCCCGTTAATATTGTTATGCAATCATGCAATGGGATATTCTCCAGTATATGAAATTAAAAAAACACAAAAAAGTGTATTAAATAAAAAATTATTATTCAGGGACATGAAAGTCAAAGGATTGTGAGAATGCCCCATATATATATATATATATATATAACCATTAATTAAACATCACCGACCACCATCAAAAACTGCAATATTGTGAATGATTGACAACACGCCATAAACCAACAATATAAGGTACATAACTAGAAGCTAAAATCATAAAATGAAACTTTGCGATGATAAGAATGAAAAAATTAATGGAATTTCCTAAGGGAGGTATCAGATAACTACAAGTAGAAATCATATAGATAATACACAAAGATTATGCGCAATTTGCAGCAAGGATCTAAGCGTATAATATTTAAAAGATTGCTAAAACATTTAGCAGCCTAGGTATATATAAATATATAAGAGATACCAATATAAAGGACAAAATATTTCAAAATGAATTTTCATTCAAAATGAAAAGATATCATAATAAAAAACATCATAAAAAGCTTACATTCATAATTACATGCGCAAATGCAGCATAATAATTTGAATGCTAATATATAACCATTAATTAAACATCACCGACCATCATCAAAAACTGCAATATTGTGAATGATTGACAACACGCCATAAACCAACAATATAAGGTACATATCTAGAAGGTAAAATCATAAAATGAAACTTTGCGATGATAAGAATGAAAAAATTAATGGAATTTCCTAAGGGAGGTATCAGATAACTACAAGTAGAAATCATATAGATTATATATATATATATATATATATATATATATATATATATATATATATATATATATATATATATATATAAACGTTAAGTATAATAATCAACACAAAATAAAATTACATTCATGTAAAATGCGCTAAAATGCTGCAGTAAAACACATAAATTCAATATAAATCAGTAAAAGATTATATTTAGCCTGAACTAGCGCACTCCCCTCACAGAACAAGAAAAATATATCTTTTTCTTCTTCTGTGAGGGGGGGGGGGCGGGTGGAGGGTGTGCCCTAGTTCAGGCTAAATATAATCTTTTACTGGTTTATATATATATATATATATATATGTACGCATTATTATTATTATTATTATTATTAGCTTTAAATTAGATTTTATAATTTTGTTTATTCCTTTTTTATTAATTATGTCACTTATTTTACGTGTAGCAATTATTAAAAGTATGTTTATCACTCTTTTTTAATATACGAATAAGAGTACAGTAGCCTCCCTCTTAACCGGCCTTCTCTTAACCGGAACTCCGCTTTAACCGGCAGACTTTTTTCCGACATGAGGCAAAATTCACGGTTGTCGGCCTCGGGAACTCAGCTTACGCTTTCGAGTTGAAATGCAATCTTGAAGGGAAGGAAGCAAAGTTCAGAAAGGAGAACGTCGGTTCTAAATGGATACGCGTTGATCTTCACCAGTCTTGAATTCAGGGTGTGTCCCCCCCCCCTCACCCAGGAACAATGAGATGTATTCCCTGAGGATTTCAGATTTTGTGTTTTTAATGGTCAAAATTGCAATCCCCCCCTCCCCTGGAATTCAATATTGTCTAATCAATCTGCAAACTGTTTTGTACAAACATTTAAAAAGATCTAGGGATTCAAACAGATCGCCGTAGAAAATGTATAAGAGTTGTTTGAGTCTGATAAAGATCTCAAGCATGAAACATTATTTGACGAGGATATAATTAGGACTGTAACTGATGTTGTTCAATACAAAGACGATCCTGATGATGATCCAGTTGAAGTTGGTCCTCCTAAAATTCTCATACGTAAGGGTTAAAAGCATTAGAGTTGGAGCTACGCTATGTTGAGCAGCGACTAACAGCTTCCTCAGTTAAACTTAGAAGGTCACTGATTTCTTTATGGTTGATTAACTTAAATATACATAATGTAGAACAACTTCAACTTCTTATAAAGGTGTGTGTCACGGTTTTCGAGAGTTTAATTTGTGTTAAATATTTTTCATTATTTGTTATCAGCGATAATTTTTCTTTCAATTGAGTTAATTATAACTAGTATTCATTTCACAAAATATAGAAAATATGTACTTCTTTAAAACTACACAAATTGAAAAACTAAATGCATCGTACGGGTTTAATTAATTAAATTACGCAGACGCTTACTTAATTTTTTTTTTTTTTACTTCTCCGCTTTAATCGGTTTTTTTCTCTTAACCGGCTAACCCTCGGTCCCGTTTAGGCCGGTTAAGCGGAAGGCTATTTCTGTTTGTAAGGCGGAAATACATAGCCTTCGATCCATTGTTTATTTTCCAACACATTTTAAAGCAAAGAATATTTTTAATGATGCAGACGATAATTAAACCCTATTCCGAATTTATGCCATATAAGTTTTTTTATTTAAATTTAAAGCATAAAGAAAGTCAAAATCACTATAAAAATGTGTAAACATCCTCTGTATATAATATATATATAGGGCATTCTCACAATCTTTTGACTTTCGGGAATAAAAATCTGGTGAAATTAAACTTGCTAAAATAACGTTTTAATCTGATAGACGAATGCCTTAATGATTGAAAATAAAGAAAAAAATGGTCAGCAACGAAAAAAATTTTATTTAACTGAGGTTTAAGTTAGACTTGCGAGTTTAATTTTCCGTACCATTTTACCACAATAACTTTTTACTTTCTTCTAAATTTTTACATATAATGAATTTGCATAGTACCACAGGACATTCGAATAAGAAATAATAACAATGTAGTATTTTTAGTACAAAATTTTGGTATAACATTGTCTTAAAGGAATGTTAAATAAGGGACGGAAGGAAAAAAAGGGGATGG
Source organism: Maratus speciosus (assembly GCA_963932465.1). Lineage (NCBI taxonomy): Eukaryota > Metazoa > Arthropoda > Arachnida > Araneae > Salticidae > Maratus > Maratus speciosus. The sequence goes on along the minus strand of OZ010793.1, from coordinate 396,127,965 downwards.
GATGATATAGGAAAAAAGGGATGTAATGGGAAAAAATGAATGGTAAGGATGGTACGGTAAGGAAAATTACCACTATTCTTAGGCAAATCATGTTAAGACTAAGTGATAGCCACAATGTTCATTGATTTTTAGAACCAGTTATTCACATTGGATTAAATTTTTAAAAAATTTTAATTTACCTCGAAAAGGGCAGGAATAAACCTTTGGGACGGTAAGACTACCAATAAAGCCGCGATGCTTGAAATTGATATTTAAATGCTGATTTAAATTCTGCAGTAAATTTCCTGTCAAAAAATTTTAGACATTCTTTCTCTAGCATACTTCTGCATGAGAAAAAATTTGAAAAAAATTCTCTGGTTGCATCTGAAGTGACTTTTTGTATAAGTTTAACAAGAGGGGTGGTAAGGAATCTAAAACCCAGGAACAGAGTTCAAAAAATAATATCAACCATAAAAATGTGTGCATGCTAATTTTTTGCTACATATTTATATAAAACAATTGTCCCAGTTTCAAAAAAAAATTACATCGAATTACTTTTATTGAAGCAATTTTATACAGACAGCTCCAAACTTAAAAATCAGCATCAGGGACACGGGACGGTATAGGAGTTTCCTGGATATTTGGACACCCAACATCGTCAAAAACGTATTTATCTCATTAATATTCTAATGCAGTTATGCAATGGGGTGTTTCCACCGCATAACTGCAGTATATGAAATTAAAAAAAAACACAAGAATATGTACTAAAATAAAAATTATTATTCAGGGACATAAAAGACAAAAGATTGCGACAATGCCCCATATATATATATATATATTCAGAGGTGTGAAAATTACAGTACAGCCCCGATTATCCGCGGTATTGGGTGGCAAGGGTACCGCGGATAACAAAAATTGCGGATAACACGAAAAGGACTGAAAATAGGGTGCAAACACGAAAAAAAAAGAAACTTCAACTTACAAACTATGGTTTAGTGTACAAAAAAACATAATAAAACATTTAAAATACATACATATGCACAGTACAGCAGAAACCTTTGTTTTACGTCTAAATCACTAAAATAAAGAACAGTAAACAAGAAACAATGCCATACATACTGTACAAACAGAGTTAAGTTACACCTTTTTAAAAAAAATCGATCTCTTGTTTTGGCTTCTTGCTTTGGAAACAAATTTTTCTTTATTCTAAATTGTAAACTATTGTTTTTCTTTTAGTATGGAATAATTTTTATCTTGAAAATGAAGCTATTCTTGATATTCTCTCCTAGAATTTATCATAATAATCTTATTTAAATGATTATTATGAGTTAATAAAATGAGTTAATGAGTTAATAAAATCAAGAAAAGACATCAAAACTTTATAACTGATATTTCAAACATTTCAACCGAATCTAGAAATATTCTTTTATTACTTTCGAATACGTGAATTTTTCTGTTTCTTCTTTATTAGTAGGGCTTATTGTATTTTCCTTGCTGTTGGTTCCAATTAAAAAAATTCGCTTCGCGGATAAACCGCAACGCGGATAATCGGGGCTTTTCTGTATTAGAATAATTGTAAAATTTACAATAAAATCTAGTTATATTAAATAAATAATACATTATTTTAAAATATTGATACGTTTAATAATTAGTGTGCATCCACTTGTTTTTTATTAAAGATTCGATACGTCCTGGCATACTTTGTATGAGTTTTTGTTTTTGGCAATTAATTTGTATTTCGTTGTCATGATGCCAAATTTCGATAGTCTTTCTATCAGACCATTCTTGTTTGTGATGTTGCATTTCTTTAATTTTTAATTAAAGAAAACGCTTCCATAGCCTGGAAACTGTCCAGATATGAACCCATATAGAATCTTTGGGCCATTGTACAGAAAAAATTAAAGAAATGCAACATCTCATAAAAGAATGGTGTGATAAAAAGACTCATCCAAATTTGGCACCATGACAACGAAATACAAATTAAAACCCAAAAACTTATACAAAGTATGCCAAGACGTACCAAATCCTTTATAAAAAACAAGGGGATGCACACTATATATTAAATGTATCAATATTTTTTAAATAATGTATTATTTTTTAATATAACAAGATTTTATTGTAAATTTCACAATTATTCTAATAATTTCCACTCCTCTGTACATATATAATACATATACAGGGCGAGCCAAAAGTCCCGCATCATAGGAAAAACATGTATGGTTACAATATGTTCTCAATATGGTCTCTACGTGGTCTGTATGGTCTCTATAATCTCTACACGCTCTTCAGTTGTCAGCATTTTCTCCTACAAAATTTAAAAAAAAATTAAAACCAAATAAAAAAAATTAAAAAATTAAAAAAATACTATGATGCTGGACTTGTGGCCCACCCTGTATATCAGCGATTAGGTCATATCTTTTTTCCGTCCTAACAATAAAGTCCGTCAAAAATATAAAAAATTGTAATTTTAATTGGTTGGAATAAATTTCCGTACACCACAGTGCATACACTTTCCTTACTTTAAAGATCAAACTAGAAAGTAATTAAATTAATTTTGCATAACTATATTTGATAAATCTTCTGGTTATGTTCAGTAGTCTAAAAACAAAGAGTACAACAAAACTACAATCAATTGACATTAAAAAGTGTTTTGGCACGAGATAGAGTCATCAACAAATTGCTCTGATTCCATTCAATTAAATCTTTTCACTAACATCTGGCACCTGTCCGAGTTTAGAAATTTTTGTCATTTGTGCAAATTTAGTTTTTCTGTACATTTTCGTATGCTGTAGGAAGTTAGAATTTCAAACAATAACTGTTAATTAAGCAAATGCAGGAGGAATATCGATAACATTTCATAGATTTTCAGATGATCTAGGGGCAGTTGTCTCATTTAAATAATAATTAAAAAAGAGCATTTTAAACCGTTTCCATGTTTTTGTGAATTTTTATAAAATATCTTTCATCATCTAGAAATGTTCTGTTCGAAAAAAAAAATCAATCTATTATTTTAATGAATTTTCTGTACTTAATTGAAACAGAAATTTCTTGCAAAGTATTTACAAAACAATGACGTAGGGATTGTTTTAGTATTTTCTTTTATATTAAAAAAAAAAAAAAAAAACAGAACTTGAACAGGAAAAGTTCCGATATCTGCGTCATCAAACTTTAATGGTACGTTCGCGTGACGTTGCTTTCAAACAATATTGACAATTTCTAGCCTCTAGTTTTTAATACCAGCAAGTTCATTTTGATTAAATTTATACAAAAGAAAAGTTTATTACAAATCAATGTATATTTTCAGAATTTATTTTTTAAAATTTGTTATGTTTTAGAAATATTTCCAGCACAGCATAGAAAAACGTTTTGTTTGAAAAAAAAATTGTAATATGTTATTTTAATGACATTTCTTAAATTAATTAAAACTGAAAATTATTGTAAAACTTTTCCGAAATAACACCTCTTTTCTTTTGATATTCAGATCAAACTCTAGAACAGAAAAAATTCCGGTATTTTAAATTTATGCCATCAAGAAGCAATATTTAATAGTGCATTCGCTTGGCGCATGCATACAGGAGAATGCAGAAACAATACTGGTAATGTCGGTAGTATATTTTTTAAATCATTGAGTTTGCTTTAACTTATTTTATAGGGAAAAAATATTATGAAGCAATGCATATTTTAAGAATTTGTTTTTTTATATTCATAATTTCTTATGTTTTAGAAATATTTCCAACATCTAAAAGCTTTCCGTTTCAAAATTTTCTGTAATATGTTATTTTAATGACTTGACTGAAATTAACTAAAACCGCAAATTATTGCGAAACTTTTGCGAAATAATATCAGCCAGATAATTTCAGTATTTTCTTTAAATATTCAGATCAAAGATTAGAACAGAAAAAAAATCCGATATTTTAAATTTTCGCCATTATGAACAAATATTCCATAGTGCTTTCGCTTTGCACACGCATGCATTAATAAGAATCCCGAAACAATACTGGCAATATCGGTAGTATATTTTTTTTAATCAGCGAGTTTATTTTAACTTATGTAATAGAGAAGAAAAATTATGAAACAATGCATATTTTAAGAATTTTTTTTTTATTTGTTATGTTTTAGAAATATTTCCAAATTCGAAAAACGTTCCATTTCAAATCTTTCTGTAATATGTTACTTTAACGACTTCTTTAAAATTAACTAATGCCAAAAATTATTGTGAAACTTTTTCAAAATAACATCAGCCAGATAATTTCAGTCTTTTCTTTTGATATTCATGTCAATGATTGGAACAGAAAAAAAATCGATACTTTAAATCATCAAGAATCGATATTTAACAGTGTCTTCGCATAGCACGCGCATGAATTCCGAAACAGTACTGGCAATGTCGATCATACTTTAATGTCTGCGAGCTTGTTTTGACTTATTTTATAGGAAAAAAATTTCGTAAAATAATGCATATATTAAGAATTGGTGTTTTTTTCTTTGGAAATAGTAACATGTCAAAAAACGTTCTGTTTGAAAATTTTCTATTTTGTGTCATTTTAGTCACTTTTCTGAAATTAACAGACACCGAAAGTTATTGCAATTGCTACTTTTGCGAAATAATATCAGTGATGATATACAGTAAAACCTCTGAATAACAGGCAACAGCGGGGAATTTTCCGCTATTTGGGAATGAAAATGTATAAATACATAGGAGTTGGTGATCAAAAAAGTGTTCGCAAAATAGAGGTATAGGTTATTCGAGAGAGTCCGTTATGGAGGTTCTACTGCATATACATATGTTGCGGGATGAACTCTGGGTAATCACTTGTGGGAAGATTTACGACTATATGCATAACAGCTTCCTCTCTCTTGATTTTATTAACAAAGATTCCAGTCAAAATTATCGCACCATTCCATTAAATAGAAGTTTTTAGTAGTGAAACTCGTTTATAGCATATTATTGTAACTTTGCAGCTGCCACTATTACATTTGGTACAGGATCGAAAAATTGTGGTGTTTCCCCGTAAAATACCTAGCAGGCAGTTATTCTTCATTGAACCTATTTTATAGATCACTGGAACATCGTACCTAATTATAACATCTGCCACAACTACTAATCCATCTTACTGAATAAGAATAATTACGGCATTTTACCGTTTCAGCTTTTTCTTAACGCTCCACCATACTCTACTTTATTATACGATGTTAATTAACCTGTTTCTTGTTGTTATGGAGATCTTACATCCTGGTGACGTATGTAGACTTTTAAGCAACTCAAAACACAAAAATCTTGGCTCCAGATCTCATGTCGGTCAATAAATACTAGCCGGCGAAGAGATTTCTACGGCAATGCAGGGCGACTAACGAACCAATGGAATCACGTAAATGCGCGGTCTCTATTTACAAATCGCTGAAGAAAAATAAAGTAAACCGTAGCGCACTAAAGGGCTTTAAGAAATAAAAAAAAAAGAAAAGGGTAAAAAATGAGAATTGTAGAACAGATAATTTTAATAGAATTCATATCGGCATTTAAGATTGGGGGAAAAAAATGAAAAACCTTGAAAGAAAAGTGTTTTTTTTTCTTTTTCTTTTTTTTTTTTTTTTAATGAGAAATAAAATATTAATGTACCCATTTAGATAGACATAAAATTAAAGTAAAAGGAATAATTGGAATATTTTTAAGGCGAGAAAGGATTAAATTAACTAGGTTTATAGAATTACGTTAGATAGGAAAAATTTATAGAATATTTTTAATATAGAAGGAATAATTAATTTTCATACTTTATATATATGCATTTTAAAAATGTTCCATCAAGAGTAGAATCAATATTTAACAGTGCATTCATGTTACATAGGCCTGCATTAGTGAGAATCCCGGAACAATACTGATAATGTCAATCATGTTTTTTAATGTCAACCAGCTTGTTTTGAATACATTTATAGAAAAATAGATCCAAAAAAATGACCAATTTCTTTTTTATGTACGCATAATTTGTTTTCTTTACAATTTTTTATAAGAAATATTTCCACAGTCAAAAAACATTCTGTTTCAAAATTTTCTATATTCTGTATGTTAATTGCTTTCTGAAATAATTAAAATCAGAAATTATTGCAGAAATTTTACAAAATAGTAACAATCGAATAATTTCAGTATTTTTTGATAATTAGATAAAGAATTTGAGCTGAAGAAAATCCGATATTTTAAAAGTATGTCATCAAAAATCAATATTTAATAGTGCATTCGCGATACACATGCATGCAATTGTGAGAATCCCAAAACTATACTGGCAATGTCGGTCGTATTTTTTATTGTCAACCAGGTCTGTTATGAATCGTTAAAAAAATTACCATATCCACATTAATTAACACAACACAAAAAGAAACAAACGTTTCTAAGTCTTTATTAACATCAGAACTAGTAACAATTAAGAATACTATCTGAAAGACAAAATACAAGGCTGATAGATTTGATAGTAGGAAAATATCTTTGAAATCCAGTAAGAAAATGGAATTTAAAAAATAAACACAACTATGCTTAAGGGTACCGTAGATCTTTAGTTGAGCAAAAATCGTCCCCAAAATCGAAAAGTTGTCTTACGCACATAATTGTTCTCCAGTTTGTTATGAGCCATTTGCCAAAACCGCATGTAGATGCGATTATTTTCAGCAAAGTTACAAACACTTGAATTTTGTAAAAAAAAAAAAAAAAAAAAAACTATTTTTTGACCTTTTAAATATATTTTAAATCTGCTTTTCTCAAAACTGATTTTTCAACGCTTTTAGATTTTTGAAATGCTCCATGCGTCTTAATTTTTTATCAAAATTCATGAAACTGATAAGGAAGAATTCTGATGTTACTTACTAAGAGACTCCGCATGCATCTCAAAATTCGACTTCATTAAGATAATTAAATTTAGATTTTAACTTATTAAAATGCAAAATTTTGATGAAAATTGATATAGAATTCAGAAAAAAAATCTCTAAAGCATTAACTAGTCAAGGGATTAAAAAATCGATACACAGATTTGTTTGAAATAGAGTTTTAAGTGATTAAAATGCTAAATCGAAGAAATATCTCAAAAACTAAGACGCATGGAGCGTTTTAAAATTTATTTATTTTTTAAATCTTAAAAGTACAATAAGATTGGAAGTTTCTTTTAAGGTATTCTATATACTTATGATGAAATATATATTTCCACAAAATTTCATATGTCTCTGATGAAAATTTAAAAAAAAAAACTTTGTTAACGTCAACCGTCCCCTTGAGATTTAGAATAAAGTACTTGAGAGTAGCGACCTACACGAGGTAAAATTTGATTAGTCAAGAGGATTTTGACAAAAACATACTTGGCGAAAATATGAGGTCTGCCATTATCGCCAAAGTAGTATCTGAAAGTTGAAGTAGTAAAAATAACGCTCTTCCACGAATGAACTCGTCTAAGCAATTGCCGCCAAGCTCTATAATGTATGTTGTATTGTATAAGTTTGAACAAAAATTTCGAATCTGAGCTTGCGCCCTGTGCATATATCGCTACTCTCTAATGAAGATACTTTACTTTAGATATCTGTGTACTCCGGTAATTTAAAATTGCGTATAACTGTAAAAAGTCTTAAATTGAAGCGAATCTGACTAAAGATATTTGCGCTATACAAATCTACCAATATAAAATATTCTGAGTGTTTTATACCGAGAAACTTAGGGGCCCAATTCAAATTTTTGCAGAGAAAACCTTATTAAATTCCAGAAATGTTTCCTGTTTCTAATGATAAATGATTCTTTCAAATTCGAATACTTCGTCTTTGATAAAACAGTAAAAAAGTACGAATGACTGACAATTATTGTACAGTCGGACCTCTATTTAACGAACCTCTATTTTGCGAACTTTTACTTGGAACGAAGAACATTTTGCAAATTTCTTCGTAAAATAACCTCCAAATAGCGAAGTGCATTCTCTATTTAACGAACTTTTTCTTGGGATCTAAATTTTTTTTCTACCTATTTCGCAAAATATTACTGGACATTTCAAACTTATTCTTTCTTTTAACTCATTTTATGATGAGCAATGACCAAGACCAGGTCTTAACAGGCACCTAACTCACCGAGAACAGTAAAATCGCTGTGATTCTTTGCTTTTCATCCAAAAGAAATGCAAACTTTCAATATCCCCTTTTAACCCTAAATGGAGCTGTCCCGTTTTCTAGATTGTCGATCATGATCAGTCGTGTTGGTAATTTCGGTTCTTGTAGCTCGAAAATGTCAAAGCGAAAGTGCTTGAGCATCAAAGAAAAAAAAAACTCTTGATGAGGTGGATAAAGGCGTGAAGAAAAAGAATACTGTTTTAAAATTTGGTATTCCTCCAAACAGCTTATCAACCATAATAAAAAATCGTGATTTTAATGTAAGATCATTTTTTTAACTGAAAATACAATGTATTTCCAGAGAATGTTTTGTTTCATTCTTATTTCCTTTGCAGATTTCTTTTTGATCGGTAAAATAAATAAAACAAATAGATATAATTTATAAAAATAAAAGTGTGGTTAATTACATTTTAAATTATATTTAGTGTTTATGGACACGTTTTATGTAGTTTAAAGTGTTCTAAAAGGTGACTCTCTATTTAACGAATTTTCCATATAACGAACTTTTTTTCGGGATTTAGCGACTTCGTTAAATAGAGGTCCGACAGTAGTTTCAAATTTGAAAATGGAGACGTTGTAAAATGACATTTGTACAGTTAAATCTATATATTTAGGCCATTTTTCTGTTTTTTTTCTTAAATATATTAATGACTAGTTTAAATCTCATTTCCTTTAAGTCAACAAAATCAGTTGTAAATGTGAAAAAAAGTAAATTTTAGCGGTTGCGATAAATTTCAGGAGATCAAATCATATACATCATTCACTTAAGATATCAATAAGGCATTTAAGTTATTTTTACAGTATTATGTTTTTTTTTCTTAAATATATTAATGACTAGTTTAAATCTCATTTCCTTCAAGTCAACAAAATCAGTCCTAAATGTGAAAAAAAGTAAATTTTAGCGGTTGCGATAAATTTCAGGAGATCAAATCATATACATCATTCACTTAAGATATCAATAAGGCATTTAAGTTATTTTTACAGTATTATGTTTTTTTTTTTCTGAAATATATTAATGACTAGTTTAAATCTCATTTCCTTCAGGTCAACAAAATCAGTCCTAAATGTGAAAAAAAGTAAATTTTAGCGGTTGCGATAAATTTCAGGAGATCAAATCATATACATCATTCACTTAAGATATCAATAAGGCATTTAAGTTATTTTTACAGTATTATAATTTTTTTTCTTAAATATATTAATGACTAGTTTAAATCTCATTTCCTTCAAGTCAACAAAATCAGTCCTAAATGTGAAAAAAGTAAATTTTAGCGGTCGCGATAAATTTCAGGAGATCAAATCATATACATCATTCACTTAAGATATCAATAAGGCATTTAAGTTATTTTTACAGTATTATATGCTTTTCTTTCTTAAATATATTAATGACTAGTTTAAATCTCATTTCCTAAGTCAACAAAATCAGTCCTAAATGTGAAAAAAAGTAAATTTTAGCTGTTGCGATAAATTTCAGGAGATCAAATCATATGCATCATTCACTTAAGATATCAATGAGGCATTTAAGTTATTTTTACAGTATTATATGTTTTTTTTTTCTTAAATATATTAATGACTAATTTAAATCTCATTTCCTTCAAGTCAACGAAATTAGTCCTAAATGTGAAGAAAAGTAAATTTTAGCGGTTGCGGTAAATTTCAGGAGATCAAATCATATACATCATTCACTTAATATATCAATAAGGCATTTAAGTTATTTTTACAGTATTATATGTTTTTTTTTTCCTTAAATATATTAATAACTAGTTTAAATCTCATTTCCTTCAAGTCAACAAAATCAGTCCTAAATGTGAAAAAAAGTAAATTTTAGCAGTTGCGATAAATTTCAGGAGATCAAATCATATACATCATTCACTTAAGATATCAATAAGACATTTAAGTTATTTTTACAGTATTATATAGGCTATATTTTTAATTTGAGACAGTTCCATTTATAGGAAAACAAAGCAACTTTCTGATTGGTCTAAGAATCATAAAAGAAACAAGATAAGAAGAAAACAAGTCTTTTAGATTAGAACATTTTTGGCAAGATCTAGAGTCATCAACAAACTGCACTGATTTCTTTAATTAAATCTTTTCACAAACATCTGGCGCTCGTCCGAGTCTAGGAATTTTTCTACATCGCGTAACATTTAAAAAAATTCAAATTGCATTATAATATTCTATACGAAGTTAGAATTATGAAGAATAATTAGTAAATAAACAATGCAGCCAGTAGGTACATTGACAGGAGTTTCCTTCTAAAAGCAACAATTTTTAAAGAACTTAATTTTTTTTTATCGAAAATGGATATCAAATTAAAACGAATTCAGCAATGTAAGCTGATACTTAATTGTTAAATGCATATGGGTGAAACCAATTTTTGAACTCTTCAAAATATTTTTAGTCATTTTTTTTTAATGATGCAAATGTTATTGAATTACAGCAGTTTTGATTAAATATATGTAGAATCTTTATTAAATTTACACCAGCATGAGAAAAATTCAATTTTAATGTTAAATTAGGGGCCTTTAAAGTTATATTTGGAGGAAACAAATGTAAAAATGTTGTACGAGAAGTTACATGTGTTAAAGACTAAAATTAATAAATATTTTTTTTTATCTTCAATAATTGTATACAAATAAATAATTTGATTGTTGTCAACTTCATTCATCTATTTTTATAAAATTGTACATTTTATCTTTAAAACTATTAAAAATTAAACTTAGAGTAACAGAAATTTAAAATATATATATACTTCCCGCAAAAACTGGAGATATTGCTTGAAATTCTAAACACGTGATGAGCATTGTCAAAATTACAGCAGATTTATTTTTAGAAAGTGCCGGGTGTCCTAAAAGGGACTGACTGTTTTTAAAATTCAATAGCTTGTAAATGGTGACAGCTATAAAAAAAATTCTTGGAGGAGGGTTATGTAAGACGTCAGAATTTCTTTACTGCGATTCCTGGTTTTAGTACCTGGTTCAAATAGCAAAGATAGATGGCTCTGCAAGCAGTAGGCGCTCAATCGAGTGCCAAAACTGAAATCGTCCCGAATTGATGCAAGCGAAGGAGGTTAAACATATGGAGTGGGACTCATTCTGATTGAGTTCAGAACCGGGTTCTAAGAACTAGATTGTATAGGCGAATAAACCCACTCCATATGCTTAACCTTCTTTATTCGCATCAATGCTGGATGATTTCGGTTTTGGCCCTTGATTGAGCACCTATTTCTTGCAGCGCCATCTATAGCTGCTATTTAAAACTAAAACCGGGAATCGAAGTAAACCTCCTGCAGGATTTTTTTTTAATAGCTGTCACCATTTGCAAGTTATTGATTTTTTTTTAAGTCAGTCCATTTTAGGACACCCAGTATTTTCTGCAATAGATATCAGCCGTGATTAAAACACATACACACACATACTCTTTTCTCGGAATCCAAGCACGCCTAAGCCCAAAAAAGGTTGTATCATCAGATACCGAGCCCGATACCGAAAATACGCAGAAGAAAATTATTAATAACAGTTAAAATTGATTCAACATTCATTTTCTCATTTCAAAAGTTTTTCTTATATAGAAATAACTATTAATCCTAACCCCTTCCTCTTCCATAATGGCGTTTCGTGATTCTCATGTCCCTTAAAATATGTTTAAAATAGCAAATTTTTTATTTATATCCAATCACTGGCAGAAATCTACAAAAGTCACAATTCTTATTCGTTTGAAATATCATTCTACAACCATGGAAGAAAGACATAAGTTCTGTTTTCCAGTAATTTTGGAAAAGGACATCTAATAGAAAGCGAGGATAGACAAGGAATATCCCACAGTTTCTTAATATTACTAGCACTAACACTGACTTTTTCAAGGCTTCAGAGTCGGGTAGAATATTTCTCTTTATTTTCCATTAATAACTATTCAGTTCGGTTTCAAACTGATTTTTAGAGGCTTTAACAAACTTAGGCTACATTCTTGTTTTTCAAATAGCATCTGCCAAATTTTTTTTAATGTAAATTAACTCATTTGTACCGAGAATTATTTCTTGAGATTATTATTTGAAACATTTATTGTTTAATTGTTTTTTTGCCTGCTGCAAAAACTTATCGGTGGGAAACGACACAATCAGATAAAGTGAAAACGTTCATGGGGTAACACCAAATTAGACTCCTACATCGGGTCAATTAACCCGATTTTATTCGATATCGACCTGAACCGCAGTTTGGGTCGGCTCGTTTTGGCGCTATATATTTTCGTTGCAGGTTAGTTTGGATTATCATTATTTCCGGTTTGGTTTTGACTTTAGTAGTTCGGATTCGAATTGACAGATTTTTCAAAATAATGTCCAAAGTAATTTTTTTTTCATGGGAGAAATCTATATACAATAAAACCTTCATACACTGAAAAAATGAAGTACTCAAAAATGAGTAAATCGATATACTCATATCGAATTGAGTATGTTTGGATAAAAAATAACCGTATGTTTTCTCAATTTTGAAACATCACATGTTATCAAACCCAAACAAAACGATAATTTTGCACCCTGTAATGGTTTATTTCATTTATGGTGGCATAAAAGATGTTCATGATGATTCAAATATTAAATTATGTACAATATTTTAAAATAATTTAAAAGTGCTTGCAGATAAAGCTATTGTTATAAAAATATTCAATTTGGATATCTTGCTCATCACTGTAAAAAAAAATCAGAAACGTTTCTGAATATATGGGGCAGCTACGGTGCATGTAATTTTCAAAAACGTTTCTGAGTATTTCGGAAACCTCTTTCCGACATACTTAGAAACTTTGTTGACTATTTCAGAAAATCTTTTGATTTCTGAAATAGTCAACAACGTTTCTGTGATTTCTGAAATAGTCAACAACGTTTCTGAGTATGTCGGAAAGAGGTTTCCGAAATACTCAGAAACGTTTTTGAAAATTACATGCACCGTAGCTGCCCCATATATTCAGAAACGTTTCTGAATTTTTTTACAGTGTAATTTGGCTATTTTTCTTAATAAGTAATGAATTACACTTTTCTTGTCAATAATTAAGAACGGAAAATAAATATTAGTGCATTTTTACTTTAATTTGTAGGTTCAGGGGAGCAGTTCATAACTATTCATATTTGGACACAACCATGGGATCAAAAATTAGTACATGTGTTTCTCAATTTAGAGTACATTTGGATCAGAGCTATTTTGAGTATGTTACGTATTTAAAATTGAGTACTTTTTACTCAATTTTGAGTACCCATTTTTTTCAGTGAGGGGACACCTATATTAAGCGAACCCTTTTTCAATTGCTAACACTTATTTGTACTTTACCTCTGAACAGTAGATACTTCCAAATTGTGAACTGACTCAACGATAGGATGCGGCACAGGGCGGGTTTTATCAGATGCGAAACAGAAAAATCTATTTGAAGCCAACCCGCAACCTAAAAAAAAAATAGGGACAAAACGACCCGATGCAGGACTATTCATCGATCCCTGCTACTCAAGCTTTTACTGTATTTAAATATTAAATAATATAGATATGTCCTTTTTTTTTAATAAAAGAACAAATTTGGATTAGAGATAAAATTGTAGATTACTTTTCCTACTTGCAATAAAACATGATTAATTTCGTTTCAATTTCGGGGGAAAAAAAGATTCGTACTGTTTTAACTGTCGAATACCACTAATTTCAAATAATAATATTTTGCTTATTTAATCGCAAATTTCTATTATGAAAAAAAAAGGCAAATTTTATATTGCTAAAATACTTGTAGCATCTCTGAAAATATATGTTGGAAGGAAATCCTAATAAGCAGATTACATGGGTTAAAGTATCAGTGCATGTAATCATATTTCTAGTTGTAATTCACAAGGTTCAAAAAACCGGAAACTATCTGAAATCCTAATTTCAGTGATACTAATATAAAAAAAATAGAACTGCGGGGTTTAAATTTGAAATATATTAAATACTATGAGTTCAAAACAAAAATGCAATTTGCAAAGCTACGTTGAGGCCTTTTATCTGCAGATTTAGTAGCTAGAAATGTTATCATTATTTGTAATGTTCCTTTTTTTTCAGTATTAGTTTTTCGGATATATGTAATCCAACATGAATAGGGGAAATGTAATTGTTTTTGAGACACCTCATGTGACTTTAAAAAATTGTCTTCATTTGAAAAGAGAGGGCTCCATGTTGCCCTTCTGTTCCTCCATGTATGCTTCTGTTCAGCTTCATTCACGTCGTAATAGCTAGAAAACACCCATTGTTTGAATTCAAATATCTAAATGGCATAATCCTACTCTATAAAACAAGTCGGAAATTGTATGTCAAACGTGGCAAATGAGGTGCGTTCGTAATATAACTAGTTTTATAAATATTCAGGTCTTGGTGCAATAGCTATTAAATTCTTATGCAAAAAATGCACGAATATCAAATTTATTACGATTCTATATATTAAATTCAGTAATAGGGAAATTATATGACTCCGTCTTAAATAGTATATAATCACCATAGCAACTTAGAATCATTACCTACTATGAGATATCCTTGAATTAATTACGTATGATAGGATTTAACAGAATGGGGAAAATTTTTATTAATATCTTTTTAAAGTTTGATTCGATTTTCATAAAATTTGAAATGACTCGACAAAATTTTGCATTGATTACTTATACTAAATTCCAAACCATTCAGTTAGGTAGTTGTTGCGCTGTTGTATGCGGACAGACGGACGGACCAGACGACGACTATAGGTACTGCGTATCTATATTATAAAGGACAAACATATCTGTGTGTAACGCATACGTCATTTTGCGAATGGAAATACTTTGAAATTTGAAATAAAATTTTGGTTTCAATTTTCTCTACTGCAAATTTTTAAATTTCTAAACATCGCACATTTAAAATTTTTACACCGTCGTATAATGTAAAAAAAATGCTCTTTTAAATGCAATTTGTTTGAAAGCTGTATCTCAATTTATTTTTTAGATATTAATTTTTTTGTAGTTTTTAATGCCATTTTTCTTATCGTGGCAACAAAAGAATCCCATTTCTATTTAAAGTCATTGAAAGTAAATTGAAAATATTTCACAAATCCAAATATTTGGATTGAATTGTTAGATAATTTGAAAATAAAATAGGGCAACGTGAAACATGTTAAAATATTACGCGCGTGATTTTTATTTATTTATTTTCAAAATTCATTTGTAATAGTTTATTGTCATTTTCCATCTTAGTGTTTATTTGTTTTTCTGATGATGATTGAGTAAATTCAATCGAAACATATCAAATTATTAAGATCTTTTAATGTATTTTATTAACATTTGACGTCCGTTTTAGCAATTAAATGTTTAATATATATTTTGAGTGTGTTTTTAGGATATATATTTGTGAAATATTTTTAATGGACGTATAAGAGAACTTATGTTTATAATTTAATAAATTGAAAATAGTCGAAAATAGGAGATACTGTATATTTTTGTTGCCATTTTCCCATAAAACCTGAAAATAAAGTTGAAATTAAAATATGGGCTATGTCAAGAATATTGTCTGTTATTCCGTGATAATGACGTCATATGCATACTTTTCTATAGACGAAGTTTAAGACTGGATTTTAAAAGTGGATTGCTTTAGCGGATGCAAATGAAATCATTTTACAAAAAAGCGTGCATTTTAATTCTTAAACCTGAGTTATGTTTTGTAGAAGTACGTCATTTTCACAGCCCAGCTGCTTTGAAATTCTTCACAGGTGAAAATGCTTCACTTTTGAAAATAATGTACTCGAAATCACACACTCATAAAACGCAATGTTTTACAAAAATTTCGAGTGTCTTTATAGAAGAGAGGTGACATGCAAATAATAGCGACTTATATTACAGAAATTGATGATTCTCGCCTGGATGGATTTGCTTCGCCGAGTTAGACAAGAAAGAAAAAAATTCGTGGTTTAAAATAATATGATGTTCCTGAAGTTTTTGACCAAAATTTTCTCGAATAATAAAATTTTAATGCTAATCTTTAGGATATTCTATTATAATTTTATCAAAATAACATAATTTGCTTAATTTAATTTTTCCTAATTTTATACAATCTATACATTTAAAACACAAGTGTGTTTTTTAGTCATCTGCCCAGATCTTTCTGATGAACCAATTTTACTAATATTTTTTTTTAATTGAAAGCTCTTCATTTGTAGATGTGATCGCACTATCTGTTTTTTTTTTTAATATCCCCACTTTTATATTTTAATTTTAAAAGCATTTTATGAAATTTCTTTAAAATCGTGGTAATTAGATAGCTTTCATTATTGCAGACAAGAGAAAAATATTGAGGTATTTTTATCTTTATTCATGCTATTTTCTGATAAAAATTCAAAATTGTTGATAAAAATTGTTGTATAGGGTTTAGTGTCGCAAAATCCTATTAGGAGCAGAATATTATATTAGGGACATAATAACGGAAAATGACATACTGCTTTTGAAAACACGCATTTTCCTCATAAATTTTCTATATTGTTTTTCCTTCTGCATTTGTACTGATACAAAGTTTCAGACGCTAGGCGAAATTCTTATTTAAGTGAAAATGAAGTCATATTTAAAAGAAAACGATCATTTTCATAGATAAACCTAAACATTTTAACACAAATGCGTCTAAAAAACACAAATTTTTACTCTCCGGAATTGAGATTAGAATCTAGAATAAAGGGTGCATCTGTTCACATAAAGGATGTTGCTGACAATCGTGACTTCAAGTTTTGAGTAAAAATGATTTTTAAATGATAAAACAAAATACAAATTTTTTTTTAAATGATGAATATGGATATGAGAAGTGCGTGTGCAAATGTTGAGAGGGTGAAAATTGTTGTTTTACATTCCGGAATACCAAGCATAAAAGCCTCAATTGATAACCACATCCTAATAACTGATCTTTATTATATTTTACTGATTAAGTATGTATATTATAAAGAACAAACGTATCTGTGCGTAACGCTGACGTCATTTTGCGAATGGCAACATTTCACGATCAAATTTCGGTCTTGAAATTTTCGCTACTGCAATTTTTTAATCTTCTGACCATCGTACATTTTCAACTTTCGTCGCAAAGGGAAAAAATTTACTTTCAAATGCAATTTGTTTAAAAACTGTATCTTAATTGACTGATGTATTATATTTTCTAAAATAATTTTTAAACATGACTTTTTTAAGTTTATCTTATTACGTGCCGGTTTCAATACCTAATAATAATAAACATTTTGCACGTAAAGCAACAAACATTTTTCAGCATTTGTTTCTGACTATTTTTGCATACGAAATTAATACTTCCTTTATAAACAAATAAAAGAATATTTAAAAAACCACAATCTAACATATTTGCGAAAGACAAATTAACGAAATTAATACTTCTTTTATAAACAAATAAAATAATAATATTGTAAAAACACAAATCTAACATATTTGTAATCGTACAATTTAAATTTTTAGATCACAAAATAGGATTTTTTTTCAAATGGAATTTATTTGCATAGTTCATATCAGTTTACTGATTGTCTATGGTTTTAAAAACAATTTTAAAGCATGAAATATTTTTTAATTTACCTATATCGCGCAGAGCTCGATTACGAAAGATTAAACCGTTTGCCCTTTAAACAAAATAAAGAGTTCATCATTTTCTTACGGCTAATATCTATTAAAAAAACTTCCCTATGAATAAATAAATAAAATAATATAAATAAAACACAAATTTAACAGACATTTATAAGCTCTGAAATTATCAGAATATAAAAGGATGTCATAAGTAGCAAAATCTTGGTCAAATAATTCTTAGCATGCGGCTAATAAGAAAATATCGCTTTTGATAAATTTCAAAAATTTATTTGATTGTATAATTCGTATTTTTCATATGAAAATGCTTTTTCAATGTAAGTGGGCAATCTAAAAAAATTCTTGCATATAAAAAAATTATTAGTTTTCAAAAAAAAAAGAAAAAAATTGTTTTCATCTGATATTCTTTAACCCGGGAAGCCCGGGTACGATCCCCTAGTTTATTTAATTACGAACGCTCCTAAAAAGACAAACGTTTCTTAATCTGCAAAAATATAATATAACAACGAAGAAAAATATTCAATAATCTCTTCCGAGCTACCCACGATTACGAAATACATTCCTTTATTTTTAGAAACCTTAGAAACCAATGCCTTTTCGATATTTCAAGAAAAAAAAATTATTGTGCTGCCGCTGATTTCGGAAACTTTTCCGAATAGTTTTTATAGTATATTAATCAATTTTCACAAACCGGATTATCGGTTTTTAACATGCTATTCATTTTCAATTAAACATTTTAAACTGCGCAATTGAAGTAGCAAAACTATATTAATTTTAATGTTAATAAGCAAATAAATAAGTAGAATGCTAAAATTCATCTTTAAAAAGTTATAAATCAAAATTACACAAAATGTACATAAAAGATAATAAAAATATTAAAAGATGCTAAATTACTTTATACAATTCCGAGCACTTTCAACTGTGAACATAGTCATGCTCAGGGACAAAATACAAAAACTGAAGTTATGAACGTCCTATTTTTTCAAGTTTCATTCTTTTGATGTAGAAATAATTGAAAATGGTGAGTGAAGAATTGTAAAACAAATAATATTCTAATCCCCCCCCCACACACACACACACACAAACACATCCATCCTTTGTTTTCTCCTCTACGCTTTCACTCGTAAACAACAGTAAGTGAGATCATCCAACGAGCCCGGATGAAGAAGTAGACTTTACCTGCTTTCCACATCAAGAAAGTGAAATTTGAAAAATAAGACGTTCGTAACATCAGTTTTTGTATTTTGTCCCTGACGATGACTATGTTTATAGTTGAAAGTGCATAATGTAATTGTATAATGTAATTTTAACATCTGTTAAGTAATAAAACACATTTTGTGTAACTATGAATTTTAATGTTAATGATGTTAATGTATCATGTTTTCCTGTAAAACATGTTAGTTGAACATGAAAATGTTTACTTGAGAATTGGTAGCATTTGAAAAAACTATATTCCAGGTTGAGAAAACTGATTACTACATTAAAAAAATTTCTCGAATGCTTTTCCGGAAATCAGTGGTAGCAAAAGAAACTGTTTTTATAAACGCTTCTTTAAATCTTGATAGTATATTGGTGTCAAGAGTTTTTAAAGATAAATAAAGCTTTTTTGAATCGGATTCGAAGAAACTTATTAATTCGAAGAAGCTTATTATATATTTTCGTTCGTGGTTATACTTTCATAGATTAAGAAACATTTGTCCTTTTTCACAATATAGTTTCTAATGATAGTACCAATGTAAAGTTGAGCTGTTTTCCCATGTATCATCTGTTTCTTATATCGTAGTAATGCCGTTACAGATAAATAGTCAAAACTAGTTTTTAGTTCTTTCTAAACGTTTCAATCAGGCATTTGGTATTTTAAAGATCACCATAAATGCATTTTATGTGTCTTTATTACTATTTAGATTAGTTTATGTCTGAAAGTTGTTGTTTTTTCATTTCTTATTGTACCACTATAAACGATAACTAACAGCTTGAACTTCATCTTTAAAAAAAAAATCATGGACAAAGTTTATGTATTTTTTTCTTCCTCATAAACTAAAAATCTTTCTTGTTGATTTCATCAGCATTACCGTACTCAGTGATGACATAAATGATACGTAACACTCTTTCCTTGTAAAATTCATCTTAATTGAGCTATAAATTAATCTAATTTTTAATTATTACTATTCTGACAATTTTCTGAGTAAAATTTTTTTTATTGTTCCTTAAACTATAATAACACGATTAAAAATTATACCGAATCATTTTAAATCAATAAAATTCTGATTTAAGACTTCCATGTTTGTTTGAGTTTTCAGTTAAGAACGAGATTAAAACAGTTTTTTTTATTGTTTTTCTATATATTAAGGTTAATACTATACATGGTATTTGCAAACTAATTTTAAGGGTAATAGTACTCATCAAAGTAGAAAAATAAATTTTATAAGAAAACCAAGGTCGCAAAACACTTGTTCAGCCAAAAATACTGGGTGTCTTTCTCAAAGCCAAACCCAGATTTTAGTTCTTAAATAGAACCAAATTTAATTTATCTGAATTATGAACAAACTGACTTTTAATGTGATTCTGAAGTGTCATCCGGAATACAATCTATAACGTCTAGTCGTGCAAATGCACTTTAATTTGGTTAGTGTCACCATATGAAATATCAGTTACATTATGAATTATGGAGCATCGAATTCGGTGTCGTTTGGACATGAAGGATTGCTTTTTCCAATACTTCACCCGATGTCATCACATTTCATCGGATATCTAATATATAAAAATGAAAATTTGTCTGTCTGTCTGTAATGCTATACAAATCCACAGTTTGGAAGCCAGAATTGTGAAATGTTATGAACATGTGTATTGGAACACGGCCGAGGCAACTAAAGCAATCCGAAATCGAAATAATTTTAGTTAACTTTTAATTAATAGCAAGTGGGTAAGTGTGATCACAGATCGGACAGAGGGTTTCGATTAATATTCCTTTCAAAACACTTTATCCTTTTGCAAAATCTGTTCAACCAGGGGGCACACGTACTATGTTCTAAACAAACCTCTATCCGAACGAATCTCCGTTTAACAAACTATCCGAATATATATTAGTTGAGGGGATCGGGCCCATAGCACCGGAGATAGGTAGGCGCCCCTGGCAGTAAAAATTGGAGCTAAAATATGTATAACTATGGTGCATAAAATGAAAGAGTGGTCAAAGGAGTGTCGGCAAAAATTAGTAAAGTGCACCCGGGTGAAAAGTATGGAGGTTAGAAAATTTGCTAAAAATACAGAAGTTAGAGCCCGGAGATGTAAATAATACAAGACTTTTTGAAACTTTTGTGATTTTTCGTGTGATCGCAAGGGTTCTACTTTAAGTATGCAAAATTTCACATCTCTAACTTAATTAGGGGCTGAGTTACAAAAATTGCTTAAAATACACAACTTAGAGCCCAGAGAGGTAAATATAAGACTTTTCAAAATTTTATGATTTGTCGTTTGATGTGAGGTGTTCAGCTATAAGTATCCAAAATTTCAAGTCTCCAGCATATATAGTTTCTGAGAACGGGCTCTGTGACGGACAGACAGACAGAGGAGTGAGACGAATAGGGTTTCGTTCAGATGAACGAAACCCTAAAAAACCAACAATTTAACAGCAATTTCCTATCAAATTTGAACATTTTTCGTTATAGCAGCTGCCAAAAATTAAAAATTCACAATAAAATAATTTTTTTTATGTTCAACTCGTAATCGCGCGGGTTCTTAAACCAGTGTGAAATATACATATTACGTACGCCACGCTGCAATACTAAAAAGCTGTAGCCGGTATTACGATAATTTTTTACCTCACATGCAAATAATTATGAGATATACATATTACGTACGCCACGCTGCAATTCTAAAAAGCTCCAGCAGGTATTACGATAATTATTTTACCTCACATGCAAATAATTAGAGATTATTTAATTGCGCTTAATTATTACAGTTTTTAAAAAAAATAAAGACAAATATTTTATCGCAAACATCAACAAAACTTTTTATTTTATTTATTCCCTTATTCCAAAGATATCGTTTTATCGTCTGCTGCCATAGTAAAATTAAATTTCATTTTAAAAAATGCGCAGTAGTAGTAAAATATTTTACTAAATCGAATAGTTATTTTTAATTTTGGTTTTAAAATTAAATTCCTGAACTCCGGTGCGTAGAACGTGTTAAACAGCTAGTAAGAGATATTATCATCACAATATCTTCAATTTTGGTAAATTTAGAAATGAAAACCTGAGTTCAACTTGGAGTGAGGCGACCTGTATTTTTGACATAAGAAGTGGATTGCAAATCTGATTTCTTATACATTTTATTTCATCTTGATGAGTACTGTCAGTCCTTTCATTTTGTTAAAATAGCTTACGAACAAACTGTATAAAAAGTATTGAATAGTACAGGGTGTCATAAAAGAATGTCCCATTTATAAATTTTAATGGTATCACATGTAAACGTTCTAGAGTGTTGGTTCAAGGTCATAAATAAAGAGTAACTCAAACAGTTTTAGATAAGCGCATGCGCGAGTACTGCTTTGTTATTGATCCGCTTGCAATGCCACATACGCTAAACAGGGATTCCTGAGCGTAAAGCGTTATTACTGGGTTCAAAATGTAAAAGCCGTTAGAGCCAAGCGAATTTTTCCTTTGGGGCTTTATTAAAGATAATGTCTACGTTCCGCCGCTACCTAATGATTTGTCAGAGTTGAGACACAGAATTGAAGAGGCTTTTGCTTCCATTAATCCGGACTTGTTAACCGAAGTGTGGGAAGAATTGGACTTTAGGTTGAATGTGTACCGTATAACTAAAGGTGCAAATATTGAACATTTGTAATAAAAACAAGGTTAGTTTAGCTTCAATTTCGTGTATGATTTGTTGTAAATAAGTTGTTTAAGTTAAACTCTTATAATATACCATTGAAACTGGAACATTGTTTTATGGATACCCTGTATTTCCAGGTTAGTGGGTCAAAAATGGGCCTTATCAGCCGATCTATTCTTTCTTTTTTATAATTTATCCCATTTCTAACTATTTTCTCGATGAAATATTAACAATATCGAAATTCTAATGCTCGCACGTAGCACAAGTATTTTATTCCTCTCCAAACCAGGCCAAAATATTGAAATATTTATCTCTAAAGTAGCACGTGACGCATATCTTTAAACGCTTTCATTTAATAACTTTTTCGCGTGATACTAAGCATCAGTATTTTAGCAGTCTATATGTTTTGTTTGGCTCGTCCTCATAGGGGGGTTTTGTGAGCTTTGTTTTTATACACGATTTCTGCTATGTCCAGGGACAATCGATTTTTTCTATCGGATAAACAAGCACTCTTCCATTCTGAAATGCGTAATAAAATTGTGTTAAAGTATTATTTTTTTCTCCTCTAAAAATATCAGTAGCTTTTGAACCAGCAGAAAATGTCTTCAACATTTTGGTTAGGCTTATGTAAATGTATACGTTTTTCTGATTATCTTCAGCATCACGGCTTAATCGCATAACACCTTAAACGGTAGTATTTTTAATTTATATATTTAAGTGCTGATACATAGTGTATGATGCTTAGTTATATTTGTAATATGTAATTCTACATAATTGATTGCGATCTAAACTATTTTGTTTCTTTTAGTAGAAATGAATAAATCAATAAATGTATTTTTGTCGAAAATTTGTAAAACCAAATATTTGTTATAATTGATATGATTTTACAACTTATCATTGCATATTGGTCTTTAAATTCGGAAACTGATTTGTGCAGCATAAAGATTAATACACAGGATATTATATAAAATACTGATTATCATTTATCAGTAATCTGTAATAAGACATTTGATTACATCCAACGTTCGAAATCATTGATGGTTTGTTATTCGGAAAACATTGAAATCAACATCGGACCATGAAGAGAATTTTTTCGGTAACCCTGAAATACTAGTAGCCACAAATTTATTATCATTATTCTATTACGGGACAAGTTACTGGTTACGTAGCGATGGGGCCAAAAAGACATGAAACGGTATATGTGGACATGACATATAGTACAAATTTCAATCCTTTACCTAAAGTTTCGTTCTAGCATCAGTCAGGCACGATATTAAAAAAATTAACAGTTACACTTTAAACGTCAGATGCTGTAATCTAACAGTTTTAAATGCAGTAATCAACAGTAACACATTTCTAACTGTTTATCTTGTAATATGGTTCTCTTTTTCACAATATTGCATTCATTATATCTTTATTTACATAGAATACCAGAAAATATTCATTTACATCAATATTTTTTGCATCTTTTATTTTTATTTTGCAGTTGTGCATGTACTTATGTGAGATATTTAGAAAAGGAATACAGGTTCAATTAGGCTTGTAAAACATACTGCATAGTTAAAAAAAAAGATATATCATTTAAAATACAAATTTTGGCTACCGTAGCAACAATAAGTCTGGAGACTAGCATACTGTCATGATCACTGTCCTCAGAACCAGTCTTTCTTATTACTTCCCAGACACATATTAATTAGCCCAGTGGTAGGGGAGGAAAAAAAGGCCGAATTCGAAATTAATTGGGGGAAAGCTGGAAATTGTTTTAATCCATTTAGTTTTGGTCTAGAATGAATATGCTAAGTTTTCCCCCTCGTAGTAGGTGAGCGTTAGAAAATATGTACAGATTTATAGTCAAAAAACACGTTTTTTTATATACCATAACAGTATCTTAAAACAGCTAACTTTTTCAAAAACATTGTCAACACAAATGTTGTAGAGTTTACAATTCTGAGTAAAATGTGTACCTACACTTAATATTTTTGTTGAACATTAAGGTCACAATTCTACTTTAAAGTTTTAGACACGTGGTCAGGTGGTTGAACTCGCAATTAATTAGAAGAAAACTGGAAATTATTTTAATCCCTTCAGTTTAAGTCTAAAATGAACGTACTACGTTTTCTTCCTCGTATTTGAGTGAATGTTAGAAAATATGTACATATTTATTTTTGAAAAACACGTTTTTTTTTAATTACCTTAACAATATCTCAAAACAGATAACTCTATACAAAACATTGTCAATACAAATGTTGTAGAGCTTAAAATCCTGATTAAAATGAGTACCATCATGAATATTTTTGTTCAACGTTACGGCCTCAATTCTATTTCAAAATGTTTTAAATCAAGAGCTTGAAGCCAAGCGAGACCAAGTTGACTTAATAATATCTCGAAATTGCGGCCTTAATATTGAACAAAAATATTTAGTGTAGGTACTCATTTTACTCATAATTTTAGGCTCTGCAATTTTTGTATTGACAATGTTTTTGATAGAGTTAGCTGTTTTGAGATATTGTTAAGTTAACTTGGTCTCTCCTGGCTTCAAGTTCTTGATTAGCGATTAAGGCAAAATTTTGAAATAGAATTGCGACCTTAATGGTTGAACAAAAATATTAATGATGGTACTCATTTTATTCAGAATTTTAAGCTTTACAGCATTTGTATTGACAATGTTTTTTATAGAGTTAGCCGTTTTGAGATATTGTTAAGGTAATTAAAAAATACGTGTTTTTTTTTTTTTTTTTTTTTTTTTTAAATAAATATGTACATATTTTCTAACATTCACCCAAGTACGAGGAAGAAAACATAGTACGTTCAAATTTATACCTAAACGGAAGAGATTAAAACAATTTCCAGTTTTCTTCTAATTAATTCTGAGTTCAACCCTTTGACCACGGGTCTAAAACTTTAAAGTAGAATTGTGACCTTAATATTCAACAAAAATATTAAGTGTAGGTACTCATTTTACTTAAAATTTTAAGCTCTACAACATTTGTATTGACAATGTTTTTGACAGAGTTAGCTGGTTTGAGATATTGTTACGGTATGTAAAAAAAAACGTGTTTTTTGACTATAAATCTATACATATTTCCTAATGCTCACCTAGTACGAGGGGGGAAACATAGCATATTCATTCTAGACCTAAACTGAAGGGATTAAAACAATTTCTAGCTTTCCCCTAATTAATTCCGAATTCAACCCCCTAACCACTGGGCTATAAAGTGTAAGGAAAGTATTATAATCACGACAAAAATAAAAACTAGTAAATTTTGGTATATTTCAGCGATCTGAAATCCTCTGAATCCGCTATTGCTATTTTTACCACGATTCTCTATGTATGAGCCTATGTATGTGTATATATTGTTATTTCATTGCGTTTTCAGCTTAGGTACGTTTTACATCAGCATAGGTATTTCTTGTACAGGGTTATTCTAAATGATGGACCCATTTTAAAAAAATTGTATTTATTAAAGTACAAATCCAAAATGAACAATCTTTATACCAATGAAAAGATGAAGTTTCAAAGTTTTTTTTTAAAGACATTATAAATGTTCAATGTGTCCATTGTTTGCTGCACGGCAAACATCTAAGCGATAGCCAAACTCGTCCCACACACGAGAAAGCGTATCTGCTGTTACTGAGTGCACGGCTTTCAAAGCGGTGATGGTTCAGAAGCGACCGGTAGTGGTCACGCGGCAATAATCCGCGATTTCGTTTCACTGTCGGTTGTGAGTGAGGTGGCTACTGTGGAGCACAAGGTTTTCTGCGTTCTTGAGCTCGCAAGAATTGAGTCGCAAATTGCAGTGCAGCGGTCATTTCGTACCAAATTGAATATTAATGCTGAATACATTGAACATTTATAATGTCTTAAAAAAGCTTTGAAACTTCCTCTTTTCATTGGTATAAAGATTGTTCATTTTGGATTTGTACTTTAATAAATACAATTTTTTGAAAATGGGTCCATTATTTAGAATAACCCTGTATTTTTACAATCCTTTCTGTATGCGAGAGCGTGCACAAAATTTGCCACTCCCGGAAGAAATATGAAAGCGTCCCCTGCAAATTATGTTTATATACCCCTCCCCCTGATGTCATGTGCGTACATACGAAATCGGTCCCTTTTCAGCATAGGGCTTGATGGAACTGAACCTTTACCACCATGTGCACGCTTTTCTGTATGTTCGTATATGTGTAAGTGAAAATGATAGTGCCCAAACGGCGTTGTCTGAAATCCTGCATGTATACTCTAGGCCACTGTCGCAATAACACTATAGATTTACGGACAAATCGGTCAGCAATTTTAGTATTTAGCCATTTTTAAACCAATTTTTGATGGTTCCTATAAGATAAAAACATCAAGGCAAGGTGATCGAAGATAGTTAATAAATATTGCTGTGATGTTATTAAACCTTTATGTCTCAGATGTAACAACCTATTACCCGAAAACCTACTGATGATACATATTTTAGAAAGTGATATTAATTTAAACTGTTGCCAACTGTATAAACACCGCAAACAATAATGTTCGCTTCAAAAAAAATATATATATTTATACGTGTAAATAAATAAAAAATTTATTTACACGTGACTATTATAAACAGGAAAAACATCTGAAATTAGAATTAAATAATTATGTACAAAAAGCTTGAGCTTATTAAAAATTACGTCATAAAAACTATATTTACACGTGAATTTTAAGAGAGAAAGGAAATTGTAAAACAATAAATTCATTAACATGCGTTAGAAGTCTTAAATAGGAGAAATTACGTCATACTTACCTCACATTACAGTTATTACATAAAATGAACACAAAATAATATTGCAAAACAGTTTTTAAATTTAGAAATTGCGCAAGACATTTATTTGATATTTTGAGAGGACACTTTTCAACTATTTTTGTTAGGAAAGCGCAAATAATATTTCATTTCTACCAAAAGTATTTTCACGTGAATATTAAAAAGAGAAAGAATAGTTTGGTCAAAATTACGTCAGATTAAAAACGATTAATTTAAAATGTCTTCTTTAAAAGCACTTCCTTTTCGCTTTGTTAAAAAAAAAAACCGGGAGACAAAGACTGTTTACTTGATTCCTTTTATATTAGCTTATTTTGAAATGTTTAACTTAAATTACTCAATCAAAGACGAAAACAGCGATTGTATCTTTGGTACTTACTTAGTTATCCCGTCTACCAAAAATCTATCATTCGCCAAACTATAAGCTTAAATGCCAATAATGGTTGATCGTAAGTGTCACATTAACTTGACTTTAAGCAAGTTACACGTGTCTACGTCATCGAGTTATTTTTATTTCGACGTTTTATTTGTATTTTTACTAATGTTGCACTAATTTATTTCTTCTTTCGTTGTTTAAAATAAAAATTATGTCAATTTGTATAATTTGGCGAGTGGTTTGGCGATTTATATAAGTTGGCGAAATTGGTCGACTGGATAATCAAGTAGTACCGCAGCGGATTTGGCCTTAAAATTCCCCCAATCAAAGAGAAATGAATATAAATCCATTTATAGGGAGATCGCCGCTGTTTTTTAAATTATAATTCAATCTTCCGAAATCTTTTTAAAGCCGATCAAATTAGCGTACTTTTAGAGTCTGCGGTATCTGAACGGGGGTTGACGAGCGTAGCTCGTAGGGGGCAGAGCCCCCTAGTAGTTTAAAAAAATCTTAAATCTTTATTTCAGTTCTTCACTAAGAATGAGCTCTAGGGACCTATACCTTTGTGGAAATTCTAATATATACATGCATACACACACGTATATTTATGGATTAGATTTAAAAATAGCAAAAACAAATTCAGAGAACCTCAAAATATTAAAATACGCCAATATTTCCATAATCGGGCTTTTATCATGTTTCAATACGTTTTTTCTCAAACTATGACGTTATATATTCACTTACTCACGTCCTTTGTACTTCCAATATGACGTAATATTCACTTTTTTTTAAATTCGTCAAACTATTTATTTCAATATCATTTTCCACGCAGAAATCTTGCAATAGAAACGTTATGACGTATTATTATTTTTTTATTTTTTTATTTTATTTTTTTTTTTTTTATTTATTTTTTTTTTTTTTTTTTTTTTTGTCAAAGTATTTATTTCTTTTTCAGTTTTCACGTGGAAATCTTGCAATAGAAAAGTAATTGTTGTGGTAAGAATTTTATTGTGTGGATTTTTAATTGTTGGCAACTACTATAACGAAAAATGTTTAAATTTGATAGGAAATTACAGCTAAATTGGGGGGGAGGGTTGTTAATTAAAAATTAACTATACGTTATTTCGATTCCGGATTACTTTAGTTGCCTTGGCCGTGTTTCAATACATATGCACGAGTACGTATCATTTAACAATTCTGGCTTCCAAACTACGGATTTGTATAGAATTACAGACAGACAGAAAAATTTTCATTGTTATATATTAAATAACGCTGATTATATCGATATCGATTAACATTTAAAAACAGTGGTTTCAGGAATACAAAGTTTTCTCTTAATGTGAATCACTTAAGGGAAGCATTACACTTGCTTCATTAAAATAACATCTAATAGTAGTTTAAAGATGAGCTATCAGACAACAAAATTTTCCTCATCATACAAATGATGCTAATTCTTTAGATGTAGCATTAAATTTAATCATACAACAGCTGTTGCATCATATTAAAAACAAGTTTTGAAAATGATTCATTTTTAGTCAGAGAATGTATTCTTTCGTTGTTTATTAAAATGAAAGCAATGTTGTTTCCTCATTTTTCTAAATCGTTTTGTTTTAGAATTTTAACTAACAATAAAATAACAACAAATAATAATACACAACTGTTACACTCTTTGCAGTTCCGTGAATTTACAAGGAAAAAATGCTTTCGCAAATTAAATTGAAGAACTTCCATTTCTCAAAAATAATTTTTCATTTTACATTCTGTAACTTAAAATTTCAAAAACATTTTTTATGTGTCACAAGTAGTGTCTAAGAAGAAAATAAGACTTTCCGTTTCAGTCATAAAAGTATCTTGATTTCTTTAATATTATTGTTATTTTAATTTTAAAGTAGATACTTTAGATTTAATACAAATTAAACAAATTGGTCTCACTCCTTCTAAATTCGCTACCTTGGCGAGGAAATGAATCTGCAGGGAAACTTTAAAATTCGGCTTACCAAATGTAATTGAATGTGTTCGAGGCAATTACCTCAAAAATTGAAAAAAAAAAATGAAATCATAGTTCAAAAATCGCCTGTAGGCCGTAATATAACCCAAACCATTCAATGAATGCCATCAAAAACTTAGAAGTCTATGAAGATTTAAGATTAAATATATAAACTATACTTTTTTCTATACTATATTCCATTAACTATACCGAGGCTCTTTGATACAAGGAATAAAGCAATTCCCTAAAAGTTTGTACTCATATTTTTGGCATCTTCTATGTTTACTTATATTGATGCAACATAAATATTCAATTATTTAGTTTAAAAACTGATGATAATTTAAAAAAAAATAATTATCAATGATCATTTGTCAAACCATATTGTAGTGAACATGCTTATTGATAACGATATTGCTTTTAAATGAAATGAATAGGTAAGACTCATTCTTGGTTCATCCAATATTGTACCAAGGTTAATTAGGA
The DNA here is from genome assembly GCA_963932465.1 of Maratus speciosus. Lineage (NCBI taxonomy): Eukaryota > Metazoa > Arthropoda > Arachnida > Araneae > Salticidae > Maratus > Maratus speciosus. Next base: position 396,097,804 of record OZ010793.1, on the reverse strand, counting down.
AGCAAGTCTCGTAGTGTAATAATTTCCGTACTAGAAGACGGGACTAGGCTGTGTGGCGTCGCGTCCTCAATAATTTATTAATGTGTCACAAAAAAAAGTTTCATACGGTGAAACGCTCACATGAATCAATCTTGTGCTCAAGATGTTTAAGACTATAGAAGGTCCGGCCAACTGAAGGACTCGATGAGATATTGAGGAACACGAGCAGTATGTGGCCGACAGTATTCGGCAACAATTTGATACCATCGCTAAGCAAGAGCCGTCTCCTGTTCTCAAAGGCATGCCGCAGCCTTTTCAAAGTTACACCGTAAGCAGCAGCTTTTACGGTTTTGTTTCCGGTTGCGAAATCCACCAATAGGACACCTTTTCTGGTCTAGAAATGGTACACATGATTTTGTGTGTGGAAATGGTCCGTGTGAACTTTTGCCTTGTCGGGGAAGAAGTGTGCTTCCATTCATTGAAAAAGCTAATTACAGAACGAATTTCGCAATTGGCGTTACCTTTTATTGTCTTAAACATCTTTAACGCAAGATTTACTCGTATCAACTTTTCATCATACGAACTCTTTTGTAATGACGCATTCCTCAGTCATTGAGGACGCCATACCACATAAGCAGATTAACGCCATCTTTTGAGTGTGTAAATTATTATATTCCGGAGCTTACATCCCAAATAACCCTAACTTCTTTTTTCTCTTTTTTTTTCTAAAATATTTCTGTGGTCTTAATGTAAAGTAGAATACATACGTACCGCCTCTGTGATTAGTTTTCATTTGAAGATTGTGCAGTTGTTTTACACAAGATCAGAAGCACAATTTTATTTAACAAGTTTTGATGTTTTCGGTCTTTTTTTATATGAATTTGAATATTTTTTAATAAGAAGTGGTAATAACACTATCCTGGTTCATTGATATGTTTTACTACATCATTCAAAATTAACATTTGTAAAAACTACGATGGTGTTATGTTCATTTTCCGTCGAAAGAGAAACCAATTATTTTTTTAAATATTAAATTTCATTAAAATTGGTCAAACAACCTGTGTCTCAAATCATGTATGACATATTTAAAGTATCTTCAGGCAAAACTCATGGAGGAAAGAGATAGGTGGAGATGCAGCGTGCCGTAAAAACAGTTTGCAATATGATGCGCGTTATTGCTCAAATTTAAATGCCCTCATTCGGCCTAAACAAAACAAGCACGTGGAACAGAGACCTAATTCTTTGACATCACTCGTGCATTTTTTCTCTAAATGAAAATGATCTGCTTATATTTAAGCATTCTAAAGTAGTATTTCATTGTATTATGAATTAAAAACTGTTTTATTAAAAAAATTCTTCTTTTTTTGCGAAAGTAAGTGGTTGTGTTTGAGCCGAACGTAGCGGATTTTAGGGTTACATTTTTGGCGTCATCACTAGCCACCATACTCATCTCTATTCTTTCTCTTTATAAACAAAAATGAATGATAGAACCAGTATGGTGACGTTTTCTAAAATTAGGATGACGAGTAATTTTCTGATGAATGACTTTATTGAACACGCACAGCAATACGGACTTTACATACACAGAATGGTTAGGGAAAAAATGCAAACTTTAGTTCCACATGTGGGTACTGTTCATGTCTCCACTTGAGACACTCGTTAACTAGATCGTGAGTCTGAATTAAGTGGTATCATCTATTTCAGTTCAAAATGCTTGTGACTCGAGAAATTTCATTTAATCCTTATTACACAGTTTGTCTCTGAATGTCATCTGCGATCATGCAAATAAAAAATGAAAAACCTCTTAGTTCGGAATCAAACTCGTTGCTATCTGGAATTTCTCTACACTGTAAAAAAATCCAGAAACATTCCTGGGAAAAAATGGGCAGCTAATGTGCCTATTATTTCCAAGAAACATTTCTTGAAAATGACTGGAACTTTACTGTATACTTTTAAAACGTTCCCCAGAAAAGCCAGTAAGGTTCCTGTGAAATGCCAGGAAAGTTTCTGTTGAGAACAAAAATATTACTCATAGTTCACAGGAAGCTTACTTATTTTCTATGAAACGTTTCAGAAATGTCAGTAAGGCTTCTGCTATTTTCCATAAACGTTTCGTATAATGGGCAACTCATCTGCCCATTATTTCCCAGGAACATTCCTAGATTTCTTTTCAGAATGCAGGAACGTTTCATATATTAGATTTCACTAGATGTATATATATATATTTTATTTATGTATTTTATTCATTTTTATTTTTTTATTTATGTATTTTTTTTTAATTTTATTTATTTATTTATGTATTTTATTTATTTATTTATTTTTTTACATTCATCAGATTCGATGCCAAGATATATTATAATCCATTTTCAAGTATTTAAAAATATTAATTTTTCTTTGTTTACTTTGGAAAATAGTTGAAGAAGTTTATTAATCAATTTAGTCAATTAGTTTATTAATCAGTTTAGTCAATTTAAATTATTTGACATACATACAAACCATATCTGGGATTATTATTTATGTTATTTTTTCATAGATTCAGTGTAATTAAAAAAGGAATTCCTCACCCTTTCAACATTGTAGACAAGATAAATATAATGTTATTTTCAAATCGATATCCCCTCCCTTCTCTTTATGAAAATTTTCTATGCTTCATAAGATAAATCATAACAAATTTTTATACTTCATTTATAATTCAAGCAAAATGTGCACAAACACAAATCCGGGCACATTTGCATAAACAAACATTTGAAGCACATTAAAAATTTCTGATAACAATGTTTTTTTTTTTCTTGTAAGGTGAAATTAAAATAATCATTTACGTATGATTTTACTATTCAAAATTATCTTGCTGTAAAATATTAAAATCACTTAAAAAATCATTTTATGATACAACAGCTAATAATGTGTTTGTTAAACAGGAGTAAATATTTTAAATAATTTTACACATCATTTGAAATTATTATTAAATTTCACCGTTCATATATAAATATTTTCCATCTGATAATTAGAAAATTCTGAAAACATTGCATGTCTTTTTGCTTCCAAATAACATATAAGCACATTTAATAATTAAAGTTGTCAAAATTTTATATATTAATTCATTCAAGTTTCCATTGGAGGGGGGAAGTGTCATTTAGTATACTATTAGTTATGATCTTAATTCTGTATCCTTATCTAACTGCAAATTTGCTTTTTGCATCTATTTATATAAAATCCAAGTCTCTGTGTGTCCCTCACGATTCCGGTAGGACCACCTCATTGAAATGAGTAATTGTTGAAAAATACTAATGCAGGGTTACCACAGTAGCGCCAAATGTTGGCCAACTTGGCGATAGCTGCTGATTTGGCGAAATTCCCGTTTAAAACCATTAATCTTTCATAAAGGAGGTCACCAAAATTTAATTTGAACTCCGCTCTTTTAAGATATTTTCTCAAAATCCATGAGTGAGAATTTAAAGTACATCTTTACATCTTCCTCCCGATGCTACTAATAAAATAACCGCCAATAGACGACGCTGTACTGTATGATCTCCTAACTGCGCGATTTTAATGTGCTTTAAGTACTTTTCCAGAATAGGTGCCTTGGCGAAAAAGGAAATTTGACAACATATTTTCCGGAAACCTATCCACTGTTTCATTTTTTATACACACGCATTTTTTTTTCGATATTTATACGATTTATTTAACATAAAAAAAGCCGTTTGTCTAATTTTATATAGAAACAGATATAATTTGTACATAAAAACATGAATAATATACATATAAAATAAACATAAAAAAAAAAAAACGCTCATGTTTGTTTTAATAGCTGTTTATGTGATTTGACAACAAATCTCAATATTTTTCTGTTATACGGACACCATGCCAAAATGTATGCTAATGCGCCAATTATTTCAAAATGCTAAAAGATATTTGTAATTTTATGCCATCAGTTTAATATGAGTTTTATCTTATTGCTTTATTTTATAACAGTCATTTGTTCAATTATTTTAAGTATATATTTATGATTTAATGAAATAGTTCGTAAAAGTCTAGAATTTTCAAATGTTATATTTTTTAAATGCTCACTTTAGTATCGACAATGTTTTTTCTTTTATTTTTAAAATGCCTCAATTCACGTGATTTTCATTTTGCGCCAACTATTACGCTTGGCGACAATGGTATCCGTATAACGGAAAAGTACCCAAATCTCACTTTCTGATGCCCAAATTACACCAAGCTTTTTTAAAAACACACCAAAGCCCCTACAGTGGAAAAGTATCAAACTGTCTATTATTTTGCGCTATCTGTGTTATAGTTAATACTATATGCAAGGTGAGTGGAACGAAGAGTTTAAATATTAAATATTAAAGTTTCGGCACAGGTGTCATATACGCCCCATGTCGGCGCGTTTTTTTTTTTTCTGACGCCAATGCCATATACACAACGGGTACTTAACTGTCGCCAAAGTGTCGTTATTTTGCTTGATATGGTAACCCGGATGTTGTCGTTTATGCTGTTGATGTTTTCGCCAAATTGGCGTCGGAAAAATATCGCTCCAATATGGGGCATATATATAAAACAACTGTGTCAAAGTTTCTATAAAGCGGTATAAGACTAAAAAATTAAGAACAAAATAAATGCAAAATAAGACTAAAGAAGAAAGAAAAATCATGCGTTAAGCATAGAATATGAAACACTTTCCAACACATCCTGAATTCTTTAACAAAACTTCGTTATTTAGGGAAATAAGGTAAATAAGATAACTAGGTAAACATTTTAGAAAACGCATAAAAAATTTTAAAAATTGATTTCAGCAGCTACCGTCCATAGCCAATAGTACCGTTATTACATGCCACTATTTAGCTAAAATTTAATTTAAACTACTCTTAAAGCTACTGAAATCACATTTCCAGATATTATCATCCATAGACGGTTATGTATCCAATTCTTTGCGTGACCCTGTATATCATTTTATCTATATTCTACAAACATTTCTTAGTAAACTAAATGCAGTTCAGCGAAAAACTGCATAACTCCTTTAAGAACCACCTTTAAGCAATTTATTCTCATACTCAGTAGCCCTTACGAATTCTTTTGTGTAGCCCTGCATATGAACTGTAGCATTTACACACACAGTATAGTATGCATAAATGTAATGAAACATAAAAGCGCATATCATAATTAAAAATGCATTTCTAGCAATCATTGCTTATGTACAATACTTCGGAGAAAAGTTACTTGGCGAGAAAGAAGTTTGCCAACGTATTTTCTGACAACCTATTTACTGCTTCATACTCACAAGCAATTTTTTGCATATTTATACAATTTATTTAATGTAAAAAAGCTATTTACCCATTTTTATAAAGGAACAGAAGTAATTTTTGCACAGATGTCATATACGCATCGGGGTTGGCGTAATTTTTCTCTGACGCCAATTCGGCAGAAATCTCGCTTTCGAATACCAGTTACTTATATATTTTTAAATTATTTGCTATCATTTTGAAAAGGAAATAACTATAAATAAATAAAAGTTTGAATAATAACTATAGAACAAAACAGTTTATATAATTTAAAAACAGAAAATAAAAGTAAATAAACAATTTATTAACAAATAAAAAACAATAGCCGGGTTACCATAGCAGGCAAATAAACACCATTTTAGCGCCAGTTTGGTATCCCGGTTCATATCTGAAATCTGCGCCGTAATTTGTATATAAAAAAATATTATATATATTTAGAAACGATTTTTTATGTATATAAGTGCATATATAAACAAAAATAAAAGTTCATTAGATTTGTTTTCATAGCTGTTTATATATTTTGGCAACATATCTCACTTTCTGATGCTCGAATTACGCCAAGCTTTTTTTAAAAATGCGCTATAATGGAAAAGTACCTAAATAAATAATTAACAGAAATAACCAATTATACAAACTAAAACTTTTTATTTCGAGATCAAAGCATTGTTTTTAATTTCAATTAAAAATACATATACCCTTGGATAACTTTTGTTGAAATTAGGTTCACAGCTTAATATCTCATTCCATAAACCTAAACAAACACAAGTGATTCATTCATCGTGAACCGTAAAAAATATTAAATCCTTGAGGTAATCATTCACCAAGTAAGTTCTCCAACAATCAATGGACAATATTCTAATGACGTCATAGTAGGTAAAATGGTGACGGTATCATTTGTTTATGGTTTGAAATCACAAAGATTTAATTTTGCAATGTCTCTTAATTACATTATTTTATTGTCATGTTTATGAGCTCAGAACCAAAGCATATTTTTTCATTATTTAGTTATTAAAGACGGAAAAAAATTATAAATATGCATGATTTGAAAAATTTAAATAATTTTCTTTCTTAATACTAAAAAATAACATCGGGAAGTAACAGCGAGTTTAAGTTAAATAACTTTAGCTGTTTAATTCTGTTGTAATATTCAAAATAACTGTATTTATTAGATTTCAGTATAAACAATATCAGGGCCCGATTAAACTTTGAAGTTAGAGGACTTACAATGTCATTTCAGGACCTTTCTTTTGGAGAAGCTTTTCTAAATTCCACATATACATGGAAACTCTTCAGTGTTAGAAATATTATTCCTAGGACTGGCATAACATGAGAACGACCTGCAATTTTACACAAGTTTTTGAAAACTACTTTATATCAGAAATTTTACTGAAAACGGTTACTTTTTTGTTATAGAGACCCACACTATTAGAATTATGACAAGTTGCAGCCAATTTCGCCAAAGTCGTAACCAAGATCGTGAAGCACACACATGTAATACCATATAATACCGTTTCATGAAATCATATACGATTATTTAATAGCTTTTACCTTACTTCAAGTGTGTAATTTATTTATGTTTAAGGCTTAACAATCTAAATTGTCCAATATATGAATTTAAAAAAATGTAAACAAAGCTTGAATAGACATGGCCGCAAAGAGCCTCAAATTTGCATAACACTTGGAACCAAACTGTGTAGATTACTGGTCTTCTACTGTACACAGTTTTTCATAAATGTGTGTCGTTCTTAAAATGCGTTATTTTCATCTATCACTGCGGAACAAACGAGAAAACTCATATTCTTGCACATGAGTTGTATATATCTTTATATCTAAATTTCCGTCATTTTTGACGGGCTACCTTTCTAGTATTTATATAATTTTCTTAAGGCTTTGTTTTGGTTATAAATTAATTATAAATGATTAGCAATAAATCACATAAAGTATTAGGGTAATTTTAAGTTTTGAACGATTTTTATACACATAGATTTTGAAAAGGAATAGCCGTTATTCAACTTCCTTTGACAAAATATTAATATAAAAAAAACCTTAATTCAGTGTGTTTCAACAATAAAATAAATGTTTACGACTGTTGCAATAATACAAATAATTAAAAATGAGACCATTATTTTTTTGCACAAAAATAAATATATATATGTAGTATATATATGATTAGTTTTTTTTTATATAAGAAAAAAACTTGCATAAAAACACAGAGTCACACAATACTGTACAGCATTTTATGGTACGAAAACACACACACACACACACACACACACACAGAAAACAATAACGTAAATATGGATTAATATTAATTTAAAATATTAGACATAAATGTATACTTTATAAATGGAACCTCATTAAAACATAGATAACATTAATATTTGTTAAAATCAAATTTGTTCTAAAAATAATATAGCATATAGAAAACAATAGCGGAACAAAATGGAGTATTATATTTTATAAATCAAGTCACTTACCCTTTGGCGTAGAATACATTTTCTTGTAATTTATATTACTTTGTTTAGATGGAGGAAATATTTTTTTATATCCAACAAAGATTTCTAGATAACTGATTAATATATGTCTCATTCAAATTAACCAGCTACCACAGAAAACCCAATTAGACTTAAAGTCTTAGAATTACCACGTGGTTCATATACGCTGCGTTTCTTTTGCAAGTGTCACTGTATTCCACAGAGGATGATCTGAGCTTTCAGAAAGGGTATTGCATTTCCACCTGAAAGGTCTCGACAATAGAGATTGAAATGTTTACCCACTGTTCATTTATTCGCATCTCACAGTGATTTTTTGACATCAATAGAAGGAATTCGTTTTCGTCTCCTGCACGACACATAACAACACGTTTTAATGGCGGGAGGCTGCGGTATGCTGTTGCCAATTTTAATTATGAAACGTTTCAGATAGGAAAACCAGAATTTCCCAGGAAACTGCTAAATTGTTCCGGAAACCTTTAAAAAGGAGAAACATTTCTCGAATTTACATGGAACGTTACAGTTTTTTTTTACAGTGTACTAGTCTACTGTGGTTTGCTTTAGGACCAGTGAGCGGACTTATTTATAAGTTCTTGATCTTTTAATTGGTCTTAGAAATTTCAACATCTTACAAGTAGGAATAAATTTATTGGAGTACCTCTCATAAGTAGTGTCAGTTGAAGCTGATTTATGATTGCTATAATGTCAAATTTAAGAGTCTAGGTGGAATCAATGGCCCACTAGATGTTATCAAAAACTGATAGCCTGCCTAGCACTTTTCGTCATTATCTATTATAGAAGGTATTAAAAGTTTCTTGTTAATAAAAGACATTTTATTTAATTTATTGAGTAGAAAAGCAGTGACGCTACAGTATATATATATATATATCGTAAATTTTATCAAACAATCAAAGCATGTTATAAAAAGAAGAAAAAATTACCCTGTCGGGACATAAATTCAATGATTGTCCACTCATCTCCTTTTTAAGATGAGATTTCATAAATGCAAATTTTCTTCCTAATAAGAATCATTGAAATTAGTAGTAAATACACCTGATTAAAATAACATCTAATGGTAATTTAACGATAATATATCAACAAAACTTCCTAATATTGAAAGTTGTTAATGCGTCAGGCATATATTTGATTTAATTATGCGACATCTGCTGTAACATACTTAAAACATGTTTCCAAGATGGTTCTCTTTCAGTCTTAGAGCTGTTCTTTTGTTGTTTATTTAATGAGAGAGATATTGCTTTATCGTGTTTCTAAATAGTTTCATTTTACAAATAAAACTATGAGTAAAGCATGTAGAAATTATAATAAAAAGCAGTTTTGTAATTTTACAAGAAATGTGAAATTCTAAATTTCAGTTATAAGCGCTGACAGACTTTTATTTAAAAAAAATATTTAGGCTCTTTGTTTTCTAAGTATTAAAAGAACTTCTTGAAACACCATAAAAAACTTTACTGGCTAGGCCTTTCGAAAGATCTGAGTCTTTGTTCGTCAGGAGCAAAGAAAACGTGCTTCTACTATGAAAGCAGCAGCAAGACTGAACTTGGACAGCAGCAAGACTGTGTCTTGCTGCTGCTTTCATAGTAGAAGCACGTCTTCTTTGCTCCTGACGAAGAAAGACTCAGATCTTTCGAAAGGCCTAGCGCATATAAACGTTTTTTATGGTGTTTTAAGAAGTTCTTTTAATACTTATTGGTTCACACCAGTTTCAACTTTATTTGCTTTTCTTTATTTTCTACTTTAACATTGCATAAGTATGGCTTAATTTCCCATAAGCATGAAATCTAAAAGTGCAATGGAAAATCATTAGGCTATTCTTAAATTTAATATTTGTTTTTGTAGTCGTGCATGCATTTAAATGAGTTGTATCAAAAAGTTTTTGGACAAACTTCGTTGGCACAAAGAATATGCCTTCCGGCGATACGTTTATACAGATGCTACCGTATTACAACGTGATGTTTCCTCTACTCGGTGGTCAGCAATCGATGATAATTGTGTCTAGTGACCCGTATTACACATCAATAATCTGCGGCGTAAGAAAAGAGGAAATGAGGCAATGAGACTCAAATCCTACTTATTCTAATGAAGACAATTTAATTTTTTTTTTAGACACAGAGCTCTCTTAAGGCTGTTCTCGAATCTGAACTAGCTACTTTATCACATTTCTGAATTAATTTTAGTTCACAAACGTATGAAATTGACAGGTGCTCTTATTCAGGAACTATGTAATAGTTCCAGTTTCCATTTTTCGTATAAAGGGTGAAAATCTTTCAGAAAAAGTTCTCAAGGTTGGAGTTCCGTATGCGACAGCAGAAAGAGAAAAAAATATATCCGCCATGAGACAACAATCGCTTATAACTCAAAATACCTCACTTATAACTCATTTGTCGAAAAATGAAAAGAAAATTTTGATTACAGATCACTTAAATAACCATACCTGCATGTGGTGATTTGGTGATTTATGGTGATTTGATGATTTATGGTGATTTGGGGATGGTTGATGATTTATGTCTGGGGAAACAACTTTGCACATAAAAAAGCACTACAAGTATTAATAACATTTCAAACAGGTTCACTCACTTTTATGCCTTTATGGTCGATAAAATAAGTACAAAGCCTGCTTACAAAATAAATCGGTAGTTCCGTCTCAAGCTAACCACTTAACCAGGACATATACTATATAGGGGAGACTAGGGAGGGTTGACTATACGGGAGGCTTGACCCACCCATCTCTTTTCATATTTAAAAGATTTTCAGGGTTTTATCAATAGGTGTCAATCGAAGCTACTGAAATGCTCAAACAACAATATTTGTTTCGTACAGATAATCGAAATAGGTGTAGAAAAAAATCAATTATGAGGCTTTTTCAACCTAAAAGTTGTGTTTTTTAGAAATATTTTGTAAGCTTTATTTAGATAAAATATACCATAGAAATTTAAGTTAGTAGGTTTTAAGCAATGCATAAATATCAAGCTTTCATTCCAGGCATTAAGATTGCACAGTAATTTAGGCTTAAAATAACAATATGCCATTCTTTAGAAAGTGGCTATGTGGGGAGGGCTGACCCGGTCAATGTGAGGGAGGGTTGGCCAGATGCTTAAGGCTCTTTAAGTGGTTTTGGAAATCTTTTTATGAAAAGCTACAGTAAAATGGGGTGATGGAAAACAAAATGTTTAAAACAGATTAAAGAAAGATGTGAAAAATTGCTATGGAATCCACTGAAAGAAAAAAAAGTAATAAAATGTAAGTTGATAGGATTTTTTCCATTTAAATATTACTTACAATAGGTAAATAGAAACAGTGGAAAAGAGTAGAAAGGACTAGAAAATATGAAAGCAGCAGTCTTAACCCTCTCAGTGGCAGTAATATGTTTGAAGAGAACACCTAATTTTAATTCTCAAACGCCCCAATGGCGCCAGAATTTTGCTAAAATCTTTTGCATTAAATATGTATGTGAAATATAGCCTTTTCGTTATTTCCAAATAAGTTTGTTCGTAAATTCCGGTGCCAGTCATTTATTTTAACATTTTAGTACAGAAAGTACTTTGCTGAAAGAGTTTAAAAATGCTATTGATAAGTTAAGTGCTCCTGCGGCTCCAAAAGAACATAGCATTGATCGAAAAACTTTAGGAAGGTGTTGGTGTTGGTGTTAAGACGTCTGATTATCTTTACGAGGGATATAGGCCCGAAAGGAGGTGCTCTCCGTGTAGTTCTTTCCAAGGGAACCTGACCCGTATTTACGCAAGGTTCAAAGAAAACCACGGAAAACTCCGAACAGTTAGGTGGATGTGCGCGATTGGGTTCGATCCCAGCACTTCCCGTTTACCAGCTTCGAGAGAATAACCTTTCGGCCACTGCTGTGGCCGTTAAGAAGGTATGTAGACAAATTTCACCAGGATGAATACAATGAGATGAAGCCAAACTGTGTGACAACTAGAGTTGTCAGGTCGAGTATCTCAAAAAATAAGACAAGGAAACAAAAAAAGCGGAACAGTGGCTCTTGAATCCAGACATAATAATACATGAAACCCTATGAAAACGGAACTTGTCTCTAACGGAATACTGTCTTAAGTATTAAAATTTCATTTTCCCTGCTGAACAATTATACCTGCTCAGACAAAATCCTGTTTAAAAAAAAAAATTCATCTCTGACTGACTTGCGATTGCGTCTAAAATGTTTGTTTAAGCATCATATTTTCAAAAATATTTTTCATAATAATTAAAGCGTGTAGCATAACGTTATTTGGCTTTTTTATTAACTTATTTTATTTCTCTTCATAAATATTTCAATATAAAACCAAATGGGTTAAGCCTCCCATATGTGAGGAGCACTGACCCATTATTTTCTCATGATTAAAATCAATCATTTTTCAAATTTCTTATATATTATACTTATGTAGCAATTTTATTTTGATAACTGATTGTATAACGAATAAAATTATACCTAAAACTTTACTCTACGTTCAGTACTTAAAAAATAAAAAATAATTTTGTAAAAAGTGGGTCAGCACTCCCTAGTCTCCCCTATAGCGCCTCAGAGATCGTGGCCAATTGGACCCCGCAAGCCACAATTTTTCTTGGGTTTTAGAGCGACGAAGATTTATTGTTTTTCTAATGTGTAAATCTGCAGATTAAAGGTTTCAACGCCAACGTTGCAAGTCGTAATTTTATACTGAACAGAAATTATTAAATATTTTAAATTCTCAACAAGAAGTTTCATTTCTTTCATGTTAGTAATATTGCTAAGTGATTCCAGATGACTTAATGCATTACTGATTGTAATGCAAAATACGATTACATGAATTGATATTTCAAGACTTTTCTTCAAGGTTGGAGTAGCACAGTTGAGATTTATTCCAACACAGCGAAAACTGTCCCGACCAGGACTGTTTATTTACTTTGAAAACTCTTGATGATAGGGCTGATCCCCTGAAGATCGAACAACCCTTAGTCTGCTTTATTGATAATCATAATTCTTTAGAATTCTGTATTTTAAATCTTCTAATATTATTAAAATACTGATTTCGTAACAATGATATTAAAAATCTCTTTATTAATACCATTTCCATAATTTTCGAACGGCTACGTCACTGTCTGCAATCTCATTGATCGTCCTCTGATGATCATTTTGCCGACGATCTCTAATTCATTTCGCATTTCCCAATGAGGTTGGGAGCGGATGCTCGAGTAAAATCCAGATTGGTTATCGTTTTCGAGAAGTCCTTATGCCTTTTAAGCTAGTCATAGCATTGCATACGAATCATTGCCTTATTAGCAACTTTCGGAGCATCTGTAAAGGACCCTCGGAACCACTAGTAACATAATGTATCGTGTATCAGTTACAGAATAAAAACTTGTAATAAATCAAAACAAGAATTTTCTTCTTAATCAAAATGAAGAATCCTGCTTGGATTTTCAACTAAACTTTTTTTGCTGATCTTGAAATCAAACCTTTTGGAAACGAAATTGTAAATTCTGAAACAAGTGTGAAAATCAGAATCTAAGTCAATTGATAAGTTTTCGAAAACAAAAAACACAATTTCAATAAACTCCTCAGCAATACCAAAGCAGTAAGATTTTTACAATTTTTTACCTTGTATACCTTTTATAAATTAACAGAGATTATTTATATCTAATAAGATAAAGGTACATGAACAAAAACAATTCCTTATTCAAGACTCAATCTATATTATCGCAGCTCAGGATACGAAATGAGGAAAAATCCAAACGCCAAAAACACACATAAGCTACACTAGCAACGTTTCATTTATATCGAAAAATCAGCTCAACAACGCGAATTAAGCATTTGCATAGGCACTGACAGTTAAATTTCTCGCCACGTAAACATTTACACATAGAAAATTAAAATAAATTTAGGAAAAACTAACAATAACTAAAAGATGTGTTAAAGAACTTAAAATTTAATAATACTCATTGAAGACCCTTCAAAGCTATATTTCCTACTAAAATCAGGCAATTAACAAAATCTTGGTAAGTCCATTATAGATCCCTCCGCAATTCCACTGAGGCTGTACATACATAATGTTATCAACTTTTGACAATTTTGGACCCCCTCCCATAATGATATCGTTATCAGCGTCTAAAAATTCTTTTTATTTTTACAATTTTTCTCTTTTTTTTCCTTTTTATACGTTTGCAGTAACATAGAGGCATAGCTATACATTTATTATTCGTAAATTTTTCTGATTTAAATGAAGGAAAGAAGTTAACAAAATCTCTCTATGTAAAAGCCATTCTTTGTGTGTATGTCCTTTATACAAATCTTCAATTTTTGGCCGATTTGCACGAAACTTCATGTACATACATTTTAGACCGTGGAAAAGATCACTGTCTACTTTAAAAATTCATTAGACCAATATTTATCCCTTTGTTCTACTACCTTTCATAATTTAACATTATAGAAATATCTCTTTTATTTAATTTTATAATTCAATCATTTCTTTCCTGTTGCCACAACTTAAAAAACGGTGCAATAATTAAAAAAAAATGATAACACGCGTACTTTCTTTTTATAAGCTAATAAAAATTCAGATTCAATCGCTATATTTTTGCATTTTCGAAATTGTTGTCATTCTAATCAAGAAATGCACATATTTCCCATATAAAATAAAAACTTTAACTAAATGTGTGTTCAAATGACGTAGCATATCTTCATTTGAATGCTTTTGAAGCTAAAAAATCTATTTTAATGCAGGCGTTTCAATATCAAGAAAATAATTTAGGGAAAAGATAATAATAATAAAAATCGTTTGCTAATTATGACGTCAATTTCTGATTAACTGACACTGCTTTTTAATGATGTTTTATTCTGAAGTTTTTACTTATATATATGAAAAATGTGCATTTTCTGTTCAGAATGACGTCGATTTCAAAAATGCAAAAATACAGCGAGAGAATCTGAATTATTTTATTGTGTTGCCACACCTTAAAAAACGGCACAAATAATAAAAAAAGGCAAACACGTGTAGTTTCTTTTCATAAACTAATACAAATTCAGTCTCTCTCGATATATTGTTATATTTTTTAAATTGATGTCTCTCTAAGCAGAAAATGCGCATTTCTCGTATTTTAAGTAAAAACTTCAAGGCTTTGAGAAAACTTAACACCTCCATTTAACCCATTAACCGCCAAAACTATTACGATAGAAATTTTCAAATTTCTTGTTGAAAGTAGTTTCCCACCACAAATTCAGTAAGGTAAATTTCGCTTTACTAAAATAGCAAAATTCCTGCCAATAAATAAGACATTTTTTAAAATTCTAAAATAGTGGTACCAATGTGATTAATTCAATGCATGAACAATTATTTTGACTGTTGTGTGAACGCAACGTCAGCGGTTAATGGGTTAATATATTTGAAATTTCAATTTCACTAAAATACAGGCTTTTCTATTCAAGAAAAAGGATCAGAGACACAAATCACTAAATACGCACTTTCAATAAATTATGACGTCAATTTCGATAAATATGTTTTCAAACTTGCTCTAAAAACTGGTTGCTATGATTTATTTCCTATTTCGTTACGCATAGACATGCACAGACATAGACACGCATAGACATGCATAGCCTAAAGTTACACATAGGAGAATGCACTACATGCCTTTTCTTCATAATATTGCATTAAGAGCAAACGGGTTCATCTTTCGTAATGGTTACGTTGGGCTGCACGCACATTTAAAAGTATCCATGTTTGAAAATTACTTTCAAACCCATTAAAGTAAAAAAAAACTGAGATACAATTTTCAAATAAATTTCATTTGAAAAGAATTTTTGTTCTATTCGACAGCTTAAAAAATTAAATTGTGTGCTATTTAGAAGTTAAGAAAAATTGCTGTAGAGGAATAATTTGTCTGTTAGGTCGTTGCCATCAACAGTATGATGTCAGCGTTACTCACTGACATATTTTTACTTTATAATGTAAATATACGCCATACAAACGAGAATTTTACTATATGATATGCCATTTAAAGGATTTTTTTTTCGTATTGTCAGAAAATTACAAATTTTTCTGTTACACCAGCCGAAGAAAACGGTCATTGTGATATTAAAGCTCAGACATTTTATTATGGGTGGCGAGACAATAACGTATGTTTTCTAATTGTCATTTTAATGATTTGTGGACGAAAATGCACAAATCTCAGTTATTGTGATTACTATAGTAGTTCATTTTAATTTATTATTTTACATGGAAGGACTCTTATAATTGACACGGGCGAAGCCGGGTAGTTCTGCTAGTATCACTATAATATTGGAAATGGATTTATATCAAATAACACTTTAAAGTAATACTTACTATTTAAAAGTATTTAATAATAGCTTTTTGTTAGATAATGCATTGAACAGTAATGTTGTCTTCTTGCACTTGCCCCCTGAACGGGTATAAGCAGAACTTCATATAAACAAAACAGGTGGGCAACATTCTTCTCCATTTTTGACTAGTAAAAATGACAAGTACCATTACGAAGCTTGTTTCTCTACTAACGAATTATATGCACATATGGCAGAAGAATAGGAATGGCGAACGTTGAGATATTAAATATTTGGGAATTAAATTATTTTATAATTATTTAATGATTTTAATAACTTTGTATTTTCATAAAAATAGATAACAGGCTAAAAAAAAATTAACAGTCTATATTGATATAAAAAAGTTACCAAAAACATTTTTTTTTTTTATTGGACCAAAAATAATAATGATATCAAAAGACAAACCCCTCTCTCCCAGAGATATCTCACGATATCAAGTGCCAGACTCCCTCCCACGTAAAGTGATAAAGTTACATATGTACAGCCCTACTATCGTTTATTATACGAAGGAGTGACGTTATAAACTACGGTGTTAAAAATTTTGTGGTAAGTTGAACCAGCTATTGGTGCTGCAGTAATTGCACCGTGATAGCTCCGAATGCTGGACGAGTATTGATCATCTTATTGTTGCAGCTACTGCAGTACTAAAAGTTGACTCAACTCATCAAAAAATTTTTAGCAGTGTAAATAATTTTACGATCGCCTAAAACCATTATCATTGGTCACTGTCGATAATTCCACAACTTCGTTGCCTAATTACCGATGAGCAAAAAACTTCCGGAACATTTTTATGACTTCAGCATGCATACCTTAAACATTTTCAGTGTCTCTGTGGCCGAGTTAATTAGTTTAATGGATAATGTCACTCTTTATCGTTATTCGAATCATTCGCCTATTATACAATCACAGATAACCACACACATTGTCACACTCGGTCTGATTCTGACTCTTTGAAAGTAACATCTTATATCTCTACTTTAAACTAATTGCACAAATTTTAAATTTGATTACTTTATATAAGTGAGTTTTATAGCCTGCTGTTGACTATTGAAGAAGTTAGCTTTTAAAATTCTAAAATCTGATTAAATTGCACAGAACTAAAAAAACTTACATTGAGATATAAAACCGGATCATTAAGGATATGACGGAGCTCTAGATTTATTAACTGAAAAAGTCAAGTGTCTTACCTCCTGATTGGTTGCTTTCTAAACAGTGATTCGCTATCGACATAAATTGTCTCCACACTTAAATGATAAGAACTCAAATATGGCGCACTAATTACCACAGCTATTGCAATCTAAAAATGAAATTACCCTATATTTTCGAACATAATGTTGATCTACCACATGTTGACGTGCTGCAGAACTAATGAAGAAGTTTTTGACGCAGCATTGTATAATAACTAAAATGTAACTTTTAAATACCATGCCGCAAATTTTAATTTTATACTCGTCAGTCTTGTGATATTTTGAGCTCTATTTGAAGAAACTCAAAATCATTTCGTCTCTCTTAAATAATATAACGTATTTTAAATTTTCCACTTTTATAATGAAAGTTAAAGGACTTTTATTTTTCAAATGTTATCCTGGGTTTCTTTTTTTATAGTTGGAATTTGCGAGAACATTGCTTACCATGTTGCCTGCTAACTACGAAATAACTTTAATTTCAAACGTTCAGACAATAGATTTGGCAATCAACCAACGTTTTAGTTTACCATTTCATTTATTTGGAGGGGGGGAGGGTGTATTTGAGCCTTCAAAGCGGCAAGGCTGTTGGCTCGATTGATCCAATAAACTACAGAAGCACATAAGGCAGAATGATAAGAAGTTAAAACCGATCTCTTTAGTTTACCAAAATGTGATATATTATTTGTATCAACATCAACCATCAGTAGATTAATAATAGAGCAATGGATGGCGCTACAATATTCTCAAAGTGTAAAAGTACTCAAATTAACTACAAAATATCAACATACAAATTTTTTTCCCGTTTTAATAGTTAAATAAAATACAAGGAAGATATTCAAATATCTTTCATGCAGTTTTAACTTTAGTGTGGGCATTCTTACACTGTAAGACACAGTAGCGCTGTCTATTGACGAAAACTTTTAACGATGTTCAACATTACTGCATGCAAAATTCATAAACGACCTAATAAACATTTATTATAGTTAATGAATAATTGGATTTTAAAGCTAGAGAGTCCTTTATGAAATACCCTGTATATATACAGTTATAATCTTCATTTTTTTTTAGCTCGGTTTAAAAAAAAAATTATTTTTTATTATTGATTACAACAGAAAACTTTTAAAAAGTTATGGCTTAAACTAATATCATGTATTTCCTTTCATTCCAGAAAGCACGAATGGCTCGCATCAGAATCGCAAAGGCGACCACCGGTGCAGCCTTCGTTAGTAAGAAAAAGGCTGTGGAGGCGAGGATAGCGGCCAGGGAGAGCGGACAAGAGGTGGAAGATTTTCCAGACGACATTTTCGAGTTACAGCATCATCATCTTTTACGATGCCTCGAAAAAACGACGGTAAGTCTTTCCAATATAATTATGCTGCTTTTTTTAGTTGTTGTTTTTCACATAAGCCTTTGAAGAGAGAGTGGATTGGGGCCGGTGCAATTTGAACCAAGGATCTCATGATCAGTAGGCGAGAAAGTTAGTGTCGAGCAAAAGGCCAATCCAGTTACTCTAAGTTAATAACTCGTTTTATACTGTTCAAGTGAGATGAGATCGCTACACACTCCATCCCGAGGCTAACGAAAAAGACAGGCTACCGCGGTGCATGCCTCATATCTTTTTTACAGACCGCTAGAGTGACGTCATGCTCTTTTCGTACACCTGCATTGGTGCATTCGAGCATCACATGACTCCAGCGGTCTGTAAAAAAAGATACGCTTAAAGCACCGCGGTAGCCTTTCTTTTTCGCTAGCCTCGACTCCATACCAAGTGAGAAAGACGTATTCCTGACGTCAGACGAGCGATATCGAGGCTAACGAAAAAGACAGGCTACCCTGGTGCATCCCACATGTTTTTTTACAGACCGCTAGAGTGACGTGATGCTCTTTTCGCACGCTTTCATTGGTGCATTCGAGCATCACGTGATTCCAGCGGTCTGTAAAAAAAAGATACGTGAAATGCATTGTGGTAGCCTGTCTTTCTCGTTAGCCTCGAGCGATATGCACTCGTGAATGATGCGTGGGATGACAGGCTTTGCGTGCAGGGAATGATTTATTTGGGGCTGCAATCTGTTGGTCATGAGAGAAGATTATTGTGCTTGTTGAAGGTTGCTTTCGTCCGAGTCACAAACGAAGAGAGAGTGGATTGTGGTTGGTGTGAGTTGAATCTGGGATCCCATGATCAGTAGACGAGAATGTGTTTGTCGAGTAAAATACCAAATCAGTTACCTTAATCTAGTAACTTGATTTACTATACTGTTCAAGTGGGATGAGATCGCTATATCTTCCCATTCATAACTTTAATTGCGCTGTTAAACGGATACATCTACTGTTCGTTTTCGAAAGCCGCGCCTAACACTCTGGGCTGATTCTACTATCAAAAAGAGTGTTAGGCTGAGATGGGTACTTTACGAAGTTCTAACTTCGTTGTTCTCTTGTACGGTGTCACTAAGATTGGCACTCAGCCAAACGCAG
The DNA here is from genome assembly GCA_963932465.1 of Maratus speciosus. Taxonomy (NCBI): domain Eukaryota; kingdom Metazoa; phylum Arthropoda; class Arachnida; order Araneae; family Salticidae; genus Maratus; species Maratus speciosus. The sequence continues at coordinate 396,078,051 of OZ010793.1, read as the reverse complement.
CTAAACAAACTCGATTCACCCCTATTTTGACAAAATCAAAACAGACCTGACGCATGCTCAAAAGCGCGGAGGGTTTTGCTTTCTGAAAACAAACAGTGCCTATATTACAAATTAAAAACATGTCCCTGAGTAACACTGACGTCAGTGAGTAACACTGACGTCGGTGAGTAACACTGACGTCGGTGAGTAACACTGAGATGTAGACGGTGCCAATACCTGACAAATAGATTTTGCTTTTACTGCATTTTTTTTAACTACTAAACATCGTACAATTTCAATTTTTACATCATCGAATAGGGAAAAATGCCCTTTCAATTACAATTTGTTTGAAAACTGTATATTAATTTTACTGATTTTTATGGTTTTTAAAATAATTTTCAAGCATGAATTTTTCTCTATCGCGTGCAACCTGATTATGAAAGATTAACCCGTTTGCATTTAGAGTAAATTCAGAAAGTGTTTCCGGCCAATATTCCATAGCGAAATTAAAACTTTATCAATTAATAAATAAAATAATATCAATTCAACACAAATGTAACATACATTTAATCGAACTACGAGTTTAAACCACTGAAATTATCCGTCTCAAAAAGGCTGCTGTGAGTAGCTAAATCTTAGACAATTTCTTCGACTATAAACTTTTGTCATGCGGTTAATACGAAAGTATCGCTTTTAATAAATTTCAAAATCTTATTTGAATACATTTATATTTTTCATATAAAAATGCTTTTTGGTGTTGTTAGTGGGCAATTTAAAAAATATACTAGATGTAAAAAAAAATTTCGATTAGGAAAAAAAAAATGGTTTCACCATTCTGTAATCCGGAATGCTCGGGTTGGACCTTCTAGCATCAGTAATTATAAAAAGTAAAAGAAGGTGCATTCGCCAAATCTGGACATTAAATTGCGAGTTGTGGTAACCTTGCCACTTTCGTCTTAATTTTTCATATTTATCTATGTTACATGCTTTACATTATTGTTGCATACAAATGTTTACAAATGTTAATTGTTCCGTCAGCGTATCTTTTTTTAAATCATCAAAAATCAGTAAATTAAGTTTTGAAACAAACTTTGCTTGAAAAAATCTATTTTGTTTATTTGATAGAATAAAAATTGAAATCAAGCGATATTTAAAATAAAAAATAATCAAAGCGAAGTCCCACCATCTAATTTTGAGTTTGCGTATTGATGAACACGTTTGTGTAATACAATATAGATTAAAAAAAATTAAATACTTTTTTTTTTCAAAATTAAATCCTTCTATATAAAAAAAGTTTTGATTTGGAAATGGACCAATGAAAGTCTGCGTAGATATTCGCGGCAGATCGGCATCCAATTTGAATGCTTAAGCATGGCCTTTCTTCGTTAATATTAAAAAAACTGTTGCATACAAAAATATGAAAATCGGTAGTATTATAGAGAAATGTTTGATAAACACGCTGATGCAGACAGTTTTCAAATCGAAGAATTATTTTAAGATATATTTAATGCCAAAGTTGGACAAAATCGCTCCATTAAAAAAGTTTTATAGGAGCAAAAACTATACATAGGAATTTAATCAATTATAGATCATTTTATGCGTCAGAATTTCCCGGTGTGCAGATTTCATTTAGTTTTTTAATTTGACTCATTTTTTGAGGTTTTATTTCTATTTTAAATTCAAATTTTCAGCATTTCGAGAGATATTTTTTAGATATTTTAGAAAATTGTATTAATTTAAACTGTTGCCAACTGTATAAACAGCGCAAACAATAATGTTTGCTTCAAATTAAAAATTTATTTTACACGTGACTATTATAAACAGAAAATATATAAAGCAGGAACTCATTGAAAATGACGTCATAAAAACTCTATTTACGCATAAATTTTAAAAGAGAAAGGATATTGTAAAATAATAAATTCATTAACATGCGTTAGAAGTCTTAAATAGGAGAAATTACATCACATTTACGTCACATTACACTTATTACGTAAAATGAAAAAAAAATAATATTGCAAAACAGTTTAAATTTAAAAATTGCGCGAGACATTTATTTGATATTTTAAGATGATCATAATACTTCCTTTCTAACAAAAATATTTTTACGTGAATATTAAAAAGAGAAAGAAAAGTTTGATGAAAATTACGTCAGATTATAATTGTGAGATTCAAATTATAATTCAATCTTCCGAAATCTTTTTAAAGCCGATCAAATTAGCGTGCTGTTAGAGTCTGCGGTGTCTGAACGGGGGTTGACGAGCGTAGCTCGTAGGGGGCAGAGCCCCCTAGTATTTCTAAAAAAAAATCATTAGCTTTCGAGTAAAAAGCTTTCGAGGTAAAAATTCCAATTGGAAAAGTATTTCAAATGTTGCTTTGCATCATGTTAAAAGCCATTTCAAAATAATTATTTTTGTAGAATTTACGAAAAGTAATTTTTTATACGCTCCGTGGCGAAAATAATCAAAGCGAAGTCACAGCAGCTAATTTTGAGTTTACCGTTACTGATGTACACGTATGTGTAATACAATGTAGATAAAAATGATACATAAATAGCTTTTTTTCAAAATTAAATATTCCTTTAAAAAAATTAAATTGTTAGTTTTCGAGGTAAAATTCCGATTGGAAAAGTATTTCAAATGTTGCTTTGCATCATGTTAAAAGCCATTTAATTCAAGATAATTATTTTTGTCGAATTTACGAAAAGTAAATTTTTATACGGTGCATGGCAAAAATAATCAAAGCGAAGTCACAGCAGTTAGTTTTGAGTTTAGGGTTACTGATGCACATATATGTGTAACACAATATAGATAAAAAAAATTTACATAAATAGCTTTTTTTTTTCAAAATTTTTATTTCTTTAAAAAATTTAAATCGTTAGTTTTCGAAGTAAAGTTCCAATTGGAAAATTATTTCAAATGTTGCTTTGCATCCTGTTAAAAGCCATTTGCTTCAAAATAATTATTTTTGTATAATTTACGAAAAGTAAATTTTTATACGCTCCGTGGCGAAAATAATCAAAGCGAAATCACAGCAGCTAGTTTTGAGTTTAGCGTTACTGATGGATACATGTGTGTAATACCATATATATTTCACATGTTACATAAATACCATTTTTATCAAAATTAAATATTTCTTTAAAAATTTTAAATCGTTAGTTTTAGAGGTAAAATTCCGATTGGAAAAGTATTTTAAATGTTGCTTTGCATCATGTTAAAAGCTATTTACTTCAAAATAATTATTTTTGTAGAATTAACGAAAAGTAAATTTTTATACACTCCGTGGCGAAAATAATCAAAGCGAAGTCACGGAAGCTAGTTTTGAGTTTAGCGTTACTGATGGATACATATGCGTAATACAATATAGATTTCACATGTTACATAAATACCATTTTTATCAAAATTAAATATTTCTTTTAAAATTTTTTAGGGTTAGTTTTAGAGGTAAAGTTCCGACTGGAAAAGTATTTCGAATGTTGCTTTCATCACGTTAAAAGCCATTTCTTTCAAAATAATTATTTTTGTAGAATTTACGAAAAGTAAATTTTTATATGCTCTGTGGTGAAAATAATCAAAGCGAAGTCACAGCAGCTAGTTTTGAGTTTGGCGTTTAATACAATATCGATAAAGAATTTTACATAAATACCTTTTTTTTTTTCAAAATTAAATATGTCTTTAAAAAAAATTAATCTTATTTCAAATGAAAATCAAATTTCAAATTATTTTTGCTTAAAAGGCGCAAAAGCCAACCTAGTGAAAAAGATTCCATGACTCAGAAGTTCCAGGCTGGGTATCGTTCCATGTGGTTTAGTCGGTAGAATGTCAGTGCGCTATACTGATGGCCCGGGTTCGAGTGCCGGCATGGAATCTTTTTCGCTAGGTTGGCCTTTCCGCCTTTTAAGCAAAAATAATTTGAAATTTGATTTTCATTTGAAATATTGTATGCAAGGCGAATGTTTCTCTCTGGAAAAATTTCCAAATATTAATATAGATTCAATCGATGCTGGATTTAATTAAGTGTCTGTGTTTGCCCCATGTCGGTGGCTCACGGAAAATATTCCATCTTGTGCTGCGTTTGTAGACTTGCCAACCTGTAATAGTGAGAAGTTCCAGGCTAGGTATCGTTCCATGTGGTTTAGTCGGTAGAACGTCAGTACGCTATACTGATGGCCCGGGTTCGAGTTCTGGCATGGTATCTTTTTCACTAGGTTGGCCTTTGCGCCTTTTAACAAAAAATAATTTGAAATTTGATTTTCATTTGAAATATTGTATGCAAGGCGAATGTTTCTCTCTGGAAAAATTTCCAAATATTAATATAGATTCAATCGATGCTGGATTTAATTAAGTGTCTGTGTTTGCCCCATGTCGGGGGCTCACGGAAAATATTCCATCTTGTGCTGCGTTTGTAGCCTTGCCAACCTGTAATAGTGAGAAGTTCCAGACTAGGTATCATTCCATGTGGTTTAGTCGGTAGAATGTCAGTACGCTATACTGATGGCCCGAGTTCGAGTCCCGGCATGGAATCTTTTTCACTAGGTTGGCCTTTGCGCTTTTTAAGCAAAAATACTTTGAAATTTGATTTTCATTTGAAATATTGTATGCAAGGCGAATGTTTCTCTCTGGAAAAATTTCCAAATATTAATATAGATCCAATCGATGCTGGATTTAATTAAGTGTCTGTGTTTGCCCCATGTCGGGGGCTCACGGAAAATATTCCATCTTGTGCTGCGTTTGTAGACTTGCCAACCTGTAATAGTGAGAAGTTCCAGGCTAGGTATCATTCCATGTGGTTTAGTCGGTAGAATGTCAGTACGCTATACTGATGGCCCGAGTTCGAGTCCCGGCATGGAATCTTTTTCACTAGGTTGGCCTTTGCGCTTTTTAAGCAAAAATAATTTGAAATTTGATTTTCGTTTGAAATATTGTATGCAAGGCGAATGTTTCTCTCTGGAAAAATTTCCAAATATTAATATAGATTCAATCGATGCTGGATTTAATTAAGTGTCTGTGTTTGCCCCATGTCGGTGGCTCACGGAAAATATTCCATCTTGTGCTGCGTTTGTAGACTTGCCAACCTGTAATAGTAAGAAGTTCCAGGCTGGGTATCATTCCATGTGGTTTATTCGGTAGAACGTCAGTGCGCTATACTGATGGCCCGGGTTCGAGTTCTGGCATGGTATCTTTTTCACTAGGTTGGCCTTTGCGCTTTTTAAGCAAAAATAATTTGAAATTTGATTTTCATTTGAAATATTGTATGCAAGGCGAATGTTTCTCTCTGGAAAAATTTCCAAATATTAATATAGATCCAATCGATGCTGGATTTAATTAAGTGTCTGTGTTTGCCCCATGTCGGTGGCTCACGGAAAATATTCCATCTTGTGCTGCGTTTGTAGACTTGCCAACCTGTAATAGTGAGAAGTTCCAGGCTGGGTATCATTCCATGTGGTTTAGTCGGTAGAACGTCAGTACGCTATACTGATGGCCCGGGTTCGAGTTCTGGCATGGTATCTTTTTCACTAGGTTGGCCTTTGCGCTTTTTAAGCAAAAATAATTTGAAATTTGATTTTCATTTGAAATATTGTATGCAAGACGAATGTTTCTCTCTGGAAAAATTTCCAAATATTAATATAGATTCAATCGATGCTGGATTTAATTAAGTGTCTGTGTTTGCCCCATGTCGGGGGCTCACGGAAAATATTCCATCTTGTGCTGCGTTTGTAGACTTGCCAACCTGTAATAGTGAGAAGTTCCAGGCTGGATATCATTCCATGTGGTTTAGTCGGTAGAACGTCAGTGCGCTATACTGATGGCCCGGGTTCGAGTTCTGGCATGGTATCTTTTTCGCTAGGTTGGCCTTTGCGCTTTTTAAGCAAAAATAATTTGAAATTTGATTTCCATTTGAAATATTGTATGCAAGGCGAATGTTTCTCTCTGGAAAAATTTCCAAATATTAATATTAAAATTTAATCGTTAGTTTTAGAGGTAAAGTTCAGATTGGAGAAATATTTAAAATGTTGCTTTGCATCATGTAAAGAGCCATTTACTTTAAAATAATTATTTTTGTAGAATTTACGAAAAGTAAATTTTTATACGCTCTATGGATTTATGTGTTCTATTTAGAAGTTTTTAGAAGAACAAAAAACAGAATATTTTTTAACGCCAAAAAATTTACCGATTTATGATACTTTGAATTTTATAGCATTTCACCGTTTTCTAGCGTAAAAAATGCGATGATATATCACTTAAAATATTAAATTGAAACATTGTTTATTTCTTAAGTACTTTTTTTTTTTCAACATTTACCTCATGGTAAATGTACAAAGGGGAAATTTTGCAATGACTATGAATTTTACGGTTTGCTTTTAATTTATTAAAGAAGAAATTAAAATAATTTTAGTATTCAAATTTAGATTAAAAGGAAATAAAAGAAGACTTAAATGTAAGTTTAGAGTACATTTTAAATATCATTTTCATTGTTCCCAAAAGAACTGGGAAAAAGACAGAAATGTTGTTATAAATATCGGTGTTAAATATTTCAAAGCTTTTTCTCAACAGGTTCACCTAAATTGTTTATTAGTCGATAAATATATACAATAACCTCTTTCCTAAATTGTAGTTTTCAATAACAAACTCGTTGAAGAATATTGAAATAGAAGACGATATATATATATATATATATATATATATATATATACGTACAGCAGTCATTGTTTCTATTCTATGACGTCAAAAGGTCTTCATATTTTGAATAAAGTTAAAATAACATTTAAAATTCTATTTCTAAAATGACAATGGTACGAGAATGAATAAGCTGTGTAAATGAAGGAACTGTAACAAAAATTTCTTATTTCTCAATCTGCTAGTATTGTTATTTCAATAATAAAATTCAATTCGACATTCAGAAATGACAGAAAAGATTTTTGCACCTTACTTACTTAATTTTATAAATATAATTAAACAACAGATGTTAAATTGATTTTCTCGTAAATTACTTTGTTAGCTTTAGTTTCATGCACTTGAAATCTGGCATTTTCAGTGTTTAGGAATAGTTTTAAATTGAGAAATATTTAATTATGAGATTAATTCATTATTTCAAAATGCCATTAATATTCAAAACTAGTCCATTATTTAAATTTATGTGTCGCGTAGGATATGTTGTAGATAGAAAATTCAACTTGATATTTTTAAAATTGTACCTTATTTGTACATTTCTGGGGTCTTTTACCATCAATCAGGATCTACAAGTTTTTGACATTGTAATAAAATGCTTCGAATTTGCAGTAGTAAAGAGACTAAGTAAAAAGTTGCACCTTAAAATTGTACCTTATTTGTACAGTCGTGGGGGGAAAAAAGTAAACATCCCCTAATAACTCCTCAACAAATTTTCGTAGAAGAAAGTTACTAGTACCACACGATTGGTAATAAAGTCTACTTTTAAATGATGTATATAAAATTTGCTTAGGGGGCCATCTACATATTAAAACGAATCATAACTTTGTTTGTTTTTTTCAATAGTAGTACACAATTCTGACAGCATAAATGAACTCTACACCCTTCAATTAGCTTATAAAAAAACAATTTTTATGCAATTCGTACGATAAGTATCCGAGAAATTAATTATGTTAAAACGAGCTCATTTCAGGGGCTCTATCCAAATAGAAGTTCCGTGCTCCATTTTTGAGACGAGAGAGACCCTACTTGATCAAGGCATCTAAAGCTCTACTCAAGTAATCATTGAAGACTGTTAGATTACAGGATAGCATAAGAAATTTCAAAATATCTAGTCACTTCTATCATAGAAGGCCCCTTAAACCATCATTTTGCCATTTTTTTAGCATAATTTGAAAACTACTTTGAAGAAAAATGTGAAATTTTGTATTTCCATAAAGAAGGACTTAATAAATCTAAATCTATCAAAAAAATTGTAGGTTGCAATTCATAATTTTTTCGAGTATTAATTTCATAAATCATAATTCATATTATAAAATTATAAAAATTGCAAATTCAACGTATTTATGTTTGGGTATTTTAGAATTATTGCTACACAAAAAATTAGCACATTAGGAGTATAATTTCAGGAGATATTAATAAAAATATGAAAATGTAATTTAACATTAGAAACACTAAATTTCGAATGTTTATAATTCAAAAACTTATCATTCAAATGACTTAAAATTTGGTGTCTAGGCATAGTTTGAACCGAAGATTTGAAATATCTTGTTAAAATTTGGTATTGCCATTGAAAAAAATTAAGTTTGGGTTCGTTTTAATATGTAGATGGCCTCTTAAGCAAATTTACATCATCATCATGACTTTATTTCCTATCGTTCGGTAGCAGTAACTTTCTTCTACGATAATTTGTTGAAAAGTTAGTAGGGGGTGTTTACTTTTTTTTCCACGACTGTACATTTCTGGGGTCTTTTACCCTCAATCAGGATCTACAAGTTTTAGACATTGTAATAAAATGCTTCGAATGTGCAGTAGTAAAAGAGACTAAGTAAAAAGCTAGACATTTTAAAACTATTTTTAATTATTTTTAATATTTTTTAATGTTGATTTTCTTAAAAAACCCAAGTAAAAAGAATTTTATCCAACGGCAATTGTAGACATTATTTGCGATATTTTTGCATTAATAGACAAGGAATACTTCATATTTAAACTTTAGAGACATTTAGGATTTTTGGCTGTTGTATCGAAGGATTTTATTTACAGGGTGTTTCTTTTTTTAACTGACGCTATTCAGAGCCATGGCACATTGTAATAACCGGAATGGCATTAAACTTGATAAGGGGACTAATAACGCCATGGGAAAAAAGATTCCCCCAAAAATTAGTTGAAAACACTGTCGATAGGAGAATATTGCGCTGTTGTAGGCAACGCAGCCGAGAAAGAGTATAAAACCCGGGTAACAAATGAAAAAGCAAATTTATACCTACGTATGTGACAACAGCGCCATTAATTATTACGCCATTACAGCGCTTTACGAGCGCTGAGTAACGTGAGACTCATATTCAACCTGAGTTGAAAATGTTCCTGGGAACTTTTCGCATGCGTTTATAGCCCAAATTATTGGCGCTGTTGTCGTATACGTACGTATAACTCTGCATTTTCATTTGTTACCCGTGTGTTATGCTTATTCTCAGCTGCGTAGCCTACAATATTTTCTCCTATCGGCGGTGTTTTGAACTAATATTTTCCTTTTCATAGAATCATTTTTCCCATGACGTCATTAGTCCCTTACCAAGTTTAGAGCCATTCCGGTTATTAGAACGAACTATGACTCTGAATAGCGTCAGTTTAAAAAGAAAAAAAAACTATACATAACCTTAACACGCATACAAATCTTCACAGAAATTCCTTCCTTTTTACATATTTTCTTATTCATCTTTCTGAAATCAATACACAAGATGATACCCTTGTTGCAGATGGTCCACAGGACGACACAAACACAGCCGGGAACTCCACACCATGTACCGGGTGTCCCAAAAATGACTGATCGATTTTAAAATTCAATAACTTGCAAACAGTGACAGATATTTAAAAAATTCTTGCAGGAGGATTATGTATGATGTCAGGAGTTTTTATACAGTGATTCCTGATTTTAGTTTGAATTTCAAGCAATAGATGGCGCTGAGAGTAGTATGTGCTCAATCCAGACCCGATTATTGGTACTTCGGGATCCATTCAGTACATTTTAATCTCCTTTTATCGCATGGAAGAACAGAGAGGTCGAAAAATTGAGCCTGGATTTAGCGGTTATTGTTTGCAGCGCCGTCTATCGATGCTATTTGTAACTAAAACTGAGAATCGCAGCATAAAAACTCCTGACATCTTACATAACATCTCTGCAAGATTTTTTTTTAATATCTGTCACCGTTTGCAAGTTATTGAATTTTAAAATCCATCAGTCATTTTTGGAACACCCGGTATATGCAATAGAGTCACCAGAAATTGAATTATTAATTCCAGAGTGACAGATGAACGCCCTTACGCTCTCGGCCACGAGCAGCGCTAAACAAGGAGTACAACACTTTTACTGAAGTGTTCAAAATTTCTGTTTTAGTAAATAGGGTGTGATAATTTGAGTTTAATATGGGATTTGGATATATGCAGACCGCATGAGCAGCGACAGATTAAGCCGTTTAGAGACCCGGCTGCTAATTCAAGTCTCGATGATCTTTTTCCCATCCACAACTTTCAAAACCAGATTTTAACATCAAAAGATTTTCATTTATCTTTTTAAGAATCATGTTTACAAGTAACTCATATTAAGACAAAATATATAATTTTATAAGAACTTAGATAAGAATAGATAGATTAGATAAGAATTTTATAAGAAGCTTTTATAAGAACGAAAAACAATGCATCAATTTATTTACAAGTCATTTTGACGGAACTATGTGTGTATAAACCACATAGCACTTTGTATAAACCACAGTTTGGCTGTCTATAAATGATTTTTTGACTATGTATAAACCACGCAATAACATATATATATGTATATATATATACAAGGTGTCCCCTCTCAACGGTGTCCAATGGCTAATTTCTAAACCGTTAAGTCATAGACATATAGTTCCAATTGCAAAAATGTTTTGAATGAGGGAAAGAAGTATTTTTAAAGCAATTTAGGTCAAGAAAAACATTTATTAAAAAATTACGAAATTTAAATTTTTATACGGTCCCCCGGTCCTATAAGTGATATTTAGTAAACTTTTCCTATTTCTCAAACAAGAAAGACAAAAAAAGTCCCATTCATGTAACACTAAAATTGACCGAGTAATGAAACTTTTAATTTCATTACTTAAACCACTTTTCTGTAACTGAAAATAGATGAGTAGGACCAAGCTTTGAGGGGTCGTACACGAAGTGCTTAAAGGGCGTCCACTCCCAAAGATGTCCAATGGCTAATTCCTAAACCGTTAGTCACAGGCATATAGTTCCAATTACAAAAATGTTTTAAATAATGTAAAGAAGTATTTTCAAAGCAATTTAACTGAAGGTGCCCCCCCCCCCTCCTATAAGTATTACGGTAGTGTTGATTTTTAGTAATTAACTTTCAGATTGGTTAAAATAATTGAAGACGTGACTTTCAAAACTCACTTTATCGAGAAAATCAAATTTTGGGAAATCGGGCAAAACCTTTAAATGCGTCTATTGGTTTTCATTGAAAATTTGGAGTTTGTAGTGTTTGATTGGTACAGATTTACCAATAAAATAGATTGACAGAGAAACACGATTTTTTAAATTTCGGATAAGGCGAGTTTCGAAACTGATGTCCTCAATTATATTTTAACTTTTTTTTTTTTTTTTGGTAAGGAAATGAGTGGGGTTTTTTTTTGTTGTTGTTGTTGTTTTTTTATGATTTTATTTTAAAAAGTTGTATTATTTTTATAAGCTGTTATTTAACTTACAACGTTCGTATGTATGTCTTCCTAGTTCAAAATTTTTATTCCAATTTTAACTCACTTGCAAATATATATAAAATTTTGCATAATTATGTAAATCCAATGACAATGTAATATTAATATGATTTTAGGTGCGTACCATTTATATTTATTTTACAGGACCACACTAAAAATTTCGTATACATTACTGCTTACAGACAAAAATTTTAAACTCAAAATCAGTAACATATATGTAAGGCATTGAGATGCATAATATCATTTTTCCAAATGAAAGTGTGTTGCGTTTATATTTCTTGTACAGTGCCGCACAAAAGAAGTCAGATACATTACGATGTATGAGCAGGGATTGCTTAACACTAGAGCGTCCGGAAATTTTATTCAAGTTCCACAATAATATTTGACACCAAAATTTTTATTTAAAATTATTTGGTTCATTTATTTAACGCAAATCTGCGTGGTTTAAATTTAACTTATTTTATGAAAGAATTTCTGGTTCCAGCGGACATTTAATCATATGGTCGGATTCGGATAGACTCCTTATGGGCGTTTTAGTGTTAAAATACATTTTAATGATATTATGCTTTTTTCAAAGTCAACTTTTTAGTTTTTCAAAGCAAATATAAAAACTTGTTTGAAAAAAAAATATTTTAGAGACCAAATTCAAAACACAATTTCTACTTGCTAAACAAAAAATATTAAATGGAGTGAAAATTTTTGCTCTTGGACAAGGAAAATGAGGTAAACAACTTTAATTTGCGCAATGGATGTGCCAAAACACTTGTGGCCTCAAATCATGCACATAAAATGCTTTCTCAGGTTTAAAATTCATATTTTTCCCCATCCGTGTTTTGCCAATACGTAATCTGATTGGCCAGATGTTTCGGCGTCAAAGTGACTTGGCGGTATTCGTACTTGGCTCAAACCATCAGAGGCAAGTATTTTGATGGCAAAAGTGATTTATACGCTTTTGAAACTTGCTTAGCAAGAGAATTAGCGAGAAATACGGCATAAAAAAATTATGAATTCTTAAATGTTAAATGTTAAAATTTAATAATTTAATATATGTTTTGATTTAAGAATATGTTTTACCTAATTTTTAATTTAAAAATAATTTAATAATCTCAAACAATTTAAAAGTATTAATATTTTTAAAGATTTAAATGTTTAATTAAAAAAAAAATTAACTACTGTAATGAATATTTGCTGAGGGGAGAGACAGTGGAAATTTCAGAAGCGGTAATGTAAAAATAATATATATATTTTTTTTTTTATCATTACTATAAAATGACAAATGGAACACAATCTTATTAAAAGAAAGGTTTATTAAAAAGAGAGAATGTGGGCGGTTATAAGATGTTCGACCTTTAATGGATAAATATGTGCTCTATTAGAACAAAATATTAAAATATTGTAACAATTTTGTTATGTTCATTTAGATCATTGAAGTAATCGCACAGGTGTTATCATATAATTCAAATAAATTATGTTTATTGTAAAAGAACATATAAATGATACGAGGATTATTTTCAAAAGGGGACATATTAATTTCCTTAACATATTCAGAGTAGCCATTCAAAAATTATGTATAAAAATATACGCACACACACACAAAAAAAAAAAAAATTAAGATGGTACAAAAAAATACTTACAAATTGAGCTTGCTTGTATCTGTGCTTGGAGCGGAAAGGAGGGGGGGGGGGGATGTAACAGAAATTTCTGTTATTTTTTTTAATATGTCAGAATGAACAAAAATCTCAAAATATAATTGTAATGTTAATTTTACTCTCAATGTTTCATATTAAATTTCATATCTGACGATTATTTTTCTTTCTAGTAAATTTGTGACTGACCCCTATTTTGCAGCAAAAAAGATACTCCAACTTTAAACATCTATTACTCGGTCAGTTTTAATCGCAGAAGAATGGGACTTTTTTTTGTCTTACTTGTTAGTGCAATAGGATATTTTTACTAAATATCACTTATAAGACCGGGAGAGCGTATAAAAATTTAAATTTCGTAATTTTTAGGGTTCCGTATTTAAAAAGTTAAAACGGAACCATTATAAGATCACTCCTATGTCTGTCCGTCTGTCTGTCGGTCACAGCCATTTTACTCGTAAACTATGGAACGCGGAAAGTTCAAATTCGGGGAAGTAATAAAGACCATTGACCCACATATTTTCAGATTAATAAGCATTCATAAATATATTTAGTAAAAAAGTAGAGAGGCTAATTATGCTTCTTGAAAAAAAAAATATTTTCTTTGTATATCATGTGGAGTATCCTGTGAAAACTTTTGTAACGCTGACATTACTTTTAATTTTAGGTATTATATTTTCAAAGATATTGTTGAAAATGTAGCGCAAAAATATGTCTTCCCCCCCCTCCCCCTCCCCATCGAATTCCGAATCTACTGAAACTAAAATTATGAGAAAATTAGAGGTAGTAGTCGTTAATATAAACCTTGCCGGAAAATTATAGGGATTACCCTAGGTCACATAGTTTTTGAGTAATTAGCATTTTTCTGTTATATTATACATATAAAATTTTAATTAAATATTCTTGGTACCGTTTGTCTGTTTCGGAATTAAAATTAGGTGTCCGTTTTTTAAGGGAAACGCCCTCGAAATATTTAATTAGAATGAATCGCATAAATACTGTGGGATTCGCGATAGTTTGCATTGATTGTATCTCTCAATGCGCCTCGAGTGACTTTAAAAGTTAATTAAACACCTATCTGGAAAAACGCGGCACTGACCAAGGCGGTGTTGCAACTTTGAGACCTCAATTCGAAGCGTGCTTACACAACGTCAAATTTAAACTTTGAACAAAGGTTTTGTTTTAGCTACACTGTAGAAATAAAGGTTATTACTACGCTGAATTTAGTTTCATGAAATGCCAAATGAAGTTTAACTATGCACTGCTTTTATTGTCAGTACCGAATTAAGTTCATCATAAACAGATTAGGATAATATTAAAAAAAAGAGTTATACGAATAGCTATATTTGGTTATTATTTAGGTTCCATATCTCTTTGAACTTTCATGGTATACCCATTTACACTACTTTTCTAATATATGCAGTTATACCCAACACTACGTTGTATAGTTTTTTACAAAGTCTTAGTATTCTTTTAGCAACTTTTTTTTTTTTTTATAATACAATTACAAATTCATATATTTATTCTACGGAACCTCTGTGCGCGAGTAATGCTCGCACTTGACCGTTTATTTAATAAATGTTTTTCTTGACCCAAATCGCTTTAAAAATACTTCTTTACCTCATTTTAAACACTTTTGCAATTGGAACTATATGTGTATGACTAACAGTTTAGAAATTAGCCATTGGACACCGTTGAGAGGGGACACCCTGTATATATATATATATATAGATAGATAGATAGATAGATATAATAAAGATGAAATCACAAATATATGAAAAAATGGTAAAATTCTAAAGATGAACAAGTCATAACCATAGGAAACGAGTATGTAAAATGAGAAACTATGAATAACCCACAGAATCATCAGAGGAGCTTGCAGGTTAATTCGCGGTGAAGATGCGTTATTTCATCCAATTTTGTCAGCATTAAGCCTAAAATGACAAAATTTAGCTCCTAATAGCGCATCATAAAAGAAAATAAATTATAAAAATCCAAGAGATGTAAAGAAAGATACACCTCACACAAGATATTAAAAATTATTAGAGCACAATACCTCAATTACATATTGGGATTAAAAACTTTAGAAAGTTGACTCACTATATTAAGGCATGTGAGGATGGAAACAGATTTAAGACTATTAGAACATGTGGGCTATATAGTATATATAAATACAAGAACAAAATCCTTACCAGATAAAATACTTATGAATTTAAACGATACGTATGTGCTTGAACATTCATAACTCTAGCAGTGGTTATTCCTTTTAGAATATGTTCCTTGAGAAAGAAGCATACGCAGATACATCTCTGTCATGCGTATAAAATTATTCTGATGTCTTAGACATCAAAACTTTGAGATTTTATAAAAATCATTCTTCGATTTTTTACCTGTAACAATACTTCACTATTAGGATATTTTTCTTATAAAACATAACCTCAGCAGGAAATCGGATATGTTTGAACCTCTTGTGC
Organism: Maratus speciosus; assembly: GCA_963932465.1. Classification (NCBI taxonomy): domain Eukaryota; kingdom Metazoa; phylum Arthropoda; class Arachnida; order Araneae; family Salticidae; genus Maratus; species Maratus speciosus. The sequence goes on along the minus strand of OZ010793.1, from coordinate 396,062,536 downwards.
AACGGGATCCATAAGCAGTTGCCTATTCCATTTATTTCGTAATACGGCACTGCCACAAAATAATCCTAATGGGCTGGAGTCAATTGATCAAGATCATCTCATGAGATACATCTGCATTCCCAATAAGGGATAGACCGAGAGGCGACTACACAAACTATGACCTCATCGAGTTGACGGCTGAAACTCCGGGATTAGTTTAAACTTGATTCGCAAATTAAAATGCAACTGGTCTGCCAAATCATATCTTGGTAGAAAACACCTGCAAACCTGATTTTAGTGATTGACTGGTTGGTTTTACCTTGTGTTTTCCTGCTCCCAGCCCTCCATTTTACCATTCATGTTTTTGGGTGCAGGAAACACAATGATAAACCTACCTATCAACCACTAAAATCGAGTCTTTTCCCCAAGATATGCCTTGGCCTTAATTCTACTTCAAGAAGAAGAAAAAATTGCTAATCTTCAAATCACGTGATCGTAACTTGCCTGTTTTCTGCAAAATGTCTTCCACGCGACAATTTGCAAATGCCAGTGGCAAATAAAAATTATGCACTGTATTGTTATGCATAAATGTGTTACATACGTACATTATTAGATCCTCGTTATATCTCTTGTTTAGATCCAACAAATCTCTGTTTTCATGCATCCCTAAAAAATAAATAAGCTGTATTTTAACCGCATTTCTATGTAACTATATATATAAAATGTTTATTGCATCGCATGTCTCTCTTAATTTCGCTAATAAAACTAACGTTATGTAGACAAAGACAAAAAAAAATTGCCATTTGTTTTTGTAGCTTTTTAATGTCCACTGTTATATCGTACTTATTTGATTGCTTATCGGCAAACACTATATGAAACAACTGCATTAATTTATCCGTGTCGCCAATTTCTAGTGTAAATTGAATACTTTGACGAAATCTGAAAGTAACAAAGTAGTGACTACTTTTGAAATGTTTGTGGTGTCTACTTTTTAAAACAAGTAGTTGTAATTGTATTTAACTACATCTTCCATAAAGTAGTCTTAGTTTTTGCTCGCTACAAAATAAAAGTAGTTTTTCCTGCAGTTGTTTATTATATCCCTCAAAATAAAATTAGGTGAAACAAACGTGAAGAAAGGGTGCCTTCATGACATGTTAGCATAAAAATTTAATTCCTATCATACATTAAATAAATCACTTCATATTTAAATCCCATTACATTTATACTTAAGCGATCTAATACTATAAAATGCTTGAAAATGATCCAAATCGGTTTTTAATAAATCCCAAATACTCATTTCAATGGTTGGAAATAGCGCGTTACAAGTTGCGAAACTGAAATACTGCCTACTTTTTTCCGATAGTTTGTATCGTAGGAATATTTTGGAAAATGTAATGCAGTGAATAGCGCGATACAAAAAATCCGTAGTTTGTAGCGAACAGTAATGTTACTTTTAACGCTATTTTAGGGGGGGGGGGGAGGCCATTTTTAATGTCACGTGACAGGAAGTGTATCTTTTGTGCAGCATATGTTCTGCATATACGTAACAATTTACGAATATCAGCAACTCAGTTGCAGCGTTTAGCAATGCATTGCATGACGTCATGGATTTTTCCATTGACAATTGCTGGTAAATCCAATTCTCAAAATTGAAATCAAACAAATAAATTTTCTTGCTGGATACACTTTTCTTCTTATTATTAAATCTTTATTTTTTTAATGCCACTTTTCTTCTTTTAGAATTGCTTTATTTACAGATATTTTATTTATTTCGACATTGTGACTAAAAAAATATTGAATTGCTCTGATGGACATATAACAAGTAACATGTGCTTAAAATAACATTTTAAGTAATAACACAAAACATTTTCTTGCATGTTATCGTTCTTAATTTTTCATTGCCTTCTGTTTTATCGGATTTATTTGATTATATCCTGTCAAATGCGATGTAACGAGAGGCCATTGTATTATTTAATCCATGTTCCTCAATTTCAAGGATAGATTGAATTCTTTTTGACAAAATCTAAAAGTAGAAAAGTAGCGACTACATTTGAAAATTAGTTTGTGTTAAAAACAAGTAAATCTAGTTATATTTAAGTACACTTTTGTTAAAGTAGTTGTAGTTCGCTACAAAAAATAAATCGACCACAGCATCTTATTAAAAAAAATAAACTTCTTAATTTTAAGCAAATTTATTTCAAATCAAATCTGCTGACATATTTTTATTATAATATTCAACACTAATCTCTTATAATAAATCTAACAATCTACATTTTTCCTAAAAATATAACAAACCATGCGATTCCCGCTGCCAAAACCATTTTATAAAAATTAAAGCAGTCGATTTATTGTAAATCAATGTACTGCAGATGCAGAAATGGCTGTGAAGAATATCTGCAATTTTATTCTCAAAAGAGCTTTGTAAAAAGAAGCTTTTCATAACCAAATGTAATTGAATACAAAGAAGCGGAAGGAAAACATAGTAATTACGTTGGGTTGTGCCTTTTAAAATTATATTCCAGCGTAAAATATGCCAGCAGGCTAGAAAGAGATGTTTTTATCATTAATCAAAGACTGATACTGAAGTGTTTCAATCGATAAACATTACCCATCAAAATATCATTTAAATTGTGTCGACTAAAGAACGAAAAGAAATGTTCTCAAAAACTTTTATGAACAAAAATCGTTATTTATATTTAGCTGTTTTCAAAATGAGAAGACAGGTTTGTAACAAATATAAAAATTATTTCCGCATTCGAAGAATGTTAAAAGTTTCTAAATTTAAAAGGGATAGAATGCACTCAGGGTTGATAATGATTTTATTAACTTCATTAGTAACAAATTTGGTACTTTTTGGAAATGATCGTTTTACTATTTTCTAGCATTTGAAAAGGGTAACATGAAATTTAATAAGATGAGTAGCATATATTTTAAGAAAAAAAAAACTGATTTCAGATGACTTTTTCTTACTTTACTGATATTTCCATATTGCACACCAGCTGATACATTTTAGTCGGAATGGTTAGGCATAACAGAGAGTTTTGTGGCAACACATTATTGTAATCATATTCACTTTAGATACCATTGTTGACAATATTTGCAATTTTATTCACAAAAGGGTTTTGTAAAAAATATTCCTTTTTACAACCAAAAGTAATTGAATGCAAAGAAGCAGAAGGAAGACATACTAATTACATTAGGTTGTGCCTTTTGAAATTATATCTCTCAGCGTCAAACGTGTCCGCAAGCTAAAAAGAGATGATTTTATTAATAATCCAAGAATGTTACTGAAGTGTTCCAATAGATAAATACTTTTTACCAAAATACCCGTTTATTTTTTTCGAGTAAAGAACGAAAAGAATCGTTCTCAAAAATAGTTGTGAGCGAAAATCGTTATTTATATGCAGATGTTCTTATTCTGTTTTTAAGAAGATAAGACAGATATATAATAAATATAAGAATCAGTGAACAGTTAAGAAATGTGTAAAATTTTGTTTAAAAGATATTAGGATGCTCTCGGTGTTCATAAATGTAGAACCATATGACAATTCAATCGAATAACTGCTGAACCGCCGTGATTTCCATGTATTTGCCGAAAGGGAAATGTCCATATACTTTGGAACGACGAATGTGTCGGAATAATATTAAAAGAACTAAATGAAGCTTGAAGTAGTACTTCAATCGAATAACTTCTCAACAGGCGGTTCTACTGAAAATCAAGTATTAAAAGGAAACAATGAGATCCCATGAAAGATTCCACTCGAATGACAGGACGCTGAATTGATTCACGGCCGAGGACCCATTAAATATTTGTAAATCTCGCTGTCTATGGTATGTTACTTAAAAGGAGTCATTTTAAAACGAACTCGTTCCTTAACTGTCATAAAAATATAAGAAAGACACAAATTCTTATACGTCTGAAACTTGCACTCATACTGACTTCATTCTAAACCTGTGTTTCTCAACTTGTGTGCCACGAGATATTGTCAAATGTGTCGCGAGGATTTTCGGCAAATAATTAAAATTGCAAGGCGAATTTTATCAATGATACGACATTTTCTGTTTATCATGTGCTGTCTTCTTTGTTCACTCCTTTCCCCGTAGTAGCGTTTCCAGAGCGCCACTCTTCCCTTGTCCCCGGTCATCGGATTCAGGCTTTCTTTTTTGCACCATGAGTTTTCCTTCAACTCGGGAAACATGCGTTTTCTTCAGCATATTTATTTAAGTTTAGACAAGCTGTAAGATTTTTTTAATTGGAAATAATTGAAACTTTGCTTCATAAAACGGAGAATATATGCCATGCCCCTCTAATTGCTTGTCCTTTTCCCTCACAACCTAGTCGTTTAAAACTAATTTTTGTGTTAGATTCTGAAATATTATGATATTTTGTGGAACTTATGACAACATATAGTTTAAAATGTTCATAATTTATAATAAGGCAGTCATTCGAGAAAAAAGTTTATTTATTAGGGTTTATTTTAAAGTTTAATGCTTTATATAATAAGTTAATAATGAAAAGTGATACATAGTATTGTATAAACTCCACAGAATACCACAATATTTCAGAATCTAAAACAAATTTATTTTCAAATGCCTGAACAGTGTGTAAAAATGACGGCACGATTGGAAATATACGGCAAATAATCTCCGTCAAATAAATCAAAGTTTCAAATATTTCCGATTGAGAATTTCATACCGCTTGCCTTAACTTCAATAAATATAATGCAAAAATTCCTGGGCTTATATCTTGGACTTATTTTAAGAAAAGAAATTTCAAAAACGTACTTTTTTATGACCAAAATATAGTAAACATCTCCTTAATATAAAACTATACAATACACTAAAAATAGACTGTTATGTAAATAACACTTAAATTAATACATATTAATTATTTCTATAAACCATAATTCCCATACGTTTCTAGCTATTCTTTCAAGTGAAAAACTATTTTTTAAAAACTAAAGCAGTCGATTCGATTTATAGCAATTCAATGTGAAGCGGATGCAAAAATGACTGTAAAGAATATCTGCAATTTTATTCTCGAAAGAGCTTTCTAAAAAGAATGTTTTCGTAACCAAATATAATTGAATACAAAGAAGCGGAAGGAACACATAGTAATTACATTCGGTTTTGCCTTTTGAAATCATATCAAAGCGTAAAGCTTGCCAGCAGGCTAGAGATATATGTTTTTATCATTAATCAAATATTGATATTGAAGTGTTCTAATCGATAAATACTATCCATCAAAATACCGTTTTAATTTTGTCGAGCAAAGAACGAAAAGAAATGTTCTCAAAAATATTTGCAAACGAAAATCGTTATTTATATGAAGCCTTTTTTAACCTGCTTTTAAAAAGAGAAAGCAGATATAAGGCAAATATAAAACTTCTTTCAGCACTTCAAAAATTTTGAAATTCTAAGTTTAAAAGGAGAGAAATTGCACCTAATGTCCGTATTGATTTTATTAAATGCATTACTTAAACAATTTGGGTTTTTTTTTTTTTGTTTTTTTTTTTTTGTTTTTTTACCGATAATCTTTTTATTATATTCTGCTATTTGAGAATAGTAACATAAAAGTATTAGAGTGGAATAAGATTTTTAAAATGGTCACTGACACATTCATGCACATTTTTAAATATATCAGTGAATAATTATTGACTAACAAAGTGCAATTAAAATTATTTTTAAAAAGCTACAAATAAACTATTTTTATTAACACCTTCCAACATAATTGAAAGTGTTTATGAGTTCAGATTGTCTGTCTTACCATATTCTATATAAAGTATGTTTTAATGCTTTTTAGAAATACATATCATTTTAATTATGTTTCAAACAGTGTAGCATCATTAAAATGCACCGCAAACGATATTTCCACATAGACTATAATGTAACGGGATTCTTTTGAGTGTACCTGTGTGAACTATAAATGATACACACTTCATTTTCAATACAGGACATGCCATAGTATATTTCAGTAACATCTGTCGATTACATAGCAATCCGAGTGTATTAACGAGAGTTAGAGCACGGTCAGACAACACAAACCGAAGTCATAAACACTTTGCAACTATGTTAGGAAATGTTTAAAAGAAGATTAACTGTACTACATACATTCTGGCGCTAAACTAAAATCTGGGAACGAAAAAAGAGATTTTCATTTTATGTTAAACATAAAATTATTGCCAAAGTAATTGGTTATAGGCTACGTTGGATCAGATTATGCTCGAAATTGTGTTCAAGTTTCTATTAAAATTAAAAGAACTTAAATTGAAAAAGTTAAAGGTTTAAAATTTAGTAGTATTTTATCTCAGTTTGTATGTTTATAAGTCTATAAATCGCGTCCATATTTTTAATTGTTTTCCACTCTAGTTTCAAAAACATGCTCCGGTCATGATAAAAAATCTGTAAGTATAGTACACTATAACATATCCTCTAATGAAAATGATCACGATAATGTATGTATTTCTTTTACAGAGCATTTTAAGAGAATTTGAATACACTGTTGTCTGTGGCAATACGTTTTAATCTTTTATATCTTGTGGCACACTTAAATCTACAGTTAAATTTCCGTGACATATTTAATTTATGATGGTGTAAAAGAAAAAGAACGGTCGATTGAAATGAACGATTTAGATTTTTTAAAAAATTAGCAAAACCTTGCATGTTCACCATTAAAATTTATTTCCACACTCTTATCGAACTTATTCTTAATTATATTAAAAGCATGAATAAGAGGCAATTTTGTTCTGTTACTGTTGTTTAATTTCTTCTATCTGAATTGACTTCAACTTGGATGTTTATCCATCAATATATCATGCCTATCTTTCGAACTATTTGCACTCTACTGAACTTACTTTACCAAAAATGTTCCGGTCACGATAAAAATCTGAATGTAATTAAAGTAGACTATAGCATATTCTCTATAATGAAAATGATCACTATAATGAAACTAGCTCCTTTACAGAGCCGTTTAAAAGAATTTGTATGCATTATTGCCCGATGCAGTATTTTAAATCTATTTTTTTATATCGCGTCAGGCTTAAATTTACAATTCAATTCCCATGCAGATTTAATTTACAATGATATAAAATATAAAAATCAGAAAAATAAGTAATTATTCGATTTCTGATTCATTTTTTAATAAAAAATAAAAAACACATGATAGGGGAAATTTAAAGAAAATTATTGTTATTTGAAACAAAACCTTAATTACAATTCTTTAAAAACGTACGAAGTAACTTTGGAATATTTTCGAATGCCTATTTTCCATGGTTTAAATTTATTCATATAGTTCGTATTCTTAAGCGTTTTTCAAGGATTCTAACGGTGACTAACTTTTGTTTTTAATATTATTTCTTCCAAGAAAGCTTGCTTTACACAAATATGCCGTTGAGAACAAAATTTATTCATATCGTTGAATTTAAATACGAAATTTCCCTTGTGAAAAATCAAGTAATCATATAAACTGACATTTAATCAATTCTGTATGAATACGAAAATTTTTTGAAAGGAAATGTGTGACGCCAAAGTAAATTTATATAATTAGACTGTATCAAAGAACACGTGTAATTTAAAATATAATATGGACGCGCCTAACACTATCTATCTCTGTAAAAATGTAATAATAAGTACATTATTCATATTCATAGTTGGAATAGCACAGCTGAGATTTATTCCGACAGAGTGAAAAATATCCAGTCCAGGTCTCGAACCTGGACCTTGGCTTGCTATGCCAATTCTCTACCATAGGAACTATCTGGACGGTACTTGGCTGACATAATTCACTCTTATTTGTTGGACATGGTTGCGAACTGCAGCGCTAGTTTCATTCATCCGAGCTATAACTATTGCATTTACAAAAAATTTAGAAAGCATATTATAACACGGAAACTCTTGTATACCATGTAATTAGGTCATAATTAAGAGAATGCAAGTTTATTTCAACTGGATAAATCATATTCAAGGTTGGGGTATCACAGTTGAGGTTTATTCCAACAGAAAACAATCGGAAAAACGTTCCTTATTTTAATTATGACCTAATTACATGGTATCCTGGAGTTTCCGTGTTATCACACACTTTCATCATGCAAATGCTGTAATTATAGTTCAGATGAATGAAAGTAATACTGCAGTTAGCAGCTATTTCCAACAAATAAGAGTGAATTATGTTATCCAGGTACCGTCCGGCTTAGCTCAAATGATAGAGCATTCGCACGGCAAGTAAAGGTATCCAGGTTCGAGTCCTGGTCTAGACATTTTTCACTCTGTTGGAATAAACTTCAACTGCACTACCCCAACTATGAATATGATTTATTCATTTGTGAAAAACTTTTCTTCTCTTAATAAGTACATTATTTCTATTTTAGTCTGAAAAATTCACTGACACTTTTGAAGCAATAATACGAGTGATTTGAACTTATGGCTTCATGGTAAAAAATGTGTACGATTAATATTCACAAGCGGGGATGACCGAGCATAGCTCGGTCAAAATTAGCTTTTTCATGCAACATATTCTCATTGTATCATTCTCTCTGTATTATTGCCATAAAGAATGTTATTTTATAACAGAATTACTTACAACAATCAACAGGAAAACTATGTACGTACGTGTTTCTAAATTTTACATTATTTAGACATTTACAACGAAAGAACATCAATCAAAATTACATTTTTAAATCTACTCTGATTGGTTTAATCATATATCGCGAGTCCTATTAAGAATTTCAAAAAAATCCTTTACATTCTGAAAGACTATTTTTTTCAACAAATGTAACATTTGGCGACATTCTTTCATTCGGTGCCAAGTATGTGTTTTGGCATTCGTAATCTTGAAAGTCGATTTTTCGACCAAATGTCGCCAATATTTCGCCAAATATTGCCAACTTCACGGCTTCGTGAACCTGACCCGTAGTGACCCAATATTCAAATCTGCTCGGACTTGTGACTTAGCTTAATGGACTTCTTGTAATCAAAAACGGTAGGATACAAAATTTAGTCAAAATCTTTTAAGCCGTTTTATAGATAAAATTAGCTTGACCCGCAGTAACCCCAATAGACCCACTAATCTAATTTTCTCGAACATGTGACCCAGCCTAGTGATCTTCTCAAGACCGAAAACGGTAGAATACAAAATTTTGTCAATATCGTTTGAGCCGTTTTTTAGATACAATTAGCTGGACCCGAACACATAGTGACCCAAAATGACCCACTGACCCCCTAATCTAATTTTCTCGAACATGTGACTCAGCCCAGTGATCTTCTCGTGCGCGGAAACGGTATAATACAAAATTTTGTCAAAATCGTTTCAGCCGTTTTTTAGATACAATTAGCTTGACCCTGACCCATTGTGATTCAAAATGGCCCGCTAATCGAATTTTCTTGAACATGCGACCTAGCCCAATGGTCTTCTCGAGTCTAATAACGATAGAATACAAAATTTAGTCAAAATCGTTAGAGCTGTTTTCCTGGTAAAATTAGCTTGACCCACAGTGACCCAAAAATGACCCACTAATCGAATTTTCTCTAACATGTGACTTAGTCCACTGGTCTTCACGTAATCCAAAACGACAGAATACAAAATTTAGTCAAAATTGTTAGAGCCGTTTTTAGATAAAATTGGCTTTACCCATAGTGACCCAAGAATGACCCACTAATTGAAATTTCTCGAACATGTGCTCCCAACAGTCTTCTCGTGCCTACAAACGGTTGTATACAAAATTTAGTCAAAATCGATTGAACTATTTTTAGATATAATTAGCTTGACCCAGTATCATAATGACCCAAAATGACCCAATACTGATATTTTTTTCGAACATGGGACATAACCCAATGATCTTCTCGTGCCCGAAAATGGTAAATTACAAAATTTAGTACAAATCGTTAGAACCGTTTTCAAGTTAAAATTTACATTGCTTGAAAATTAACCAACGTTGCATTGATTTAAAAATAAAAGAATCATTAGGCTTAGTGCGAATGAAAACGGTCTTATAGTTTATTGATTGACAAGCTAATAGTTAGGTGGTTGTTTTATTATAGATCACACATCTTTGCGTATGCTATAAAAATAATACTGCTTTAATGGAAAATAGAATTCTATCAAGATGCTGTTCTTCTAAAATATCAAAAATATTCTGCAAAGTTATCATAATTTTAGGTAGATTTCGTATGAAATACTATCTATTGCGATCGCTCGTATGTTGGAATTTCTGAAATTTTTTTTTGCAGATCTACACCGATCATGACCCCTAGAACCCAAAACCATCCTCAGTAAAAAAACTTTATTTATCTATCTATCTATATATATATATATATATATATATACAGTGAAACTTCCATTTAACGAAGTCTCGTTGCTACACTTAAACACTTCGTTATGATGAAAATTCGTCAAATAGAAATCAACTTAAATTCATAAAAGTTGTGTAATAATATACGCATTCATAAAATGAAAAACACACATAAAATGGAAACATTGGAAAAATGTATAATAATTCGGGCAGTAACTTTTTTTTTATGCAATGTCGACATATAAGAAAAATTTAATTATAATAATGTCTAAAAAACACACAATGAAGAGAGGTAAAAAAAAAACTGAAGCGTGGCTTACCTTTTCTCTTTTTACGCAGTATACCAAATATATAATTTTAAACGAGTCTGTAATGTTACTTTGTACACGTTTCTTATTTTTAAAAAAATACTGTTCATAAAAAATTTTTGCTCTTTTGTAAGTATCCGAATAATCCATCTATAACATTTTTGTAAAACTATAATCCCCTTTTTATTGTAAATAGAAAGCTTTTAGCATTTCTTCTTTTGAAGGTCTTTCAATTTCTTCATTATAATCTTCATCGTTTGCTGTAGTTTCTTCATTACATTTTATTACACTTTGCAACATGTCGTCATCAGTAGGATATTCAGTTGTCTTAAGCGCTTCAGTTGTGATAAATGGAATAAACTTCGTTATATAGAATATATTTTTCGTAATATGGAGATTAATTTGCATGTTAATGGTGTTCAAAGTCGAGGTTCAGCGGGAAATTTCGTTAAATAGAAAATTTCGTTAAATAGAAAATTTCGTTAAAGGGAAGTTCCACTGTATATATATATATCACTTTTTTATGGACACGATAACTTCCGTAATTCTACACAAATCGCTTCCATACTAATACATAAAATCAAGGGGCAGAAAATCTCGGTCATGTTCGTTATTGGGCAAAATCGGACCAAGGGGAGGGAAATAGGGAGGGGTTTTGTGAAAACCGAAAAAACCCCATAACTTCCTAATTTTTGTACATATCAAATCAGTTTAAAATTTTTATTACTTCTAAAAATAGGGCCAAAAATTTATGGATCACATATTTTCAATAAAATTAAAAATAGACTCTAGGGGCGAAAAAAAATAGGGTTTTAGGGAGATAAAAAATCATAACTTCTTCAATTCTCAAGATATTGAATTCAATTAAATGTATTATAAATTTTCTTGATATTATATACAACTTTTATATTGACGAGTTTTTGACAGTACCAATTCGAACCGCAAAAAAAAATTAAAAACGAAAACAAAAAGCGGGGGGGGGGGGTTGGAGAAGAAAAAAATCTATAACTTCGTCAATTCACAAGATATAAAATCCGCATGAATTTATTATATATCTGCTTAATATTATCTACAACATTTATATTGACAAGTTTTTGATAAGACCAATTCTTACAGCAAAAACAAATTAAAAATACATAGCGGTTGAAGAAAAAAAATCATCGTATTAACGGTGCATTCAAATCCAAACTGCTTATTTTCTGACTCATTTTTTAATTCATTTTTGCTCTCAAACGCATCCAATAGGTAGATTCTCTTATTCAGAAACTATATAATGTACCGTAATGGTCTATTTTTTTATAGAGGCAGAATATATTTCAAAAAATGAAGTCAAAGTGGGCATTTTGAACCGAATTTCCCGAAGCGATTGTGTTGGAAACGGAAAATATTGTCCTCCTGAGAAAATAATTGCTTATAAATCAAATTTTAATTAATTGCACGAAAAATAAAAACACACGTCGCTTATAAATCTCTACAAAAATCACGTCAGCAAGTTATGTATTTTTTCTTTTAAAAATGAATCTGAAAATTTGCCAGAAAATTTCGAGTCATTGAGCATGGAAATGTATTTTTTTTAATACCGCCTTAACATGATTCTGATAAAACCATCTCTTATATAAAAATGAAATTAAAAACTCGTCCAAAGCGGTCAAATCTACCTGTGCTATAGGCCGAGCCGCAGGGTTTTTTTCATAATGAGTGCTTTTGTGGCTTTGAAAAAAACAATACGTATAAGATGTATCTGAACTGGTTGTCAGAACTGCATAAAATGATAATACATGTCAAGACAAAAAAATTTTCACTAGGAAAAAAAGGTCGCAAGCCATTTACTTAATGAAAAATACAGAGATGTCACCTTCCAAGTCAAACTCATACCCCCTATAGCTGTAATAATAATGAAAATTTTATAAAACGTTATTGTCAAAATACTTTAATTGATTTCTGTGAATGAAATCACAAGTGATAGAAAGGTTCATCATTTCATGTCCAAACAACATTGATATCTGTGAGCCCATCTTAACGTATGCAGAAACTTAAATACGTGATTTCTCATTAACAAATACAGTTTTCACAATCAGAAAGTACACAGTAAAAAATATATGTAATGTTACTCTATAAAATTGATAGCAGCCTTGCTGCCTGCCTTTTTATGGAGTAATTTAACCGGTATAACAAGTGTTACGTTACACTAAAGTGTGATATTAAACGCTGCCTCCAATTTTATGGAGTAACGTTACATCATTTTTTTACAGCGTAGACGTCAAATAAAGACAAGTTGGATTTTTTTAAATGTCGCCTTGAATTTTAAGTATTTAAAAAATCCTTATAAACTTTGAAATTTGCACTTGGTGAAATTTTATCTCTTTCTTAAATGTACTTGAAATTTAAAGCGACATTTCTTCAAACACACTTAAACGGCATCTAATGTCTACTTTCTGATAATGGAAGCTATCTGAATTTCGAGAATTATGTTAGATAATGAGTATCACGTATCTAAATTTGTCCTTTGATTAACATGGGATTTCGCGATCAAAGAGTTTCAGATTTTCCAACATAGTTGAAAAGTGTTTATGAAATCGGTTTGTCTGACCGTGATCAACTCGCGTAAACATAGCCGGGTTGCCATGTAATTTATATACGTTACTGGGGTTTACCATAGAATGTGTTGTTTTTTAAAATTAAGTGTGAAGATTTACATCTCATTTACACGGTCACTCAAAAGTTACATTATGGACTATGGGGAAAAATTGTTTGGCAGATTATGACGCTATTTCAAACCTATTGATATTAATACACATCTGTGAGGTGAGTACTGTTTATGACCAATAACTTCTGGAAGTATGTTTTCGACTGTGGTATGCGTTTTTAAATTTAACTGACTTATTGCATATTACTTGGTGTATTTTAATTCAATACATCACAGACAGGGCTGCACAAAAGAATCCGAGTACATTTCCGCTTATTGTCGGAAATTGCTGAAGGGGAATTTTCAACTGTATTATGCGTTCCCTTATCTGAACAAAATTTTGGCATACCATGTAGTATACAGTGCGGCGCAAAAGTTTATGAACAAGTTAAATATTTTTATAAAATGAAAAATATGCATCGGAATGCTTTGAAATTTTTACTGTATCTAAACAATTTGATTACAAATTCATGTTTCGAATTCGGGAACAATTCATTGTAAGGAAAATAAATTATAAAAAATTGAAAATTGTGATGTCGCAAAAGTTTATGCACAAAAACGAAATATATGTATTTCACAAGGCATAAAAGTCATCTAGAAGTCTATGGTGCTTCCATTACACCTGATGACATCGAATACTCGATTTTTCATTGATAACACGAGAGTATGGAAGGTTTTGGGAGTGACTTTGTACCAGGCTTCCTCGATCGCTGATTGAGCTTTTGCACTGTGTAATACTACTTCTCATTCTTGTAGCCACCACATGAGAGCCTTTCCCAGATGTCCTCTCTAGGACTGAGATCTTGGCTGAGTGCTGGCCAGTTCATCACACTGATATTCTGAGATATAAGCCAAACTTTTGTGCAACGGGAAGCGAGTATTGATGAGTTTTCTTGCTGAAAGGTCCTGTTGGGACCCCCTAAGAGTTCTCTAAACCGTCACAAATGCTCCATCAGAGTTTTCTGATACTTTTGTGAATTTTGTCTGCCATTTAAGAAGCAAAGAGACGTTTGTACATTACAGCCAAAAGCGCCCCATACCATGAGCGAATCACCACGTTGTTGCCTGCTGAATATGCTCTTCGGATCTTTCCACAAGGCACGCCAAAAGAATGAGAAGCCATTTGGACCATCCAAATTCCATTTTTTTTCATCAGAAAAAATAACACTAATCCATTCGTCACGATAATACATGTGCTGTTTTGCCCATTCAAGTCTTGCTTGTTTGTGACACTGTTTCAGAAAATGCTTACGAGATAATTTTTGTTTTTCGATGAATCCTGATTCTGTTATTCGTCTGCATATGATGTCATGTGATATTTTTGATCCAAGTCGATTTTTTACCTCATTAAAAGACAAACTAATTAAAGACAGACTAGTTAAAGCCAATCTTTTAATTCTTCTATCCTCACAAAATGATCGGGCCCGTCGGCCTAATCGTTCGGAGTTTTCGTGGTTTTCTTCGAACCTTGGTTCGCCAAGCGTTAATACGGGTTAGGTTCCCTTAGAAAGACCTCCACGGAAGGCACACCCCCCCCCCTTAGGGCCTATATCCCACGTGCAGATAATTGGCCGACATAAATACAACCAACCAGCCTCACAAAATGTGGTTTTACTCGACGTTTCTGAGCAATATACATTTTTGAATTGTTTACCACGTTGAAAAACACCATAAACATCACGTTCAGACCGATTTAAAATAATGAAATTTGAAAAAAGATTTACCCTGAGCTTTCAGCTTCCAAACTTCTACAACTTCTTCAGGCGAGAGCGGAAGAGATTTCGACATTTTGATATAACTCGCACAGTGATTACACTTTATACTCCAGGAAAAAAGCCTCGCCGATCCTTCAACTATCATGTTTAAGGAGAAATTTGCATAAAATCTTATTTGTGCATAAACTTTTGCGACATCACGAAAACTATTTTCTTGTAATTTCTGATTTTCGTAACGATGAGTTTTTTCGAAACTTGAGATATCTATTTATGATCATAGTATTTAACTACAGTGGATATTTGAAAGCATTCCGTTCTATAATTTCATTTTTATTAAAATATTTGCGTTGTGCTTAAACTTTTGCGCCGCACTGTATATACAAATCTATAGATCATATATAGGGCTGCACAGAAGAATTCGTACACTTTTCCGACTATGTATAGAAGGTAATTTCAAAATGGGTTTTCAAATGTGTTATTCCAAATTGTTTACTTAGCTATCCTATTTCACTTTATTAAACGACGAAGTTTCGTTACAGTATTCTGAATGTGTTGGGAAGTGTGTTCATAATCCATGCTTGACGCGTGATTTTTCTTTCTTGTTGCTTTTCTTATAAATTCCTCATTATTCATATTTTTCTTTATCTCTTTACTTTAGGATCGTGAGTTTGTGGAACACGAAGTACCGTACAACGGCCAACCTAACCGGCCTGCCTCAACGCCCCCTCTTTCGCCCCTACCTTCATTCTCCTCTGCTGAAAATATTATCCTTCAGAGTTGCTGTGGTAGAAGATGCAGCAAGAAATCCTATCAGGTAAGACCATGTTATGACACAATTGCAATTTTGATCATTAAACATTTCGGTAATATCTTCAGATAATGTACTTAATAGTGTAAAATGAGTCAGAAAATCTACGTAAATGGAAAACTGGATTTTCATTTATTTTCTTCATATATTGCCCGATTGAAGGATTTAGAAGGATTAATTAAATTTGAATTTATAAGGATTTTGTGCAATATTTATAATCCCACTCAAATCTTTTATTTTAAATATTTTTGTTAGTTTTTTTCTAGAAAGTTCTTACAATAGAAATATAGAAATATTTCCGAATTTTTACCCCCCCCCCTCCCCCACGCCAAGAATGCTAAAAAGACGCAAGGGCAAAAGAAATCATCCTTTTCAAAATATTTTTGTTTCGTGTAACCAATAATGCTTTTGGAACAAGATAAAGTAATGCATCTATAACTCATTCTAATCTGCATTACTATTAATCAATGTATTAAATGAATTTTATAGCAAGTTATTTTAATAGTACTTATAAGTATCGTCAGTAGATAAAGGATTAAACTCGGCTAGATGATTATAATTCTAAAATTTCTTGTTGGCTTTTCTTTGTACATACACTAAACTCACTATGTTTCCCAATGAAAATTTCCTATTTTATCTAGTCTTCAATTCAAAAGCTATCAATAACGTAATTATCCTTTTCAATAAATTATAAATGTAAAAATAATCCATATATAATTTACGATCGTTTTCTAGTATTATGCATTATTAAATAACTAGGAATTAAAAACTTTTTTATTTATCTTTTTAGACAGACTAAACCGACTACGCTTCCAATAGCTGCCTTCATACTCTGTTCGGTATTGATATAAAAAGGTTAAATGTTAAACTTACAAATAATGAATTTATGAGAGTAAAAATAATTATACTTTTATAAAATTACACGCTAATAATTAATTAAACATCAAAAACTCCATTATATATAACTTTTGAGGGGAAAAAAATAAAACTGATTTCAAGAAGATTGCTTATAATAGAAGATTGCTTATAATAGAAGATTGCTTATAACCTAATTGCACTGATATTTACTTATTACACACCAGCTGGCGTATTTCAGTTGCTATGGTTTCGCATATGAGATTGGTGGCAGGCCTTTATTGTTATCTACATGCATTTTAAATACGTTAGTTTCCAATATCATCTTGAGACGCAGAAGATGATCCGAATATTAAAATTTTTGACATGTCGCTTATAAAAAATATTATGTAGGATACTGCGACTATTTTAAAATTATAAAATAATACTATCTCAACAATATAGTGAAATGTCGCGGTATTTGCTGGTTGTTACGAAAGTTACAAATTAGAAAAAAGAAAAAAGTAAACGAACAAATAGACAAACATTCCATTTTCGATTCCGGTGAAATTAATAATGAGATCCCCACCAAAAAGAGCTATTTCTAATAAAAATAGAACCATCAAAATCGGAGTATACGTTCAAAAGTTCTGCGTAGACATACATTTGTAAAAGAAAAAAAAAACAGCAACGTACTAATAAATTGTATAAGCTGCTTTTTTGGACGTCTATTAAAAGAGATTTTTTCTTTTCGATACTATCTTTCTTGCTATACTAGGATGAGTCAAATATAAACCGGACTTTTTATAAACACATTATTGATCATGTAAAAATACGAATAAAATCTTTAACTTTTCTCATTATAGTTTCCTACTCGCTCTATACAATTTACCCAGTGTTTCGGAAATTTGTAGATCCCTTCTTCAAAGAAACTTTAACCTTGAGTCGTCAACCAATTGTACCCGCGTTTGTCAACTTCTGTTTTCTTTTCAAATCGTTCCCCTCCCAATGCTGCTTTCAATTGCACAAACAACGTATAATCACAGGGAGACAAATCTGGGCTGTAGGGAGGGTGTTCAAGGATTTCCCAATGTATTTCCTCCAGTTTATCCCTCGCCAAACCTTTCTGAACTCAAGATGCTCTGTGATGATGGCATGATACTGATATGTACTGATGGCATGGCTGATAGTTACTTCTGTAGCAATTCCATCAACAGCCAACCACCGTTCACCTATGATAAGTTCGCAAACTGCATAGATGTTGTAATCTATTAAACGTGACCTTGGGCGCCGATCATGACTCTCATTTTCCCCACTTTCTCTTCCACCCTTACATTTTCTGGCCTAATCAAACAATTAGACAATGTAGTGTCGCCAAACTGCGTCTTCAACTGAGTCAAAATTTCTGATAGTTTAACGCCTTCCTTCGTTAAAAACTTTATTATAATGCGTTGCGCAGCGGACGGCGATGCCTTTTATTCATTCATGGCTATACTGAGGAAGGAATAGAAAGAAACAATGCCACCTAAAGGTTACCTCTCGTAACACACCAATTTTCAATGCTCCACTCTGCCAGCCCGCTATCGATTCTCTGAGGAGACGAGGAGTAAAAGTCTGGTTTATAGTATTTAACTCACCATCGTACTCACATACTGAGCTTATACAATTTATAATACCATTTTCTTAAGAATTAAATCAAATTACCCTATTTATTCTATCTATACAAACATTTAATGAAAATAGAAACATATTTTTAATATTGAGAATAACTTATTTATCACATGAAAATATTAATCAAAGAGTAATGTAATGTATAAATGCATTTCATTTTAGTTTAACCCTTAAATTCCAGGTGTTGCCTTTCGGCAACATACCCAATGTAGGCTTATAAATACTATTAGAATAATATTGAAGCTATAATGCCTAATGTTGCCAATAAAATACATTCTGAAAATATTATTAAATCGATTTTCAACATATAGATGTCAACACTTGTGCTGATTATGAACAAAGATAGATTTATTTTTTCAATAGTTGATACATGTTCTTTTTGTTTTGTTTGGAAGCTTGCGAAATACCCTATTTTGTTCTGCAGTAAACAAGTAAAATTTGTTTCTTATCATAGTTCTCAAAATTCTTGTGTGTTTAATATTATAGAATTTTATCAAGAAAAATTATTTTTTCAATTAAACACCAGTATTGCCGATTAGTAAAAAACAGTTTTTTAGCCGTAAACCATACTTAAAACAAAATATGATTTTTTAAAGTATTTTTTCCATGATTTATTTAAAAAATTAAAGCCAAAAAACATTTTTTAAATGATTTTTGAAAACTCAGGCATTTAAGGGTTAAACTGTGCTGCTTATAACTTATCGCAATGAAATTTGAATATTAAAATTACACACTAAAATACACAAAAGTTCAGTAGCATTTAAATAATGCTTCTTATAACTTATTATAATGTAATTTGTACACTATAAACTTAATGGCTAAGTTCTGTAAAATTTCATTTATAATTAATCTGTCTTGTTTATAACTTTGCATAATGAAATTTGAAAAGTAGAAACTTTTGTAATATTATATTACACAAAAAATTTAATAGTTCTAAAATTGTGCTGTTTATCCATAACGTACTCTCCATAACGTATTTGAATAGTTAGAGTAAGAACTAAAGGGCAAAAAGAAAATTTTAAGCCTCTCGCTGCGTAATTTTTTTTATCAAAATAGGTTCAAAAATTGCGCATTTCGTTTATTACGTTTTTTATATTTACATATATTTTAGAGTTAAAATATATTAAAAAAATTTTGCAAAAGAGTTTTTTTTTTTTTTTTTTTTTTAATATAGAATTAGATCTCAAAAAGGTTGTCAAAAAATTGAATTTGAAGAATAATCAAGCGTAAAAGCGAAATTCTGAAAATTTATTTTGGTTAAATTATGAGTTATTTTATGAAATACAAAGGTGATATATATGTATACTAATGAAAATATCCAAAATACTTACAAAAATTGTGCTAGAAATGAAGTTTAGTATGAAAAATTTCGAAACAAGGTTCAAGACAAAGTCCTTCTTCGCAATCTTTGCGCCAAATTCATGTTTCTTTGTGATTTTTCTGATAGTTTCAGTTTTTCTTAACAACAAATAGCAAACTGACTTCAAGGCTCTTTCTTGATGGAATTGAAGGTGTATGGCTAGCAAAATGTCGAACGGTTATTCTCATGGGATGGAGACATCTTTGAGCTCTTAAAAGAACGCACGGAATGTTTGCAAAAAAAGCTTGTAAACTCCAGAGAATTATGGACAACTAAGGTCATCTGTTAACCAAGACTTAATCAGTTTTAGATCAACAATTAAACATCACAGAAAAGCTGAAATAAACCGTTGAACAGGAAAAGAGCAGGTTGTGCTTTTGAAAAACCGAAAAAAATGCATCCCCGTGGAAATCGCGGGTTACACAAATTTTGCCACTTTTACGTTGCCTGTGGAAATCGCGGAATGCGCAGCGAGAGGATTAATATTAAAACTGAGATTTGATAACTTTTAATAATAAAATTGTAATACACTGATGTTTAAAAGTTAAGCAACAAACACAAAATGCTAATTTTCGAAAACAAATTTCAGTTGTGGGTACTCAAAAGAAAATGATATAAATAGCAGGTGTAGCAATTAGGCACTACCTAAAACCACAGCCAGTCGACATGGCAGTCTCCTTTCCTATTCAAATAGACAAGTGTCTCAGTCAATACAGTGAAGTGAAATGTGATATATTTCATTCATCTCATTAATTCTGTGAAGTGGCCGTCATTTGGTCACTCCAATATAAAGCCATCATGATAGCTGTTTAATGGCGAGTTATGGCACCCAACTGACAGCAAAATGAAATCAGCTGATATTCTATTATTTGTTATAAAGAAGCGCTCATGATGACTTCACAAAAAAATCACCAAATATTGGTCATCTTGTGACGTCATTTTAGCGTTATCTCACCGCCCCCTGAATACTAGGCCTGAGCGCTGACACAAAAATGGCGGCTGCCGAAGGTGGAATTTTTTTAACAGTCCCTTAAATGTAGACACCGGTATTTTATAAAAGATTTCTCTGACTTCTTTAATCTCAGATTAATGAAGCGGAAAAATCTTTAAAAAATTATTGGTACGAATATTTAAGAAACCGTACACACGTTGAAAAAAATCCGCCTTCGGCAGCCGCCATTTTTGTGTCAGCGCTCAGGCCTAATATTCAGAGGGCGGTGCGTTATCTGGTAAATGATCACAATGTAATACTCAGGATGACTTCACAATAAAATCTCCAAGTGACGGTCACATGAGAATGACAAGTATGACTTCATTGTATCGTCACCTGGTGACCCAAAATCACAAAGCAACAGTCACAGTGACTTTACAGTGGAGTCACCAAATGACAATCACTTGAAAGTAATAATGAGACGCATGAAAGATACCACATTTTGGTTCAGCATAGTGCCTGTGATACTTCTGACCGTTTGTGACGCCAAAATGATGTCACATCGAATGGCTGTGATGTAGGAATGGTACATATTTGCTACACATGATGACTATATCAGTATCTTTTAAGTACTCCCAATTAACTGCATTGTTCGAAAGTTCGCATTTTTGTTTGTTGTGTAAATTTTAGATACAAATGTAGTTAGATCTAAAGAATAGAACAATAATAAATACTAAGAACACAAAACTCGTTAGTAAAAGAAAAATAGCTTTTTCATATTCATTAAGAAAGTAAATGAAAAAAAAAAACTACTGTCTTCTATTACAAGGATTAAAATTGTTGGCAATTACGTTGCGACTGTTTCTGAGAAAAAGGTACAGGGTTAGTAAAAATATGTTACACACTTCATGGGGCTCTCAGATTCGTTCTACTGGCCGGAATGAGATGAAATTCAAACTACAGATAACTCAAATAGTGTGCTTGTCGCTTGTTCCATAAAACATTTCCTTGTGAAATTTCGTCAAAAGGTGGTGTTGAAACATTCAATCAAGGATTCAGTAAGTTACACATTTTAATGCCTAATATCCTTTCACATAAGTGCTTAACATGCTTACAATAAATGATCAACATGTCTGCCTTCATTACTTACGACATACTGTAATCATAAAGCCAAATTTTCTATAAGCTAAGCACAGTACTTCTGAGCAAATATCCAAAAACATAGTGACGAATGTTTTATCTCATAGCTGCACAGATACCTTTTTTTCTGAATAACTACAAGACTTTTTATTTACCATTTGACTGGCAAATCGTTTGGATTATCTTTATTTTACATCTCGTCGAATTTTGCCAACAATTCGGCTTCAAAACTCCAGGTCAATCAGAAGTAATTCGGGCAGCAGTGGCCCAGTTGGCAAAGCACCGAATCCGCAGCTAAGGCCGCGGGATCGAGGCCTACTGCCGGCTGTAATCCGCCATGTACGCTAATAGTGCCTGGTGCGTGTAAAATCCGTCGTGGGTGCAAAGTCCTCCAAGTTACCTGTGAATTATACCTCTGGAGGTACCTTGCCAGGTGAAGGTCTCGTTACCTGTACCAAGGTTCCAAATTACGAGATCAACATGAGTAGCAATGTGCAGATTACAAACAACAGGATATAAATGTTAAGCAGCCGACATAACACCGTTCACAACTAAGCAAAAGGCACTGCCGATGCGTTCTAGGTGCTCGTTGGGTTTATTGCCGCTACGTGGCGATTAGGCGATCACCCGCCCCGATACCAGGAATCAAACCAGTTCAGCTGGGGCTTCCCGGCAGGTAGGGGCCTGGTCATCGGTTAGAAAGAAAGCAGAACGCTCTCCAGATCAGTAACCTATTTTATACTAATCCTGTACTTTCGAGTAATAAGCATATGATCAATAAAATAAGCAACATTTTTTTAAATCGAGGCAAAGCAAGATAAATGGAAAAGAGAGCATTTTCTTAACATTTTAAATTCTTTATTTCAAAAATAATAAAGTGCACTCCAATGGGAAGAAAATGATATTTGTATAATTTTAACAAGTTGGAAATTGCTCGTCAAACGTGGCAAATGAGGTGCGTTCGTACTGTAACTAGTTTTATAATAATTCTTTGCACTGCGTACTGTACTGAATGTATATTTTAGGGCACTTCATAAGTGCATATCAATTTCATTCTGTTCGAAAGGCTGTAACATCTTAAAAATGCATTTGATTTTCCTCATTGGCCTTAATGTAACGGAAAACTTTTGACTGTCCCTGTAATTAAACTATACATGCGATTTTCATAAAATTTGAAATGAGTCGACAAAATTTTGTAAAAATTATATATTTAAAATTTCAGACCATTCGGAAATTTATAACATCATTAAAATGCATTTGCAATAATTTTTCCCATTGGCCGTAATGTAATGGAAAACTTTTGACTGTCCCTGTAATTAAACTATACATCCGATTTTCATGAAATTTGAAAAGACACGGCAAAATTTTGCAACAATTATATATTTAAAATTTCAGACCATTCGGTTGGGTAGTTTTTGCTCTGTTATATGCGGACAGACAGACGGACGGATTGAAAGACGACTATTACGAACGCACCTAAAAATGCAAAAATGACTAATTTATATGAGACAAGTAATTAAAAAAATTAAACCTGACTTCAAGGAAGTGTTTTAAATTTAGAAATTGATAAATATCAGTGTAATAGAACTGAATTTTACCTTAACATCATATTCCATTATTTTATACATATATGGCCATTTTTTACGGAAGTTAAAACCTATAAACTATTTAGAACCTGCAAAGTTAGGGTCTATAAATCAAAAAATTACAAAACATCCTGCAGAAAGACAAATACACAATTTTTATACTCATGAAATATATACATATCTACCATTAGAACAAGCTTTTTCTAACAAAGAAAGTTTTGGAAAACTGAGCATACATTGAAATATTATGCGTGAGCATACATATAAAAAAAATAAATGAATTTCACAACCTCTTCCGATTGATATCTTCTGATTAAAACGAAATAATAAAAATATAGAATGCCTATTTTTTTCCTATTGGCGCATAAAATAGAATTTCTAAATCTTAACATACTAATTTATAAAGGCAACTTCTCCAAAAATTGATAGATACAGTCTATGCTCTCGCGATATAAGCAATAAAATCAATTTGCAATGCAATGTGCTATTAAATTAACGTCTAAAAAATAATGCTTATGCACTCTGACTCCCTATACTCTAGAAATCAGAAAAAATGCCAAAATAACTATCCATTTCTACGTAGTTATTATGAGATCTCAGATCCAGCAGGGTAACTCGTTACGTCATGAACAATCATTTATTTCTTGTCCGGTTATTATTGTAGAAAGAACAAATTCCCATTAGTACAGGAAATTTTAAATAATACAATTGAAAAAAAATATTTTATTATGTCTCATTTTATGAGTCAGTAAAGCTGTTTTATTAAAAACTTTTGCTTCGAAGAAAATTTTATATCATAGAAAAGCATTAATCACAAATCATATTTTCCAGTACGTCACTCATATTTCAAATATAATTCTATTTCTTGATTTGTACTTGGAACATTTCGTTATGTATTAGGCTGTTGCAAAACAAAAGTCAGAATATAGGTGAAAACTGTTTTTTTTTAACTATAATGCATTTTCTATATTTAATTTATTTTTTTTTTATTGCGCACTAACAACGTCAAAAACATATTCATATGAAAAATATTAATTATGCTTTCAAATAACGTTTTTAAATCTATTAAAAGGGATACTTTCGTACCCTTTTAATAGATTTCAAAACGTTATTTGAAAGCATAATTAATATTTTATGCCGTATGCCAAGAGTTAATAGCCAAAAAAATCGCCAATAATATCTATACTTGACGCAGCCTCTTCTATCCTGATAATTTCAGTAGTTTAAGCGCGTAGTTCGATTACATGTATGTTAAATTTTTATTTTGTTTATTACTATTATTTTATTATTTGTTTTATTTATCGATGAAGTTTTAATTTCGTTATGGAATATTAACCGGATACAAAGGCTGAACATTTTTTTAAGTGTAAAAGGGTCAATCCTTCGTAATCGGGATGCGCGCGATTAAGAAAGATTTTTAAAAAAATACATGCTAAAAAATTATTTTCAAACGCATAAAAATCAATCATTCAAATGCGGATTCATCATGCATTCAAAATTGAAACATCGTTTCCAAACATACCGTATCTGAAAGATTTTTTTTTTTTTTTTTTTTCAAAATCGACATTTTAAAAACGAAACTGTGCGGCACTTAGAAGATTAAAAATGTTCAGTAAAAGTGAAATTCAGGTCGTTGCCACCTGCAATGTGGCATCAGCGTTACTCAAGGACGATTTTGCTTTCTAATATATACTCCTATATAAGCTCCATCAGATCGATACGCGTTTACCGACGCTAAGCATGTGAATTTATAGTGGTTAAGTAATTTTAGATGTGATAAATCCTTTCAATTCTAACACAAACGTTACTTCCAAATAATTTTTCTGTTAAAAGAATGGTCCAAACATCTAAGACAGCGTCAATCATTTTCTGATAAGTTCCGATGCTATGGTGGTGAACGCAGAGCTTCATATTCCAACATGTTCAATTTATCTAATATTGCTTTTGAGATATGTGGCCCCATGTTATAAAGTGTAGCGTGAAGCCTTTCTTTTAACAACGGGAAGATGTAGTTTTCGGAACTTTTCATGAATTACCTGCAATTAAGTACAGTATTTGTATACATTAATAGTTTCACATTGTTTTAGAAATAAGCAATTTCTACAGGAGATTACTCAGTGTTGAATTCAGAGGGTGGCCCGAGGGGGGGGGGGGCGTTCCCTCCCCGGAGCAATGAGACGACCCCCCCCCCCCTCCGAAGCCGCAGAAATCCCTCCCTGAGAAATGAGTCTGAATTCAACACTGAGACTACTAAATAGTAACTTTACCTCCTCTGGAATAGGTTACTTGATATTTCATTAAATCCTATTAACTCAAAAAATATCGATTACATCGATATCTATTAGGCTACTTTATGATCATATGATTATCAGGTCCATATCGCCTGTTATTATATTGCATCCACTTTTTATCATACTTTATGATCTTGTGTAAAGAAAGATACCAGCCAACTTCTTTTGTACGTTGTGGAAAATTCTAACCTCTCATCAACACGCCATGATCAATTCATGGGGAACCCTTCAATCGGAGCCATTCATGAGGAACACTTCATGAGGAACCATTTACACTTTATGGTCTTGTGCAAAGAAAGATACATCTTCTTTTGTACGGTGTGAGCAATTCTAACCTCTCAACAACACACCTTGATCCGTTCATGGGAGCCCTTCAATCGGAGCCATTCATGAGGAACACTTCACGAGAAACCATTTACTAGGTTGAAATTTTCAAACATTCTTGAAACCGCAAACTGCCTAATTACTCTGCACTTACTCTTTAAATAGTTATGTTTGTATTACTATTAAAAAAGCTTCTTAATTTATTATTAATGTTGGCAGCCGAAAGTAAACAAGATGACTGATTTTCAAGATCCACGTCGTCTTTTCGCAATTTCTCGAACCAACACGATTCAGTAGACAAACCTCCAGCAATGAAATTTTTTAATTAATTTCAAACTAGATCAGATTGGATTATAAATCAGATTAAAGTACATTCAGATTCTTCACTTTAAAGTAAATTTTGACAGAAAAGTTTAATCCAAATATTGATTTTTTAAAGGTAATTTAATTTTTTTATAAATTTAGCCCCTTTTGACTTTTTGTAATTTTATTTTCTCTTTAATTCTAGAAAATTTCATGTTCAAAATCTCTTTATAAAAATACTTTCACTTACCACGAAACAGATTAATACAAATTAAATAAATTTAAAAACGAAAGCCTTGAAGTTTAGATAGAACTGTGAACCCATATATATATTCAAAATTTAAACTGTGTTACTTATTTTACAATCAAAATCATTGCAGCCCCATTAATTTATTTTTTTATTAAATATTTTAATTGATATTCAAATAATATTTTTGTTAAAGAAATTCTAAATTAAAAAGTTGTTCGTTAAGCATTAGTTTAAAAGATTTTCTGACTCAGTTTAAATTATTTTACTCTATTAGTTTAAAAATATAAAATAAAATACTGTAAAATATATACATTCTTGGAATCTGATGTCACTTATTAATAAAGTGTTATTTGATTATTTTTTTAGAAATCCTGTAGTTGTCCACATTTCATTAACTAACATTGTTAAAAATCAATGTGAAAGTAAAACTCAAATTAACTAGGGCCATTCCATGAAAAACGGTCAAAATGTCCTGCACGTGGCACTTACATAAATACCTATAACTATTAACTTATAAATTGTTAGAATATAAGCTATAGATTAAGAATAGCAAAAATCCCTGAACTTTCATACTATCACAATTGTTTTAGTTCGAGGATACAATAGAATTGTTAAAACAGCAGCAATATCTAGAAAAGCTGTCCCACGAGAGATGCGGAAAGGCCTTTTAACCCCTTACCCTACAATGACGGGCATAGCCCGCGTACGATGATCGAGCCAAATGTAAATTCATCGTACCACTAAAATTTCACAGTAAATATAGTTTAATTTAATCGTCGAAATTCCATGATTAAACAAGATGAAAATCTCTATTAAATTTTAGTGGTAGCTATGGATTTGCCAAACCGTGGAGGTGTTGATTTTAAATCGTAGGTTAAGGGGTTAATAGGTTTAAAAACCTCCACATTTTAACGCCCTACCGAAGTAAGGTGCCTGTTTTTAATAGTTTTAAAGATCTCCACATTTTAAATCCTAAATCTAAGTAATCTTCCCGTTTCAGGGCCATTCTATGAAAAACAGACAAAATGCCATGCGCGTGACAGTTACGTAAATACCTAAATCGATTAACTTATAAGTTGTTAAAATATAAACTATACGTTAAAAGTAACAAAAATCCCTAGATTTTCTTATTAAAATATTTGTTTTAATTTGAGGATATAATAACATTGTTAAAACAGCAGTGATATCTAGAAAAGCTGTCCCACACGACACGTGACATGGAATGGACCGTTACCAAAAAATATTCATTGTTTAATGCTCTTACAAGAATGCAGAGATATTTTCATCTTTGTTTGATTTAAGTACAATTAAATTAAAAAAAAAACAGATGCATTCGAAAAAAATCTAGGAAAAGCATTTTTTTTTACTTTCAAAATTAAGTAAAAAGAAAATTTTACTAATTCTGAATAATAGCGTTTGTTTGGAATTGGTAGTTTGAAAATACATTTTAATTCCCTTAAAATCAGAATTTGTGAATCAGAATAAACTTTTTAGTAGAACAATTGACGTGTAATCGTCAAAAAGTAATTAATAACGAACAAAAACTTTTAACAGAAAAATTAAAATACCAATGAATTTTTAAAAAAATTATATGACATTTAATTAAAAACAATATTAAATCTAACTTTAAAATCTTTTGGGGCAAAGAAAACTAAACTGAAAAATATATATCAATACGAAATTTTAAAAAAATAAATAAATAAATAAAAAATAGTAGTTAACTCTTAATATAGTTACATGAATTCTTTTAGAATGTAGGAAATAAAAATATATCCGAAGCAAAAAATATTTTTGATTCTTCATCATTTGTGCATTAACAATATAAAATAAAAAAAATAAATGAATGCAATACATATTTTTCTTTGTAAGAGATTAAAATCTAAAGTAGGTTTGTGATTTAAAAAATTTCATTTTTAAAAAGCGTTGAAATTTTAATAAATTACAGCAGGATATCATTTTTCACTTAATAATCTCAAATGGTATTCTCTAAAACTATTTCTTTAACGTATGAAATATAATAATAAATTAAAGCCTTTGAAATTTTCCTTTTTTGTTTTCACTATCACATTTCTTTAAAACGGAAAGTAGTAGAAGGTATTTAAATGTATGAAAAAATAAACACGTTCATGTTCTTGATTTTGTATTATAAAATTAAAGAAAGATATCTTAGATTTTTTTTTTTTTTTTTGATGGGGGTAAGTAGATATCTATTTAATTTTCTATATTCACTTAATAGCACAATGTGAAATTTGATGTTCGGATTTTACTACTATTTAAATTCCATGTTTAAAAGTCGCACCATTTAACCACTGAAAAAAATATTATTTATACTGTCTGAAAACAATTAACATTCAAAAACTCTATTTTTTCATTATGAATCAATCAATTAATTACACTTCAAAAATTTTGAAAGGAAATAAGAAAGAAAATAAACAAACTAGAGAACAGGAATTCTGCTTTTTCAGAATTTAGTGTCGCCCCCGACATTTCCATTACTTCATTTTCTTCTGGTAGACTGGTGATTTCTATTATTATGAAACAGCCATTATAAATGAAGCGTTAGGTGAAGATGAAAGAGCAGTCGCTAAAAGTTAGACTCTGATTTTCTGGTCAGAATGGGGAAAAAATGGCGGCCTTTCTCCCACCCCCCTCCCATTCTGACCAGAAAATCAGAGTTCTAACTTTTTACGACTGCTCTTTCATCTGCACCTAACGCTTCATTTATAATGGCTGTTTCATAATAGTAGAAACCACCAGTCCATCAGAAGAAAATAACTTGGTTAAGGGGATTCTTCGCGCACTTGAAAACACCCGCTACGTAATGCTATTCCTATGGGCAGGTTATTTTCGAATTTCTCGT
The DNA here is from genome assembly GCA_963932465.1 of Maratus speciosus. NCBI lineage: Eukaryota > Metazoa > Arthropoda > Arachnida > Araneae > Salticidae > Maratus > Maratus speciosus. The sequence goes on along the minus strand of OZ010793.1, from coordinate 396,033,204 downwards.
TTCAGTTTGAGTATTTTTAAACAATTTTTTTTGCTTAGGATAGTTGAGCTCAATCTTTAATATGACTCTTTTTTACTTTTTCGATTTTGGTTGCAGATTTTTTTTAAAAAGATACTTTCAGTTTCGAAACCGGTTTGGAAACTGAAAGTACCTTTTTAAAAAAAATCTGCAACTAAAATCGAAAAAGTAAAAAAGAGTCATATTAAAGATCGACCTCATCTAGCCTATGCGAAAAAAAACCGTTTAAAAATATTCAAATTGAAACGAGAAATTCGAAAATAACCTGCCCATAGGATTAACATTACGGATCGGGTGTTTTCAAGTGCGCGAAGAATCCCCTTAAGCGGGACTCGGAAAATCGGGACTCTACTGCAATATTTCAATTTTAAGACTTAAAGCACACGCTTTTATTTTATGTAAAATGAGGTCATTTGCATTAATATAGATACTTAAAATTAAATATAGTTTATAATAGCTCCATGTTTTATCATAAATCCTTCATTTATATTTTTATCAAAATAGCACGTATTTTAATTAATTTTTTTTTCAATTTTTATGAGAAAATGGCAACAAAAAGATATAATTTCTATTTTTCAACAATTTTTTTCTTTACTTTCTACAGAAATGGAGTACTTGAGTTGCCAAAATGAAACAAATGTCGCTAAAAACTACAAAAAAATTAATGTTTCAAAAACAAACGGAGATGCAGTTTTCAAACAAATTGCATTAAAAAGTACTTTTTTCCCCCAATACGACGGTATAAACATTGAAAATGTGCGATACTTGGAAGTTTAAAAATTTCTGTAGAGTATTTAATCGCACAATGAAACATCGGCTTTTGTGTTACGGCTGGAGTATACAAGGTAATGTTATTTATTGGAGACAAAATAAGCTGGGAGAAAGAAATAGCATACCGGGGGCTAATAAAAAGAAACTATAATTATTAGGTGTGCAGTAAAACACATTGACGCAATGATAATGATAAAAGTTCAAAACTAACGTTTAGTATGTCAATAAAGTACTTAGAGTACAAGGCCAGTTTCGACAGCGTCATAAGCTTGTCTTCGTCAGTGCGAAATGCAAGTGGTGATTTTGCTCAAAACAAATGGGCATGTCCACTGACAGCTTACGAAAACGAATGGGAAAACAGAACAGTGCCATTTTCTTTAAGTAGGGAAAGAGGGTGGTACCGATTATTTCGTCCTATTCTTCAGATAGTTTATTTATTAGGTTGTTTCACGCAATATGTCATGGGGCGTGTCCCTTTTTTTTAACCCCCGGTATGCTATTTCTTTCTCCCAGCTTATTTTGTCTCCAATAAATAACGTTACCTTGTATACGGCAGCCGTAAAGCAAAAGCCGATGTTTCATTGTGCGATTAAATACTCTACAGCATTTTTTAAAACTTCTAAGTATCACACATTTTCAATGTTTATACCGTCGTATTGGGGGAAAAAAGTACTTTTTAATGCAATTTGTTTGAAAACTGCATCTCCATTTGTTTTTGAAATATTAATTTTTTTGTAGTTTTTAGCGACATTTCTTTCATTTTGGCAACTCAAGTTCTCCATTTCTGTAGAAAGTAAAGAAAAAATTGTTGAAAAATAGAAATTATATCTTTTTGTTGCCATTTTCTCATAAAAATTGAAAAAAAATTCATTAAAGTACGTGCTATTTTGAGAAAAATATAAATGAAGGATTTATGACAAAACATGGAGCTATTATAAACTATATTTAATTTTAAGTATCTATATTAATGCAACTGACGTCATTTTACATAAAATAAAAGCGTGTGCTTTAAGTCTTAAAATTGAAATATGTTTTACAGTCCCGATTATCCGAATCCCGCTTAACCGAGTTATTTTCTTCTGATGGACTGGTGGCTTCTATTATTATGAAACAGCCATTATAAATGAAGCGTTAGGGGAAGATGAAAGAGCAGCCGTAGAAAGTTATAACTCTGATTTTCTAGTCAGAATGGAAAAAAATGGCCATAATTCTTTTTGTAAAAAAAATTATGGTAATTTTTTTTCCATTCTGTCCAGAAAATCAGAGTTCTAACTTTTTACGACTGCTCTTTCATCTTCACCTAACGCTTCATTTATAATGGCTGTTTCATAATAATAGAAACCACCAGTCCACCAGAAGAAAATGAAGTAATGGAAATGCCGGGGGCGACACTAAATTCTGAAAAAGCAGAATTCCTGTTCTCTAGTCTTCTTCTTTTTTTTTTTTTTTTTTTTTTTTTCATTTCACACTGACGAGGACAAATTTATTATGCTCTCGAAACCGGTCTACGGTTTTGTACTTTATTGATGTATTAAACGATGACTTTAAACTTTTATCAAATATTAAATGTATAAGAGTAAATGGGCATGAACACAATACACACACACACACACACATATATATATATATATATACTATAATAATAAAAACAAATTAGAAATACTATAAAAGACCACCGAATGTTTTTCGTTGGTGTTTAAATCAAAAGTAAATTTAAAATATTATATGTCGATTCTATATATGTTTTAGAAATATCTTTTCAGTTTTATTTAATGTTGACGTCCATTATTAAAAATAGACTGGGGTTGAAATGTCCACAATTTGTAGCTTTTAAAAATATAATAAAAATCAATAAAAATTTACAAATTACAAGCCCACTCTTTGTGGATAATTAATAATATTCATAAGCGTGATACGGTTATTCCTTTAAAGCATTACTATATACATATAACATCATACATAAAAAATATTAAAATAAATAAATATTTAAACCTTTTGTTATTTGTTTTAATTTTCATATGAAAAAGAGAGAGGATTTGAAATAATACCTTAAATAAAATGTAAGTTTGGTACTCATTCTTCAATTTCCTGCGCCAAACTCACGTGTAGCCACATATTACGAATCTGTGATAAAATTGTTCTTTATTTCAATGTTTTAAATTTAGATTATCAACCTTATAATGCTTGTTTCAATAATATAGATTTAAACAGAAAAAAAGCTTAAAAAATATTTATCACTGTATGATAATCAACGTAAGTTATAAAAAAAATGCTTATACTCTATCGTGCTATCCTTTAATGATTTTACTATCTATTTATTGCCCTTTACCATCATAAGACTTCGAATTGCAGGTACTGCCGGAGTCAGACTCAGCCAAATCATGAGTAAGTTTAAGTTCTCATTCTCTGAGACTTCAAAAGTGTAGGATCATGTTGGTGTGTTTTCTCACATGGTTCTGAGACGTGATACATTTTGACCCCAAGTTAAGTACATAAATCAGCTTGTTCTTGAGCTTCCTTTTGTTGCATTTTTTTTTCCATAAAGACTGCTAATATACCTTATAATTTCTTACCATAGTTAAAAACTTCCTTTAACATTCCTGAAATATTTCATTAACCAGTGAAAATAAACACAAAAAATTATTGAAACAACCCTAAAAACAAACATCACTAAACAAAGCCAAATCGTAACTTCCAAACTTCTAATTAAATGCACATAACAGCAACTACAAGTGACGCCATCTACAGCCAGGTGCTTTCAGTAATAACAATAAAAAATCTAATTTAATACAATAATTAATTCTCTATATGCTTTCAAAGTATTCAGAATGGCGATCAATATTTCTAATCAACAGGTTATTTTAGTACACAAATAAATTTGCTGCATATATGTAATTCACTCTCTTGCCGTTATCTCTAAAAAAAATCAGAAAGGAGTAAGTAGAGTGCAAAGTGATATTTGAAGTGCTCTAATCTGAGTGCCATTTCTCACCAGGGATGTTGTCGACGAGAGGAGTAGGTGCCCTCAATAGTTCGGGGGAGAAAACTCAATGGGGTAAGTAAGATAACCCCTTCTAACATCATCGCACCCCGCTCACTCATGCATTTCTCCCTGCATTTTTTCTCATATCCTCCAATACCCATTTTTCTCTCTTGTTATTTTGCTTCAGGCATCAGCTTTGCACTCTTCTTCCTCTCTTTATGTGTCTTTTTCGCCTCTAAGTGTGCTTATTTGTGACGTGACATTGGTGAAACATAGCGTTTGAAACACTGTCGCAATTCTGACTTTTACACGCCGAACACACATACATGTGCAGCTAGCTAGCCTTGTTTGTGAAAAATTTTTAACATGATCTTTTAATGTGGGCTTGATTTGGCATGAATTCTAAAAAAATATAATATATATATATATGCAATGACAAAATGACATTTGTGTTAAATGACGTTCAGTAGAGTTATCAAATATTTTGTTAAAAATATTTATTATTACAAAATTAGTCGTTTTGAATGTGAAAGAATGGAATTATGATCAACTAAAGAATGGATCAGCCAATAATCAGCTGGATATAAATTTGTGTACATTCGTAAGTTTCTTAAGTTTTTCTATTTCTTTTTTTTTTCTAATTATTGCTCAAAAGTACTATAATTATATTTTAACAGATTCGTTGAATTTTTGCAATACATAATTTTTATGCTAACAAGAGAATTTTCTTTGAACAAACTAATGAGTTCGTATTGAAAAGCTGCCAAGAAAATCATTATTTATTTCTCAAACAATTAAAGCTAAAAAATATTTATTTGTTAGATTACAGAAACTCTGTACTTTACGATACGTGTTGGAGAAAAAAATGCCTGTAACGAAAAGTTTTCAGAAATATCTAGCTCAGATTCACTTTATTTCCGTAGAAAGTTGAAAAAAAACTGAATAGCGAAACTAACTCGAAGATTGTATTCCACGACAATTGTTTCATTTTTTCAACTGTTAAATACAGTGTTGTTGATTCAATTAGAAACATTTTGAATCATGAACGCAAAAAATTTCAAATTAGGTCATTGTTTTCAATAATAAAATGTGAAGAAAACGTTCGTTGTAATATGATGTAGGGCAAAAGTTTCAATACTTAAAAAAAATAATAAAATAAAAGTCTTTAAGATAAAGATTATATGCATGAGGATGTAGTTTGCTTCAAAATCTATGCCTTGAATTTGGATTTCTTTGCGACGACAAAAATTTGTTGAGTGTTTTGCCGATAGATGATGGCGATTGCTGGAAAAGTTTATCTCGTGTAAAGTCTAATAACTTTTGCACCTTTTATTAACATAATTTCACACGCAATGTTTTATCAACTAGAAACCAATCTGTAAATCCTTTCTTTAAAAGTCTGTAATGGTGCAAAAAAAACATTTTAATTATTAGCGGGTAGTTTTCTTATAAATATTATGTAAAATATCTGTTTATATACTGCTGCCTTTTTTATGTAGATAAAAATGATTTCTGAGAAGTAAAATAGGCATGATTTTGATGCAAACTGTATTATCTGATGAAAGATCCTTTTTGACTTTTTAAAAAGTATGATCAAATTTTATATCCACCTCATATTACTTTAAAATAAGTTGCCTAATTTTTCTAAATATGGATACGGTATAAAGTATATAAATATACAATAATTAATATAATAGTACAAAGCTAAAATGATATGAGCTATCAACAATTTTGATAGCTTGACATTTATAAAATAAATTTGTGTTCGCATAGGGTATTTTTTATGAAAGCGTTTTGGAGCGTATTCTACAAATCTAACTATATATATATATATACATGCATTGCATTTTAATTTAAGATGAAAATAAACTGGCATTATTGCAAAAGTGTATTTGATTCTTTTGTCATATGTATTTAACAATTTAATAAATATAATTAAATGTATTTATCGTTTGATTTTACCATTCTTTTTTTTGTGTGTGTATTATAAAATCAGAGTTTCTGTGCTCATGAAAGTTTTCCATTTTGTTGACCGCTTTTACTTTTACTACCATAGAGGTACTGCTCAGACTAGGAAACCAAATCTATAGAGCATAGATGTCCCTCCTGGTCCCCTTTATTGAAGTCGTACAGAAAAAAATACAAAATTCAGCCGTAGATAAGTCTGCGGTAAGCACGGGAGAGGGTGGGGTGGTGAATGGTATGTAAATAAATATGACGATAACATTTTTTGTAAAAAAGTCAATAATAAGCAATACTATACAGAGTTCCGATCCGACATTGGGCAGTGAATAAAGGGGAACACGAGCCCCTAGCTCAGTGATGGAGTAATATAGAAAGATCACATAAAAAATTAAAGTTCTTTTAAGTTTTGAATGAAAAGTCAGGCGTGATCAAACATCAGCTAGCTAATCGTCTGGAAGAACAGGAGGGCTGCGAATATGCCAGCAAGTTGTTAAAGGACAGTTATAGAAGTAATGAGAAGCAAGAGCAACATTACACCACGCACAAAGAGGAGAAACAGCTCTTTTGAACTTAAAGTGGTATGCCCCAAAGGGGCCATGATCGGTAAGGAAAGCTGTAGTGGAGGGAGGGAGCAGGAGAAGATCCAAAGAAACCACTGGGATCAGATCATAGGTATATCTACCCTTATCCGAGTAGTCCCAGTGATACTGTCAGTGTTTCATAAAATGAACGCAAAGGTATCTTTTGATGTGAGTGTATAGTACAGGAAGTGTTAAATCAACTGATGATCTGGCAGTTGCCTCCTTTGCCAACATATCGGCTGTTTCATTACCCAGCAAACCCATATAGGCTGAAATGTGGCCTATGGGTTTTCCAGAGAAGATTTTTGAGAAGTAATTTAATCTCAATAATTTGAGGGTCAAATTATTGAGATTATATCATTTCAAATGCATAGTTTGCCTTCAGGTCCGAAAGACTATCGCTAAAAATTGGAATTAAGAAATTTTCTTTTTGTTGAAAATTCCACTCTGAGGCTTTAAAAATGGAAAAGAGCTTTGCTTGGAAAATAGAATTATTGTCATCCAGCCTGCAAGACTACCGATGAGTCACTACTCCCTTCCGTAACGCAAAAAAAAAAAAAAAAAAAAAAAAAAAAAAAAAAAAAAATAATGCGCCTACATCGGTATTAATGCATGAGCCATCGGTGCAAACCTTAATATTTTGAGTGGGAGAGTAAAATCTTATAGTCAGATTTACCTGGGTGTGAGAAGTCTCATCTGCCAGATAAATCTGCCATCTAGGACTCTTTCACTGAATTGTCATTTGTTGAAAATATCGTTGTGAGATAATATTGTTAATTCTTCAAATAAAGGATGTTGCTTTCAGTGAACTGATATTTAATGGTAATGAAATGTAACACTTAAAAGATTTGTTTGGGGGATTTCTTTGAAAAACTGAATAAGAAATTGTTTCGCCGGAAATAGCATTATGGCTTTTATCCAAACGGCTCTTTCAAAAAAATTATAAAAATTCTAGAAATCTTACGTTATTTAATAAGAATAGAAAAAAAAAGCATATTATGTAGCTTTGCAAGGTAGTTGAAACATATTTATGAACTTTAATTTGTTCATCTATTTACATAATTCTCATTAAAATGTTCGCACACTATCAAAAGTTAAGTAGAGTATTTAGGAGAAGACACAAATTCTTTTTGTGTTTTTTTTTTTTTTTTTTTTTTTTTTTTTTTTTTTTTTTTGGGGGGGGGGGGGGGGGGGGTTGTTTGTGTAAAACTTATACCGTAGATTCCGGTCAATATGGATAATTCGGTTCCAGTGTGATTTGGCTTGATAAGGTGGCTGCACGAATCATAAATTATTATTACCCTTAATTAACCAAAATAATGTATTTTTAATGAAATACAAAGAAAAAAGATTTAGTTCTCAAAATTATTATTTAAAATTAATTATGAAAAAAAATGATAATATTTAGTTTTGTTTTATTTTTGTTAGTTTTGGGAATATGCTGCGGGTTTGTTAGTTTTTAATTTTTATTCATGAATCATTAGATCAGTTCTTTAAAATATGATAAAAACAATCCAATGTGATTTGTTTTGATAAAACGGCTGCCTCAATTATAAGTTATTATAAACCCCAATTAACCAGGAGTATCCGTTTTGAAGAAAATTAAAAGAAAACAAAGGTTTAATCCTTTGATTACGGACCAGGACTGGGATTATTTTTACATTCAATCATGCCACATTGAAAAAAAGAAAAATAGAAATCTTTCTGATAATTTTTTCTTGAAAGTATTCTCGTATAAATGTATGTCAGAGATGATATTTCAAAAAGTAGTACGAATAGAATGAAAAATAGTCCATTGGGACGTGTATGTCCCAATCCGTAATCAAAGGCTTAATTCTCAAAATTTGTATTTAAAATTAATTATCTAAACAATATAATATTTAGGTTTGTTTTTATATTTTTGGGAGGCATGATGCAGATTTTATTATTGTCATTATTATTCATGAATCATTATATCAGTTCTTTAAAATGTAATAAAACATTTATAAGTGTTATGTTACTTATGTTATTCTTGTGTTACTTACATTTCGTTACCTACAAAATTAAAAATTTTATTGTGGAAATTTTTTTTCAATGTACTGTTACTAAGCTTCTCCAGCGATTGTGTAAATATAAAATCAGCATAAATATAAAGGCTCAGGTGTAAAACAAGGAAACTATTAAAATGCAAGTTTCGAGATGTTCAAGATTCAAGGTTTCTAAAGAAAGCTATAAGCAAAGCTTTTTGTGAGTGCTTCTTCTAAAACTGTTGAGGACTGGGCCTTCAATTAATTTATGTCAACATTTTTTGTCTGATGGATTTCATTTTATTGGACTTACCTGCAAAAACTGTTATTTATTAAAATTCATATTTAAAATTTATGTATTTTACAATGACACATATTGGGTATAGCATAAACCTTTCTTTTTAAAAGGTTATCAGTATATACATGAAAGTCGGAAAAATTAAAAAATGTCGGTTACCGTGCGCTATATCAGAGTCCTTCATACATTGATGACATCGGAGACCGATCGATTCCTTCTAAATGAATAATCGATACAGTGTATTAATGAATCCATTTGTAAACAAAATTACAATGTAAACAAAGGATGTTAATCTATTGATATTGATAGTCTCTTTTCCTTTCTTTTTTTTCATATTTTTTGAGGAAATTTTCGAAAATTCTTTGAAATCTTTGTCTCATTTAAGCAGCGTGCTGTTTTATTCATTGAAGAAAAGGATTTTTTTATCAATTTGCTCTGCTTTTAAAGTTTTGTTCCGAATAAATGGCTTCTCCAAATAAACGAAAATGTACCATTTAAAGGTAGTCTAAAAGACTTCGTACTGTAATGTGATATTCGGGCCCTTTTTTTAATGACAATTCACTTTTTCAAATTCAATAAAATTTTAATAGGCATTTGGAAAATGTATAATTTTGGTTATCAGCAAGTAGTCTGTTTTCAGTTCATTTTCCAATATGTGTAAATGTATTAGTTACAAAATTTAAATACTGTACCGTAGTATGTGTTACAATATTTTTTATATTATTAATTTACTACTTAATACACTGTAGAAGTAAATTTGTTAATTGAAGATATTGTAAGAAATGTAACTGAAATGATATGCTCCTATTGCTGGAGCATGCGATGCATACATACATACGTGACGCATGTTTTTTAACCATTTGGAAAAATGATTATTGTCGTCGTCAGGGGAGGAAATCAAAAGCATATCTGAAGCGTTTTATTGGTTGAATCCGCATTTTGTTTGTTTTCTGATTGGTCTATACAGTAATCTGTATTTTCCCTTTACTTTCAACAGAGATGGATACTTCTGTTGCCACTGTGATAAAAAAGTAATAAAAACTACAAAAAAAATTAATAACTCAGAAACAAATTGAGATACAGCTTTCAAACAAATTTCATTTAAAAGTACATTTTTTTCTCTATACGACGGTGTAAAAAGTAATATTGTGGAATGTTTAGAAGTTTAAGAAGGAAATTTCATTTAAAATGGGTCGTCAGATTTCTTGGAAATCTGACGATGGAAAAACCGTTTCCCGAACAGCCAATGAAATGCTTGGATAATACGTAAGTTTCAGGAAATCTGACGAGTCCCAGGCGATTTTTGTCGCTTGCAATTTTTACGTATAACAACACTATTAATGTTTAATTCATGGCGTACATAATGTATGATCAACTCCGTGCGATTTTTTATGTCTTAAATTTTAGTCTTTGAAAAAGTCATTTTCTAAATGGTCGTTGTAATTTGTTAAATTGCCTTTTTTTTTTCTTGTTTTTATTTGTTAGCATTCACTTTTTTATATTCCTAAATAATGCTGATAAATAATATAAATAGATACATTTGTAAATTTAATGAAAATGCATTTCAACAAAGATGTTTTAGATGATGTTGATGTTATTTATGACGGTCGATTATCTGCACGAGGGATATATGCCCGAGGGGGAGTGACCTCCGTGGAGGTCTTTCTAAAGGAACCTCACCCGTATTTACGCAAGGTTAACCAAGGTTTGAAGAAAACCACGGAAAGCTCCGAACAATTAGGCCGACGGGAGCGATTAGGTTCGAACCCAGAATCTCCCGTCTACCAGCTTTTCAGAGCAGAACCTCTTGGCCACTGGTGGGGCAACAAACGTTTAGAAAACAGTGAAGTATTATTTTACAAACGAATGAAACAACAGGACGTGATATTTCCCTCTATTTTCGATTTCAAGGTAAAGGTGCATGGAAGTGGTAAAGTTATTTATGACGTCACAAGGCCTACAAAGGAGGCTCAACAGAAAAAAGTCTATATTTTATTTTATTTTTTCAAAAAAAGGTATCCGAGTAGAGGATATCAAGAGCATGTATGTTCAAAATAGAATATTTTCCATTAGCGAAAATATTTTCTAAATTAAAGCGCTATAGAGAGATTTTTTTTCTTTCAAATGAATCGACGTGTAACTTTTTTTTATTTTGAATAAGAAAGAAACGTTTGTTTGCTTATTATCATCAGTCGATCCTTGAAAAGGATGGAGGACTATGATAATTATTTTTCATTTCTTTTTCTTCCTGTAAAAGAGAGTTTGTCCTCACTAGAATCTTTAATTGCTTCTTTGAAAGCGAGACTCTCGGTCACTTTTTAGGGTTTCGTTCATCTCACGAAACAATTATAAGTCTCGCTTCTCTGTCTGTCCGTCACAGCCTCGTACTCGAAAACTGTTTAAGCTACAGACTTGAATTTATATATATATATATAGAGAGAGAGAGAGCTGAGTACCCCCTGCCATGCCAAAAACATAAAATTTTGAAAAAGTCTTATATTGAATTCGTTCTTTTTCGATTACAAAACATAATCTTAATATCAGCACATTTCGCTGAGCGTCCAAGTCCATATCGTGGTGGTAAAACATTCGTCTTCCACGTAGAAGATTGTGGATTCGAATCTGTCAGGCAGAACTTTAAAATTTTGATTATTATTATTACACTTTTTTTCAGATGGATTTAATTGAAGAAAAATTCCTTTTTTTTTTTTTTTTGGCCATTTTAAAGGCCTTTTTTTTCTTTTCTTTGCGTAGCCGGTATTTTATAAAATCTTTTTTTTTTCAGACAGAGAAAATCGGGAATTTCAATCTGGAATCAATATTTTTTGTTTGCTGCTGCCATCTACTGGCCATTTTTTTAAATAATAGGACAATTTTTTTCATCTTATCATTATAAGAATTATTCAGGAATTGAGAGGGGTTTTTTTTCTTTTTTTTTCTTTTTCGAATTTTAATAAATGTTAACATCCTTTTTGGCGCCATCTAGTGAGTGTTTAGAAAGTCAAGGAATTAATGTGGATTTTTTTCTGAATTAGTTGTGCATTTTAAATATGTTTTAAACAATTTTTTGCTTTTAAATTTTTTATATTTTAATTGTACCTGAGGTAAATTTTTGAAATTGCTGAATTTAAAAATATTCGGATTTTTAATTTTTTTTAAATATTTTCACTTGAATATTTTTAATTTGATTTAAAATATTTGTCTAATTATTTTACTATTAAATGTAATGGTGCTGCCATTTATTTAAGGGTTTAATAATTATAAATTAACAATTTTTATTTATTAATTTAAGGATAAAGTGTTTTGAAAGCGATATTAAACGAAATCCTCCATGCGATCTGCGATCACACTTACCCACTTGTTCTAAATACCGTACAGATATTTCGCCACTTTTGTTAGTGAAGCATCTCTTTGAAAAGCTTTAAAATACTGTTGTCTGCGTACTGATTTATCTAAAAATGCTTAAGGCTGCTCGTCACTCAGTTAAAAAATTCCCCTCAGTAATGTCTTTATGAGAGACCTATTGAAATTATAATTAATATTATAATTATATTTAAAATTTAATACTGATCAAATAATATGAATATATTATATTAAGAATTATTAACAAAATAATAACTGTAGTCAAGTAAACATTAAATTTGTTGTTTTTATAGGACTTTAAGATTTTATTAGTACAAAATGCGATTTAATATTTAAAAACATGTAAAACTATACTTGTTTTAAATGTAAACTAACCTTTCATGTTAGAAAAGCAAACAATATTTAAATAAAAATACAACCAATTTAATTACTAAAGTTCAAAAAAGCTAATAGTTTAAAATTTAGATGGGATTTTTATTCTACGTATAAAGAATATTTTTTAATCGTTAAACTTATTTTCACATGAAAATTTCTACTGATAGTTTTCAATTAAAAATAGCACTGCTCTATACGTTGTCTCAAAAAATATAAAAGGTTTCCGAAAATATTACAAAATTTAATATGGTTTCCAAAAATATAGCTTCTTCAGATTTACCACGATTCCGAAATGCTTAGAATCGGATAGCCTTTTGAGATTTAAAAAGACTTTTCTGAAACAAAAGATTCTTTTGCTGCCTGTTATTTTAGGAAACAATTCCGAAATTTCTTCATTCAAATTGATTGACTTTCGCTTAAAACGCAATCAATCGCAGCAGTTCATAATAAACTTCGCTCTTCTGGTGTCATCAGATGCTCACTCACATGTTGCAAGACCAGTCAAGGAAACTTTAAAAGCACTTTGTTGAGATGAATTGCCTCTACTCACCGTATTCATCAGATATTACTCCTGCAGGTTATTATTTGTTTGGCTTCAAGCAGATCGACCTTTCTGGAGAGCGGTTCAGCCCTTATACAGAAAATGAAATATTGGCTTGATGTCTAGGTTGATTCAAGACAACCAGACTTCTTCCATTTTGGAATTAGTTTGTTGTCTGATACTCTTAGACGAGGGAATATATTGTAGATTAAAACAAAAATTTTAATTAAACTTTCTTGCTTTTTTGACAAATACCTTTTCTTTACTCTAAAAAAGAAGAGACTCTAAAAAGACTCTAATAATATCTGCATAACATTTCTATAACACAGGGATGAGAGCGTTCCGACCCAAATGGATGATTTTCACCACTAAATTTTAATAGTATTCTTTTCTGTATTAAATCTCAGAAATACTGTCATTAAATACGGCGAGAAATACTATTAAAATTTAGTGGTAGCAAACAGTCATTTGGGCCGGAGCGCTCTCATCCCTGATAACAAGTAAAAATATTCATTTATTAAAAATTTAAAAGGATTTGGTTTCAGAAAGTGAAATCGGATTTAATTCTCTAGTCTTTAATCTACCAAAGTTCTAAAATCCTCTAATGTTCATAATTGATAATTAATTTACTCACAATACTCTTGTGCACTTGGAAATGCTCTTCTTTTTCTCAGAAAGCATTCACTAAATTATAAATTAAATTCCATACATGAATTTAATTTAAAACTGCTTTCGACGTTCAAATTCACTAAGCTGTATACTGAATTGAATAGATTTTATCACGCGGAAACTAAGTTGCCACACATGTATTACCATTTCCCTTTCAAAGTTCGCCTCGCAGGGTAAAATCTGTCAATTTAAAATAATAGACCAATCAAACAGTTTGGGTAACGTTCGAGGCTCCCTTTATTAATTCTTCATTAAAGATGGTCTTTCTGCTTTTGATTTATCGTCTATGCCAGAAAATTAGTGGAGTTTAAAGAATTAATTCAGAACTGTAAATGAAATAAAATCTGGTAATTACACTACGTATGCTTTTTTTTTTTTACCTCAATCAAACTGACTGATAAAGAAATCATACTTACTGAAAATTCGCATGGTGCGCGAAAAGACCTGGATCTAACTACTGTTTTCACTCAGTTTGGAAATTTTCAACATAACTTTAGATAGTAAAGCTCTTTGAATTTTATAGCACTAAGTTAATATACTTTTTAAATAAATTTTGGCTAAGAACATTCCAGATGCAAACAGCATACATACGTCAAAACATTTGAAGTTTGACCTATTTTTTATACATAGACATATTTGATAAAAATAATAAAAGTAATATAGTTTGATAAAAGTTATATAGTTAAGTTATAATAGAAAAAGTTATATAATAAAAAAGTTATATAGTTTGATAAAGTTATATAGTTATCAAATAAAAGTTTGATGAAAATAACTGTACAATTATAACGTTATCAACTTTTTAGTAATTTCAGACTCCCCCTCCCCCTAATGATAGTGTTATCAGTGTCTAAAAACTAGTTTTATTTTTACAATTTTTTTTCTTTCGTTTTATTTTGATATGTTTGCAATGATGTACATTTATTATTCACATCCTTTACTGATTTAAATGGAGAAAAAGACGCTAATAAAACATCACTATTATATATATTATATTTGAAATAACATTATATCAAATAACACTTTAAAGAAAAATTTACTATTTAAAAGTATTTTATAATAGCTTTTCGTTATATAATGCATTCAACAGTAATATTGTCTTCTTGCCTTTGCGTACTGCACGGGGGTTAGCAGAACTTCTAATAAACAAAACAGGTGGACAACATACTTCCCCATTTTTTAAATGTAAATATAACAAATATCATTTCGAACCTGGTTTCTCTAATCATGAATTATATGCGCATATGGCATAAGAACAGGGCGAGTGTAGGTTTATTTCCTATTTTGGAATAAATTATTTTTTAATCATTTAATGGTTTTAATAAATAACTTTGGATTTTCATAAAAATAGATAGCAGACTAAAAAAAAAAGGATAACAGACTATATTCATGTAAAGAAACAAAAAAAAAGAAAATTGCGGTTGGTTCAAAAATAATAGCGATATCAAAAGACAACACCACCCACCTCCTACAGATATCTTACGATATCAAATGCCAGACACACCGCCCCTTCCCCTAAAGTGATAACTTTAAATATGTACAACCCCAAACGAAAGTCGCTAACACATTTCATTTGCTCGATCAGTAACATCCTTCTTATACCCTCATAAAAGAGAAACACACAGTTAAAAAAAAAACTAATGTTTCTTATTCTCGGAAAGTACAATATAATCACAAACAAAGTAATACAATAACCTCTTCCGAGTTATCCAAGAAAACAAAAAAGCATTCTTTATCTTTAGAAACCTCAAAAATTAAGATATTTTTGAAATTTAAAGAAACATTTACACAAACAAAGTTTCTTTTGCTGCCACTGATTTTCGGAAACGTTTCCGAGTTGTTTTATACTGTATTAATTGGTTTTTCTCAACATGGAATATAGGTTTATCGGATGTTATCCATTCTCCAGTAATCCTTTCCTGTTCAACAAACATGTTTTACCCCCAATTTTGCTAAACTAACAACATTAACATTAATATTATTTTGTTACTCTCGCTTGTGTAACTTCAGTTACGCAGCTAAAAGTGTTTAATTGAGAATTTATAGCATTCTAAAAAACTTTATTCCAGTTTTCAGAAAACTGATTAATACAGTATATAAACTACTCAGAAATATTTTCGAAAATAAGTGGCAGCAAACGAAACTTTGTGTTTGTAAATTCTCCTTTAAGCCTCAAAAATATATTGTTTTATGAGGTTTAAAAAGATAAAGATTGCTTTTTTGATATGTAGGTAAGTCGGAAGAAAATATTCTACATTTTCTGACATGGTTATAATATATTTTCGTAGATTAAGAAATATTTGTCTCTGTTTACAGTGAACTCGCTAGAAGGTTATTATAATTATCATGTTAGAAGAGGCTTTAACGTGTGAGACACGTGTTCTTGTATTCGGACCAAAACTGATTATCACGGGCCTGGCCCATAGTACATCGGTCGGGCCATACGTAAATATTACGGGCATGAGCCCTAGTACAATGATCGAGCCAAATGTAAATATCACATGTATAACCCGTGGTGCGACAGTAAAGGCTAACGGGGTTACTAATAAACCTTTTCGGTATATCTACCACAATTATTACGTCAGGTTGTACTTACTTATCAAATATTCCTCAAAATTAAACCAGTTGTATCTTACACATGTATTTACATTCCGTACTTGTATACACGCGCGCTTGCTACAACTTAGGACCGATTTTCCGAATCGTGGAATGGCTCGAAGATTGCACGATCTTGTTTACGTTTTGGTCCCAAGCTGTTGAAACGTAAATCGTAGGTTAGGGGGTTAAGGGCTGTACTGTCTTGTAAATAATGTGGTTCGGTGGTAGAGTTTTGTTTATCTTGCGTAGTAATACAATCTTTTTTCCTTACATTTGTTAATGCATTCAGAAAGTACTAAAAAATGAGAATGAAAGGAAACATAAAAATGATTTGGGTTAATGTTTAAGGTTCAAAAACACAAACCGGGGCACAAAATTTTAACTTTTTTATTTATAACTATTTTATACTGATTTGCTTCTTGATGTGTAAATGTATATGTATATTTTGTTTCAAATGCAATTTTTTTATTTTTTTTTTTTTTTATCCAGAGATAAAAGATTTTCGGGGTACTAATTTTTTTAGTTCGAATTAACCAAAGTGATAAATATAACTTCGAAATAATTGACTAATTTTAACATTAGTTCTAATGCAACGTTTTCAGGTATTTATGAGTAGCTCGAATTAGGCAAAATTTAGAATTAACCAAGTTCAAGTTAACGTGAATCCCGTGTATCTATACTAATAAAAGAAAGTTTCGCTCTGTGTGTGTACGCCTTTAGGCCCATATCCCTTGTGCAGATAATCGACCGTCATAAATAACACCAACACCTGTGTGTGTGCGCGTGTGTCTGTTCACGATGGCTAGCAAAACCTACGGCACGTAAAAGACTCAAAATTTTTGTGAGGATGGTCGAAAGCCTTTCTTGGTGCAACTGAGACTCAGAATTTTTAATTTCTAATTAGTTAAGTTATTAACAATCGCAATGCACTCTTATTGAAAACTCATATCGGACTTTGCGAGAGGGAAAAAAGCGCTGGCGCATGCGTAAAAGCCTTATTTCCTCATCGCCAGGAAATGAAGGTCAAAAAAGGGAATTTCGGGAGATATTTTTGTCATTATTTATTAACTTACATCGGCCAAACCGCTTAGTTAAGTTAAAAACGGAAGACATATTCTGAAAGACAGTACTCTTACGTCTCAAATACCGTAATCAATTAAAAAAAACATCGCATTTAATCCTTTGAAAAAAAAATATCAAAAAGGGTCGTTTTTCCTAAAACTGTTTTTCTCCATTATTGCGGCGTCCCTCCAGGCGCAATTTTAGAGTTAAGGACAAACCAAAATTAAGCTGTAACAGCTGAAATCTTCTTCTAATCGATGGTGTAATTGGTTGCTAAAAATTTGAATTTTAACTTTTTCAAATACAACGGCGAACGTATGCCACTTCGCTCCTTGCGAAGACGATATTTCTTCTACGCTAAAAGTAACTTTACGTCCGTATTTTACACAGTCTTTTTAGAGCATCTCAATAGACCAGATTTACATCACCAACAAAAATTTTGAACATTTGGCCGGGTATAAATATTGTTTTACAAAATAAAATATGCGAAAATTTAGACAAAATCAGTAAAACATGGGTATTTCGTAGCGGTTTCGCTCGCTTTCGGTGCGCATAGACTCCAAAAGTCAAAGTACGCAGAAAATAAAATATCAAACAGCTTATACTTTTAATTCGATATTTTTTCATTTAAAAATATAAATTCAGATAAAATGGAGTTGAAGATATAAAATCATACAAATTTGAGGTTAATTTAAGGGTCATTCATCACGGTGCGGGCAACGCCGGGAGGGGGGGGGGGGTCAGCTAGTAATTTATATTTTAAGGAAGTTATTTTCATCAAAAAATACTTTAATGTAATTAACTCGCCAAATATTTTGCTGCACTAACGTTTGTCATAACATTAATATTCACCTCACTAATAAGTGACATAATGCACTAATCTAATGTCGAAATTGCATATCAACATAAAGCAAACAAGAAATACATTCTACAATAAATACAATCTATCATTTATAAGTAAAAAGTTCCATTTCATTAGTACATTTATAACAGCCTCAAACGTACAGTAAATACACGCGCTTTGAATTTAATTAAAGTTACATAAATGCATGTGAACATATTGAAATAGTAAGATGGCCATTTCACATATCATAGCCACTTAATTTGTTTTCCAATTCTAAAGGATGTCATTAAAAAGGCCTACATTTTAATCAGGAAATCAGTAGAATACACTAATTATTAAATTTTATTAAAATTTTAAAAATTATTTCGAATTTAAACTAACTATTCGTTTTATTTATATTTTATGTATTTTGCATTGTTTAGAAATGTGTTTTAGATTGCTAAATTAGATTATATAAAGTATCTTAATTAGTTTGCTCGATGGTGTTTTTATTATACTTGTTTTTAAATTAAAAGCATGTTTTAACCCTATTTTATATTAATAAATTTACGTTATTATTGCATAATTAATATATTTTTTAATCTCCTTTCAAAATTCAGTGCTTTTACCTGCAAATTTAATTTTAATAACATTTTAGTTCTATTTGTTAATATATTCAACCTGGAAAGTGAAGTAGTTCTACGACAATTTAAAAAGGTATCTTTAAATTATAAACTGAGAAATAGGTCACTGCAATTTAGTTTGATGATTAAGTGATATTTTACAAATCTTTATTTTTCTTACAGTTGTAAAATTAAAGTAACGTTTAGGAGTATATAATAGATTTGGAAAGAAAAAAACGTGAGCTGTAAAATATTAGGGGGGGGGGGAGGTAATATAAATATTCAAAATTTTGTTTTTATAGCATTAAAATGTAACTGTAAGCAAAGTTTATACAAATATTTTTAAGTTAAATGTTACAAGTAAAACATCAGATTAATTTTTAAAATATTAATTTAAGATAATGTTTGAATTGTTAATGAACATTGAATTGTTACATATGAAATGACCAATTCTAACCTTTTTAGGAGTACAACCTATATATATACGTAGGGTTTTTTGTATTGTTGGTGGTGGTGCTATTGTTTGTATTTTCTGTGACGCAAAGAGTATGCCCGTATATATGCGTTTTCATATTTTACCGAATGAGAAGTAAAAATGTATATGATACGTTGTACAACTTGAGGTTTATCAGGGAACTAGTGCCATATATTGGAAATGTTTTTAAAACATTTTTCGACCTGTATAGCTTTTAAGAGTGCAGCAAGTCACTAAATTTCATGTTATTACCTAACTTTTCCCCTTAGGAAAAAAAACCTCACTTTTACAGTATCTGTTGCACCGAGTACTTTAAAAATAATATTATTATAAGTACTTTTTCAATTCATGTTAATCGCCAGCAGTATCAATACATTTTTAGTTAACAATGAACAGTTCACTTAAGCCATGTTTGCAAAATACAATGTTTCTGGACTCGGTAGATCCTTTTACTTCTCTATGAACCGCAGATGACATTTTATTGGTAAAATAATTCTTGGACAAAAATTTTTTGGCCTCGAAGATATAAACGATAATCAACTGGAGCACATCAAAAGAGTATGAAGCTCAGTTTCATATTCTAAAATATCGATTTTCTGCACAGTTTTGTGTGATGCTGTATTATCTTGCAGCATTAAAAGTCCTAATCACAAAGGCTGGTTTCCCAATGTGCAAATTTTGATACATTTGCTAATATTTTCACAATATCGATCTAAAATTATCATCTTCATCTAGGGAAAGGAAAGTTTAATGATTAATACTCAGATGAAATTCTCCTTACGGCAAACACCTTTTGATGCAGAGGTAGTTTTGAAATCCTTATTGAACCACATTTAATTCCCAACCATTGCAATGACTATATATGATCGTTGTTTAATATCCCTTTTTAATTCATGACCAAAGTTCGTTGAAAGAGTCTTTTTATCCCGTAACTCATTTGCCAAGCTTCTTTAATCTTCATATTACTACTGACAAGTGAATTTTAATTAATGCAGCTTCATCTTTAATTTACTGTAGGTTTGATTCAATTAAATTCTTTGATAAGGTTCTAATCAGTAGAAGAAAGGAGACGGCCACAATATTCGTTTCATATATTCGTTTCATATTTTTAAATCGAAATTTTGAAAATCAAGGGCGAATGAGTCTATTATTAGTTGTAGTTATAATGTTTAATTTTTAGATTCTACGATTCGTTAAAATCAGTAGTGGAAAGCATATAACCATGAAATTCGTTTCATAGACTCAATTTCCAGATGGAAATTTTGAAAATAAAAACCGAGAGTTTGCTATTACTTGTTTTCTACAAAATGCAATTTATTAATATTTTTACTTGGCCTTCCCTGCTCAAATTTTTAAGGATATTACAAATTTAAATACCCCTTACTACCTGGAGTGAAAAATACAAGAACACGCTATTAGTGGGCAACAAATTATCTATGAAAATTTCTAGAAAGTACCATTTTTTTAAAAGATTCGTGGACAAGATTCGTAGAACGTTTCGACTATTTCATTACGAATTGTAGTCGTGTAAGTGACATAACTTTGGCCTTTGTGAAAACAATGGACGGACAAGGAATTTCGTGTTTTCATTAAACAAAGCTTTTTGGAAAAAACAAAATACAATCCAAACTTGAGAAGATCTTGTAAAGCATTACGTCATATCTGCTTCATCGAAAACAACCATTTGGCGACGGTTTTGTGAATTTAAATGCAGCCGTGCCACCACTAATGATTTTCCACGTTCTTGCCGTCCAGTTGAGACATCAACTCAAGGAAACACTAAAAAATTCATCTCATTGTTTTGGATGACCGTAAAATGAAAGTAGGGGAGATAGCTGACATCGTAAAGATATTGGAAGAGTGTGTCAGGAATATTTTTCATGAACATTTATTTGCATATGAAAAAGCTTTATGCGGGATGAGTGCCATGTTTCCTAACAAAAGACCAAAAATAGCAATGTTCAGATGATTCAGAGCACAATTTGGGAATATTTCAGCCTAATCCAAATGGAATTTTAGACCGATTTGTAACATGAATCCATTACTACACGCCTGCGTCCGATAGACAGTCATCTGAGTCACCTGTAACTGGGGTAAAACCTCCCAAAGCGACCAACAATGCAAAAATCAGCTGGGAAGGTTTTGACCAATATTTTTGTAGATGCACGTGTTATAATATTCACAAAATACCTTGAGAAAGGAAAACAATCACAGTAGAGTATCATGCAGCATTAATGGATCGTTTGAATAAAGAAATCAAAAAGAAAAGATCGCATATGGCGAAGAAAAAGTGCTCTTTCAGCAAGACAATACGCCGGATCCATGAAATAGATGGCAAAATTGAAGTACAAATTGTCCAATATACCCCATGTTTTCTAGATGTGACCTCCAGCGACTATTATTTGTTCCCTAACTTGAAGATGTGGCTCCAGATTAAGAGATTTGCATCAAATGAGGATGTCAACTGCAAAATGGTGCATATTTTGGAACCCTTGAAAAACCATATTATATTAAAGCTATCCAAATGGTACAAGACAGATGGAATAATTGCATCGCTCTTCAGGGAAACTATATTTTAAAAAATCCATTTTTGACAAAATAGCCCAGTGGTAGGGGAGCAAAAAAAGGCCCAATTCAGAAATAATTAGGGGAAAGCTGGAAATTGTTTTAATCCTTTCAGTTTATGTCTAGAATGAATATTCTACGTTTTGCCCCTCGTAATAGATGAGCGTTAGGAATTATACATAGATTTATAGTCAAAAAACATGTTGTTGTTTTTTAATACCATAACACTATCTCGAAATCACTAACTTTTTCAAAAACATCGTCAATGCAAATGTTGTAAAGCTTACAATTCTAAATAAAAGGAGTACCTACACTTAATACTTTTGTTGAATATTAAGGTCACAATTCTACTTTAAAGTTTTAGCACCGTGGTCAGAGGGTTGAACTCAGAATTAATTGGGGAAAACTGGAAATCGTTTTAATCCCTTCAGATTAGGTCTAAAATGAATATTCTATGTTTTTCCCTTCGTACTAAGTGAGAGTTGGGAAATATGTACACATTTACATTCGAAAAACACGTTTTTCTTTAATATTTTTAACAATATCTGAAATTGCGACTTTAATTTTGAACAAAAATATTAATGTGAGTATTCTTTTTAATCAGAATTTTAAGCTCTATAACATCTGTATTGGCAATTTTTTGATATAGTTAGCTGTTTTGAGATATTGTGAAGGTAATCTGGTCTCTCCTAGCTTGAAGCTCTTGATTAGTGATTAAGGCAAAATTTTGAAATAGAATTGCGACCTTAATTTTGAACAAAAATATTAATGTGGGTGCTTATTTTATTCAGAATTTTATGCTGTATAACATTTGTACTGACAATGTTTTTTATAGACTTAGCTGTTTTGAGATATTCTTAGGTAACTTGGACTCTGCGGACTTCAAGCTCTTCACTGTTAAAAATTTTGCAGCATTCTGGCAGGTCATTCGACCGTTTTTTGAAAAAAACGGTTTCATAACCATAATTTAGCTATATTCTTACCATAAAATAGCCAATAATATGGTCAGAATATTGTTAAATTACGGTTGTGTAACCGTTTTCGGAAAAAACGGTCAAACGACCTGGCAGAATGCTGCAAATTTTTAACAGTGTTGATTAGCGATTAAAGCAAAATTTTGAAATTAGAATTGCGGCCTTAATTTTGAACAAAAATACTAATGTGGGTGCTCACTTTATTCAGAATTTTAAGCTCTACAACATTTGCATTGACAATGTTTTTGATAGAATTAGCTATTTTGAGATATTGTTAAAAAATTAAGGAAAAATATGTTTTTTGAATGTAAATATGTACATATTGCCTAACGCTCACTTAGTACGAGGGAGAAAACATAGAATATTCATTTTAGACCTAATCTGAAGGGATTAAAACGATTTCCAGTTTTCCCCTAATTAATTCTGAGATCAACCCTCTGTCCACGGGGCTAAAACTTTTAAAGTAGAACTATGACCTTAATATTCAACAAAAGTATTAAGTGTAGGTACTCATTTTATTTAGAATTTTAAGCTCTACAACATTTGTATTGACAATGTTTTTGAAAGAGTTAATAATTTCGAGATAATGTTATAATATTTAAAAAAAAACGTGTTTTTTGACTATAAATCTATACATAATTCTTAACGCTCATCTAGTACGAGAGGGAAAACGTAGCATATTCATTCTAGACCTAAACTGAAGGGATTAAAACAATTTCCAGCTTTCCCCTAATTATTTCCGAATTCAACTGCCTAACCACTGGGCTAAAAAGATTTTATTATTATTATTATTATTATTGCTAGCACTGGTGGTTTTTCACTCCATGTGTTGTTTTCCAAATATGATGAATGTTACACTCCACATGTAGTAAATTACTGGATTCTATGTCGTTTTATTAAGGTACCATTCAATACTAAGCGCTTTTTAAACAAAACAAGTACTATGATAACATCGCCCTTATGATATTACCACATAATATATTTAAAATCCTTAGTTTCTGTAGTCTTTCAGTACTAACAGAAAATTCATTCCAATCAAAGGTCATTTCATTTGTAACAACCCAGTATTTATATGGGGAAAATATTATCATATACTCGTATTATAGCACATGAAAAAATTAAGCAAATATTTTTGTGGTTAAATTATTTAAATATGCATCGCACTATGCATCGCACAGTTGTACAACAACTTTTTGAATCGAATTTCTCATCTTATTTAATTGCAAAAAAAAAAAAAAAATTACAAATTCGACAAATAGGTGAATACAAATTCAGCTATTGAAATACTAAATAGAAAATATTACCATTATTAATAGAATTTTACCACTATTTAATGTTTCTATTAAATAATGGTGGCAGACTCCTTGGAAATTCCAAGAAGTCTGGCGAAATTCCAGCGTAAAGAGATTTTCCATCGAGTTACAACTCTTAACAAGGTTTAATGGCTTAAAAAGAAGGTTAAAATATATTTATCCATTATATACTTTTACAATGCTATAGGAATTGTTTTTTTAATTGAATAATTTTTTTAAGTATTTTGTGGGTTTTATTTTGCATTGTTATTTAATATTATGCATGTTCCAGTAGTTAGAAAGTTGGTGTGTTTGTATAACTTTTTCTAGTAGAATTTTATTATAAGCATGGATTTTAGTATTTTTGTGCAAAAAAATTATATATATATATATATTTAAATGTTTCTTAATGTTTTTTAATTATATGGTTCTTAAATATTTTTTTTTGTTATTTTAATACATAATATTTAATTTACATTAGTTGATCATACATATTTTGAAAAGAAAAGTATAAAATTTATTTATTAGAATTTTTAAGGGGACTGCCTACGTTGCAAATAGTCATTTTCGCGTTAAATTTCTAAAAATTTCTTTTATCCTTCGTTTTCTTTGGCTGGCATTTGTGATTCCGAAATTCTTTATTTTCATCTATTAGTTATGAACATAAAAGCTAATTTAATAAACATTAAATGAACTCTTAGTAACCGAAAGCATTTAAAAAGACCGTAAAAGTCTAAAAAATTGTAGATTTCTGGATTTTCCAGTATTTATTTAAATCTAAATATTAGAAAATACAATTTTTATGATATTTTATAAATAGTGGTTTTAATTTGATAATAAAACAATAGTAAGTAACAATAGTAGGTAACCAACGTATATTTTATTCTGCGATTTTAAACAAAGATGTAAAAATTAAAATCGCAAAAATACAAATACAAATTATAATCGACATTTCGGTTTTTCTTTAAAACCATCAGTAGGAGTAAATTTTCTTAAATACAAAATGGCAAAAATTATTTACAAAGTTACATTATCAAAACAAGATTCAAAATTTTTCTTTGACAATGTAACTTTTTAAATAATGTTTGCTTTTTTGTATTTGAGAAAATTTACTTCCTGATGATGGTTTTAAAGAAAAACAGAAACGTCAAGTATTATTTTTATTTTTGTGGTTTTAATATTTACATCTGTGTTTAAAATCTCGGAATAAAATATACGTTGGTTAGCATCCTTTTGTTTTATTATTACATTTGTGTACAACGTAAAAATCTTCTTTATTATTGTGCTTTTAATTATTGCGTAAAAACTTAAAAGTGTGTTTTGCTAAAATAAAACTTCAAATGCATCTTTTGAAAAACTTTTTTGGTGGTAAATTTGATTTCTGGTGACTTGGATAACTTAAAATGTTTTACAAATAACGCTTTTCCGCATTAATTTATAGACGTTTCTCTGTGCAATGACCTAGACGTTAATCTCTGGGATCAAAATCTTTAATTTTATAGATGTTTAAACAAAAAAAAAAATAATATAATAAATAACGAGATTTTATAACAAAAATCCTTACTCTTTGGTGAAAAAACAACATGTTTCAGTCAATTTTTGAAATATTTCAAAACGTTTGCTCATTGCATAGGAAAACGTGTATATGTCATTATGTTAAGAGGAAATTAAAATACATAAGGTAGAACTGGGGGTGCAATCGCTGACATAAGTATAAAAATTCGCCTAAATTTTGTTGCAAATTTCCAATTATTTTTAAATTAACGTAAAATATTGATAAAAGTTTTTTGTTTTCATAATTTGACACCAGAATTCAACTATAAATCAATTTATTTTGATAATGTATTGCATTTTAAAAAGGATTCTCTAAACGTAGGCAATCTCCTTAAGAATGTTTTCCATGCGTTATTTAGGCGAACTTAATGTAGTGTTCATTAGTTTATGTTCTCATCTTGGAAGATAAAACATAATAAGTTTGCCTTGGTGATTAAATAACTAATTTTCCGATATCCTCTATATAAAAGATTATTATAAAAAGATTAAATCATAATAACTGATTTGATATTCCCTCATAATTTCCAATAACACATTCTAATTACATTTTATTTGGTGATTAAGTATAGAAATATGAAGAAGAACTCTTGTTACCGTTTGGCAATCAACTTATGTGGTGTTTTTGCTCTCTTCAATAATATTTACTCAAGCCTATTTTATTGAATGAACAAAATAAGAAGATAATTTCTTTTTAGTGGTTTACTTAATATTTGTATCCTAATCACTGTAATATTTACCCCTTCATCTGTATAGAAAATACAAACTAAAATAATTACAAATATTTTAGCTATTATTTTCCCAGTATATGCATCATAAACATATTTTTCCGTAAATAAAAAAAAAAACCTTAAAAAAGGATATATTAACTGTTTAATCTGTAATTCTTTTAAATGCTTTATATTAAATATTAAATATTTCTCAACATTTTAGTTTAGAGTGTGGACACATAGGTCATTTAAAATTGCAAAATTTTGTTGTATAAAATTATCTCACAGTTTCAATAATTTGATTTATATAATTTACAATATGAATTGTAATTACAATTCCCGTATATTTACCGGGTTTTTTATTTATTTATTTATTTTTACACTGCAAAGACAGGAAAAGGACATTATTGAACAATCTTTTCTGAATAAGAGATGGATGATTTAAGAATTTAACAAATAATTTATAGTTACATGATAACATTTGCAGGCTTTAAAATCCAGTTATCTTTATTTTAACCATAACATTTTTTTCTTATTATTATAAAAAAAAAAAGCAGATTATTCCAATACAAGTTTTTGCTAAGAAATATCTTTATAATTTGCTCAATATCAAAATCATATCTGAAGATAAAGTTTTGTACGCACTAAGCCATAACCCTTAAAACTCTGAAATCAGATTTTCTTCTGCTAACCCATTCGAGTCTGGCTTCTTCAGGGAGCGAAAATATCATGATATTTTCGAAAGTATCAAAAATATCCAATATTTTGATATATATCCGGTGTTTTTATATGTATCCGTATTTTAAAAATAGTCAATTTATAGATGATTAGAAATATTTTCAGATCAATATAAATTAGAAACTAAAACATATTGCACTTAGCATGGAAACTTAATAAAACAATATACTAAATGCCTTTTTAACACTCTCCAACATAGTTGGAAAGTGATGACTTCGGTTTGTCTGTCCGTCTGTCCGTATGGCCGTCTGTCCACGCTCTAACTCCCGTAATTATACTCGGATTTTCATGAAATTAATAAAGGTTATTTAGGGTCACCCAAGCATGTTTGGTATTGTATATTAAGTATGTGGGATTAATAGTTCAATTACAGGGGCACTCAAAAGTATTCCATTACATTATGGCATATGGGGGAAAATCGTTTGCAGAGTATTTTAATGATATTACGATATTTCAAATGTATTGAAACTGATATAAATCACTGAATTTCACTACGATCTCGTTAGAACAGGGCACTTTTTTTATTCATTTACAGGGACACACAAAAGAAATCTGTTACAGAACAGTACTGTCTTTGAGTCATAATTGCTGGAGTGTACGGTTTAAAATTCGGTATGCGCTTTTCAATTTATTTAATTTTTTGCATCTTACTCGTTATATATAAATTCTATACCTCAAATACAGGGCTGCACAAAAGTATTCACGTACCGTTCTATACGAACTATAGAATTTAGTATGAAGTATTAAGAAAAAATTAAGTTTTATACAGCAAAATTATCAATACAAAATAATTTGTTTTTATTGAAAATTTTGAACATAAATGTAAGCTTGTCTGCTCTTTCATTCCCTAACCTGTTATGCAATTTAAATTGAACAAAACCAGAAAAGATTCATTCAAATGAAAACATAAATGACTTATCTAAATTAGAGAGTTTATCTTTCAATAACTGTTCTAAGTAAATATTGTCCCGTATATTTATTGGTTGTTCATTTAAAAATTCAGCTTTAAAGCTTGCAAAAGATTTTTTAGGGAGGAGGGGGATACTAAAAAAGGCCACTGCCACAGTAAAAGCTCTTTATCTGCCGAACAATATAGTCAATAATAGTTAAAAAATCTTTACACTTGACTTCTTTGACTGAAAATATCAAAATTATCATACATAATAAATTGAAAATAAATATCTTATATATGAAAATATAGGAAATACCAAGTTTCATGATACTTTGAAAATAAATATCTGATATATATCATGATATACAGGGTGCGTCTAAGTTCGTACAAATTAAAAAAATTCATAATGTAAAAAGTAATATTCGGAAAAAGTTTCGGTTTGCGCGAATATGATTAGAAGGACATGGAATTTTTTTTTTCACGTATAAAAGGAAATGATTCCAAATATAACCGAAAGAGGGCGCTCACACGTTATACTGAGACTTTTTATACAAATCAGACTAGCAATAAAACACTTGGCTGGAAATATATTCGTCACTCGATCTCGGCAGCATGCTATCCTTACCGGATCGAGCGCTGGTGTTTAGACTTTTCTACGTGAAAGAATTGCGAATCCACAATTATTGCCTTGCGAAAGTTTCGCACGGAGAAAGGATTGAATCCCGCATATAATCCTATTTGATTAAATGGGATACTGAATTTTGAATTTAGTACGACGTTTTGAGGAAAGGGGGAGTTTGGAGAAACGTCCATGTTCCTGTTGGACACTTTCACTGAAGACCGAGTGATAAATCGAGGTTCTAAGTTTGAGTGGCTCTCATGATCTCCAGACTTGACACCGGCATGTTAAAGATCTTTTATATCTAAATAAATGCACAGCGTCATGTTATTGTGCTTTGTATCATTGTCTGTTTGTGTTTACCCGATTTGCATAAAAAATCTCAGTATGACGTATGAGCGCTCTCTTTCGGTTATTTTTGGAATCATTTTTTTAAACATGAAAAAAAAATGTCTAATATCCCTTCGATCATATTCGTGCAAACCGAATTTTTTTTCAGGTATTACTTTTTTTGTTACATTTTTTTAAATTTTGCACGAACTTATGACGCACCCTGTGTATCATGATATATATTCATGGATATATAGCACCGAATCCTGGGCGAACTATTAACAGGACTTTTATTAAGCGTTATTTTGTTTATACTCTTTTGTACTTTCTTCTATCTTTACAAGAAGAAAGTGTTGGAATCATGAAAATTTTCGAATTCCGGTTTTCGACAGATTTACACGTTTTAGGGGTCAGAGATTCCAAAAACATGTTTTTAAAAAATGTCTGTCTGTGAGTCTGTCTATGTGCGTGTGACACAAATTTTGTAGACGCTCTATCTCAGGAACTGATAAACGGAATTGAATAAAAATTTATATTCAATTAGTCCTTGATATAAATTAGTGCTGATTAATTTTTGGTGTAAATCGCTCAACAGGTGGCGCTGCTATGCAGCATTTTTCACGATTTCCTCAATAGCTCAATCTCCGGAACTAATGCACGGATTTTCATCTAACTTCAGATTTAGTTAGTCTTTGACATGAATTGACGTTTTATACATTTTGGTGTAAATCACTCAACGGGTGGCGCTTCTATGCTGCATTTTGCAAGATTTACACGATTTCCGCAATAGCTCTTTCTCAAGAACTAATGTACGGATTTTTATCAAACTTCAGATTCAGTTAGTACTTGATATAACTTAATGCTAATTACGTGTTAGTGTAAATTGCCCAACAGGTGGCGCTGCTGTGCTGCATTTTCACGATTTCTGCAATAGCTCTATCTCAAAAACTAATGCACGGATTTTCCCCAAACTTCATATTCAGTTAGACGTTGACATGAGTTGTTGTTTGGTGGTTTTGGTGTAAAGCACCCAATAGGTGGCACTGCTAGGCTGCATTTTGCTGGATTCACACGATTTCAGCGGTAGTCATATCTCTAGAACTAATGCACAGAATTTCATATCTTCTGAATCCTCATGATGGGCATAGATTGCCATTTAATTTTGGCAGTGTGATAGCAAATTTTGAAGTATTAACATGTATGAGATAGAAGAAAGTTTTGGGATTGGTATATCCGACTAGTTTTGTTATTATCTGCGTATACTCTGTAGGAAAATATAATCTAGGAAAACATAATGTAACTACGACCGAAAATACAAAATAACCTCTTCCGAGTTACCGACAATTCCGAAAGACGTTCTTTATCTCTAGTAGCCTCAGAAACAATATAATTCTACGCTTTAAAAAAATCTATTTAAAAAAGTTTCTTTTGCTGCCAGTGATTTTCGGAAACCTTTCCAAGAAGCTTTATAGCATATTAATCAGATTTCTCAACCTGGAATATGGGTTTTTCGAATGCTATCAATTCTTAAGTAAACATTTCCATCTTGTACAAAAACGTTTTACAGACAAACATGCTAAATTAACAGCATTCGCATTAACATTAAAACTAATAGTAATAATAATTAATAGTCTTACGTATATAAATTCACTTGAGAATTGATAGCATCCTAAAATTCGATATTCCGGTTTGAGCAAACTGAATAATACGCTATAAAAACTACTCGGAGACGTTTCCAAAAATCAGTGGCAGCAAAGGAAACATTTTTAATATAAATGATTTTTAAAATCTCGAAAATATATTGGTTCCTAAAGTTTCTAAAGATGAAGAACGCTTTTCGGAAACATGGGCAAGCCGGAAGAGGTTATTGTATATTTTCGTTCGTGGTTATATTATATTATATTTTCGTAGGTTAACCCTTTCAGGGGCAGAAAAATTCTGTTCGTAGATAAAATAATTGATTGACACCAGAATTTACAAAAGAATTTTTCAGAAAATGAAAACCTGCTTTATTACGCTTTTATTATAAAAGCAAAATTTTATTGAAATATTCTTGGTGCCGTTTGTCCGTTTTGGAATTAAAGGTGGTCACGCGGTATGACCACCGCCCTTGAAAGGGTTAAGAAATATTCTGGTCTGTCTTTTT
Organism: Maratus speciosus; assembly: GCA_963932465.1. Taxonomy (NCBI): domain Eukaryota; kingdom Metazoa; phylum Arthropoda; class Arachnida; order Araneae; family Salticidae; genus Maratus; species Maratus speciosus. The sequence continues at coordinate 396,002,239 of OZ010793.1, read as the reverse complement.
TTTTTTTTTTTACAGAAATAAAAATATTTGTCTATACATTTATTATTATGACCTTAGTTATGTTTCAGCATTTAATGATGATATTAATAATAAAAATTTACTTAATTCTCTATACACCGTTGGCCATTCTTTCATTACAAACGTACGTTTTACATGTTAAACTTGAAACAGCGACTTTTTTTCAAATGCATAACATGTGATAAAACATATACGTAGTCAAAACACTGCACAAAACTAGTGTCGTGAAGTAATTTTCACCTAGTTACTAATATAAACGTCCAATCATACATATAATGTCTTAAAAGGTGTTAAAACCTTGGTTCAACATATTTTAAGAAATTATATGTATGTTTTAACATTTATATAAAACATAAATAATGCGAGAAAGATGTTACGTTTTTATTATTATTATTATTATTATTATTATTATTATTCTATTGTAATACGGCATTTTCCAAACGTCTTCCAAAATTTCTCCTTAGGCCATTGTCATATGAATACTACGCAAAATAACTATTTTCGTTAGATTTTAGTATATGGCATAGTCATTAAATTTCAATAAACATGAACTTTTATTATTTGAAAAGCTACTTTTAATATTGATAATGTAAAAATAACTTTATTCCCAAAATTGAAAAAACAAAATCGGATCTGAAAGGGTTAAAAATTTAGAAATGGATTATTTTTAAAATAGATTATTTGGGAATTAAAATGTGCATGTTAAAAAAATAAAAAGTCCTTCAAACTGACAGAATCAAATAAATTAAAATAGGACTTTAATTTGTCTTATTTGTTTAAGCTTTCTTGAATTCGCAACTCACATATTGAAAACTGGGTATGATAAACCATATGAGATGTTTGACACATTGCCTTTTTTTTTATTTAAAAATATTTTTGTTGACAAGCGCAAGGTGGAATCATATTACAAGTCTTTTTAACTAGTTAATGGTGATTTTTAGACGTTTGTTTTGATGGTAAAAAAATAAATAGTTAATTAGAACTATTTCCATATGTTTTACTTTTTTTTTTCAAAAAGGAAGCTGCTGGATGTTTGACAAAGACAAATCTCCCACTTTTCATCTACGTTCGCATTTAAACTACTACGGATACGTTTTAATAATTGGAATTAAATTTATCAAAATATAATAATTAACGTAATTCAGCAATTAATAGCATAATTTATATAAGAATTCTTTAAATATCAACCTTAATACAATATTTATATTAAATCTGAATACAAAAATATCTATTAATGAAGTATTATATAGTATATTAAATGAAGTATAAATTGAAACAAACGTGTTTTATAATTCAGAACAAATTATTCGAAATAAGCCAAATAAGGACGTTAAGGATTCAGATCACAATAAAATGTATTATATCAGAATTAAAATTTTAAAATCCCTGCCGGCCCGGCCTACAGGCAGAGGTAGATTTCGAAGTCAAATATACTAATTTCACAAACAAAAACTAAATCATGATTATAGATAAATCCACTTTAACAATTTTATCTGGCCGCTCTTGACGAGTTTTTATTTCATTTTCATATAATAGCTGGTTTTATCAGAATCATGTTAGGGCGGTATTCAAAAAAATACTTTTCCATGCTCAACAACTCGAAATTTTCTGGCATAATTCCAGATTCATTTTTAATTAAAAAAAAATATGAAACTTGCTGACGTGATTTTTGAAGAGATTTATAAGCGACCTGTGTTTTTATTTTTTGTTCAATTAATTAAAACTTGATATATAAACAATTATTTTCTCAGAAGGACAATATTTTTCGTTTCTAACACAATCGCTTCGGGAAATTCCGTTCAAAATGCCCACTTTAACATCATTTTTTGAAATATATTCTGCCTCTATCTAAAAATCGATTATTACTGTACATTATATAGTTTCTGAATAAGCGAATCTACCAATTAAATGCGTTTGAGAGCAAAAATGAATTTAAAAACCAGTCAGAAAATAAGTAGTTTGGATTTAAGCGCATCCTTAATACAATGATTTTTCCAACACAATCCGCTTCGGTAAATTCGGTTCAAAATGCCCTTTTTAACAGCATTTAAAAAAATATATTCTGCCTCTATCAGAAAATCGACCATTACGGTACATTATATAGTTTCTGAGTAAGAAAACGTACCAATTGGAAGCCTTTGAGAGCAAAAACGAATTGTAAAATGAGTCAGAAAATAAGCAGTTTGGATTTGAATACACCCTTACTAAGATCATTTTTTACTTCAACCGGTATGTATTTTTAATTTGTTTTTGCTCTAAGAATTGGTCCTATCCAAAACTTGTCTATATAGATGTTGTAGACAATATTAAGAAGATATATGATAAATTCATGGGGATTTTATATCTTTTGAATTGACGGAGTTATGGATTTTTTTCTTCTTCAAACCCCCTTTCTGTTTTCATTTTTAATTTTTTTTTTGCGGTACGAATTGGTCCTATCAAAAACTTGTGAATATAAAAGTTATAGATAATGTTAAGGAAATTCATGATAAAATTAATTGGATTTGATATCTTGAGAATTGACGAAGTTATGGATTTTTTTCTTCTTCAAACGCCCTTTTTGTTTTCGTTTTTAATTTTTTTTTGCGGTACGAATTGCTCCTATCAAAAACTTGTGAATATAAAAGTTTTAGATAATGTTAAGGAGATTTATAATAAAATTAATTGAATTTGATATCTTGAGAATTGACGAAGTTATGAATTTTTTTCTCCCAAAAACCCTATTTTTTGCGCCCCTTGAGCCCATTTTTAACTTTATCAAAAATCTGTGATACATAAATTTTTGGCCCTATTTTTAGAAGTAATAAAAACTTTAAACTGATTTGATATGTACAAAAATTAAGAAGTTATGGGGGTTTTTCTGTTTTCACAAAACCCCTCCCTATTTCCCTCCCCTTGGTCCGATTTTGCCCATTAACGAACTTGACCGAGATTTTATGCCCATTGATTTTATGTATCAGTTTGGAAGAGATTGGTGCAGAATTACGAAAGTTATCGTGTCCAGAAGAAAGTGATATATATAGACAGATAGATAGATAGATAGATAGATAGATATATATATAAAGTTTTTTACTGAGGGTTGTTTTGGGTTCTAGGGGTCATGATCGGTGTAGATCTGCAAAAATTTTTCAGAAATTCCAACATAGGAACGATCCCAATAGGTAGTATTTCATACGAAATCTACCTAAAATGTCGTTAGGTATAATATTCCTATATATTTTACAATATTAAATCATACATACTGTTGTCATTGTTGAGTTTTGGCCAGGGGAATTTAAAGCAAAAGACTATTTAAAGTGACCTTATTAGAAGTATGTGTTTAAAAAAAAGGCCATCGTTTGCTAACTACGTGGTTTAACTTTAATCAACTGATATTTTCTAGGTATCAAACAAAAATAGAACAAAATAGAGAAAGTGTTTTTAAATTGCACACTTTAACTGTTTTAAGTACAATATGTAAATGTAAAAAAGACAAAATAATGTCATTATTATTTTATGAAGAAATCCAAATGAAGTTATCCACATTTGGGGCAGAAAAAGGTAACTGTGTTCATTCGAGTCAGTCCTACACATTCTTCATGAACATATTTCTTCCAGTTTGAACATATCTAAAACAAGATCCTTTTGTCTAATGAAGCAATGCCTTATTATGAAACTTCTGTTTTTCACATATTTCCCTTTCAAACATAAATAGTATTAAATTACAGAATATTGCAACATACATTCTAAAAGGTTGTTAAATTATCTCGTACATCATGCAAAGATCGGAAAATCCGATCAACAATTTACGCTGATTTCATATGGAACTTTACTTACTATTTTAAACAACGGCGTATCGAAATATTTAATTATTCAAAAATGACTGACTACGAAGCCAGTATCGGTTGCGCTTGAAACTATCTTCAAAGGTGTCAAAGACAGGTAAACTGTCAGGTATAAATATATGCTGTCACATGTCATGTCAACCCCGAAACCGTTCCCTATAAGACATAGCCTAATACTCTTATTGAGCATGGCGCTGTTTGGTACAAGTACCTTACAACTGCAGAAATCCTAAATATGTATACATGTGTGCATAATATATTTATATCACAATTTGTGCTAAATATATTGTAGCTTCAAAAATTGAGATTGACTTCTCTGGTTATGAAAATCTTCATTGATTTAAAAAATTATGGATTTTAGATATTAACACTTTGGGGATCATTAGCTTTATCCAAAGTCTAAGTTAAATAAACATATTCCGTAACAAAAATTTTATTTAGTTAAAAAATTTAAATAAACATCTGTACAGAAATTAGATATAGGGTGACCGACCCAGCAGTTGATCAAATAAAGTCGGTGCTACGGGGTTTTTATTATATTTCCTTCATTTTAAGTTTTAGGAGTAAACTAACATGATTTCTACAACCCTTAATGAATGTCCTATAATAGACAATAATTAAATTCAGCTGAAATTGAATAGAAACAGAATGATACATAAATAGTTTTCTTAATTGCCATTTCCCCAGTAGTTGATCAGGCGAATCCAGTTTTTGATCGATTTCATTCCAGTAGTTGATCACTGGTCATTTTTATCTTTTTTTCAATGTAAGTAGAAAAATTTAAGCAATTTGAGAATAGTAAACATTTTAATGAGACGAATAAAAGTAAAAAATACAATAAATTATAAGCAATATTGAAACTCTAATTCAGGGACAGAGAAAAGATTTCTTGTTCGACTGATTTTTGTGGGTTTAATGTGGAAATAACTTGATCCAACCTATAAAAAAGGAACACTTCCGTAGACGCCTACATGCCGCCATGGAAGCCACCATCGCTCCTTCTTTTTCCATTTCCAATATTTTTCAAAATGACAACGTGCTGATCAATATACTTTTGCACCGTCTGCCAAGTATGGACAGTTTTCTCATCTAAGGATTCCACTCACACACTCTCACCGGACGAAACTTTGGCACTGGACTCAAAGCTGTGTGAGTTGCTCAGTCGCTGTTTTTTCCACCTAGTCGGAATTTTAGATAGTCCTATATCTTGTATTTGATGTATAAGTTGTTACTTCCTCTTTTTCCTTTTCTGAATCATTTCTTTCTTTCGGGTTTCTTTCTCTTCTTTTTCCTTTTCCCTTTCTTCGAAAGACGTTATCCACTATTTTGACGTTGTCGCATAAGGCAACCGCCTCTTTTCTGTTTTTTTTTCTGTGGCGAGTCCTGAGGCCATAGAATGTTGTCTGCAAAAGCTGGACTGATGTTCTTTACTTTAGCTACACCTAAGTTTTTTGGGCGCTGAGGAGTCGCAGAATTTGGAAGTGTGTGCGTCTGCTTTGAAGGATCTGGTGTTGCATGATCATGATAAAATATTTTTCGAGGATCATCAGATTGTAGAGCAATATAAGCACTTGATGTTAGGCGATCAGCAACTGGCGATTCAGGTTCGCTCTCTGGTGTTGCAATGTTAGTTTGAGTTTGTTCAAGATATTTGTTCCTCATTTGCCTCCATAAATGGAACAATTCAAGAGCCTTAACACCAATCTCCCATTCGTCCCCTTCTAAGCTTCTGAACTTCTGAGTTCTGCCTTTTTTGAATAGGGATTCAATGTACAAAAGGATCATGGCGCTGAAGTTTTCCGCTACTCCAACTCTGGACCAATTTTCCCGTGGGTTTGTTGGTGCACAATGTCGTTGCTTACTGCTAATGCACCTTTCGTAGTCTACAGCGTCTGCGTTAAACGGAAACAGACTGCATTTCCGGAAGCCGTTTTTAATGATTTTCGGAGTCTGCTTCTAGAAATACACTTGCAATCAAAGATCCAAATACTGCTTTTGTTACCAATTTGTTTCCAGATTTAGTTTTCCAATGGTAAACGGTTTCCCGGCAGCGCACTTTGAGAGGCCTGAAAATAGCAACGTCGGCTGGTTGGAATATGCGTGTTGCATTCGGGTAAAGAGCGAAATGAAGTAGGGGAGACTAGGGAGGGTTGACCCACTTTTTACAAAATGATTTTTTATTTTTTAAATATTGAACGTAGAATAAAGTTTTATATATCATTTTATTTGTTATACAATCAGTTATCAAAATAAAATTGCTACATAAGTGTAATATATAAGAAATTTGAAAAATTACTGATTTTAATCATGAGAAAATAATGAGTCAAGGCTCCCCACATATGGGAGCGTTGACCCACTATATGGGAGGCTTGACCCACTTTGTTTTATATATTGAAAAATTTGTGAAGAGAAATAAAATCAGTTTAAAAAAGTTAAATAACTGTATGCTACATGTTTAATTATTATAAAAATATATTTTTGAAAATATGATGCTTAAACAAACCTGTTTAGACGCAGTCGCAAGTCAGAGGGGAAAATTTTTGTTTTAAACAGGATTTTGTCTGAGCAGGTATAATTCTACAGCAGGGAAAATGAAACTTTAACATTTAAGACAGTATTCCGCTAGAGACAAGTTCCGTTTTCATAGGATTTCATTATCATGTTTACTGATTTAGTAGCCACTGTCCCACTGTTTTTTTTTTTTTTTGTCTCCTTGTCTTACTTTTTGTGACATTCGATCTGACAACTCTGGTTGTCACATAGTTTGGCTTCATCTCACTGTATTCATGCTGGTAAAATTTGTCTACATACCTTCCTAAAGTTTTTCGATCAATGCTATGTTCTTTTCTAGCCGCATGAGTACTTAACTTATCATTACAGGGATGAGAGCGCCCCGACCCAAATGGCCGATTACTACCACTAAATTTTAATAGTATTTCAAGCATTATTTACTGACAGAATTTCTGAGATTTAATAAAGCAAAGAATGCTAATAAAATTTAGTGGTAATAATCGGTCATTTGGGTCGGAACGCTCTCAAGCCTGTCATTAACATCTTTTAACCCTTTCAGGGACAAAGTACTTTCAGCACTACAATGCTGAAATAAATGACTGGCACCGGAATATACGAACAAATTTATTTGGAAATATGAAAAAGGCTATATTTAACATATATATTAAATGGAAAGGATTTTAGCAAAATTCTGGTGTCATTGTGGCGTTTGGGAATTAAAATTAAGTGGTTTCATAAACATACCACTGTCCCTGAAACTGTTAAGACTGCTGCTTTTATACTTTCTTGACTTTTCCACTATTTCTATTTACCTATTGTAAGTAATATTTAAATGGAAAAAAATCCTATCAACTTTCCCATTTATATTTCATTAATTTCTTTCGTGCAGTGGATACTATAGAAAAATTTCACATCTTTCTTTAATCAGTTTTAAACGTTTGCTTTTCCATCACTCCATTTTACTGTAGCTTTACAGAATAAATTTACATTCATTTTTATATATAGCCATTAATCTTTCATTTTGCACAGTGTATAATAAAACGATTTCCGAAACCCCTTAATTAACACATTGCCGACGGGCAATTTTTATCAAATCTGAATTTTAAAACAGCAGAAGCTCCTCCCTGTTCTGAAAGTCTTTTGTAAATCGGTGTTCTAGATAGGTTTCCCAAGTTTATGCATCGGTAAATATCTTTCAATGTACGAATTTAATATAAAATGTCTTACAATCTAAAAAAATATGGGCAACATGATATAAATACATTTTCTGTAACTCAGAAGCCACGTCATTAATCAATGATGTTTTTTTGAATGAAAACGAGAATCCTCCTTTCCCGTCGTGAATGTATTACGGGAGCCTTGAACATCTGGTCAACCCATCCTCACTTTGACTGGGTCAAGCCTCCCCACACATTCCTTTTCTAAAGAATAGCACATTGTTATGTTAAGCGTAACTTACTCTATAATCTTTATGCCTGGAATGAAAGCTCGATATTTCTGCATTACTTAAAACCTACTTACTTAAATTTTTGTGATATATTTTATCTGAAAAAAGCTTACAAAATATTTCTAAAAAACATAACTTTTAGGTTGAAAACTCTTCACAGTTGATTTTTTACACAACTATTTCGATTATCAGTATGAAACAGACACTGTTGTTTGAGCATTCCAGTAGCTTTGGTTGACACCTATTGATAAAACTCTGAAATTCTTTTAAATATGAAAACTGATGGGTGGGTCAAACCTCCCGTATGGTCAACCCTCCCTAGTCTCTCCTATTTGATTCGCTGAGCATAACTTTGCCACTTCAAGAGTTAAGTGGCTCTTGTGGCCATCTACCAGAGTTAATATGGGTAGTTTGATATTTTGCTTTCTCAACCCAGGCAGAAATACTTTTGCAAGATATTTAAAGTAGGTGCTCCCACACATACAACCTTTCTTTTATTTACCCATTCCCCAGTCGTCTGGCACATTCTGTGCAATTTTAAGTGATATTTTCTGCAATGGGTAAACGATCATACCAGGAATAACCTCTCCTGCTGCATTGAAATCAACCCTCACGATTATAGCTTCTTTTTCATTACCTGTTTTTAATTCATATAAAATGTTGAATGAAATGGGTCCTAAAACTTTTCCCGTTTTTGGACAAGTTTGAAAACCGCTTTCGTCAGCATTAAAAATTCTCCTGGAATCAAGAAGAATGTCAAGGCAGCCTTCAGTTTCAAGATATTTGTGAAGTTCTTGGAACCACTCGCAGATGTTCGGCTCTGACACTTCTGCTCTTGCAGTGTTGATAGCATTTGCTAACATCTGAGCTATCGAACTGCTTCTTCTCATGAATCCTTTAACCCCTTGATGGCAACCACTTGGGGCAAGCAATTGCGTTTGTGTAAAGCTGAATTCTCACCGGAAATTTAGAAAAATTTTATTTCAAAATAAGGAAAATCAATTTTACGACCTTTTTTCCACCAAAATTAGAAAAGTAAAATTTCATAAAATTTTTCTTGTGCGAATCTTCATAGGTGGGATAAAATATATCCCACCGCCCCTCAAGGGTTTAAACCATGTTTTCCCCGGAGTTGAGTTTGCAAAAGGGTTTGGCCTTTTATCTGCTTCAATGTTTTTTTTTACGGATTCAAATAGAATCCTCCTCTTAATCGGGAACTCTTTTTTGGCATAAGCAGTTATCCAATCAACAAGGAGCTGTTCCTCTTCTTTGCTTTAAAACTGATGAATGTCCCTTCCGTCTCACCTCTGGCGTTTGCCCTTTAACCTAAAACAAAAAAGCTTTTTATGGAAACATAGATGGAACATTTCGAACAGGGCTATTGATTCGAAATTATCGAAAAACCTTTTTTCTCACTTTTTTCCTCTGAATACTGGAAGAATTTCTTTTTCGGCGGCATAATGAATTTTGAAAATAAGCAATAATGGCTTGATAAGCAAAAAAATTAAAAAAAGGATCAATTAATGGCTACGCATGTTGTTAGCCAGTTGTTGATATACTGATCAATAACTAGAGTCCTCGAAACCAATAATTGATCACAGCTGATCAATTTCTAGAATTTGCTTATTTAATAAGACCAGAAGTTGATCAATCAAATTTCAACCCCTAAAAAGAAGTCCATCGTAAATCTAAAAATTAATATTTAAAATATCATCCTTGGACTGTGATTAACAACAATTTTTATAAAAAATATTAATTGAAATAAGCAAGATGGAAAGGTATTATTTTAACTTACCGTTATTGTCTCCAACTAATCAAAAACTAAATTTTTACACTTTCTGATAAAAAATTTTCATAATATAGCTTCTCTTACAGAGGATAGCTGAAAACTATGTGACAACAGGTGCACTAACATTCGAACAAAAATATTATGTTTAGTGCTACTTGTAAAACTCATTTCCGCCGGAAATGGAGCAATATTTAAAAAATTTGATCAACTACTGGAAAGGTATCAACTACTGGAGCTGTCACCCTATATTTCATTAAATAAATTTTTGGAAATAAAAGTAATCTGTGTGATTTGATGGGTCAAATGTTCGTGAAAGGAGATTTGGCCCACCTCACAGAGTAGTGAAAAAAAGAAAATTATTAAAAAATCATTTAGTATCTTTTGAGAATTATGACATTGTAAAAAAGATAAAATACATAATAAACTGTACATGAGACAAACTGAGATACTATTATATTTCAAACGCGAATTACGAGTATATTAGTAAAATGTGGGGTCAAATATCCTCAGTTTGCCCTAAATTAATTACCTTAAATACCAAAATTTAATAAAATCGATGTTAAATATCGTAACATATCAATATTTAAACATATATCAATCTTCTTAGTATATACTTTCATTAGCATACTAACAAATTAAAAAAACTGTTTCATAGACATATTTTCATCTGAAAAAATATTTAACAAAAGAAAAGGTCTTAAAAATTATCCCATTGATTATTTTCCGATATTTTTTTCTTTTTTTTCTATTTTTTTTTAAAGAATTTAATTATTTTTTACTCTTTTTACTTTCACTTCGATCTTCATTGTATGTCAATGAAAGTGCAATTTAAAATCCAATAAGGAAAAAAGTTCTTTTTAAGAAAATGACAAAATAACTACTTTCAAAGCTTGCATTTTTCACCTATGCTGGTTACTATAGCAACTTTCTTTTAGTTAAGTAATTTTCTCCTGTAGAGCTAAATTTAGCAAGAAACTTCTATCATTATCTTCTAAAAATTAATAACACATTTCTTCATATTAGATATTTCTATTTAATATTATATATTTCATCAATAAGTAAAAATGCAAACACACTGTAATTTTGAAAAGAAGATATATATGTGTGTGTATTAAATAGGAAATAGATATATCCATGATGGCTAACAGAAACCATAGAATATTGACCATCGGAAAATATATATCTATGAGAATTTTATCCTATAAAAGTAATTACATCTTAGTTTAAAAAAAAAATAGAGAAAAATATTTTATTTTATCACTTTGACAAAGCCGAACTATGCTTAATTGAAACAAAATGTTTAAAAATTAGGCTATTGCATTTAAATAAGGGTTCTCTGATTGGAGTTATTTATTCTTAAAAGTGTATTATTCTTTGAAGAAAACAGGGATGTTTAGGTTAAGAAAACAAGGATGGACATTGTCGGCCCAGATCCTTTATGGATTGAACAGCCACAGAGTTTAGAGTTTAGTTATTAATCTTTAAAATATATATTAAAAAGTGTGAAAAAAATTGAAAAAATCACGTTTAATTTCAATGAAAATTGACTCTTACAAAATAAATTGATTCTTACAAACTAAATGTTTATGTATCTAGATCTTTTTTTTTTTTTTTTTTTTTTTTTTTGATGAGCTAAAAAAATTAATCTTGATTACTAAACTGCAAACAACTCAACTAAGTTATTGCATTCCATATCTATTAAATAAAAATTATTATTAAAAATTATGTAATCTACGAAGATAAGTTTCAGAAAAAAATGCAGGCAAACAAAAGAACAGGTGAATTAAATTAATAAACACTTTTCAATTGCATTGAAAAATATGAGAATTATGTCGCTTTTGCATGCATACAGTGCGTATGAAAAGTATATGGACAGACGATTTTTTTAAATAACAGTTTACAAAATAAAGCAATAATCACGAAAAAAAAATACTAAGCATATAGAATCACAACATACGTTTATTACAACAAAGAAATACACTATAAGTTTTACAGAATTTTTGTAAAAAAAAAAATCAAAATAGACCTTTCCTAAAAATATATTGACTTTTCGAGTTTTTTGTATTTAAATTCAAATTTTGGATCTATTCCTTTGAATTATCTTGAAAATCCTATCCGGCAAGCTTCGAACTAGTGTTTGGAGAATGTGCGGCTGTAAAGAAAACCAATTCTGCTTTGCTTGTTGCTTGAATTCCTGAATAGTCGAAAACTGACAACCATGAGCATTCACCTCTCGTGCAAGTACTCCCCAAAGGTTTTCGAATGAATTCAGGTTTGAGCTGATGGCTGGCCTGTCTACAACAGTTACTTGATTCTGCGTAAACCAAGCTGTTGTTGAGGGGGAGGTGAGAATCGGCACATTTTCTGTTGAAATTTCCAGTTTTTCCCTCCTAAAATGTTTCCAATTGGAAGTAGATTGCTTTTGAGGATACTTGGTTAATCCTCAAAGTACTGTGGACCATTGAGAAGCTTTATTAAAGCACTTTATATCCGTTGTTCCATTGAAACAGAACACGCCCCACACCATGAGAGATCCCCCTCCTTGCTGCCGACTAAAGCACTCCCAAGGTTCCCGTCGTAGATCATGCCAATAGGCCCAGCCAGCAGGGCCATCCAAATTGAATTTTTTTTCGTCACTGAAGAAAACATTTAACCATTCATCCGTTCAATACATGTGTTTTTTTAGCCCAAAGAACGCATGCCTTTGTCTAGTGCAATTTCAGCATAGGTGTCCGACACACATTACGATATTTATGAAATTTGCTTGCTTGTATGCGACGGTTAACAGTAGATCTCGAAATAGGAAACGCCAAAGACCTCGCAGTTTCACGAACGGACTTCTTTTGGGTTGAAACTGCTCGCAAAATGTCTCTATCTTGCCGCTGAGATTTTTTTCTTGGACGACCTGAACGGAATGGCATTGTCACATTTCGATATTTCATAAATTTCAGATCTACTATGCTTAATTTGTTTGGCAATATCAGAAACTTTAACATTTTGAGCCTGACCCCTTGAATTGCACCGGTATATTTTATATACCATTTAATTTTAATTCTCAAATGCTACATTGGCACCAGATTGTGGGAATTAAATTTTGCTTTGTATAATGTACGTGAAGAAAAGCTTTTACTTACTTTCATATAAATTTGTTTATAAATCCCGGTGTCATTCTATCATTTTAACATTTTAGCATCAAAAGTACTTTGCCCCTGAAAGGGTTAAACGCCAAATATTAGCTATATCAGCTACAGAGAACTGAATACTGCAAGAGATTTTTCAACTAATCGAGAATTGAAGAGCGGGCAGCGATTTTATATTTCGAAGTGTTTACGTCGCATGTACAGAACGCAGAATATACGAATTTTTTTTTTATATACGTTTGAATATAAATCGATTCTTTTCATTGTCCATATATTTTTGGGACAGCTTATTTCGAATTTTATTTTTTTCACAAACAATCTGTGATATAAGAATGATATTTCTTTATTGTAATAAACTTATTTTATGATCCTACATGCTAATATATATATATATATATATATATATACCGGGTGTCCCAAAAAGGACTGACTGATTTTAAAATTTAATAACTTCCAAACGGTGACAGATATTTAAAAAATTCTTGCAGGAGGGTTATGCATAAAGTCAAAAGTTTTATTACAGTGATTTTCGATTTTAGTTCGAATTACAAACAATAGATGGCGCTGTAAGCAATAGTCGCTAAAAACAGGCTCGATTTTTGGTCCTTTCTGTTGTTCCATGCAGAAAAAGGAGATGGAAATGTATTATCCGGGCCATGAAGTACTAAAAATCGAGCCTGAATTTCGCCTCTATTGATCGCAGCGCCATCTATTGTTTGTAATTCGAACTAAAATCGAAAATCACTATAAAAAAACTTTTGACTTTATGCATAACCCTCCTGCAAGAATTTTTTTAATATCTGTCACCGTTTAGAAGTTATTGAATTTTAAAATCAGTCAGTCCTTTTTGGGACACCCGGTATATATATGTATATGTATATTTGTGATTATTCATTTTTTTTTTTACTTTTTTTTTCAAAAAATCGCCTGTTCATATACTTTTGAGACGCACTGTATGTATTTCAATCATTTAATATTATATTAGTGAGGATTAAAGCTTTTTCTTCAAAGGTTAATAATATTTTCCAGAGATTCAGAACATATTAATGAAAGAAATATATATTTTTTTTTTTTTTAAAGAAATTTCGATTCGGTATTATTTATTTCATTCAGTGCTGTTCAATGCTGAATTATTTATTTCACGTGATAGACGTATCCCATATGTTGTATCTCAATTTTGACATAACATCCTGACTTATATGCACAGCATTATATCAATGTCATTTTTTTTGTCAATGTGATTGTTTCTATTCTTAAGAAAAGAAAATATTTGATGCTATTTAAGTAGTGCAAAATCAGAAAAGAAGAATTTGCTAAAAAAATTGATTTTGAGTTTTCAGTAAAAATTTTTAATTTGATGTTGATCGCGCTCAAAACAGTAATTTAATGTACAGTCGTGGGAAAAAAGTAAACGCCCCTACTCTGCTAACTATGCAACTAATTATAATAGAAGAAAGTTACTGGTACCAAACGACTGGAAATAAAGTCTACTTTTAAATGATTTATATAAAATTTGCTTAGGGGGCCATCTACAAATCAAAATCAGACTAAATTTTGCTTTTTTTTAATGAAATCACCCAATTTTGACAATATATTTTTGATCTTCTGTACAAATTATCTCTAGAAACGAAATTTCAAATCATTTGGATAATAAGTTTTTGAATTATAAACATTCAAATTTGTAGCTTCTAATGTTAAATTACGTTTTCATATTTTTATTAATATCTCCTGAAATTATAATCCTAATGTGATCATTTTTGTGCGGTTGTAATACTAAAAAACTCAATGATAAATACATTCAATTTGTAGTTTTACAAATTTTATAATATAAAATATGAATTTAAAATCTAAAAAAATATGACTTAGCAACCAACAATTTTTTGATAGATTTTATATTTATTATGTCTTGCTTTATGCGAATTCTCAATTGCAATTTTTTTTCCAAGTAGTTTTCGAATTATGATTAAAAAACGCAAACTAATGGCTTAAAGTTCCGTCTATGATATGCAGAAAAACATAATTTGAAAAAAATATATTTTAATCATTTTATTGAAACATTTGGTCTGACAATAGTCGAAACATATTAAGCGAGGGAAATACTTATATTGGCAAGAAATAATACATTAATAGAAGTGACATAGTCATTCTGTAGCATTTCAACGATCGAGTACCGAACTTCAATTTGGATACCGCCCCTAAAATATGCTCATTTTAGAATACAGTAGTGCCTCGGTTTTCATGGACTTCGGTTATCGTCGGTTTCGGTTTTCGCCGGTTTTTTCGGCTAAAAATTTGTCTCGGATTTCGTCGGCGTACCCACATGATTTTGCTGCATTTTCCGGAAACCAAGGGGGCGACCCACGCGTTCTCCTGCTCAGTGTGACGTTGTTTCTCGTCGGGTGTGCATCACTCCGCGAGTCTACGCAAAGAGTTTCGTTTATTAGCCACCGGTACGGTATGCTATTTCTTTCTCCCAGCTTATTTTGTGTCCAAAAAATAACGTTACCTTACAGAAGCTAGCCGTAAAACAAAGCATTACGATTAAATACTCTTTAGCAATTTTTTTAACTTCTAAGAATCGCACATTTTTAATTTTTATACCGTCGTAATGGAGAAAAAAAGTTCTTTTAAATGCATTTTGTTTGAAAACTGTATCTCCATTTATTTTTGAAATATTAATTTTTTTTCTAGTTTTTAGAGCCATTTGCTTAATATTGGCAAAGGAAGTACTCCATTTCTGTAGAAAGTAAAGGAAAAATAGTTTTAAAATAGTAATTATCTATTTTTGTTGCCATTTTCTCGTAACAACCGAAAGAAAATGTAGTTAAAATACGTGCTATTTTGAAAAAAATATAAACGAATGATTTCTGTTTAAAAAAATGGAGCTATTATATACTATATTTAATTGTAAGTATCTATGAATCATTAGATAGCCGGGTTTTGTTTTTTGTTTTTTTTCGATTTTCTTGAATGACGGAACCTTTTTGCTGCATTTGTGCATTATTTCGCGATAGTGATGTGCTATGCATGCTTTACTGTAGATTTTTAAGAGTAGATCGTAAATGTGGAATTCTTAAGCGGATGCGAATGACGTCATTTTACATAAAATAAAACATGTGCTTTAAGTCTTAAAATTGAAATATGTTTTGTACTGCAGTAGAGTCCCACTTAACTGAGTTATTTTCTTCCGATGGACGGTGGCTTCTATTATTATGAAACAGTCTTTATAAATGAAGTGTTAGGTGAAGATGAAAGAGCAGCCGTAAAAAAAAATTATGGCCATTTTTTTCCCCCATTCTGACCAGAAAATCAGATTTCTAACTTTTTACGGCTGCTCTTTCATCCTCACCTAACACTTCATTTATAATGGCTGTTTCATAATAATAGAAGCCACCAGTCCACCAGAAGAAAATGAAGTAATGGAAATGCCGGGGGCGACACTAAATTCTGAAAAAGCAGAATTCCTGTTCTCTAGTTTCCATTTTCTTTTTGTTTTGTTTTTTATTGATTACGAGTGCTCCACCATGGGACCAAAGAAAGCTTCCAGAGCCAGCAGCCCTTCAAAGAAGAAGGGTCAGGAGTACGATCGAACTGAAGAAGGAAATTTTTCAAAAGTACGATAGCGGCATTAAGATTGCTGATATCGGCCGCATGTGCGGGAAATCCTCATCCACGATAAGTTCCATTTTGGAGAAAAGGAAAGCAATAAAGGAGGCTAATGTAACTTCTTACCACAGTAAGTTCTTACTGTTGTAAGATTCAGAAACTCCTAGATTTTTAAGCAGAAACAATGTGATTAAAAGTAAATTGTGTGTGATGTGGAGGGCAAACAAGAAAGCATGATTCACGAGACAAATTTTCAATGATTGGAAGAATGAAGTGTTTTGCCAGAGTGTGAAAAAAATACCTCCAGGATAATCATTTGCCCCTTAAATGACTTCTGGTAATGGACAATGCTGCTGCACATCCTACAAATTTGGGAAAAACATTATTAGAAAAGTTTAATTTTATCACAGTGAAGTTCTTGCCTCCTAATACCACGCCACTTCGCCAGCCCATGGACCAGAGTGCCATTTCAAATCTTAAGAAATTGTACACAAAAACAATGTTTCAAAGGTGCTTTGAGGTGACATTAGATACAGAAATGGCTTTAAAAGAATTCTCGAAAAAACATTTCAACAGTCTCAACTGTTTTAGCGTCGTAGGTAAGACTTGGCAGGGAGTGATATTCAGGACGATGAACTCTGCCTGAAAGAAATTATGGCCAGTATGTGTGCATGAGAGAGATTTCGAAGGGTTTGAGCCATTTCCTGATGACCCTACACATGTGGTGCAGTCAATTGTTGATTTCGGAAAGTCAATGTGTTTGGAGGGTGGTGGCGAGGCTGTGGAAAAGTTGATGGATAAACAACAGTAAGAGCGCGCCACTGAAGGGCAGCAAATCCTTCACCTAGAAGTGAAACAGATGGCAGGTGAAGAAGTTGCTTCAGGTGAAGAGGAAGAGACAGGGGAGAATGAGCCTTCTTCAGAGATTAAGGAGATCTTCTCTGTGTGGTGAGATTTGGGGAGAAAAATCACTCAGACAAAGCTGAAGCTGTTGCAAGCCGTGTCTGTAACTTGTTTAATGATAATGTCCTGTCGAATTTTAGCCAAATATTAAAGAGATGTCAGAAACAGACAACTTTAGACAGCTTGTTTGAACGACATAGATTCTTTGACTCTGAAGCTAATACTACTGCCAAAAGACCAAAAAATGGAAGTCATAGTAAATATAGTGCCTTGATACTATACGCCATGAACAATATATTAATTTGTTACTGTTTTTTGTATTAAATGTTATACTTATTCTCTATAAAATGTGTTTTTGGCACTTATTTTGGAGTGTTTAGAACGAATTAATTGGATTTACATAAATGCATATGGAAATAATTGCCTCGATTTTCCTCAGTTTCGGATTTCGCCAATTGTTTTCGAACGGATTATCGACGAATACCGAGCTATCACTGTAATTAATTTCTCTGAAACTAATAGTACAAATATCACGAAAATTTCTTTTTAGGCCAATTGAAGGCTGTAGAATTTACTTATGGTGTCAAACTTGGGTATTGCTATTGAAAAAAACAAAATTTGATTTCGTTTTGATATCTAGATGACCCCTAAGAAAATTAATTTTATATACATCATTTAAAAGTAGACTTTATTTCCCATCGTTTGGTACCAGTAACTTTCTTCTACAATAATTTGTTGCAGAGTTAGTAGGCGGTGTTTACTTTTTTTTTTTTCACGACTGTACATTTATTAAATGAACAGCATAGTTAAAAATGATGAAAAATATAAAAGTAAACAAAAATGACACAAAACAGTATAATATACATTTATTAAATACATAGTATCAGTTTTGTGATTTTTATTGATAAAAGATAGTTAAGATGGTATTTCTTTTATCCAGTGGGGTGTTATGTCCGTCTGAATTAATATAATATATTTTTTATATGGGGTTGACCCATTTTTTCTTCAATTAATATTAATTTTATTAAAATTTTAAATTTTTTAAAAAGTTTTTACAATCAATGAATTTCAAAGCATAACCACGTATGAGAAAATTTTAACACTAAAAAGACCGTGAGGGGTCATTTTGACCCCTACCATAAGAATATATTTCGGTTCGAACCAGAAATTTCTTTGTTAAATAAGTTTAGAAGACACAAAGAAGAAAAATGTTAGATAAATATGTTAAACAGATTCAAATAAAAATTCCGGTTTAAAATATTTTTATAAAACTTGAGTAAAATTTCCAGTCTTTTTAGTGTTAAAAATATTAATCAATAGTTTCTATATGAAGCTCAGCAAGACATCAAGTCACTGGGGCAGCTTGCCTCATCGAACAGGTAGGCAGTCACTCTAAATTTATTTGATTTTCGCATTACTAACGGAAATGAAAAAACACGTAAAATATCAAATGTAATTTTAATTTGGTATGTAAAAGATAAAAAGGATAAGAAAAGATATTTTTGTTCTTTGTATTATTACAAATAAAACTTTAATATGCTAAAAATTTTAAATAAAAGTCCTTAAAGTTTAACGACATGTTTCTATACACCCGCTATCAATTTCAAGGTATGCCGGGTGTTTTTCTGTATAATACTATGCCTTGGAAATATTTTGAAATACCGACATGTTTCAATACTTGTGTGTTTTTCTGTAAATTATTATAATTCTTTGAAAATACATTGGAATTGCCAATATGCTTCAATGCCACTCGGTATCATTGTCAAAATGTACAGGGTTTTTGTTTGTTTTGTTTTTTTTTTGTTTTTTTTTTTTTTTTTTGGGGGGGGGGGGGGTTCTTTACTTTTTTTTTTGTTATTATTATTATTAGTGTACTTTGAAAATACTGACACATTTCAATACCACCGGTATCATTTTCAAGATATGCATGGATTTGATTGAGTATAACAGTGTACCTTTAGATTACCGACGTAATACCTTCCGGTACCATTTTCAAGGTACATCAACGGCTTTTCTTCAGCATAATATTATACCTTGAAAATATCTTGAAATTACTGACATGTTTCAACAGCATCTGATATTATTTTCAAGATATAAACTGGGTTTATATACCTTTTTTACTTAGTTTATACCATGAAAATGATATCAGGTGGCATGGTATTGAAGTAAGTTTTAATAATCATTATTTTCACTTTTTAGCATATGAATGTTTATTTGTTTAAATGTTATATTTGCGAAAAGACCAGGACGAAACTAGTCTATTTTGCATCCGAGGCAAACATAGATTTTGGCGCCCCCGTCCTCCGCAAAGTAAAATTCTAATAGCCGACTTATTTTAAAATTTGAATTATGTAACAAAAAAAAAAAAAAATACGTAGTACCGAATTTCGTAATCAGCTTTGTCAAATATTGATTCATTAAAACCTTTAAAAAGAAATCCAAAGGAACTGAAAAAAATTCCGCTTTATACAGGTTTCTGTCTTAGCGGGTTTAATTGTTGATATTCTTTCCGTTTGGAACATGTAATTTTTTCAGGATTGCATTACAGACAGATTTCATTTTCACAGATTTTACGGTAGTTGTAGTATTACAAATGAGGTACAGTGATAGGAATCACATTGTCTTAAGAGACTACACTAGTCACATGAAAAAACTCGCAAGCTAATGTTAAAACTATGAGAGCGTTCTTTTTTAATTTATCGCTTGCATTTCAATATTTTAAAATTATTTTTTCTGTTTGGAATAGTTGAGGTTTATCTCTAACCGAGTTAATGTTTACTTTTTTCGATTTTGGTTGGAGCTTTTTTTTTTGATAAAGTTACTTTCACTTTCGGAACCAGTTCCAGAAGTGAAGGTAGCCTCATGGGAAAAAACAAACTGCAACCAAAATCGAAAACGTACAAACTAACAACGTTAAAGATCAACCTCAGCTGTCGAGAGAGAAAAAAAATCATTTGAAAATATTAAAATGAAAGCGAGAAATTTGAAAAGAACGCTCCCACAAATTTAACATTAGCTTGCAAATTTCTGCGCGTGACTAGCGTAGGTTTTTGAGAACTCAAAACCAATCTCCATTTGGCAAAATAACAACGTGACTAACAATGTGACAAACTAACAACGTTAAACATCAACCTCAGCTATCCTAAGAAAAAAAATCCTTCAAAAATATTAAAATCAAAGCGAGAAATTTGAAAAGAACGCTCTCATAGCCTTATTAGCTTCCAAGTTTTTTGCTTGACTAGTGTAGGTTCTTAAACACTGAAAACCAATCTTCATTTGACTCCCCGTTTGTTTTCCGTTCTGATTCCTGTAACGGATCCCCCCTGCCCCCCCCCCCCTTCTAGTTTCGGCCCTGCTTTTAAATACTCCTTAATTCCTTTGCTTTGATTTTGTTTTTTAAACCAATGTGTTGCATTTGCATTGCGCAAGATCTTTCGATTTTGGAGGGAGGGGGGGGGGGAGGTAACTAATTTAATCCTTCATGTGAAAAATAATACTATAATTAATTTTGTTAAATTTCTCGTTATAAGCAAGAAATTATATTTACAATGTAAAAGAATTAAAAATTACGAAATATTTTGCAAGTTACGCGATCTTGATGCAATTGTAGTACACTGTTAAAAATATCGTGAAAAATTACCTCTGTTTTTAAAGGCTCTCTATTTTCTAACCAATGAGAACTCTACATAACCACCTATGAAGCGTTCTCATTGGTCAGAAAATAGATAGCCTTGAAAAACAGAGGTAATTTTTCAGGATATTTTTAACAGTGTAGGATGCCTTTATAAGAAAATGGCGACGTACCCGTAATAAAATTCCATTGATTAAGAGGATTTTGGATAAAAATTTAGAGGCGTTGCCATTGCTGCCAAGTTAAAGTTTGTTTACTTGTGTAATCCGACTAAATGAATCCGTTTAGCCGAGTATTGTTAAGTTCTTTAGCGTGGTTTGCTATGGCATTTAGACAAAAAAATTATTCTGAGCATATGCCCTACACGTAATTTCAGATTCCGGGAAAATATTACTTGATGCAAATTAATAATATTAAAATCTTTGAGCTTTTTGATAATAATTTCAGTAAATGTGAACGTAAGGCACTGGAATATCGTTTAGGATAAAAATATTTTTTTCTCGTTTTTGTAAAGAGAATGTAAATTAAAAATAATTAAATGATTTATTTAAAAAAAAAATAAATAAAAATAAAGATTTTGTTCGCCGTTTCGAGCAGCAGACGATATTCTATCATTTACCTTTTT
This sequence comes from Maratus speciosus, assembly GCA_963932465.1. Taxonomy (NCBI): domain Eukaryota; kingdom Metazoa; phylum Arthropoda; class Arachnida; order Araneae; family Salticidae; genus Maratus; species Maratus speciosus. The sequence continues at coordinate 395,980,745 of OZ010793.1, read as the reverse complement.
CTCCACAAAAATGAAGTACTTTAAATACCATCTGTAGAGAAATTGCGTTGAAAGTTACAAAAATATTAATATACCAGAAACTAATCCAAATTTTAAAATTCTAGGAGCTTACATGACATTCTGCTGATAACAGGTGTTAATTTCATCGCACTACGTTCCACATTCTAAGAGGAAGTATAGTAAAATACAAAAAGACGTTCAGATTTTAATATTATAAATAGACGATACTATTGCAAAAGTTCAATGCTATAGATAGAGAAACGAAAATAAAGGAAATGTGCGGAAATGTGTGATTTATTTTCACTAAAAGTGCTTATAAATCTATAAAAAGAAAAAAAATTAAGTACAGGGTAGTTATTATTAAACTTCCCCTATAAACAGCATCCTACAGCGCAAACGAGTGAACGGAATGCAACGAAATTTGGTATATAGACTATACACGAGATACGCTCGCGGAATTTCGAAAAAAATCGTTCCAAAATGTCCACCAGAGGGCGCCTTTTACGGAAAAACATCAAATTTAACACAATAAACGGCCAAAACAGAATCCAGAAACAATATTAACATTTATTGACTATTTTTGATCACCTTGTCATCGAACCACATTAAGTAAAGGTAAGGAAAAAGTAACAGTACTTTATTTTTATTTTAGTGGGAGAAAAAAAAAAGTTTAGTTTGCAAAAACAAGAACACATTAAGACGAAATTACACAAGAGGAGCAGTTCTTAATCGTATACAAGACGATGTCAGAAAAGATGCTCCATGTGACCGCCCTCATTCACCTGCAACATTTCAAGTCGATGAACAATGCGTTCAACAGCAGATCGTAACTGATCAGCTATAACGCTTCGCACATGAAGTGTTATGGAGTTCTTTAAGTCATTCAGCGTCGCAACACCTCCACGGTACACCAGACTTTTTAAATGGCCCCATAACCAGAATTGCACTGATTTAGATACGGCAAACGTGGTGGCCATAGATTACCAAAGAATCGACTAATAACACGTTCGTCTGTGAAGTGTTGGAGCAATAGCGCCTTCACGGGCTGATGGATATGTGGGGCCGCACCATCCTGCATGTTAATGGTCGATATAAGGACCCGCCTTTGCTGTAGTTGCATCATAACAAACGTCTGCAGCATGTCATGGTATCGACGGCCCGTAACGGAACGTGTGACAGGACCACGTGCAGTTATTGCCTGTCATTCTGTTGAGAAGACTAACTGCAAATGAGAGACGTTGCGGCTTATTCATATCCAACAGCTCTTGAGTATGTTGGATCTTGTATGGGAAGTAGTGCATTATGTTTCTGAGCACTTTTCGGACTGTGCAGTAAGAATAGCCTGTCTGTCGAGAAACTGCACGTGCGCTACTGCCCCAACACTATGATATCTGTGACTGTACGGCAACAGCTGTCTTGACGGCATCAATAAGTACCGGAGTGACAGGTTTACGGCCACTTACAGGTTGAACTCCTAATTTCCCCGTCTCTTCAAATCTCTTAATCATGGTTCGGATACCTTTATTGGACATTGGTTGTATATATTATTAGTTATTTATAAGACGAAATTCACGAACTGCAGCAGAAACAATCCCCTTGTTTTTGTAAAACATGTCACTAATAACGTACGTTCAACTAAAGATACCGTCATGATTACAGCCGGAAGCATCGATATAAAACAGGACTACGTCTGTAAACGTTTTATACCTTAACCTGTTTTAAAGCTTCCTCTTCTTCGCAAGGATGCAAATCTCGAGATTTTTTTCCCTAGAACTGTCAGCTTCTCCCGGTTTTACATTTTATTACTCATAATTCTTGTTCTGGATTGTTAATATTGTTTCTGTATTCCGTTTTGATCTTTTATTGTGTTAAATTGAAAGTTTTTCCGGAAAAGGCGCCCTCTGGTGGACCTTTTGGAACTAAAAATTTTTCTTCGAAATTTCGTGAGCACATCTCATGTATAGTCTATATACGAAATTTCATTGCATTTCGTTCACCCGTTTGCGCTGTAGGATTCTATTTATAGGGTAAGTTTAAATATAACCACCCTGTATATTATATATATATATACAGTAAAACTCGGATATGACGCTCTTCCGGGGGACCGGGCTAGAAGAGCGTTAAATGCGGGAAAAGGTTTTTGGCATTTTAAGATTGAGAATATGAGGTTATCTGCTTTAAATAATGCGGGGAATCATTTTTGTCTATTATTTAAAATAGAAACTCCACAGCAAGATACAAAAACGTTTCCTTCATTTAAAATATCACAAATTTACATAGTGTTTACAAAGTGTATTATCATTTAAAATCAGAATAAGTAAAAGAATTGTTAGCATTCAAACAAAAGCTACAAAATATATTTCACATTTCTAGTAGGAAATTTTATCCTTATATTGAACATAAAATAAAATTATGAAATAAACTAATAATAAAATTTTGGTTTTTAAAAAAATGTAACATTTGTATTCTTGAGCACCACTATGAGGACTATAAACTTTCAATTACTGTTTATCCTGTTTTAGGTAAAAACTCTTCGAGTTTCGTCTGACGGGTGGACTAACGACCACATAAAAGAGCGTTTTCAGCTTTGTTTATGTGTCTTAATATACATTTATGTGAAGCGGCGATATTTACTAAAGCGGTGTATAGGCGGATGGTACTAAAAGCTTCCATTACTTCAGCTATCGTTGGGATGCGCTCTTGAACATCACCATTAGCAACTTCATCAGGGTCCTCTTCTTCTGCGGTATCCTGTAGTGTCCCCTATAATGTCGTCAATGCTCCTAACGTTGCTTGTGATAACGTCTTTATCAATGTTAAGATAATTCTGAAGGCTGTGTGCGTTTTCTGCAAGATGCTCGCAAACAGCTTGCCAGTCCTCGTCGTCTATAGGATCTGACCACGCTTCAGCCGAATCCATATCATTGTCGGCGTCCGTTATGAAGCCTGCTTTTTTAAAGCAATTTTGAATTATTTTAGGTTCGATTGCATCCCAAGCAGCGCTAAGGTAGTTCATGGTGTCGAGGAGAGTTGTAGAAGATCGACTACTTTTAATTTCCATTTCATGCAAAAATTGTTTCACTATATGTTTACGATAATGTTGTTTTAAAACCTTTATGATCCCTTGATTCATCGGTTGATGTACGCTTGTGATGTTTTCAGGTAAAAATTCCAGAGAGACGTTTGAAATATGTGGTATTTCTTGGATACGCGCTGCGCAATTGTCTACGAATAGTATGACATGCCTATTTTGCTTCCGCATCTCGACATCAAAATCAGAAACATATTTAATAAACTGGGGACGTATCATCCAAGCGTTTCGTTGATGTGCATAGTCACTGAGCAATCGTTTGATGTTCTTGAAACAGCGAGGTTTGGCTGATTTTCCAATCACCAGAGGCTTGCATTTGTCGTTCCCATCGGCGTTGGAACAAAGAAGCACAGCCACACGTTCATTACTGAGCTTCCTTCCATGGCATTGCTCATCTTTTAACGTTAAGGATTTATCAGGCATTTCTTTAAAAAATAAGCCAAATTCGTCGGCGTTATAAATATCACAATTGGCATAGTTTTTGATAAGCCTTGGAAGAATGTTCTTTTTCCAAATTTCTGCATTTTCTATGTTCACGGCAGCGGATTCTCTGCAAATCTTCTTGTACACAATGCCGTGGCAGGTTCGAAAACGGTCTAACCACCCATTAAATGGAGTAAAATTTTCAATTATTTGCTTTTGGGCTACTTCTGTTGCTTTTTCTTTAACTATAGATCCGCTGATATGTATGTTACAGTGTCTTGACTCAAGAAACCACTCGTACATAACTTTTTCAAAATCTTCATATTTTCCTGTTTTTACTCTCTTTTTCTTTGAGCCACCAATCGCAGCTTTTTTTTCAATATCTATTCTGTTTCGAAGAAGAGTCCGAAGAGACGTCGGCGCGATATTCATAGATAACGCAAAATCTTTCTGTCTCGGAATAGGTGATTTTTTGTCGTAATTTTTTAGAATTTGTAATTTTTTCGAAAGTGTCAGTGTTTTTCTTTTCATACTGTTAGCTTCCATGTTGCACCTAATTGGAGTCAGTAGCGATGTTACTTACTTATGTGTAAATAAAAAAAGCGAAAACAGTTTGTGTGAAGTAAGAGACATTCAGGTGCTGCTGGGATGGACGGTATAAATTCTTTTGTTCTCTGATCCAATGAGAAAAAATCCGCCACGCCGGCTGATTTTTTTGACATAGTTTTTGAGCGTTGATTGGTTGCCAATGGACGACAAGCATTTCTGACGTCATACAACGTCACGATAGATTATAGCTAGTTAGCTTCTCGATTTTCCCCACAAGCGTTCACCAAAAGCCAATCAAATACTGCAAACCATGTTGGAAACATTGTGTGGTCCGCCCAGTGCATGTGGTCAATTCCACGTATCCTCTCTTTCTCTCACTCTCTCTTTGTACGGGCGAGAAAATGAGAACCCCGGATGTAAACCAAAGCACCAAAGCGTAATATCCAGGATTTCTTTGTACAAAGGACCAATAAAAAGCGCGTTAAAAGCGGGAAAGCGTTAAAAGCGGGAGCGTTAAAAGCGAGGAATTTTTACATTGTTCTTATGGGTATGGTTCAAGGGATCAGTACAAATGAGCGTAAAAAGCGGGAAAGCGTTTTAAGCGGTGAGCGTTATATCCGAGTTTTACTGCATATATATTAATGTATATCAGCAAAACTTCATAGTTTGAAAAAAACAAACTTATAATGACTTGAAATTTCGCGTGAATATTGTGCAATTACTATTAAAGGTAATACATTAATGTTCATTAACATATTTTTTTTTCATTTACAATTGTTAATGTTTAAAGTTATAGCCAAATTTCAGATTTTTTTATAAGTAAATATTTGCAGTTTTACAATTTTATTTGAATAGGATAATTCCCTTTCCCTAGAAAATTTTACCATAATTATTATTGGGTGAGTGCAAAAGTTCGTGCGGAGGTGCAATAAATGGCATTAGAAGCGGCATAAAGTGTTGTCATTAATACTGCCATCTACGTAAGACAGATCGTTGGAAAGGTGACGTGTGCAGCTTTCATTTCAAACAAAATATTTTGTGTAAATACAAACTGCTTCGAGAAAGTTTACTTTCAAAATGAGTGTCGATAAGGTGCATTTACGGCATGTTATGCTTTACGAGTTTCGGGAGGGAATAAACGTTGCAGCAGCCGTAAAAAAAATTCAAGAGATTAAGATCAAGCACCAGCTAAACGAACTGTGGAAAAATGGTTTGCAAAATTTCGCCGCGGAGAGTTTAACCTTGAAGACGAGCCACGGTCAGGTCGACTTTCACACATTGATGACGATGTTGTGCGTACTTTAGTTCAGAATACTCTGCGAATTTCAACAGAGGAAGTTGCTACAGCACTTAACGTTGACCGATCAACCGCTTTTTGGCATTTAAAAAACATGGGATTCGATTTGAAGCTTGATATATGGGTGCCCCATTTGCTGACCGAGAGAAACAAAATCGATTGAATTTCTGCTGCCGTTTCTTCACTTGGGCGGCTCAAAAACAAGTCGTTTTTGGATCGATTAGTGACGGGCGACGAGAAATGGGTCCTTTACAACAATGTTCAGCGCAAACGCACATGGAAACAGGCAAGTGAGCATGGTGACGCAATGGCAAAGGCCAGTTTGCACAAGATGAAGGTGATGCTCTGTGTTTGGTGGGATTGCAAGGGCATAATTTATTTTGAGTTTCTCCCCGCTGGTCAAACGATTGATTCCGACAAGTACTGTCGCCAATTAACAAATATGAATCGAGAAATCAAACAGAAACGTCCGATTTTGTCAAATCGCAAGGGCGTAGCCTTTCATCACGACAATGTCAGACCACACGTTTCGAGACAGACGCTGCGCAAACTGAACAGCCTGAAATGGGATGTCCTAACTCATCCACTGTATTCTCCTGATATCGCACCATCTGATTATCACTTGTTCCAGTCATTGCAAAATCATTTAAATGGAAAAAAACTTGACTCTTTGGATGCCTTAAAAAACGTCGTGTCTTCGTTCTTCGAATCTAAACCGCGCATTTTTTATGATCGGACATCCGTATGCTGCCAGAACGTTGGAAACAGATTATAGAAAACGATGGAGCATACATCATTGATTGAATAAAGAACTTTGTTTGCCTAATCACTGTGTGACTTTTACTCTCAAACTCCGCATGAACTTTTGCACTCACCCAATATTTATTTTTTTAATTATGACTTATTTTAATTTCTCTTGAGCTACCTGACCAATGACCAACGCAGATTTCTTGAATTCCTATGCAAGTCGCGATGCTTGCGTTCACTTCATATCGGAGTCAATGAACCGATTTCAGGAATGCATAGATGAATTTAGCAAGAGTGAACTTTGCTAAACAAAGTTCTTGCAGAGGCAATGATTGATATATCAAGCAAACACTGAGGAAGGGAGGAAATCCGGCAGCGCCATACAATTTTTATATGTATATGTATAAATTAAATGCAAAATAATAAATAACTATTAAATAAGCTTATAAGTTACAATGTAATATAAATATAAAAAAGTGAAATTAGTACCAGTGCCAAACGCAAGGGCTGAATGACATTAATCAGAATGAGAAAAAATAATCTAAAAAAAAAATTGGTTGCCAATAGAAAAAATGCAAAAAAGAAATATAGAACTTAGAATGCCTGCAACGAGGGTGACTCCCGCCTCCTTCTTTTGGAAAGGGGTGCGAAGCCGTCATCTCGACTTAAAAGCTACCTGTTATTTTAAAAACACGATTTTTTTTCATTAGCCGATTTTTAGCCGACTGCGCTCAGGAAAGGAGGGTGATGTTTTGAACCGTGGACAATGTTATATTCTTTATTCGTTTAGGAAATGGGAACGAGTGGGTGAATTTTCATGAGTACTAAAATATCTGTCTTCCCTCTCCGTGTATGTAGGCTACAGTTAGATTATACAGCCTATATTCCTATAATAACTGAATATCTCCAAATGCTTAGAAATGGTTATTCTATTTAATATATATATACCGGGTGTCCCAAAAAGGACTGACTGATTTTAAAATTCAATAACTTCTAAACGGTGACAGATATTAAAAAAATTCTTGCAGGAGGGTTATGCATAAAGTCAAAAGTTTTTTTATAGTGATTTTCGATTTTAGTTCGAATTACAAACAATAGATGGCGCTGCGATCAATAGAGGCGAAATTCAGGCTCGATTTTTAGTACTTCATGGCCCGGATAATACATTTCCATCTCCTTTTTCTGCATGGAACAACAGAAAGGACCAAAAATCGAGCCTGTTTTTAGCGACTATTGCTTACAGCGCCATCTATTGTTTGTAATTCGAACTAAAATCGAAAATCACTGTAATAAAACTTTTGACTTTATGCATAACCCTCCTGCAAGAATTTTTTTAATATCTGTCACCGTTTGGAAGTTATTAAATTTTAAAATCAGTCAGTCCTTTTTGGGACACCCGGTATATATATATATATATTCAAATTATGAAAATTTAACAACTATTTAGCTCTAATTATAATAAATGTTAATAAGTAAATAAGAAACAAATTAAAGAAATAATTAGAAATAATTCTTCATGAAATCATGTGACTATAAATATAGAATTAATTTTTAAATACCATAAAATTTTAATCTTTGCGCTTTTCTTTTCTTTTGTTTTATTTCATTTTAAAGTAAATGATGTAGCGTTATACGTCGTTTTCGTAATTAATGCCGAAATAAAAATGTTGTGAGATATTTTAACAGAAATATATATTGATTTACTTAAATATATGTAAGTAATTATTATAAATGTATTGGATGTAAATTTCAATAATCTTCTAATACAGTAAAACCTCCATAACAGACACTCTCGACTAACAAGTCTAGTTGAATTCCCAATATGACTTTACATGAATGTTTAATGTGCTACAATGCTTTCTAAATATGCCCCCTTCATTGTAAACAACACAACATAATCACAATATCATATATTCGTATCTATAATCAGCTCTGAACGAAATCGTTTTCGCTATGTTCGAGATACTCGACCAGCCTTATTGCACTCAGCAATCGAAAATATCGTTTTGCGGCTACAGCTCGTTGTTCACAATGCAGAAGAACATATTGAGCATTCATTGTAGTATATAAAATATTTATCTGAAAGCATTTAGGACATTAAATTGTATAATCCTACTGAATATTTATTTGAGTGCTACAGCGCCACCTTTCGGAAATTTTTTATACTAAAAATTCTTATTCAATACATGACAAACGCATCATTTGAATTATCTGTAATTTTAATTTTGTCTCAATTGATACAGTGAAATGTACCTAAAAGATCTTTGAAACGGGTAACTTATTTCTCGCTGACCCTGCATTTGCTGTTGGCTATATGAAACAAAATCATTTAGGTGTGTAAGATTTTTTTGTGTGTCTAATTCTTATTGAAATAATTTTTTCCTCTTTTATTATATAGCATCACCGGGGCGCTGCGGCTTCCGACCATGAGGAGGAGCTTAACGACGTACAGGTGCGGCTACAGAACCGGACATCACCGGACGGGGGCCATTTCCACCGACCCAGCCTCGGCAACGCCACAACCGTCGCCACGGCCGTTTCCGGGTCAGGTACCGCCACAGTCGTGACCCTGCCGGAGTCCGGGAGCAATCCAGCCGGCAGTCCACAAGACGGATCAGGGGACAGAGTCGGAACCGTCAGAATCAGCACCCTTTAACAAATAAGTTACCATTATCCTATTTAAAAACAAATTGTAGCCGGAAGAGATGGACAAAACGGACTCACATCTTTATCTTCTTCCTCCGCGTGGCCTTCCGTGGTGAATTGCCTCAAAAAAGGGAATAATAAACGAAGCGGACATGGTTCTGGTTCTAGTTTTTGCACCACGAACGGAACGAATATGTGTACATTAGGATGAAATTTTAAGAAGAATAAAAGACTCCCCTTGGCCTTATAACCATTTCACCAAGCATGGTTTAAAAATATCGAGCCTCCTTATAGGTTTGTTTTCTGTGAGAGCTGAACAAAACAGCTGAATATTCAGTTCCAGACGTCACTGTGACGTTTATTAGCTGCCTCGGAAGGGAAAGCTACGCGTGAAGAACGTCGTCTTTAATAGGACGAAATTGCCTCAATCGCAAATATAGTGCCCATCTCTCTTGCAATAGTCAGTATGTGACAAAGCTTCCAGATAGTGCTCCGGCCGAAGAAACTTAGTGGGGTAAAAACGCCTTTAAGATGGGATAAATGGCAAAACGGTTCATGCTCATTTTGGTTTGTAAGCGAATTACATTTAGGCACGCAATTACTTGTATATTCAATGGTTTCTGGCTTAAAAATATATATATAATTTTGAATTTAGGTATTGAGTGAAAAGCAAATAAAATATACAATAATATTGATTTTATAAGGCAGTTGCAATAAATACTCAGCAAAGTAACTATGGAATGTCTTTTATTTGAGCAAAAATCGAGCTTATTTTTATGAGCATTTTTTATTTATTGAGCGTATTATTTATTTTCCATTAAGTTATTTCATATATATATATACATATATATATATTAACAAAACAACGTCCTTCATGCAGGATTTTTTTTAAATATATTTAATCATAAATCTAATTAAAATTACAATTTCTTTTTACTTTTCATTTAAATGTAAAACAACTCGTGGTTATAATCAAAACAAAATTTTACTCTTTAGTGTATTTAAATTAATATTTTAATTCAATAGAAAAAACAGCGTGGAAATTCTTCCTTTATTTATAGAACCAAAGTGAAAAATTAAATAAAACATCAGTACCTTGAATGAAATACATAATTGAATGGAAAAAATAAAATCATATTAAATATTTAAATTTTACTAAGATATAAACTGCTGTTTTGTACCATTTGGAAACGTTTGTGCCAGTAATAGCGAGTGTAACCGCTTGGAACTTGGTACTGTATACCGGTAAAAATTGGTAACTTAAATAAAAATAGCTGCGCCTTGCTAGGGGCCTTAGTGAATGCAACCTGTGATGGATAATATACGATCTTCGCTTCCGGGGCAGCGGTATCCCTATGCAAAAACACATATACACACAAATAAAATAAATTTCAGATATATATATATATATATTTACACACAAACACACATAAACATGTGTATACATTATAAACTGAGTGATATTTTTATTTCAGCGTTTAAGTGTTCTCTTGTCGTTTGATGTTGTTTGTTGCAGATTGTATACTTTAAAAGAAAGGGATCAGAATATATCTTGACCAATACGCGCCAGTTAATGCAAAAAAAGTCTTAAAAAAAAAAGAACATTTTGTCTATTTATTTTTATTTATTTTATTTTTGTTTATTGTATTTGTGTGAATGATTGCAATTATCAATTTTTATTTCGTGTCCTAAACTAAAAATCTGTTGTTATTATTATTATTTAAAGTTTGTGTGTACTCAAATTGTAAAACTCTCACATGATTGCATATTGGAAGACATTAGTGAAAATAGAGTTTAATGGATAAATGGGCAAAATTAAATTATTCTTTAAATAAATCTTAATGTTCAATCAAATAACTAAGTAAATATTCATATAATTTGAATATGAATATTTAATTATGTTAGATGTACTACTGAAAGAAAATCAGTTAAATTCTTCTTATTACGTAAGACAATAACATTTCGAATTAAAATATCAATTTACATAGTCAAAAACATGTTTTATAATAAATAATTGAACGTTATTTTGAAAATACGAAAGTATTAACGTTAAACTCTTCACTTTTGATACTTCTAATATTTTTAAAAGCTGAGTTCTTAATAAATTCATTTTTATTAAAAAACACTTCCCAATTATCTCAAATAGTAGAAATTTCTTAACGTTTAAGTTTTCACATTTTTTTATGTTCGTACTTAAAAATATAAATTTAAATATTTTTAATTTTAGAAAAATATAAATTTTTATCTCTTGATAATTTTTATTGAAATTTACGTAAATCTTTAATATGAAATTTAATAACAGGGAAATGTGTCAATACAATTATTAATGAAATAATTAGTTGAAATATAGCTGTGCTTACTTGAGCGTCGTTTTTACATTCTGATTTTTTTTTTAATTAATGCGTACATTCCAAAACCTTTTGAATCATTACATTTCACCGACAAAAAAAACTAAATCGTAAAATGTCTGGCCACTCAAGTCTTTCTCTCATTTTAAAAATTGGTCACGAATTTATTAAAAATTTGCTTCTCAAGTCGAAATAGAAAATCCATTCAAGTCTTTCTCTCATTTTAAAAATTGGTCACGAATTTATTAAAAATTTGCTTCTCAAGTCAAAATAGAAAATCCATTCAAGTCTTTCTCTCATTTTAAAAATTGATAACGAATTTATTAAAAATTTGCTTCTCAAGTCAAAATAAAAAATCCACTCAAGTCTTTCTCTCATTTTAAAAGTTGGTCACGATTTTATTAAAATTTCCTTCTCAAGTCAAAATAAAAAATCCTCTCAAGTCTTTCTCTCATTTTAAAAATTGGTCACGAATTTATTAAAAATTTGCTTCTCAAGTCAAAATAAAAAAATCCACCCAAGTCTTTCTCTCATTTTAAAAATTGGTCACGAATTTATTAAAAATTTGCTTCTCATGTCAAAATAAAAAATCCATTCAAGTCTTTCTCTCATTTTTAAAATTGGTCACGAATTTATTAAAAATTTGTTTCTCAAGTCAAAATAAAAAAATACACTCAAGTCTTTCTCTCATTTTAAAAATTTGTCACGAATTTATTAAAAATTTGCTTTCTGTGTGAGAAATAGTTTCAAAACTAACTCTTCTTAAAAGAAAATAAGACTAAAATATTTCAACATTTTTTTTCAAGCATTTACCTTACGCAAAAATGCGCTGCTCTTATTCCGTTCTTTACTCTCAAAACATTTTAAGCTACAATGACTTGTGTACATGACATCATAACGATACACATAATAGCCTTTTATAAAGAAATACATAATCCTCATCAAATTTCCCTCATAAAGCGACAGATCTTTAAAATTCAAAACGTGTTTTTTAAAAAGATTTCAAAAGAATATTCTTCGTGAATAAATATTTTGTAAAGTTTCTTTTTATAGTGTTATCTAAAAATAAGTATGCATCACTTGTTCAAAAACTTTTATCTGATAATAATATGGTTAAATTCAACCCTGCTATTTTTAAGGTAAATTTTACAAATGCAGATTAGAGAGATTTTAAATCAAGTAAAATGTTTCGTAAGATTAAAAATTAACCCACCTTAGCTCGAGTTGTTTTAGATAATAAAAGGAAATCAACAATTGTGAAGCTCTAAAATAGAAATAAAAAATAACTTTTATAGACTTTTTAAGAATATGATAAATAAATTAAGAGTCACAAAACAGAAAGTCGTGTTTAGGGCATCAGAACCTTATAAAAAAGAAATACATACATCTCACATTCTTCATTAACATTTCCCTTTCCTCTATGCATTACTTTTTATGAATAAGTTTTATATTAATTTTATTCTTATCTGAACTTTCAATTTAGAAGTTGAATTGATTATTGAATAGTAATTAATGAGGCAATTCTCAGTTAAAGATTATGATTTTCAATTGCTCGGTTTTGGCAAATAAATTTTCTTTTTTTTTTGCTTAAAAAATCGTATATCTGAGATGATGCCCTGATTAGTGGATTACAATATAAGCCATTTTTCTTCTTCATTCTTCATAGTTTTATGTATTTTGTACATCTTTTATAATTTGGGATTATTTTTTTTTTTTATGCTGTATAATACCATGCTGCACTTGCGCAGACATATAGAGAATGTATCTATTTTGGCTTTTAAAAGCACAGAGAAACTTATACTTTATAAAGTAAGATGAATAATTATCCATTAAATGAATCATTTACAAGATATCAATGATAAATCACAGGTCTATGACGAATTATTAATAAAATTTGAACAGCTTTTAGATTAAAGTAATAAAAGAATAAACAAATGATTAATAAACTACAAATTAAATAAATAAACAATTTTTAACATTCTAATTTCTTGTTTTATCTTAAATTGAAAATTTTAGCATTTTTGCTACCTTAAGTTCTGCAATACGATAAAATAACAGCAGATCTTTTCTTAGAAAAACATTTATTAATTAATAATACAATAAAATTTCCAGAAATAATCTTCCTAGAGTCTTAACCCTACCCCACCCCTCTCCCACACACAATTACAGTAAGAAAAGAATAAACAAATCATTAATAAACTACAAATCAAATAAATAAGCAATTTTTTAACTTTCCAATTTCTTGTTTTATCTTAAATTGAAAATCCTAGCATTTTTGCTACCTTAAATCCAGCAATACGATAAAATAACAGGTCTTTTCTTGAAAAAAATTAAGAATTAATAACGTAATATAATTTCCAGACTCTTATACCCCCCGCAACACCCCTCCCCCTCCCCCACACACACATCCTGCCTGCGTCCACAATTATCTAATTTAGGTCATAATGGCAATTATGCTTATAATAATAAAATAATAAAAACAACATTTTAAGAATGTATTCAATGGATGTTAACTTAAAAATCAAATAATTTAAGAAAAATGCTTCTTTCACTCAATAAAAATTAACGTATTGTGATAATTTTTATTTTAAAAATAATATTACCATTCATAATACTTTTCCACTAAGCAAACCAATTTGATCTAAAATAAAGCAAACAAGACGCATTTTAAAATAAATTAAAATAAAGTAAATTAAAGTAAAGCACACAAGACTTTTTTGTGTGATTTAAAGTCGAGCTTTCACCCGCAGAATTGCGTGAATCCTCCCTTGGCATATCCTGACATCGGGTATTTTTTAAATATTTTTTTCAATAAAATATAATCCTATTAATTAGGAGAAACTACCAAAATTTTTCATTTCTACCAAAAATCTTCCGATCTTAAAGGGTTATAATTTTAATAATTTGCAATATTAATCGAATAATAATAAAATCATTAATATATTATATTCTAAGGTTTTTTTAATTAAAAAAATTACAGCAAAACAGGTAAAGCTCAGCTACTTTATTTTTCAAAAATCCTGATAATCTGATCTTTTTAAATAATTATGAGACACATTTACTTGTTATCAAATGACAGATTTAAAAAAAATTAAAATAATTTTTTTCATTTATAAATAACTATTATATTCTCTAAATGTGAATTTATTTTAATTTTTGGGCGAATAAATGTTTTCTTTATCTTCTTTGTTTTTATAATGGTATGTCGAATGTTATATGTGAACTCATTTTTTTAAATAAAATTAATGTGAAATTCGAATATCTTATTTTAAAAGCAATGCATTTATACTTCCATGTAAAGTTTGTTTTCCTTGTGACATCTACTTACTTTGTGCACTTTGCTTTTACTTTTAGATGTCCAATGAATGTAAATGTTGTGGTATTATGTATATGTTAGCTTCTTTCCATGTTCTGTTATATTTAAAGAGACGTACGATTTTTTTTTTTTAACCTGATGCAAGCTAGCTAGTAAAGAATTGCCTAGCAACGACTGGAGATGAATTTTGAAGCTGGGAATCGTTTGTATAAATGAATCCCGTTTTCCATCTTGATTTAGTCTTAATTCAGTTTATTAAAAACTTTTATTTATTATTTATTATTATATATTCTGGGCATTTTTCTTTTGCGAAGAATGTGTCACAGTTAATAAATATTGTTATCTCTATACAATATTTTCGTATTTTTATTTACATTCAGATATATTTATTTGCATGCATTATACTAACTCATGTTATATTAATGAAGTAATACAAATAATATACAAATATGAAAAACAAAATACCTTAATAACTTAAAATCTTTTACAAGCAATTTGAAAACATAGAACAATTTAAAAATTAATCATTATTCATTATAAGTTGTTATATTAACTATTTATTATGTGCAGTTATAAGTTAATAATTTAATTCGAATTCTTTGTTTTCTTATTTTTATTTGCATTCGGATATATTTACTTTTATTCATTATTTATATTAATAACGTTTGTTATACTAATGTCAGAATAAAACAACGCTAATGTGGAAAACAAAATAGCTTAATAGCTTAAAACGTTTACAAGTCAATGTTGCCAATTAGAATCGTCGAACCATTTAAAGATTTATCCTAATCATCATTAATTCATTATCTGAAATTAAAAGTTAAAAAATAACTTAAAATTAATTTTCCTTCAGATTGACGTGAATTAAGTAACAGTTTTAACAAAAAGATAGCTTAATACTTTTAGATATAACTTAAGTTTCAATCACTAAGGATACATAGAAAATTATAAACATGAAGCTTTTTGCAAATCTTAAAAATTCCTCATCAATTTTTGCATAAGGCACAACTTAAAAATTCATATAAAATTGAAAGCTGCTCCGATACATCTGAAAATCGATAGATATACTTAAAATTATTTCCATTATTAAAAAAGAATAAAGCTTAAATTTAGGTCTACTATTAATGTTATATTATACTAATATAATATTTTCTTACAATTTCAGTGTTTGATATCTTAAAACATTAAAAGACAAATTAAAATAAATAAATTATATCTGGATCCAAATTTGGCATGTAAAAGGTTAACACGCAGAATTGTCCCAAAGAAGAAAAAAGGAAAGGTTAGAAATGCACTGCAACAACGCAAAACGTTTTAAAAGCGTTAAAAATCGGGATGCATTGGTGTAATTTCGTTTTTAAAACATTTCCTAAACGTTGCGTGCTACTAAAGAATAGTGCATGATAAATAATAGTACATATTCAGATTTTTTATTATATATCCTCCCATATTTTCTAAATATATTTCATAATTCTTTTGAAATTTTAATAATCAATAATTTAAGTAGGGGATTTCTAATGCATGCTTGCATCAGAGCCTTTGTGATCGTAAGATGTTTTAAATGTAGTTAAAAAATTAAATATATCTTTAAGAACTCTTATTAATGCAACTGATTAAACAGTTTCAAAAAAAGTTTCTTTTTCCTTTTTTAATTCTATTCTTTTTAAATGCCATATACAATAATTGTTCCTTTTAAAATCTGTTTCACAAAGGCAAAAAAAGAGTCGTACTGTCTTGAAACGAACAAATTTTTACGATCAAAACTACACATGTTCATTGTTTTTCCAAAGTCTTTCACAGTTGCCTTATTGGACACAGCGCCATTCAATGTTTTCTCAAAGATATATCTATATATATGTTCTCAATATGTTATATTGTATAAGTGCTGATGTTTCTGAATAATTAGGTTCTTCAAACATAAATATATACCTGTTAAAATTATTAATTAATTCTTAAATTTGTTAAAAGCTCTATTTTATAGGTCGAAATTATTTTTTATTTCAATATTTCCGTTTGCAAAATTACTTTTTTTATTCGTATAATTTAAATATTAGAATTCATGCTTAAGCAAATATTACAAATCACTTAATGTGATAAAATGTACATATTTAAAACACAGAGCATGTGAAGATTAGTTTGCATTTTAAAACTATTAGATTCAAAATCTGGTATAAATAATTTAACATATATTAATCTTAATAATCAAACATGATGCTTTCGATTAATGAAAAAAAAATTTTCAATATAGCTTTAAACTGAATATTTTATGTCAACTGATATTTAATTTAAAAGTTTCTGTCTTCTTTTTTAATCAAGGATTGAAAAAGTAATACTTTAATAATAATAATTATAAACTAAAAAACAACGAAAAGCTCAAAGTTATATTTTTCAAAAATAGATTTCTCTATAAACATTATAAATTACATGCTGAACGCGTACATTTATATAAATATTTTACCTATACAAATGCATACTCATAGCATGTCATTTCAAGAAAATTTTCATTTTTTTTAACTAAAAAATCGTCTCTAATACATGGTCGCCCACAAGGGGGATGGTGCAAAGGAGTGTAATCGCCACTCCCTAAATTTTCCAATTTAATTAACTACATTTCCTTTCTCACTCATAATCTGAAATATATATATATATATATATTCTTCTGAAATGATTTAAAATAATTAAACATTAAGAGAAAAAAGAACTAAGGATCTTTCGTCAGGGTGGACAAAACCTGAATAAACCCCACTGCAAAATAATTTTCATATCTATTTTTCCTTTGGCATTCATGTGTTGAAAAATTGTCTTAAACAGGGAATTCAAGAAAAAATAATAAACTGTTTCAGTTCTTCGTTTGAAAAAAAAACTGTACAAAATTATAGAAGTTTATATTTGTGTTTTTAATATGTCTCATTTGTTATATTTTTGAATTGTTTTCTATGCTGATATGATTTTAAATTGTCTTATACTTATGTGCATGGGGATCTGATAAAAAATTCTTAGTTTAGTTTATTTAATTTTTATATTCATCATTTTAATAAAAAAGACCTTGACAGCGGATTACAAGCATATGTATTCTAAAATCTTGCCCCTCCGTAAATTTTGTTCTGGGAATGCCTATACTGTAACATGTTTTCTGAAGATTTTTAAAAATGTTCGCTTCAAAAGTTTTAGTTTATTTTAAGAAAATAGCCATTTTGAAGAAGGGATTCTTTTGACAAAATTTGAGAAACATCAGCACATTTATTGGTAAACCACGTATCCGATGCACTGTTACTGCATCAGTATTTTTACTTTAAAATTTTTTATTTGATGTTACTTATGTGTGGTGAAAGTTTTGTGCAAGAGTATTTTCAAGTGTTATGTATACTTAATGTATGAAAACGGCTCACTCAGTTTTTGGTGTGTGAAATACAGTTTAGTTACATGTTAACAATATACTCTCTTTTTTTTTAATGCATTCAGCTTAAACAGCCAATTAATATCAAAATTTATGTTTTAAGTTCTGAAAGATGTACCTTTAATTCGGTAGAATATTATAAAGATGAAAATATATTTAAAAAAAAAACTGCGTAATTTCACTGCTTATGTCCTAATTATTTGCTTGTTACAAACCAGTAAAACGTAATAAACAAAAGAAAACTATTTCTTAAATGGTTTTTCACATGCAAAATGGATTCTTCCTGAATTTTTTTTTCATGATAAATTAGTACTCAGTTTTTTCTAAATTCACAGGAGATTGTAATTTAAAATGACTTAATAATCCCTTCTTACTTATAAACCAGATTTTTTTAATAATTACTTTACATATAACATGCTCAAACAGCAAGAAAGAAATCACACATTGACAGATATTTACTTATTTATTTATAAAGGATGCAGCGATAACAAGTATGTCATCTTTGGAGAAAAAAAAACTTAATATTATCAAGTCTTTCAGCATTCCTAGTTCCTTTTTAAATATTCAAAAAAGGATAACTACCGAAAAAATATTTTAGCAAACCAGTAACGCTACCACCAACAACAGAATTTAACCTCCTACTTTGCAACAATGTTATCAAACGGTATATTTTTACTAAATGGTTCATTTAAATTTCTGTTTCATTAACTTTTAAGATTAAGATAAAATATATTTTTAGGTAGATGGATTAAATCAGATACTCTTAAGTTTGTTATTGATACGATCCCTATCTTTTAATTTACCCAAATCTAACTATCAATTGCCTTGGAATTTAGCATTTTATTTCCTCATAACAATAACACTCGCATAGGAAAAAACTCTATAATCTAAAAACAAACATGAGCCTAAAAGATATTGTCCGGCAGTAATTGCATGTTCTTCTTTCATATTTGTTCTTGGCCACTGGCCAACTCGCCGCGATGTCTTGAACTCATCCTGTTGAAGTTAGCAATTTAGCTTTTGGCGATTATCAACTCTTTCTTACCCGATTTTCAAAGAACCATAAATTCAAAAGCTAGTTTGTTAGAGAGGCGATACGATAAATAATTTACAATTGATTTTTGGTTCAAATCAGTTAAAGTTAGTCTTAGACTTGGTCGCAAATAAGCGTTTGTGAACACAACAGGCACGAAAAGGGTATACATTGTTTTCATTTATCATTCTCGAAAACCAACATTATAATAGAAACGGTATGATAGCGTTTGACATTTTTCAAAATAGCCAGAACGCGGCCAATTCTTTTGTATTTAAAGGTCTTGGGTGTAAAACAAGGCAACGAACGGAAGAAGAGTTTCGAGATATATTAAAGCTTTCTTAGAAAACAAAATCTACATCAAAAACCATTATGGTCGCTTCCTTTTGTTACGATTGAACCTTCTCTTAATTATGTGAAATATATCATTTTTGGCGCTGATAGATTTTATTTTATTGGATGTATCGGATTTTAAAAACAAAACCGATTACACTTACATAAACTTTATCTTTGATTATGTTTCGATCTATTGAGTAATAAATAAACTTGTATATTTTAGACGAATTCATGTAAACTATTTTAGGTCAAATTTTCAAAAATGTCCATTATCATGTTTTACACGTCATTTGTTAAAAAGTTTTTTTATCCCACTCCGAAACCGTCTTAACTCCAAGTGTTGCGTTTTGCATCTGAACGATTATAATAATTATTATTTATCATAATTATTTTACAATCTCAAGTTGCTTTGACATGTTGAATCACGATTTTAAAAAGATCATTATAAAATTATAACAATGGCACTTTAAAAAAACAAATTTTAAACAACGATGCCATCAGTATAGGAACTTTTTCTAATAAAATTCAGAAATTGTTGATTTCCTATACGTTATCTTACATTTTCTTTCTTAAACTGTTTAATGTACTGTAGTTTTCTTGATTATTTTAATGAAAATAGTCAGAGAGAGGTAAATGGTTGTTCTGAATGCATTAAAAAATCAATATTTTCTTGAATGATTGTTTAAATTAAAAGTGGTATGTATTATGTACAACATGTTATTCTGTTTTGTTTTTAAATGTGCACACTAAAAAGATTTTTGTTCCTAAGTTTAAGTGCATGTTTATAAGTTATACTAAAAAATTATCTTGGCTTATTTGACATACAATTGTAATTCAATGTTTCACGTTTTTAGAGATATATATATTTAAAACGTAGTTTGAGAAAAACTAGATGCGCATGTGACGATAGCGTATCATTACATTCACACAGCGTATGAGCACATTGTGCCTTCCTTTATGTATGTTGTGTATTAATTTGGGAAATGTACTATTGTCTTCGAAATATAAATTTTACATATATGTTACACTATTATCATAAAAAGCAGGGGTTTTAAAAAGTGTGTTTCGTGCAAAACATTATAATCTACTGGCGTTCATCGCTTTGTGTTAATTTAAAAAGTTAAAAACTAAAAATAATATATTGAAAAGAAACAAAACTGTGAAAGTTTTAAAAGGCCATATATTTATTAATATGGCAGGTGTCAGTCTATAGTGCTCTAATTCATAACTTTTGGACTGAAGTAACCTGTCGCAATTCAATAACATCCTATAACAAAACAAAAACTAGGTACATTTTGATGTGTGATTTACATAATAAAAAATAATCTAAATAATTTAATTTAAAGTATTAATCACAAGCACATATATTTATGGAACATTTTCACAAATAATCTGCAATGAAATCATTTATCCATCCAAACTGAAGTACGAAGTAGTCCTAAAAAAATCCCTCATAATAGCATAGAATATTATCAATGCATAATGTTCCCACACATTAAATCATACATTAAACATACTTCTCATTCCTCAACATGAAAGCTTCCAAAGATAAAATATTGGAAAAAGGAAGCTGAATAAGAGGTATCTTATCATATACTTCGATAAAATAAAAGTAAAAAGACTACGTCTCCTGTAAAAGTAGATTTAAATCAATTTCATTTAAAAATTTGCTATCTCAGTCAATTTAATTTTTAAAAGAAATTGAACTAACCATCTTTTCTAAACACATGCGGGTGATGTGACTAAAATAAACAAACGTGGCATCAAATGCAGAAGATGCATAACAATTGTCAATCGAAAAACTCACTATCTTCATTTTTACAGAGAATACTAAGAATGGGGATATAAGTTTAGTATTTTGACGATGGCCACAGCACTTTAATCAGTATTCACCTGATCAAATATTTCTGTAAAATAATTAAACTTAAGTCGGTCGCTCACGTATTGCAAGTACAGCACTATCTTTTTCTCTCACTCTCTCCTGTTGCCTACTCCAGTAAAAAGTACCACTCCGTCATGTGTTAACGCGTAATCGCAACAAACCAGAGATCAAATTAAGGGCTAATTTCAAGTATAACGAAGGATGCCCATTCAGAGAAAAGGTTTAAAACGAGAGACGCTATATAACATCTTCCGCCATTTCCAAAAAAAAATTCTAATACTATTAATAAAAAAGAGCGATCTGACATTTCTTCTCTTTTCAGATTATTCTTTCTCAATCTGATGTTTACAATTTTTTACCGCTTTGATATTCATATAGGTGTGGATTTGTGTATATTTGAAAGATTTTTTTCCAATCTTTCAAATAAAACTTCGTCATTAAATTTTTGTATAAAGTAACTATGTAAAATTTGAAGCGATCTGTTCTAAAGCAGACTCGTCAGAGAATATATTTGCGTAAATGAACATTTATATGAAATAATGTAAATTTAATGATTAAAATGAACGTAGTTTAGTCCGTTATAAGATAGTTACATAAACTTTATTAAAAAACTTCATTCAAAGAATTTTTTGAACAATCACATTTCAAGGGGCGGGAGGGGGGGATATCCAGTTATAATTTGTATCATTGGCTTGGATGTAATATTGATAAAGATTAAATATGTATATATATAGTTGTTAGAAAAAAAATGCATATAATATGTACACCAAAAACATTGGTCTAGAGTATTAAAAGGGGAAATATTATTTTTTCTAATCATAATCATTAAATAGAAATTTAATTATAAAGAATAGTGGATCATTAATTTTCTGATTCATTCTGTACAAAACAATTGGTATGAAAGTGGGTACGCATAAATACTCGTGAAAGTGTTAAAATTATTTTGTCGTTTGAATACTACCCTAATGCACAATTTAAATCATAATTTAGTGTATAGCACATTGAAAAGTGCTGTTATTATATTATTTAATATATATATGAAGTATTCTCACAATTTTTTTACTTTCATAAATAAAATCTGGTGAAATTAAACTTGCTAAAATAACATTTTAAACTTATAGACGAATGCCTTAATGATTCAAAATAAAGAAAAAATGGTCAACAGCGAAATTTTTTTTTATTTAACTGAGGTTTAAGTTAAACTTGCGCGTTTAATTTCCCTTACCATTTTACCACTATAACTTTTTATTTTCTTCTAAATTTTTACTTATAATGAATTTGCATAGTAACCACAGGACATTCAAATAAGAAATAATAACGATGTGGTATTTTTAGTACAAAATTTTGGTATAACATTGTCTTAAAGGCGTGTTAAAGATGGGGGAAAAGGGGGGCAGTATATGAAAAAAGGGACGGTAAGGGGGAAAAAACGGATGGTAAAGATGGTTAGGTAAGGAAAATTGCCACCTATTTTTAGGAAAATCATGTTAAAACTAAGTGATAGCCGCAATGTTCGTTGATTTTTAGAAACAGTTATTTACATTGGATTAAATTTTTAAAAAATTTTAATTTACCTCGAAAAGTGCAGGAATAAACCTTGGGGACAGTAAGACTACTAATAAAGCCACGATGCTTGAAATTGATATTTAAATGCTGATTTAAAATCTGCAGTAAATTTCCTGTAAAAGAATTTTAAACATTCTTTTTCTAGCATACTTCTGCATGATAAAAAAGTTGAAAAAAATTCTGTGGCTGCATCTGAAGTGATTTTCTGTATAATTTTAGCAAGATAGACGGTAAGGAATCTAAAACCCAGGGACAGAGTTCAAAAAATAATAACAACCATAAAAATGTGTGCAAGTTAATTTTTTTGCTACATATTTATATAAAACAATAGTCCTAGTTTCGAAAAAAAATTACATCGAATTACTTTTATTGAAACAATTTTATACAGACAGCTCTAAACTTAAAAATCAGCATGAGGGACACGGGACGGTATAGGAATTTCGTAGTATATGTGGACCCCCAACATCGTCCAAAACTTATTTATCTCGTTAATATTGTTATGCAGTCATGCAATTTGATGTTTTCCAGTATAAGAAATAAAATAAAAAAACTAAGAATATGTACTAAAATAAAAATTATTATTCAGGGGCTTAAAAGTTAAAAGATTGTGAGAATGCCTCATGTGTATACATAAAAATATTTTTATTACAAAAAACAAGTAAACAATTAAGTTCATTTTTTTTATTAAATTTTGTTAATATCGCAAAAAAATGAAAAAATAACAAATAAGTGGAGTTGAAAACCAAGAGAGACAAAACTCTGTACAGAATGAATTAATATAACTTACCTATACTTCTTTTTTAAACCATTGTCGTGTGAAGACAATCAAATATTAATTGATGTTTGAAAAGGAAGAAAAAATTTCTCACTCATAATAGCTCATATATTTTGAATATTTAAAAAATTATTGAACACTTTATAAGTTTGTGTAGGGGTATAGCTTTCATAAATAGATTATGAAAGATTAGATATATTATACAATATTTTTTCTAACATTATACTTATTTCTAGATTTTAAAAAAATCATTTATTCAAACAAAACAAGATAAACTTACAAATATTTCTATAACATGTGTTTAAAAAATAAAAGCTATTTTTGTTAAGGAAAAAAAAGACTTTGTAAAACTGTAAAATTATGAAAATATGAACTAACCTGTTATTCTAAAAAGGGGCAGAAAATAAGTTAATAAAAACAAAGTAAAAAATTCAAGGGGCGAAATCCGATGTTTCCTTATTTCCGTGATAGTTAGGTGATAAATGTAATAGAAAAACACAAGTTTATCATTTACCTACATAATCATGATACATCATAGTGCATCTTCTAAATTATATTAACTTAGAGTATCCTAAAAGCAAACAAGAAAGACATATATTTATTTCTGAACTTAGAAAAAAAAAGCTTTTAGTTTGAGTAGATAAGTTTCCAATAATAAAAGCTATGGAAACGTATAGTGTAAAATTTTTCTATGATAGTTTGCCTCTTTACTGTATTGTAATTCTTCCAGACTCAATATTTCTACTTAGAAACTTAAGGCAACAAAAATAAAAGACCCATCAAATTTTCTCTTGCTTTTCAATGTACAACTGTATTATAAATTGCAATTTCGCTTGAATCACGGTATTAAATTGAACACGTGATGTCATCTAAGAATGGCAATACATTTTATCATATCTCGTCCTATTCTTAGACTTGGCAACTAGCCATTAAAGCTTTTTTTTCCATCTGTACATAAAATATCAATTATTAGCCTTTTTTGGTAGACTTAGAAATCTCTCTTTAGAGTAAGAATCAGCGGGTAGGCATCTAGCACTTTTTCAATCTAGATTACCACTTTTTTGCAAAGAAAAATCTGTGTACAATTTACATACAAGATATTTTGGGGGGTTTCTCACTACCCTATTTTTAGACACTCGTTCGCGGTCTCTTCATTTTTTTATTTTATTTTTTTTTAGTCAAAACGAGCATGCTATTAGTGATAAATAAGTGGTTTATCAATTATGCTCACAACAAAGCAAAACGAAAATTCAGCGTTCAAAATGGTTCAATTCCTTTTGCGAAACTAATTTAGTTCAGAACTCAGGTAAGATATAACATTGGAGCAGCTGGTGCTAAGAAAGATTTTAGAAAAATCAGTATCAGATAATAAACGAATGTCGTAATTCAGTAAGTTATAGAGTCCTTCAAATGTTGTTTAGAAATCGATATCAGAGTTTGATAGGTTAATTTAAAATTGAATAGATTAAAATTTTGAATGAATATTATTCTATAGCCAAGGAATACATTCAAACCTGCCTGATGATTAAAGTATGATGTTGAAATAGCAGATCTGTCAGTTGAATAAACATAGAAGTGTTAATTCCTTTAAGCAGATTAAAAGCGAGACAGAAATTAATGACACTAGCTTTTAATAGTACTTTTTATACAATAAACGTTTAGAATAAATTTTTTTCCGTTATAATTGGTAAAAAAAATATATATATATTTTCATATTTTAACAACTGCGTGATCAAAAACTTATATTTTACAGTGAAACGAAATTTTAAAAAAAAAATATTTTTTTATAATAAAACTAAATACTATAAAAATGGATATCGTTCTACAAAAAAAATCTTTAATTGTGATATTTCAATTTAAAATTAAATAAAAAGAAAATAATAGTAAAAGTAACTTTGTTGAAAGTGGACCATTTATTAATTTATAAAGTAACAAATTAGTAACACGACTGTTATAAAAAGTAAGTAATTCTCATTAAATGGAATAAATAAATTTCTTCAAATAAGTTGCCACAATATCAAAATATATATGTACGACTATATCATAAAAAATCGGATACACATTTATCCAACTAATGTTTTAAAAAAATCTAAAAAAATTAAAAATCTAACAGCAAATAAAATATTATTATTGAAAAATTATTTTTTTATGAAGAGTATCATAAATACGATGACGTGAAAAAAAAAAAAAAAAAGATTTAAATCATAAAACGAGATAAAATTTAAGAAAATCGTCTGCATTGAAAATGTTTCTGTAGCAAGGGTAAATGAATGAATGTAGTTGGATAAGTTAAAATGTTAAGGTGTATTATGAAATGTGGATTAAACTGTGCATTTTATTGACGAAGTGCAAAGGGAAAAAAACTGTAGATATTACAATGTATATTATGTACAGTTGTTATTTAGAATGTTGAAATCCTATATTTATCATATTCTTGTGAAATTCAATTTAAAATATTTTGCCTAAGGTTCTACTAGTGTAAATAGAATTCAATATCAAAAATTAAATGGACCAAATAGCAACGCAATTTAAAAAATATTATGTATTACAGTTTTCATGTTAATTCTATAGCACTAAGATACGAAAGCTTTACTTTTTTTAATATGATATTTTATTACGCAAATGAAGCTTAATTTCTAAATGGAGTATATCAATATCAGAGATATTATCTATAAATATTAAGTTTGTTTCTTTTAATATAACCTTTTCCATATAATAAATATATTTTAAAATAGTTGTAGATGTTTATTAGAGCAAAAATGATTCGTAAAGTTACAGTTAAAGTTCAATAAGACAATGTTTGCATAACGAATTTTCGTCGTCTCAAAAAACTTATATTTATTTTGGGATAAAAACACATTTTAATTATTTTGCTAATGACTTTTATTTTCTAACTCAAAATTTTTATCTTTTTCCTTAGCGCTTCGAAATATTTGACTGTAATTAGAGGTATTGATTCAATATCTATTTGCAGTAATATCTATATACAGTAATTATTGCTTAAGTTATGTTTAGAACACAATTTTCGCATTAAATTTCAAAGACCAGTGTTATTAAAATAAATAACTCTGATAGGGCAAAAGCAATATATCTATAAAATAACTATTGCAAAGGGCCTTGTTTTAATTGTTTACAAAAGCATTCGGCAATCACTTACTAGATAGACTTTTTACAGCCTTGTGTATTCTTAAATATCGCCATATTTACGTGTATGAATGTATATTTTTCAAAAGTGTTGTTCTTTAAATCAGAAATTTATCAAATTAAGAACAAAAATGTGTCATTTCTGCTGCAAGTTTTTATTACGTTAAAACATAATAAATTTTTAGAAAATAGATGTAAATTTTAAAAAAGTTAGAAATTGCAGCAATTTTTCATTATTTCAGATCAAGGTCCTTTTAGCTCGAAGATAATTGGAAGTTCATTTAACAATTAGCATTAGCTTAGACATCAGTAATAACTATACTAGATTTTACAAATAAATTTCTTATCACATTTGCATTTTCTCAGATTCGTCTAATAAATGGAATACTCTTTGTAATCTTAAGTAGAATTCGTAGTTGCCTTTTTGTCCGAAAAGCCAGCAGTAAAAAATTACTTAGAAAAGCTTCGAAATTAATAATAATTTATGAAAGATAGCTTAAAAAGTGAAAGAAATTAAAAATAAGCTTTGAAACAAAAACTCTGTTTATTAGCTGTCAAATAAAAATAACTACAACTCAGGTACTTCTAAGAATTATTAACATTTTATCTCATTGTTTTTCTACATCCGGTAAATATAAAAGGAATAATTTCATAATAAAGGATGCCATAAGTCTTTTCTCTTTGTTAGTTGGGTTTACATTATTAATAAACTAATGAATAAAATAAATCAGGAAAGACACAATGTAGAACAAAATAATCCAAACTTTCCATAGGTGTAAAGCTATATATGTTTAAATTGTTGAAAATAAGTAGCTCCGCATAGCATTTTCATTATTAAAGTAGAAAGAAACCTTAGTCAAAACCTATAAAATGGCAGAAAAAATTGCACTTATTTTTTTTAAATGAACATATAAATAATAAATCAATTTAAATTTAAGTGATACATGAAAATACGTCAATGTCAAGCTTTTTACAATATCATTCCCATTATAAGATTTTCTCAACCCCTTACTCATGCTATATTTAAAATAAATAATGCATAATAAACATACTGTATTTTTAATAATATAGATGCTAATCTAAAATTTGACAATAAAAATGGAACATAATAAATAAATATTGCAAATTTTAAGTAAAACTTTTTTCTTTTTTCTAACCAGTGAAAGGTTTTTAAATCACATCTGCTTAACTGAAATATAATGAAAAAAGATGCTAAATACTTTGATCTGTGCAACTTCATTCACTAGGCATGGGGTACTTTCATAAGTTTTATAATTTTTTCATTGTCTTAAATATTTTATAAATAAAAAAATTACAAACAGATAAATAAAAATATTATTCTTGGTGGAACAGCTTTATTATGATAGTACAGAAAAGTTCTATCCGGGAAACTAAACTCTAAAAGATAATGAATTATTACTTACATATTTAATCTTTTTATACATTTTATCTTCAAATTTCATGACTCGATCTTTCTAATTAATAAAAGTTAATAAAAGTTTTTAATATTCGTGAATTCTTGATTTATTTTCTTTGAAGGATGTATGTATACATATCAGATTCTCATTAGAAAGTAATACTGGGATTTTTCCCAAAGTAACCAAATTTTTTAAGGGATAGTTTTATAATGTAAATTATCGCATGGTTATTTTAAGTGAGATATTTAAAAATATTGCTAGAATCGCATGATTTCACATTCAAGTAGGACACCTATATATATATATATATATATATATATATATATATATATATATATATATATATACATTAGCTTGCTTTTAAATGCAATGTATTTCAGAAAATGAAGGTTACAGGAGTTTCAAAAAATTATTAAAAATAACGAAAGTACCCTATACCTAATTAATTGCAATTTCATATAATCACATTATATAATTAAAATCGAATGTTTGATTTTCTAATTGTGGTATTTTATAATACAGGGTCGAGCGGAGCCAACTGATACATTCCACATCACCATTAATAAAGTAAAGAATAAAGGATAATTAAGTAAAACCGTCTATATATATTTCAAAGTTTGCTGTTTTTTACAGTCAGACTTAAAGGCTATTTTTCGAAAATTACATCGAGGAGATAGTTTCTGTTTACAATAATGCAGTATTTTTCAATCAGTAAGAGTTGATCCACAAAAGAAGTAAGAAATTTTTGGAAGAGGGGAATATAACAAATAAAACAAAAATCAGAAAAAATGTACAGATTGACGAAAACATACATAACATTAAATTATATTATTAGCATAACAATTAAAAATTGCGCTTAGAGAAGCATTTGATAATACCGATAATAGGTTTTCAAATTCAAGAAGCACTGCTAAAATATATCTTTAGCGTTAATAAATAAGAGTTAAACAATGCAACCCAGAGTTTCCTACTCACATTTTGACATCATGCTTAAAGCTAAAAAATAAAGAAGCTAAATCCAGTACGTTTGGCGTAAACTATAACTAAAAAAAATGTCTGAAAAACTAAGATAGAAAAACTCAATCGAGTAGTTAAAAGAAAGGCTTACAGTGAGAATTTTAAAAAGAGCAAAAAAAATTTAAAAAATCCCAGCGCCAAATAAAATTTTGTAGAAAAGAGGTTCAATTTGGCCTCTTTTGAGCCAAACTTGCAACTTTACTCAACGGTGCTTCACAGAATTATTAGACGGCATTAAAACCTCCTTTCTCATGGGCTGGGATTTCTCACCATAGTTCTACATCTCATAACAACCTATCCACATTATTATGCTTCATGCTAACCTATGATAAATAGTCACGCCAGAGTAATATTCAAATCTGAAATGTGTCAGTTGGCTTCGTTCAATCCTGTGTATTATGTTACTTAAATATTAGTTTTAGATGAAAAGTAGTATTTAGTAGTAGTATGATAAATGAAAACGAAAGAGTTTTTGGTGTGATCTGCATTTTTTAAATCTATCTATCAATTGCTCATTGTATAGTGAATTATAATAAGTACAAGGTTGGTTGTCTTAATTTATTGCACAACTGTAATATATTTCAAAGAAAATCAAATATACAAATCTCAATTCCGTTGTTTGTCTGTTAAATAAACAAACATATCTTGCACAAATGTGCAAAATAAAAACATTCTCAAAAGCAATACAATTATATTGATATATCATTATGTTCTATGTTCCTGTTCAAAATGTTTGTTATATTATTGAAAAAAAATGTTGTATGTTATCAAGGATATGTTAAAACAAATTTGTATTGATAATTTATGTTGTCTGTCGTTGATCTGAAGAAACATTCAAAAATTTACATAGGCCTTTAGAATTCAAACTAGCAACTTCATATTCAGTGATATTGGATTTTTTCGCTAGAACTAAAGTCCTACTTAAATATGAACTCATAATAACAATGATTATGTATGGAAAAAAATGTAAATAAACTTATGTTTTGTTTTGTTTTTTCACAAATAAATCTAACATTTTTAAAATATAGGTTTGTTTAAACTTGTTCTTTTTTTCTCTGTTAGAATGTGTTTTAATTTATATTTCAATACACACACTTTATTATATATAGTTAGGATTAAAGTATATTTCTTTCGTATACCTAAATTAAAAGTTTCCTAAAAAATTGTTTTGAAAATTAAAATATTACTTAAAATAATAGCAAAATAGTAAAAATTTTAAATGTTTATTATAGTGAAAAAGAATATTGCGAGTATCATAAAATAAAGATATATAAATATTTAAGTGCATAAATAAATGGGATTAAATTCATCATAAGACATATTGGTGTTAACTCAAGAGTTACAATTCATAAATATTTGAAACAAGATCAATCTGAAAAAAATATATATATATACTAATATTAAAACTAAATATTACATATATACTAATTTTCAGAAAATGTGAAAAAGCTTAAAGAAAAAAATAAACTGGAGCTGAAAAGTGGCAATAAAATGATAATTTTTATAAAGTAAGAAAATACTCTACATTTGATTAATATATTTAATCATTTTTAAACAATACATTCAAAATAATGGTATATGTATTATTTAAAATTAATTCTTTGATATTTCAAATTGTATTATTCAAAATCTGAAAAATCTTAGACATTTCATCTGCAAACATAAACATTTAATATTTATCAAACGAGTTTTCGTATATAAAACATAATATTAATTTAAGAAATTCATAATAAGAAAATAAGACATAATGGTACTTACAATATCAAGAATATTAATTTTATCATTAGCTTGTTCATAATAATAATAAAAAGAATGATATTAATAATACCAACAATATTAATCTTGTATCCTGGTAGTAGTAATAACAACATCATTGTAATTAATTTATTTTCTGATATTAAGTCATCATATTGATATAGATATCCTTAAAAACTTTTTTTTCACCACATTGTCAAAATTATTACTAATAATTTTTTCTAGTCGTAAAATGATTCTAAAGCTCGAGTAAAAGCTCACATACTCTGATTTTTTTCAGTCAATTTCAATAAATAAAAACTTTGATTGCATAAAAGTTATGGATATTTCCTCATTTTCCACTGTTTACTAAATTTTTCAATATTATGTTTTCTCATTTGTGGGGAAAATATTCATTATACTATATTTGGCTTATGATATAATAATTGAGATTGCTCCTGCAAAATAGTATACTTACCTATTACCCTTATTTATATTCCATACTTTACATTTTAAAAAAAGGAAAGAAAATTAAAAAAAAAAATACACAATTTACAAAATAGGACTTACTTTAAAATATTAAATAGTGAGCATCACAATAATGCACCGGTCACAGAAAATTAAACAGTATATGAAAAATTAGACAGCACATTTAAACAGACAATCATAAACCAAGTTTTCACATTAAAATAAATTATACATTGCACGACATGCAACAAATATATTTTTTTCCAAGTGAAAATTATTTCGTTTTTTTAACTGTATTATACACCTTATCTTCATTGTTTTAAATGTAAAAAAGGCTTTAAAAAAGGAAAATACTTTCCGAATAACAATAATCATGTACTAAGTTTCCACATTAAGATAAATTATATATTGCAATACATTAAACAAATATTTTTTAATTTAAAAGCTATTTAAAATTTTTAAAAACTGTATTATATGCCTTATTTTCATTGTCCTAAATGTAAAAAAGCTTTAAAAAAGAAAAAATACTTTTTGAATTACAAGAATCATACACTAAGTTTCCTTATTAGAATAAATTATAATTGGAATAAATTATACATTGCAAGATATTAAACAAATGATTTTTAAATTGAAAAAAGTTTGAAAATTTTTTTAACTATATTATATATCTTATTTTTATCGTTTTAAATGCAAAAAAGCTTTAAAAAAGGAAAAAATAACAAGAATCATACACAAAGTTTCCACATTAAAATAAATACGTATAGAGAAACATCAAACGAATAATTTTTAAATTAAAAAACAATTCAACATTTAAAAAAAAAAAGCTATATTTTATGAACAGATTAACTCAAACAACTTTTTCAAAAATGCACAGTTTATTTTATGTTAGGAAGAAATATTGTGTTTATAAGCCGCCAATTGAACTTTAAGTGATAATGAGAAGGGAAAGGAATATATATACATATGCAAGAAAAAAGTCTACGTAAATACAAAATTAATGTGCATTAATTAAATATTAAATTTTACTTAAGATCAGTTTTTGAAAACCATCTAAATTTCAATAACAAGAAGCAATTGAATAATAAAAAAAATGCTAAATGTATTTCTTCAAAAGTTGTTTTTCGAACATACTTAAATATTTCTCCTATCTAGCCTAAAAGAAGTTCTAAATCACAATGCTTCCAAATGTAAAGTAACAGTTAAGATATTTCTAACAAGTAAAAACCATAACACAAGACAAATTATCGTCAAAATAGGATTATGTCTTTCACATATCGAAATAGTAATGCAAGTGGCAAAAGAATGTTTCTTCAGTTGGAATAAGTAATATCAGCATACACAAATTTTATCTTCTTATACATAATCCTTTGTAAAATACAAACCCTCATCTGAT
This sequence comes from Maratus speciosus, assembly GCA_963932465.1. Taxonomy (NCBI): domain Eukaryota; kingdom Metazoa; phylum Arthropoda; class Arachnida; order Araneae; family Salticidae; genus Maratus; species Maratus speciosus. Next base: position 395,948,165 of record OZ010793.1, on the reverse strand, counting down.
TGACTTTTCCTTGTACTGTGTTTTTCTGCAAAAACATGTATGTAAATTATATAAATATATATATATATATATATATAATCAAAGTATAAATTTCAGTACTTTGCTTCAATTCTATGCAAAATAAACCTTATTCATTTTTCTTATGTGCCTATATTCACTTAACAGAAATTTGCCATTAACACAAAAATTATTTATCAATCTCAAGATTCATCTGAAGAGTATTTTCCTAAAACAGGGGGGGGCGAATTTATATTATTTGATAATTTTTCTATATATATCTTACATGGAGACACTGTACTTTCCATACTGTAAAAAGAAACACAACACTTCTACACTGTATAAAAAGCAAAATATATATGTGTCTAGGAAAATATGCAATAACCTCTTCCGAGTTACTAAAAGATTCCAAAAAAACGTTCTTTAGCTTTAAAAATCTCAGAAAAAAAATATTATCGAGATTTAAATAAGTATTTATAAAAACAAGGTTTCTTTTGCTGCCGCTAATTTTCGGAAACGTTTTCAAGTAGTTTTTATAGTGTATTGATCAGTTTTCTCAAACCGGAATATCGGTTTCTAGAATGCTATTGGATGAACATTTTCATGTTCAAAAAACATATTTTACCGACAAATTAACATCATTTTCATTAACATTAACATTAACATTAATTTGTTACTACTGCATACATAAATTCAATTACTCAGCTGCAAATGTATAATTGAGAATTAATAGCGCACTAAAAACCGATATTTTAATACACTATTAATTACACTATAAAAACTACCCGGAAACATTTCTGAAAATCAGTGGCAGTAAAAAAAAACTTCGTTTTTATAAATGATTACTTAAATCTCGAAAATTTCTAATGATAAAGGACGATTTTCGGAATCATGGCTAACTCGTAAGAGGTTATATATTTTCGTGTGTGGTATATTATATTTTTGCAGATTAAGAGCCTACTTCACTCAAATGGAAAACCGAAATCCCATTTTACAGTTTAAACGTTGCCACATGGGAGGCGTATCCCAATCATACAGATTGGCACCTTAAAAGACCAATGATATTTTCTAAGCATGTAATTGACAAACAAAATGGTCACCCCACAGCATAAAAATAGGCTCTCTTTGCCTCCAGGCAAACTGGGGGGGGGGGGGTATTTTAGACAACCTGGCCGGGAAAAAGTGATTAGCAGGCAGGAATGAAGACAGGCTTCCAATTACACCTTCTGAGAAAGCAGATCTCGAGGCAGGTTTTTATTATTGAGACCCATTTTGTGGAAAGTAAAAGTTACTTTTGGGAATTTTATTATATTTTTGTGAAAAATAACATTTTGTAACGAAAGTTAAAATCCAGTTACTCAAATTTGTACCAAAAACTTCTTTAAATCCTCTTTCTAAAGTTTTTGTTTTTCGCGATCTAGTTTCATTTACAAATTACACATTTTAAAACACTTTTTATGAAAAAGAATTTTACAAAGGGGTCTATTTTATTAAAAGGAATTTTATGCAGGGGCACGTTTTATTAAGTTCATTTTTGTGAAGGGTCCCATTTTATTAAATTTATTCTTGTGAGGAGGCCAGTTTTATTAAATTCATTTTTGTGAAGGGTCCCATTTTATTAAATTTATTCTTGTGAGGAGGCCAGTTTTATTAAATTCATTTTTGTGAAGGGTCCCATTTTATTAAATTTATTTTTGTGAGGAGGCCAGTTTTATTAAATTTATTTTTGTGAAGGGGACTATTTTATTGAATAGATTTTTGTGAAAGGGCCTTGAATAGGCCCCATTTTCTATCTGTATGGACCCCTGGAAAGTTGTTCTGAAGTCTAAATAGGTTATTCACCAACACATTTTCAAAATCATATGCATATTTTTAAGTGCACGAAATTTACCGATATTCTTATTCAGATATTAAAAAATCAAATACTTTTTCTCTTTTCCTCATGGAGGCAAAAGACTTCTGAAAACAATGTCAAAGTTGGTATTTTGAGTTGGTTTTGAACACAGAAATCAGGAAACGTTTATCATTGGGAAGCAATTCTATTATAATTCCAAATATATTTAATATATATATATAAAACGATATTCGAGTGAACATTAAATGTCAGCAAACTTAAGGTTTTTATGTTAGAATGTATCGGAGAGATTCACGTTGTTGAGGCTCTATTATTTATTTTTTATGTAATTTTTTAACAGCTTTAAAAAATGTAATGAAACAATAAATTTAGAAATTTCCTTTTTCATTGAGGATGTTATTGACATTTAGTGATGATCTCTATTGAAATTGAAACGTTCGAAATTTGAAATATGCAGTTACATTACGGTCAATGAGAAAGAATCAAGTACATTTTAATAATGTTGCACAATTTCAAACATAAGAAAATTGATACGTATTTATGAGGTGCAAAGCATTTATTACTCATTTACAGCACCTCACAAACGAATTCCATTACATAATACATAGTCTACTTAGAAAAACTGTTTACAAAATATTTTAATGATGTTACACTGCTTCAAGTATAATGAAAATGATATACATTACTGTGGTTTCACGCCATAACCATATACTTACTGTAGAATGTGATGTGTGTATCATTTATCGCTCATTTACAGGAACACACAAAATTAATCGGATACAACACAGAAGTAATGTCCATTAGCTGGAAAGTACGGTTTTCGTTATGATACACATTAAGTTACAACGTTTTATACACTATTGGGTAAGTGTGAAAGCGGAAAGTGGGGGGATACGGTGTGTCATATACAGGGCTGTACAAATGAAATAAAAATTTTTTAGCCTATTGATGAAAATTAATCCAGCCGAAATTTGCCGAAAACGAATTTTCGGCGAAACTCAGATTTTGGTCCGAAAAAGTAAAAAACGGCCTTTGTGCAGATCGATCTCACCTATCCAATGCAAAAAAAAAAAAAAATAATAATAATAATAATAATAATAATAATAATAATAATAAAATAAAAAAATAAAATAAAATAAAAATATTGAAATGCAAACGAGATATCTTTATAAATTTCTTCCATAGGATTAGCATTAGCGAACGGATCTTTTCGCTTGACTAAAGTAGCCTCTTCTCGGTTGCATTTCAATATTTTTAAATGATTTTTTTGAATTGGATACCCGAGATCAATCTGTACCAAGGCCGTTTTTTGCTTTTTCGATTTTGTTTACAGATATTTTTATTATTATTTTAATTAATTTATTATTAATTTATAGTAAGGAATTATTTAATTATTATTTTAATTAATTTATTAATAATTAATAATAAGGAATTATTTTATTAATTGAATTCCTGGTTATTCCAGTCAATCTTTCTAAAAAAGGAAAATATATTGGTGCTTACCCACATCAAATATGCTGCTCTGTTGTACAAAAATATTTATAACTATCATAATTATAGTAAAATCCCTGTTAGCTTGGGCTACAGGCACGGGTAGATTTCAAAGTTAATTCACCAACAATTTTACGGATTAAGAGAAATGTGATTTTTTTCTTATACACACACACATACATTTTTTTTTCTTTTTGCCGTAATAGTTGATCTTATCAAAAACTTGTCAATTTAAAAGTTTTAGATAATACTAAGAAGATGTATAATAAATTCAAACGGATTTGATATCTTGTGAATTGACGAAGTTATGAATTTTTTTTTTCTTCAACCACTTTTTTTTTTTTTTTTTTTTTTTTGTAATAGTTGGTCCTATCAAAAACATAACCAAATTTTATGTTTGTCTTCATTATAATGATGAAAATTATGTCGAGTTAATCAATTAATTCTATTTATATCTATAAATTGATTTTTTTTTTACTTTAGTCCTTTCTTTCTCTAATTAATAATTTTACATTTTTATAATTTCATGGCTTCATTAAGGAACGTTGTATGGTAGATATTCTTTAGGCTATATTGTGTTTTCGTTTGTACGAAACAAAAATTAAGATTCGGTAAAATTTTGAACATTTCTTAAACTTCTGCACTATCAGAACATTAAAAAGTGACGTGGGCTAATTAACACCGTAATCGGGGCAGGTTGGCCCAGGTGACTTGGTGTCAGTTTGAGCTTCTAAATTAATATTTATAATTAATATTTTCAAGTTATACCATTGTGACTTCTTCCTGAAAATACACTGATAGTGGTAACATAAAAAGAAATTTAAAACGTTGAATTTTATTAAAAAAAAAAAATAGAAGAAAAAGCGGACCAAGAAAGAAGACTGGCAGAGCATTAACAACTATTTATTTTACATTTTTTTTAACTTATTAAAAACATTAATTTTCTGTCTCATATGTGATTTTAACATACTCTTATAAATGAGGCGATACATCTTTACTTTTTTGCCAAAAGCTGATTTGTTGTGTCTTTCCAACTTACCTGAATATTTAACAAAAGTGTTACAGAGTCGGCATTCTTATCTTCGTAAAATGCTTCTAGAGACTACTCTTACATTTAGCATTAAGATGCATAAAATTGACACATTTTATAATTCTTAGTAACTTATTAAAAGTGGGTCAAATTTTTCAAATAAAATATCTCGGTTGCATTTCAATATTTTAAAATTGTTATTATTGTTATTATTATTATTATTATTATTATTATTATTATTATTATTATCATTATTATTATTTTGCATTAGATAGCTGCGATAGATCTGCACGAAGGTCGTTTTTTACTTTTTCGACTTTGTTTATTGGAGATATTTTTAGTGAGGACACTTTTATTTTCGAAACCGGTTTCGAAAGTGAATGCATCCCGAAAAAAATAATCTGCAGTCAAAATCGAAAAAGTAAAAAACGGCCTTTGTACAGATCGACCTCAGGTATCCAATGCAAAATAAACTTATAAAAAATATTGAAATGCAACCGAAATATCCTTATAAATTTCTTCCATAGGATTAGCATTCGCGAACGGATGTTTTCGCTCTGAAGTAGCCATATCTCTGTTGCATTTCAAAATTTTTAAATGATTTTTTTTTTTTTTTTTTTTTTTTTTTTTTTTTTTTGCATTGGATAGCTGAAATCGATTTGTACAAAGGCCGTGTTTTGTTTTCGATTTTGTTTACAGATATTTTTAGTGGGGACACTTTCATTTTCGGAACAAGTTTCGAAAGTGAAAACACCACCATAAAAAAATCTGCATTCAAGATCGAAAATGTAAAAAACGGTATTTATGCAGGTCGATCTCCAGTATCCAATGCAAAAAAAAATAATTTAAAAATATTGAAATGCAACCGAGATATCTTTATAAATTTCATCTATAGGATTAGTATTAGCGAACGGGTCTTTTCGCTTGACTAAAGTAGCCTCCCCATAAAAAATTCTGCAATCAAGATCGAAAACGTAAAAAACGGTCTTTGTACAGATCAATCTCAGCTGTTCAAATACAAAAAAAATCATTTAAAAATATTGAAATGCAACCCAGATATCTTTATAAATTTCCTCTATGGAATTAGCTTTAGCGAGCGGGTCTATTCTTATGACTGAAGTAGCCCCTTAGCACTGCTGATTTGAATTGCTACAAAATATGCTTATTATTTAATCAAAATGTTTATAATAAATTTAAAAATTATTAGATTGCCTTTCAGGAGGGAAAAAATAAAATAAATGCAAAACAACATATTCGGTAAGCAGAAATATATCATCTGTGTATGCTGGTTTCACTGCAACAGAATTTGCTAAAGTATTTGTAAATTAGCCGAAATTTTCGGGTTGTGTTGGGTTCATTTTTGACGGCCGATTATCTACTCGAGGGATGTGGACCCGAAGGGGGAGTGCCCTTCGTGAAGGTCTTTTTAAGGGAACCCAATCCATATTAAAGCATGGAAATCCAAGGTTCGAAGGAAACCACGAAAACTCCAAACTATTAGGCCGACGGGTGCGATTGGGGTCGAACCCAGCACCTCCCGTCTACCAGCTTCGACAGCACAATCTCTCAGCCAAAAACACTCAAAGAAATCTTTCTTAAAAGTTTCAGAAACACATTTCTCAATTTTAAACTAGCGTAATTTAATAATGAAACTTTACTGTAGTTATCTTTTAGTTTACTATATAAAACAAATGTTTAATATTTGTGAAAGAAACAAAATCCGCAAGAATTACCTTATCAATTATAAAAAAATATATAGAAAATTTAAATACAAATATATTTTTTCGCCGCATATATGTATTCATTTTTAATGACACTAGTCAATTATTATTTCTTCTCTTACCCCCCCCCCCCCCCCCCCCCTGTCGAGTGCGAATGACGTATTTCTATTGAATGAGAGACTTTTGCCTTTTGACGTTTACGGAATAAAAAAAATCTATCCGGCATTATACTTCAGAAGTGAGAAAGAAAAAAAAAGATTATAAATCTGTTTTAATTCCTAATCAATAATAATTTTAAAATTTATTTTTGGAACAGGTTTCGAAATGAAAACACCCCATAAAATATTCTGCAGTCAGGATCGAAAAAGTAAAAAGCGGCGTTTGTACAAATTGATCTCAGCTATCCGATGCAAAAGAAATCATTTGGAAATATTGAAGTCCAACCGATATATCTTTATAAATTTCTTCTAAAGGATTAGCATTAGCGAACGGGTCTTTTTGGTAGACTAAAGTAGCCTGAATTGTACTGTAGTAGTTTTTTTTTGCATTGGATAGCTGAGATCGATCTGTACAAAGGCCGTTTTTTGTTTTTTCGATTTTGTTTACAGATATTTTTAGTGAGGACATTTTCATTTTCGGAACAGGTGCGAGAGTGAAAACACCCCCATAAAAAATTCTACAATCAGGATCGAAAAAGTAAAAAAACGGCCTTTGTACAGATTGATCTCAGCTATCCACTGGGAAAAAAATCCTTTAAAAATATTAAAATGCAACCGAGATATCTTTATAAATTTCTTCCATGGGACAAGCTTTAGCGAGCGGGTCTTTTCACGTGACTGACGTAGCCTGTTCCCGATTGCATTTCAATATTTTTAAATGATTTTTTTTTTTTTTTTTTTTTTTTTTTTTTTTTGCTCTGGATAGCTGACATTGATCTGTACAAAGGCCGTTTCTTGTTTTTTCGATTTTGTTTACAGATATTTTTAGTGAGGACACTTTCATTTTCGGAACAAGTTTCGAAAGTAAAAACACCCCCATAAAAACATCTGCATTCAAGATCGAAAATGTAAAAACACCCCCATAAAAACATCTGCATTCAAGATCGAAAATGTAAAAAACGGCATTTGTACAGATCGATCTCCACTATCCAATGCAAAAAAAATCATTTAAAAATATTGAAATGCAACCGATATATCTTTATAAGTTTCTTCTAGGATTAGCATTAGTGAACGGGTCCTTTCGCTTGACTAAAGTAGCGTCCCCTTAAAAAATTCTGCAATCGAGATCGAAAATGTAAAAAACGGACTTTGGACAGATCGATCTCAGCTATCCAATGCAATAAAATTTATTAAAAAATATAAATGCAACCGAGATATCTTTATAAATTTCATCTATAGGATTAGTATTAGCGAACGGTTCTTTTCGCTTGACTAATATAGCCTCCCCATAAAATATACAGCAATCAAGATCGAAAATGTAAAAAAACGGCCTTTGTACAGATTGATCTCAGCTCTCCAATGCTATAAAAATCATTTTAAAATATTGAAATGCAACCGAGATATCTCTATAAATTTCCTATACAGGATTAGCATTAGCGAACATCTTTTCGCTTGACTAAAGTAGCCACCCCATAAAAAATTCCGCAATCAAGATCAAAAATGTAAAAAACGTCCTTTGTACAGATCGATCTCAGCTATCCAATGCAATAAAAATCATTTAAAAATATTGAAATGGAACCGAGATATCGTTATAAATTTCTTCCATAGGATTAGCATCAGCGAGCGGGTGTATTCGCGCGACTGAAGTAGCCTCTTAGCATTACTCACTGCTAATTAGAATTGCAACAAATTATGCTTATTATTTTATCAAAATGTTTAGAAACCTTAAAAATTATTCGATTGCTTTTCAGAAGGGAGAAAAGAAAAGAAAAACAACATATACACTAAGTAGAAATATATCATTTGTGTATGAGGATTTCGCCGCAATGGAATGTATTTGCTAAACGATTGAAAATTAGCCGAAAATTTCATTAAAACAGTGAAAAGAAATATTTCTTTAAAGTTTGAGAAACACATTTCTAAGTTTTAAATTAGTGTAATCCAATTTAATAATGAATTGTACAATAGTTATCTTTTAGTTTGCTGTATAGCACAAATGTTTAATTTTTATGAAAGAAACATTTAAATTAATTCAGTAAGAATTACCTAATAAATGATAGAAAAAAAGGTATTATAGACAATTTAAATACAAATGTATTTATTCGCCGCATATATCTATTAATTTTTAATGACACTAGTAACTATTGTTATTTTCTTTCATTCTTTCTCTCTCTCTCACCTCCCCCTTCCCCCCCCCCCCCCCCCCCTGTTGAGTGCAGATGACAAAAAGATATTTCTAGTATCTTTTGAGAATAAGCAACTTCTTCATTTTGATGTTGTATGCAATTAAAAAATCTTTCGGAAATTAAAATTCAAAAGTAGGAAAGAAAAATAATAACAATGATAAATCTGTTTTTATTCCAAATCAATAATGCTTATCTTTATCTTTACTATTAGATTAAATGCCTAGAAAAACAAACCGTCTGAAATCAACATCTATTTAGAACATTTCAGGAGTGCATTTTTAATAAAACTTCGTTCTTTGCGCACGAAAAGAAAATTGTTTTTATCAGACACCTAAAGTTGCTTCCAGTGCAGAAAATAGCCACAGGCAATATTTCACACTATAGGAAGACTTTCCCGTTTAGAGATTCCCCGCTGATTAAACAGGTGTCGTCTGAAACCCCCCTGTATTAAGGCGTTAACCTTGTAGAGGCGGATCTTGGAGCACTTTCGTCTGTTTAAAATGAAAGTGTTTCAACTTTTTATAAATGTAACATAGATTTAAATTTTTTTTAAAATCAAAATAAAAAGCATTTTCGGAAAGCTTAATTATTAAACTATGCATGCCACTTTACCAAATCTTAAAATGTCCAACAGATTTTTCGCGATAAAGTACTAAAGGCGAATCTTTATCAACCAAAAATAAAACATCTAGAACGCCTTAAAATTAAAAAAAAATAAATAAAATTTTAAAGTGGCCTGCATAGTTTAAGAGTACAGCTTTTGAAAGCTACTAAAAATATCAAATTCGAGCAAAATGCAAAAAAATAGTAGTTATAAATTTCTCCCATTGAAATAACATTAGCCGCTCTATCTCGGAGCGTTACTGAAATAGGGCCTTAAGAAACATTTGTCTTTTTTTTACAGCGTACATGGTCTTCAAATGAAAAAAATATGTATATTAAATCAGGGCTGGGTATACTGTGTTGCTAGATAGTGTTGTTAACTGCAGGGTATTGTTGATTCACGTGAGTGCTCTCAAAGACTGACTTAAAACACTTTTTTCCTTCTTTTTAAAACGTCCCAGATTTATGGGGATAGTGTTCGTTTTGAAGGCATTTTACTCACTTTTGAAAAATCGAAATGAGAATACATTGATTGAAATTAGGTTAAGTTGATCAGATCTTATTCAAATCAGCTATCTCGTCAGATGTAAATATTTCTGAAAAGTGGGCACCGACCCCACAAAGTGAGGACCCCTTCTGATCATCTTAAAGTACCCCCAATTTACTGTACTTGAAAAATTAGGTAATCCATCAACGCTATTTCATACAATTATTCATAAAATAACACAATTAAAAAATGATTTTTCAAAAAAAGGAAAAAGCTTCTTTTGAGCAAAGCAAATTTTTATATCAACTAGATGGGGAATTATTCATAGCTTTCTTATCCAGGGTCAAAACTAATTTGTTCGACAGACGAGATTTTATTAATTTTTGTAATTTTCATACTTGTTTTCTAATAAGAATATTTAAAATGCTTTCATGTCTTAAACAGTATGTTTAACTAGTTTTAAATTAATATTTCTAAAATAATTATAAATTTAAATAACTATAAATAATTATAACTATTTTAAATTAATATATCTATACTTTTTTATTAAGAAAAATGTGCATTATTTACAGAGCATCCTTGTTCAACATATGCATTACAATGAAATAATAATAGAAAGATTTTATTAATTTTACTTGATTTAATAATTAACTTAAGAATATTTAAGATCTGAATAATTTGCATTCAAAGATTTTCCCTTTTAGTGACTTAAAACAGAATTCTTCAACATCTTTATTAAGTCGATAAATTTGTCACCTCACGACAATGCAGTCAAATGTTTGATAACTCACATTTAGTAGTTTTATTTTCAGATGTAACATACATCCAGTGAATACTTGCTTATAGTGAACATGAAAACTTTTAAATCTTTAAAACAAAACTCTTTGATATGGGTAGAGTTACAGTGTTGCAAGCGTTGAGTATAATCCGATCAAAAGACAAATTCTGAGTATACTATATATGATGGGTGTTTTCATATAGAAAAAGTTCTCTAATGCCAAGACTTTTACAGAAGCAAAGAAAAGCTTGATTTTATAAAGGTAAAATTTTTTGAAAATTATATATATATATATATATATATATTTTTTTTTTTTTTTTTTTTTTTCAGAAATTATAGAGTTTTGAAAGTATTCAAAAGGCTAAAAACACTGTCAATACGATTACTGCAAGTTCAGCAGAAATGAAAAACGGATTTTCATAGATAAACATAATTGTTCAAATCGACCATTTCTAATGTCTCAAACATAATGAAGATTACTCTAATTGGCTTAAAGGCCTCTAAAAGAAAGGGTTTCTACTTTTATAATGAATGGGTGTTAAGAAAGAAGCACAGATCCGATAATGTTCGAGTAAGACAAATAAACTTGAAAATGAGTACGCTTATCAAGAAACTAGATGTAAATATCTCAAATAACACAAGTTATTTAATATTTTAAAACACTTTTCCATACTATAACCTATTTTTTCTTCTCTCTTTATTGTTTTATTTAAGTATTAACTATATGAAATAATATACTATCTATTTGAATAACCTTTTAAACTTTTCAATTTCATAAAGTTATTTTCATTACAGGATACCCAAAATAATTCGAATTTACTTTTGCTGGTTTCAATCCAAAAATGTATAGTGTGCGTTTCATCAACAATTGTTATCTATGTGCAGTTATTGAATGAAAAATTTTCAAACATATTTAATGTTTTTAAACTGAGCTAAATTTTATTATTGATACAAAATTTTCAGATGTCTTCTTCGTATGCGCGTTATTGTTGCCACAAAAAGAATTTTAGACTCTCTTGGAACAAATTATAGAAGACGACAAGAATATATCAGTGAAATTTGCGGCTTTGGTCACAAAACCTAACATAAAACATGTATTAAAAAATACAAAAATCTAGTATTTAAACAGCCGATTTATAGAGATTAACATTGAAGAAATTACAAACATTTATCATCAAAGAAAGGATTTAATGCTTGACATTCAATTAGTTAGTATTCTCACGAGATTATAGACTTCAGCATTACTTCTTACACAGTCTTCCTAAAGTTAGTATTATTAATATCTAACATTTAACTGATTAGGGGGTAACTTTAGACCATGGACATGGATTGGTTCTTAAACGTTTTTTCTGCTAGTTTTGTATTATCCTTATTGTATTATAATGTTTTGATGCATTTTCTGATAGAAATTTTGATCAGGATTTCACGACTGCCTAATATTTACTAAATAGATTACGTTCTGTTATAGGTAAACACATTTCAGGATTTTTTCTTACTATACCAAGAGATCAATAGTTTTTTAACACTGTTCTTATAATAATGGAAAGTGTTTCATAATCTACGTGTGAATCATCCTTTTCCCTTCATGTTAATATATCAAAATTAATTCGGGCAGCGAACCGGTTGTTAAGTTATTTGAATCCCACCACTGGTTAGAAACGAAAAATATTGTCCTACTGAGAAAATAATTGTTTATAAATCAAGTTTTAATAAATTGAACGAAAAATAAAAACACAGGTCGCTTATAAATCTCTTCAAAAAACGTCAGAAAGTATCATATTTTTTCTATTAAATATTAATCTGAAAATGCAGCAGAAAATTTCGAGTTGTTGAGCACGGAAAAATATTTTTTTGAATATCGCCTTAACATGATTCTGATAAAACCAGCTCTTATATAAAAATGAAATAAAAACTCGTCAAAAGCGACCAGATAACATTGCTAAAGTGGGTTCATCTCTAATTATGATTTAGTTTTTGTTGGTGAAATTAGTATACTTTGAAATCTACCTCCGCCTGTAGGCCGGGCCGGCAGGGATTTTTTTTTTTTTTTTTTCTTTAACCGCTATGTACTTTTAATTTGTTTTTGCTGTAAGAATTGGTTCTATCAAAAAATTGGTCCTATTGATCCATTAAATAAGCGACCTTATCCCTTAGACAGAAAATTAAGAGCAATCCACACATTTTTACAGTTCTAGCCCATCTGTTAGCAAAAATAAAAGTTGGTAATTGGATATGGATTTTTTTTTTTTTCTATTTACGGGGTATGACTGGAATCTTTGCTGCCGGACTCTGCCTATACTTTTACAGGGATATTTTTGTGTGTGCATAAACGTAGAATACTGTAACTCCGTCAAATCGATTAAGTACATCTGTATGAAAGTGAATAAAGGCAGCGACATGGCAATTTTTGGCATGGCATCATTTTCATGGCAACCAGAAAGAAGTGATAATAATGCCGTCATACATATGAATGAAATCGCGCAGTATTCGGCTGGAAAATACATAAGCAACAATGAAGCTGTATTGTGAATTCTTTCGTTTCTCATGCATCAACGAAGTCTAGCTGTTGTTCACTTAACAGTACACCTAGAAAATCGATAACGTGTTTATTTCGCCGCTGCAAATGTGCAACAAATGGCCTTGAATCCACCTGCTACAACTTTAATTGCTTTCTTCACGTTATATCAGAACGACGCGTTCGAGAAAACATTGTTGTATTCGGAAGTGCCTACGTATTACACGTGCAACGCGAGTAGAAAATCATTTGAACGACGCAAACAAGGAGAGGACAACATGGCATATTAAAATAAACTACGATAGGCAGACAGTAAACCATGCACCTCAATCAAGATTAATGCTTCTTTCTTCACAGGCTGTCGTAGATGGTCCGGTCAAACATCTTTCCAGCATCTGAGAGTTGTCAACGGCGTTACACATGCCACTTTCTCAGTGCATGTCACGCTCTGAATTTATTGGATACCAACCAACACTTGGTTGTATGCATTAATAACGCGTGCAGCACGTCACATTCAAATCAAATGTGCATTGTTTGCAATGATATTGACCGCCTGCTTTCCTTCATCTCCAACAAAATTATGAGAGAAATATAAATCGTACATAGCTGAAGATATTTTCCGTTGAAATTCGAATATGAAAATGAATTTCACAGCAGAAATCTATAACGAAGCGTAGATAAAGGTTAGAGATTTGTGCTTAGAAATCACGAATAAAGTTCTCAATCAATTGGGAATGCCATCACCGAATACTCCAGCTACTTCGTTCGATGTAGAATTGCGTTGTGAACAACATTACAATACGGGTGATCTTTTGTCGTATGTGCAATCAAATATTCCTACGATAACGCTTGAGCAAAAAGGACTTTACGATCAAATAATACAATCAATCACGGTGTCAATAACGGGGTTGGAGAAATCTTAGATGCACCGTGAGGAACTGGTAAAACATTCCTCATTAGAATGATTCTGGCAGCAATTCAATCCCAAAATGACATAGCCTTAAATTTTGCGTCGTCCGGAATAGCTGCGAAATTGCTACCAGGTGGAAGAACAGCTCATTCCGCTTTGAAATTGCCATTGAACATGCAATTCATTGAAACTCTCAGATGCAAAACTTCCAAATCATCCGGCATGGGAAAAGTATTGCAGAAATGCCACCTTATTGTTTGGGATGAATGCATAATGCACACAAAACATCGTTGGAGGCTCTTAATCTGACCTCGGGACGAATTTCATTGCTTCATGGCATTCATAACTTCTGCAATTTAGTCACGTCAAAAGAAGAACTGGTTGAAAAAGTATTTCCCAGTATTCAAACCAATTATAAGAATCACGATTGGCAGAGGGAACAAGGTATTCTTGCGGCCAAGAACAAAGACACCTACTAACTTAACAACATTACTCAGTCTAATATTCAAAGCGAGGCAGTTATTTATAAGTCCGTCGACACTGTTGTGGAAGCAGATGAAGTGGTTAATTATCCAACAGAATTTTTTAATTCATTCGATCTGCCAGGGATACCACTGCACGTACTGCAATTGACAATCAGCGTGCCAATTATATGTCGCAAAATATCCACCAGTAAAGCTTTGCAACGGCACGCGGCTTACAGTAAAAAAATAATGAGCAACGAAGTAGAAGCAACAATCTTGACAGGACCTTTCAAATGTGAAGATGTCCTCATTCCTCGCATTCTTTTTATTCCAATAGATGTGCCATTTCAATTCAAGAAATTGCAGTTACCAATTTGAATGGCGTTTGCAATCTCCATCAACAAAGCTTAAGGCCAAGCTTTAGAATTCTGCGTTTAGATCTAGACACTGATTGCTGCTCACACGGAAAATTATATGTTTTGTGTGATGGAATCGGCAAACCAGACAATATCTAAATCTGCACAGACAATGTAACAATAAAAAAATATTGTATACGCTCAAGCCCTGTAAAATTAAACATGTTAGAAACGTGTGCTTTCTCTTTTCTCTCTTTTCCATTTAATCAGACTGAGCCACAGCAATGCGTGGCCGGGTATAGCTAGTATATAATACAAGTAAAAATTAAATTTAAGAAATTAAAAGACCTGACTGCATAAAAAGCGAACTAATTAATTATTTCTCATCAATGTGAAACTATTTTTTATATTACTTACCTATTATTTTTATTTACTTGTATTGATGACTTTTAAGTTGTGTTTAATTGTTAGTTCCTATCTATAAACACTGTTTTGATGAGGCCTATAGATGCCTATAATGGTTAGAGTTGCAGTAAAGCTAATGATCCTACCTACACAACTTCCAGGTTGTGTAATATTTAAACGGAGTTTCTGACTGTAAAATAGTCAATGCAACATAGTCTTCAATTTGAAAGACCTTTCCAATGATATGCCACTCAATAGGGTGCCTAAAAAAAATGTTTCGTCTCTATCGCCATTTTTTATTTTACGGCCGCCATTTTGAATTTATAAAAACAAAACCTAGCCTATAACCTTCGGATAGTTAAGACGAATCGATAGAGACCTCATTAAAATCCATCGAGCCATTGGGATGTTTCGAGCGTATAAAGAAATCTACATACCTGATACGCATGAAACACATAACACTTCTTGACAGTCGGGTAAAAACACACACAATGTCGTTTGTTTATCATTATTGTTGCCATTTTCTCATAAAAATTCAAAATAAACTTTATAAAATTTTCGAACAGAAAATGATGCCACTTTAAAAAGCACGTATTTTTTAACTGTGTCAGTGATGACGTCATACTCCTGATCCTTATTCCTACACATACATAGACTAGACTCTTGCTATTTATTTAAAGATCCTTGATATACACAAAATAAAATATTTGTGAAAATTACATAATTTCCAATTAATTAAAATGAATATTTAATGAATTTCAGGAATTTTAAAACAATTGCTTAAATGACTCTTTAATCTCGGAAGGGATGAATGGTTCTGATAGTGAAAATGGTGTTATATTTGAAAGAAAGGATTCATTCTCATATGGACTCCAAAAGTATTATGGCACACGGTAGAATGAATTGTTTCAAACAAACACCCGATTTCTGTGAAAATTTTCCATAGTGTGAAGGAGTTACCTCTGGGAAAAAAGTGCAGAAAAAAACAGGAAATGTACAGGAACAGTTTGTTAGGCCAATGATGCCATGAGCTTTAGAGTCTATATGAAACCGAAATATTTTATTACAATTTTGTCAATATGACATCATGTTCACTAGCTTTTACATAAAATTCACCAAATTAAAATTCAGAGCAGGAGCTCTTTTTAAGATTACGATCTTTTGGCAGATGTAAGAATAGCAATGGCCATTGGTTCGTTTTACGGTGACGTGATGCATTCAGAAAATCAGCTTTTTGATAAAATGTTTCTTTTAGACACATTAGAAAACGTGTTGTTTAAGTTTTGTTCACTTGACAAGGGTCTGAGGGATATTGTATTTTTCATGTCGAATGAACTTTAGATAGTTTTTGTTGATTTATATTGAACAATCTTGGTATCAGGTAGTGTTTTTCCAAGTTTTTCAAAATAAATTTAAACTGTTCTGTACAATATTATGCGCAATAAGTTTTAAATTGTGTTCCAGGGTATTTTTTTTCAGTTAATTATTTTACATTTCAAAAATTGATAAATTTCATAATGTTAAAATGATTTATGCCTATTGGTAGCACCAACTAAAGGCATTTTTAATTATGATTTCAACGAAATTTTCAATTACTGTTTTTTTTTTACCTTAAATGTTTTTGAAAATTTCATAAGTTAAAAGGGTTTATGATAGTACTCATTATGGCTCAAGTTGCTACAAAAAGTGTCGAGTAAGGGAAGCAAGCTGGGGACACGTAGCGGTCCAAATGTGAATTGTGTCGCAATTCACAGGGGTTGGCGAGCATTAGTGGAGCAGAGGGCAAAGCCCACTAGTTTTTATTGTTGGAGCACAGCTCCGGTTTCCCTGCAAAAATTACACTTTTGTGAACACTATAGTGTCAAAAATATCGTCGCAAATATCGTTCTGCTTAATAAAATTAAGCTCCTGCTTTAATTGCGCTCCTGCTTTAATGCACGTTAAGCAAATTGCCATAGATCATGGTTTTCCGATTAAATACATTTATAATATTATCAGGGCTCCCAAATAGTCTGCCAACTGAATACCAATAAATTTTAACAGAAAACTTTATGGTAGGTTTTCTCTAGAATTAACATTCAAAGGTGATTCCAGGGTGATTTGTAAGAAAAATCTAAAAAGAAAATTTTTCTAAAATAATATTGGTATTCAGTTGGCGGACCATTTGGGAGCCCTGTATTATTCATAAGCAACATTGTCTCCCCCCTCACAGCTTGCCTAACCAGCAGAAACCAACATATTGTCGATTCAGGTATGTACCAGTCACTTTTGAAAAGTTAAGGAAAATGGTTCACGGATTTAACGTTCAACTTGTTGCTATTACCCCTCCTTACCTAGTAACTTGTTAAATAGTAATTTGGATCCTACACCTGGGCATGAACATGCCGGTGTTTATGAAATTCCTATTTTTGGGGAAGCGGTGCAAGAAAGTTTTACATTGGAACTACGAAAAGAAAGTTTCTGGAACATTTGAAAGAACATAAGAGATATTTCGCCGTCAGACAACAGCACTTGCTAGATTTTATTTCAACAACCCTCATAGTTATATAGACTTTAATAATATCAAGATAATAATTCCATGTAATACTGCTATAGATGGCCTTCAGAAAGAATCAATAGAAATTATGGTTAGAAAAGAGGAAGTTTGTAACGATAACATCTCATTTAATATCCTTAAACTTTGAATGCACATGTTAAAATAATCTTTTGCAACTCATTTTATTCATCTTGTATTTCTCAATGTCAAATATGCACTGCTGTTTTTGATTTTAGAAAAGTTTGCCTCTTTCATCTTCAGTTCTGCATTTGTTTACATCACCTTACAGTAGATGTAGCCACTGCATGCTACATTGTTCATTCGATTTTCTTTCATTCATTTTTCACCTGATAGAGGACGCCATTCTTTAAATCATTTGAAATTTTATTTTTTGTCTGATAGATGGTGCCACTGCATGTTTTCAACGTTTTCCTGATGAAGGTCACAAATGATGATCGAAACATTGAATATCTTAACTGTATTTTAATGTTTGTATAGTTTTTAGACTTTGCAACAGTTTATACACCATTTAGTAAACGTGTGATGTTTATTTTCATGTTTATATGTAACTTTTCATGGTGTAAATGTCCAGCTCTTTTATTATATAAGTTTAATTACGACTTTGGCCAAATCACAACTGAAACCTTGGTGTAATTGTACATGCACAGGCCACTATAATAAGTAAGTACCAAAGCGTAATGCCAACAGTAGTTGCATCGCTTTCATTTATACTAAAGATTTTCAACTGAAATCTGTATGTTACAAATATTGCACAAAAATTTCACGTAGTTTTATCAAAAGATAATTTTATATTAACTTTAACAGGATTATTCTAATTGGTAAAATTAATCAACCAAGTTTTGATTTCCCTAACTGAGTGAAAAAATGTTCAAGTCAGGATTCCAACCAGAGACTTTTGACGTATGTTGCCAATGCTCTGCTAACCGAGCTATCCTATACAAATTTGGCGGACACATTTCACTCAGAGAACTATTATTATGTACTCATACGAGTAGTATGTGCTATTCATACGGGTAATATAGAAAATAAAGTATTATTGTATAGGGTTGTATAATAACAATAAGTACATTTTCATATTCACTGGGTGAATTGTGTCTGTCGGATTTATCCAGGATAGTTCAGTTGAGAGCATTGTCAGCTTACACCAAAGGTCCCTAGTTTGAATCCCGACATGGACACTTTTTCACTCAATTGGAAAAATTACAACAAAAGAATTCTGCTTGAACATCAGCATTTTGGTCAGAAATATTCTCAAGCTGTACAGTTTTACATATATGCTGGTACATTTGGATGTTAATGTGAGTAGAAGCTTTTAAAGAGTGTGCAAAAAATACTTAAAGGCAAAAAAGTTTGCAGTAACCTTCTACAAAATGAGAGAAATAAAAAGTTTTTTAACCATTTGGAAAAATGGTTATTGTTAAGGTTACTGTCAGGGTAGGAAATCAAAAACATATCTGAGACGTTTTATTGGTTGAATCTGCATTTTATTCGTTTTCTGATTGGTCTATACACTAATTTTTATTTTCCGATTACTTTCAACAGAGATGGATACTTCTGTTGCCACTATGACAAAAAAAAGTAATAAAAACTACAAAAAAAAAAAAACTGAAACAAATCGAGATACAGCTTTCAAACAAATTGCATTTAAAAGTATATTTTTTTCTCTATACGACGGTGTAAAAAGTAATATTGTAGGATGTTTAGAAGTTTAAGAATGAAATTTCATTTAAAATTGGTCGTCAGATTTCTTGAAAATCTGATGATGGAAAAGCCTTTTCCCGAACAGCCAATGAAATGCTTGGGTAATACGCAAGTTTCAGGAAATCTGATGAGTTGCAGGTGATTTTTGTCACTTGCAATTTTTATGTGTAATAACACTATTAATGTTTAATTCATGGCATACGTAATGTATGATCAACTCCGTGCGATTTTTTATGTCTTAAATTTTAGTCTTTGAAAAGATCATTTTGCAAATGGTCGTTGTAATTTGTTAAATGGCTTATTTTTTTAACCATTTGGAAAAATGGTTATTGTTCTCGTCAGGATGGGAAATCAAAAGTATATCTGAAGGTTTTTATTGGTTTAATCTGCATTTTATTCGTATTCTGATTGGTCTATACAGTAACATGTATTTCCCTTTACTTTCAACAGAGATCTGTTGCCACTATGACAAAAAATTAATAAAAACTACAAAAAAAATTAATAACTCAGAAACAAATTGAGATACAGCTTTCAAACAAATTGCATTTAAAAGTAAATTTTTTTCTCTATACAACGGTGTAAAAAGTAATATTTGTCGGAGCACAGCTCCGGCTTCCCTGCAAAAATTACACTTATTGTTAACACGATAGCGTCCAAAATATTTCTCGTATCAACACAAAAAACTAAATGGACGTTGGTAGTGTTAAAATCTCAGTGCATATTGAAAATCATAAATATTCGTCAATCCTAACGGCATGAAATGTCTGCTCAAAATTTTCCCATAGAGATAACATTGCGGGTTTAAATCTATATATTTGAAAGATAAGGCTCTTTTTTAGACATCTACCTTGAGCTTTTTTCTGAACCAATTTTAATAATTCTTTTTTTAAATGAAAGCTGTTTCTTTGTAGATTTGCAGCACTAGCTATTTTTTTTAAATATTCGCATTTTTATATTTAAATTTAAAATTTAAAAATTTTCTATGATTTTTTTTTTTTAATGGTAGCAATTGGATTACTTCCATTGTTGTAAAGAAAAGAAAATTAATAAAGTATGTTTATCTTTATTTTTTTTACTTTTCAACTGGCCTCCCCACAGCAACAAAAAATAGTCATTGTGTGTCAGTTATAAATACAATTAAAGCTGTGCAATTTGTAGCATGAGTGTGTGGGGAGAATGTATAAATATTTTTCAAAGGGAATATTTATCAAATATTGAAAACAACACTATCTGCAAGGCATGTGAAGGATATTGAATTTTTTGCTTTAATTCAGAAGAAAGTCTCTATACTGTATGTGACTATTTATACATATAGTATTTGTTCATAAATTGTGAGTATACGATTTTAGTACTCCAAGCCAATTCTAACAGAAAGATTGCATGCAGTAAATTTCAGACAATCCTGTTTCTTTTTAATTGTTAGAGAATCGTCAAGAGAAGTTAAAGCATCACAGAATCCTCACAGTGTTAATGATAATTTCATCACAAATGGCACATATTTCACAAATTGGTCACAATGAGACTTCAAAGCATTGTCGTTTTCGTCACAGGTTCATCACAAAGTAAATACCAAAATAGTCACAAATGATACATTTTCCACAAATTTGTCACACCATGACTTCACAAAGTGATCACAATGGGACGTCACAAACGAGCTCTAAAACAACCATAATGACTTCACATTCTAGTCACTATTACTTCACATCGACGGTCACAAAGTCATAGTGCGACTCCCCAATGACGTCAACGTGACCATCACCATGCCTAACGGTTAAGATATAGTCAATTGACAATTTCCCAGCATTCATAGTACCAGGTATAAGATAGAAAATTCAAAATATCAAACAATCAGTAGTACTATAATATAAACATCAGAAGCTATAGTAGACTTCCATTGATTTCATTTGACAGATACTTTGCAGGATTAGGAATCAGATCTGCATGGCCGGGCCTATTTTCATTCACGGTACTTGGGCCGGGCCTAACTTATTTTTTCTGGACAGAGCCGGGACTGGTTTCATTACTATTCTTCACAGCCCAAAGTTTTCAGTCCTAGTTTTGACCCAGCCCGTATGAAAATCATTGTCTCGGCATGGCCTGGTCTTTTAAAGTTCAGTAAAATTAGGCGTAGTCCAAAAATTTGCAAAAATTGTATACATTTTTAAATCATCATTATTCTATAATTAAACATTTTTAAAGAATAGTAGATTTCTACGCTTATTAAAATATATTAAAACGTGTGAAAAAGAACCTGCCTACGGCGGAATCCTTTTTTAAACTGAAAAGCATGCTGACCCATGCAAAATATATTAATATGTAAGAAAAGAATATATAATACATTTACACTTGCTAAGAAGGGAGCTTGTCTTCTTGTCAATAACACATTTTTTTTTCTTTTCTATGCAATTCCGTCTTAGAAGATTTTACTGCATAGCATTTTTCAGATTTTTAACACTTCAATACATGGAAATATGGATTGACAATATTAATGATAACTGAAACATTTACATACAAGAAATAGAGATTTATTTAAAAAATATCGCAGCGTGCAGCACTTCTATAAAAAGGAAGATTATAACTCCTATGAGATAAATTTTTAACCAAATCAACATAAAAATCAACGTTTTATAGAAATTCACACAGGCCGAGATTTTAGCTTTTTCTGGGTCGGGCTCGTGTTCAACTGTTAGCTGTTATACCAAGGCGGGCCAATATTTTTTTCTAGAGGCCGAGTCAGGCCGAACTTTAAACTTTTTTACCAGGCCGGAGCAATAGGTTTTTCGTACCGGCAGGACCAAATTTCTTTTTCCTATGACTCGGGCCCGGCCTGGAAATTTCAGCCTGTACAGACCTCTACAAGGAATGAGATGCATTAAGGATGTCTTAACCAAATGTGAAAATATAACTGCATATTGAACAGAAATTTAATTTAGTATTCATATGCAAAAATTATTCATTTTTCATAAATTGACAAAATGTTCTAAATTGTTGATCTATTAATATTAAACAGTTTTAACAACAATAAAATTTGGATTCAAACCCTTTTCAATGTATAAGACTTCAAATAAAACCTAAGTACATTTAAAAAGCATTTTAAAGAAGAATTTAAATTAGACTCGATAGTTTAAATTCTTCTTTAAAATTATGGTTTAAACCAAACAGCTCCATAAGTTGTTAATTCATTATACCTATCAAATGACTCAATTATATCTATTCATTTCATAATTATAATTAAAATGTTCTGCTCAATCAGTTTCTCCAAATCAGTTTCAGGAAGGAGTTTCACCCTGACTGCACTTTTATTTAAAAAAATAGCACCTTTCTTGTTCCTTAACTAAAAACGGAAGTTGATTTTAAAAGAATTCTGAAAAATCTTTTACTAAATGCACAAGAGCCCAAAAATTTGTAAAAAAGTTTTGCATTGAAAAATTACATAGCATAGAGTGGTAAGTTTTGGCTTGCTTGACATTTCAGAACCAACAGTGTGGCTCCCAGAACAAAAAGTTTCTAGATCTCCATATCAAATTTTTAATACAAATTGAAACCATGTTTAAAATAAATCACAACTAATTATTAAACCATCATCATTTCAGAAAGGAAAGAGCTGTAAGATAATAAATATGTTTTTATAATACTCAAATGATAGAAACAAAAAAGAGTATTGAAACAGTTTATTATTTTTTCTTTTTTACAATGTATTTCAAATACTTGTACATCAGACTCTTAAATATATATGTAAAACTATAAACTTAAAATTGGTCTCAGATCAAAATATTAACTTTAAAATGTTTATATCTCAGTACAAAATAAACTTAAAAAGACATGTTTGTCCTTGGTTCACATGTATGTAAACAACAACAAACATACAACAAAGATATGATTTTAAAGAAATATATCATTCTTTTTAAGTATTTAAAAAATGCATGTCCATAAATGCCATCAATGGAATGGCTAGGCCTTGATAAATCTCACTGGTGCATCACACTGATCAAACTTTAATATGAAATGTGGCTCATTTATGATGACAAGATGTTTTGAAGGAGGTGGATTTTTTCAGAAAACTTTTTACATACAGGCTCAAAATTTTCACTTAGTAAGTTTAATATTTAAATATATTCTGCTAACCAACGGAAACCTTCTCCATAACCTTGTTTTTTCAATACACTGCACATGAATAATTCTAATGGACGGCCAGGCAATTCTGATCTTGGAATTTTGCCCTGAAAAAAAAATAAGATAATAAAAGAATCAATTTTGAAGAATACATAATGCAAACTGACGATACATACTGAAATTTGATAACAGTACACATTTCCCTCAATTTATGCAGTTTCAATTAGTGCAATTTTTAGTTAGAGGTTAATTCTCATCTGTTATCTCCGAGATTTTTAAAAATTCCATTCAAGTACATACATGTAATAGAAGCACCAATTAAAAAAATGGGAAAGAAAGAAAACACTGAAAAATTCTTCATGGTATGAGGCCCTGATATTTTCAAAACTCACTCACTCAATTATGCTTCAATAATAATCTAAATTTCTCATATTTTCCACACATCAGAAAAAAAAAAAAAAAAAAAAAAAAAACCACTGCTTTTTACAACTAAATATCAATATCTTAGAACAAAAATTATACACAAGGCTTTGGATAAACTGAAATTTATTTTTTTAAACATTGAATCCCACCCCTGCTTTCCATGGCACTTATTTTGTGCTCTTTTAGTGCTAAATATCAGTATATATATAATATATATAATAGCACTAAATGTATAACGCTTCCGGAGTGAACTCGTCCATTTCCTGATATTCTTTCATTAAAATCAGCCAAACGCGGCCATGTTAAGCATTCCGATGCCGTATTTGCCGACTACCTTATTTAATCTGTCTATCTAGTCGTTGTGTAACATCTATTCTTCATTTTTTCTAAAACCTTAAAAAAGTATACAATTATAATGCTTTAAGATCTAATTTAATAATAGATCAACAACAACAGCTACCAGCAACAGGTTATTGATGCATACAAGCGAATGCCATTGCCATTCATAAGCACAAATTCCAAATCCAAAAACAAATGAATGACTCTTTGCTTAAATGCTCTTAAAATATTTTGCAAAAGCATATTAATATTTTGAAATACATTTTTCACTTTTATTTACATTTATTTATTACATTACAGTTTAAATTCAGTATACACTGTTAAAAATATCACGAAAAATTACCTCTGTTTTTCAAGGCTATCTATTTTCTGACCAATGAGAACGCTTCATAAGTGTTTATGTAGCCTAAGCTGAATTCAGTGATTTATTCTAATTATTTTGTACCGGATTAAAGTTTCCTTTCTAAAAATAAACGTATTTCAAATTATTTAAAGCCTTTATTAAGCTTTTACAAATATTTTAAGAGCAAAATCGGATGTCGACCCTATTTTTTTCAATTCCTACTATTAGTTCACACTCTCCCTATATGTATGTAGTTCAAATTTTCAATCGTTAATAAAATACTTATTATTCATCCACTCAAGTTCAAATATATATATTTTTAACTTATAGTGGATGACACTTGATGTTAATACAGTTTTTTCAAATATTAATTCATTAATTAAATTTTAATTAATTTTAGTTTTATATGGGAGTAAAAATTGCAGCCATTGGTTATTGAACAGCATTTAATGCATCTTCATACCTATAAGGCAGGTTACCGTAGGGGGGGGACCCTGTTCTGTTGCCAAATACCACCAAGTTTATCGCCAAATTTGGCAACCAAAATGAGTCACCAAAAGTGATGCCAACTTGGCGATATTTCTAATATTTCACCAAATTCCCATAGACTTTTATTGTAAACCAATAGGGTGTTCTTGATTATAGAAAATCAACAAATTGAGATATTTTAATGCAACACAAAATATTAGCTTAGTTGGATTATATTAGATTTTTCTTGGATGACCTGAGTAGGAATTGACTTTAAAAAGAAAATTTTTATATTACTTGTTAATGATTCGTTCAAAGAATCATTCATTTGTTTCTGGATTTGGAATTTGTGTGGTACAAGTAGCACCATGAGCGAATGTTTACTATTTAGATTTGATTTTTCAATCTTATAACATGCTTTCTTTTTCACTATTAACAAACAAATTTATTAGAAATTGAAGTCCTACCCTTTTTTTTTTTTTTTTTTTAAATAAGAAATTGGAAGGTTATAGTTTTGTTTTTATTTTTTTAATAAAATGAACGAAGACGAAAGTCCCAATGCAAGAAGACGGTGAAGGAATAATGAGTGGCAAGGAAGATGGCTAGCAAGAAGTCAGGAAAAAATTAGTAAAACGTCCATAAAAATAAAACGTTGAATTAAATAAACTTGATGGCATAACAAACATGAGTAATATGTTTAATGTCAGGTGAATGCAAAATTTATGATCATCCATTATTGGCATTTAATCTTACACTTTGGGGACAGTTTTGGTCAATGGGATAATCAAATAGTAACTAATTTTTTTGCAAATTAGGTTTGAATGAAAAAGGGGCTGTTTTTATAACTATTTACCCTACCTGACTATTAGTCAGATCAGGATAAAATTTATTACTCCATCATTCTTTTTATAGTGCAATTCTATATCATTCTTTTAAAAATGCAAACACGTCATTCTGACGGACTATCGTCTAGTATATAATAAAGATAAATCACAAATATATGAACAAATGGTAAAATTTTGAATATGAACTTAGGAAACCAGTATGTAAAATGAAAACTATGAATAACCCACAGAATCATCAGAGGTGCTTGTTCGTCAATTCATAGTGAAGATGTGTTATTTCATCCTATTTTGTCAGCATTAAGCCTGAAATGACAAAATTTAGTGCCTAATAGTGCATCATAAAAGAAAATAAAATACCAAGAGATCTAAAGAAAGATACATCTCACACAGGATATTAAAAATTATAAGAGCACAATACCTCAATTACATACAAGGATCCAAAACATCATAAAACTGACTCACAATGTTAAAGCATGTGAGGATGCAAACAGATTAGGTTAAGACTATTAGAACATGTGGTCAGTAGTTGCTGAGAATCAGAACATTACTGCCAGCTGATGTGAAAAAAGAAAACTATATTGTAATTAGGTTTTTTTAAAAAGAAATGTTTAGTGCTGCCATCTATGCCCATAAAACAGAAATCTTATACTATAATGCGAGCAAAAATTGTGTGTCTGTGTATGTAAATTTTATCTTAAAAACGGCACTAACGATTTTCACTAAATTTTGTATTTAACCATTTTTAGGCCCGAGAAGACCATTTGGCTAGGTCGCATGTTCGAGAAAATTCGATTAATGGGTCAGGGTCAAACTAATTATATCTAAAAAATGGTTCAACTGATTTTGACTAAATATTGTATCCAACCGTATCTGGGCACAAGAAAACGATTGGGCTAGGTCACATGTTCCAGAAACTTCGATTAGTGGGTCATTTTTTAATCACTACGGGTCAAGCTAATTTTATCTAAAAAACAGCTCTAATGATTGACTAAATTTTGTACTATATTGTTTTGGATTAACAGAAGACCAACGGGCTAATTCACGTGTTAGGGAAAATTAGATTAGTGGGTCATTTTTGGGTCACTGCAGGTCAAGCTAATTTTATGTAGAAAACAGCTCTAACGATTGACGAAATTTTGCTTTCTATCATTTTCGGGCACGAGAATACCATTGGGCTAGGTCCCATGTTCAAGAAAATTGGCTTAGTGGGTCATTTTGGGTCACAATGGGTCAGATGTCAAACTAACCGAATCAAAAAAGGCTCAAAACATTTTGACAGAATTTTGTAATATACCGCTTTTGAGCATAAGGTGACCATTGGGCTAAGACATATGTTCAAGAAAAATCAATTAGAGGATTATTTTGAGTCACTGTGGGTCAAGCTAATTATATTTCTAAAATGAATCAAGCGATTAACAAAATTTTGTAGTATACTGTTTCTGGGCATGAGAAGACTATTGGACTAAGTCACATGTTCGAGAAAATTCAATTTGTGAGTCATTTTTGGATCATTGTGGGTCAAGCTAATAGTATCTAAAAAACAGCTCAAAACATTGACAAAATTTTGTATTATATCGTTTCTGAGCATGGGAAGATCATATGGCTAAGTCACATGTTCGAGAAAATTCGATTTGTGGGTCATTTTTGGGTCACTGTGGGTCAAGCTAATTGTATCTAAAAACGGTTCAAACGATTGACAAAATTTTTTATTACATCGTTTCCCAGCACGAGAAGACTATTGGGATAGGTCACATGTTCGGTAAATTTAGATTAGTGGGTCACTTTTGGGTTACCGTGGGTCAAGTTAATTCTATCTATAAAACAACTTTAACGATTGACAAAATTTTATATTCTATCGCTTTCGGGTTCAAGGAAAGTATTGGTTAAGTCGCATGTTTGAAAAAATTCAATTAAAGGGTCATTTTGGGTCACTATGGGTCAAGCTAATTGTATCTCAAAAATGAATCAAACGTTTTTGACAAAATTTTGTATTATACCATTTCTGGGCATGAGAATATTACTGGGATACATCACATGTTCGAGAAAATTCGATTTGTGGGTCATTTTTGGGTCATTGTGGGTCAAGCTAATTGTATCTAAAAAATGACTCAAACAATTTTGACAAAATTTTGTAATATACCGTTTCTGGGCATGAGAAGAAGTGCAGGCTAAGTCACATGTTCCAGAAAATTCGATTACTGGGTCATTTTTTGGTCACTGAGTGTCAGGCTAATGGCATCTAAAAAAGGGCTCAAAACATGACAAAATTTTATATTACCTCGTTTCTGAGCATGAGAAGACCATTGGGCTAAGTGACATGTTCGAGAAAATGCGATTACTGGGTCATTTTTGGGTCACTGTGGGTCAAGATAATTGCATCTAAAAAACAGCTCAAAACATTGACAAAATTTTGTATTATACAGTTTCTGAACATGAGAAGACCATTGGGCTAGGTCATATGTTCGAAAAAATTCGATAAGTGGGTCATTTTGAGGTCACTGAGGGTCAAGCTAATTGTATCTAAAAGCGGCTCAAACGATTGAGAAAAAATTTTATTACATCATTTCCCAGCACGAGAAGACTATTGGGACAGGCCACATGTTCGATAAATTTAGATTAGTGGGTCACTTTTGGGTTACGGTGGGTCAAGTTAATTCTATCTATAAAACAACATTAATGATTGACAAAATTTTGTATTCTGTCATTTTCGGGTTCGAGAAGAGTATTGGTTAGGTCGCATGTTTGAAAAAATTCGATTAGTGGGTCAGTTAGGGTCACTATGTCTCAGGATCATGCCAATTGTATCTAAACAACAAGAATGATACAGTGAGAATAAAACATCTAATTGAACACAAGGCTAATTTTGACCGAGCTTAGTTCGGTCATTCCTGCTAGTGAAATTAATTGAAGAAAATAAGAAATGATTAAGATTAATATTTATCTAAAGTAAAATGAAATAAACGGTCAAGTGTGAGCGTTACTCGCGCACAGAGGGTTCTGTAGAATAAATATATGAATTTGTAATAGCATTATTTAAAAAAAAAAAAAATCGTTGCTAAAAGAATACCAAGACTTTGTAAAAAACTATTACAACGTAGGGTTCGGTATAACTGTATACATTAGAAAAGTGTAAATGGGTATACCATGAAAGTTCAAAGAGATATGGAACCTAAATAATATCAAATATAGCTATTCGTATAACTCTTTTTTTAATATTTTCCTAATCTGTTTATGATGAACTTTATTCGGTACTGACAATAAAAGCAGTGCATAGTTAAACTTCATTTGGCATTTCATGAAACTAAATTCAGCGCAGTAATAACCTTTATTTCTACAGTGTAGCTAAAACAAAACCTTTGTTCAAAGTTTAAATTTTGGCATTGTGCTAAGCGCGCTTCGAATTGAGGTCTCAAAGTTGCAGCGCCGCCTTGGTCAGTGCCGCGTTTTTCCAGATAGGTGTTTAATTAACTTTTAAAGTCACTCGAGGTATATTGAGATATACAATCAATGCAAACTATCGCGAATCCCACAGTATTTATGCGATTCATTCTAATTAAATCTTTCGAGGGCAATGCCCTTAAAAAACGGACACCTAATTTTAATTCCAAAACAGACAAACGGCACCAAGAATATTTAATTAAAATTTTCCTTTTATCATGTACGTGAAAATAAGCAAGTTCGCATTTTCTAATAAATTCGTTTATAAATTCTGTTGTCAGTTCATTATTTCATAAGTTTATAAATAGAATTACTCCGTGTCGGAAAGGATTAAGTGGTCGCAGGACTCTTTAAAGCTTCAAAATTTAAGAAATTTTAATTTTTTTAAATGTTAAACTCCTATCTTTTTTGAATATTTTGATATAATTGTTTCCTTGAAATTCCCATTAGAACAGAAGTTTTGGCTTTTAGAATTATATCCGCTCAATAGCTGAAGTGGCGTTTCCGAAACTTTAAAGTCATTATTTTCCAAATGGCGTTTTTTGGGCATAAAGCGCAGGATACCTCAAAAACTTCTGAATATTTTTTCATTAAATTTTCAAAGCATATATTTCATGTTAGTCTTTATAAACTGAACCTAAAATTTCCTTTTTATTGTTCAAAAAAATATTTTGTAGGGGATTTTATTGTTGAAATTTTCAAAATTTTGTATTAGCTAAATGCCACATTGCATTAAAAATATAAAAATGCTTTAAATACAAATTTATTTAAGTTCAGGGAAATTATTACAATCTGAAGTATAAGTAAGCACCAAAATTTTCATTCTAGTTGCAATATTTATTTTGTAATCCTGCGCGTAAACTGTTATGCCAATTTTTTGTTCGACAAATGTCTAACAGTTTCAAGCCCCCTATAAATAATAATTCTGTATCTTGCAATTTTTTATCCCAATTAAAATTGTGTTTTAAAATCATATAAATTTTAAGACATTAAATGTTGAAAATGGTCTTTTTTTCATTTTTTCCACTTTTTAGAGTCCCGAGACCCCTTAAATTAGTATGTTTTTAACAATTTGATGTTTATTGCTTTTATACTGTTACTGGACATTACATTACACATATATACCATTAAAAGTTGTCAACTAGGCATAAAGTACGCCGCCCCTGTCCTTGTGTACGTCCAAACTGGCCGTACCTTTAAGGGTTAATATATCAGCTAATTACCGATGATTTTTTTTTTAAAATCATTATCAACAATGCTTTTATTCTTCTGCAACGATAGGTATATTCAGCGATGCTCAACAATTTTTCTGAATGCCCGTAAATCGAAATTTGTGTTTAACAGAAAAATGCTAATTACTCAAAAACTATGTGACCTAGGGTAATCGCTATAATTTTCCGGCAAGGTTTACATTAACGTCTACTACCTCTAATTTTTTCATAATTTTAGTTTCAGTAGATTCTGAATTAGATAGGGGGGGGAACATATTTTTGCGCTACATTTTCAACAATATCTTTGAAAATATAATACCTAAAATTAAAAGGAATGTATTTTTCAGTTCAGCATTACAAAAGCTTTCACAGGATACCCCACATGATATGCAAAGAAAAGAATTTTTTTTTCAAGTAGCATAATTAGCCTCTCTACTTTTTGACTAAATATACTTATGAATGGTTATTAATCTGAAAATATGTGGGTCAATGGTCTTCATTACTTCCCCGAATTTGAACTTTCCACGTTCCATAGTTTACTAGTAAAATGGCTGTGACAGACAGACACAGGAGTGATCTTATAATGGTTCCGTTTTTACTTTTTAAGTATGGAACCCTAAAAATAGGAATAAACTTAATAAGTACTGAGTAAATATAAAATAAAATAAGTATATAAAAATAAGTAAATAGAAGGGCATTGATTAAATTAACTAGTTTAAAAACAAATATTATAAAATAAAAATAGAGTATATAAATGAAATTTAAAAAACAATGAGGATTATTTGGAGATAGTAAAATATGGCCTAGTATTATGTACCAATATGTGAAAATTAATGAAAAATATGATGTTAAATGCACAATGCCTTTGAGATTAAATATATTGTTTTTAAAATAATTTTTCACATGATCAGGAGATGTGTATTTTACATAAAAAAGAAATCTTTAAGCATTTGGACAATTATACATTTTGAAATTTATTATACTTTTGTGAAAAAAAAAACATTTTGTAACAGAAGTTAACCTGTTACTCAAATGAAAAATCTTACAAGCGCTTTTACCACTAAAAATGAATATACTTGAGATTTTTTTATCATTAAAAAATATCAATTCAAACAAAATCAAGTTAAAGACATAAAATCATACAAATTTGAGGTGGTTCATTTAAGGTTATTACCACGGGCCATGCAACACCAGGCAGGTCAGCTAGTAAATTAATTTTAAGGTTTTTTCATTTAACCAGC
Source organism: Maratus speciosus (assembly GCA_963932465.1). Classification (NCBI taxonomy): domain Eukaryota; kingdom Metazoa; phylum Arthropoda; class Arachnida; order Araneae; family Salticidae; genus Maratus; species Maratus speciosus. The sequence goes on along the minus strand of OZ010793.1, from coordinate 395,916,530 downwards.
CACCAATGATAAATCAGCAAATAATTTTATAGTTTCAACTGCTGAGAAATTACAAAAATAACCAATGGAGTGAGTAAATTATGCACCAAACCACCATCTCTCTAAACTATGCCAACTGGCTGCAAAACTGCAACAATGAAATATTTTAAACCATAAAAAGTAGAAAAAAAATTAAATAAACCCAGAAGCAGAATTTTCTGTGTCAGTCTGCAGCATACTAAAATTTATCTGCGACCCAATAATGCTAGACTAAGCCTACTAAAACAACAATATCCCATAAAATAAGAAAAATTTGCCTTTATAAAGAAAATATAATGAAATTATGAAACAAATAACATAAATCTACAGACTTAAAAGTAAATTTCAACATTTTTCTAAGCCCAGCCTTTCTTTTTAAACTAGTGGATTAATCTGCAAGGTTTAAAATAATCAGCAGCGGTCAGTTTCTGCTACTGGGTAAATAAAGATTAATAATTTTTTATTTTAAAAAAATTATAGGTTGTGTAAACAATTTAGAAATCTCAAATAGTTTCTTTTTTTCTTTCCTTTCCTGTTGCCATATCTTAAAAAAGAAACAACAAAAATTATAATATTTTAAAATAAACTCATTAGTTTGCATTTGCACTTTTTATGAAGCATAAATCAAAGCAATGAATTTAAGATAAACATTGCACACTTATAAAAGAGTGTTTTTAAAAAACTATTTACAGCTGAAAACAGTATTTAGGATCATCCATTAACTATGCCATACAAATTTTGTGGGGTTTTTTTGCTCTGGAGATTGGAGGAAGAACAAATTGCAGTAGACTCAAATCTGCAATAGGTCAAGCAATTGTATGTTTTTGGAAGCAGCACTTTTTTTTTTTTTTAACAATACTAATTTCTAAAAGAAACTAATTTCAGAAAGTGGCTACTGAAGCTACATTTAATAGTGAGCAGATTTCAGAAAGAATCTACTGCAATTAGGTGTGGCACATACTGGGGAGAACATGGTGGAGACATGGGGCACAAAGCATGAGTTAGGAGACAGCGAGTCCTGTTTCTTCATTGTTTTCATCCTGTTAACAAAGGAGTAACAGGTTTTAATTTCAGAATTTGTCTCCTGACTCACGCATTGTGTCACACGTCTCCCAGGTGTGTAGCCACCTTACATTTAGATTTCCTATAAAATTCATTAATCTTGCTATAAAATCAAATGTTTCTAAATATTACCTTGCCAGTTGTTTGACCATACAAATTGAAATAAGCTCTCATTTCATCTTCGCTGGCAGCCCCAGGCTTATCTATTTTGTTGCCCAATATTAAAACAGGACAGTTAGACACCTCTTCTGCTGTTAGTAAATTCTAAAAACACAGAACATTAAAATTAGAAGTTATACATTTTTTAAACATACGTCTATATGAAATTTGAAAATGATTTTACTTTTACACTATATTATGCATTTTTGCTTTACCTTTTCAATGAAATGAAAAATATTCAGAATGCTTTAATAAAAGAAAGCATACTACACTCATTGCCTACACAAGATAAAAGAAAAAGAGACCTATCTCTAGAATCTAGAATATTTCTGTGTGAAAATACTTAAAGAATGCAGGTGTCTTTTCATAAAAATGAAACATTACGATTGTTAAAATGCATTTTACTTTACAAAATGTAATTAATGCAAATCAATTTTATTTACTGTTTGGAGTAGACCTGGGCCTTAAATCAATTTAAAGCTAACATTGGAAATCTGATTTAACCAATGGTCTTAAATTGATTTAAGCTAAGACTGAAAATCACGATTTAGCCAGTGTCTTAAATTGCGATTCAGCCAATGTCTTAAATTGCAAATTAAAGCTAACAATGAAAATCCGATTTAACCATTCGTCCTAAATCGATTTAAAACAAAATATAGATTCAGAAGTAACATTGGAAAGCTGATTTAGCTACATTGATGTATCTACTGCATGCATGACAAGCTGATGCTAAGTCAATTTAGCACAATCCAATTTAAGCAAACATTGCAATCTTCAATGCTCTCAGATTTAAGAAAAAGACGATTTAAGAAAACGATGCTTAAGTAACAATGAATTTTTGTTTATTGGGAAGGGAAGAGGGCGGGGTAAATGCGACTCAGAGTTCATGAGATTGGACAGGGTTCCTACACAATTCTGGTAAAAAAATTCCCTGACTTTTCCCTGACCTTATTCAAAAATTTCCCTGACTTTCTCAGTAAAAATTCGGCTTGTATATTGTTGTAAAATCCTCCACAATGGACTTTAATCTAGATAAATGCTAGAAAAAAGTATGTGCTGTATGAATTTCCGCTTTTTTAATTATTTTTCATATTGTTATATTGTTTGCAGAAATTTTATAAAAATTTTAGTTTGGATGAATAATTAATTCAAAATTTCTTTATGTACGGCGATAATAGAAATTCTGATGGAAGTAGTACAGCAAAAATTCCCTGACTTTTCCCTGACCTTTTCAAATATTTAAAAAATTCCCTGACATTTCCCTGACTTTTTGCCTAAAATTTCAAATTCCCTGACTTTTCCCTGTTTTCCAGGTTTTCCCTGACCCGTAGGAACCCTGTTGGAATGTGTATTTCTTGTAAATTAAGCATGGCACTAGATATGTTTTCGTTTATATGGTGAATGTTTATGTATTTTTTAATAGTATAATGCCATCTCAGAACAATAAATTACAAACACGTTTCACAATCATTAAAACATTTTCAATGTATTGAAATATAATTTAGAAAAACTATATCTCTTTGAATATCAGGACTAAAAATTCAAATTTTCCCTGGAGGGGAGTTTCTATCTCAATGTTTATAAATACACGAGAGTTGAACTGTTTGAAAAAGAAAAAAAGAAAAATCTTTATACCCCGTTATGTTTTAAAGAATTACATTTATACAGACATGACAAAATGCCACTGAAATAATTTAAATTAACAACTCAAGACAATTATCCAAAATGTTTATTTTTATAAAAACAAAGGAACAGAATCAAGCTTTATATATGTCTGTTTTTCAACTTTCACCTAATGTTATGGGCAATTAACAAAACGGTTGCTAAATTAATTTCTTAATTTAGATTTTATTCCATTTTGCATGCTTTGGCCTTTTTCACACGTTACACTTTTGACAAACAGCACAGAGCAACTTTTATAACTTTAGAAATTATGGGAAACACTTGGTTATGCTCTTAATTTTTTTTTTTTCTTTTTTTTTTTTAAGAAAACTTTGCAAAATCTGATCTGCATTCATTTTTAACTTACTTGCATGAATAATGCATATCGGTGATTGTATTGTCAATATCTGTGATTGTCACTTCTGAACAAAGTTGTTTTATTATATCCTTAATAGAATTATAGTCAAAACTGTAATCCCTGGTATTTTCATTAATTGAATTATGTTCTATCCATTGAAATTTTAAATCCATATCCAAAGTTTTAAAAGGAAATAGTCAATTGATTTCATCTATTACACGAGAAATGGTTGATTTCAAAAAGTCATGTGAATTGCAAATATCAACTAGTTTGTTGTTTCTAAATATGTTTTTTTGAAGTTCACCAATCTTTTTTTTTTCTTCGTGTGCACCAGAAGGTCTAATCTCATTTAGTTTAGTGCTGATTATTGGCCAATTTCGTAGAGCTCAGTCTCCGGTGGCCGTTACTGCCTTTTTAGTTATTTCCTATTTCGAGCACAGGGAAGAAAACATCGCAAAATACGCAAATCGGTCGAAGAAAAAAAATCGCCAATTTTTGTCAATCATGGCGAAAATAAACAAGTAAATTTGTTGACAGGTCATGAGGGGAAAAAAAAAAAAAACAGGTTCGAGGGAAATCAGCAGCGGGGAAATATCACGAAATTCGTCAATCGATCACAGGAAAATATTGTAAAATTTGCCAGTCCGTCACGAGCAAATATCATGAAATTCCACAGCCGGTCGCAGAGAGAAACAATCATTAATTTCATCAGTATGTCGCAAGAACAAACAGTGAAATTTGCCAATTGGTTGCAGAATAAAATTGCTAAATTTGTTAATTGGTCGCAAGAAGAAAAAAAATGAAATTTGCAGATTGGTCTCCAGAAAAAATCGCGAAATTCGTCAGTCGGTCGCGGAGAAAAATCGCAAAATTTTTCAATCAGGAGCAGAATCTTGAATTTTATCAATCTGTCGTAAGAAAAAATTTAAATCTACCGATTGACAGCAGAAAACATGATGAAATTTGTCCGTCAGTCCTGAGACTTGATCGTCCTTTTAAGAAAAAAAATTTTGGAAAATGAGTTTTTAGAAACAGGAGCCTCCTTTAATTATTTAAATTTAATACTGCTCTACTTTAAGTCACATTTAGTTTTATTTTAAGTTAAATTACTTCATATTTTTATATTAAGTAAAAAGAAAATTACTTTTAATTTTAAATATTTATAATGAAGTTACAAAAATAACTAGTTGGATATGCCAATCCCAAAACTTTGTTCTATCTCATATATCTTAATATTTCAAAAAAGTAGTTACAAATCAGGGTTCATACTCTATTTGAATAACAAATTTCCCTGACTTTTGCAGGTTTTCCAGGTCATATTCCTTACAATTCCCTGACCGAAATTCACGACATTTTTAGAAATACGAATTACAATTCAAGATCTTAATGATCAAACTTACATCTGAAAATTAAAATAACGTATAAAATTGAAACTAAAAATTTATATCATTTGACATTTACAATATATATATATATATATATATATATATATATTAAACAAAAACATAATTTGAAGAACAAATTAAAAAAACAAAATTTATTTCCTACATTGTTTAAGCCCGAGAAGGGACAGATATTAAGTTATTTCATTCAATTAGTTCTACATTTAGTGTTAAATTTTTGTAACAAATTAGTTAAACCAATTGAAGGTTAAAAAATAAAAATAAAATTCGTACAATATGATACTTAAAACATCCTAAAAACTTGGATTCCGTTCAAATGAAATCGAAATAAATCTTAGACTTCTTCCATTTTTAATTGAAAATATTTGTATTGCAGATTTAGTATTATGTTTATGAAAATTGTGCATAAAATGATAAGATGCATGCAAAATACAAAACTTTAAAAAAAGATTTATGAGATAAAATTTGGATCTCATTTAGAAAAGAGTTTCACCTTATCAAACAAATCAAGATACCAAGATGTGTCCTAAATCCCATGTGCGTTAATAACAAGTTGCACGCATTCTGTGATGCCTCTGAAAAGATCTATCATCTATTCGGATTATCCAGATTCATGTTTTTGACATTGTACGATTGTATTATGTCGGTCCTATCCATACTAAATGTGTTCATAAAATATCGGTCACTAAATTCAAATCTTTTCATCTGCACAGCTACAAAAGCGATACACCTTGAGTTGGTTTCTGAACATTCTACTGCATGTTTCCTTGCTGCATTACACCAATTCATCTCTCGAAGAGACAGTCCAAGTAAAATTATCTCTGATAACGGCTCTAATTTTAAGGGAGCTGCCAGGCACCAAAGGAATTAGCTTAATTGTGTCGAGAACAGAAGGTGAAAGATTTCTGCTCTGTTAAGGGCACTGACTGGTTTTTCATTCCACCATATACACCCCATTTGAGGTTTGTGGGAAGCAGCAGTTAAAAGTGCTAAATATATGTTAATGAAAGTATCCAAGACTTGCACTTCTTAATTTTTCGAAGAGGTTTATGATAGGAATCCTCAAACACAGTGGTTCTCACCGTCTCTATATCCTTATAAACCATCATTTCAATCCACATTCATCATTTCAATCATCAGTTTATTATTCCCATTTACTCCTTTATTTTACTTATTCCATTTTAACTTCAATAATGTATCATAATATAACTTAAACTTACCTATTTATATTGCTTTCAGTCAATATCCCTTTATTGTAGTCAATACTGCATTAATCCTTTAAGGTCCATAGGAAATCCTCAGTTTTCATAACTTCAGCATTACTTCAACCTACACTCATGAAATCTCGTATCAAACTGTTTTTAGTTTTCCGTACCAATATACTAATCACTAGATGGCAGTGGTGCATATTGCAATTTTAATCAATCTTCATCAAATCTTCTTTGTATCAATTTCAATGCCGGCTAGTGGTTGGCTTATTTGGTGACGTTGCTCCCAAATGTAATTTTCAATTCGGTATGTTTCAAATAAATATGCGATTCTCCCATCATTAAGTTGCACTTTTATCTTCCTAATGGAAGTAACTTATCAAGAAACTAGATAGTGGCTGGATCATATCCTGGATGCATTTATTCACAACGCTTGGTGTTATTTTGTTTTTAAATAGTATTGATGTAGTTATGCTTCATAATTTCATTATTGTGCTTCATGTCATCCTGTGCTTGTACATTGTATCTAAAGTCAAGATGTCTTCAATATTTTATTGCTAAAGTATATTTTTGTGTCAAGATCTTCAAATCTCAAGTAATTTTGACTGTTTTATTTAACTATCTGAACTTTAATTTATCTTTAAGTTGGCAAGTTATTCTTTTCTTCCAATGCTCATGCAACCAGCCAAGCTTTTATTTAGCCAGTTTTAAAGCTCTGCATATTTGAATTTATCCTTTAACATATATAATCACTTAAATTATATAATGCTTAAGAGTTTACACCCTTCTTCAAACAGAGGCTTGCTTAAATTTCAGACCTCTCTCTGAATTACCGTCTGATTCCAGTGATTTGAACGCTTTGACGGCTGTGCATTTCCTGGTTGGTGGTCCTATTCACTAATTTCTTGAACCAGTGCACCCAACAAAAGACTTGTGTCTTGAAAAGTGGCATCTCATCCAAAAACTTCATCAACAATTCTGGGACCATTGGTCCAAAGAGTATTTACATCAATTGCAACTACAATCCAAATGGTGGAAATCGATACCTAATCTGGTGAGATATGGTGCTTGTTCACATGAACAATTTGGTCAAACTGCAGTGGACACTTGGACATATTACCTAACTTTTTCCTGGACTTGACTAAAAAGTTTGTGTTGTCACAATAAAGACAATGAACAGAAAAGTAAGTATGAATATAAAAAGTAAGTATGAATATATAAAGATGTATGAATAAAGTGTATTGACTGCCAACGTAATTATTATTGTGCACATTATCACTTTTTTTAACCCTCCATGAGGTTTCAAGGAAGGTATGTTTAATCCTTAAATTCTTAAAATATTCATTAAAATTACTTCTGTAAAATAGAGATGACGCTGTGTCACCATGGAATTTATCCTAGTGAGCAGGGAAAAACTTACCTTCGAGTGTGTTCTGAAACTTGTGTTCAGATATGTGTGTCCGGCAAAAATTGTGAAATATTTAAATTGAGTTTGCAATATTAAATGGAAAAAAACACCAAATAATCATTATTTGTGCTATTAAAAATTAGCAACATACAGTCCTTTACAGTGAAATTACTGCATCCATTTCATTTCAAATCTTAAAATTCAAGGAAAGTATAAAGTTTTACGAAATTCTCCCCACAACAATAATTCCAAACTCCAGTAGCATGAGGAAAAAAAGCATAAAATCAAGAAATAAACATATACACACTAATACTTAATAATTAGCTAATGAGTTAACAATAATCAAATAAAAATTTCAAAGGGGTTCTTCAGATCTATCTGCATACTCACATTTAGTTCTGTTCTGGATTCAGGAAATCTTGCCCCATCACATGCATCAATTATGAAAACTATAGCATCAACTGCTGGAAAATAATCTTTCCATACTTTACGAGCTGCAAATTATATATAAAATATATTTGAAAACAAAAAAAAGCTAACAAGTTTATATAACAAATATTTTACATTACAGTAGAATTTCGATTATCCAACATAATGAGGACCGAACCTACATCGGATGATCAAAATTTCCAGATAATTGAGAATTTATCAATAATCATCTAGTTTAATATGTAACATTGTCATTGAACTGCTATTATGACTATTTAAACTGCTAAATATCAAAATTCAAATTATACATCAAAATAAATTTTGAAACAAAAAACAGTAATTTAAATGGAAGCTTCATCTGGCGTAAATTGGCCATCAGTTGATATGCCAACGATAAAATCCTTTACAAGTTTTGTAATAGTTTCTCCCAATTTTAATCACATAACAATATCATATTTCTTGTTTATGGTTAGAATGTCTGGTTTTCTCTTAATAGAAACCATGATGAAAAAAAGCAATAGTAATAAAAATTTACAGTAAAAGACAAAGCGTTCGTGAAAAGATGGCAAATGGGTTTTGCTCCCTGCGCTTGCTTACAATCAGAGGACTCAATAATATTCGAATGCTGTGGCACTCAGCAATACGGTCTTCCAAATTTTGAAATGGTGAGTGTTTTTATTCAGAACAGAGATGTGTACACAATAGGGAGGGAGGGGTAAAGTACACTTATACCGGGATCGGAGCTTGTGGGAGCTCAAGCTAATTTCAAAGGAATTTTTAGAGAGGAGAATCAAAATAATTATATGTACTCATAGTTCGAAAAGAACTGCTTGCATGCACAAGGAAATTGAAAGTAAAAAAAAAAAAAAAAAATTCTGGGACAAAAAAAAGGTTAGGAAACAGGTTCTGGTTTACGGAGAGCTCTGGTTAAACAAGGGTCGGATAATCGAGGTTCTACAGTAATTGTTTCAGTAAAAAAAGGTATATAGAAAACAGTTTAATAAAACTTCAGTTGTCAGGAAATTTCAGTTAATTGAGAATAAATAACAATTACATATATATACATATATATTATATATCAGGGTGTGGTCACAAATATCTTATTTTAAAATTCCTTGATATTTACAGGTTAGCGTTAAAATAATGAAATTTTCATAGATAATTTCTTTTATGACATTACTCTAATACATACGGTCATTACTTAGTAAAAGTTTATATATTTTTTTTTTAAATCGCACTACAAGTCCTTGCATAGTTAATCAAAAATAGACATTACTGTTTGTTAGATCTTGTGGTTGATGTAAGAATGCTGTCGTATCAAAACTATATCTAGCGGGGAGCTGAATGAAAAATGCTGTGCATCATGATAACAACAGTAGGGACAAACTTCAAATAAGGATAATTGATACTTGTCTATTATCCTGTTGGCCACTTTTTATATTAAATCTAGTTGTTGGCGGCCACGTAATACTTACCCATCATGGATGCCCTAATATAAAACATGTATAAACTATTTATAAATGCATTGCCAATCCAAAAATAAAATTTAATCCAAAAATTTATGCATATCCATCATGGATATGCATAATACAAAACACATACAAACTATTTATAAAATGCATTGCCAATCCCAAAATAAAATTTAATCCAAAATAAAATTTAAACGTATGAACGTAACGTAAATTTTAAAATGTATTAAATATTTTTAATACATTGTAATGCTCTTGTGAAGGATATTTCCTTCCCATATTCTATTAATACATTTTTCCTTTACTTCCCCCCCCCCTTTTTTTTAAAAATAAGGTTATTTTACTAAATTCCTATATTTTAAATGTGTCTTAAAATCATAAATTAAATTTATTTTCATCGCTCTTTTCCTTTAGAAATACATTCTCGTTTCACACTCTTAATTCTCAAAAACCGCAAAGAGCAGTCGTAGTTTAAATGAGGCATGCTATTTTTATCTCGCATAGAAACAACTTACCCAGTACACTTGCATGCTTAATTTGGTTGCTATGCGGGATCTTTCTCATGAATCCTTCCTTTATTTTTTGACTGGGTCACTACATCTGCTTCTTTCCTTTCCAACGTATAAATTCTTATAAATTTTGTCTGCAATATATTTTTTTTAATTGCATATGCCTTCAAACGGCTCGTCGCGCCTATTCCCATGATTTGGCAAACCCCTGTAAAATGCGGCTTTGTGGTTTTCGGCTCCCCACATTTTCTCGGTTATCTGTTGGCATTAAATTTTTATAGGCTGCCCTTTCCCCTCCTCATTGACAATACATTAACAGTTTTGAACACATGTCCCATTTCAATGGAATTCTCGCCAGATATCTACTGGCATGCTAGTTTTGCAAATTACTGCTCGCCAATAACTCAATGCTCTAAAATGTGATTATGAGATGATTCTGTTCCTGATCGTGCATCTGTAAACATAAAAATGTAGCTTGTCCTTCTCCAGCTCCGGCTGCTCCTTGCCGGAATTCTCTCGATATGTATAGACCCTGCAAATAAAAAACTCCTTTTTACCGGACTATCTGGATGTCATCTATGAACTGGCTATATGTCCTTTCTCATACTAAAAAGGTGAATATTCCTGCTTCATAAATCACCGATGCTACGTGTATATGTATCTCAACCTGTTTTTTTCAGACATATGGAGTTTAAGACTAAAAAGTCTGTATATAAAATTTGGTGCACCAGGGACTTATCGAGAGATTGCTGGAGAGGGACAGATAATTGATTTTTGCAATAATTTATTGTTGCTTAGCCTTTCAAGGAATCACACGAACTCAATTCTGCTTCCTGTAAAAAAAACAGGATACAATATAGGACTTAGTAAAACTACATTAATGCCATCCCTGCGTTAAATCGCAGGAATTCTCGTAATGGATAGTTCCAGCGTATGGAATTTTGAGATTTAATTTTTTTTTCACGCAAGTGTTCTACAGAGATATTATAGATTGTTGTGATACGATTCCAGAACAAGCGATCCATCGACGATCGTCTTCCCGTAAATGTACTTTGCGTACTCCCGGCGAAAGGTTCGAGTCTGACCAAGGGGCCTCACACCAAGACATGCCGCAGATCTCCGTATCCTACTCCTGCCAGTGCACGCCTTTTGTACCGGCAAAGAAAAGAGAAAATAATTTTTCGCTGTTCTCACATGACTCATTCAAGAGAGACCTCCGTGTATAGTAGGGGATTGCGCCTTCTTCGGCGCACGTTTGACAACATTCCTAAGCCAGAAATAAGCAGTGTAAAGATTTAAGACTCAAGAATGTGGTATTTTTGCTTTAAAAAAAAAAAAAAAAAAAAAAAAAAAAAAAAAAAAAAAAAAAAGAACAATTTTTGACATAGTAATGAAATACTTCCGAAGAAAAACGTAAAAAAAAAAAATGCCCGTCTAACAACGTACCCGAACTAGTGCTATATTTATGAATATCACTTATTTGAGAAACTTACTTTCTCTCTCTCAATAAAAAATAGAGAGAAGAAAAATTTGTTTGCTGTTTTGACATGACTCACTCATAATAGAGAGAAACTTCAGTGCACCACAGTAAATTGCTCCTATTCGGCGCATCTGATAACATTACTGTTGTGTAAGGATGTAAGTGAACGTGTGCTTATTTTCGTTTTTAAAAAAAAAAAAGAGAGAGAATCACCTTTTACGTGTCACTATGGTTATTAGTATTTCTTTTTTTTTTTTGTCCAATGCCTTATTTTTGAGTAATTTTTAAGTAATGTTGTTTCTTTAAGGTAAGTTTATTATTTTATTAACATGAGTGCATTTTTAATGCGGCATAAACTAGTCGCAATATACATCTATATAACATATAGATATACAAACTAAAATTTGTATAGTGTTTTTTTCTTTTCATTTAAATATATTTTTTATGCTAAACTTCTTAATCTTAAATATACTGCTGTGAAATTTTTCAGCAGTTTGCGTTTCAAGATATATACAATAGGCAGTCATTTTATATTTTAGGAAAGTAAAATATATTTTTGCTGTGTTTAAATCTGTTGTAGGGATATTGTTTTCTTCTTCTTTCGAAAGAAGTATTAGTAAATAGATATCTTTGCTACACAGAGGAACAAAGTTTCTTCTTTGTACATAATTTTCTTTTCTTCTGCTCAATTTTACATTAAAAAAAAGAAAGAACTAAGAGATATTTTTAAAATAATATCTAGTTATAATGAGGATGTGTGATAAATAAATTTAATTCCTCATGTCTTGAAACATTAGGATAAGACTTCAGTTTGTTGTGCATTTTCATCTATATTTTTTTTATTTGGTATTAATGCGTTAATATTTATCTATGATGCTCTATAGATTTCATTTTCATGATGTGGTATGATATATATATATATATATAAAATGAAAAGCATTTAACTTCATTTCAATTAGTATCTGGTTTAAGATTGTGTTAACATTGTAAATGTGACACACACATCGAGGCAATTTACAAATAATTTTATTGTTTTAAGGCAGTGAATTGCATCCAAATTGGGACGATTATTTGAATGGGAACGGTAATAATAATGCGGGACATTGATTCTTTCTTTTTTTTTTTTTTTTTTTTCGCAATTCTTTTAATCGATTGTGTCTATCACATTACATTTTATTTAAAACTTCTTTAAAGGCAATATTTTGGTAATTTGTATTTGAGTAATTATACATCACTACCATATTTTAAATATTTTAGGTAACACAGTTTCTATTTTCTCATTAAAAAAAAAAAAAAGGAGTTGCTATATTATAAAAATAACTTTAAAATTAGAGAAAATCAGTGATATTCATTGATGTCTTCACAATAATGAATGCAGGGGATAGAAGAAAACATTATCTTACAGGCATCTTTCATTATAATTACATATATTTTATTATGATATTTTGTTTTTGTTTTTTCTCTCAAAAGAAAAGGAAAAGTAAAAGAGAAAAACTTCTAAATAAATGATACTGTGTGTTTTCTTTTACATATATATAGGTAATCAAGTTTAGATATTTTTTATTATAATTTATGTGTATATATGCAGACCTGCCAACCTTTGAAAATGAGAAATCGTAGCACACAAAATTTAAATCAATCTCGTGATTGGTTGATTGTTTTTTCGTGTTTCACAGCCATCTTTTGACATTCGTAAAAGGAATAAGGTTTCAGTCTTTCAACTCAATATAGTAAATTTTTTCCTCTGAAAATTTTTATACGATTTTTAGAGTTTATTTTCATTTCACAGCGTTTTTTTTTTCTTCTACATTTGTAAAAGGAGCCTGGTTCCAATTTTTTAGCTCAGTGCAGTAAATTTTGACGGAATTCGCGATTTTTTCGCCGCTATCATTACAGAATATTCACAATTTTTTCAAACAATCGTAATTTACATTTTCCTATCACGACTATTTGTTGAAATCTACACTTTTTACCATGAACTTTTGACGAAATTTGCATTTTTTACGCGATTCTTTGACGAATTTTGCGTTTTTTTACCACGATCCTTTGACTAAATTAGCGTTTTCTTTCTACAATCTTTCGGTGAAATTTGCATTTTCTTACTAATCTTTCGATGAAATTTGCATTTTCTTACTAATCTTTCGATGAAATTTGCATTTTCTTACTAATCTTTCGATGAAATTTGCATTCTCTTACTAATCTTTCGATGAAATTTGCATTTTCTTACTAATCTTTCGATGAAATTTGCATTTTCTTACTAATCTTTCGATGAAATTTGCATTTTCTTACTAATCTTTCGATGAAATTTGCATTTTCTTACTAATCTTTCGATGAAATTTGCATTTTCTTACTAATCTTTCGATGAAATTTGCGTTATCTTACTGATCTTTTGACGAAATTCGCGTTTTCTTTCTGAGATATTTTGACAAAATTCACATTTTTGACACGATCCTTTAAGGAAATTTATTTTCTTCTGCGACCAATTGACGGAATTGATTTTTTTTTTTAAACGGTCATTTGTCGAAATTTGCGATAGTTTATCGCAAATCGTGCGATTTTGCACACTATTTCAAATCTTGCTCCTCAAGGAACCCCCTCCAGAATTCTTAAAATGGCCCAGAATTTTTTTTTTTCTCATGAGCATTTTTTAATGTCTGAATTTTCGGACTACTGGCCAATTTTTTAAAACTTTCGGTAATGAATACTTGGAAATTTCGGAACAGAATCACTCCTGAAAAATATGCTGTGCTGGATAAAAATCGCAACTCGAAACAAAAAATGCTTTTGCGTTTTTTGTAAAAAATCTTAGTTTAAGACCAATTTTCGTAGAATCGTAGTTTATAGGTCCAAATCGTAGCAACTACGATTTTTCGTAGCAGTTGGCAGGTATGTATATGATATATATATATTTTCAATTATTAATAAGGTACAATATTCAGCAATTGGTGCATCACGTTGTACCATTATATTAAAAATATCTTATGTGTTGCACTGGTACAATTTGGAGAAATACTGAATGAGGCAATTAATCTAAGTTTTTGTTTATTTATAGTAAACTTTTCACTTGATTTTTTTTTAGTACTAAATTTTTAAGACAGTACATAGTTTACATTTTACAATACTTTCGTAAATACATTACATTTAAATATTTAGAAATATTATGTGTAATATCTAAGAGCCTTCCTTGATACTTTATTTCAACCAGTCACAGTTATCTTCTTAACAGTTTTAATGCATGATCGAGTCATCATAGATACAGATTATAATATGAGAAAAAGTAATTTTGGTTCTTTATCTTCGTTTTAAAAATTGATAGCAGTATCAGTAAACATTTAAAATCAATTGTGTGCCGTGTTTTTACATACCTTCACACATTTCTTGATGTGAGATCACAGTTTTGGTTTATAATTAAATGGGGTTATTTTTTTCTAGTTATTTTGTGTTTATTTTCATAACCTTCATTTGTGCATTGTGCTATTTTCTAGAGATAGCACGGTGTCATTTTTTTTCTTTTTCTTTCTTTTTGTACGCGGCAAGATGGCCACTTCCGTGTGCAAAAAGGAGGAAAGTTTTTATTGTTCAATTACAGATTTCATAAATTCATGTTTTTATGTCTATCATTATTCCACACTTTTCTTATTTTTTTAATGTGGGGCACTACTAATTTTATTTACTTAGATATGACATTAATAAAAAGCTACACTACTTCGCGCTTTTCACATTACTTCTATATGCTCATATAAATTCATAATAAGTTCACTGTAGAAATTGTTTACAACGCTTGTACATACTTGTTGTGGTTTTATATTCAACCTGGCTTTACATGCATACACATATTTACACTTCATTTTGACAAGAATTATTTTGCCTAGAGTTCAAAGTTAACACTCGCCATGGTTGGATTTAATCATGATTTTATGTGCTTCTCGTAATTTTTTCTACATACTTGCTCACGGTTTGTGTACATTGTCATTAAGATAGAAAGTGGCAATTCTATTTTTTTAGGCAAATTTTTTTTTTCTTCTAGTTAACTTTTTTTTAAGGTAATTATTTTACTTCCATTTCATACACTTTTAAAGACACTGCTTGCACATGCGTTCAGTATTTTGTCACATGAAATAACTCAGATGTTGTACATTACGTTTCACATACATTTTGCATTACTGATAGAATTTGACTGTTTGGACGCGGATGGTGACTCGATGCATGTTTGTTTGTTTTTTTTCCCCTCATGAAATGTGACAGGATATCTTTAAAAATTGACAATTTGGTGTATAAAGTTATGGTGACAAATTATTTTCACTGGTTTGATACATTTTTTTATCTAGACACTAGAATTGGCATCATTATTGCAACAGTTACACTTTTCTTCTATTTTAAAATTTTTATATGAAACATGCTATTTTTTTTCTTACACGTAATCTGTTATTATTTACATTTTTCATGTTTGTTTTAACATGATTCTAGCCTAAACATCAAATGTATAGAAGCCTATCAAGTTTTACAGTTTTGTATTTTAATATTATAAATTTTTGTCACAGCACATTGAGCTATATTTTTGTGCGCAATCACTTACATTTCTTTTAACCCTTTGCTAATGATCTATTCGACAGTATATTATATTTTTTTTCAACACAATACAAGTAGTTCATGTGAGTCCTTACACATTTGTTCATGCGTATATTTACACAATTTTGTTCATGTGAGATTACAATTAGTTCATGGGTATATTTACACAATTTTGTTCATGTGAGATTACACTTAGTTCATGGGTATATTTACACAATTTTGTTCATGTGAGATTACACTTAGTTCATGGGTATATTTACACAATTTTGTTCATGTGACATTACAAGTAGTTCATAGCATATAACACTTTAGTCCATGGTGTATAACACTTTAGTCCATGGTGTATAACACATTAGTTCATGGTGTATAACACATTAGTTCATGGTGTATAAAACATTAGTTCATGGTGTATAACACATTAGTTCATGGTGTATAACACATTAGTTCATGGTGTATAACACATTAGTTCATGGTGTATAACACATTAGTTCATGGTGTATAACACATTAGTTCATGGTGTATAACACATTAGTTCATGGTGTATAACACATTAGTTCATGGTGTATAACACATTAGTTCATGGTGTATAACACATTAGTTCATGGTGTATAACACATTAGTTCATGGTGTATAACACGTTAGTTCATGGTGTATAACACATTAGTTCATGGTGTATAACACATTAGTTCATGGTGTATAACACATTAGTTCATGGTGTATAACACATTAGTTCATCGTGGCTGGTTTAGAGTTTAACCAGACAGTCTACACACAATACAAGTAGTTCATAGTTTATAACAAATTAGTTCATTGTGGCTGGTTTGGAGGTTAGAATGTGTCTCTTCACACACATACTGTCTGTTTAGTCTGTTGGCAGCCTATTTTTGAGTCATGATATAAGTTAATAATTATTATGACACGCAGTATAATTCTATTGCTAGCCTGTTTTTCTTTTTGTTCTAATTAAATAGAGGTTGTTTCTTTATAAAAAAAATTTCCTTTAATTTTGTTTTTTTCCACAGTATCGCAATAGCCCTGCTTAGCATGCGACAAGTTCATAGTTTTTGTTTACAACGGTGTTTGATTTTACAAGGGTTCTACTTCTTCACTGTGGCAGCATGCTACGCGAATGAGATTGTTATCTGTTTATGACAGTTGTATAGGAATATACATTTTTTTTTTCTCTTGCATCAATTACTTTCCTTGTGGTACAAGGCAATTGATGTGAATATGGGTTTCCTTCTCACAATTTTTTTTTTTCTATTACACAATGCACATTTGTTTCTCCCTTTCACACTATTACAGACATGCAGCCTTCTCCTGGTGTATACCAGTTATATCTTCAAGAGATGTTAATTGAGGCTGCACTCGCACATACACAATGCCTTTCTCTTTTGTATCACCTGTTGTACATGTGTCATTCATATTAAATTTCATAATTTTTTTTTCATGCATTTTCATTTGTATGGCTACATGATAGGTTAAGTTACACTTTTTTGTTTTAAGGTATAGAAGTAAAAACTTATTACATTACAGGTTATTTTATAGTAGATTTTCAACAATACACATACACGTTTTATTCAAGGAGTCAGGGCAGTGACTACCTGCAATCTTCAACAATTAAGTGTGCCTCATTTCTCATTTTTTTTTTTTCTCCTTCTATTGTCATTACCATCAGTTTTATAAAAGGTGAGTTAAAAGTACAGTGCCTAACACTTCCAGTTTTTTTTTAATTACCTATACTTAAGTGTTGTTTTGTCTTTATTTACACATCATGTCTCAGAATTTTATTTGAAGTTGGAGTATAGCCAACTGGTATTGCAATCACAAGAATTGCTTTTTATTTGAATATTGATTTCAAATTTTATAAAATTATGATCTTCTGGAATTTGAATTAACAAAAAAATGTGTGCACACTTATTTACAGCTATCCAGAAGTCAGACTGGGCTCAGGTAATTTTCATTGAAAATTTATTGGTGCCAATTTTTCTAAAGCATGCTTGCATGCATGCGAAATGGAGACATGATATGCTTTGTTTACTCATTTTACAATTTATAACGTAAATATTTTTACGCCAGGTTCCTACAGAAAATAATTTACTGTATTTTTATATGTAATGTATTTGATGAGACATGGGTTATTTTTCTTTTGCTACCGCTATCTGCGTTAGTCATTTTCGGATAAGGGGGAGATATATGTGAAGGATATTTCCTTCCCATATTCTATTAATACATTTTTCCTTTACTTCCCCCCCCCCTTTTTTTTAAAATAAGGTTATTTTACTAAATTCCTATATTTTAAATCTGTCTTAAAATCATAAATTAAATTTATTTTCATCGCTCTTTTCCTTTAGAAATACATTCTCGTTTCACACTCTTAATTCTCAAAAACCGCAAAGAGCAGTCGTAGTTTAAATGAGGCATGCTATTTTTATCTCGCATAGAAACAACTTACCCAGTACACTTGCATGCTTAATTTGGTTGCTATGCGGGATCTTTCTCATGCCTCCTTTCTTTATTTTTTGACTGGGTCACTACATCTGCTTCTTTCCTTTCCAACGTATAAATTCTTATCATAAATTTTGTCTGCAATATATTTTTTTTAATTGCATATGCCTTCAAACGGCTCGCTGCGCCTATTCCCATGATTTGGCAAACCCCCTGTAAAATGTGGCTTTGTGGTTTTCGGTTCCCCACATTTTCTCGGTTATCTGTTGGCGGTAAATTTTTATAGGCTGCCCTTTCCCCTCCTCATTGAAAATACATAAACGGTTTTGAACACATGTCTCATTTCAATGGAATTCTCGCCAGATATCTACTGGCTTGCTAGTTTTGTAAATTACTGCTCGCCAATAACTCAATGCTCTAAAATGTGATTATGAGATGATTCTGTTCCTGATTGTGCATCTGTAAACATAAAAATGTAGCTTGTCCTTCTCCAGCTCCGGCTGCTCCTTGCCGGAATTCTCTCGATATGTATGGACCCTGCAAATAAAAAACTCCTTTTTACCGGACTATCTGGATGTCATCTACGAACTGGCTATATGTCCTTTCTCATACTAAAAAGGTGAATATTCCTGCTTCATAAATCACCGATGCTACGTGTATATGTATCTCAACCTGTTTTTTTCAGACATAAGAAGTTTGACTAAAAAGTCTGTATAGCTCTATTAATGAATTGCAGGTACTACTTGATTGTCCCATTGACACATTTCAATAAATTATATAAATCGCCAAACTAGCCGCCTTTGGCGACCAATTTGGTTTCCCTTAAAATTTATGTTTGGGAAAGTATGCTAAGCATTCTATCATGTTACTTTTATTCATAATTTAATTTACTTGGACTCTCTTAAATATAATAAATCCCTTAAGCTAATATTAGTTTTTGTTGCATTAAAATCTATCAATTTATTGATTTTCTGCGAGCAAGTAAACCCTGTTGGTTTACAATGGAAGTCTATGGGAATTTGGTGAAATTTTAAAGATATCACCAAGTTGGCATCACCTCTGGCAACTCATTTTGGTCATCAAATTTGGCAATATATTGCAAAGTTGGCGACAAAACAAACACATAGTTTGGCATTTTAAATAACAAAAGAACAAATAAATTCATAAAAGTCTAATAAAAATACAAATTAAACTTCAAATTAAAATCAGTTGACGCAACAAACACGTGTAACATGTTTAATGTCAAGTGAAGACATTTACAATAAGCCATTATTGGCATTTAATTTTATAGTTTGGCAATAGTTTTTGGGTCTATGGGATAATAGAGTAGTGCCGAATTGCATAAAAGAAACATCCTTATAACTTCAAAAATGATAATCATATTTACTAACAGTTTAGTGTGTCAGATTAAGCATCTCATTTCGAATTGAAATATATCTTTGAACTGAAATTTGAATGAAATACAGGGTCATGAAAAATCAAAGAGTGAGAAAAATAGGATTACAAATATCTCGGAAACTAATTATCCGATCGACTTCCTTCTTTATGCAAAATTTATGCTTTTTTATTGTCTTTGATATTTCCTCCTTCAAATAAACAATTTCGAAATTTTTTGTATACCTTTTATCAGAACGAATATTTCGAGAGTCCGAAAAAAAAAGTTCCGAGATTACTGATATTCAATAGGCTTCTTCCCAAAAGTACATTAACATGCATGATATGAGACTATCTACAAAATTATAAACAGTAGTAATGTAATGTGAAAAAATATATATATATCCATTTGAAAAGGAAGCCAGTTGGATAGCTCCAAATTAACATTTGTAACCGCACTAAGGTTCATCAATAGCTGTCTGATAAATTAACATTAATAAAATGAGGGAAAAAACAAGTCATTGTATAGTTATTGATTGGAATAATTATCTCAGAAGTTTGTATATCTAACCTTCTAACAAGAAAATCTGGAAAAATTGGGAGGAATTAAAATTGGGAGGGCCAAAAAAAATCAGAGATTGATGAATTCTCTTAAAAATGAAGACTGTCGAATTCTTCTTCAGCAATGGTTGTTTGGAGGATTATTCCAAGAAACTGATGAATGTTTTATAATAAAAGTTCCCAATAGAACTGATGGGAGAAATAAAAATATATAGAAGATGGGCTCTCATTTTTTCAGATTCATGACAGGCTTATAAAAACTTAGTTTTTTTTTTTTTTTTGCAATCCTTTTACGAAATTCGTGTTCTTTTCACGATCCTTTGACGAAATTTGGATTTTTTTCCAAGATGATTTGACGAAATTTATGTTTTTTCTGAGATCTTTTGATGAAATTTGTGTTTTTGCCTGCTATTTTTTGACAAAATTCGCATTTTGTTTGCAATCCCTTGACAAAAATTCGTTTTTTTTTCTTTGCGATCATTGGAACGATGAGTATCTTTTTTTTTCACGATCCTTTGACGAAATTTGAGCTTTTTTTATTGTTTGATTATTTTGTCACTCTTTTGAATGGTATTAGAGATTTTTGACCTTTGGAATAATTACTGCAAATTTTAACTTTTTTTCTATATATAATTTCAAGGTTTAATGTAATGTTTATGAAATTATCAATAAAAAGTTTTCTAATACGAATGAAATGTGCATTACAGTATAGTTTCTTACAGTTCATATTAACTTTTTTATATGTATCATATTAAATATGTGAAATAAAATATTTATATTTCATCCATAAATGCAATATCTAAAAATGTTATATTTTTGTTTAATAATCCTACATGTAAATTCTTAAACTGGTAAATTTTCAGATAAGAAGCCTCAATGTCAATTTTGCAAAACAGTTTAATTTTCATCTCACTTCACAAAATATTGAAATCTGCAATTAATAATGTTAGATTATTTATAAATTTCTAAGTGTATAAGTTTTCTTAAAAGTTCAGAAAATCTAATTTTAAAGAAAGTCAAATTAGCCTGATTTTCTCTTTCTGATATGCTATAAAATTCAGTAACAAGGTTTAAAAAAAAAAATAATAGTAAAAATTAAAAGGACGTTTTTCAAAGTTGTAAAAATAATAAAGAAAAATCTTACATATTTTTTGAGCATGTGCCTAAAATTCCATAAAATAACACAGAAAATCGCAAAAGGCCAAGGAAATTATTTAAAAAATTAAAACGTTGCATAGCAAAAATATAGTATTCATAATATAATGTCAATTATTCTAAACATTATTTTGTTCAAAATCATCAGAGTGAATGAAATTTTATATCTGCTATGTCTATATTTTCATATATAAAAGCACCCTATTCTTCAGTGATGTTTTTAACTCTTAATTTCCTTAATATTTTTAGGTATAAAAGTTTGTAATGGCAGCATTCTTCAATTTGTTTATTTTACATTATAATTTGGCACCTTTTTTTTTTTTTTTTTTTTTTTTTTTTTACGAAAATGGTTGACAAGATAATAGACAAGTACTGGATAATTAACAAAAATGTTTTCTGTTTTGCCTAAAGTGTCAAATGTGTAAAAAAAAAAAAAAAACAGAGACGGGAAATGTACTCACATAATCATTACATTTGTTTTAAGGGTTTCGAAATCTTAAAAATAAGGGTTTCAATTAATAAATTTGAAGTTTGGGATAAGCCTTGGTAATGACATGTACAACTTTGCAATTTTTTTAGATGATTTTTTTTTTTTTTTTTCATATATCAAGTGCGTAATGTAGCGAGTGTGTGATATCAGTATAACCGAGGATGGCACCGGAAGTTTTATATTAAAAGTTTATTAAATACAAAATCCTATTTACAAAATATTTACACTTGCCTAAAAATATATACACTTTGACTACAATTTATCAACCATAATACTCCACCAAAACTACACAACTTATTTCTGAAAACCAAACCAATATTACCTCGGATGCCTTCCCGCATCCTACACATCTGACAAAACCCACCACACTCCGGTCTCCCCTCTTCACTTCAACTCACTTACCGTTGGGGAGAGTCTCTTCACTTCACTTTACTTTAGAGGTTAAAAAGAGGTTGGTTGCATGACAGAGTGCTTAAACAGAAAGCACATTTTCCAGCCAAGGACATAAAATTTCTCATTATCTGAGAATGACTCGCACATCAAGTTTCGTCAATTATAGACTTGTACAAGAAACATACAATCATTAATTTTCATCTTAGAGGTAAGTTGAATTTTTTTTTCTTTTTTTTTTTGGGGGGGGGGGGGGGGGAGGCTGAGACAGATACCATGCAGCAAGAATTTGTTAATAACATTTTAAAATTGTTTCAAGATTAATATTTTCATTTAAAAGCCTAGATTCTCATGTTCATGAAAATTTGCTTAAAATGACAAATTTGTTGTCTATCCAACCACTGGCAAAAATCTGTAAAAACCACTATTTTCATTCTTATAAAATATCATTGTACAACTATGGCAAAAAGATATGGTTCTGTTTTCTAATAAACAAAGGACTTCAAACAAAAAATACATATCACAGCTTCTCTATGTTACTAAGACAGACAGTGAAAAGGCTTCAAAATCAGATCTAATATTTCTCTTTATATCACATTTAATAACAATTCAGTTTACTTTCAATTTTTAAAGGATTGTAAAACACTGTAAGAAACTCAGGCTACTTTCTCATATCTCAAATAGTGAGAGCTTCTTTTCTTTTATAATTTTCACCATGAGCCTGATTCTGAAGACTCGTATAAAATAGAGTCCAAGCTGGTTTCAGGCACAGACTGAACCCGAGAGCTGAGATTATTTTATTTCCTTCCAGATTACAGCAATCGTAATGGAAATCAACATTTGCTTCAATAAATTTCCAGGTTTAGTTGGAATTTCCCTGATATTTCTATGTTTCCGAGGTCTGTGACCACCATCTTTCTTTTCCAGTGTCAGGATTTTTTTTTTTTTTTTTCAGATAAAAAACAATGTTTTTGAATAGTAATATTTACTTTATTTAATAACAGATTAATTTAACGAACATTCATTACTAATCAGAAATAGTGGTAGATATTTGAATAAAAAAAACCTGCTAAATTAGCAACACTGGCATTCTTCCTTGATACCACAACCTAATACTGTTTGTCTCTCGCTTTGTGTATTTTTTTATTGTAGTAGAGAGTCGAATTCAGGATGCTGAGATACATCATAAAAATTATGATTAGAGATGATTATACTTGTTAGAGATGTTTAAATGTATGTTATATCACGACCATGTTTTATAGTGCTTATTATAGGCAAAAAATAAAGATGAAATAAATATGACTGCAGTTTAATAATTATTTTATGCTTTCTGTGCTTCCTTCACTCTTTGCAATGCTAACAATATTTTTTACAGAAAGATTAATATTTTTTTTTTTTTTTTTTTTTTTTTTAATATGAAAAATGAAAAACAAATTATAATGATACTCATTATCACAAATAAAAAAAAAATGTGATTTTAATAACTAGATTGAACTTCAAAGATTTAATATTTTGTCTAACAAGGAGAGGGCCAACCTTGTTAATCACCGATTTTGATTATTTTAATATATGTTGTAGGGTAGACATCCCTTAGTGTCAGGTTCAACGGATTTTATCCAATGCCCCTTAGTTCTTGAAAAACCAGGGGGTCTAATATTAGTAGACAACTTAAATACTTACTTCGCAGCAAAAATGACAGGTTAGTCGTAGCTCAGTTGGCATGGCATTTGCCGGCTGATCTGAGGGCCCGGGTTCGATATCTGAATGCGCTACATTTGTATTCTCATTTTTTGTTTTATAAATATAGTTGTAATTATAATTTAATAATTTCAATTAAAAATTGTAACACCAAACATTAATTATAATGTTAACAAACTTAAATTTATCATTTCTTATTTGTAAACTATTATTTCTCATCCATTAAAGAGGTTTAAAAAGAAATTGGATCTATTATTGAATGATAAAAATTCCAAAATCGTGACAAATTCTGTTGTGGTGCCATCTAGTTATGATAAAAAAAAGGAATATTCAAATAAAATAACAGCAGAAAAAAGATAAAGGGGAAAGCAAAATAATTGAAAGTGCAAGCATACTTATTACAAATTTAAAAATCTTTAATATGCAAAAAATCGGTTGTAATTTAATTCTGATGCTAATTTTTAATATGATTATGCTTGTTACTTTAAAAACAGAATAATAGTATTATCTCATTGACTTCCTTTGTTAAAGAAATGCGTAAATGATGTTTCTTTAAAATCACGAATTGACACAATTGCTCAATATCATTGCATCGATAAAGAATATATGAAACACATTTTAAAAGTGATTTTTTATAAAAAAAAAATAACAGTTTTATGATGTTTTATTACAACTATTCAGTTAAAAGTAAAAAATTAAATAGGTTAAAATTATAATTGATATACAATATTAAAAATTTTAATTGACAGTGAGATTATTAAGTTACACTTACAAGTAAATTTATAAAACAAAAAATGAGAAAAACAAATGTAGCGCACTCAGGTATCGAACCCGGGCCCGCCAATCAGCCGGTTAACACCATACCAACTGAGCTACGACTGCCTATCATCGTTGTAGCAAAGTAAGTATTTAAGTTGTGTACTAATATTAGACCTCCGGTTTCTCAAGAACTAAGGAGCATTGGATAAAATCCGTTGAACCTGACACTAAGGGGTCTCTACCCTACAACATATATTAAAATAATCAAAATCTGTGATTAACAAGGTTGGCCCTCTCCTTGTAAGTGTTAAAAAATTAGTCAAGCAGGAAATTACTTTTGTTGTTTTATTTTTGTTTCTAACTTATAAATCGGCAATAAAGCCATGTTTGGATACATAGTTATCTTCAGTTATTATTTCAATTTGTCCTTATAAAAAGAAACAATGAGTTAAAGTTCAATACAATTAAATTTTAAATCTAAATATAAGTAAAAGATAATATTCAACTGTAAACATAAATGAAAGCTCTAAAGTTCATTTAGACCATCAGATGTGTAAAAGAAGCCTATTTCTGCAACATTACACAAATCATGCTTAATATGACACTTGTTCACTCCCTTGAATTGAGTCAACCAGATTCAACTGTGTGTGTATATACACACTACCATACATACATATGAGGACATGAGTTTCGAACTTGCCTTATCCAAAATTTTTAAAAATCATGTTTTCTCTATCAATCTATTCTATTAGTAAACCTGCACTAAATAAACACTACAATCTGCAAAAAAAAGTGTTATCCTGTATATCTGCAATTGTAAAATCTTGGTTTACAATGAAAATCAATGGACACAGTCACAGGTTTTCCGAGATTTCCCAAAATTTGATTTTCTGGATAAGGCGAGTTTTGAAACTCACGTCCACATATATTATATAAATATATATGCACATACATACAGGGAGTCCCTGAACTGTAAGGGAAAGTAAAGTACACCTAAAATAAGCAATTTTGGTATAGCAATGAGAGGTTGCAACTGAAAAGTGTTGGCGAAGAACAAGAAATGCAGGAAATAAAAACAAGCATTTCACAGACACAAAAATTACAGTAAGTACTATAAATGTGCCACCACCAACCACTATGCAGACCTGCCAATGATGCAAGTCTGGCAATGTCTAGTAAGTGATTGGCATATCCTTTCATAAATTCAAGGTGTCTAGAAAACACCAATTGACTGTGATAAGGAACTCAATGCAAGACTTTCAGTCACTGCTACAACTGTTCGTGAAACACCTGGAAACTTTGAAAGGGTACACCAATCACTTGTTAGACGCAGCCAGGCCTATATCAATGTTGGTGGAGACACATTTGAGCCCTTGCTGTAACTATTATATCAATAAAATGCTTGTTTTCATTTCCTCTGTATTTCTTGCTTTTGGCCAACACATTTTGTTTCTAACTCCACCATTGCTATATCAAAATTTCTTTATGTATGCTTTACCTTCCCTTACAATTTGGCTCATGAATTCAGGGACAACCTCTGTGCATGTGTGTGTACATATTATATATCAACTAACATATCAATTTCAAAAACCATACACTTTTTACAATTTATTTTTAATACATGCTTAAAAAGACGTAACATTAGAAAATATATGCAATGAAAAATGTAATACAATTTTTTATGCTAAGTTAGCTGAATACATAAGTCATACATAAAGTTATTTTATATCACTCCTACTTTTGTAAGCAACTTTAACATCCGAATTGTACACAGTGCAAGTTGTTCTCCTCTATAACATTCCATTATAAGCTGAAAATTCTTTTGGCCATGAGATTTTTTTTAAATACATGATAATAAATTATCAATAGCCTTGTTTCATAACAATAAATTGACTTAATGAAAATATTGATGCCACAATATGCATTCGTATTATATAGTACCCCAGAAAATATTCCTGGCACACATATTTATGCACCATGATGAACGTATTAAATAAATATTTGTGAAAACGAATTAAAATGATATTCGTTAATAATACCATATAGTATATTCTATATTTAACTTCTTACAGTATCTTTTAGAGATCACTGAATTCTCTTAAATTTGATATGATGAAAAAAAAAATGAGTCATTTTGTGCATGTCCTGATTAAGAAGCTGTCATCCCACTTTTGTTTTTAATTCTTTGTCTCAGTTTCTGGCAATACTACTCATCACCCATAATGGCAATAATCTGAAAAATGCATTTTAAACTAACAGGACTTTTATAATAACTTATTTTACAACTTTCTTAATTTACTTATTCATTCTTAGTATGAAAAGAGTATTACTGCAATTATTGATTATAAATGTTTCTACAAAAGTTTGAAGTTACCTTGATCATGGCCACCTAAATCAAATGTTGTAAACCTCAAGTTGCCAATAGACAATTCTTCAGATGCTAAGCAAAAGAGAAAAAAAATATCAGGTGAGAAGGCAACATTAACTATATGTGTCAATCAATTTAAAAAAAAAACTGAAAACATTTATTTAAAAGTACTGCAGAAGAAATTAACTATAAATAACATCTTGCAAACTACACAACTGTCAGAAAATAATGACTTTCATAAAATTGTGAATGAACAAGACTTATTTTCATACTTATTCTCACATAATTAAAAATATATATATATATATATACTAATATTATAAAGTAGTAAAGTTTGTTTGTAGGAGGTAACCTCCAAAACTACCGATCTGATTTCAAAAGTAATGGTATCAAAATGATTATGTTAGTCCCTGTTCGATATATCTATACTCATGTCCATGCCACTAACCCAAAAGGGGATGCAGGAGCAAAAATTGTTCTAAAAATGTAGTTTTTACATTATTGAAGGACCTAGAACCATGAAATTTAGCATGGTAGTTACTTATTAGATATAACTGATCTCTAAGAGCATTTCTTAAAACATTCAAAATTTAACAAGTTGGAAATTGCTCATCAAACGTGATAAATGAGGTGCATTCGTACTATAACTAGTTTTATAAATATTTTTTGCATTGCATATTGTACTGAATGTATATTTTAGTGCACTTCAAAAAGTGCATACCCATTTCATTCTGTTCAAAAGGCTGTATCATCATTAAAATGCACTTGAAATAATTTTTTTCTCAATGGCCGTCATGAAACAGAAAACTTTTGACTGTCCCTGTAATTAAACTGTACATCCGATTTTCATAAAATTTGAAATGGCTTGACAAAATTTTGCAACAATTATATATTTAAAATTGCAGACCATTCGGAAGGCTGTAACATTATTAAAATGCACTTGCAATAATTTATTCCCATTGGCCATAATGTAACGGTAAACTTTTGATTGTCCCTGTAATTAAACTATACATCCAATTTGCATAAAATTTGAAATGACTCGACAAAATTTTGCCACAATTATTTATTTAAAATTTCAGACCATTCGGTTGGGTAGTTTTTGCTCAGTTGTATGCAGGGTTGGGTTTTTGACGTCAAAAACTGGTTTTTGACATGACAAGTGTCAAAAACTGGTTTAAACTGTCATAAACTGGTTTAAACTGTCGAAAACTGTCATAAACTGGTTTAAACCGTCAAAAACTGCCAAATACATGTAACACGCTAAAACATTTTAACAATAGATAAACATTAAATAAGTCAATGATTTATGTGATCTTTTATTGAAATTTAATAATTTAAAAAATATATTTGCAATAAAATATTTTTGATTTTTCAACCAGAAGAAAATAATTTTGTACAATTAAATAATCCGGATCAATTTTACCCCGCAGCATGCTGCAGCACACCATGTATTTAGCACATTTATTTACACCCAAAAGATTTTTGAGTTTAGAGTGTATGAAGCGTTAGAAAATAGTCTGTCTCTTAATTGATGCTGAGCTAGTAGGACTTGATAGCAAATGCATTGCTAGATGAGCAAGTTTTGAAACAGGCTCAAAAAGCTGTTGCATTTAGTGATACCACCAAACAATGGGGTCATCCCTTCCTCCCTATAGCACTGAAATAAGAAGACTGGAAAGGGGATTCTTTAGCTTCACACACAATCAGTATGGGTAAGCATCCATAAACTCTCTCCGTAGCTCAAGCTCGAGCTGAATCAACTGATACAGCAGTCAACCCTTGCCCCTGATGGTTGGGATGCAAAGTATAAGCCAAACAATGGTATGGTTTCATGATTTGATCCCTTCTATTATGCACTTTTTCAATATGAGCTTACAGGAATTTTCTTTTAGATGACGAGCCAATTTTGTTCAGTTTTAAAATCGAAAACATTTTTATATATTGAAAGAAAGCATGTTTTAAAAAGATTTTGACTTTAAGCTTTTTTTTTTAATTACTTCTCTTATTTTGTAAATGTTTAAAATTAATAATCCAATTTCAATTTTAAATGGAATGGTTATTGCCTAGACTAGAATAACATTGATGCACATTATCTTGTTATATATACAAAAAAATCTACACTAAGTTTTTTTCCCCCATAAAAAAAGCTAGCTAATGCTTTAACCTCTCAAAAGTAAGCGAAATTAAAGCGATTTTAAGTAAGAGAAAAATGTACAGCTCATAAAATTTTACCCTGTTAAAAAGTTGTACTTAACAATAATACTTTATTATGTACTAATTACTGATATACAGTAAGAGTGAATTTAAAATATTACATGTAATGTTGTCATGTGTGACATTTAATTTGAATTTTTACAGATCAATTTAGTATTTGAGGTTTTTGACATGACTGTTTAAACTATGGTTTAAACCCGACATAAACTGACACATGTCAAAAACCTGCCAACCCTGTAATTATTACTAATACCATATACTAATTATACAGTTACAGTAATAGTAAATTTTAAATATTACATCTAATGTGTGACATTTAATGTGAAATTTTACAGATCACTGTAAGTATTTGAGGTTTTTGATGAGGGGTTTTTGACATGACGGTTTAAACCGCAGTTTAAACTGTCAAAAACTGACATGTGTCAAAAACCTGCCAACCCTGGTTGTATGCAGACAGATGGACTGAACGACGACTATAGGTGCTACGTATTTATATAATTACGAACGCACCTAAAAAGGAGTGAAAATGCATGAAAACAGTTCTAAATGGCGATTTTACACAATCTCAGGAAGTACCGAACAGATTTACAAAATAATGGCGTAAAAATGATGGTGACAGCTCTTGCTCCAACATAGGCAATATTTTATGTTGATGTCACTACCTCAAAAGGGATGCAGAAGCAGAAAACATACTAAACATGTGATGTGTTACTGAAGGGCCTAGAAACATGAAATTTGGCATGGTAGTTACCTATTACATTTAAATGATCTCTAAGAACATTTCTTTAAAAAATCTAAATTTAAAATGAGTTATATGTGCAAAAAACGTTCTAAATGGCGATTTCTATGCTTGGAAATTGATGGTGACAGCCTTTGCTCTAACATAGGCTCTATTTTATGTCAGGTCACTACCACCTTGGGGTTGCAGGAGCAAAAAATGTTCTAAATTGCACTTTTTATGATAGGGAAGGGCCTAGAAACATGAAATTTGGCATGGTAGTAACTTAAACGATATAAATGATATCTAAAAATGTTTCCTAAATTTAAAAAATCTAAATTTAAAAGGGGTGGAAATGTGCAAAAAGAGTTCTAAATTGAGATTTCTACGCAATCTCAATAAAGTATCAAAACTGATTTCAAAAGTAATGGTTGGAAATTGATGATGATAGCCCTTGTTCCAAGATAGGCTATATTTTCTAAATTACATCTAAGAACATTTCCTAAAAAATTCAAAATTTAAAAGATGTGAAAATGTGCAAAAAGCATTCTAAAAAACGTTCTAAATGGATTTTTCTACGCAATCTCTGGATGTATCAAACCAATTTCAAAAGTAATCATTGGAAATTGATGGTAACAGCCATTGCTCTAACATACGCTCTATGATATGTCGGTATCGCTACCACCTGGGGGTTGCAGGATCAAAAAACGGTTTAAATTGAAATTTCTGTGATACTGCCAGTGGCTAGCAACATAAAATTACGCATTATACTTACTTATAAGATGGAAATGCTCTCTAAGAACCGTTTTTAAAGATTTTAATATTTAAAAAGGTGTGAAAATGAGCGAAAAACGTTCTAAATGGCGATTTCTACGCAATCTCAGGAAATATTAAACCAATTTCTAAAGAAATGGTTGCAAATTGTTGGTGAAAGTACCTGCTACAACACTGGCTATATTTTATATAGTTGTCACTACCACCTGGGTGTTGCATGAGCAAAAAATGTTCTAAATTGAATTTTTTGATACTGAGGGATCTAACATTTTGAAATTTGGCATGATAATTACTTAAAAGACGCAAAGGCTTTCTAAAAACCGTCATAAGAAAATTCTAAATTTAAAAGGATGAAGTGAGCTAAAAGCGTTCTAAATTACGATTTTTATGCAATCTTATGAAATACCAAACAGATTTAAAAAATAATAGTCGCAAATTGTTGATGATAGAACTTGCTCAAACATAAGCTATATTTTATGTTGGTGCCACTACCACCAGAGGGTTGCAGGTGCAAAAAACATTCTAAATTGAGATTTCTGATACTGAAGAGGCTAGTAACTTTAAATATGGCATGGTGGTTACTTATAAAATATAAATGCCCTTTAAAAACAGTAGAAAATAAATTCGAAATGTAAAACGGGTGAAGCAAAAGGATGGAGCAAAAAGCGTTCTGAAAAAGTCCTAAATTGCGATTTCTAAACAATCTCGGTGAAATAATAAACTGATTACAAAAGTAATGGTTGCGAATCAATTGTGACAATGTTTGATCCTACATGGGCTATATGCCAGTGCCACTACCACCTGGGTTTGACAGGAACAAACGCCCTAAAAAAGCCCTTAAAAACTTTCTAAATTACTTTTCTATTGAATATTAGGAAATACCAAACCGATTTCAAAATTAATTTTGGCAAATTAATAATGACAGTCTCTGTTTCAACATAGGCATTTTATGTTAGTGCCACTACAACCAGACAGATGGTACACCGTTAGACAAGAAGCTTGGAATTTGACATTGTGGTTCATTTTAAGATGTGAGCATGTGTTAAAAACAGTTTCTAAAAAACTCAAAGCTTCAAAATACTTTCTAAATTATTATTTATTTAGAATTAGTTTGTTCTTTTTATTAAGTCTCATTTCTACCTAATGCAGTGTAATGATGAAGTTAAGTCAAATTGTGTCATAATTAGTAATTTTTTAATTATTCTTAAAATTATAATATCTTTTAATAAAAATTAGACATACAAATATAACTTAACATATTTCAACTACTGCACGTGCACTGCACTCCCGCAGGTTTTGCTAATATATACTTCATTAGCCGGCATGCCGCAAAATTTGAGAGAGACCAGATTTTTATATATTTGTCCCTGGTCTTTCCCAGCATGCTGGAGAAAGTGGGGATCTTCGAAAACAGAAAGGAATGAGGTTCATTAGCCGTATTCAGTAGCAGCGATTGGTGTTGGGGAGAAGGGGTGCAATATAGAATTTGTCCCCACTTTTCTAATTACAGTAAACTCCCGATTATCCGGCTCTCTGTACTATCCGGCCTAGTAAAAAAAATTAGGAGTGTTTGTTGCAAGCGGCCGAGACAGGCAGGTTCTCTTCCGTAGAAAAGTGCTAACTCACGGCAGGAAGGAGCAAGAAGGGATTACAGAATGCAATCGCAGAGACAAACAGGAAGGAAATGGGAGGTGTTAAGGATTGCTAACCTGCTTCGTCAGTTGTGCAACGGACGTTAACAAGTGCAGACGTTATTGTTCGATTATCCTGGCTACTTTCATATAGACTTTTGGTGTGCTTCGTATTTATTTAATGAAGATTAACGAAGTGGGTGATAACCGAAAAAAAGTTATATGCGATTTAGCACGTGTTACTATGAGGAAGTGACGCCAGCAGATATTATCTGCTTCTGTAAATGGAGGGACATCGTGTCGCGAAGAGGGCTAACAGAGAGAAGCAGTCATCTATCAAGGACTTTTTCAAAAACTAAACACTAAGTTTTGACTCTTTTACCTTATGCATAACTTTTCATATTTGTGCAATCATTTATTAATAAACAGTAAAATAAGATTTACTCACTTTTTTACAAATAAAGCTTACGTTTTACGTTAATGTTTTGCTTATTTTGAAACTGTGTGTACTGTATATATAAAATTTATCTTAAAATGTGTAACAAGCATTTTTAATATAATGGGGGGGAGGGCAGGAAGTGGGTAAATATTTATAGAACTCCGGTCTATCCGGCTTTTTTGTTATCCGGCCTACCCTTCTGCCGCATTAGGCCGGATAGTCGGGAGTTTACTGTATTTAATTTACCTTTTTTACATATTCAAGAGAATAAAAACATGTTTCAACAATGTTTC
Source organism: Maratus speciosus (assembly GCA_963932465.1). Lineage (NCBI taxonomy): Eukaryota > Metazoa > Arthropoda > Arachnida > Araneae > Salticidae > Maratus > Maratus speciosus. The sequence goes on along the minus strand of OZ010793.1, from coordinate 395,883,484 downwards.
ATTTTGGCGGTACAAGGTGCACGAACGGGCTGAACAGAGAAAACGAAGAGAAAGAACGTCACGCGCAGTCGCAGCAAAGAATGGTCGCAGATGGATGAGAATTGGGCTGAAGCGGCCGCGATTTTGGATTCAGCCATTGCAAGAAAAGGGGTGTAGGTAGAAACGTGCTTTTAAGACATGTCGTTGAAAATGAATTTTCGCGCTGCTTTTCCAGTTTTTTTTTCTTCTGCAGAGCGAATTTTTTTTTTAAAGCCGAGAAAAAATAATTTATGTTTGAAAATACCAGAAACAAGAAAAAATTCCCTGTGTTTTCCAGATTTTTTTGGAATTTTTCAAAATTCCCTGCATTTTCCCTGTTTTTGGAGGGTAATTTAAAATTCCCTGTGTTTTCCCGGTGGCGTGGCAACCCTGTTGTTGAGGGTAGTCGAGCATCCTAGAATATTCATCACCAAGTGAACAAAGAAGAGATTGCATCGTTCAAAGTTGATTAATATAACACATGTTTTGCGTATTATGCTATCTATTAATCTTAGTTAGTCCAGGGGAAATGTACATTTTACCTTGCAAAAGGCCGGGTAAAAGATTTTATTTTTCTAAATTGTTTATAATGATGCCAACATGGAAAAACCAAGTTTTCTAACAAAATTTCTTAAGGCTAAATTTTCTGTGGCCGAAAAACAACAAAATTTTGGAAGATTTTTTGATTTTTTGGAAATATCTCGAGACTCGTTGCTGTGGCATATTATTTGTCAATTACAATATTAAAGAAGATAAAATTCTCTACAAATTTCATATTTACAAAGTTTTTATACACTCAATAGCAAGCGCAGTACGCTATTTCAAAAATGGGACAATTTTTTCAATTTTCTTAAAAACCGTGAAAAACGTAGTTTTGCCGCGATTATTCAAATGTTCCCCGCAGATTTAATTGTGTATGTCGACTTCTAAAAATTGGTAGCAGCAAATTATCTATTATTTGCACACTCACGTCTTTATTTTCATCTCAACAGACATTTTATATGCAATAAATTTATATAATTTTAAAAGTAGGACAGAGTGTAGATGAATGAGACAATTTTCATATTTAGACAGTAACTTTAAGTGTATACAATGTTAACTTGAAAGCATTGTTTAAAAGAATTTTTCAATCTATAGTAACTTATTGGCACGATAGCTTCAATTAAAAAAGATTTCTTGCTTGATTTTAATAAATTTTATAATGCATACATATTTTTCCAGGTATCAATGAAATAGGTGGGTCATTTTCAAAATCTGTCCATGTTTTGGAATAACAAAATCAAATTTTTAGAAATAATCAGAAAGTTTTAATTGTAAATAATTACCTTACCTCATAAATATTAATTTACAAGCATCAGCAGAGACCAAATTACTAATTTAACATTTTAAAACTAATTTTTCAATTTTACTGCCCTTGGTATAATAATGACATAAGTGAGCACTGTAATGGCAAATTAAGCAAAATATTTTTATTTTTCCCCCAGGCATAAATGGCAGCCATTATATCTTCTGGCCCATACAATGATTTTCTATTTCTCATATAATGAAAGCAGATTAAGAAATAAAAGTTCATTTAATTATCAATTAGAATTAGGTACAGTAATGACTTACAGCACTGTGCGAAAGCGGGGGGCGAAGGGGGCAGTCCCCCCGGGCACAGAAATTCAGGGGGCGCCAAATTTATACTATCAACTCAATTTTCTATTTATTTATTTATTTATTTTGCCCATTGATTATTTTCCGGGATTTTTTTTTTCAAGGTCATTCTTTTTTCTCTTTTTATTTGTAAAAAACTTATGTATTATATGCACATCTAAAATTTTCCCCCAATGTAATTACGTACATTTTTATTGGCGTAACTAAAACTATATTGTGGGGTGGGCACAGGCCCCCAATCTCATAAGTTCTTTAGGTGCATTTAAGGTCGGTTTATTTACTTTTATTTAGTTTACCCTACGAAAAACTGACGATATGTCAAATGGCCTTTCTTTTTCAAGCGTTCTGTGGTCATCAACAAAAGAAAGAGGGAAAGATAGACATGTCAACAACGTTCACTGGTGGCCTCTGATCTCTTGACATCCGATAAAAAGCCATAAAACATCAAATTGACTGCCTGGCCAGATAAAAGCTTCGATTTCAAGAGATACTGTCTGTTTGGAACTTTAAGGTCCAAACAGATTACTTTTCTTGACCAGGGAATTTTTTCAAGATTTATGGTTTTCGTCAGATGTCACCAGTGAACGCCGTTAACATGTCCATCTCCCCCTCTTTCTTTTGCTGAGACTCTGCTTTCTTTTGTTGATGACTGCAGAATACTTGGGAAAGAAAGACCAGTTGAAATATTTATAGGGTTTCGTTGGATAAAGAAAATAAACTGAATGTTATAAGTTATATGCTTTATCCGACGAAAAGTAACAAATCTTTCAGTTGCCCTATCTTTTTCAAGCATTCTGTAGTCATCAACAAAACAAAGAGGTGGAGATGAACTATTCGACGAAGCCATCTGGTAACTTCAGACCTCCTGACATCTTACGAAAGTCATAAAACATGAAAGGAAGCTCCTTACCACATCAAACGCTGCAACGAAAAGAAAGGTAGTCTGTTCAGACTACTTTTCTTTTAGTCAGAACGTTTCATGTGAGGTCCAAATGGACTACTTTTCTTTGCTTAACGCCCGAGTGTCCGAACACATTTCTTTATTTTGAAGATTACCTAAACTTTCCTGATTTTCCTAAATTCAACTTTTAAAAAATTGAATGTTTCGAGTCTTAGCAAATTCCACTTCTCTGTTAACGAAATGCTGAAACTCTGTGTAATGGAATACGGTAAAATCTGTTAAAACGAAACCTGTTTTAAACAGAATACGGGCCTTGAGAAAACTTTTGTAGTTCCAACAGAAGGAATACCATGCAATCATACCTGCTAAGGCTGAAACCTGTCTAAACTGTATAAGTTTTCCGATCTCTTGGGATTTTATACAGGCAAAATAAACTGAATCTACTTATTTTAAGAATAAATAAGCGAAATATTTCAAAAAAATGTTTCTGGAAATCATTAATGTAAATTCTAAATTGTTTCAGAATTCTAAAACTGTGAAAAAGAACATTTTGAGGGGGATTACAAGTGGGTGAAGTGGGGATTAAAGAAGAGTTTTTATATTGGGGGGATGTGGAGCCAACATTTCTATTTTGTGACCCTAACACCAAAAAGAAATTTCTGAATAAGGAAAGGACTTTTTCCATTTTAAAACTTGTTTTAGGTTTCGGCAAGTCTCTTTTTTATTAGCAGAATGTCCTACTTTATTTATAAATTTAAAAAAAATATTGGACCTACATCTTTCCTTGGATTGTATTAGTAAGTTCATACTTATTTGTCACTAAGTTCTTTAAATTTGATCTTTTTATGGTGTACTTTTGCAATATCTAATTGCGGTGTTTGTGTTTCTCAAACTTTTGCACTCTGCACCCCCCTTTACATCATCTACGAAACTCATGCGCTCTCCCACCCACCAATCATAAGGAATTTTACCTAATTGTGGGAGGCTTTGTCTTTCTTTCTTTCTTTTAGTTTTACCTTTTTTGTCAAGAAATAAAACAAACTAGCTGCCCTTGGCGATCAATTTGGTCTCCCTTAAAATTTATGTTTGGGAAAGCATGCTAAGCATTGTTCATGTTACTTTTATTCTTAATTTAATTTACTTGGACTCCCTTAAGTATAATTAATATAATCCCTTAAGCTAATATTATAGTTTTTGTTGCATTAAAGTATCTCAATTTGTTGATTTTCTGTAAGCAAGTAAACCTTATTAGTTTACAATGGAAGTCTATGGGAATAGGGAATTTGGCGAAATATTCGAGATATCGCCAAGTTCGTGTCACTTTTGGTGGCTAATTTTGGTCACAAAATTTGGCGATATATCGTCAAGTTGGCGACAATCTTGGTGGCATTTGGCGACAGAACAGAGTCCCTCTATGGTAACCCCCTTAAAGGTATGGAGATGCATTAAATGTTGTTCAATAACTCATGAGATGTGTTTCATTCGAGCGTTGCCATTAAGTAATTGACAAATAATCGCGATTTCTGCGCCATGTACGGTAGCGTTATATATATATAGATTATGGAAAATATATTTTTTCATTTTGGTAAATCTGCTATTTATTTATCTAAATTTACTTAAAAATATAAAAAGTTGAAATTAAACAAAATTTAATTTTTTCATAAAATGATCATTACATTTTTTTATGAAATTATTATGCCCCTACATTATGAAAATTGTTATACCCATATGCTAATTATTGGATCATATTTCAGTCCCATCACTCTTCCTACCCTGAAATCTTGAAAAGAATAAATAAAACTCCTTTTTTTTCCTGACATATTTCAGTTTAACATTAACCTTAAAATAAAGTTATATAAAAATTTTTGAACAAATTTATAAAACTTTTGTTTGTTTATATGCGTAGTTTTGTTTTAAAAAATCACCTCGTTCCAGATTTTTTTTTTCTTTGGCTACTCTACTGTGCATGAGATAGAACAATATTTAAAACGGCCTAGAGCCCCAAATGAGTTTGACGCCTCTGAACAATGGAGCTATGAATTAACAGGAGGAGACAAAAAGTGTAGTGTCTACCGGATGCAAGTGAAGTAACGGACCAGGTAGTCACAAGACGACGGCTGTTGTTTGTTTACATCGGACCAGGGGCTGATTAACGCAGGATTCAACTTCCCAAATAAAAATTTTCACCTTATTTAGAACAGAATTTCTGCATGAATAAGGCATTAAAATAAGGCTAAAATTTTTATTCAAATTTAATGGTGGAAGTTTGCCCTAGCGATAACCAGATTCACTGGCATTAACTTGAGGATTGTTTATTTAGTCAAAATATGGCAGAACTGCAGGGCCTGGCTATCATCGGAGAAACTTCCACCAGTAAAAACGAATCAATTTTGCATTAATTGTGATAGAAATTTTGCATGAAAAATGCGTTTAAAAAAGGAGGAAGTTTCTAATCAAATTTACTGGTGGAAGATCCCGATCGTAATCAGGCCCTGTGGAACCGGTTAGAGTTGAAGCTTCGCCGTGTTTAAGATGTGTCAATTCCTCTTCATTCATAGTTCCATGCTCTGAACTGCACTCTAGTTCAAGGGTGACTATGAAGCTCCTGATGTCAGTGGCAATTTAAATGAAAGTGAAGCATTTCGTGTTACATACATAACAAAAACATGGAGACAGCGTATAGACTTTTTCTGAGCATTCCGTAACCACCACATTAGCAGAAATATCTGGGTTTACTTTCTTTCGAATTCAGTGTGACGCAATCTTTAGATATAAAAAAATAATAATAATAGACGCTTTCGCTACCCTAAATGCACGAAAAATAAAATTGAAGTAAATGTATCTGCCTGATATGTTAATTAAAACATTGCATCCATTATCTTCCTCAATTATAGTACAGAACTCATAATTTATTTTAATTTTTTATACTACTCCTACTACTACTGGGTTCTTTTCTTTCTTTTTCAGTACAGTAAACTCTGTCTAAGGCGGAATCGGTCGGGACTGAGAAAATTTTCCGTGGTAGACAATATTCCGGCTTATGCAAAAAAACTGCCCCCCCCCAAAAAAAAAAATCCCTTGCCGATGACGTTCTTTCATTGATTTTCCTGATTCAAAAATCAGTTGAAAATTGAAATTCAGAAAGATCCTTTGTCTTTATAAATAAATGAGAAACTTTATTCAATTTCTCAGTACTGCTATAATATATGCGAATAGGATGTTTACACGCACAAAAAACAATAAACTTAGAGAATGAGACAGAACGGTATCATGTTGTATTTGAGTACAACCTTAAAGTATAATATATCCTACTTTAGAAAATATATGTTGATAAATGTGCATTCTACTAGAAATAACTTTTAAATGCAATTTTGTATAGGAAAAAACGGCATAAGCAAGAACTCTTTAAAAATTAAACAGTTTCTGTTCTTTTGAATTGACTTTTTCGAAGTGTTACACAATTTAACTAACATGCTCGACATTGAGTAATTGACTTTAAAGTATTTGACATTGAGTATTTGACAGTTTTAAAGTTTGACAAACAAAATGCCTTTCATTATTAAAATATCCTTTTTTCCACGTTATGCAAAATTTTGGTTTCGGTGAAACCTTAAAATCATTTCCATTTCCGCGTTAGACAGATTCCGCCTTATGCAGCATGAATTAATGTAATTTTCTATGGGTTCGCCGGGACTTGGAAAATTTTCCGCGGTAGACAGATTTCTGGCTTGCACAGAGTCTGCCTTGGACAGAATTTACTGTATTTGTTAAAAGGAGCACTCGTGTCCTACCTGGTTGTTAGTGATTTTTATCTCGCGAATTTTCCTATTTTTTTCAACTCAAATACTAACAGCAAATGAAAATGGTTAGAAAAAAATCTGTGACACGATTTCTAACAAATAAATGCAAGTTTCTCTTATGTTAGTTTTTCGGAATTTCTAAATTAAACCCTTTTAAAATCCCAAAATACACACGAAATATTTATTCAATAGAATTTATTTCTGTTTCAGCACTTTATAAAGTTTGTGACACCTGTCACAAAGAGAAGTAGGAGGGGGGGGGGGGGCAAATTCGGACTTTGCTCCGGGCACAGTTTTCTCTTCGCACGGCCCTGATGACTTACAAAAGAATACTCACCAAAACATTCAAAGTCTTTGCTTGTTTTATTGAAACTATAAAACTATTTACCTAAACCTGATAACAAGTTGACTTTTAAGGAATACTTTTTCCTTGATAAAAAGGCATGTGCTGTCCACTAAAAAAATCCGGATTAGCTTTTTGTCATAAGCATGGCAATGACACTCTTTCTTGGGACACGGTTAAAAAAAATTAAGAATTATAGATAAGTTTAATTAATGAAAATAAATATTTTTTAATTAGTAGCATCTTAATAAATAAAAATGTATAAAAAAAATTATAGCCATCTGTTTTAAATAGAACTTTGTCAAATCTTTGCCTAATAAATTGCTTCTTGGGACAACCTACGGTAATGATATTTTGACTACAAAAGAATATATTTCTTATTTTTAAATTTTTTATAATTAATAATATATCTGTAAATTATCATTAAAAAACATAATGGTTAAAATGCAATAATTAAAATTATGATAACTAGTTTTTTGTGCAAATGTGAAAGGACAGTAAAACATGACTTTTTTTGAAAATCACCCAGGTATGAAAATTTGCGAAAAACATTTTATTCCCCACTGCAATGGTATATTTTATTTACCAATTATAGATAACATATGTTTTAATGTTTTACTGTTTTAAAGCAGGGTTCATACAGAGTTGGGAAGAAAAAATCCAAGGAGTACCCAAAAAATCCAAGGAGTCTAAAAAATTTTAAGGATTTGCCAATTTTTTTTTTTTCTTGTCGATGTTTTTATGTGCTGCATTGTTATGTGGTATGCACACTCCAATTTTTAATGTCCAATTTGGAGAGAAAAACATTTCAAAAACAAATTTTACTCTATTAGAATCTAATTGTTAGTGCTGAAATTGCACAGTATTCACAATATATTGCTTATTGATTTCATAAGGTTAAATAGAAAATTGACAATCTGCTTTTCTATGCAGTGACCAATGGTCATTTTTTTTTTTTTGCGATCTTATGATGAAGTTTTTTTTTTTTTTTTGCGATCTTCTGGGGGAAATTCGCGTTTTTTTTTTTCACGACCTTCTGGGAAAATTTGCTTTTTCCGCGATCTTTTAATGGAATTCACGTTTTATTTCGATTGTTGAACGAATCTGATGTTTTTTCGTGATCTTTTGATGGAAACCGCCTGTTTTTCGCGATCCTTTGACGAAATTTGTTTTTCGCGATCCTTTGACGAAATTTGCATGTTTTTTGCGATCCTTTGACGAAATTTGCATGTTTTTCGAGATCCTTTGACGAAATTTGCGTGTCTTCGCGATCGTTTGAGGAAATTCACGTGTTTTCCGCTATCTTCTAGGGAAATTCGCGTCTTTTTGCGATCTTCTGATGGATTTCGCATTTTATTTCGATCGTTTGACAATACTAACGCTTTTTTTTATGGAAATCGTGTGTTTTTTGCGATCCTTTGAGGAAATTTGCGTGTTTTTCGCGATCTTTTGAGGAAATTCGCGTTTTAGGCGATCTTTTGAGGAAATTCGCGTTTTAGGTGATCTTTTGAGGAAATCTGCGTTTTTTCGTGATTCTTTGAGTAAATTCGCTGTCTTTTAAGAAATTCACGTCTTTTTAAGAAATCCGAGTTTTCCCGCGATCTAGCGTTTTTTCGCGATCCTTTGACAAATCTTTCGAATTTTTTCCGCAATCGATTGACGAAATTTGACGGTATTTTTTTTTAACATATTTGAGAAAAACGTGATTTTTCCTAGATTCTTCGCTAAATGCCAAACATCGATAACATTTAAAATAAAGGTCGGCTAACAGTGTCGAAAAACAGACTTTACTGACCTAATAATTGAAAAACGGACATAGTGGGAGCCTGTGAGATGAAATCTCACATTTTTTTCACCTATTCACCGGTCTGCATCTGTGACGGTGTCGCGGCCGTGCTTTTGGTTTTTTTTGTTTCTTTTCTTTTTTCTCCCGTCTCTCTCGCTGACAACCTTAGCGTAGACCTGTAAGTTGGCTTTCCCCCAGTGCTTGCATACGCACGCCATTCATTCATTATTCTTCCCTTCCTTTTTCTCTCCGTGTTTCATCCGAGGCTGTAAGTGTGCGCATGCTCAGTAGAAAACGGGCGCTTGCTATGATTTCAAACGAGTGACGTTTCGTTTCACGAACAAATTAGATTGCGTTACTTTTGGTTTCGCTTTCTCATTTGTTTTCCGAATACCGGTGGCTTTTGAATTTGGTCAATTGTTTTAAACCCAGGCTCGGACTGGCCCGCCGGCCCATCGGCCCGAGGGCCGGTGCGCCCTCGTCCAGAAAAACTTTGCGCCCCCATAAGCCATAAGTTCCTAAGTCGCACCAATATTTTTACCCTCGTTGTATGTACTATACTTTCTGACTAGTGTACTAAATTTCGAGACTTCGTTTAGGGAATAATCATCAATTAATAAACAGACAGCAGTAGAGAGGTATTTTGCATTATCACAAAGAAATTAAAGATTACATCGAAACAATTTTAGGATAGAAAATTAAAGTGGGAATATGATTGAGAGAGAAAACATGCATCCAGGGAAAGCTTTAGTAGCAATGGCGCCCTGGACTAGTTTTTTTTTTCCATCACTTCTTTGAATGATATATAATAGATTTTAATTTTAACCAAATATTTTGCATATTTTCATTCCTACAGCTTTTAGAGCCTTGCCTTTCCCTTCCCTTTAAAGTCGGCCCTGAATGCACCTGTAATTGAAACCGTGCTTTTTGAAAACAAATTTAGAAAAGAAAGAAAGTTATATCAGAAGGCAAAAAACCTGTTGTGAGAATTTTATTGTTGATTGGAAAACATGATCTTTTTGAAGAATGCAAACTTGATGACACTTCTGGATTGCAATCCTGCAAGTTGTGAAATCCTGCTGCCAGCGCTTTTTCATTCACAAAATTTACACCACAACTTTCGGTTAATGCTAATCTTCTCTTTATTTAATTACAGACTTTTCATGGTTAAATAACTATTAGAAAAGCTTTTATTTATTTTAAATAAAAAATTGTTTAATCTAATCGCGAAAAATCTATTATCAAATAAAGAAAATAAAAAAAAAAAAAATATGACAGGTTTTTTGAATAAAAAACTCTAGCTCCGGAATCCTGTAACTTGCATTAAATATTTCCCTTGATCTCTAATTGTGATAAGAATTTTGCGAATCGCGGGATGACTGAGCTGAGAAGAGTAAATTTACTCAATTATAGTGATTTTAGTCTAACAAAGAGACTTTTTTTGGCGTACTTTAGAAACTTTTTAATAGTTCAATACGAATTCAACATTTTATGTATGCATAAAATCGTTTTTTAAGGATACCAAATGCCTCTTTCTACAAAATACCTGTAAAAAGTAATTTCTTAAAATAAAAAATATCATAGGTTTTTGAAAAAAAAAAAAAAAATTCGCCTTCCCAGGATCCTGTGACATGCATATGGAAACTTAAATATTTCCCTTGACGTCTAATTGTGATAAGAATTTTGCAAATCATGGGAAGAGTGTGCTGAGAAGAGTAAATTTACTCAACTATTTTGGGGATTTTATGCTAACAAAACGATTTTTTTTTTGTGTGTACTTTTTCTGTAGAAACCCTATGATAGAGCAATATAAATTCAGCATTTTATAGATACATAAAGATTTTTTAAGGATAAAATACCTCTTCCTACAAAATACCTGTGAAAAGTAATTGCTGCCAGATTGTAACAGAAATTGAATTTATCAAATTTTTAACTGATTTATAACTAATTCATATAATATTAAAGAAATATACTTTAAGAAAAGGATGAACCCTTCAGCAGCACTGCAGCAATTCTATTTCACGTCTGGTGCAAAAAGCCATGTTAGTTTTTTCTACCTATTGTCGGTGCAGCAGTGATGATAAGAGAAATAAAAGTGGTTGCCCATTACTAAATCTGTTAAATATAATCAAACAAAATATATAGGGGGCAATCGACTAGAAATAATGTCTACTACTTATTGTTATGTATAAATTATGTTTCCGAAGTAGTCTACATATTAAAAATTGTACTAACTTTGAATTTTTAAACAATAACACTCATTTTTGATGTCTTATTTAAGTTTCTTAGATCGGGACAGCCAGGAAAAAGACATTGGTTATTTACATTATCTTAAACCTTGATAGAGTTTGGAGAGTTTAAATTAGAGATGCTAAAGGAAACCAATTTCAGAAAAATTTAATTATATCCTCATAAAAGTCATCTGATAATTTGTTTAAGAGATACACTGAATAGAACCAAACATACTACAGACCTTTTTCGCGACTTAAAAACATTTTTAATCATAAAAACTAATAATAAATTCATGCTAAAAAATATGAATTATGGCCTATATTAATTTTTGCATACAACAAACCACAATCATTAAAAACATCAATGTGTAAGTTTACAGCTCTTTTGAATAATTAGCTTTCGACATAAAGAGAAATTTTGCCCTTCCATAACTTCAGAGGACCGTCTTCTTTTATCAAAAGAGCCACAGAAAAATTTCGTAGATAAGTACCAGAAACACTTTATAGGATTTGTAAAGTAAGTTTATTGTAAATTTAAAATTCCTGTGAAATTTTACTGGTGACTAATTGAGTTTTATTGTAAGATCATTTTATTTTTCGAAATTTATGGATAAACCTCTAGCGCTCTTTGTATTAAGATTTAAGAAAAACATAATAACTGTATCTATTTACCGGCTGCAATGGAATTGAAACAGAATGTCAAACATGAATGTTACCATTTGAAAAATCAAAGTTTGTGCATTTTTTAATATGTAGACAACACCCCAAAGCAAAATTTATTAATAGCATTCAATAGTAGATATTATTTCCAATCAATTGGTACACATGTCTTTTTGTACCAGAATTCGTGCGGATCAGATAATTTTTCCAGGAAAACTATCAGTATTTCTTATAGAAAATAAAATCTAGTTTAAGCGCACGAAATTTCGCCTTCTTTTAAGGAGAGATTTTCTACAAGAAAATACTGGTGCCGAAAACTTTTTTGGTTTGCAAAATTCCAGGAGGTATACGAACCCTGTTATACGGTCATTTTCAGAATTGGTAGGGTACTTTTTATTCCATGACTCTTATAAACTAACTATTGACAAAATAATAATATATGATATCAGTTATCTGTTATAAGCTAATCTGTGTTCAACTTGCTGAAACTTTTAGATATCACATTATTCGTTTTAGAAAATTACGTAGCATTTAACATGAACTTTAAACATGAACGGAGAATACAGCTAAGTCTTCTATCTAGACTAAGAGATATAATATCAAGCCATTTTCATACTTGGTACTGTACGAATGTATTAAACCTTGTTAAGCCAGATACAACACAAACAAGTAAAATTGACATGAGTTTGTTAAAATTCTTGCGCCCTCTGAAAATCCAAGGTCTGCGCCCTTTTCCCTGGTTCAGTCCCACCCTGTTTAAACCTCTCGCTTAATTACTTTTGCGGGCCCCGTAGCGATGTTTATATACTGTCTCCCTTAATTTTTTTAGGCAGTTAAAGTTCTGACGGGATGACCGAAACAACGATGTCGATATCTGGTTGTAGTTGTGCCATTTTTTATCAACGAAGTTTTTGTTCTTCAGTTAAATATTCGATATTCTCTCGGGAATTTTTTTAATCTAAGTGCTGGTATTTTCAAGAACAATTTACGGGTGATCAAAATGGAAAATGATTCATCTTCATCTAAAATATACTTAAATAAAGATTGATTTAATCTCAAGAAAGTGTAGTTCCTGTCTCTTCCTCAACACTGCTTGTTTCAAGTAAGATCGTTTCTATTTTCTCCTTTTAAAATGACCTAAAAGAACTAAGTGTAGGGTTATTGTCTCCATTTCTAAAAGAAGAATTTTTTACAACAAACTAATTCCAAAATACAATCACAACAATTTGTGAATATTCTGATATTCACGTCACAATTCTTGGTGCCGACTTTGGAGAAATTCTTGAAAAATGCACCCTGGAATTATGAGAGACAGAAATACTTATTTAATTAAAAAAAAAAAAAATTAATATGTTATAATGCTGTGATATTTTAATATTTTAGTCTGAAGCTGTTACTTTTTTTGAAGAGTTTATTTCAATATATTATTTTGTTGAACTTATATTTGTATTTGGGGAACAAATTGCTCATTTTTATGTACTTTGAAGAGATTTTTTTTCTGTTCTGAGAAGTAAATGGTAGGAAATATCTCCTTTTATTTTTGCAGAGCATGATTTTTCTTTCGATTGTATGAAGTGATAGAAAATATTTTTGTTCTTAGTATGCAAATATTTTTACAATGACCTATAATTTTACATTGTTTGAAGGGGCATATGGCAAATATTAAGGCACAGTTTAGTAGAATTATTGATGTATTTATATATTGTTGAGATTAGTAATTTATTTGAATGCTGTTTGTTTGAATTATTGCATTATTTTTGAATTTTGTTGTATTTATTCACCATGACGTCAAAAATTAAACCTCTAAGAATAATAGTGACACCTTTTTCGGGTGATCCCGAACTTTTAGATTTTTTTGCTGAGCAAGTTAAAGCGACCATTTCTTATTCTAACTGGAGTAATGAACAGGCACTTATTTTCCTCAAATCTAAACTCTCTGATCAGGCATTAAAATTTTATGTTTCCTCTAATGCATGTAAAAAGGCAACTTCTCCTGAAGACTTGTTTGATATTTTTAGAAAACATTTTAAGACAGAATCAGCTACCTCCATTGCTCTTAAATACAATAGTATAAAGTTTCTACCTTCAGAATCTATCCGGAATTTTGCTACAAGGTTAGATGATGTTGTTCGTAAACATTTTCCTCAGTTGCCTGATCCCTCCATTGAACAGATTCTAATATCAAAATTCACTGATCTCATCCCTAATAATTTAAAAGTTCACATTCTTACACAACACATAGATTCGTTTGACAAAATGATTGAAGTTGCTGCTTCATATCAAGAGATTCTTGATTCTGTTCAAGCACCTATAATTTCTAATTCGGTCCCACCTTCATACAGTATGTTACATAACTTACATGAACAACCTGAGGATTCTCTGTCTCATAATAGTCATTCTGCGGACTCATCGGAGGTGTGTAACAAACCTCACTAAGCTACTTCAGGTGATAACTCATCTTGCAATACAGAGTCCAGGCACAATTCTTCCAGAAACATAAGACTTAGTCATCATTTCAGACATTCGTATAAACGAATTATTTGCCAGTGGTGCACAAGACCTGGACATTCAGCAAACAGATGTTTCAAATTGAAAGCAAATTTAACTTCCAAATCAAAACAAGCATCTTTTAAAAAACGGCATCACAACTCCTCAGATGATAAACCACATTCATCCGACTCTCGACATTCTTCCTCTAAAGTTTCGACCTCCCGTCAGAACTACTCAAATAAAAATCCTCATAGGTACTGACACGATTTGGGGAGAAGTGGGTGTGGAGCTGCTTCACCCCTGTGTCATTTTTCTCCACAGTATAACTCTCAAGCTGTCTCTTTCAATAATGTAAATTCTGTTAAAGACCTTGCTGTTCCCGTTTTTCAATGTGAAAGAACATTCTATAATTCAAACATAACTCCTGAATGTTTTCAAGAGTTAACTCCAGACATAAATACTCAACTTCCGTCCTTTAATGATTTTTCTGACTTAAGTCGTGACTTTACGCCTTTTCAAGTCCAGAATGATATTATTGTACCGCGGTCTCCATTGACTAAAATTAACTATCCGATTTCATCACAGAGACTTGTGAAATCAGTTGCTAGTCAAACAAATAAAGAAATTCCACTTTTTGCAAACTCTGCTATACAAACAACCTCATCTGAAAATGACATAATCTTTGTTGAGTCCATCGAATTTCTTCTCCATGCGGAAGTTGATCAACCTACCCTTCCAATTATTCAATTAACTATTAACAAGAATCCTGCAAATTTTCTTCTCGATTCAGGTGCAAGCATTTCTCTATTATCAAAATATTATTTTCAACGTATAAAACAGCATGTACATTATAGCAGAATTGCTTCAAATGTAAAAATTACCACGGTAAATTCTGCTGTTATTTGTTCTGGTTGTATAAACTTGTCATTTAAGATAGGGAAATTTTTCTACAAACATTCTTTTTTTCTCATTGATATTCCTGAAGATTCTAAGTTTGTTGGTATCCTTGGCTTTGATTTTTTGAAATCTCATAGAGTTGTTATTGATCTACATAATAGCCAAATTAAGATAAATAATAACCTACTTGACATCTTAGACTCTGTTTCTGCTCAAGAGGTTGATCAAACACAGGATTTACAAGTCAACACTTTAACTCAAAAGAGGTCTCTACCTGAATCTTCCAATAAAAATGTATCAGTGTCTGTTAATTCCAATAATAAAGTACATAGTTCTCTTCCTTCAAATAATTCTTGTTATTCAAGAAAGAAAGTCGTTATTCCACCTGACAGTACTGTATATGTACCCGCGGTGTCTTCCTTTCATTCTTGTGATCAATTTTTGTTTGAACCAAAGGAGTATGAATTACCAACTTGTGCATATCAATCCATAATTTCTGCAGAACTTAGCTCGAAATCTAAAAATGCTAAAAACCCCAGTAGTTACTTTTATATTCCTATCACTAATAATGCTGAAGAACCCATTCACATTAATAAAGATTCAGTTTTGGGAACAATTCACGAGATAGATGAAATTCAAGAAGATTTTGATACTCAAAATATTAGTTCTCCCCATGAAATTAATTTAATTCAAGCTTCTACTGACATTTTAAAGTTAAGAAAATCAGAGTTTAAACTTAGTAATTTTAGCCTAAATCATCTACTTCCATATCAGAAAACAGAATTACAAAATTTATTAACTAAATATGATACAGTGTTTTCTTCTTCCTTGAAATCTTTGGGTCAAACGGACAGAGTTATACCTCATATCCAGTTTATCTCAGATGTTCCTGTTAAGACCCTGCCCTTCCCTGTGCCACAATCTATCCAAGAAGAGGCAAAACAGCAATTGGACACGTTAGTTGATGCAGGAATTATTGAAAGAAGTATTTCCGAATGGGCATGTCCAATGCTTATGGTTAAAAAGAAAGCATCCTCTCCAAATGAAAAACCAAAATTTCGAATGGCACTTGATCTAAGATTAATTAATACCATGATTCGTAGTTCTTCTTATCCATTACCTAGAATTGATACTATTATTAACAATATTTCTAAATTTAAATACTTCACCACATTAGATTTTCCATCTGCATATCATCAGATAAATCTCCCAGAAGAATTTCGCAAGAAACTCTCTTTTACTACCGAATGGGGTACTTATAGTTTTTCTCGTTTAATGTTTGGACTCAGATCCGCAGCCTCTTCATTTCAAATGTTAATTGATGCAATAATCGAAGAAAGTAAATTACAAGGTGTTTATGCATATCAGGATGACATTATTGTTGCTGGTGATTCATTTCAAGAAATGATTCACAAATTAGATGTTTTGTTTTCAATTTTACAGAAACATAACCTTACCTTGTCTCCTGCTAAATGCAAATTTCATCAAACAGCCATAGATTACCTTGGTTTTCATTTGCAGAATCATACTATCCAACCAGTGTCTTCTAATATAACCAAAATTACATCTTTTCCAGCTCCAAAAACTAAGAAACACTTAAAAAGATTTATTGGTCTATGTGGTTTTTATCGCAGACTTATTCCCAAATATTCTAAACTTATGGATCCACTAATTAAACTTACCTCTCCAAAAGGTTCCTTTTATATGGACGCCAGATCATAATAAAATTTTTACAGAAGTTCAAAACATTTTTTTCTCAAAACCTTTTCTCTCCTTGCCTGATTGGTCCAAACCATTTTACCTCAATACAGATGCAAGTGGTATAGCTATTTCTGGTGTCCTTCTACAAAAGCGAAATGGTCATCTACTACCTGTGAGTTATTTTAGTAAATCTTTATCTCCTTCAGAAAGAAAATATCCTGCTCTGAAGCTAGAATTGATGGCAATTGTGAAATCAATTAATGCATTTAAATTTTTTCTGTATAATAGACATTTTACGATTTTAAGTGACAGCAAACCTATTGAACATTATAAGTCTACTAGTTCACCAGTTGATCTGACTACGAGATGGTTGGTTGACCTTTACAATTATGATTTCACCTTTCAATATCTTAAAGGCGAGAGTAATGTGTTAGCAGATTATTTCTCTCGTGAAGATTTTACAAATAATTCTCAAGATCTTAACACTAACCCTGATTTAATAAGAGATAAAAATATTCTTCCAGTCACTACAAAGTCACCAACTATTGAGTTGTATCACATAGATGATCAAAACCAACAATCTCAAGACCCAAAAATGGAAATTTCTGAGTCCACATTCCTCTGTGAACAGCGTAAGGATCCTAAAATAATGAAAATAATTGGCTCCATAACTTCAGATAAACCTAATCCTAAGTTCAAAAATTATTTTATTCATCCTGATACAGGTTTACTTATGATAAAACGTAAATTCTTACAACCTGAAAATTCATCACATATTAAAATTATTGTGCCTCATATTTTAAAGTCAAAAATCTTGCATATTTGCCATATGCCTCACTTCGGTATTGGAAATACTTATAGAAGACTACTCAAAAAATTTTACTGGTCAGGAATTTATAAAGATACAAAAAATTTTGTTCTGTCCTGTGAGTTATGCGTTAGACATAAACCACGAAGAATACCTGCAGCACCATTACAAGAGATGTTCATCCCTTCTAAACCTGGTGAGCTCGTCTCAATGGATTTCCTAGGCCCTTTTTCGAATAAATTTTATGTGCTGACATTCCTGGATCATTTCTCAAAACATATAGAGTTATACCCGATCAAGATTGCTACTGCTCAGTCTGTTGTTAAATCCCTGACCAACTACATCACCACCTATGGTCGTCCGGCTTCTTTAATGTCTGATCTGGGCCCTCATTTTAATTCACAAGTATTTGATAATTTTACGGAGAGCCTCAAGATCAGTATTGTTCATTCATCCTCTGGGCATCCTCAAACGCAAGGATCATCAGAGAGAATAAATACCAGCATTAAGTCATCAATTGCTACATTAGCTCAGGAGGGATATAATTTTCAACAGTCCCTAATGATACATAAAAGCCTATATAACGACACAATACATTCTTCAACTGGATACTCACCATCTTTTCTGCATTCTGGCAGATCTATATCCAATATTTTTGATCTTTTTGATTATCCTGATCTGGAAGCGTTATCATATCCGTACGATTACTATCAGCATATGTCAACAATGAAACATGTGTACCAGAAAGTTTACGGAAACATGAAAGAGGCTCAACAGTTACGTAATCAACGTCAACATAAACGTGCTCATCTACGAAAGTTCCAGTGTGGTGATATTGTTTACATTAGAACTAATGATGCATTTAAGCCAAGAAACATTGGTCCTTATGTTGTGATAAATGTAATTTCAGATGTGCTTCTTTCTGTTAGGGTTTTAGAAGATGAACTGGACAAGCCTTTTACGATAAACATTAATAGAGTAATACCTGTACAGAAACGCCAACAACACTTAGTGTTGCAAAGTCCTCATCCAATTACACCTCTACCCCACAGCTATAATTTACGAAAAAGACATTAATATTTGCATTTAAATATGTATTTTCATAAATATTAATAGTTAATTTTTTTGTATTTATTTTTAGGTTTATGAGTAGTTGCACCTGACAATGTGATGATGTTAAGGCAATAGTTTGTTCACCTAGTATTCTAAGTTCTAGTAAATTTCATTTAATTTTAGCAAAAACATGATGGTAATATCTGTTCTAGGTTATCTGTCTATTCCTTTTTATTTTTTTGGTACCATGTTTCTCATTTATAAATTGACATGATCAAGCTTATTACATAGAAATGTATAATGATTTTGATAGTATATTTTTAGTTTTTTTTTTTTTTTTTTTGGAGATCTCCACTTTTTTTATTTTTATACAGCAATATATATATATGTACCATACCTAGGTTGATGAATTTTGAGTAATTATGTTAAATATTTTTGTTGAAGAGTAATATATTGATGTTGACTTTTTTTTATTTTAGAGATTATACGTGTTGTTTACTGTTGTTGATATTATTTTGATATACATTTTATCTAATATGTTAATGGTAGTGAGTAGCTATATAAATATCTTCAATGAGTAAACAAATTATACTAGTACTCTTGATTTATGAGATACTTTGATTGATGAAAACTTGAATAGCTGAAGATGTAAGTTATTCTATAATACTCTTGGTCGACCAATTTTACTTATTATAGTTGCAACTGTTATTTTATATTATTCGAATAATACATGTTTCATGATATCTCTTGACAGCAAAGTTGTTTGCTTTTTTTGGTGAAATATTAATGTTTAATATTTTTTTGATATGAGATCTTTTTAAAGATATACTACGTGCACAATTATTTTTATGGCATGCCACATGTAAATAATTGGAATACTCATTCTAAATGTACATATTTATATTGTATATACTACATTGATGTAACATTTATGTATTCCTTTTCCTTCTCTTTTTCCTTTTTGATCACCACATTTTATTTTTAGGGCTTGTTAATTGGCTTTCAAAATTTTGATTTTCCCATCCTGATACAAAAGGTCACCTTTATACATCTGTCTGGCACATCAAAATTTTATTCGACGTTGGGGGGTATTGTGAGATGAAATCTCACATTTTTTTCACCTATTCACCGGTCTGCATCTGTGACGGTGTCGCGGCCGTGCTTTTGGTTTTTTTTGTTTCTTTTCTTTTTTCTCCCGTCTCTCTCGCTGACAACCTTAGCGTAGACCTGTAAGTTGGCTTTCCCCCAGTGCTTGCATACGCACGCCATTCATTCATTATTCTTCCCTTCCTTTTTCTCTCCGTGTTTCATCCGAGGCTGTAAGTGTGCGCATGCTCAGTAGAAAACGGGCGCTTGCTATGATTTCAAACGAGTGACGTTTCGTTTCACGAACAAATTAGATTGCGTTACTTTTGGTTTCGCTTTCTCATTTGTTTTCCGAATACCGGTGGCTTTTGAATTTGGTCAATTGTTTTAAACCTCTCGCTTAATTACTTTTGCGGGCCCCGTAGCGATGTTTATATACTGTCTCCCTTAATTTTTTTAGGCAGTTAAAGTTCTGACGGGATGACCGAAACAACGATGTCGATATCTGGTTGTAGTTGTGCCATTTTTTATCAACGAAGTTTTTGTTCTTCAGTTAAATATTCGATATTCTCTCGGGAATTTTTTTAATCTAAGTGCTGGTATTTTCAAGAACAATTTACGGGTGATCAAAATGGAAAATGATTCATCTTCATCTAAAATATACTTAAATAAAGATTGATTTAATCTCAAGAAAGTGTAGTTCCTGTCTCTTCCTCAACACTGCTTGTTTCAAGTAAGATCGTTTCTATTTTCTCCTTTTAAAATGACCTAAAAGAACTAAGTGTAGGGTTATTGTCTCCATTTCTAAAAGAAGAATTTTTTACAACAAACTAATTCCAAAATACGATCACAACAATTTGTGAATATTCTGATATTCACGTCACAGAGCCCTGCTATTAAGATTAATTACCCTACCCAATGACGTCTTCAGATGAATGACGTGCATAAAGGATTTACCGTGCGTTTTTCAATCACGATTTTTTTCCTCTGCAGCAATATCGCTTGCGTTCGAAGCCGCAATAGAATATAAGGAGTTTCTAAGTAGTGGTTTGCTTATCTAAGTAGTTCTAAGTACTACTTGGGAATGTTTTAATTTCTAAGGAGTTTCCAAGGAGTCTAAGGAGTCTGTGCGAACCCTGTAAAGACAGCAAACATTGAATTGTAGTTCCATATAAAAGGAGGGAGACTCAATATAAAATAGCTACAATTAAAATGACACCAGATTATTTCACTAACTAATGTTATGCATTTATATCTTGTAAAACTTAATAAAATATTTCATATCACTAGTTTTATAAAAAATATTTAAAATATTAGTTTTAAAATATATTGTCAATTTTTTTCCACTTATGTCAATAAATAAGAGATTATATCATTTTAGCATGCAAAAATATGTAAAACTTTATCTATTAATTGCTTTAAAGCTCAAACAGGATAATTTGAATTTCAGAACAGGTTCCAAACAGTTTTCCAAAAATGAAAGTGCCCGAATATATTTAAAAGAACAGCAACCAAACCCAAAAAAGTACAAAAGCACAACATTAGACATTGATCTCAGGTATCCCATGAAAAAAAAAATTATTTAAAAGTAACAAAATGTGAGCGGGATATTTGTCAAGAACGCTTCCATAGGTTTAATGTTACCTTGCGAATGTCTTTGTGTGACTAATTTAGTCCTACACCTACAATTCATATAATTGTGATTTTAAACGCCTCAATACGACAACTACCGTAAAATCTTTGAAAATGAAATCTGTATATACGGAATTCGGTCTTTAAAGAAAAGTATATATTTTTTCAAGAGAAAGAATATGAACAATTATACCTGCTGGACGATCAGTACGATTGTCGAGTGAAAAAACTCATTACCTTGGCAACCGAGCAACTGACGTAAGAGCGTGACGTCAGCCTTTACAGGTAAAGTCTCTAAAAACAAAACATTCGGAATTTGAACGGTGGAAATGAAGTACGCTAAGGCGTTTATTCTTTGAGTCTAATATTTTATTATTCGATGTGAAGTAAGAAAGTTATTCATCTGTATTCGTTTACTATGTATAATTCATCGTTGTTAAATAACCCAAAACAGTCTGGATTCGAATGTTGATAGTGAACGTACGTGCATTCTTTTACTCGTTTGATTTGACTAATTAATTATTCGCCGTGATGTTAGATATTTACCTGTATTCCTTTACTGCAAGTCTAGTCAAGAATAAGTCAACATTCAAAGGTGTTTAATTCAACTCACCCACGTTGGTCGATGTTATGGCCATTTTATTCTTTGTAACTATAATTCTCATCTTTCAGACCAGTATACTATGTTGTATTGAAATTCTTATTCAAATTGAAAATATTCTTCGATGTTCAGTGTCATCTGTATAATAAAAAATGTGTGTTTATACTGCTGCCATTCTTTTGTCAGTGTCTGCCTGAATTGCTGGGAAAATGGGGTAAGTAATGCAAATTTAACCTTCATTCTAAATTCTAATCATGACAACTCTCAGTTTTTGTTTTAAATCGAATCGTGAATTGAAATCTGTTACGTCCCATTTTTTTGCCATATTATTCAAAATTTATTTTCGCTAATTCAAATTCGAGCTATTCAAAATTAATCCTTAAATATTCTATCCACCTGCTAAGATGTAAACCTGTTTAAAGCGAAATATATTTCGGTTCCTTTCGGTACGGTTTTCAAGGTTTTAATGAATCAATATTTGGCAAAACTGATTACGTAGTTCAGCATTACATATTTAATGCTTACACACTTAAAATTTTCAAAATCCAGCTATTAGAGATTTATTAAAATTCCCGTGGTAAATTTTCTTTTTAAAAGAGGGGGGTGGAGGGGGCGCCAAAATCCATGTTTGGCACGGGTGCAAAAAAGGCTAGTTTTAGCATTGAAACACATAATTTACTGCTACTAATATATAGAAGTTTACATACACAATTAAATCCGTGGGAAACGTTTGAATTATCGGGGCAGAACTGCTTTTTTCACGATTTTCAAGAAAATTGTCCTCTTTTTGAAAGGGCGTACTGCGCTTGCTATTGAGTGTATAAAAAAGTTGTAAATATGAAAGTTGTAGAGAATTTTATCTTCTCGAGAAATTTAAAGAAAACCAAAAAAGGTCCCAAAATTTTCTTGTTTTTTGGCCACAGAAAATTTAGCCTTAAGAAATTTTGTTAGAAAACTTGGTTTTTCCATGTTGGCATCAGTATAAACAATTCAGAAAAAAAAATCTATTACCCGACCTTTTGCAAGGTAACCCCTTTTTTTGGTACATTTCCCCTGGACTGGACCCCCCTGGTCCAGTTTCAGTATTATTTGGAGTTTGTTATTTTTAGTTTTCCCCAAAAAAGTAATTAACATTAAAAAATCATTTTTTGCCTACATTTACAAAACTGATCAAAGTGTACAACCGCTAAATGTTATCCGATCTTAATGAAATTTGGCATATATATCTTTTATATCACTTAGACTCGGGGCGTAAGCAAAGTCTGCAAAAAATTTACGTTTTACTTTTTGCCTTACAAAATGAAACATCCTAATGTATAATGATGTAGTTATATTTATCAATTCATATTAAATTTATTCATATTCATTAATATTTAATAAAGTTAACGATTAACTTGTATTTAAATTTTAGTCTACTCAGGACAATTTCATATTAATTTCTAATAGTATACTATCTTAAATGAGAATAAAATGCATAATGAGTGTATTTGTTACATACCTAATGCTATGACAATATGGATTTTAATTTGGTAATTTGTTTTTGTTTTTTTTATATTTCCTCTATCCTTTTTAATCTTGTTTCATTTTAAACTTAATTTGTGTTCAATGGTTTATTTCTCGGTTTTCTGTGTGTAGTAGTCCCAAATTCATATTCTTTAGTTAATTTATGGCTAATATGAAACCACACATTTTATTTGTGGAACTTAAGGCATTTGGGACCCGATGATTCTATGTTCTACAAATTTCCATCATTCCATTTCTGTTATTCAATTTCTGCTGTTTTTTACTATGTTTTTGGAATCTATGTTAAATGTGTTGGGGGAGAACTGTATTTGTTAATGTCATTTTATTCATAATTTCACAGTTTTTGTTGGTGGTCAGTAATGTTTATTTAGTGGTTTTATATATATATAATCATTATATAATTACAAATCATCATCGATTTCCTATTACTAAAATTAAATAATAAATTCAGCTACAATTCATAACACTGACATTATACAAACTAAAGATGGAACCTTTAACTAGTAATACAGAATCAAGCACAATATCACTAATTCACTAGCATATTGCGGACGATAAATCCATATTAACATATGAAAAACCACTAAATTTTGATAAAATATCCTATTAAAGACAAAAGATACAAATAACCAACTAAATAATGTTGAACCACAAAAAGACGTATCATAAACAAACAATAGATTAAATGGATGAATGAAGCCGGAAGCTTATATATTATTTTACTTTTTCAAGGGTACATAAAATACAGATATAAGCAAAAAACATAGTCGATTTCTGAAATGAAATCCAGCAATAAGCTAAAAATTTAATTCCATTATGTACCCTATCGACTATACACCAATTATAAAACCACCATGCCAAATAAATTGAATTAAGAAAAATTATTAATGCAATATCCACATCAATGAACAACATTAAAAAATGAAGCAATTTAAATCAAAGACATACCCAGCGAGAGAACTGCATGACCATATTGACCATGACTCAAAAATTTAACCAATTTTATCACAGCAAAAATCTGCCCAATAACTGGCAGTCAAAAACAAAGACTCACAGTTGTCTCTTAATATATTCACATTCGAGTCATTCCACATCAAATCAACCAAAAAAAAATTATTTTTGAACCTTCAGGATTCAGATTTTTATATGTTTTTGTTTATTTGTTGTACCAGTCAAGAGGCCAAGAAAAACCAAAATTTCCGATTTTTCGGTGTTGTGGTTACTTAGAACCACCGCCATATTTTTATTTAATTTCATTTAGAAAATATTTTTATTAATCTTGCATTCATTTAATTTTAATATCCGCATTCCAAAATTATTTTAATTCCCTTTTTTTTTCAACTTTCCCCTGTAAGTTTTTCTTTCTGGCACAGCATTTCATTCATTTTAAAATCATAAACGTCGTTTTGAAATCTGTTCTTCCGGTAAAAGAATTCTGGAAAATTCCATATCTTTCTATTTGTGAAGTCGTATCCTTTTGTAGCTCCACCCCTTAGCCAATAATATTTAAATCAGTTTAATTCGTAATTTCAAAATTTGTAACTCTTTACTACTGTTTGGCATCTTATCTCAGTGAAATCTATCAAATTTCCTTTTTTTAAAGCAGTTTTTTTATATTCTTTAGCATTGCATTTTATGCCAATGCATGGCGCCTGTATGTTCGTTCAGCCAAAGTTGGCGTGTTTCAAGGATTATAGCAACCCCCTTTATTCCTCTTCTCGGAGAGCTTGTGCGCATTCAGTAGTGCAGTGGAGTTGGGATTTCAATGCAGAATGGTTGCCCTTTTTTGCCGTTCTGCGAAGAAGAAATTATGTCTGCGCCTGCATGAGTGTTCTATCAACGAACGCAGAGAATGGGTGGATGCCCCTTCCCCTTCCACAAAAAAATAAATGGATTTCGTATCGACAGTAAGAAATATTAAAAGTGCAAGAATATTTCGGCTGCATAGTTACGTCTTTTTTTTTGTGGCGAAATTCTTTGATCAGTTACTTCTGATTCTTCAATAGGATGTGGATAAAAATTCTTTTGACGGCATTATTATTATTTTTTATTCAAGTGTTGCTTTTATTTCGAGTCGTAGAATTATGATGCTATAAAAATCATCTAAATGCCTGTGCCTCCATACTCCCCAAAGGAAAAAATTATAAAAAAAGTACATCTAAAAGAATAAGATATGTACTCTATGGTAATGCGCTATGTTCTGCAAAAAAAAAAAATTGCTTCACAAATAAAAAAATTTGCAAGGAAGATTTCTCATTTGTTTATTTTCTTTCTGCAAATGTCTCCATCATTTTTCTGTTCTTTCGGGTCAATGCAGGTAATACTTTTACCTTTTATTTTTTTTTGTTCTTAATTTCCAAATGTATGTTAAGTAAATTCAGATTTTCTTTAATTAATGACTGTTATGTCAAAGTGGTCTTTTGTGGCCACAACAAAATGTTAAATATACACTATACGATCGATCCTAAAAAAATGATTTGGAATTTCAATATCCAAAATAACTTTACAATATTATTCTATCACCTCCTGTCTTCCAAACGCAACATTTGGATCTTTAATTTTTGAGTTATCGACTTTCAAAAAATGAAAAATTGCCGAAATTTGACTCCACTTTGACACCTTTAAACGGCTGTAGACAAAAATCTATTTGACTTAGAAAACTCAAATTGGTATCATTCTCTTTTGCTTTTTATGATCTTTAATTTGATATACAACATGATTAAAGTATTTAAAATTTAATTTTTTTATTAAAAAATTAAAAATTTAAATTTTAAAATTTCAAAAACACCCCTTTTAATTTTTTTGAAAAAAATATGTTTTAAAGACATCGATTGACTATGTGTATGCCAACTTTCATAATGGGATGACAATGGGTTCCTATGGAAATTAATATTTTTGTATTATATATGAAATTTGCTATACTTGTATTTCCATGTCAAAAGCATAACTGTAAACTCATTGGTTAATGTTTGAATTAGAGTTCTGCACAGGTCGAAATTTATAGGCCTGGGCCTGGTATAAAAGTTAAGTTTGGCTTGAGCCTGGCCCCCACAAAAAAAATTAATGGCCCAGCCTAGTACAAAAGTTTGGCCTGAGCCCGACACGGTATAAAAGTTAACAGTTTGGGCACAGCCCGGGCCAGCATAAAAGCTAAAAGTTTGGCCAGCCCAGCTGAGAAAAAAGTTAAAATTTTTGCCCAACCCGTCTACATTTCTACAAAACATGGATTTTTACATTGATGTGATTAAAAATTGTCTCGTACGAGAAGTTCTGATCAAAAATACTTATTTTAGCCTTTTATTATTTTTCGGGTTTATAATCTTTATTTTCAAAGAAAGGCCCTAGGCTGGGTTTTTTTTTCTTTTTCTATGAATCTCTATTTGCATCTAAATGTTTCAATTATCATTAATATTGTTAATCCATACTCCAAGTATTGGAGACTTAATCTGAAAAATGCTATACAGTAAAATCTTCTAAGACGGAATCGTATAGCAAAGAAAAAAAAAAAACATAGACAAGTTCCCTTCTTAGCAGGTGTGAATGTATTATATTCTTTTCTCACATACGAGTATTATTATACAATAGGCTCCCTCAAATCCGCAAATGCCTAAAATCCGTACATCATCACAGATGTAATCAATGAAACTTTCAGTTCAGATGTAAGGACAAAATTACAGAATTTTTTAGTTTTATAACATTCTGTATGCATGTAATTATTGATAATATGACTAAACTCGTGGTTTTTCATGAAGGAAGTATAAATTTATTTCTGAAAAAAATCCAAGATATTGCTGATATCACTGGTAATCACAATCTTTTTACCAAATATATTTATGCAGTAATCAAGCTTTTTTGGTTATTAAGACTGGCTAAACCTGTGAGATGAAATCTCACAGTGTTTAAATCATGTTACTTTTTTTTATTTCTATTGGCCTTATACATCGATGTTCTTTAAGCTTAAATCCATATTTATTTTTGCGCGGGCGATTTCGCTTCACCGCACATCGGCAAGTTCGCTGACGTTCGGCTGCCCCTGGTATGGGATGCTTCTCCTTTGAACTTTGTACGATTGTGATGACGTCATCGGAGCAAGTCTCTCACGGCATATGCATTGAATGGGTGTTTGATCTTTCGGAGGTGTGTCCATTCGCTGTGCAGGGAGCAAATTAAAACAAAGCTTTTTAAATGTTTTCTTTTGGATTTGTTTATTAAGACATTAGCTAATATTTTAAATTCTCTAATAGATTTAAATCTTTTCTTTCAGTAACTTTTGAAGTCCCTGTATTCTTACTATAAATTAAAAATTCCGTTAATTTTAAATCAGAATCTGTTTTGTTGGTGTTGCTGTCATGACTTAGTTTTGTTTTTTAAAAAAGATCGCGAGCTTCGGCTCCGGTCTATCTGTCTGCCGATGAATGTGGAATCCGGTAAAGAGCTTAACGTAAACGAAGTAAACGATGTCTGCGATTTTTAACAACTCCTGTTAAATTATTTCTTAATAATTTCTTGATTCATGCTGCACTTTAATTTTAAAAGAAATAGCTATCTTCTAGTGGAGTAGATGTTTTTATTGGCAATAATTAATTTATGAACGGTGACCAACGGGAAGCCCTTTCTTCTCTCCTTCAAGATGAAATAAAAGATTAATTGATGCTTACAAGTCTCCTCTTCATTTATTTTACAGACTACACGATCCAAGTAAGAAGTTTCATTTATTTCTATTTTTTTACAATTGCTGACCTCAAAGAACGAAGGGTTTTATTGCAAACATTACACAACGCATGTAACTAAAAAGAACTTCAAATTTAAATTTACCTTTCAAGTTAACGGCCCATATTATGGATTATAATAATATTACAATATATTTCCATCACATTTGGTGCCGCAAAAAATAGTGGTTCTGAAGAAAATTTTGATTGATTTGAAGAAAATTCGTAATATTTTAGAACTTTTGTTCTCAGAATAACTTTTGAAAAAATTTTTTGATGTGTTCAATAGAATTCAAGATTTATTCTTTTAGTGAATTTTAAGAAATATGGAATATTTTATGCAAGAATTTTTGCATAACTACATATGACAATATTTTTTTAGTATTGGAAGTTTCTGTTCTCAAAAAATTTCTTGCATAGATTTTTGCTGTTTTGAAGAATAAAATTTTATAATTCGAGAATGAATTTGTTCTGCTCCATCTTGAAGAATATAATATATTTTACTCAGTTTCCCATATTTTTTTAAACAATTATTTAAATTAAGATCAATTTCCTTCTGAAGAATAGTCATATTTTTGATAATGCATGATTATTATTCTATTTAAATAGTTTTATTTGAAAGAATTTCATCTACATATTCTTTTATTTGTAATGAATTATTAGAGAACATAATTTTTTTTAAAGAATGGTTATTTGATATATATTTTTTTGAAATGAATTATATATTGTTCTTAGAAAAATTCTAATGAATTTGAAATAAAAAAATTGTTCTCAAGAACATATTTCATATTTTAAGAGGCTATGACTTTGGGTTTTTTAATTAAAATTTTTATGGCACTATTAAATTGCAACAAATTTGTAAATTCTATATATATTTATAAGAAGCATTATTTTTGAAATTATGATTACTGGTGCTGAAAAATTTTATTCTTATGTCATACTTATTATTCTGAAGCTGAAATTCTTCACAGAAGTTATTAGTTGCAAATATCCTATATAACATTCTTGGAGATTTCTATGCTTCTGTTCTACAAATTTCAAATCAAGATATTTTGTTTAACAATAATTTGAATACAAGAGTTTGTTTATAGATTTATTCTTATGCCATCTGGACTGTGATGTTCTATTATAATCATACAGTTTGGCTTAGTGCAAAGATAATCTGCAATTTACAAATTAAGAATGTATGCATTTAAGAATATTTTCACATTTATTATACAACTGTTCTCATGTTGTTTCTAAAAGAATTCTCAGCTGACAAAATTTTACATTTGAAAAATTCTTGTTGCTTCATTTTTTTTAAATATATTCTTATTGGCAAGTTGTAATTTTGACATAAAGACCTTTCCACTTCATCGTATGTGTAGACTATGACAGTTTTCAACAGACAAGATTCTCATGTTGCTCTCAGAAAAAGAATGAAAGCCGCATTATTTTTTTTTTTTTACTCTTGAGAAGAAGTAGGCATGGGGCTACTTCATTCCTGTTACAGTTATATTCTTGAAATTATTTTACATCATCTATTTAAAAATCTTATGGTTTTATGCAGCTTTTAAAATAAGTTCTCATATTGTCAGTGTTTTCTGCAATAATTTTAACTGTGTTACTGCTGTTTCGCATATTTAAAGACTGTCTCTCTACATATGCTGCTTTAAGAGTTCTCTTCCAACCTGTTAAAAAAAATATATATATATATACTCACCTGCAAAAAACTTTGCTTCATTCTCAACAGTTTCTTACCTGATGAAGTTGGCCATTCACTGATGTGTTGTATCGATTTGTGCTGACCCCTTCTCTAGTATTTTCCTTGTTTGATGATAGAAGATAAATATAATAATACTTACCTGCTCAACTCATTGTTTTATAACAATAACTTTTAAATTTATGCTTCATTTTCAACGCTGAAGTGATTGTTGAAAGGGGTCATGTCATGTTTGAGTCATTTATCCTTACAATGTCTGATTCAATTCAATATCTTCGATGTTTGTCTTTAAAGCTAAGTAAGATTTACGAGTAATCTCAGATGTTTTCTCAAGTAACAGCTGTCACAAGACCTGATTATGGAAGTGTTGTTGGTTTGCCTTTTCTCTTGTGAGATGTAATTTATCCTTACTAAGTGGATTGGTTGACTTGTCTGCTCCTATAAGTCAGTGTCGCTATTTTTTTGCAAATTTTTTTTTTTTTTTGCTAAATCAAGAAAATTTATGAAATAGTATAAAATTAGTTACTTTCAATATTGATTCATACATTTACCTGCAGTTACAAGAGCTGTATTTTGATTCAGGAATTCTCAAGATCAATTTATTTTCTGTCTAAATTCCCCATATTTCAAAAATTTTATTGTGCCTTTGTTTTCATTTGTGAATATACCCAAAGTCTCTAAATTTTTATGTTGTCATATGCCTCATATTTTTACATAAGTAATTAATTGAATGAATTCTGAAGATTTATTATTAATGAAGAAATTAAAAATTTTTTAAGCATCAAATCAATTCCTATACAAGATTACATAAAAAGAAAAGAAAAGCACAGTTCTTAGTAACTATTTAACAGCGCCTTTTGATATAGAAGTGTTCCTTAGTGAATCTTCAAAATTACTAAGAAGTTTAAAGAAAAAGTGCTTATTGATATCATCACCTACCTACTTATGTCTCATTTTTTACCCAAGATGTGTGTGTGAATCTTCGATTTTTCACCAAATACAACATCATTTTGTCTACTTCAGTGCTCTATAATTCATCTTTTTAGTGTGTCCGAAAATAGTGATTACTGAAAGTTAATGATTAGCTTTAAAGGAAGTGAAGCACACAGATGTTGTGTTGTCGCCAAAAAAAAAAAAGATTCTCGTCCAGTGTTCCTGTATAATGTCTATTCAACTGTTAAGTTGATGTTGCCTTTTTGTGTATGTCTTCTAGAGATGTGCGTTTGTTTCTACATGGTAAACACAATGTTTACACCTTTGCAACAATACACATAACTGATGTCTTTTTTTGTGTACCAAAACTGTCAGCTTGTTTTTGAACACTCTCACAACATTTATTTATTTTTCATGCAAACTTTAAATTGTGTTTATAACGCTAAGGAATCAAGGATCTGTAAAGAAGGACATTGCTGTTGTTTTTGCGGTTATGGAGTGGTATATTGTGCTATTTAGTGTATATAGTTATTTTTTTTCTTTTTGCACAAGGTGTCAGGAGCCTTGTTTATGGAGATCCAAGCCACCTGAAATCTTGAGTAAAACATGAGTAGTCACAGTGTATATTGTTCTATGATTGTGGATAATAGTATATTTTTTACATAATTCTCTTGATTTTTCTGCATGAAATATTTTATGTAAATGATTTTTAATGTTTATATTATGGTACACTTAAAAATTTAAATTTCCCATGATAGTGTCAATTTTTTTAAATGATGTTTTAATTAATATGAAAGCATTTATTTTTTTCTGGGGATCCCCACCCACTCAACCAAATACCTACTTATTCTTAAAACCATGGTTTCTCTGTTTATCTATAAATTTATGAGTTTATCTTTATGCATATTTAAAAATTGTATTAAGTGATGTCTCATATTTTAAAGAATAGTATATACTTTGAAAATTTTTTATGAGTAAATAATACAAAAGTATTAGTGTTTGTTGATATATTACTTTTGCAATGCATATTTTCAGGGTCTAAATGGAAAATAGTAAAAGTATATGTTTCAGCAGTAAAACACTTAATTCCTTTCAGACATGTCTCTCTCTCATATATATATATATTGTTGCAACTACTTTAACTATCTGTGTTTTACATGTGAGTGGTCATTTAGTGCACGATTTGGCCACTTGTTCATGTGGAGTACAGCTGGTTGTTTGAAGTCAAAATATTTAGTACTAAATTGAATTTTAAAAAAAAATGATGAATATCTTATGTGAAAATGTTACTAAAGATATTTTTCATGTATGGCCAGTTTGGAGTAATTAAAATAAATGCTCTATTTTATAAATTATAAGTCCTAGGCGATGATCAACTACTGAAGTTATTTTGATCTTTGTTGCTTATAAAGTGCAACTTTTCTTACATGGTATATCAATTTAATTAAATGTTTGATAATGAGCTCATTTTACATATGCTAATTTTCATTTTGCATATGCTAATTCTGATTTTTGTTTAGCATTTTTACTTAATACATAGGATTTTATGTATGCTAATTCTGATTTTGTTTAGCATTTTTACTTAAGTAATACATAGGATTTTATATATGCTAATTCATTTTCTTTAGCATTTGTACTTAAGTATTTGTGAAGATAAGTTTATGACATCATACTGCAATTGCCATAAATGGAAAGATTTGGCATTTTTTATGTATACTTTTTGAATATACTATGTATACTTTTGATGCATTTTCTTTTTCTTCTCTCTTCCCTTTTGGTCACCACTAAATTTTTATTTGCAGCAGTTTAACTTTTGGCTTTACTTTAATATTTTATCTTTTTTTTCTCTGTCTTTGGCATTTAAAATTTTGTCATCCCGTTTCTGTAAAAGGTTTTTATTTCATTTTACCTTTTACATCACTTGCTCTGCCAAAATTTTACTCGGTAAATGGGGGTATTGTGAGATGAAATCTCACAGTGTTTAAATCATGTTACTTTTTTTTATTTCTATTGGCCTTATACATCGATGTTCTTTAAGCTTAAATCCATATTTATTTTTGCGCGGGCGATTTCGCTTCACCGCACATCGGCAAGTTCGCTGACGTTCGGCTGCCCCTGGTATGGGATGCTTCTCCTTTGAACTTTGTACGATTGTGATGACGTCATCGGAGCAAGTCTCTCACGGCATATGCATTGAATGGGTGTTTGATCTTTCGGAGGTGTGTCCATTCGCTGTGCAGGGAGCAAATTAAAACAGAGCTTTTTAAATGTTTTCTTTTGGATTTGTTTATTAAGACATTAGCTAATATTTTAAATTCTCTAATAGATTTAAATCTTTTCTTTCAGTAACTTTTGAAGTCCCTGTATTCTTACTATAAATTAAAAATTCCGTTAATTTTAAATCAGAATCTGTTTTGTTGGTGTTGCTGTCATGACTTAGTTTTGTTTTTTAAAAAAGATCGCGAGCTTCGGCTCCGGTCTATCTGTCTGCCGATGAATGTGGAATCCGGTAAAGAGCTTAACGTAAACGAAGTAAACGATGTCTGCGATTTTTAACAACTCCTGTTAAATTATTTCTTAATAATTTCTTGATTCATGCTGCACTTTAATTTTAAAAGAAATAGCTATCTTCTAGTGGAGTAGATGTTTTTATTGGCAATAATTAATTTATGAACGGTGACCAACGGGAAGCCCTTTCTTCTCTCCTTCAAGATGAAATAAAAGATTAATTGATGCTTACAAGTCTCCTCTTCATTTATTTTACAGACTACACGATCCATGTAAGAAGTTTCATTTATTTCTATTTTTTTACAATTGCTGACCTCAAAGAACGAAGGGTCTTATTGCAATATTACACAACGCATTGTAACTAAAAAGGAATTTCAAATTTAATTTTACTTTTAATTAACGGCCCATTATATTGGATTAATATATTACAAATTATTCCCATCACAAAACCGGAAATAAAACTCCCTTAATTTATGATTTTGATGTGAATTAATAAAGTACCTTTAAAAGGAAAGTTTTCTTTATAAATTTAAGGGATGTATCTCATCTTTATTATGCATATTTAATTATACATTATTAATTATCTATTTGACCTTTTAATAATTTAACCATTTAAAAAAATATCTTACACTTTTTTATTTTAGTTTATTACTTTACTTAATTATTTTAATATTTTACTATATTGCAAGCATTCATTATAATTTTGATTGCATTATTACATTCAAATTATTGTTTAAAAAATGTAAACAAAGCAATGGCCAGAAATCTTCAAAATTCTAAAATCTGCACACCCTTTGGTCCCAAGCTGTGCGGATTTGAGGGAGTCTACTGTATTAATTTTGCATGGACTTTCACATTTTTCCTTTTAAGACAGGATTCTGTCATAGGCAGGTTCTTTTTAACAGGTTTTACTACTGTATTTTAATTTTATTGCCTAGAAATTTACTATTCTTTAAAAGGAATACATTTTAAAGTTTAATCGTAGAATGACGATTTTAAAATATATGCATTTTTTGCAAAAATTTTTTAGTCTGTCTAAAACTTACTGTTAGCACAGTCCAGACCACGCTGAGACAATGATTTTCATACAGGTTCAGACAAACTCAAGACAGAACTGAAAATTTTGACCTGTGCAGACCTAGGAAGAATGAAGGTAGCCCCCTGGCTGGGTTCGGAAAAAATAAGTTAGGCCCGATCCTTCAGAAAAAAGTAAGGCCCGAGCCTAGCCCGGCCCGAGTGTTGCGAATAAAAATAGCCCAGACCTCTAGTTTGAATACTACAGTAAACTCTCTGTAAGGCGGACTCTGTGTAAGACGGATATCTGTCTAACTCGGAAAGATTTTCAAGTCCCTGTGAATCCATATACATAGAGTAAAATTTGTCTAAGGCGGAATATTGTCTACTGCGGAAAATTTTCTTGGTCCCGATCGCTTTCGCCTTAGACAGAGTTTAGTGTACTACTAATCTATGAAGTAGATTTTGTATTACAAGGAAATATGAAAATTAAATCTATTAAATATATCAGATAATAACAATTTGAGAAATGTTTGTTTATTTAATGACAATAGCGTAGGCATACTAATACATGGTTTACTTTTAAATTAAACAATAAAGATATTCAAAAGAAAATTAAGTTACAGGCTCAGTGTAAAATTAACTCTGTATAATCAATTGCAAGTGAATATAAGCTTCCTACATTCAAAGGGACCAGCAATTTCATTTTTTTTTTTAATACACAATCGAATGATATATTAAATGTATCAGGAGATCTTTTTGCAAAAAGTTTATATTCTGAGTAATGAAGTTGACTTCGTTTGTAAAATTCCTTTCTTAAAAGTCCTTGAAATGAAATTTTTTTGCATATTTACGTTTATAATTATAAACAAATTTCAATTTTTAATAACATTTTATAAAATATTAATTGTGTAGCAAATATTATAAATTAATAAAGTCATATGTGCACTGAATGTTTCAAATAGCTGCTTCATGAATTAAGCACAATTGGATAGCAGGTGTTAAAAGAGTTCTACCTCTTGATAACTACACCTAAAGCTTCAAATATCAAATTCCATTGAAGCTAGCTAAACAACATTTATATAATGTGTCAAGCAATTTTAGACTGTTTGTTACAAGTACCTGATCTCCATTAAGAAAATTTGAAATTTATTATAAAGACTAGAGAGTTAATTAGACACAGAGCCCTGTAAGTTTTTTTTTTATTTTGCATATTTTTATTGTTTAATTTAAAAGTTAACAATGGATTAGAATGCCTGCTCTACTGTCATTAAATAAACAAGCATTTTACAAATTATAACTTGATATTATATTTAATAGATTAAATTTTCATATTTATTTGTATTACAAAAACTACTTAATAGATTAGTCACCATATTCATTCAAATATTAACCAATGAGTTTACACTTTACAGGTATGCTTTAAACATGGAAAACAAGCAAATTTCATATGTGATAATACAAAAATATTAATTTCCATAGGAACCCATTGTCATCCCATTATGAAAGTTGGCATACACATAGTCAATGGACGTCTTTAAAACACATTTTTTTCAAAAAAAATCAAAAGGGGTGTTTTTGAAATTTTAAAATTTAAATTTTTAATTTTTTAATAAAAAATTTAAATTTTAAATACTTTAATCATGTTGTATATCAATTTAAAGATCATTAAAAACAGAAGAGAATGACACCAATTTGAGCTCTCTACATCAAAGTTTTTTGTCTACAGCTGTTTAAAGGTGTCAAAGTTGAGTCAAATTTGGACAATTTTTCATTTTTCAAAAATCAATAACTCAAAAATTAAAAGCACAAAAAATCGGAAATTTTGGTTTTTCTTGTTAACTTGACTGACTCTACCCCTGAACCAAAAATTATAAATTTCTGAGATGTCAAGGTTCAGACCATTGGTTGATTTGACATGGAATGACCCATTCTTGAAATATAACAATTATAATTAATAAATTTAGTCCACATAATAATTATTATTGCTTGCTATTTTAATGATCCTGGTTTAAATTATAACTAAAAATAATATATATATATATATATATATGTTTCTTTTGTTTATAAATGGTGATGTCAAATTTTTGGTCAACTTCATCTGTGTAAATGGTTTATATTTACAAAAAGCTTTATATATACATATTTTTTTATCCTACATACATTTTTATATAACTTAACAAAAATACAGTAAATATTTGATTTAAAGAAAAAAGACATTCAAATACTTACTAGGATGTAACGTGGGAACATGTTGTGCCATCCGATCATCTTTTAACATGTGCAACAATGTTGTTTTACCAGCATTATCTAATCCTAAAAACAAAAGTTTTCCACTTTTCTTCCATAACCCTGAAAAACATATGTAAACAGTTTTAAAAATAATAAAGGATAAAATTATCCTAAATAAGAATTAAGAGAATACAATTTTTAAAAATACAACGTTACTATTGTTACAATAAAAGTTTTTAAAAATACAACCAAAGTTAAGGAAAGCTATGAATTTCTAAGGAATAAATCTTTCAAACTGAAATATATTGTACACAGCCACTACAAAAAAAATAAAAACAAAATTTATAAAAATTACATACTTAAAAATAATATTTGATGTCATGAATTCAAAAACAGAATTCCCCTCAAATTCAAAGGACATAAAATTTCAATACAGTGAAATAAGTTTAACACGAGACTGACGGGATCGAAATTTTTTTTCATGTGAAAAGAATTTCGCGTTAAAAGATTCGTAAAAAAACTCAAATATCTTCAATGTTGTCAAATTTTATTTTGATTTCTTGTTAAACTACTCGAAGGTTGCATCCATTAGGATAAAAAGCAAGTAAAAAAATATTGTTTTTTTTTTGGGGGGGGGGGGGGGAAATCAGATTTTTTTTTGTTGTTGTTCCCATAGGGTGTCAACGATTTTAATCAGTTGATTTAAATCAGCGATTAAATCATGATTTAAATCAACCGATTTTTTTTTTTTAATCATTGATTTAAATCAAAAATTTTCTAAATGTTTAAAATATCAAAAAAAGTATTAAAATCTAACATGAACATAATTTGAAAGTTTCTACAGGTATTTTGACTTATGAATGAACAAAAAAAGAGCTTTAA
Source organism: Maratus speciosus (assembly GCA_963932465.1). Lineage (NCBI taxonomy): Eukaryota > Metazoa > Arthropoda > Arachnida > Araneae > Salticidae > Maratus > Maratus speciosus. The sequence continues at coordinate 395,846,317 of OZ010793.1, read as the reverse complement.
ATAATTGTTTCTAAGCTTAATTCATGAATATTGTAAAAAAAATTAAAAACAGTTGAGTTTGTAAAAAACATTGTTTTTAAGTTTTTATCCAAATTAAAACAGTTTCAATTAAAAATGATATCTAAAGCTAGCATAACTTGCAATGTCATAATTTCCTTTAGGTAATCAATTTATGCATTATTTTATATAAAATACACATAGCCAGTGTAATACATTTCTACAAGTAAAAGAATAAATAGTAATTAATAGCAATCTCAAGTTAAATAAGAATGAAAGAATGACATCTGCTCAAGAGCTAAATTGTGAATGAATGCATAAGAGAAAAAGAAATAATCGGTATAAAAATGCTAAGCACAGCAAGAGCTTCTTCGGTATAGATTGCATTTTTTTTTTTTTTTTTTTTTAACTCATATATACTAAATAATAAATTTTAAAAAAAAATAGGGATTGAAAAGACAGCAAAACTTTCCTTAAAAAGAAAAAAAGTTGAACCATTGAAAGCTCATAATCCACACTGAGAGGTAATAATGCTGTTACTTAAATATTTTGAGGATTTCAGATTTTTGGGCTAACTTATATTTATTCTATATGAATGCGTTTAACTCATTTTTATAATTTTTTTGGTTAGCATACACATACATGTGTGTAACTTTAGATTTTGGTGGTTTACAGTAATTTTCCTAAATACAAATGAAAAACTAAAATGCAAAATCCTAAATGCAAATAATATTTGTTAGTTTTGTTATTTGTGCTACTAACAAATGAAATTACTTATCTGCAGTTTTTGTTAATTCTGTAATTACTCATACTGTTTCTTCTAGGCCATTTTTAGAGTTTCGTTCATCTGACGAAACCCTATTCGTCTCACTCCTTTGTCTGTCTGTCTGTCCGTCACAGAGCAAGTTCTCAGAAACTATACATGTTAAGAGACTTGAAATTTTGGGTACTTATAGCTGAACACCTCACATCAAACAACAAATCATAAAATTTTGAAAAAGTTGGTAATTAACTGAATTACAGGTTAATTAACTTCTAAAATTAACCAATCCACCTTTTTAACGCAGGTTCAAACGGACCTTCTCCAAATCATTCGTGTTTCTCCTAAGGGCAGACCTGCCAACCTTTGAAAATGAGAAATCGTAGCACACAAAATTTAAATTAATCTGGAGGTTGGTTGGTTTTTTGTGTTACACAGCCATCTTTTGACATTTGTAAAAGGAATAAGGTTTCAGTCTTTGAACTCAATATAGTAAATTTTTTTCTTTGAAATTTTTTATACGATATTTAAAGTTTCTTTTCGTTGCGTTTTTTTTTTTTTTTTTTTTTTTTTTACATTTGTAAAAGGAGCCTGGTTCCAATTTTTTAGCTCAGTGAAGTAAATTTTGATGAAATTCAGGATTTTTTTCCTGCGATCATTTCAGGATACAGTCGGACCTTTATTTAACGAACCTCTATTTTGCAAATTTCTCCATTTTGCGAACTTTTCCTTGGAACCAAGAACATTTTGCGAATTTCTTCGTAAAATAACCTCCGAATAGCGAAGTGCATTCTCTATTTAACGAAATTTTACTTGTGATCAAAATTTTTTTTTTCTCCCTGTTTCTCAAAATATTTCTGGACATTTCAAACTTATCCTTTCTTTTAACACATTTTATGATGTTCAATGGCCTTGAACTGGTTTTACCAGGCGCCTTCTTTGTCGGCAGTGAAAATTCGGAAGTACGGAGGACGAAGACGTCCCTTAGAGTAACTTAAAAAAATGCAGATACAGCTGAGAAAAAAAGAAGAAATTAACTATGATGTGGTGATTAATGATTGTATTTCATTTAATTATGAAATTGAGACCTCGGAAACTCTAACACAATTGGATATTTTCGACAGTGTGAAAAATAAAAACAATACAGCGATGAATTGCGATGAAGACAAATATGATGAAGATGGAAATGATCATGATGCAGGAATTAACAAAACTTCGTATGATGAAATGCTAAAATCATTTGAAACAATCCGATGAGGATTATAGTTTAAAGAATATACGCATGAAGGGGTTTTTCGTGCATTGCAAAGATGCGAAACGTATTATGAGAGAAATCATTTTTTAAAAGGAAAAACTCGGGTAAAATTAACAGTTTTACAGAAATTAAATTTAAGGACGCATGTCGTAATTATGGTTAAAATTATTTGTTATAATAATGATGAATATGATAATGTCATTAAAATTCATTAATTATAATGTAAAAACTATTTATATTAAACTGAAAATACAATGTATTCCCAGACAATGTTTTGTTTTCCTCGCAGATTTCAAAGATTTAAACATATAGAAAAAATGAATTGATGATAGGTATTAGTGGGTAAAATAAATAAAACAAATAGATATAATCTATTAAAAAAAAGTATGATTAAAAATATATTTATTAAAAATATTTAGTGTTTATGAATTTAAAATCTGTTTTATGTAGTTTAAAATATTTTAAACGGTGAATCTCTATTTAACAAATTTTCCATATAACGAACTTTTTTCCGGGATTTAGCGACTTCGTTAAATAGAGGTTCGACTGCATTCACAATTTTTCCGCAATCGTAATTCACATTTTTCTATCACTATTCTATCACGATATCCGAATTTTCGAACTAATGGCCAATTTTTTAAAACTTTCGGAAATGAATACTTTGAAATTTTGGAAATTTCGCAACAGAATCACGCCTGAAAAATATGCTGTGCGGGATAAAAATCGCAACTAGAAACAAAAAATGCGTTTGTGTTTTCTGCACAAAAATCGTACAGGGTTTTTGACACTCTAGGATTTTTGAAAATTTTATGGAGGAATTTTAGGAATTTTTTCCAAAATTTTAGGAAAATTTTAGGGGCAATCGAAGATATTTTTAACATTATAAATGTACAACACAGGCATTTTTATGCTAGTCAATCACAGGTAGTATACTGCCAAATAATATTCCTACAATTTTCAATTGAATTCATTCCATTTAAAGTAAATTTATTTAAAATACACTTTTTATACATTTCACGAAAATGAGAAATAAATGTTATAGATAGAGCAAGATATTTCAATTCAGTGATAGTATTGTTCCTAATTTAGATGCATAGTAAATAAAACTGTGCAAGGAAAAAAATAAGTTATTGTTTATATTTGCACCCGAATAACATCCAGGAGTCGATCCAAGAAAAATGCGAGGCCTATTTAGGACTTCAGAAAAATCTATTCAATAAAATTAATATAATAAAATTACAGATCCCTTTATAAAATTCCACTTAATGAAACAGACCCCTTCACATAATTTCTTTTCATAAAATCATACTCTTCGTTAATTTCTATTTTGTTAGGTTTTAAAATATATAATTTGCAAACAAAACAAGTCCACAAAAACAAAAAAAAACTTTATCAGGAGGAATTGAAGTTATTAATAAATGTTGGTACAAATTTGAATATCATAATACAATATTTCATTACAAAATGTTAAACATAAAAAAAATTGCATACATACCTTTATGAAAAGTAGAAAACCGACTGCAACTTGATAAAATAAATTAAAATTGAACATCCTAATAATTTATTAATACTGATAACTATATAAAGCTTCTTGAAAACATTCCAATTGGTGCATGATAAACACTGTCAAAACTTTAAATTTTTTAATTTAATTATAACTTAATTTTATCATATTTTAGATACTTGCTTAAATAAGATTTTCTGATTTTAAATACATTTAAGTTTTAATTATATATACAGCAAAGAAATAAATATTACTCTTGTATTTAAATAACATGAAAACTTTTATTTTCTGTATTATTACAAAAAAAATTATTTGCTATTAAAACATGTTGCATATTACATTATTTTGAAATATCAACTTCTTTCCCATGAAAAAAAAAAATTAATAATAATAATAAAAATAAATATATATGTATACTGATGCAATTCTACTAATACATTGCAAAATATGCAATGGTAAACAAAAAAAAAAAAAAAAAAAAAAAATCAATTTTGAGTCGTTTTTTTAAAACTTTTTCTTTTTCAAAAACAGATAATTCTTTTTCCAATTTCTGCAATTGCTGAGTTCCTTCAGATATCAGATTTTGTGAAACAGATATTTCTACACTGTTCTGGGTCAGTGCAGCTTTTGCTAATCTTTCCGTTCCCTCTTTAATTAATCCCAGTGCAGCTTCTTTATTCTTTTTCAACTTATTAATCATTTGGTTGTTTTCACTGATCTGCAAGTCAAGATCGTTTTTTCTTTTCTTTGCTTCGTCCTTTTCAAGTTCTTCCTTTTTCATTTGTTTTTTTTCTTTTTCAAGCTTTTCTTCTTCTTCTTTTAATTTTTGAGTGTGTTCCAAGTAGGATTTATGAGAATCCTTAACTGACTTTAGCAGTGATAAAGTAATGGGCACATTTAAAACCCCTCCATAACTTTGAATAGTATCTTTGATAACTCTTAATGAAACAATAGTTTCATCGTTATGGTTTATATTTACCATAGCTTTATTTATGGAAAAACCCCTTTCAGGGTCAGAATTGCCATGTGGTAATATGAAAACCTTTTTTATTAAATTTGCTAAATTTGCGTATTTCAGGCGACTACAGTTATCTTTCAAAAGGAAAAGCTCTCTCCAATACTCATCAATACGCATGGATTCAGGCAATTCTGACAGTTTTTCATGAGCAGCAATATCAAAGCAGAAAATCTTCCACTCTTCTCTAATGCTATCAATCACATTGTCTGGAAAATTTAAATACCGAGCAATTCGTGTAACTGCATGTATACTGCTACCTTTTGAGTTATCAGGCAATACAGGGTAAAAAATTTCCAAGTCCTTGAAAAATTGATCTGAAAAAGGCAAATTTGATTTCAAATAACTTACAGTTTTGATAAGAGCAGAACGAACATTTAGCAAGAAATTCTTCTTATCATTCTGATTCACTTCTGATAAATGACCTTTGGCTGACATGCCAATTTCTACAGAATTCAACTTTTTCCAGTTGCTACTATTCTCAACATCGATGTCCTTCAACTCGCTACCTTCTTTGGCAGAGATGATATCATCTTTCAAGAATAGCACCATAATATGCCTTATTAGCTTATTCATTTCCTTGTATAATAGGTGTATTTTTGGGTCTTTACTCTGAAAACATAATGAAAAATTTTCAAAATGCTTATGAGTGTAAGCAATAAAAGCTAAATAGCACTGTGTTGATGGATCTTTCAAGCTTTTACAAATCCGTTGATATCTGCTTGAAGCAGTTAGCTGCTTTTCAAGTAGCTTTTGCTTAGGCAAAAAATTTAAAAAATATTCCAAGATGTTAGCCCACTGCTCAACTAGCCTCTGAGCAACTGGACCTGCTGAAAGCCATCGACTGTTGACATGTTTCAAAAGAAAATGTGCAGTCTCTTGAGTAATTTCTTCGACACACTTGTAATCTTCCCTGCGTACTGCACTATTTTTTAAAAAAAAGTACACATCATTTGCTAATTCATCAAAATTAATATTTAATGCATTCAAAAAAGTTTTAAAAGCATCATTTGCAACATGCAAATTGCATGCACCTATGGGTAAAATGCATTACGAATTTCCTCAGAAAATTTTTTCAGGACACTTTTGTTTACGTTTGGATTATCCATGGACAGGCATATAATTTTGCTTAACGGAATGTCAAAGGCAGACACAGCATCTAAAAGCTCCTTTAAAATTATATCAGCTGTAGCATGTCCAAGAAACACTCTTTAAGTATCTGCAAGTCACTAAATTAAATTCTTTCGACCAATACCTTGCATATATATCCATTTGTCGTTTGGTTTGAACATTAGTACTTTCGTCAAACGCTAATGTTATACCGGGTGAGCTGTCAGCGATATCTTTGATCAAACATTTTTCAAAATACTTCGAAATTCCGTGTTTTATCACATAGGAAACTTTCTTTTCTTTCAGCTTCATTGAAGAAGCAATAGCGGAATCGGGAAACATTTCTTTTATCAAGTCCAGCGTTTCAGTACACGATTTAAAAGAAAAGTTTTCATTAGCTACATGCAAGGCCCATAGAGTTTCAGATTTTAAAACCTGATTTTATTGACTTAGAGCACCAGAGTTAGCATCGCTTTGATCTTCTACAGTTTTAAAAAGAGACTTGTTTTTGAATCTGGCATTAAATTTTAGCCGATGTTTTTTACCTTTATGGTGCGATCTCACTTGGCAAATTCCACTTCCGGATATTTCGAATTCTTCAGAACATAAAATGCATCTGGCAGAATAAGCATCTCCAGATACGGCTTCTAGCCATTTCCCTATCAAAACACCATCCAGTTCCTTTTGCAACCAGGAATCCTGGTATTTTTGATATGCGGTTTTGGATAAAAGGGATTTAAAGTTAATAAAATAAACCTTTTAAGGTGGTAATATTTAAGAGATTAAAATCATTGAATAAATAAAGTTAAATTAACATCTTAAAGGCATAAAATCCCTCTATCCAAAGACGCATACCGACCGGAAAGAAAGTGGTTAGATATTGCGTTGTAATGTAAATATAATTAAAGCCATCTATCTAAATTTTAAGAATTCATTAAGTTGTAATAACATCTGTAAAATAAAGAAAGTAAAAAGACTCACCCGTATGATGTGTAGAGATAGAAATACTTACAATATTAAGACAAATAATTTTATTTCTTATTAATGCAGATTATAAAATATATACTCAAAATTTAAATGCTTGGCCAAGTTGTATTTAAAATATTCGTTGATCAATTAATTTACCAGTATAAAATAAACATATTAAATCTTTCTATTTCATATGGATTCAATATTAAATTATACGTGATGATCTTCTGTGTGGTTGAGAATTCTCCACTGTCCTATATTGAGATGTGAAGGTTGTAGACTTTAATATTGAGTTCTAAACAGTTTTTGCGGAAAGAGAATGTTCAAATGAAGAACGTTGGATAATGGGAGTATTAACTGTAGACAGCAGCACTTAGAGATCTTTTAGCCGCTCCAGAAAATTGATGTTGAAGAAATTAAGTAGGATTGCTCCACAAACCTTTTTAGAAACTTCGCTGATCACTAGAGCAGGGGCACATATTCTTCTTAAAGCTATTTCATTAATCGAGGAATAAGATTATATAATTTTTTTTTTTTTTTGTAGTATTGCGCTGTTATTGTATTTCACCACTCTTGAGTTGAAAGTAAAGCTCTATCTTCAGTGATAAATGATTGTTGAATATTGGCGTTGTAAGATGAAACTTCTGGATATCTTATTTTGTCAATAAAGAAAGGTTCAGGTTCTTGTTATTCGATGATTTAAACTACACACATAATATGGCACTGGTATCTTCTTCAAAATCTATATAGAAGCAGCGTTTAAAAAAACTAGTTATTCCACCTACATCTCAAACTCATTCTGCCCGGACGCAGCCGAAGCTGCGCCGAGCTCACACACCAACGTCTCCCTGCTTAATCCCCAAAATGACAGACACCAAACAGATCTCAGCCTGAAAGAATGTGTAAGATTTTGAAAACAGCCAATCCGATGCATTCAAGTACCGCGCGTCCATCCGGGAACGCATGAGTTCAATGAACTATCCGCGTGGGTGTTTCGCGATGTCACCGAATTGTACAAAAAAAATGGTGCAGAAAAGCATCCTTTTATCAATGGCGGACAGAAAGCATCGCGCCAATATTTAAAAGTAGGAAAATGCAGAAAACGTTAAATTAAATATCTCCAATATTTGTTGACGGATTTTGCTGTAACTTATATCAAATTAATCAGAAAAATATATTCTATCTATTGATTATAGATCGAGCATGCAATATTAAAATATAAATTATTTTTATTTTCGTTGTTTTAAACTTATAAAGAATGTAGAATCGCGATCTTTTCGGAAAAGTAAACACGAACGTGAAACTTTGTTTACACATATTATTGTTATTGTTTAGTTTAATATATTTTAATGAATGATTGAAAGATAGAATTTAAGTTTGATTGAGGAAAATAAATAAAATTTAGAATAACTTTATTAAGAGGAAACTTAGATAATTTTCTAGATTAGAAGTTGAGTTTAAAATGAATAAATATTAATTTAAGATTGAGGAAGATAAATAAATAATAAAATTGAGATTATTTACTATTAGAGATGTTGCATTTTATAACAATTTTGTTAATCCTTTAGGCATATTGACTCAAATTAAGCAAAAAAGACATGAATTAATAGAAAAACATCATCAAGAAAAAATTCTAAAACGAAGTTACTGGCGAACACAGTTGCACGTGAACAATAAAAATAAAAACGCTTCCCGCTTCACACTCGATTCAATCTAACCGGAATGAGCGCCCACGCTATTTTTTTTCTCTTTCGTACGTTCTCAGTGAATTAGGGAACAAGCGCGATAGGAGGAGCTACATTGAGCTTGACTGTGATTGGAAGAAAAATACTGACGTTGGAAAGGGCAGTTATTTTCAACCAAACAAAGCGAAGGAGAGTGGTGTGCTTTGACGGTCTCGATATACTTTGCGATTTACGGAGTTAGCTAGCTAGGGATGTGTTTTTTTAGGAACGAGAACGAAATTTTAGGAGAATTTTAGGAATTTTAGGGGGGAAAATAATATTTAGGAATTTTAGGGGGAATGCGAGCCCTGATCGTAGTTTAAGACCGATTTTCGTAGCATCGTAGTTTATAGGTCCAAATCGTAGCAACTACGATTTTTTCGTAACAGTTGGTAGGTCTGCCTAAGGGTTGCCAGTAAAATCAGCCGATGCATGGTTACCACGGAGGAAATTAAGCCGAAAAATAAAGTGGACATTTTAAAGCAAAATCGCATATCAGAAAATATTGGTCCGAGAAATTTGTAAATGGAATAGACAGACGCAGAAAAAAATCTACTTTCATTTGGTATAAAGTTCACATTTCTGCGATGTGTATAAGTTAAAATATCCACTAAAAATCGATTGATAAAAATTTAATTTCTTTAATTGGAAAGACAAGGAAAAAAGATTTCAATTCGGCGAGAAAGCAGGTAGACATGACGACGTTGCGGTTTTTCATAATAGCATATTTTAATACGAAATTTTAACTTTTTAAATATTAAATTTTTTGGCATCCCGATGTCAAATTTCTCGCTGATTTCATTGATACCTATTTCTAAGTCCTGTCTTAATTACAAACTGAAATATTAGTTATTATTTAATTAATCGGTTTAACTTGCAGAAGAATTAATGTCGGTAACTCCCACATGTGTATTTTAAACAATTCTTTCTAAGTGAGCCCCTAATTATGTTGGAGACATGAAATTTTGGGTACTTATAGCTGAACACCTCACATCATACGACAAATCATAAAATTTTGAAAAAGTCGTACATTTAACCCTTTGGGTTCCCACATGTGTATTTTAAACAATTCTTTCTAAGTGAGCCCCTAATTATGTTGGAGGCGTGAAATTTTGCATACTTATAGCTGGACACCTCACATCAAACAACAAGTGATAAAATTTTGAAAAAGTCGTACATTTAACCCTTTGGGGTCCACATGTTTTAAACAATTCTTTCTAAGTGAGCCCCTAATTATGTTGGAGACATGAAATTTTGGGTACTTATAGCTGAACACCTCACATCATACGACAAATCATAAAATTTTGAAAAAGTCGTACATTTAACCCTTTGGGTTCCCACATGTGTATTTTAAACAATTCTTTCTAAGTGAGCCCCTAATTATGTTGGAGGCGTGAAATTTTGCATACTTATAGCTGGACACCTCACATCAAACAACAAGTGATAAAATTTTGAAAAAGTCGTACATTTAACCCTTTGGGGTCCACATGTGTATTTTAAACAATTCTTTCTAAGTGAGCTCCTAATTAGTTTGGAGGCGTGAAATTCTGCATACTTATAGCAGAACACCACACATCATACGACAAATGATAAAATTTTGAAAAAGTCGTACATTTAACCCTTTGGGCTCCTGCATGTGTATTTTAAACAATTATTTCTAAGTGAGCCTCTAATTAAGTTGGAAACGTGAAATTTTGCATTCTTATAGCTGAACACCTCACATCAAACGACAAATCATAAAATTTTGAAAATGTCATATGTTTAACCCTTTGGGCTCCCACATGTGTATTTTAAACAATTCTTCCTAAGTGAGCCCCTATTTAGGTTGGAGGCATGAAATTTTGCATACTTATAGCTCAACATCCCAGATTACACGCCAAATAATAAATTTTGAAAACATTTTATGTTTAAACCTTTCAACTCCAGCTCGTGCATTTTAAGCAATTCTTTCTAACTGAGCCCCTAATTAAATTGGAGATTTTAAATTTTGCATACTTATAGCAGAACACCCGAGGCCAAACGACAAATCATAAAATCTTGAAAAAGTCTTACGTTTAACCCTTTGAGCTACCACATAAATGTTTGAAGTAATTCTTTCTAGGAGAGCCCCTAATTAAGTTGGAGACATGAAATTTTGCATATGTATAGCTGAATACCTCAGACCACACGACAAATCATAAAATCTTCAAAAAGTCTTATATTATTTACCCCTCCGGGCTCTAACTTGTGTATTTTAAGTAATTTTTCTAACCTCCCCCTTTTAACCAGGGGAGAAATTTTCCAACTTTTGCCGACACCCCTTTGACCCTTCTTTCATATTATGCACCATAGCCTTACATATTTTAGTTCCATTTTTTATCACCAGGTGCACCTACTGATCTCGGGTGCTATGGGCCCAATCCCCTCGACTAATATATCTATGGATAGTATGTAAAACGGGTTTTCGTTCGGATAGATGTTTGTTTAGAATCGAGTGCACCCCCTGGTTGCAAAATGTGGAACTAACAGATTTTTCAAAAAGATAAAGTGTTTTGAAAGGAATATTAAACAAAACCCTCTGTGCGATCTGTGATCACACTTACCCACTTTTTTTTTTTTTTTTAAATGGTGCCGCACCTACGCCCCTTTTGAAATTGGCAAAATGCACACTGCCTTAAAAAAAATAGTTGAAATTCACCTGTAGTTGTAGCCACAGATTTCTTGTAAAAAACTTCCCCATTCAACAGTATTTCTAAATTCATGTGGCCAAGATTTTGCAAAAATATAGAACTTTATTTCTTTTGAAAAATAGGATATTATTAAAATATGTATTTTAATTGTATTTTTCAATTTGTTATTCATAAAATTATTAAAAATTAAGGACACTTTATTTATCATACTAAAATTTTTTTTTTTTTCTTATATCATTACTAAACATATTACTGTTATATTTCCCCATGAAATAGTGCCCTTTTTGGAACTAGCATCCTGTCCCTTTTTCTTTCTAAAATGAATACTACATTATTATCATTTTAATAATTAAGGCTTAAAAATGTATAATATGTTCCTGATTAGAGAGTTAATTGTTTAATAATTATTAACTTGAAGTAGTGTTAACTATTTAATATAAAATGCAATTAATATAATTTTAATAAATGTTAAATATCACTAGATTTATAAGTTTTACATAATTATTACATTACTTAAATGTATATAACATTATTGTATGATACTACCTAATAAAACTACTAACTTGTAGTTTTTACAATTTCTGTAATTACTAACTAATAATTATAATTTTATTAATTAAAGCGTAAAAACATATATTATGTTAGCAATTAGTGGTCTAATTGTTTTGGAAACCTAAAACTCTTGGTAGCTATTCTCAGTATTTGAACGCTGGGAAAAAAAATCAAAAATCTCATTTAAATAAAAAAAATCTGATTTTTATGGGTTTTTTTTTTTTTTTAATCATGATTTTTTTTTACACCCTACTTTCCCAGCATCTTAAGATCTAACTTGTTTAAACCAAATAAGCAGAGCTGCCTCTAAACTCCGTGCTTAGAAGTTCTTATATGTTTTCTCTGTGGTTTAAACATGTACTCAAACATTAACGTAATGGGATCCTTGTTTTTTATTATCATTGATAAAGTAGAAATGGCAATGCCAAATTCTTTGCAGATTTCTGTTTTCGTCCTTCATTTTCATCAACTGCATTAAGCAGCTTCATCTTCATTTGAACAAAAATAGCAATTTGTTTTTGCACCGATTTCTCAGCCATTGTGCTCATAAAACATGAGCTAATTTACAAAAATACACAAAATTGACTGATTTTCACCCAAAATTAAATCGTTTTAACACAAAATTGACCAATTTCTACTCTAACACACCAAGTTGTTCACACCAAGTTACATCCAAATCGGTTCATAAATACGATGGTTATTGCGTGACAAAAATCAGGTTGTTTCAAAATATCAGCTACAATAGAAATTCAAAATACTATAACTCAGCCATTTTTTTAGATATAGATGAAACAAAAACTGTTCCAGAGTCCTTGTATTAAGGTCAAACACATACAAAAAAAAAAAAAAATCTTTTTCATTTTCCAATTTCTTGGTACCTCATTTTAAATGGCCGCCATTTTGAAACAAGATAGCGGATGAAGCTGGCCAACGAACTCGGTCGAGACATTAGTATATACTATGTATACACCAAGGTACATCCAAATAGGTTCATAAATACGCCTGTCATCGTGTGACAAAAATCAGGTCATTTCAAAATGTCAGCCATGCTACAAATTCAAAGTGCTATAACTCAGCCATTTTTTAAGATATAAACAAAACAAAAACTGCTCCGGAATGTTTGTATCAAGGTCAAACACATAAGAAAAAAATATTTTTTAATTTTCAATTTTTTGGTACCACATTTCAAATTTTAATTTTTTTTTTTTAATTTAAATGGCCACCATTTTGAAACAAGATGGCGAATGAAGCTGGCCAACGAACTCTGTCAAGACATTGCTATGTACTATGTATTAAAGGTCTGCATGGGCCAAAATTTCCAGGCCCAGCCCGACTCAGAAAAAAAAAAAATTTGTCTCAGCCCGGTAAAAAAGTTAAAAGTTCGGCCCGAGTAAATTTCTACAAAACATTGATTTTTACTTTGATTTGGTTAAAAATTTGATTCGTACGAGGAGTGCTGGCCAAAAATATTTATCTTAACTTTTTTTTCATGTTTCTAAACTTCATTTTTATAGAAGTGCCACAGGATATAGGTTAGTGATGGGCGATAACGAGATGTTTTTCTCGATTGTCTCGATTGTATGGACATCTCGATATTTTTCGATTGTGTAATTTTTTTCTCGATGACTCCAGTTTGCCAATTGCTTTGATACATCATATATTATATATTATATACGTCATACATTTATCAAGAATCGTCTGTGGGTGAACTGGAATGAGTCGGTGTTAATAAAGACAAGGTTACGTCGCCCGCTAGTGGGCCCCTCCTTTAATCGGGCCCCTAAGTTATACGTAATCTTGTAATATGAAATCACGAACAGGATACCCGCTATATACGACACCGTATAGCAGGCGTGGTGTGCACGCACTACAAAATCTTGTAAAAAAATATAATCTCGAAACGAACGAACCTCGGACCGGATCTCTTGGGGGAGGGGTCAAAGTGAGCGGAAGGGCAAAGTAGCTGCATAATATGAATAAGCCGTCACAGGTCTTCAGGCCTTTCGAACCATATGTCACACGACGGGTCTGGATCTGAATTTATAAAAATGCCCTTCCCGGGGGGGGCAAAGTGGGGGGAGGGGTGCGGGAGGTGAATAACATGAGTAAGTGGTCATAGGCCTTTCCAACAATATCTCACATGAGAGGTCTCGGCTAAATTTAGAAAAGTGTCCCCCGTGGGGGAAAAGTGGGGGGGGGGGCGATTACCGGAGGTGTATAACATCAATAAGTAGTCACAGACCTTTCCAACGATATCTCACATGTGGGGTCTTGGCTAAATTTGTAAAAGTGTCTCCCCAGAAGTGGGGGACGGACACCGGAGGAGCATAACATCAATAAGTAGTCACAGACCTTTCCAACGATATCTCACATGTGGGGTCTTGGCTAAATTTGTAAAAGTGTCTCCCCGGAAGTGGGGCGACGGACACCGGAGGAGCATAACATCAATAAGTACTCACAGACCTTTCCAACGATATCTCACATGTGGGGTCTTGGCTAAATTTGGAAAAGTGTCTCCCGGGGGGGGGCAAAGTTGGGGGGACAGACACCGGAGAAGCATAACATCAATAAGTAGTCACAGACCTTTCCAAAGATATCTCACATGAAGGGTCTTGGCTAAATTTGGAAAAATGTCCGGGGGGGGGCAAAGTGGGAGGGGCTGTCACTGGAGGTGCTTAACATCAATAAGTAGTCACAGACCTCTCCAACGATATCTCACATGAGGGGTCTTGGCTAAATTTAGAAAAGTGCCCCCCGTGGGGGCAAAGTTGGGGGGACGGATACCATAGGTGCACAACATCAATGAATAGTCAAAGACCTTTCCAACGATATCTCACATGAAGGGTCTTGGCTAAATTTGGAAAAATGTCCCCCGGGGGGGGGCAAAGGGGGGGGGGCTGTCACTGGAGGTGCTTAACATCAATAAGTAGTCACAGACCTTTCCAACGATATCTCACATGAGTGGTCTTGGCTAAATTTAGAAAAGTGCCCACCGGGGGGGCAAAGTGGGGGGGACGGACACCATAGGTGCATAACATCAATGAATAGTCACAGACCTTTCCAACGATATCTCACATGAAGGGTCTTGGCTAAATTTGGAAAAATGTCCCCCGGGGGGCAATGTGGGGGGGGGTCTGTCACCGGAGGTGCATAACATCAATAAGTAGTCACAGACCTTTAAAATGATATCTCACAAGACGGGTCTTGGCTAAATTTGGAAAAGTGTCTCCCGGGGAGCAAAGTGGTTGGACGGCCACCGGAAGTGCATAACATCAATAAGTAGTCACAAATCTTTCCAACGATATGTTACATGAAGGGTCTTGGCTAAATTCAGAAAAGTGTCCTGAAATTTCATATATTATACATAATATTTATCGGAGGGCTCCATAAAAAAATCCGATCTAAAATGATAAAAACGGAAAAAACTAACCCCCGCAGTGGGGGCCAAATTGGGGAGGGGAGGAAGAAAGTCTCATAATATGAAAGAGTCATCCGAGAGCTTTCAGATAACATATTACATGACGGGTCCAAAAAAGTTTGAAAATTGCTCCCCCTCCCTCCCCCCTTTGGGCCCACTCTTTCGCCCCGGAATTTACGCAGCCCCCACTTTAAAATTTTTATGTTCAATGAATAATATTTATTGGAAGACTGCATAAAAAACCTACATCTAAAATGATATTTAAATTTATTATAGAAATCGGCAAGGGTTTTAAAAATTTGTTCGCCCCCCCCCCCCCCCCCGAATTTCACCTTCGGGGGAAGAAAGGTTCATAATATGAAAGAGTTGTCAAAGGGCTTTTCGATTATATGTCACAGGAAGAGTTCGGTAATTTTTTTTTTTTAATTGCGCCAGACCCACTCTCACGTCCTCGGAACTCACCCGACCCACCTTCCTCTTTGAAATTTTTATATTTAATAAATAATATTTATTGGAGGGCTCCAAGTATGTGACAGCTTGGTAGGGCTAAAATAAGAAAAACATTGAAAATTAAAGCTTCATTTCATAGTTCATTGTCATGCCTATTTCTTTCTCCAGCTTGCCCCTCGATATCTCTTCTCGGCCCTTCTTGGCTGAGCGTGAAATGACAATCATCGAGAGTAACATTTCGGAGAAAGGACGAAAACTGATTTCTCATTCTCGACAATGTCATATGAAATGTTGAACAGAGACCGAGAGCGAGGAACGAGAAGTGACGAAGGAAGCAATCGGTGAGATATCTCGAAGTAAGCGAAAGGTTTGCCCTCGAGCAGAATGTCTCCTCGATATAAACGAGCAGTTTGCGTCCAGAAAATAGATCTCGAAGTGCGAGAGCTCTCTCTCGCACTTCGAGAGAAAGGAAGCTTTCAGAAGAGTCAAACTTACCGCGCTTCTGGTGTAAGTCATGATTTCCCAAAGGAGTACATGTTTTTTTCCCATTCGCTTTTGTTATTAACCGATATGGGTTAGGAGGCATAGTGGTTTAAGTTATCAGTTCGAGTTTTTGTTGATATAGAAGTTTTCTATTGAATTTGGCGCCAGTTTGTCTTTGATTTTCAATGTTTCTCTTATTTTAGCCCTCCTAAGCTGACCCATATCTCTTAATATTAGAATGCTATTGTTAAAACAAAACTGCACTGCAAAATATCTGTTTTCAAGATTTTAAGTGTCGCCTCAGGGAAGAGGATTTTTCAAAATTATTTTACCCCACTCATGTAATATATTAAAATAAGGGTAATTTCATAACCTTTCTAAATCTACCTTACTTTTGTCAATCCACTGTTAATTTTAGACCCCTGGGCTTAAAATGTTCTAAAGGAATATACTTAGCGGTGGTTTTTTTCGTACTCTGGTACGTTATCTTTCACTCATAGGAAAATTATAAGACTAACATCAAATTGCGTCTAAAATCGAATAAAAAATATGGACATGTGTTTCTTAATTTTAACTCCCTTCTTCGCCTCAAGAGGGCGCTTTAAAGTTTTGTTTCTTCAAACCTTTAGTATACTGTTTGTCCAAAAATTATAAAATTCACAAAATAAAGTGTTTTCACTGTTCCCTATCTTCTCGTATCAATTTTATTTTTACTACCACCAGGGGACGCCGCCCAGTGAAACATTTTACTTTTAGCCTCAGGTTATTGGTATTTTTCATCTGTTTTTCATAATATTTTGTCTCATTTTTCTTCCTTGTAGATACTATTCTCTAAGTTCTTGACCCATTCTGACCATTTGGGCACTCATTCTGGACCAGCTGTGGCCCATCGGGCCCCTCTTCATTTGTCTGGCTCTAATCACACGCTTCACTTGTTCTTTTACCATTTATTCATTTTCTTCAATTTTTTTCTTATTCAATGGTTCGTTTTTTTTTGTTTTTTTTTGTTTTTTTTTTTTTTTTACCATTCTCAACTTCCCCTAGTCCTCTCTTACATCAAGTTAACTTCCATCCTTGGTCTGCCCTACTGTCAATTTGGGGCCTAATGCCCCTTCAGGGGGGGGGGGGAATCTTCTACCTTTTCCAGGCCCATCATCTAATACCACGTTGGTAAGGATTGGAAGATTAAAATTATCCGAAATACCAAAAATGAAGTCCATTGAAGTTTCATTTTAGTTATAGAATTCCCTATTAGCGATATATTTGTCTGTTTACCTTTCTATTTTTCGATAACACTCCTTTGTTTTCGATAAACGGAGAAATTCAACAGCATTAGACTCACTTTAGACATTTAGGGACCTTTAACTTGTATCAAACCTTTTACCTTTATCGAAAAGAGGGAAATGCTAATCGATTCTAGCTAATGCGCCTAAAATAAAAAATAAGTTTGTAAGTGTGTCAGAAAATAGCGCCTTTGGATTTCGATACAGACTTAAAGAGTCATGTTGGAATCACTAGGCACTGGAAAACAGTTTCCGTGTTAGACAGGTTCCCTCTTAGCAGGTATCTTTATCGTACTATCCTTAAGTTTTTCGAAAGCAACTTTTGTTTTCGATCAATGGGGAAATTCTAGAGCATTTGACATTTAGGGGAACTTTAAACTGTATCAAACTTTTTGAGTTATCGAAAGAGTGGAAAGCTTATTTGATTCATCAAATGCGCCATAGTTACGCGATTTGGACATTGCAGTTTCATAAAGAAGAAAGAGGAATTTATTCCAAAGCCAAATTTATAAAAAGACAATAAAATCTTTTAAAACATTTAAATAATGTTTTAAAGATAGATAAATGAGTTGAAAGTATTTTCTTAATGTATTTAACGTCCTAATCGATCGTTATCTTTTAAGAAGCATGTTTCTTGACAGCATATTGGATCTTATATTTGAAATAAAGAATTTTGAATATTTCTGAGGGGCGGTGTTCATTTTGCTGGCATCTGGGCCTACGCATATATGAAAAAATATTTGATAAGTTATGCAAAATTCAAAATACATATTACTATGCTCATACAATGTGAATTTTACAGCATTTAAAACAAATATTAGTAAGTATGCACATTTCATGAAATAAATTTATATAGAACATAATTAGATATTAATCCTTTAGAGTTTATTGGATTGTATTAAAATCTAGTATGGCACATAAAATTCGAAGGATAAATACTATAGCGAAGATGGTGTAATATTAAAGTTGATTTGAAGTTTTGAAAGAACGCATTTTCAATAACAATTTAATTATTAAAACCGCTAGTGCAGAGAAGGAGGTAGGTTTAGGGATATTAATATCGCTTTTAGAACGCTCTAAAACTATTAAGATATATACAAAACCCGTTATATTAACATGATTAACAGATTTTTGAAGACTTCATAAGGGCTGTACTTATATAACAGTATCAACTTTTTGATAATTTTGGACCCCCTCCCCGGCAATGATATCGTTATCAATGTCTAAAAATTCTTTTGATTTTTGGAGTGATATACAAGTATGGTTACATTTATTTTTCTCATACTTTATTGATTCACATTGAAGTCAATAAAATATCATTTTACATATGAAATAACTTTATATCAAATTAAATAACACTTAAAAAAATAGTTACTATTTAAAAGAATTTAATAATAGCTTTTTTCGCATAATGCGCTCAACAATAATAATGTCTTCTTGCACTTGACCCCGCACGGTGTGTGTGTGGGGGGGGGGGGGGCAAACAGTACTTCTTATCAACGAAGCAGACGGACAAAATTCTTTCTCTTTTACTTACTATTAAACACAAAATATAATTTCAAACATACTTCGCATGCGGTTTCTCTAACAGCGGATTATATATGCATACATATATTACAGAAGAATAGGAATGCCAAACGTTGGGGTATTCCATATTTTGGAATTAAATAATTTTATAATCATTTAAAGATTTTAATAATAACTTTGTATTCTCATAAATATAGATAACAGACTAAAAAAAGATATCATATAATTTTGATGTAATGACCAAGTTACAAATAAAAAATGTAAATTCTGGTTGGGTAAAAAATGATATCGATATCAAAAGACAAATCCCCCCTCCCCCTAGCGATATCTTACGATATCATGTGCCAGACGTCCCCCCCCCTCCCCTCTCCTCTAAAATGATACTTTATATATGCACAGCCCTATATTAGGAGCCCCTCCATCAATTGAAAATTGAATGAAAGACAATAACAGCAAATTAAATTACTGCTTTTATTTTTTCCACCTCCTTTCTATTAACTTTAAATGAATATTATAGAAGATAAAGTCATCGAGCATCTAAATGTTAAATTTACATTGATTGCTTAAGTTTTTATTGCACCCGTTTTCAGTTCCCATGTATTTACTGTAAAAACTGCTTCATATGCATGTAAAAGCAATGATTTTTTAGTGTTATTATTTTAGGAGTAGTGATGATTCAAAAGATCCCAGCTGCGCCGTTGCAAGAAACAACAACAAACAATATATCTGTTTGCACGTTCTGTGTTAAAATCTGTAGTTAGCGGTGGGTGAATAAGAAATGCGTCGTATCCCATAGATAAGGAGACGTCATCATTAAACTCGTTAACTTCAAATGTGAAACCTCAAAAAAGCAGAACGTAATGAAGAATTTATCGAGTCATTTCGTAGTAGTTTAATACTTTTTTGAAAAAGAAAATGGGACGTTGCTTTAAAAAATCTATAGTTTGGGAATTTTTTAATAAAAACTATGAAAACGATAAAGTTATATCAGTGCAATGCATGAAATGCAATGCAATTTTAAGGTATTTTGGAAATACAACAAATTTGAAGGATCATCTAAAAAGGAAACATCCTGTTCAATTATCAGAGGTTGAAGCACAACAGAATCCCACAAAAAATACTGATAGTGATGAATTATTGAATTCGGGAGTATGTAAACAAAATACAAGTACTTCAAAAATCAGCAAACACACAATTGCAACAGAAAACGTTTCTGCTTTTCCTGCAAAAAAATTTAAGCAAATGCGTTTGTATGGCGCAGCCCCAAAATCGGGACTTTCTAGAGAAGAATGCCATGAATTTGAAAAAGATTTAGTGTACATGATTGCCAACCTCTTTCTATAGTAGAAAATCGCGGTTTTATTTTTTTTATGAAAAAATATGTGCCTCATTTCAAGATCCCATCTCGTAAATTAATCTCAGAGCATGTATTACATGAAGTATATCAGTCATTAAGTTCTGAACTTAAAAACATGCTTAATTCCATCGAACATTTATCCATAACTACTGACATGTGGTCATCTGATAGCAATTGATCTTTTTTAACTGTCACTGCGCATTTTATTTCTGATTTTAAAATGCATTCTCCAGTTTTATCTACGGAAGAAATTGAAAGTGATCATTCAGCTGTAAGCATTTCACAAGCGACAACATCTTAAATAAATGGCAAATCAATGAGAAAGTTTTTACGGTTGTAACAGATAATGCTGCTAACATGAAGAAAGCTGTAACTCTTGAAACTGCACTCTGAGCGTGCACTCTTGAAATATACTAAAAACACACAGATTTTTTTTTTTTTTACTATAGTATAGCCCAAAATTTAATTTAATAAAATTTAAAATATCATAACTCAGTAAGCTTGAACATACATGAAAGCATTTTTTTTTCTTTTTTTGCTTATTAAAGGTGCACGGAGTAAAAAAATCTAACTATAACTTACACCTATAAAAGTTGAACCGTGCAAAAATTTTAATTTTGTATTTTAATACGTATGCAGCAAATTGTAACACCATATCTAAATTTATACTTGAAATTGAATGAGTTCTTGATTTGAATATTTTTTTTAATTGGATGTATGTTTCTGTCATCAGAGGTTTGAGAGATAATCACTATAACCTCTGATTTGAATCAGCTAGTATCACAGTATAGTACCACAGATACAGAGTTCTAAGTATAGTAAAAATGCATTATACACCATCAAAACGGTTTACAATATCAAGCCGTTTATCGCTCAAATCATTCGACCCAAACAAGACAAGTACGAGGAGATTCATTGGACAGGGTAAGGTTTTCAAAATGAGCCGTAAGTGTTTGGGCCGAATTGTAACCGGTTTTAGGGTTGCATTTTTGGCTTCAAGCAAAAGCAGCACATTTCATCAACATTAGTCTTAGTGCTCTGACCCTAGTATACTAGAGTCCTGCATCGGGACGAGCAACCCGATGTTACCCACACTCGACTACACGGGTCGGGTCAGAAGGTCAAGCTATTTCCTCTTTTTCACTGAGAGGCTACTTCAGTCAAGCGAAAAGACAAGACCCGCTTGCTAATACTAATCCTATGGAAGAAATTTATAAAGATATCTCGTTTGCATTTCAATATTTTTTATTTTTATTTATTTATTTTTTTTTTTTTTTTTTTTTTTTTGCATTGTATAGCTGAGATCGATCTGTACAAAGGATATTTTTTTACTTTTTCGATTTTGTTTAAAGGTATTTTTTAATGAGGACACTTTTATTTTCGAAACCGGTTTCGAAAGCGAAAGCATCCTTATAGAAAAAATCTGCAATCAAAATCGAAAAAGTAAAAAAACGGCCTTTGTACAGATTGACCTCAGCTATTCAATGCAAAGAAAATCCTTTAAAAATGTTGAAATTCAAATGAGATATCTTTATAAATTTCTTCCATGGGATTAGAATTAGTGAGCCGACTGAAGTAACCCCTTAAGCCTAAATCACGAGCAAATAATTGCGATAGCAGAATTATCGAGAAAGCCCTATCACTACTATGAAATTTTCGGCCAAAATAATAGCTAAGTTTTCCAACAACTGTTTTTAGCTTCTCTCGTTATAATCGATTGTAAAACATCTCGATTGTAGATTCTAGGAATTAATCGATGGCTGTATCGATTGTGATTTTTTACGATGTCGATTTTTCTCGATTGTCGAATTCTCGAGAATCGCCCATCACTAATATAGGTCAAAATTAACATTTTTACCCACTGGCACATACACTGATTTTTTTCACTGGCCAGTTTTTTTTTACCACTGGCCAATAACAAAGTTATGTAGGGGAGATTATTGTACCTTGGGACATTGACAATTTCTAATAAACTATTGGCAACAGTTATCTTTTGTGTATTTCTAATAGTGACCTATAACCAACAGGTCTGATCATAATAACAGACAACATCAGAAACATTGAATTTTAACAGCTAGGTGAAAAAAATAAATTTCACTAGCCCAAAGTAAATATTTTCCTCCATTCTAACTTCATTTTTTTCCTATGTATTTCTACAACAAGTCAACTGCAATTTATTTTTTTATAAAAGAGAAGATTTTTAAATGTTTTGGGTATGAGAAAATAATGATAGTTCTTCTAGATTTACCGCCATTTTGATTTTATTTAAACCGTGTGGTGATTGTACCTCGGGACAGTAAAATATGTTGTACCTTGGGACATGTCCAATGGTACAAGAAATACGTGTCCGTAATAATTTGGATAAATAAAAGTATTTTTATTACTTATTTTACAGAAAATTTCACAAATCATGTGAAATGCAATAAATAAAACAACTCAACTTTATTTTGGATCTTGAACTTGAGTTTCATTCTCTATTTTCTTGAAAAAAAAAAGGTTTTGTTGGCATAAAATTAGTTATTGTTATTGTACAAAATATTGTATTAGTTATTGTATAAAATTATTGATGAGTTATATGCCTATTCCCTGAATTATGCAGTATGTCCCAAGGTACAACAGGATGTTGTACCTTGGGACAGTTTGCCTTCCCTACTTTAAATGAATGGCATTTTTTTATTTTCAAACTGTCTGAATTTCTAAAATTATATTATAGAGAAATATGTTGGTGTATTGAAATGTTGCTTTTAAATTTTAAATTTGATTATAATCATCGAGGTAAAAAATTAAAATGTGAAAATTGTCACAAGGTACAACACTCTCCACTACGCTCCATACAAAATTGCGTTTTTTTCTAACTATCAACATTGTAATTTACTTATATTACTTACCATTCGATATGATTACACTCAACTGAAAAATTTTATTTTTACTATTAATTGCAATGAAATAAATTCACAGGAAATTTTCAGAAAGGTTACAGCAGAGGGGGACCCCACCCCCGTCGGCACTAACTAATATGCATTTTTCTGCGACCAATTAACGAATTTTGTGGGGTTTTTTGTGATCTTTTGATGAAATTCGCATTTTTCGTGACCTTTTGCAAAATCTGTGTTTTTTTTGCGATCTTTTCACAAAACTGCTTTTTTTTATTTTTAATCTTTTAACGAAATTTGCGTTTTTAGGAGATCTTTTGACGAAATTTGTGTTTTTTCCGTGATCTTCACAAAATTTGCGTTTTTTCCACGATCTTTTGACGAAAGTTGCGTTTTCTCCGCGATCTTTTCATGAATTTTTCGTTTTATCCGCGATCTTTTCACGAAATTTGTGTTTTTGTGCAATCTTTTGATGAAATTGGCGTTTTTCTGCGATCTTTTCAGGAATTTTTCATTTTCTCCGCGATCTTTTCATGAAATTTGCGTTTTTTCCGCGATCTTTTCACGAAATTTGCATTTTTCGGTTATTTTTTCACGAAATTTGCATTTTTCCGCAGTACTTTGAAGAATTTTGTTATTCTTTTTCGCGATTTTTCGTCGAAATTTGCATTTTTCTGCGATCTTTTCACGAATTTTGTGTTTTTTCGCAATCTTTTCACGAATGACATATACAAAATTTGATTAAATGACGTATACAAAATTTGCTTAAGGGGCCATCTACATATTAAAACGAATCAAAACTTCATTTTTTCAATGGCAATACCCAATTTTAACGAGATATTTCAATCTTCGGTTCAAACTATGCCTAGACACCAAATTTCAAGTGATTTGAATGATAAATTTTTGAATTATAAGCATTCAAAAATTAGTGCTTCTAATGTTAAATTACATTTTCATAATTTTATTTATAACTCCTGAAATTATCCTCCTAATGTGCTAATTTTTTGTGTAGCAACTAGCAATAATACTAAAATACCCAAACATAAATACGTTGAATTTGCAACTTTTATAATTTTATATGAATTATGAAATTAATATTCGAAAAAATTATGAAATTAATATTCGAAAAAATTATGAATTGCAACCTACAATTTTTTTGATGGATTCAGATTTATTAAGTCTTGCTTTATGAAAATCTAAAATTTTACATTTTTCTTCCAAGTAGCTTTCAAATTATGCTTAAAAAACAGCAAAATGATGGTTTAAGGGGCCGTCTATGATAGAAGTGACCAGATATTTTGAAATTCCTTAGGCTATCCTGTAATCTAGCAGGCTTCATTGACTGCTTGAGTGGTGCTTAAAGTGCCTTGATCAAGAATGGGGCTCTCTCGGTTAGCAATTGAGTACCGAACTTCAATTTGGATACAGCCCTTAAAGTACGCTCGTTTTAAAATAATTTCTCAGAAATTTATGGTACGAATTGCATAAAAATTTATTTTTAGACTAATTGAAGGGTGTAGAGTTCATTTATGCTGTCAGAATTGTGTACTGTTATTGAAGAAAAACAAAGTTATGGTTTGTTTTATTATGTAGATTTTCCCCTAAGCAAATTTTATATACATCATTTAAAAGTAGATTTTATTTCCAATCGTTTGGTACCAGTAACTTTTTTCCAGGATAATTTGTTGAGGAGTTAGTAGGGGGTGTTTACTTTTTTTTTTTCCACGACTGTACATATATAAGTTACAACACTGGCACCCGGCTAACTGAAAAGTACCAACTTTTGTCTAATACACTTTGTACTATTAACATACTAAAACAGTCGTATTACTAAAAAGAGAACCCGGATTTTGAAAATGTCTTGGTCTCATGGACATGGGTTTACAAAAATCCAGCAACATCACAAAGTACTTACTTATTAAAATTAAATTATTTCGAAAGAATATATTTAAACTTACCCAAGTAGTTAAGGACACCAGTCATCCAATCAACGATGAACATTCTGACAGCTACTAAATATATATATATATATATATATTAAAATATATGCATTATGGTACAAATACACATAAAGTACAAAAATAGAAATCAAACAATATATATTATAAAGTGCATGGTAAAAATAGAAAAATGAAATCAAATTAAAATTATATCAATCTCGTTTAAAGCTGTTTACAAATCTAAACTCTTTACATTGTGATAAATTCACAAAATCATTTACATGCTTAAACACATGATAGGGTAGATGCACCAGTTTTGGCCACATTGGATCAATTTGTCCAATATTTAGTCTGTGAATTAATGCTAACAAATAATAGGCATTCTTACATTTTAAGCAAACTCTCTTTTAACATTTACAATATCATTTGTTTATTTTTTAATAAAATATGACTTGCAAAAAAAAATAAATGTGTGAAACTGTAGTGTGTGCTTACATGTATTAAGATTTTTGCTTAGCTGACAAGTTTTCAGAATCTTTCAACATTAGGCACTTGGTTCTATTTGTTCTGAAAAAAATTGCTATTAAGTTTTATGAGGTAAGCTTTCTCTTTACTGCAATTTTACATTTAATTTAATTATTTTAACAGTTTAATGGGGGGTGGCCAAAACTGGTGCATTAAATTTGCTATATGTACCAGTTATGGCTATGGGGGTGGCCAAAAAGGGTACAACATTATGTTCCACTTTTTGCCACATGATTCATTATAGAGTGAATTTTAGCCATTTAATAAATTTAAGAACATCTGGAAAAATCAATTTAATTTTGTTTTATATAGTAATGGCTTCAATAATAATAAAAGCAAGGCTAATGGCAGTTCTTATAAAAGAGATTTTGTTATTCTCTATCCAATAGATAATTCACTTTAGAAAGAAGGACATTGTGCTAGTCACTAAAGAATGTCTTTGCTAAAGAATATATAGTACTGTGTTTAGTATTGATAAAACAAAAGGGGAGGCGATATGTAATGTTTAGATATGATAAATAAACTAAAACATAAATTTTAAAAGATTTTACAACTTATAAATTAAAAAGTTCAATAAAATTATAGCATGATTTAATTGCTTGTATTTTTCCTAAAGAAATGAAGAAGTTCCATAAATTTTGCAATATTTCAGGCACACGGATTTAGAAATACTAAATATTGTGAAAATCTTTAGTAGAGATATCTAAATACAAGTAAGAATGTATTTCACATTATTTAAAAAAAACAGGATTCCTTTTACCAAGTTTAAAAGAGATTCTGTGCTATTAAAAAATGGCCTAGAGACAACACTGCTCTAAGATAGGAAGTAAAATTAAGGCCATTCAAAATGTAATGTCAGCACTACAAGCTAGCAAAGTTTTGGAGTAACCCGTTCTTGCCTTACATCACAAGTTTGCAGGACGGACACCACTTTTCTCTAATAATGTTGAATCTCAAGTAGTAGATCTAGGTACTAGGAATTGAAGTTAAAAATCAATTAGAAAAGTGGATTTTAGATATTGTCAGAATACTATTTCCTGTAAAAATGGAATGACTTTTAAGATTCTGCCCAGAAAATTGTAGCCGACAAGATAGAAACTCCATTTCAAGATGGAAGACCAGGTATCAAATGGTATTATTTGCTTCTGAAATCACACCCTAAAATAACTTGCAAAGAAGCAAGGTATTTAAATAAGGCACAAGCTAATATAAATCAAAAGATGATTTCATAACTTTTTGATGAAAATCAAACAAAAATCAGAAAATGCTTTCAAGAAATATAACTTTGATGAAGATTCAAGTGTTCTAAACAAGCCACTATCCATGAATAATTATAAAACTGATTAAATAGTTAATCTTTATGTCCTATAAGGCACTGTTGTCTTTTTTATTAATCAAATTTAAATATATTTTTTGTTTTTAATTGAAATTTTCAGTTAAAATCAACATAAGTATATTTTATTTGATGTTTTTATCAATCCATAAAGAAATTTGCAAAATTCTCTTAATACAGCAAACAAATATATGTGTGGTAAAATAGATGTTGCATAAAAATGCTTTATTTTTACTTATTATCAATTAAAATGTTTGTTAAACTACAGGATATTGGAGTGGCCAAAACTGGTGCATAGAGATGGACAAAACTGGTGTAGGGGTGGCCAAAACCAGGGTTGCAAAAAAGCCGGCTAAAATTAAAAAAAGCCAGGCCGGTGGCTTTTATTGGTTTTAACCGGCTTTTTTTGGCCAAAATTGGCCTTTATTGGCTATAATTGGCTTTTATAAAGTGAAGCTTTGTAATTATAAACTACACATTTTAAAGTGTTTTTAATTAGTTTTAATGACATTTAATTGATCTAGAGTTTAATAAGTAACCCAATTTCTGAATAATGAAGACATTAATACTGGAATAAAACTTAGATGGTTTTGCTAGTGATTTGTAGTCAGAATTGCAAATATGTCAGCTAAATTTTAAAAAGGTCTATACCAACTGCTTTATCTGGTTTACACTGACCCCTGGTAGCAGAAAGTTCGAGACTGGAGTCGCAGATTTTTTTTTTCTCTTTTGCAGATTCTTTTTCATCGAACTTTTATTTTGCTTCGTATTATGTTTAACACTTTACTACTTAATACAAAAAGTTAAGACTATTATTAATAAAAATTTATAAAATGCCTAAAAACGTAACAGGCAAGTGATTGTTTGATTAATTAACGCTTCATTTATAAAAATATTTTACCTGCAGATTATTTTTTGCCCCTGAATTATCTGTCGCAGACACTTGGAGAAATTTCTGCTACTGGGCACTGATTTTAACTCCATTCCCTCCTCCCCCAATTTTTTTCATTTCTACTGCTTTATAAAATTGAAGAGGACAATGGTTACTTAGTTACATGTTTTATTACTTAATTTTAAGAGCTATTAATATACAAGTCTTATTTTATTTCTAGTAAACATTCAAAATTATACATAGTCTAGTCATGTAATAAAAATACCATTTCTCACTATTAAAAATATTATAAATAACATATGCATAAAAATGCTTAGCGAAAAGATTTTCAAAATTTTATTTAGAGATTTAATTTTTTTTACCTGTTTAAATGCTCTATTTTTTATGCACTTATGTACCAAACTCTCCTCAAAAATTATATCCTTTCTAATTTCTCTTTTAACATATGAATAACTTAATCTCTCCATATGGACACATAAGAATGTTTCCATTTTGATGTGATTACATTTTGCCATTGTTCAATTAAATATAATCTTTAAAATGTGTAGTATATGTGGAGCTAATGTAATATAGAATTTCAAAACACCAGTTTGGAGTCTAACTTAATATCGGTTTCAATATTTATAACTTTTTTTTCAGACATAATGCCTTCTAACATTTATAAAGACTTATTTGACAAAATTCAATAGAAATTTATAATTTTTTTAGTAGAAAATATTTATAAGTGTATTAAAAATTAATTGATCTAAATTTAAAACGAATTAGCTGTAAACCAACTTTTAAAAATAAAAACCGGCTTTTTTCAATAAAAGCCGGCTTTTTTTAAGTGGCTAAAACCAAAAAAAGCCGGCCGGCTTTTTTTGGCCTGGCTAAAAGCCGGCAACCCTGGCCAAAACTGGTACAAATTGGAATAAATTACTTGATGAGTTATTACTCACAATCTAAAATATTCTGTAGAAAGTCATTATGGTTACAGAAAGACAAATTTACTAAAGAACAGGGTTGGAAAAAAAGCGGTTTATTTGGTTTAAACCAGGTTTTTTTAAATATAATTTCCTATTGCATACAGATGCATATCTGTTGATAAAATAAAATTTTTTGGATATTATATAAGTAATATAACTTTTGAAAATATTTAAATTAAATAATTACAGTCAATTATATAGAAAATTGAAATAATTTCTAGTTTAAACATAATTAGTAATAGCTATGCCTTATGTTCAAAGTAAACTGCTCTACACAGTGAAACATTGATACCTTGAAAATCGTATGAAGAATCCTTTGATTAATAATATAATAAGGATCAAACAATAAACAATCAATTGTCAATAAACATTTGATGCAGTTCCATGAATATAATATATTATTCTGTGGTTGTTATTTTTTTAATATCCAAATACTTCTGGTTATTTTGTTTCCTGAGTGATAACTCCATGTGTCCAAGTCAACATTTTTGGCCATTAGATTCAGCAACTAACAGAAAAGATTGATTGGTATTATTGAAATGCTATAACTAGCACTCAATTTTTGCAAACTATGTTATTCAACTTGATATGGTAAGTTACTTTTTTAAATTCTTTAAGGATAATCTTCCCCAATCCCAATCCAGAAAATTTTCTGTTACAACTTAACCAAAATCTTAAAATCATTGTATTTTGTTATTAACTGCTGTAAAAAATCTGCATTTTTTAAATGAAAATATTTTATGCTAAATATTGAATATTATATATCTGTTTTATCTTTTCTAATTTCACATGTTTTAAGAAAAATCTTTGGGGTACCAGATATGTTCATCAGCACATGCTAATTTTCATTCTACATGCATAGAAACATGACCTAGGCACATTATGTCTCATGTTGACTGCTGAGATGAAGTGTTAAAAGTAGAAATTACTTCTATCAATAATTTAAAACAATTAAATTACAAAAGAGAGAAAATATTATATTAGATTTTTTATAAAAAAACCAAATGGTTTTTTGACAAAAAAACAATTGGTTTAAAGCTTGGTTAAAACCACTTGGTTTAAACCGTGCCAACCCTGCTAAAGAATGATGTTATTATGATTTAATATGCTTCACCTTCAATCGATCAAGAAATGTAAAATTTAAATTTCTATTTCAAATTTTCTCTAAATGTAGCCAAAACTGGTACATCTACCCTACTTGCAGTATATGTCCATTGAACTCAAAGAAATCAAACAATGTTTATTTATAATCCTAGGAGAACATCATGAAAATGTTTACGTTCTAAACAGATTTTTGGAACATGACATGATAGAATAGACTCATTATCAGAGAAAGATGAGTTCGGAGCTGTCTTTATCATTGAAAACTCCACGCATTAGAGGAATGAAAATAAGTTTTATAAAAGTTAAAAAGATATTTGCACGATCACGACCATCACTAAGCTTTCTTATTGGGGAGGGGGGCAGAGGACCTTGAATTGCCCAGTCCAATTTCACTATTTGCCAAATAATTTTATAATTTCGACAAGCTACCACAATTAGAAAATGTAATATAGTTCTTATTTGTAAAAAGTTTAATAATAATCCTGATTAGATTTGTGGCTTTTGCCAAATTTATCAGAAATAGAAAGTGCATTATAGTTTTTATTAAAACTTTATTGTAAATTTGCCAAGTGTAACAAACAGCATTCGCGAATGTTTTTGTGGGGGGGAGCTCCCCCCCCCTCGTCCCCCTTTGCGAGGGCCCTGCACGGTCAACCAGGAAACGAATATCATTACTAAAGTCCACGGCTTTTCAAAAGGTATGTGTATTTTTAATCAAATTCTATAAATCATAAAATAATGAGAGGAAAGAATTAAAAGTTTCAATAGAAAAATTTAATGGATCTCAATTAACTACCAAATTTCAATTTTTAAAAATCAGAAAACAAATTTTAAGTCTATAAAAGAACAGTTTTTCTTGTTGTTTTGTTTTTAATTTTATTTGCACTATTAAAATTCCCGTCAAATTGATAATGCAATCTTACATAAAATTTCTTTATTAATTATAAATGTCACAGTTAAAAGTATCATAAAAATCAACAACCTTCAACAACTTTGTACTACTATATAAAAATTACAATAGTTAACCGATTTCGAAAATAAAATCATTAAATATAAACAAGCAATGCAATTAACTGCTGTTATAACAAACGAAACTATTTACAAGTTATTAACGATAAAATGTTTAATTACCCAGTTACAATTAAAGAAGGAAAAAAAAAACGGAAAACTAAACATACGTGCACCTTCCTCATTCGGCTTCGAATCTGAAAAGAAAATTGCATTAAAATCAGTGACGTTTCTTGAAAGAAAACATCAGTTATGTTCACGATACGCCAATCGGGTCATTCGTTTATTTGGAGTTTATGGGTGTGTTCAAGATGCACGCATGCGAGCTTAGGAGACAGGAACATGGAGTGAGTCAATATCATGGATAGAATAAGGAAAGGGCAGCTGACGTCACTGTTGGTCGTATTAAGGTGCGTTTTCACTGGTCTACCCAAGGTCTAACTTACCTAACTTTTTACCTAAGCACAAGATTTTAGGTCGTTAGAACGCGTTTTTGTAGGTTTGATTCGTGATCAATCCTAAGCACGGCTTACCCAAGCGCAGCCAATTAAAATAGAGTATTTTGACAACAATGGCGGTGTTGTCAGTTTTCTAAGTGACATATATATTTTTAATTATTCTGTTTTTGCGTCAAAGAATAATCTATTTTTATGATTGAAGCAAAATGGTAAATATTAGTAACATGTTGGATAAATATCCTCTTTTATTATTGTCTTTTAATTTAATAAATTGTGGGTAATCCATATGGATTATATATGATCACTATTTTTGGTAATCATTCAGATGCATTTTATTAATATTAGAATACTAATTATATAGTTCGTTTAAGGATTTTGTTTCAGATATAAGGATGAAGATATGTCCAGTTCTCAATATCATTTTATTTTTATTGAGCGTTAATAATATACAAAGAATAAAAGTATTTGTTACTTGATAGGGTATTTCTGATCAATTTAGATTTAAATTTCTCTTTACTCATTTAAAATAATTGTGTTAAGAAGGATATTGTTTACTGTAGCCCATTGTTATTTAAATGGAAAATTGGTTACAGGCAAACTTCAATCCAGTTTTGCTAATAGTAAGTACTACTTGATTATACATGTTTAAGCGAGCATGTAAACAAAGTTTCTATAAAATAAACAAGCCATTGTATTTTCCTGTTCCACTTTAAGCAAGAAAGATCCGATTGCAAAACAGTTTGCTCTTTACTCCTTTTCAGATACTCACTTGTGAACTTTGTCATGTAAAGAAAACACTGCTGATCTACTTATTTATTTTATTTTTAATACATTTCACCTGCAGATGTGTTATCTTTCTTTTTGTTGTTAAAATTAATGCTGAAACTTTTATGAAGATTTATAACTTTGCATGAAGTTTAAATCAATTGAGAGATATTCAAACCATGTGTAGCATCTCTATGTGCCCATTTCGAAGAATTTGTACACATTACCATTCCAATTCGATAGGCAGTTATAAACGACTATTCAATGCATTTTAAATTAAATCATACCAAAATAATAGGAGATTCTCTAGTTGAAATATATATTTATAAAATTTTGTTTAAATTGTTATTTAAGTGCATTTCTTTTACAAGTAGTATAGCTACAGATTTATCTTACAGCATAGATCATCAGTTTAAATGTACCAATTTATCTATTAAAGTAAAAAATTATTTATTCATTTATTTATTTTTTCAAAAAGCATTTACTTATTATTCTTACTATTTTTGAAAATGGAATTCAATATCAAAAAATAAAATGCCCTCTGTGGAAGATTCTTTGATTTGAGTGTATATTAAAGTTTTAGACAAATCATGAATTCATGATATATATAAATTCAGTGGTCAAAATAGTATGTTAGAAGTAATGAAACTGTAGTAGGCCCTAGTTTTGTCATTGTTTGTTGTGTAATATGTTATTTTTTGGAAAATATAATTTTACGAGTAATGTAATAAAAAAAACTAGTTTGTAAGGAGCATCAATATTATTTTTGACGTTACATCCAGAAATTGTATATATCAATCAATACGAAGTATACCAGTGGAGGTAAGCGTCTGGCGGATCAGCTGGTGCCGGGATAGAGATAGATCTTCAAATTTGAATACTTTCAGAAAATCACAGGTGTGTAGTTTTATTGTATAATAAGTGACTACCATCAGTGATCGTCTGCAAGCAACTGGAATTTGTCTCATGCCCTTGGAGCTTGGACTGTATGCTACTTTTATAAGGATTGTGGATTCGTCTTTGCATTGGAAGATTTCAAAACAGAAGATTAAAAAAAATTCTGTGAGTATGGCAGGACTCCCACTTCTATGTCAAAAGAGGAGTCAATAAAGTAAGTTTATTAAAGTAACATCAAAAATAATATTTGTGCTCCCTACAAACTATTTTTTTTATTTTTTTAATTACATTACTCATTAAATTACACTTTCCAAAAATAACATGCTACACCACAAACTATGAGAACACAATAAGAAAAGTAAGTACAAAAATTATTTAGCTGAAAATATTTTTAAATACCCATAAGTAAAATTGTAAATATAATGTGAAATAAACATTTATAAGTTTCAGTCTGGGGCATAAATAAAATCTGCCGCTAAGTAAAAAAAAAAAGTGTAGGCAGGCTTACGTATATCCCCGTCTTGTTTGTTACCAGGGCAATTTTTTCTATTTCTTTTCTATTTGATTTTATTTTATAAGATGAAAAAAAAAAAGGGGGGGGGAGATATGTTTTTAGATAATAAAAATTTTTAGAGTTTTCTTTTTTAAAGTACAAAAGTGTACTTAAAAGATGCAAGAAAGGTTTGTTGTTTATATTCATATGAGACTAAGTGTTTTTGAAAGTAAAATGAAAAAAACAAGCATTTTTAAAAGATAAAGAGTTTGTTGTTTTAAGACGACAAAGTGGGGTTTTTTTTCCCTTATGTTAATTATATTTATTGTCATCAGAGCAGTTACATGATACAGTTGATATGATTTAAAATTGAGTATCGACCGAAACTGAAACTTGTTAAATTTTGACTCTTCGATTGCTTTTTATCTTATTGTTTTGTTAATAATTATGAATGCAGAAAAAAAAGGAAAATTTAATTAGATTCAAAACAGTGATTTATAAAGCATGTAACGTGCAAAAGAAAAAAAAATCCTAAATAAACAAACTGTTAACAACAACACTGAAACAACATTGCATACTTAAATAAACTGTCCCATTGTATTAACCTAAATAAACAAACCGCCCATTGCAAATAATGTTTAAAAAATTAATGATAAGATAATCTTTCAAAAATAAAAATTATGACAGAAACATTTTTATAATAAGAAATGGGTCTTTTATGTGTATAATAAACTTAATCTTTTGTAGAAAGATTTTAATGTCTACCAGAACAATTTTAAGTATGTGCAGGTAGGACAAATTTCTGCAACTTTTAAAGGATTAATATAACTGTTTTTGTATTTAAATGTAGTTTTATTAAAGTCTTCTGACAGTTGATGGAATTTAGGCCTAATTTAAGTTGAAGCATGTGTAATTTTATGAATCATTGCTTAGGGGTAAAATTCTTTTATGAGATTTTTCTTAATGTTACAATGGCACAGATGTCATATATGCCCCATATTCGCGCGATATTTTTCTAACGCCAATGTTATATACGCAACGGTTGCGGTGCATATTGGCACCAAGGTGTTATTATTTTGCTTGATATGGTAACCCGGATGTTATTGTTAATGCTGTTGATGTTTTCGCCAAATTGGCGTCAGAAAACAATCGCACCGATATGGGGCGTATATGACATCTGTGCTGTTACATAAAGGTCAAAATTAGCACTAGCCACCGGCCACAGGGCCAGTAAATGAAAAAAAGTGGCTAGTGAAAAATTGTCTATCAACGGCCACCTTCTGGGCACTTTTTTACAAGCAGATAATAAAATTTTCTTGCATTTCATCAAGGATTCTACTTTTTTTGGTTCCAGCCCAAATTAACATTTATTTGGGCTACTCAGTTTTAGATTAATACTTATAGAAATTTTACTGTTTAGCATTTTGAAATAAAAAAGTGGCCACTAGTTGAAAGAAAGTGGCCACCCTAAAACTTAGTCCTACCGGGTAGTGGCCGCTAATGAAATTTCCCAATTTTGACCTATACCGTTACAAATTATATACTATTTTAATAAATATATATAATCAGCTATTTTCAGTTTCCATATTTGATTTTGAGTAGTACTTTAGTAAAAAATCAGAATTTACCGTTTGAATCAAATATTTATTTATTTTTGTATTATATTTTGCCTTTCATTTTTTTAAATATTAATATGTTTAGAGTGCTTTTACTTTTTAAATATAATTATGCTTAAGATATTTTGATTTAAAATGTTGAGGCTTGCCTTTTGTGAATCTATATTAATACTTTATCCTAAAACTTGATGAAAATTTAATGTAAACAAAAGAACTGTTTTGCAGTATTGTTATTAAAATACCATACAATAAACTTATTCCAATAAACATTTTTTCATAATTAGCATTCTGTAATAAATATCTAGATGGTACAGTAGCATAACTATTTCGGTTTTTGTCTAATGGTTTCAAACAAGTATACTTAAATTTCTTAGCTAGTTGGTTGGTTATTCATTTGTAAATAATATTTGATTTTCAAAAATTAATTTCTGTATATGTATGCATGTATTAGATTCTTTTCTCTCTTCTAATCAGGGATGTAGTGGAGGGTATACGCCGTATACCCTCTGGATTTTTTTAAGGAACACCGTATACCCTCTGTTTCTCAAGAAAGCTATAGTATATACACTCTAGGGTATACGCTCTGCCTTGAGCGTATACCCTCTGCTTAGAGAGTATACCCTCTGTTTTTTTTACGACTACACCACTGCTTCTAATTTGCTAGTTGCTTTAGCTGCTACAGTTGATGATATTTTTGCATAAGAAATTTGTTTAAATGAATTGTATTTGATTAAAAGTGTATAAATAATATTTATGTGTTCTTGTGGTATTCACTTTAAATATGCGTTGATAGATATGGCTGCAATAAATCAGGGTAAAAAATTTCTCTTTTTTAACAAACGTTTAAAACTGTGTGTTTATTTTTATACAGGATATCTGTTATTATTGTTTACCAACAGTTAATAACTGTTAGTTTTAGAAGTGTGGTTCCAATTACAAAAATCTTTTAAATTTTGTTCTGCATCATATAAAAATCGAATAATGTTAAAATAATTAATTTTTAAATAGTTAAAAAATTACAAATTTTATACAATATCTGGGTCCCATAAGTTTTATTTTGAAAAAGTTTCTCCATGTTCTTAGTAAAACAGCAAAAAATTCTTCTATGATCAAAACTTACTGAGTTATGATACTTTGAATTTTGTGAATTTTCAACGTTTCAGTCACACTAAATGAGAAAAATGTGTTTTTAGTGCCAGAAAAAAACTGACAATGGATGAAACCCAAAGCATCATAACTAGGTAAACTTTTGTCTCACAAAAATTAAGTTTATAACCACAAACGGATTTAATGGTGTGGATTCATTTCAATAGAAAACAGCAACTATAATACTTAGTCCCAAAATTATTTTAAACATTTTGTTTAAATATCTTCTAATTAAAACATCCATTGACATCATATGCAGCGATTAGTTATATGTTACAAAAATAACAGGTTGTTGGAACCTGTTACCTGTGCAAGTGTGAAACAATGGAACCTGTTAGCCAAAATTATCTCTATTTCCCAATTCTACTGTAATGCAGAATTTTCAAAATATTTACTAATCGTTTATTCTCTACAAAAAAATGTTGTTTTAAAGTAATTAAAGTTTTAACTTCAAAATAAAATAAACAAAGAAAAATGTCAATTTATTTAATATAGTAAGAAATATTTTGATTTGTGACTGTAGCCTGTTATTACAAAAAGAATTTCTGGCAGGTTCTGAAATTTTATTACTCATTTTAGATGTAACATAAACTTAAATTTGGAATCAAAACTTTATGGTTATTAATCTGTTGTTTATATGAGTGTTATCGTAAAATTGCCCTCAGACCCAAAAGTATTTCAGGAACATTTCAGGCTCATAAGTATTTTGGAGTTTCATTTGCAAATTTTAATGTGTGATGACTTAATAATTTTCTTTTTATAATTTTTCTTAATTATGTTATTTTGAAAGTAAAGGGAAAATAAAGAAGGATTAGATTAATAAAAAATAAATTTATTTTGTATTTCAAATGATACTTAATAGTGGACCTCTGTGTTCCAGTGGGTGGACCAGTGTATCCCGCTTCCGGGGCACACTGGTCCATTTTATGAACATATACAAATAATTGTTTTTTGAAAAATGTATTTGAAACTATGTTCTGAAAAAAGTCTGAGGCATGTAAAAAAAAAAAAAAAAAAAAAAAATGTAAATTGCAAAATTGGTCTACTGTGCCCCAGTCTCTCCTATATGATGCACCTTGGTATACAAGATATGCCTAGTGAACTTTTATTCGAAATATTTTACCAAAAAGATATTGTGTTTAAAACATTTTTAATTTAATCTACATAACATGTATTTATTAATAGTTATTATTTCTTCTTTTAGGAACTCATTGCGCTTAACAGTGGCAAGGATAAAAATTTAGAATTTGAAAAATAAAATAAAATGAAAAAAGCAGCAATTCATGCTGACAATATTCAGAAAGCTGCTGCAAAAATTTTATCAAGTGACATGCCTTTTAGGAAAGCTGTTACAGTTTACAATGTTAGTAAGACCACTCTGAATTATCATGTTAGTACTTTTTAAAAATGTGAACAGCCAAATTTTAACTTATAGTATATATCAAAGATACAAAGTCGAAAAATATTCACTGATGATGAGGAAAGAAAGTTGGTAGACTACATTTTACGAGCTTCGAAATATCACTATGGGCAACAATTAATGATTCTGCGTACCCTTGCTTATGAATATGCTTCAGCAAATAGAAAGAACATTCCTTCAAATTGGGAGCATTATTGAACTTTTCACATCTATTTTTAACTGTCCCAAGGTGTCCCACCAGATGGGACACCTTAGAACAAAGCACAAGTTCAATAAATATATTTTTTTAATTTTCCTATAATGGATATAATATCAAAAGCTGTTTAATACTGTAGGCAAAGGTTAAAAGGTTTCTTTAGATTGGATATCCTCTTCATCGAAGAGGAAATATATTATTTTTAGATAATGAGTAACTATTCTGTGCACAAAAAGTACGACATGTGACTACTTTTATTAAAAATTAGTGTGCCAACTGAAAGATTAACTTGTACATAAAAGCAGGGCCATTACTTCTGTAAAAAGGTTTAGCGAACATTCAGTTTGACACAATAACATCCTTTTAGAAGTCTGTCTTTGGGTAGCTTTGGTCTACTATTTTAAAGATTTAAAAAAAAAAAATCAAAATTTTTAATATTTTACTCTATAGCAGCAACCAAGATAATTGCTAAATTATCTCATATATACAACCACTGATGTAGTCTTAAACAAACCACGGGGGTATACGTTCAAGGCAGAGAGTATAGGCTATAGTATTTTTGAGAAACAAAGGGTATACGGTGTTCCTTAAAAAAAAATCCAGAAGGTATGCAGTGTATACCCTCCACTACAACCCTGTTTACAATTGTAAAATCTTATTTATGTTTTATGATATTTAAATTTTAAATGTAAATATAAGCTTGGCAAACTCGTAACTACAACCTTGGTGTAATTGCGAAGGCCGTTATAATGAGGAAATACCTTTTATTTTTATTTTCCTTCATATTCACTAAATGTTTAGGAGACCCCCCCCCCCCCTCACTTTGTATTTTTAAAAATAAGGGTACTTTTCGGTTAAACGGGCACCAGTGTTATATATACATGTATGTATATATATAATTATATATATACATATATATATGTGTGTGTGTATATATACATATAGTCCAGAAGATACAAGCAGGATTGAAGATACAGGTGTCCAGAAGATACAAGCTGCAAATTACCCAAGTTTATGCACCAACAGTAAGCTATACTGATGAAGAAGTTGAGGATTTCTATGAAGAAGTAGCTTCAGTGCATCAAAAGGGAAAATGCTACATAAAATTAATAATGGGAGACTAGAATGCTAGAATTGGGGAAAAAGAGAAAGGTGAGTTATCAGTAGGAAATCATGGATATGGGGTGCGAAATGAAAGAGGAAACAGATTGATTGAGTTTGCAGAATGTGAACAGTTATATATCATGAATTCATTTTTCAAGAAAAAGCCACAAAGAAAATGGACATGGCGTTGTGCAAATGGCTCAACAAGTGAAATCGACTACATCTTAACAAACAAAAAACATCTTATTCAGGATTGCAGCGTTCTCAATAACTTCAATACAGGAAGTGATCATAGGCGTAGCGTCGGGTGGGCGCGGGGGGGCATGTGCCCCCCCAACCTTCGGAACCCCGGGCGCCAGAAGAGAAAGCGTAGGGGGCGCCAAATGAAGATTTTTTTGTCTTTACATACAAAAATGTATATGCATATATATTGAATTTGCATAAAAAGTCTCACTGTCGGAAAATTCAAAAGGAAAACTGAACCAAATGCATTAAAATTTACAAATATATAAAAAGACTCATCTATAATAGAAGACTGCAAATGAATTAGAAAAAAAGTGCTGTTCTCTTAGGCGTTTTCTTTCTCCAATTCAAATGTACCATGTATCTTCTATTATTTAAATCACTTCCTGTGTCAGGAAAATCACTAACATTTTCCAAGCCCAGTCTCTAGTCCTCTCTTCTGTATGAAACTCTCCCTCGCCGATAATTGCCAAACGCCAACCGATTTCCCTGAGGGAGGGGGTGCAGAGGGGCATGTGCCCGGACGCCAGAACGAAACGCGGAGGGGGGCGCCAAATGATTTTTTTTGGCTGACTGTTCTGATGAAAAAAATTCCATGAAGGCTATTCAATTTTTATCTGTCTGCCTGAGCAGCGTTGAGCTTTCTTTTTTCCCGTCTTGCTATGGGCGAGGTCGGGTCGCTGCCCGGGACAATAAAAACAAACGGAAGAAGGATTCAGGACGAAATTAAGGGGGCGGCAGAGGGGGCATGTGCCCTGGGCGCCACGCGAAGGGGTGCCAGATGAAAATTTGGTTTGCCGTTTTATACAATATATATATGTGTGTGAAATTTGGGTAAAAAAAATATTTTTTAGCCGAAAAATCAAAAAGAAAAGCTGAGTAAAGTATATTAAAATTGTCAGTTAGATAAAAAGATTCGCCTACAATATACAAGACAGCAAATAACCCCATTCTTTTTCTTATAATTACTTACATGCTTATCACCGTATCTGGCCTTAGAGGGGGTGTGGTCAGGTGACTGACTGGGACAATAAAAACCAAGCGGTCGAAATTTCACAAAATGAAAAGTAAAAACTTAATAATTTTGTTATTGTTGTTTTGAGTCGCACATAAATTTGAAAATTAGCATTAGGTTGAGGAAAGTATGTAGACATATCAATCTATAAATAAGAAGAGTGGTATAAGTGATAATTCCACAAAACTGGTGTAGATAGTACAGGAAGATATTTTACAATACTGGATTTAATTTTTATGCCTACAGTAAATCCTGGTTTTTTAGATCCTAAAACAATGTGACCCATATCACTATGACATTAAAGTGCCTCAATTGTAATTATTTGTAATGCTACAACAACAGTAAAATCTGGAAAAATGAAATTTGTCTATAATGGAATCTTGTCTTAAATGAAAAAACTACATGGTTCCAACAGAAAGAACACCAACAGTTATATCTGCTAAGACGGAAACCTGTATGAAACGGAATTATTTCCTCTTCCTTTCGATTTTTTTCACAGGTTTTAATGAATAAATATTTGACAAAGCTGGTTATATATTTCAATATTATGTATTTTACTGTTAAACATTTTAAATTTTAAAATAAGTCCGCTAATAGAAACTTTTGTAAATTTACTTTGCGGAGGAAGGAGGGGGGAGCCAAAATCCATGTTTGCCCCAGGTGAAAATATAGCTAGTTTCGACCCTGGAAGGAGTGCACAAAGTAAAATGCTTTAGTAAAATCCTTCATAAGAAAAAAACAGGTATAGCTGTATAGCATTTGCAGTGGTACAGTAAAAAATCTTTCACAGGGCGCCACGGCTAATAAACCGCCCCTGCCTTTATTCCCCAAAATGATTTTTTCTCTTCTTTTCGTCATTTATAGGCGTTTTGCGACCCTAGGCGGAAATTGAAAAATGCCGCTCTGTTCCTTTTAATGCAATTATTTTTTGCATTACTTTTGGGGCAATTAATTTTTGCAACCAACCAGGTCCAGTCTTAGAGAGAGGAGGCGAGTTTGGGTGAGTGCCCGTGATTTAAAAGGGAAAAAAACCTCACCCAGGGCGCCATGAATACTAAAGACGCAGCCGCCCCTGCTTTTACCTTCCCAAATTACATTTCTCGTCTTTTGCCATTTCTAGGTAGGTGACAATTGAAAAATGTTACCCATGCCGTTTACTAAAATTACTTTTTTTACATCCAGATCCGGCCTCAAAGGGCGTGAGGTCGGGCAACTGTCAACGACTAAAAACTAAGGGTTGAAATATATGCAAGATAGAATAGTAACCCGCTTTTTTAATGTTTTTTTTTTTTTTTAAGAATACAGCCCGGGCAAAAACTAGGGGGTGCAGAAGGGGGCGCCAAATGAAGATTTTGTTTGTCGTTTCATGCAAAATTGTATGTATATATGTATATATATATAATACAAAGAAACTCGCAAGCTAATGTTAAATCTATTGGAGCGTTCTTTTCAAAGTTCTCTCTTGCATTTTAATATTTTAAAATGTTTTATTCTCCTAGGATAGTTTAGATTGATCTTTAGAGTTGCTGTACTTTTAGGTTTCAAAACCGGTACTGAAAGTGAAAGCAACTTTATAAAAAAAATCTGCAACTAAAATCCAAAAAATAAACACTAACCCGGTTAGAATTCAACCTTAGCTTTTCTAAGCTAAAAAAAATCATTTAAAACTATTGATATGCAAGCAAGAAAATTTAAAAAGAACACTCCCATACGTTTAGAATTATCGTTCCAGTTTCTTCGCGTGACTAGTGTAGGCTCTTAACGCTCAGGTTAATGTTAATCTTATGGGAGCGTTGTTTACATATTTCTTGCTCTAATTCTAACTATTAAATGATTTTTATTTACTTATTTATATATTTTTTGCATAGGGTACCTGAAGTCGATAACTTTTATTGTGCGTGAGGAGATGTGGAGGGGGGCGGGGGGGGGGGGGAGGCGCCAAAATCCATTTTTCGCCGTCGTAAAAAATGCTGGTTTTGGCCCTCAACATACGATTGATATTAAGGTTGTACTTATTGTGCAAATTATTAGAAACATTCATTAGTCACTGTTTTAAAAATACACTGATTGTGTATTTTACATGGAATTTCGCAAATATTAACAATTGGTCGTAGAAAAAAAAAGTTTTCCATCGGTCGCGAAAAAAACTTGTAAATTTCGCATAACGATTACGGAACGAAAATTGAAAATTTTGTCAAACTGTCGTGGACAAGAAAAAAAACAACAACCGCGAATTTGGTCAAATAGTCGCGCAAAAAATATCGCGAATTTCGTCAAAAAATCTCGGAAACAAATACCGAATATCATTTTCGTCAATCGGTCGTAGAAAAAATCACGAAATTTGGCAAAGGATCGTATAATGAAAATCGTGAATTCCATGAAACGATCGTCGGAAAAAAATACGAATTTTGGTAATTTGCCGTCGAAAAAATCGCGAATCTTCTCAAAGGACCGTGGAAAAATATCTTGAATTTTATCAAAGGTTGCGGAAACAAAAGGCGATTTTCGTCAATCGGTCACGGAAAAAACATCGCAAATTTCGTCAAAAGTATGCACAAAGTACTACGAATTTCGTCTAATGATCAAAAGAAAAAAAAATTACATATTTCGTCAAATAATCGCGGACAAAAAGACGGCAGGGGTAAGTTAGAGTAAAAAAAAAAAAATTCTGAAATTCACAGCAAATTTTCCAAAAGGTTACAGCAGAGGAGAGGAAGGGGAGAAATCTCCCGGCGCCAATTATGCGTTTTTTCGGCTGTCCTTTGGCAAAATTCGCGTTTTTACGGCGATCCCTTGGTGAAATTCACGTTTTCCGCGATCCTTTAACAAAATTTGTGTTTTTTTGCGATCCTTCGACGAAATTTACATTTCTTTATCACGATCCTTTGACGAAATTCGCGTTTTCCCGCGATCTTTTGATGAAATTTGCGTTTTTTTTGCGATCCCTTGGTGAAATTTGTGTTTTTTTCGCGATCCCTTAACGAAGTTTGCATTTTTTTGTGATCCCTTGAAAATATTCGCGTTTTTTCCGCAATTCTTTGGCGCAATTCGTTTTCTTCTGCGATCCTTTAAAGAAATTTGGCGATTTTATTTTCTGTGAACGATTTTCGGAATTGATTTTTTCGGCGACCATTTGCCGAAATTCGCGAATTTTTTATGCTCGAAATTTCGGACTGATAACCAATTTCTTTAAATTTTCGGAACCGAATGCCTTAAATTTTCGGAAAATTCAGAACAGAATCACCCCTGAAGAGATGCGAATTTGGTCAAATAATCGCGTAAAAAATCGAGAATTTAAACAATGATTGCGCGAATAAACAAGAATTTCGTAAGTCAGTTTTGGAAAGAATCGCGAATTTCGTCATATGATATCTGAAACAAACAGCGAATACCATCAATCGGTCGCGGAAAAAATATATATCGCGATTTTCGAGAAATGGTGGCGGTAAAAAAATTTCACCAATCTGTCGCAGAAAAATTCGCGAATTTTGGCAAAGGATCGCTGAAAAAAAAATCGTGAGTTCCGTGAAACGATCGACCCAAAAAAATCGGGAAATTTGCTGTAGGCCATAGTCAAAATTTGCGAAATATCCTTCAACGATCGTAGCAAAAGATAGCGAAAAGAAATAACTATTTTCGTCAATCGATTGAAGAAAAAATCGCGAATTTTGCAATTCGTCGCGGAAATAAT
The DNA here is from genome assembly GCA_963932465.1 of Maratus speciosus. Lineage (NCBI taxonomy): Eukaryota > Metazoa > Arthropoda > Arachnida > Araneae > Salticidae > Maratus > Maratus speciosus. Next base: position 395,802,560 of record OZ010793.1, on the reverse strand, counting down.
CACGAATCTCCTCAAACAACCGTTGAAAAAGTGCGTTTAGGAAGATGACTTTACTGGCGCTTTGAAGAAAAAGTTCATTTCAGTAAAAGTTATTTTGAGTCAAAATAGTCGCTCAAATCAGAAAAAAGTAGCCTCTTTTCATGAAATACTCGCTTTTTAATGGTGTTCGGCCTAAAATAGTCGTCATAGCCGCCGGATGCTGAAAATAGTCACTTTTTGTAGCATTTTAGTTGCAAGTGGCAGCCCTGCAATTGTATGTTAAGAAAAATCGTAATTTTTTGAGAAATTGAGTCGAGCAGAACAGGGCCTGATTTAACTGAATTTTTCACGGGCCGGGTTTGTTTTGACTGATTTTTGTACGAGCCGGGCCTGGTAGTAAACTGAAAATATAAACAAGCCGGGCTCGGGTGGAACTTTTAATTTTCTCACCGGGTTGGGCCCGGGCCTGGAAATTGCGGTTTGTGCAGATCTCTAATGTGCCCTCCAGGGGTGTGCAAAGAGGGGTCTAAAGGAGCGGTCACCTGTTCGCGAAATTTATGCTGCGAACCACGGTTTTATTTGTTTATTTATTCATTTTTTGGCTGCTGATCATTTTCCGGGGAATTTCTTTTTCTCTTTGATCTTTTTTTTTTTTTTTTTTTTTTTTTTTTTTTTTTTTTTTTGCTGTCGCAAAACATCATGAACTCTTTAACAAATAAGTGCAATTTTCTTTTATGTCATTTTGTTGTTTTGAATTTCTAAATTAAAAATAAACCGTTTAAAGTTCCAAAATAAACGCGAAATATTTATTTGATAGAATTTATTTATGTTTCTGCACTTTATCAATTTTATTACACCCATCACAAAGAGAAGGATTTTTTTTTTTTTTTTTTGGGGGGGGGGGGGGGCGAAAAATTGAAAATTCGCTCAGGGCGCCGTTTTTACTTCGCACGGCCTTTGTGCCCCCCCAAAATTTCTGGTCACGCTACGCCTATGGATAGCATTTGCAGTGGTACAGTAAAAAATCTTTCACAGGGCGCCACGGCTAATAAACCGCCCCTGCCTTTATTCCCCAAAATGATTTTTTCTCTTCTTTTCGTCATTTATAGGCGTTTTGCGACCTTAGGCGGAAATTGAAAAATGCCGCTCTGTTCCTTTTAATGCAATTATTTTTTGCATTACTTTTGGGGCAATTAATTTTTGCAACCAACCAGGTCCAGTCTTAGAGAGAGGAGGCGAGTTTGGGTGAGTGCCCGTGATTTAAAAGGGAAAAAAAACCTCACCCAGGGCGCCATGAATACTAAAGACGCAGCCGCCCCTGCTTTTACCTTCCCAAATTACATTTCTCGTCTTTTGCCATTTCTAGGTAGGTGACAATTGAAAAATGTTACCCATGCCGTTTACTAAAATTACTTTTTTTACATCCAGATCCGGCCTCAAAGGGCGTGAGGTCGGGCAACTGTCAACGACTGAAAACTAAGGGTTGAAATATATGCAAGATAGAATAGTAACCCGCTTTTTTAATGTTTTTTTTTTTTTTAAGAATACAGCCCGGGCAAAAACTAGGGGGTGCAGAAGGGGGCGCCAAATGAAGATTTTGTTTGTCGTTTCATGCAAAATTGTATGTATATATGTATATATATATAATACAAAGAAACTCGCAAGCTAATGTTAAATCTATTGGAGCGTTCTTTTCAAAGTTCTCTCTTGCATTTTAATATTTTAAAATGTTTTATTCTCCTAGGATAGTTTAGATTGATCTTTAGAGTTGCTGTACTTTTAGGTTTCAAAACCGGTACTGAAAGTGAAAGCAACTTTATAAAAAAAATCTGCAACTAAAATCCAAAAAATAAACACTAACCCGGTTAGAATTCAACCTTAGCTTTTCTAAGCTAAAAAAAATCATTTAAAACTATTGATATGCAAGCAAGAAAATTTAAAAAGAACACTCCCATACGTTTAGAATTATCGTTCCAGTTTCTTCGCGTGACTAGTGTAGGCTCTTAACGCTCAGGTTAATGTTAATCTTATGGGAGCGTTGTTTACATATTTCTTGCTCTAATTCTAACTATTAAATGATTTTTATTTACTTATTTATATATTTTTTGCATAGGGTACCTGAAGTCGATAACTTTTATTGTGCGTGAGGAGATGTGGAGGGGGGCGGGTGGGGGGGGGGGAGGCGCCAAAATCCATTTTTCGCCGTCGTAAAAAATGCTGGTTTTGGCCCTCAACATACGATTGATATTAAGGTTGTACTTATTGTGCAAATTATTAGAAACATTCATTAGTCACTGTTTTAAAAATACACTGATTGTGTATTTTACATGGAATTTCGCAAATATTAACAATTGGTCGTAGAAAAAAAAAGTTTTCCATCGGTCGCGAAAAAAACTTGTAAATTTCGCATAACGATTACGGAACGAAAATTGAAAATTTTGTCAAACTGTCGTGGACAAGAAAAAAAACAACAACCGCGAATTTGGTCAAATAGTCGCGCAAAAAATATCGCGAATTTCGTCAAAAAATCTCGGAAACAAATACCGAATATCATTTTCGTCAATCGGTCGTAGAAAAAATCACGAAATTTGGCAAAGGATCGTATAATGAAAATCGTGAATTCCATGAAACGATCGTCGGAAAAAAATACGAATTTTGGTAATTTGCCGTCGAAAAAATCGCGAATCTTCTCAAAGGACCGTGGAAAAATATCTTGAATTTTATCAAAGGTTGCGGAAACAAAAGGCGATTTTCGTCAATCGGTCACGGAAAAAACATCGCAAATTTCGTCAAAAGTATGCACAAAGTACTACGAATTTCGTCTAATGATCAAAAGAAAAAAAAATTACATATTTCGTCAAATAATCGCGGACAAAAAGACGGCAGGGGTAAGTTAGAGTAAAAAAAAAAAATTCTGAAATTCACAGCAAATTTTCCAAAAGGTTACAGCAGAGGAGAGGAAGGGGAGAAACCTCCCGGCGCCAATTATGCGTTTTTTCGGCTGTCCTTTGGCAAAATTCGCGTTTTTACGGCGATCCCTTGGTGAAATTCACGTTTTCCGCGATCCTTTAACAAAATTTGTGTTTTTTTGCGATCCTTCGACGAAATTTACATTTCTTTATCACGATCCTTTGACGAAATTCGCGTTTTCCCGCGATCTTTTGATGAAATTTGCGTTTTTTTTGCGATCCCTTGGTGAAATTTGTGTTTTTTTCGCGATCCCTTAACGAAGTTTGCATTTTTTTGTGATCCCTTGAAAATATTCGCGTTTTTTCCGCAATTCTTTGGCGCAATTCGTTTTCTTCTGCGATCCTTTAAAGAAATTTGGCGATTTTATTTTCTGTGAACGATTTTCGGAATTGATTTTTTCGGCGACCATTTGCCGAAATTCGCGAATTTTTTATGCTCGAAATTTCGGACTGATAACCAATTTCTTTAAATTTTCGGAACCGAATGCCTTAAATTTTCGGAAAATTCAGAACAGAATCACCCCTGAAGAGATGCGAATTTGGTCAAATAATCGCGTAAAAAATCGAGAATTTAAACAATGATTGCGCGAATAAACAAGAATTTCGTAAGTCAGTTTTGGAAAGAATCGCGAATTTCGTCATATGATATCTGAAACAAACAGCGAATACCATCAATCGGTCGCGGAAAAAATATATATCGCGATTTTCGAGAAATGGTGGCGGTAAAAAAATTTCACCAATCTGTCGCAGAAAAATTCGCGAATTTTGGCAAAGGATCGCTGAAAAAAAAATCGTGAGTTCCGTGAAACGATCGACCCAAAAAAATCGGGAAATTTGCTGTAGGCCATAGTCAAAATTTGCGAAATATCCTTCAACGATCGTAGCAAAAGATAGCGAAAAGAAATAACTATTTTCGTCAATCGATTGAAGAAAAAATCGCGAATTTTGCAATTCGTCGCGGAAATAATCACGAATCTCCTCAAACAACCGTTGAAAAAGTGCGTTTAGGAAGATGACTTTACTGGCGCTTTGAAGAAAAAGTTCATTTCAGTAAAAGTTATTTTGAGTCAAAATAGTCGCTCAAATCAGAAAAAAGTAGCCTCTTTTCATGAAATACTCGCTTTTTAATGGTGTTCGGCCTAAAATAGTCGTCATAGCCGCCGGATGCTGAAAATAGTCACTTTTTGTAGCATTTTAGTTGCAAGTGGCAGCCCTGCAATTGTATGTTAAGAAAAATCGTAATTTTTTGAGAAATTGAGTCGAGCAGAACAGGGCCTGATTTAACTGAATTTTTCACGGGCCGGGTTTGTTTTGACTGATTTTTGTACGAGCCGGGCCTGGTAGTAAACTGAAAATATAAACGGGCCGGGCTCGGGTGGAACTTTTAATTTTCTCACCGGGTTGGGCCCGGGCCTGGAAATTGCGGTTTGTGCAGATCTCTAATGTGCCCTCCAGGGGTGTGCAAAGAGGGGTCTAAAGGAGCGGTCACCCTGTTCGCGAAATTTATGCTGCGAACCACGGTTTTATTTGTTTATTTATTCATTTTTTGGCTGCTGATCATTTTCCGGGGAATTTCTTTTTCTCTTTGATCTTTTTTTTTTTTTTTTTTTTTTTTTTTTTTTTTTTTTTTTTTTGCTGTCGCAAAACATCATGAACTCTTTAACAAATAAGTGCAATTTTCTTTTATGTCATTTTGTTGTTTTGAATTTCTAAATTAAAAATAAACCGTTTAAAGTTCCAAAATAAACGCGAAATATTTATTTGATAGAATTTATTTATGTTTCTGCACTTTATCAATTTTATTACACCCATCACAAAGAGAAGGATTTTTTTTTTTTTGGGGGGGGGGGGGGGCGAAAAATTGAAAATTCGCTCAGGGCGCCGTTTTTACTTCGCACGGCCTTTGTGCCCCCCCAAAATTTCTGGTCACGCTACGCCTATGGAAGTGATCACAGGTTGGTTAGGTGCAAACTGCTGTTAAATACTAAAGTGGAAAGAATGAAGCTTTTGCAACACTCAAAGAAATCAATCGATATAATAAATCTCCAGAAACATAAAGAAGAATTCCATTTGGAACTTAAAACCGTTTCCAAGTACTTCAATCAACTTTAAAAGAAGAGCAAGATGTTACAGTAGTGAACAAGAAACTAACCAATACTCTACAAGATATTGCAAAGAAGATAGCCGGCGATGCACAAGTAAAGCAGACAAAGAAAATAACAGAAGAAACAAGAAGATTGATGAAGAAACGCAGAGAATTTAAAATGAAGAAAAACGATCCTAAATCAAGAGTTGAATATACTGAATTATGTAAAACGGTAAGAAAATGTGTTACAGAAGATATCAGAAAATTTAACTCTGATCTTGTCAAGAACATTCTAGAAGATAACAAAAGTTTAAAATCAGCTAGGCGAAAACTTTGTGTTGGAAGAAAAGGTATTTTTGCACTAAAGAGGGCAGATGGAACAATCACCAAAATCAATAAAGAAATAGTACACATTGTCGAAAAATTCTATAACGATTTATATAAATGTGAAGATCAGAGGGAAATCAACTTATGTGATCCACGAGAAAACTCAACAGAAACCGATGCCATAATCCCAGTGATGACAGACGAAGTTTTACAAGCCATTAAATTTATGAAAAAAGGTAAATGCCCCGGAGAAGATGGAATTACAATCGACCTTATCAAAGAAGCAGGAGAAGAATTTGCAAAAATGCTATCCTTACTGTTTTCCAAATGTCTCCAGAAGTCAGATGTACCAGAAGATTGGAATAATGCTGTGATGGTGCTACTTTACAAGAAAGGAGAGAAGGAAAACATTAAAAACTACCGTCCAATCAGCTTACTGTCAGTGATTTATAAAATTTTCACCAAAGTTTTAACGACAAGACTTGAATCAGCTCTGGACTCAGCTCAACCTAGAGAACAAGCAGGATTCCGAAGTGGATTCAGCACAATGGATCATATCCAAACGGTAAGGGAACTCATAGAAAAACATAAGGAATATAATTTACCTCTTTGCCTTGTCTTTATTGATTATGAAAAAGCATTTGATTCGGTCTACACATCAGCAGTAGTAGAATCTCTGGAGGACAGTGGTATAGACAAACCTTACATCAATATTATAAAGAAGATTTACAAGAAAGCAACAGCAACCATCCGCTTAGACAAAGGAAAAAGCAAAGATCAAGCTTGGAAAAGGGGTAAGACAAGGAGACACCATTTCGCCTAAGCTTTTTACTGCTGTCTTAGAAAATATTTTCAAGAAGCTGGATTGGGAAAACAAAGGGATTAGAATAAATGGGGAATATTTAAGTCATCTCCGATTCGCTGACGACATTTTAATTTTCAGTAACAGTCCTGAAGAATTGGAAAATATGCTAAAAGATTTGGCAGAAGCTAGCATTAATGTGGGATTAAAAATAAACTTGGAAAAGACTAAGGTGATGTTCAATTCATTTGCATCAAAAAAGAAAATCGTCTACAACAACACTGAAATTAAAGAAGTGCAAAGTTATGTGTACCTTGGGCAAGAAATACCATCGGATAATAGTATCATGAATGAAATCAATAGAAGAATAAGAAATGGATGGAGTGCTTTTGGGAAGAACAATATTATTCTGAAGAGTAGCATGCCCCTTTGTTTGAAAAGAAAGGTATTTAACCAATGTGTTTTGCCTGTCCTAACTTATGGAGCAGAAACATGGACACTAACAAAACGGATGGTACAAAGATTACAAACAACACAGAGAAGTATGGAAAGATGTATGCTAGGTATAACGAGAAGAGACAGAAAAAGAATAACCTGGATAAGAAGTCAGACGAAAGTTTTTGACATCATTGAAAGAATTAAACGGCTAAAATGGAAATGGGCTGGGCACATTGCAAGAAGACAAGACAATAGATGGAGCACAAACACCCTACAGTGGTATCCCAGAGATGTAAAACGGCCAAGAAGACGACCTCAAGTAAGATGGAGTGATGAAATCAGAAAAGTAGCCGGTGTAAATTGGATGACTAAAGCACTAGACAGGAAACATTGGAAAAATCTGGGGGAGACCTACATCCAGCAGTGGATTGAAAACGGTTGATGATGATGATGATGATGATATACATATATGTATGTATATTTACATGTATATATAACACTGGCGCCCGGCTAACCGAAAAGTACTAAAATAAGTATAGGCTGTATTTTCATTAAACCTATGAATTTGTTTTTTCTTTTTACTCTCCTTTATTGAATTTGCTTTAAGTATGTCAAGATGGGATTTTATAATTGTTTTTTCAAAAGTGATGACACTTGTGTGCTTCTGTTGACAATAAATATTAATATTTTTAAGAATTTAATTAAAAAGTAATAAATGAATTTTAAGGCATTTTTTTTTAGCCACAGGTGATAAACCTTTAGTGGGGAAAAACAATCAAAACTTTCGATTATTTTTAATACAAAATATTTACTATTAAACATGACAAGTGCAGCCAACAATTATTTGTTTATAATTGACAGCTGATCGATTGATTGATTATCGGGGCTTAGGCTCGATATAGAAGCCGTAAAGTAGACGCTTGCGCAGTAAAAACTTGCCTTTGATTGGTTAGCGTAAGGGTTTCGCTGCAACCAGAGAAAACGCTCTTAGGTTAAGGTTTTGGATCGCTAGGGCTTTTTAGGTCGTTAGGACGACCAGTGAAAACGCACCTTTACTGTTGGTTCAGCAAGAAAACCTGTCCGTTCTTTCATGGAAGAAGGAATACAGTTTAGTTCCAACTTCTTTGGTTACAAAAGGTATTTCCTCAACGTCACGATCACGTGGTCAAGGCAAAGAACTTCTAGAGTGTCCTACCTTGTATGTTTTTCTCGTTTATCTATGCCGTGGGCAGGGTACAGACTACAGTGTAAAAAATATCGTGAAAAATTACCTCTGTTTTTAAAGACTATCTATTTTCTGACAAATGAGAACGCTTCATAGGTGTTGAGAGCCTTTAAAAACAGAGGTCACAATCACGTGATCACAACGCGCATGCATTTATTTTGGGCCTCGCGCAAGAAGCCTGAGTAGGGTTGTTTCACAGGTTTTGAACGCTGATGTCTGATGGGTCTCAAGTAGGTGAAATAGGTCACGTGTTACTTTTCGCGAATAATTTAAATTTTATCTGGCATGTATTCCTGGCATAGGCATGTATTCCTGTTACGAAAACCATGTTTGGAAGGATAAAGAAATATAGTTTATAGAAATATAGGTTTTACCTGTTTTGAACCATAAAAATAATGAAATTATTGAATTATTTAAAAATTCCTTTCTTCGATAAGTTCTACTCCATGGCCAAAACTTCTGAGCTCGTGCGCGGTCTTAGCTGCACTTCTGAACAGACCCCACACTGTTAAAAATATCGTGAAAAATTACCTCTGTTTTTAAAGGCTATCTATTTTCTGACCAATGGGAATACTACATAAAAGCCTGTGGAGCAATCTCATTGGTCAGAAAATAGATAGCCTTTAAAAACAGAGGTAATTTTTCACGATATTTTTAACAATGCATGTCAAAATCGTCCTGGCGTTCACTTGGGCTGCACTGTTAAAAATATCGTGAAAAATTACCTCTGCTTTTAAAGGCTATCTGTTTTCTGACCAATGAGAACGATCCATAGGCGTTTATGTAGCGTTTTCATTGGTCAGAAAATAGATAGCCTTTATAAACAGAGGTAATTTTTCACGATATTTTTAACAGTGTGGGATTACGGTGCCTCGCTCGACCGTATCTTACGCTCGATGGTAGGATAGGCGTTCCTGCGATCAGTCATAACTTCGTATTACGGTGCCTCTGCGTAAGTCCTCCTGCAGTCAGCCAATGAGAGGTCGCAGTTACATTTGTTGAGGTTGCGCGCGTATTCACTTGCGTCTTATCTTACGGCTGCTTCCAAGCTATCGTAAGATCGCGAGGCACCGTAATGCCGTTTACGTTTTGTTTATATCGTAAGTCTCTAAGTTGATCTTAAGTGAGGCACCGTAATCCCAGCCTAAGGCTGGGATTACGATGCCTTGCTCTACCGTATCTTACGTTCGATCGTAGGATAGGCGTTCCTGCGATCAGTCGTAACTTGGTATGGACTTTACCCATGTGACGTCAGCTGCGGGTAAACAGAGGAGAAACACCAATAGGCGTGACGAACATTTTCACGCTGCTTCCCCTTCGTCCAATAAACAGTCTTTTGCGGAGGGGAAATTCCCGCAGAGGCGTGGCTGTTGCCATTCGTGGGTAAAGTCCATTACGGTGCCTCAGCGTAAGTCCTCGTGTTTCGGCGTAAGTCCTCCTGCAGTCAGCCAATCAGAGGCAGCAGTTACATTTGTTGTGGTTGCGCGCATCCACTTGCGTCTTAACTTCCGGCTGCTTCGAAGCTGTCGTAAGATCGCGAGGCACTGTAATGCCGTTTACGTTTTGTTTATATCGTAAGTCTCTTAATTGATCTTAAGTGAGACACCGTAATCGCAGCCTAAAAATATCGTGAAAAATTACCTTTGTTTTTCAAGGCTATCTATTTTTTGACCAATGAGAACGCTTCATAGGTGTTTATGCAGCGTTCTTATTGGTCAGAAAATAGAGAGCCTTTAAAAACAGAGGTAATTCTTCACGATATTTTTAACAGTGCCCGGCTGCTTCCAAGCTGTCGTAAGATCGCGAGGCACTGTAATGCCGTTTACGTTTTGTTTATTAGTCTCTTAAAAGTTTATCTTAAAAGTGAGGCACCGTAATCCCAACCTTGGAATTGTGTTCAACACATTGTTAATCAAACCAACTTACCATTGGAACAGCCAATCAGCTATGCCTATTTTATAAACAGATCCACACCCGAATCATCAACAATCAATCAACCAACAATCGCCTACCTGACGTTTTCTGTTGTTTATAGTGTTTTCGTGAAAACTTCCATTTTAATTACAAATTTTAAGCTGTGTATCATTACAAAGTAATTATTTTGAAGAATTATTTATATACATCTCAATTTAGTTCATACTTCCTTAGGTTATTAGTTTATTTTACAGTTGTTATTTTCCTTATGATTAGTAAATTTTAAGATTTTGTGTAATGCAGTGTTTTCTTTTCAATGAAAATATAAAGATATTTTATTCAGTTCTCTTTTTTTATATTTCTGAATATAATTTGATGATAGCTCAAGAATAAATTATGAAGCGTTCACTTTCTCCATAATTAATTCTTAGTTCTGTTAATTGGTATTTGTTTAACAGTAAATGTTAAGCGATATATGTATTATCTTTAACGCCTGCTTTCGTTATTTAGAATGGACAACGGAGATAACGGTGCTTCTGGAATGCATGATTCTTTTTTGACAGCTGGAGGGCAGTACATTGTACATGCTGAAGGTTTGTGTTTTGTTTATCTTAAAGTCTCGCGTGAAGTTGTTTCAGTTTTCTTAAAATTGATAGCAAGTGAATTGTCTACATATCATGATTTATATTCTAATATTGATTGTTATTTAGTTAAGTTTCTTCATTTATTTTTTCGGTTAGCCAGGTGCCAGTGTTATAGGGTAGATGTGCCAGTAATGGACACCCTTAAGGAATTTCTTTTAAAATTATTTTTTTATTAATAGTTATAATTATTATATTCCAGTTTTTTCAATATTACATTAACCTATCAACAATATTTAACCATTCTTATAGTCTCATTTCCCAATATGAATCGAAATTTAATTTTAAATAACAGAAATATATCAAAAGCCCAGTAATGGACACCGTCTGGCCCAATAATGGACACCTTCTGTTCCAGTAATGGACACCCCATAAAAAGTAATAAATATAATTGTTTTTATGACTGTATGTAGAGCCAGAATTTAATGAATACATACTAATGAAACAAAATAGTTATTTTCAAATAAATTTAACAATTAGGATACCAGTAATTAATAAAATATTTGTTATAATCATTTACTGTTTGCATCAATTATTGTAATTATCAGAAGATCTATGTTTTAATTATTTTAGATGGATAGTTTAAAATACTACATAACAGGCAATTACAGCCCTCAAATTATTTAAACAGTGGGGGATTTAAAAGGTATAATTAAAAAAAAAGTTTTGAAATATTAGTGTTTAGTTTTGTCTCATTATTTTTAACAATTAATCTTCCAGAGACTACTTGATAAATTATTTATAATAATTAATATAACAAATATGAAAGAAAAGATATTGGGTCATTCCACATGAATTCAACCAATGGGTGTTGCACCATAGTCACAGATTTTTTTAAAATTTTTATCATAGACAGACATAGTAGTGAAACCCACAAATCTGAAATTTAAAAATAATTTTCGCAATATTGGCTGAGATATAACCATTTGAAAATTGGTCATTTACCAAATGGCGGCCATCTTGGAATCTTATCAATGTCTATAAATGGCCATAACTTGACAATTAATGGCTCAAATTCTACGTTTCTGGTACCAATTTGAAGATATTTGTACAAAGAATGCATATTTAACATCAAAACAATAGTAAATTTTCATTACTTTACTATTTGGGTAATTCTACATAAACGGGAATATTTGTAGTATGTAAATTTCCAAAAATCAGAGTTTCCCCCAGGTTTAAAAAAAGGCAGGGTGCTGTTTGTGGGAATAGGGCACTTTTAGATTCCAAAGGGCATGTTTTGGATTCTTAAGGGCATTTCTTGAAATTTTTAAAGGTATTTTTTTGATTTTTAAAACTACTTTTTAATATTTAATAGACAGAAAACTATTTTAAAGACAGCAATGAGTCAATTTTTACTATGCAAGTAAATATTTTAATAAACAAAGGAGTAAAGGCACTTTTTTCAGATGGGGGCAACAAGGGAGCTAATTTTTTTAATGATGGGCAAGAAGGGTGCTATTTTGTAAATCTAAAGGCAGGCAGGGTGCAGCACCCTCCTGAAACTGTCTGGGGGAAACTCTGCAAAAATTAATTTTAGAAAAAAAATCTGAAAAAAATTAACAAGGTACCTTAAAGGTTATATAATTAAAATAAGACACCAGCAGAGCTTAACTGTTTGTATTTTATTGTATTTTTATTTTTTTGGAGGCATGTGAATGACATCAAGGGCATGTGAATGACATCAAGGGGCATGTGAATGACAAAGGGCATGTGAATGACACATTAACAAGTAGATTGTTAGACATGATTTCTAAATAATGTACAGTCAGAGTTACAATGAATTGGAATCAATTCATGAAATTAATAAAAAGATAAATGTAATAGTTTACTGAAAAAAAAAAAAGAATTAAACAAAGAGCAGGCCTATTAATTAATATATTTAAGTAACACAAATACATATAACTATCTCTGTGGACATTTTAATTTATTTAAAATGTTTCATCACTGAAATAAAATGTAAGGCGGAAACAACTTCCACAAGGAATTGGCTGGCTAATTTTTTTCACAATATCCTCGTTACTGTACTCCATAATATCTGGCTTTTTTGGCCATTTCCATGTAGCTCTTAGATCCGGGTTCACAGTTTCCATCGCAGATATAGTAATTAAATTGTTATCCACTTTTTTAATCTCACCAGGGAAGAATTCATCCTGATATTTGAATTTTACCCAGTCTCCTACTTGTAAATCTGAAATGAATGAATCATTATGCATGCAATTCTGGTCATCTTTTTCTTGCATCTTTTTTGATTCAGGTTCTTTCTTTTTTCTAGCTTAGTACAATTTTCTTTTATTTTGGTTGGGTCAAAAAATGTGTTAGAATAGGTTCCCAACAAGTATTTGTTGCAAGGATCATGGGCACATTTGAAATAACTTAAAGAATGCATCTCTAGTTCTCCAGAAATTTTCTCCCATCTTACCTGATGAATCTTCATTGTACTTTTGAAAGAGTTGATGAAATCTGGAACATACTTTTCAACACTTTCTATGTCTTCTTTTTTAATAATTTCTATGTAGATTTTTTCATTTTTTTCTTTAGCTGCAGCTACAAATTTTTCAAAGTTTTCAATATCTTTTCCCAAGGCGACAAGACGGTCACAAGTTCGCTTGATAGTGGCTCCAACACCATCAGGTGCACCTTTACCATGCCCTGCCTCACTGTAATTCCAAGTAATTTTTCTTAAAGAAGGAAATTTATGCGGAATAAAATGCTGCAGAAAATAGAAGATTTTCTTGTTTCTGTATTGATTTGACGGACTATCTGATACAAAATGAAGAGTGTCAATCGATGTTTCTTTATTGTTTAAGTACTTCTTCAGTAGTGGCGTGATATGTGCAATAACAGCTTCAGGATCATGGCGCAAAGAATCCGATAAAGTACAAAATGGTTTCTGTTTTCCTGCTGTGTACATCATGCCAGTATGTAAAGTTATCTGTTGGCGAGAAGCACCAAAATGAACAGCTTGTACTTCTTTAGAATATTTACAGGCATAATTTTCAGAAAAGTCAATATGAAAAATTATCTCATTTTGAGATACTTCATTTTTTAATTTGGTGAAGAATCTGAACTGGTGATTTATATTCATTAGATGTATTAGGAATTTTGGAATGATATTTTCCAAACAAACATAAAGATCATCAACACTTATTAAGACAGATTCTTTCTGTTAATTTTACACTGATTTCTTGTTTTGTTTTAGCACTGATTCTTACTTCTTTTCTGGTCACCCATTTTTTGCATTCAGTCATATTATTCCAATTAGTTTCATCATGTAAAATGCTTTTTTCTTTACATAAATTACATTGATTCAAGTACCATGAATTCTTTGCTGGCTTACAGCATAAGTTTTCAATGAGTTCATCCATAGAGGATTGTGTGATCACGTTTTATTTTTTCAGTGATGCCACAATAAATCCAAAGTTCTCATGTTGAGTGCAAAGACAGGTATCTCTTGCTTCCATTTTATGTGGAACAACCCAAAATGGTCTGTATTTGCAAAATAGGCCATAGGAAATTTTGAAATTGCTCTGTGAAATAAATTTTTTATAAAGTTCAATAAGAGTATTGTTAAGATACTTTTTTTGTTTTTTCTCTTTCTGTCTAGTTATAGTGTCTTTCTTCCCAGGAGATACAGTAGAATTTTCATCACTTAAGTAAAATTCAATCACTTTCTTTTCTATGTAACATTTTCTTGCATTCTTATTTCTCTCATATGCTAAAATATTTGAACATGTGTTGTTTGCTTTAAACATTTTATAAGATAAAAAATGTTTACTTTTCGTCAGAAGTCTATATTTTTTCAGAATTCTTCCTTGAATTATTTTCGCAAACAATTGTTTTTCTCTAAGTGATTTAATTTTCTCTGCATTACTTTTCAGTTGGTGTTCTAAAGCTGCACCAAAAAGTAAATTTTTGCGAACTTCAGCAGGAACAGAAGGGCAATGCTACAACACTTGATCAACTTTTGAATTTGGAGTTAAATCTTCAGAATTTCTGATCTTTTTAAAATCTTCTATTTTTTTCCTCTCTCTGTACTTTTTTTTTCCGAATGGCTTCAATTTTTCTTTTTAATTTAGCATTTTCTTTTCTAAGTTTGAGATTTTCACGGTACATCTTGCTGCGATCCCGTCTGACAGCCTTCCGTCCTTGCTTCTTCTGTCTTGACTTGAATGCTTCATTTATGGAAGGAGAATTTGAAAAGTTTTCACTTGTGGAAGGCCCTAACTCTTCAGGAATTGGTAAAACATTAGGACAAGAACTGAAAGAACTTTGTATTTTTGAATTGGTTGGTGTGCTGGTCAAAAATGTTCTTTCTTCAGAACTCAATGGTACATCTATTTCACTTTCTGGAGGTGAATTATCTAATGCTGCCTGAAGGACTTGTTTTTTTCTCCTGTATGTTAAAGTGTTGTTTCTCCATTTTTTACGCTTCTGTCTTAAATCTCTAGCAGTCATATCTTTCGCTAATTTAATTATACCTTTTTCTTTATTCTTGATATATCGCAGTTTTTCTTCTAATAGGTGCTTTTCATAAATCTGTGGATTATTACGTATTCTTTCTCTTCTTGCCCTTTCTCTTAGTTTTCGTCTTTCTTTTATTTCATTTGGCGTCAATTTCTTCTTTTTTGCCATTTTTTTTCAAGCTAAAAATGAAAAAAAAAAATTGTAAGCTTTCATTGAGTAAACTTCTTTTTTTTTTTGTCTTAAAAGAAGTCAAATAACATGTCAAAGAGATGAAATTTAAAATGAAAGGCATATATCGAGAAAATATCTCTTAATAATAAAATACTTAACATTACATTAATATTTCTATGCATATTTTCTATTTTTGTAAGGTTAAAATGGCAAATAAATCCCCTTCCTGACCTTTTTTCCCATTAAAACAATAACTTTCGATTAAAATATTAGCTAATAATTTTGCCAAGAAAGAGAAAATAATATAATCAAATATAATAAATGAATAATATAATCAAATTAGCTTTTTAAGAATATGAAAGTTTGCTACATATTAACTACTAAATGTTTTAGCTGCTGTGAAAAAAGAATTGTACAAAACTAAATTGTTTAAAATTTTAGCTATTTACAATTTTTAGAAATAATTTATTTTAATTCTGTTACTAAAATATTTAACCATAACTTATCATGTCTTGGAACTGTGATTTTAATATCAGAAATGATCACAAAAAACTTATTTTAATCTGTTGTGGAAAAAAATCAGATTAAAATAATCTATAGCCTCATGTCTAATAATATAAATATTCATAAACATCATAATCTATCATATATTTAATCTTCTTTTATCATTCACATGGCCTTTGAGTCATCCACATGTCTCATATTGAGACATGTGGATGACATAAGAAAATGGGCATGTGGATGACAAAACAGAATTAACATGTTCTCAGCAACTCATATCTGAAGATTTGTAGGCTTAACTTCTGTCAAGAACTTACAAATGTATGATTTAGCACTATACATAATCAAAATTTATTTACATGCACAATTTATTTGCATTCTATAAGACATGTTAATGATAAAGATAAAAAACACTTACCTTGAAATCAACGTTAAACTTGCTACAAATCACAAAACATTTGAAGAACAGCAAAATGCATCTAGAGTCAGGAAGAACAAGTTACTATGCTTCTTTTTAAGATGTGATGCCACTTTTTGAAATCAAAATTTCTAGAAAATAATATCTATACTTTTCAGCCATGTGGATGACTGATAATCATTGGGACAAAGTTTAAATTCTTTTTTTGTGGCTGTATTTTCATATTATTTTGATTTGATTGTGATTTACATCCTCTACACATACACATTCAATAATAAAAAAATCATGAGAGAATATCACTTATTGTTTTTTTTTATCTAGATACCTTAGATTGTGAAAATTATAGGTATGGGAGAGGGCATGTGGATGACATTTCAATGCAATATTTTATTTTTAATGTAATAAAAATTAATTTTTGACATAGTTATAAATCAGAATTATAGTGCTAAAGAAGTGTAAAAACATCCCCCAAAAAGTTTTTAAAATCATTCAAAAGGTAAGAAAAAATCAGTATGGAACCTAAATTTGCCCATTTTTGTAGAATCACCCATTTATCATGTGCGAACTGAAAATATCACCCCCAAAAAGGGCTGACTATAATGGCCCATAAAAAAAATGAATCATTATGAATTTTTCTAAAACTTGGTAGAAACATTGCTCCATCTGTGTGCTTCAAATTAAAAAAAAAATTGGAGAGGTAAAATTTGTTGTTTTAAAATTAATGCTTTTTTACGCATAGGGTGTCATTAACCAAATAATGATCATTTTAGAATCTGTAAGTATTCCTAATTTAAGTAATAATGGTTAAAATAAAATTTTCTGACATCTGAATTAATGTAAAAGTATATTGAAAACCTCATTTGTACTAATTTCGTAGGAATCCCCTCCCCCACCCCAACAAAAAATGTATACAATTAAAAAATTTTTACACTGAAAAAGATAAGAAAATAATTTAAGGAATATAATGTATAATTAATTATAAAAAACCGATAAATGCAATACATATAAATGAGGATTTACTTTACATATAGGCAGGGTTGCAAAAAAGCCGGCTAAAATTTAAAAAAGCCACGCCGGTGGCTTTTATTGGTTTTAACCGGCTTTTTTTGGCCAAAATTGGCCTTTTTTGGCCAAAATTGGCTTTTATACAGTGAAGCATTTTAATTATAGACTACACATTTTAAAGTGTTTTTAATTAGTTTTAATGACATTTAGTTGATTTAAAATACAATAAGTAACCCAATTTCTCAACAATGAAGACATAATACTGAAAAAAAAAACTTAGATGGATCTGCTAGTGATTTGAAGTGAGAATTGGAAATATGTCAACTAAATTTTAAAAGAGCCATACCAACTGCTTTATCTGGTTTACACTGACCTTTAACCCCCCCCCCCCCTTTTCTTCTTCATTTTTACTGCTTTATAAAATTAAAAAGGACAATGATTACTAAGTTACATGTTTTATTACTTAACAAATTTTAAGAGCTATTAATATACAAGTCTTATTTTATTTCTCATTTCATTAATATTTAAAATCATACATAATCATATAATCACAAGTTCTCACTATTAAAAACAATATTATGAACAGCATATGCATGAATATGTACTCTTTTAAATAGCAACAAACTTTTCAAAATTTTATTTCTATTTTACTTACAGAATGCATTTTATGTATTTATTTAATTTGCATAATTGCTAGATTTACTTTTATACACTTATCTACTAAACTCTCCTTAAATGTTATACCCTTTTCTAATTTCTCTTTTTATGATTATAACAATCTCTCCATAGGGACACGTAAGAATTAAGAATGTTTCCATTTTGATGTGCTACATTTTGTGATTGTTTAATTAAATATCTTTAAAATGTCTAGTATATGTGGGGCTATGTAATGTAGAATTTTAAAACACCAATTTAAAGTCTAACTTATCATTTTCAATATTTATAATTTTTTTTAGATATATGCCTTCTATGTTGAAATTTATAATTCTTTTAGTAGAAAATATTTATAAGTGTTTAAAAAAATAATTAATCGAAATTTAATATGAATTAGCTGTAAACGAACTTTTAATAATAAAAGCCGGCTTTTTTTAATAAAAGCCGGCCTTTTTTAAGTGGTTAAAACCAAAAAAAGCCTGCCGGCTTTTTTTGGCCTGGCTAAAAGCCGGCAACCCTGCATATAGGGGAGAGTGGGGTCAAATGGGACAGTAGGTTTTTCTCTTTAGGTATCATTCTAAATATTTCATCAATCACAGATTAGGTGAAGCAATGATAGCCCAATCTTCAGTTGAAAAAAGTAGCTGATCTACGTAAGCTTGCAATTGTATAAAGAAAAAGATTATTTCAAGAATCAAAAGTAAATTTGCTTCATATACTTTTTATGCTTTCTGTATACTAATGATTTGTTTATGTATAGGTGTAATAGTTTCCCTATTTATAAAACATTATACCGTATGTATATTAATTATAACATTGAAAATATATTCATTTACTTCAAATATAAATAAATTGAACAGATGATTTCTTAATATCATTTCTGATTAACAATCCTGATTTATCCTTCCAGTGATGAAGATACTGGAATTTGATATTGTAAAACAAACATTATCAAGGCCGGCCCAAAAACATTTTGGCGCCCGTGCGAGCACCCATCGGGGCGCCCATATCCCTCCCTCAAGAAAAATTGCTTGGCTTATGTTCTTAATTTTTTTAAATATTCGTAATTTTTATAATAGTATAATTGATTATTTAAGATATTAATTTAAAGTGTTTCAAAAGCAGATAAAAGTTTCTAAATATAATCCATCTTTGAGTTTGTATTTGGTAAATTAAAAAATAAGATATTAATTTAAAGTGTTTCAAAAGCAGATAAAAGTTTCTAAATATAGTCAATCTTTGAGTTTGTATTTGGTAAATTAAAAAATTAAGTCTCTTAAGAAAATTTTCCATTTTACAGTAATTATCACTCTTAATGTGTAACATTACGATCCAAAAGTAAAACATGACACATCACATGGTATTGGACGAAAATAACAATTAAAAGTTAATTAATTAAAATAAAAACTTTTGTTAGAAGAATACTGTTTGAAATGCTTCGACAATTAAAAAAGCAGTACTACTAGAAAGTAGCAACTATGAAAGATGAAAATTGTAATCTTGTCTCGTTATTTAGTACATAAAAAGTACGAACAAATTTCATATTTAAATACCAGTTTTCGTAAAGGGCTCACTTTTCATGGTGAAAACTTTCGAAAAATTGGAAAACCCAGTTGTAATTTCAGCTAATCCCGAAAATATAAATATTCTTATTATTTCTTTTCATTTTTGGAATGGTCCTCTTTCTCTTCTTTTTAAAAAATTTTTCTTTTCTTTTCTTTTTTTCTTTTTATCTGTGATGGTTATTACCAAAAGGAAAAAAAAAATAGTAAAATTTATTTTCTTTTAAGTAACCTAAAATAATTAAACATTAAGAAAAATCTATGATTGAGAATAAGAGTTGTACTTTTAATAAGGAATACGCTTAACAAAAAATGCCCTCCCCCCCCCAAAAAAAAATGTTTGACCTTTCCTGGATTTCGTTCTACTGGCACCCACGCTTAGAACTAAACAAACCGTCCCAAAGAAAGCTATATATGTTTAAATATTGCGAATTTACGTCTTAGCACCGCGCTGAAATTGGATAAACAAAGCGTCAGTCATTATAATTGTATGAATCCAGTTGAATCATAGAGTATTGGTGTAGGGCATCATGAAAAAAATCAACATAGCGGACACTAAAGGCAAAAAAAAAAAAGTTATTTAACGATAAATGTATTACATGAAAGATTTTCTCAAGACAATTACAAAATAAAATTTATATGTAGATTAATTATTATTATTATTTTTTTTTTAAGGGGACAGTTTACCTATTCAACATTTTTTCTTATTTTAAAAAAATAGGGTTCAAATGGTGAACTCGCTGCATTTCAATGTTCAATTAAAAGTACATTTAAAAAAAAAATTAACTGCATGTTTAATTAAAATTTTTAAAAAGTTAAAAAAAATGAATTTTTTAAAATCCCTACTACTTTTTTAAATATTGATATTTCTGCCCATTTTTTTAGATTATCAAATGTGTATTACACAAGACTGTGCATGGATTTTTAGATACATCTAATATTACATTTAATATAATTTTTTTACTTATATATAAAGTGTAAAACGGTGAAATCTAATACATCTTCATAAATTTTATTTAAAGAAAAGAAAATGAAGGCTAAGTCCATTCGCAGATTTATCCCATGTATAATAAAGAACATGTACAAAAATGTTTCAATCTCTAACTCAAATACAAAAAAAGCCTTACCATTTTAAAAACAGGAAAGTGAAGAAAATATTGAACATGGAGAAAAAGCCATTTAAAGTTTTAATTTGTGTGGGTAATTGCGCTGGGTGAATTAGCACAATTGCAAATATCTCGCGATATAATTGTTGTAAGGGTAAAAATGAGGTGTCAAAATATTCACATTTAATATTTTTAAGAAAATCTAGTTTTTGATCAATTTTGAAATAAGCTGTGTCCTTAAATAGGCTCCAGTTTCACAATTTTGTATTGTCAAGCTTATGTTGATTTATTCACTATGTTAGAGCTCTTGGCTCCTATTGATCAGAAATCAAGGTAAAGTAATTCTACTCAACTTCTGTTTATTAGATTTGCAAATAATAAAAGGCATGTCCTGGGGCCAGGGAGGGGGGGGGGAAGAGCTTTTGCCCCACTATTTTGAAAAAAAATTCGTTTTCTTTGATGATTTTTTTAAAAAGTGTGGGGGGGGGGGGAGGGGTAAATGTACTTTTTCGCTTAATTTTAAATAATAAATAAATTAAAAAAAAATTGTGCTTGGGCATAAGTCTGTATATATTATAAAAAGGCTTAGCACAATATTATCGGAAAGAAACCTTCCTTAAGTAGATTTCGTTCTTCAATTACTTGAGATACAAATTTTTTCACAAAATAATGAAGAATCTCTGCAATATTGAATAGGATTCCCTTTAGGTTTAGACAAAGTTGTCAGTATCAAATACATAATCTTATTCCAAAAAAGTATTTTTCTTTTTTTTTTTTTTTAATTTAGTCAAATTTCTAGCAGTTTTTATTTTTAAATTAATAAAATTCCATTAATTTAAATTCTAGTATTGCGAAAAATTTATTTTGTAATGGGCCAAAGACTATATTCTACTAATAAATAATGCTTAATGATGAATGAAGCAGTGCATCATTATAACACAATTATATATTTTTATGACGTTATTTTTTACTGGCTTTTCGTTCATTGTTCCTTTTAGATCATATGTTTCGGAAAACTGGGGCAGTATATAAATTCAAAGAATATTATATTATATAGCATGGGCGCCGACTGAACGGAATCTCTGAAGGGGGAAGATTTTGGAACAAATGTGTGCCTGTAATAAGAATATAAATATTTTAATCTCTTTTTTGTCAGGGAAGTTCCGACCCTCCCTCATCCCGTTTAAGATGATAAATAATGGAATAATTAAACACAAAAAACTAAAGATTTGGAATACAGTACATTAATTGTACTGTTGCTTGAAAATTTTCACAGGTAGGGGGGCTGCGCTGGCCAAGATGCCCGATATGTGCCTGAAAAAAAAAACACTTTTCCGATCAGCCCGATTATTGCAAAGACAAACGAGGCAGCTACCCAGGATTTCAACTCTAAAATCTCACCCCCCCCCCCCCCCCCCCACACACACACACCTTTAAAATATTTTTTAAGGAGATTTGCTTTTTTCTGTTGAAAAAAATGTCATTTTCTTTTTTTACATTTTTCTATTTCCTATAGTCTGTAAATCATCCGTGTACAGCAATTTGGCCGAAGACCTTTCGTAGTTATTTAGTTTCTTTAGCTCAATGCATCCGTAAGTTTACACTGTTTTGGAGCATTATAAACGCATTTTACGCAAAATGACTTTTTTCAAACTGGGCGGGATGAGAACGTAAAAATTATTAAACTGATCTTGCTAATTTTTTTTAAATTAAAGTTGATATAATTTATTAGAGCTTGGACCACTTTCAGCCAATTTTATAAAAAATAATTGTTTTTAGAAACACGGTAAAGTGTGAAAAAAGGGGTCAGAAATAGATATTTTTTTCTAATCACTGACACTTTGTTGATTTTCAACTTTTTTATCTCAAAGTGGTTGCAGCTCCAGGCAATACTATCTACTTTCATAATCCTTAACGGAAATTGATTGCAAGCGAATGGCAATTTATTGGATTCCACCCAATTGGAAGGTTCACGGCGTGCATGCTAAGGCATCAACCCACGAAACTGGAGCCACATCATTAATTTTTTATTTAAAAGAATTTAAATGTTCTTCAAATAAAAACAAGTAACATGCAAAAATCCTGATACGAAAATCTTCATTTCTATTACAAAAAAACTGCAAAAAAACCCTTCCTTTTTTTGGCTTTCTACAGGCAACCCCCCCCCCCCCCCCCTGATGATTAGAAATTCTGGCTAAAAGCATGTTAAAGGGGATCCCATCTGAATCTTTGCCCCACTTGCCAGGGAGCCATATAGGGTTAGTGGGGCCCTAGTTCCGAACGTTCTTAGTTTAGGATGCAACGTCCTTCATAATTTCAAGAACTCACAATTTTCAAATACTACGAGCATGCATTGTAACTTTAAATATTCTACTATGTTTCACATTCTCATGAAAATTACTCATTTAAACGAAATAAATAAATGAATGAAGCTGCTTGAAAAATCTTTGGTTTGATTCATTTCTACCTGTCACATTCCATTTACAGCAGTTTTATAAAATAATTAGTGAACGACCAAATCATATTTTCTTGATACTACGGTCATTTTAATAAGAATTTTTTACATACATATCTTTAGTTACATGCCCTTTTTTCATTTTCGGCAAAATTTCTCACACTAACACTATTGAATATTAGCAGTAGATGAGCTCATATCCAGAAGACACTGCAAGAAAAAAAACTGTTTCAAAGATGTCTGTTTTTCATTCTAAAATTTCTGCAACTTCAAGCTCCTAATGGTTTCTTTTTTCTGGTCATCTGAGGGCCAGTCTCAGATTCCATTGTGGGATAGAATCTAAAATAATGCGCCTAAATAGCTGGAAGTGATAGAGTTCACCATAAACTTGTCACAAAGTCTAAATTAATTAGCATCCCACGAGGAAAGCAGATTTGAATCCGGTAGTCCATGGGGTTCGCGATGCAAAGGTCAGAAGCCGTTGTCTGCATGCAAAAATTCAGCGCCCTTGAATAATTTTTTAAATACAACGAAGAATACTTTCTTGAGCCGGACCCAACCAAACTATAGAAAATATAAAAGAAGAAAAAGAAACGCAGAATATTAAATAATTTTTATCGGTAATCTTGTAGGCGCCCCTTGCGGTGGCACACTTTGCACACGCCTTGGGCCGGCCCTGGACATTATCAACCTCCAATCTTTGTTATATTGTAAATATAGCTGACACTAGACTATTTGCTTCTTATAATACATTGTTTTATAGTTGTCCCATACCTCCCTGTTAGTGTGTGTGTGGGAGGGGGGGATATGGGACACATTTTGAAATTTACAATTTCTTTAATTATAAAATTGTTTCTGAAAATTATATTTCTATATTCTTCAAGGACATTAGAAAGTGTTCCATTTTGTATTCTAAAAATCGAAATTTTTATTTTTGTGTCAAACAAAAATGATTTTCTCACTTTTGTAAAAAGTGTCCCATTCCTCCCCACTCTCCCCTATATATAGAACCTATTTAAGACCTTTTCCCACTTAAAAAATTAAATTTATATGGGCAAATTTTTACCCTTGACTTTACAGATTTTCTACTTATAAAGTTTAATATTAGTGTGTGATCCTTTACAGTAGAAAACTTCTACTGTATATATATATATATATATATTTAAATCATTCAGAATGCATTAAATGTTCAGATGTAAATATGTCAGTTTATGTAATTTTTATTTCAGTATATTTCGTATAATTGAACTTACTTATAAAACTGATTAAAAACCTTGGTATGTTAAATCTGAAGAAAAAAACTAGGTATTATATTATAAAGTTATATGCATGTAAGTAAATATTTTGTTCTTATTTTGTCTAGATTTGTTCCATGTGCAAGTTTAAACTTAGGCTTATTTCTCATTCAATGTTTTGCCCTGGATTTGTATTATATTAATTTTTTTTTGTCTCACTGTATCGATTTTTGTTATTTGAACTCAGTGTGAACTAAAATCATCAAATGTGAACTCAATTAACTCATTTATATATTTATTTTATTTTATTTTATTTAAATTACACAATTGAGTAAATTCAACTGTAATTTACAGCTAATATTTCTCCAACATTTCACGGGAAAATATTATGTGGCTTTTTTTTTTTTTTTTTTAATGTAGTCTATTATAGTAAGGGATTTAATATTTGTGTAAATATTTTTTGAGAATTATATTCTCATATTTTAAATGAAATAAAAAGTACTGTAGAAATGAAAATTTACTAGTATTTTAATACAATATATGAATATTTAGTATAAATAGCTGCAAATTGATATTTCTTTATTTAATTATATAATATACACACAGCACATTAATTCAGATGTTAGAAAGAGTCAGAGCTGAATAATGAAACATTTAAGACAGAAAATAGATTTTTAATAGCTTCTGTAACTTAATTGTTTTTATTTAAATGGTGATGGATTAATCCCTATGAGCCCCTCTTTGACTGTGCTATTAAACAATATTTTCTGTTTCCTGGTTGGTTTGATTGCCAGATTATAAAATATGAAAGGTACATATACATTTAAAAAATATATATATATTGAAATTTTATTAATCACATAAAATAACTTAAAAGCAGCTATTTATAAAAGTTTTGATGTTATTATATTTTGGTAAGTATAATTTAAAAATTAAATGTGATTATTTAGGTTTGCAGTTAAGTAAAAATATTTTATGCACTATAAACATTACTGAAATTGCATTTTTAGCAATGTCTACATGGGGTGTCCATTACTGGAAAATGACTAATTTACCATCCCAGTAATTGACACCCCCCCTCTTAAAACCTTAGGAATAAATGAAATTTTGTAAATGGTCATTAGTATATAAAATTATAAGTTTTCTATTGCTACTCAAACAAAAACATTCAAATTTTGCAAAAAAATAAATAATACATAAATTAATTAAACGAAGCCAGCTCTTAACCTCTTCATTAAGATTTTCACAGAAAAACAGAGAAACTTTGAAATATTATTTTCGGTTTCCTGATTGGTTTGATTAAAAGTGTCAACAATAATACAGTTTTATAAAACATGCAAAGGGGAATTATAAAAAAAATAATTAAAGCTAAATATTTATTAGTTATTTTTTTATGAGCCAAAAACATCAAAAGATGTCCATTACTGGCACATCTACCCTATATATACACATATATGTACATACATATATACATACATATATATATATATATACTATACACACATTATATGTATATATTGACATACATATGCAACACTGGCACCCGGCTAACCAAAAAGTACCATTTTTACTTCTGAATGTTTTTCAAACTTAGCAGTCAGCATTTTTCTCTTTTTATATCAGATGGGGATGAAACATTAGGCATATCAGGTGATAGTATGGATGCTGGGGATAAAGATGGAGAACCTTTGAGAGAACAGGTATATTATGTAAATTTATGTAATAGGCAGCTTATGCAAATTTTTTTTGCATAGAGAATGTTCTGTGCTCTTTCTGATTATTAATGTAATATTTTGCCCATGTTTGTTGACTGCTTGTTTTCAATATTTTTGTAGATTAGGAATATAATGAGTAGTATTACATAAATTTTTCCCTTTATGGAATATATTTGTCCCGTCAAGTCATATTAATGTGATCACTAATGATTAAAATTAATGATTCCTACTTTTGAAAACATTAAATAACTATTCACAGAAGGCAAGTGTCTTGACATGTGCAGATTTGCTGGTTATATAAAATATAAGCATATGGAAAACATTTTAGCAGGGGTGCAGAAAATGTTTTTATTCACAACATTTCTCCCAATCATATGAAAATTTCCCCCAAATTTACGATATGTTAAGCTTACTTAACGATAAGCTTACTTAAATTCTGTATTATTGTAGGTATAGAATTTTTTTTTATTTTTCCAAATTTTCTCAAATTATGCACGAGTATATAAGGTACATATTATTCTGAGATCAGTTTTGTGATGGTCGCCAGGCGAATCTTTCTATTTGTAGTGAAAATGTTCCATCTCGGGGGAATTATGTAATTCATTGTTAAAATCGAAGTCAATTGTATAATTTTCTCCAAAATCCCCCCCCCCCCGATCCTAGATAGCTGGATTCACTGGCCTCGCAGCGCGCCTATATTTCTTATAAATTTGAAAAAGTTCCTATTTTTCCTATATTTTTCAACCCTCCACTCTCAAGATTATGGCTTAGATGCCATATAGTCCCAGATGGCCGCCATCTTCGATGTTTTGAGATTTCTTGGCGATTTTATGTTGGTGATCTTTATCGATATGTGGAACCCCGTGTGACGTGTGTGTTCTTGCGTGACGTGTTCTGGCAACCCCGTTTTTCATTCAAGATTGTGTTGGGAGAACGTGAGAAGGCCGTTTTTGTTTCTGTCAATTATTTTTATGTTAAATTTATTGGATGTATTTGATTGAATATGGGTTCTGTAGTTCGTTTAAATGCTCTTACTGAAGTAATTAAGAAATATGAAGAAATTTTGATGAATAAAGGAGGTTTGTTTACAGTGTGTATTCATAAGCCTATTTTGGAAAATGACGGTGATGTTAGCAAGTATTTTGTGCTTGAGCTTTCAAGAAAACAGATATCTGTTAAGGTATGTTGATAATTTTATGTATATTTTGTTACCTTACGAGTTTTGTGCATTTTGAGATTGCTACACAGCAAGAACTGCTGAATCCAGTGATGTTTTTTTTTTTGGTTAATGAGCGCGTAGTGCTCATACGACATTTAGTGATTTTCACTTTAACGAGTTTTGTTTATTATATACATTTTATTTTCGTTAAGCCTAACATGCATATTAACCGGTGCTTGGCGACATTTACTACTTGGCGGAAAAGGGGTTTTCACGGCAAGAAAAATTCCAAGATGGTGACCCCAGGAATTTATGACATCTGTTCCACGATTATTTTTTATTTAGGCCGCAAAGTTCCACAATCTGGATGTGGTTTTTCTGTGAATATATTTTTAAAATTTTGCCAAATTCCACGAATCATTCTTTTTAAATCATGAATTTCTTCAATCACCCATTTAAGAAATCCCAAATTTTGTCAAAAATCGAAAATTTTGGCAGTCACTCGCTTAAAAAAAAACATGTTTTTTGTCAGTGAATTGCTGCAAAAATCGCAGCAAATGAATTCATTCAATCAGTTGCGGCGAAAAATCGGGAATTTTTTCAATCAGTTGTGGTTAAAAATCATTCATTTTGTCAGCCTGTGTTTGAAATATATTGCGAAATTTGTTGATCATTCTTTGATAAAAATTGTAATTTTCAGCAGTTTCTCGCAGTAAGAAAAATAATTGTGAATTTCATCAAACAGTCGCAAAAAAAATTAAAATAATATTATAATTATTATAAAAAAAACACGAATTTGTTAGTTTGTTGGCAAAAAAAAATTTGACATTGGGAGCTTCCTCAATCGAATGCGAAAAAAAAAAACATAAAAAAAATCGCAAATTTCATCAGTGTATATCAAAAGAATGTCAATCGGCTGTTGAAATAAAAAATGCAGATTTTGACTATTGGTCTTTGAGAAAAATTACAAATTTTGTCAATCATTTGCGGCAAAAAATCGTGAATTTCTTTACTCAGTTGTGGCAGAAAATTGTGAAATTTCTTGATAGGTCATTGATAAAAATCTGGAATTTTGTCAATCGATCGCAAGAAAAAAATCGCATAATTAGCCAATCGGTCACATAATTTCACAATTATATCGATCACAAATTTTTTGCTCTATAGTGCAGAGGTGTTTCAGTTGCGAAAATTGTAGGCATTCGGTTCTGAAATTTAAAAAAAATCGATCATAATCCGAAAAATTGGACATAAAAAAGTTAGAGAATTTCGACAAATGGTTGATGGAAAAAATCCATTTTGTCAATTGTTGGCAGAAATAAAAGTCAATTTTGTTAAAAGATCACAGAAAAAAAGCAAATTTCATCAAAGAATCGCATAAAAATGCAATTTTTGTCAAAGAATCGTGCAAAAAACGATTTTCGTTAAAGGATTGCAGGAAAATGTATGTTTCATCAAAAGATCGTGGGAAAATGCAAATTTCGACAAAGATTTGGAATTAACTCGCTAATTTCGTCAAAAGATAGTGGAGAAAGCGCGAATTTCGTCGAAAAATCGCATAAAAAAGGCAAATTTTGTCAAAGAATCATGGAAAAAACATTTCGTCAAAGGATCGCAAAAAAAACCCGCTTATTTCATCAAAGGGTCGCAAAAAATCCCTCTTTTTTTCGTCAAAGGGTCACGAAAAAAACTCTTATTTCGTCAAAGGATTGCGAAAAAAACATTGTTTTCATCAAAGGATCACGAAAAAATGCTTATTTCGTCAAAGGGCCGCAAAAAGTCGCTTTTTTTTGGTCAAAGGATCGTGAAAAAAAAATTTCCCTGCCCCCTCCTCTGATGTAACCTTTCATAAAATTTGCTGTGAGTTTCAGATTTTTTTTTTTTTTACTCAGAATCACCGCTGCTATGGAGATAAAACAAATGTCATTCATTTTATATAAATTTATTTAAAAAAAAATCATTTATATTTAAAAAAGTAAAAGCAAATTTAATAACTTTTATTACAATTATGTTTGTATTAAAGGGGATTTTGTTCCAAAAATATAAGGCATTCATTTCCGAAAATTTAAAAAAATCGGTCATCAATACGAAAATTCGGACAAAACATATCGCGAATTTCGACAAATGGTCGCCGAAATTTTTTTTTTTTCAATCGTTTGCACGAAAATCGCCAATTTTGTCGAACGATCGCGAGAAAAATGCAAATTTCGTCAAAGAACCACGTGAAAATGCAAATTTTGTCAAAGAACGTGGAAAACGCACAAATTCCATCAAAGAGTCGCAGAAAATATGCAAATTTCGTCAAAGAATCGCAGAAAACACTCAAATTTCATCAAAAGATCGCTAAAAAACCACAGATTTCATCAAAAGATTGCTATAAAACTAGAAATTTCGTTAAAAGATCGCTAATAAACCACATATTTCATTAAAAGATCGCGAAAAAAACCACAAATTTAATCAAAAGATCGCTGAAAAAGCACAAATTTCGCCAAAAGATTACTAAAAACCGCAAATTTTGTCAAAAGATCACGAAAAACTCAAATTTCATCAAGGGATCGAGATAAAACGTGAATTTCGTCAAAGGGCTGCAGAAAAAACGTGAATTTTGTCAAAGGGCTGAAAAAAATGCATAGTTAGTACCGGGAGTGGAATTCCCCCTTCCCCCCTCTGCTATAACTTTTCAGAAAATTTGCTGTGAATTTCAGAAATTTTTTTTTCATTCAGAATCACCCTTGGTTTGTATTGATAAATACAAATGCTAGAAAGTGTGATGATTCAGAAAATAATCGTAAAAAGTATTGAAAAATATAGCTTGAAAAAAAAATTGCATACAACTCCTGAAACTAATATTTTACTCCTGAAGAGTGTTAAAAAGTCCTGAAATAGTCAGGAGAGTGAACTTTAAATAGTTTACTCATGATATAGTCTTATGTTGACACCTGTGATATTACACATGGAAGTGTATTAAAACATGTGTAGGTGTGTTTACTTATAAATAAAAATTCCTACATTTTCTTGAAAAAATTCCTATATTTCCTATAATATTTTTGAAGAAAGTCACTTCTAGGCCTGGATTCGGCATATTCTGCAGCCTGCATTTCATTTCATTTGTAATGTGTAGAAATAGAGCGATTTGTCAGGCATACAAAAATGAATTATTGGCAGTATTTTAAAAACTATGAGCTGTTCACATACTGCTGCTGTAAAACTGTACCATGCATGGCAAAATAACACTGAAAAATAAGTGGCATGGAAATTGTGGTATTTTATAAGCCATAGATGAAAGAGGGGAACAATTACTGTGGCAGTATGTTTGTGCTAGGGATGCACCGGATATTGATTTTGCCGGATATCGGATACCGGATATCCAAAGCTCCTTCGCCTGCCGGATTCAGATATCCGGCGCTAGATATGTTTTTAGTTATATATTGAATTATTTCTCTATATAATGTAAATTTGTAGAAAATTATGTAAATACCTAATTAATTGAAGAGAAAATTTTTAATATTTATATTTCTGATCTAAAGAGAGTTTGTTTAGAAAGTGAAAAATAAGATATTGTTGATATTGAAGGATATTTTTCAAATTTTGCTTAACATGTTCAATCAAATTAACTTTTAACAAAATAAGTTTTGATATCTTTTCCCATTAAAAATAAGTTTTGACCGCTTCATCATTAAAATATTTTTTTGAATTTGTATGATTTTATGTTTATTAAACAAAAATCTTTCCAAATGAACAACTAATGGACCACCATTATAGTGTTTGCCAATTTAATTTCTGACATTTAGATGCATAAAATTTTCATTTCTAATCAAAAATTCCTGAGAAAATTTAAATAATCTAAAACACATACCATCTCCTCAGTTTTTTAAATTGCAAAATGATATCCAAAGCATAGTTCATTTAAATCGTAAACAATATCTTGAAAGGCACTGAGAGGAAAAAAAAAAAAACATCTCTGGTGAATCCTTGAAACACAATTTCAATAAAATAATTTTTTTGAAATTAGTAGTAAGTGTTAATATTTTTTTGAATCAAAGGTATCATTAGAATTTTAAAAGTACTGGGAATAAGTGGGTATATATATAGTACAGTAGAAGATCTTTATAATGCAATTCTACATATAAAGGACAACTTCTCAGATGTAAACAATGAATTTTGCAGTTAAGTAGTGCCTGCAATCCACATTGTAGAAATATTTCTACCATCCTAGCATACTAAGTTTTAGATATTGTTTCATATCTCCTTAATTCAGAGTTTTTGTAATAATAAAAAAAATGCTATTATTAAGTAAAAATGTTTGGAAATGAGTAATACAATGATTTGGTTCATGCATATTTGAATCATATTTATAAGGCAATTTAATAATGTGTAAAAAGATCTATATTATGCAAAAAAAAAAAAAAATATATATATGTAGAAATTTAATGCACATTTATTTTAACGAATAAGTGTACACTGTGGTCGGTGTCTAGAAGTAAAGTCCAGGCCGATTCTTGATGGAATCTGAAACTTTAATGATTATGTGGGTGAAGTATTTACAGATGGGGTATTTACATTTAGATTAAACATGATAACTATAAATGGCCGGCGACATTCCGCCTTGACCCGGTATTCGGTCGAACAGTGACGTTTCAACACGTCTGCTCTGACGAGCAACCAACAGTCAACTCTATCTTTTTCACAAAAGTTTCTGTAAGTTCAGCAGTTTTTTCGTCGATTCAGAGGTTGGGGTGGATCATCCCGAGCCTCATTTAAGAATGTGCTAGGCTTTGCAGTACAGAGTTCAAACTCTGTCACCACAATTCGGCCTACCTGACAGGGCTGGGTCCTCCCAGTCACTCATCTACTTTATATACCTGACTGGTACTGGACTACTTTTTCCAGAACCCCAGAAGCAGAATTTTCTGCGTCAGTCTGCAGCAAACAAAAATTTATCTGCGACCCAATAAGCCTACTATCATAAGAAATAACAGAAACACTTAAAGTAAGCAAAATTTCCATTTATAAAGAATATATATAATATAAGGATACAACAAATACCACAAATCTGGAGACTTAAAGCAAATTTCAGCTATTTTTTTAAGCCTGGCATTTATTTTTAAGTTGGTGGATTAATCTGCAAGGTTTAAAATAATCTGCAGCGCCTGCTTCCGTGCTGCACTGTTTCTGCTACTGGGTCCAGAACGTATATTATACACACAAAAAAAATTCACAAACAATATATAAAACAAAATAATAGTAAAATCAGTCACTAAATACTGTTTTTTTTAAAAAAGTTTTCAGTCCTTGGCCAATATTTTTAGAGTTAGAAAAATAATAAAGTTTTTCTGCTTGTCACTTGTAAGCAGTTCTTTTCACAGTTTGTTCATAATAGTAATAAAAAAAGATATCAATAATACACAGTTAAAAAAAAAATATATAAA
This sequence comes from Maratus speciosus, assembly GCA_963932465.1. Taxonomy (NCBI): domain Eukaryota; kingdom Metazoa; phylum Arthropoda; class Arachnida; order Araneae; family Salticidae; genus Maratus; species Maratus speciosus. Next base: position 395,770,308 of record OZ010793.1, on the reverse strand, counting down.
AAAAACACAAAAATCACTTAAAGCTCAAATATTTCGTCTTAGACAGTAGAAGTCCAAGGCTTCATGTGATCTGCAGCCGTCGAGGTCGTATTTGGACCCTCATGGTATCCAACTTTACTCACGTTATAGCGATCGTTTCTTTTTACTGCAGTAATCTCATAGGTATAGGTCAAAATTGGGAAATTTCATTAGCGGCCACTACCCGGTAGGACTAAGTTTTAGGGTGGCCACTTTCTTTCAACTAGTGGCCACTTTTTTATTTCAAAATGCTAAACAGTAAAATTTCTATAAGTATTAATCTAAAACTGAGTAGCCCAAATAAATGTTAATATAAATATACTGGAACCAAAAAAAGTAGAATCCTTGATGAAATGCAAGAAAATTTTATTATCTGCTTGTAAAAAAGTGCCCAGAAGGTGGCCGTTGATAGACAATTTTTCACTAGCCACTTTTTTTCATTTACTGGCCCTGTGGCCGGTGGCTAGTGCTAATTTTGACCTTTACTCATAGGGACCAAGAAACTTAGGCTTTAGTTTGGTACCTGTCCCAAACTGTGTTTTTTGAATGGCCACCAAATCACAGAGTTTATATGTGTTGGCCTTTTTTTGCTTTTTGTTATACGTTTTCATGTTTTCCTGTTGTATTTTTAGTATGTTTTGCTTAGCTATTTCTCTATTCGAATTTCTTTCTGATATGAACGAATTTAATTCCTCATCCTCTAACAGTGTTTTGATTTGCAGGTCAGTTTTCTGCCGCAGTTTCGTTCCTGTCAGCAATTCAAAAGGTGTAAATTTTGTACTCCTCGATACGGTACTATTCATGATACGTTGCATGGGCGCGACAAATTTGTACCATTTAGTGGGGTCTTCTACGCTAAGTTTTGCTAAAATTGGGATAAGAATTCTGTGCATTCTCTCTATTTGACTGTTTCCTCTAGATATCCCTGTTGTTATGGGAATATGCTCTATGTTCTCTTCCTTACAATATTTTTCAAAATCAGCAGAGGTAAATGCTGGTCCTTTATCGGTAATGATTCGCGATGGATTTCCGAAAATATCATGTTGTCTGGTCAATATATCGATGACTTCTTTAGCGGCTGTAGTTTTAACGGGGTATAGCCAAACAAATTTAGTAAATGCGTCCACAACAGTAAAAATGTGATTGTAATTTTTATTTGTAGAAGGCATGGGACCAATGTGATCTATATGATAGGTCTCGAGGGGCATATTTTGTTTGGGGATCGGGTTTAACAGACCTTCTCCTTTTCCTTGCTTTTTATTGCAAAGTATACACTCTATGCAGTTGGCAATGACACTTTCAATTTGCTTTCTTAATTGGGGTATAAAATAATTTTCTTTTAAAATAATTTCAGTTTTAGCCATTGCGTAATGACCTTTGCTATGGACATCGCGTATTATTTCCTTTTGCATATTTGTAGGAATCATCAGAAGTTCTCTATAATTTTCATATTTGTATACGATGTCGTTTCTTATAAAATATTCTGAACTTTCATTTTTTTCAATTAACTTTTTTATCGCTTGTATGTGTTCGTCATCTTGTTGTGCATTCTTTATTTTTAAAGTTAATTCATCTTGCGATCGGGTAACTATTAGAACTGTATTTCTACTCAATGCGTCTACATGTTTCATTTGGGACCCTGATCGGTGGGCAATTTCGTAATCAAATTCCTGTAAGAATAGAGCCCATCTGGCTACTTTTGGCGTAATGTCTTTTTTGTCCATTGTCTTTTGGAACGCGGAACAATCTGTCACAATTTTAAATTTCGTGCCTAATAAGTAGTTTCAGAATTTTTTAACCGATTCTATTACCGCGAGTGTTTCCAATTCGTAACTCGAATATTTTGCTTGAGTAGGTGTAGTTTTACGGCTCATATAATGAATAGGATGTAAGTTTTTGTTTTCATCTTCTTGTAGTAGGACACTACCAAAACCTATGGCGCTTGCATAGGTGTGCAATTCTAGTCTAGCGCCTCTTCGGAATGTATGCAATACTGGGGGGTTAACTAATTTTTTTTTAAGAGTCTCAAAAGCTTGTTTTTCGAAGATTCCTAATTTAAATGTATTTCCCGCTTTTAATAAATCACTTAAAGGTCTCGCTATAGTTGCATAATGTGGGATGTATTTTCTGAAATAAGAAGTTAAACCCAGAAAACTGTGTAATTGTTTAAGGGTGTGGGGTTCAGGAAAATTCTTTACTGCCAAAGTTTTGGCTTCCGAGGGCCTAGTAGTTCCGTTTTCGATAATATAACCTAAAAATTCAATTTTCCGTTTAAGGAATTGGCATTTTGCAAAATTAAATTCAAGCCCGTAATCCGATGCAACTTCTAGGACACGTTTCAGTTTTAAAAGCGCTTCTTCCTCAGTCTTCGCAAGTACTATGACATCGTCTAAGTAAATTAATATTACTTTTTCCTTAATTAACTGTTTAAAAACAGCTTGAATATATCTCTGAAAATTCTGCGGGCCAATCGATAATCCGAATGGAAGCTTTAAATATTCGTACTGGGAGTTATGCGTGACAAATGCTGTATATTTCCTACTCTCCTCTGCTATGTCTATATGAAAAAAATCATTTTTTAAATCCAATGTAGTGAAAACTTTCGCTTCCTCAATGTTATCTAAAACGTCCTCTATTCTTGGCAAAGGAAAATTATCTCTAATTAATTATTTATTGAGGGGTCTATAGTCAACACACATTCTCCAGGAATTATCTTTCTTTTTCGCTAACACAATAGGCGATGCATAATTAGAATTACTCTCCGTTATAATTCCCATTTCCAACCATTCTTGTATTTGTTTGTCTACAAATTCCTGTTCTGGATATGTTAATCTACGCAGTCGTTGCGCAATCGGAATATCATCAGTTAATACTATATTTACTTTTAACTCTGTATCCTTAACCTTGTTTGGCTTATAATTAGTGATCAACTCCGTTAACTCTTTCTTAATAGTGTTGTTTGTAATATGGTTTAGCTCAACTTCCTGAAAATTAATAGAATTAGCTGTCTCAACTAAATAAATATCTGTGGTTTTCGCTGAGTCTAACTGTGGGACAGAACACTGTTCACTTTCCAACAAACAATTTTTATCAGAGCTTAATTGCATGTTTATTTTTTCACTAAAGTTGCAAGCTGTTTCATTTTGACTAGTTTGTTCCTTTCTCACCAATTCAGCTGTCGCAATCGTTTTTCCTATTGTGGGATTGTTTTGCTTCTCTGACCGCAACCTCGCATGAAATTTGGGTGTGACATAGATGACGCGTCTGGTTTTTGTCATGATTGTTTCTTGCGGGAAAGCAGTGACGTAATTCACCCTAACTTCCTTCAACTTTCGTTTCCCTGTAATTTGCAATCCTTTTTTTAACATATTGAAATTTACCTGTTTCAAGAAGTTATTTCCTAAAATTATAGAATGGCTCAAATTTTTTACGACGTATAAATCTGCATTCACTGTGTAACCATCTATTTCAATTTTTACGGTCGTAAATCCTATGGGTGTAATTTGACTACCACAAATACCTGATAGACTAACCAAATCATTTTCATGCAATTTAGGGCATTCCAGGGCTGTATAAGTATCGTTGCTACACATATTGACGTCACTTCCTGTATCTATTAAAGCATCCATATTTTCCCCTAAAATCCCCACGCTTTTTATTATTTTATCAACCGGATTTGAGTTATTGCTTACGGCAGCATTTGCATTTTTAGGAGAATTATTTGTACACTGGTCAGACCTGTGGCCAGGAATTTTACACCTCCAACAGACCGGACTTTCTTTTTTTTGGGGGCAATCTATAAACGGTGGGAAAAGTAATTGCAATTGAAACAACGGATTTTTGTATTTAAATTCTTTTGGGGGGTAGGTGTGTAGTTTTTCTCATATGGTACGCGACTAATGTCATTTCGATGGAACGCTCTATTATTTTCACTACCTTGACGTTTTCTAATTTCCGTGTTTGGGGGCTTAATTTCAGTTTTCCGTAAGTTAATTCTGGCGGTTTCAAAATCATCCAATTTATTGGTCAAATCTTCTGCACTCGTAATTTTTGGCAATTCGTCACAAAAGCGTTCCTTCATTTGTAGGGACAATTTTCGCCTAATCTGGTCAATGATTAAAATATTTTTTAACTCTTCGAACGTTGATATGTGTAATCCCGACAACCATTCATTCAGAAAATTTGCGATTTCAAATGAAAAATCTTTCCATGACGCTGAATTTTGTTTCCTATGTAAAAAGAATTTTTGCCTGAATTGCTCTGGTGTAAGTTTGAAACGTCTTAAAAGTATTTTCTTTACACAGTCGTAATCACTGGATAGTTCTTCACTTTCACGATTTACTAAACTAACAATATCGAGCGGTAACAGTGCCAACAGATATGTAACCCATTCATCTTTTTCTTTCCCAAGACGCTTTGCTTGCCGTTCGAAAAGGGTTAAGTAAATGCTAATTTCTTCCTCCTTATTATATCTATTTAACAATTTTAGAACATCGGAACCCTTTCCGGCGATTGTAGATATTGGATTATGCAATTGGGTATTTTGTGTATTTTCCAATTGTAATTTTTTCAATTCAAATTCACGATTTTCGATTTCTTTTTGTTGCAACAATTTTTCATTTTCTTCTCTTTCGCTTATAATCCCCGCTAGCAAATTTTTTACTAAATCCTCATTATACCCTTCAGATTTTAAAATTAAATCAGTCAGTTGACTTTTATTAGCACCATCTGGAGGACTTAAACCTAACTCGATTACCGCAGTAACCAGATCGATCGTTTTAGACCTTATTAAGTGTGCCATAATTATATCTAACCAATTAACACATAAATAAAATATCTTAATATAAATCAATAATATATAATCACCCGAATTATCAAATATATCTATATATATAATAATATTAACAGTTTTCTAAAACAGACTTACTTTGTACCTGATATTTCCACCAAAAAAAATAAATATATATATTTTCTTCACAATATAACAATACAAAAAAAATAATTATTTAACACCTGTTTTATAAAAACTTGCTTCCCTCTAAATATTCTCACATAATATATATTTCTTTCTTTTCACATAAAAAAATAACAAGATAAAAAAAAATTATATCGTTAATACTTTTTTTCTTTCAAAGAAGCAAAAAAAACATGTATTAGGAATCTAAGATCATGTATATCATTAGGAAGCAAAAAAAAAAAAAACCCACCTTCCTATATTTCCTCTTCGCAGTCACGTCTAAGCAAGTGCCTTATTTCTTTTATTAAAAAAAAAGTGCAGAACAAAAAAAAATCCACTTCTGCATAAATTACTAAATATTCTTTTTCTTCTGGCGTACACAACAGAAACTTACTGTGCATTCTTTATTAACACAATTCAAGCACTTATGGGGAAAAATAAAAAAAACACTTCCCCATTTTATCACAAGAAAAAAAAAAGAAAATCTTTCGTCATATAAGACGGGAAAAAACTTTCACCGCTCACTATTTAGGTCAGCGTATATTTTCTTCTCGAATACTAGAAACGACCTATTAAAACTTTATCAGATGCATTTTCACAAATGATTCATCTCACAGGAACAGATCTTTTCAAAAAGATGAACATGTAGTTGAAACTTCAACGCGCACAGATAGAAATACTCTTTTTATCTTTCCTCCTGCATGAGAATTTTCTTTTTTCTCTTTCCAGTAATTCACGGAACATTCGATGAAAGCAACTTTTTTCCTTTCCTTTTCAGAGCATCGTTCAGCTTAAGGACATCAGAATTTCTCGTACACGTTAAATCCACACATCCACACTTTGCATGTAAATATCTCGGTCGACAGTCCCCAATCTGTAGAAATTTAATGCACATTTATTTTAACGAATAAGTGTACACTGTGGTCGGTGTCTAGCAGTAAAGTCCAGGCCGATTCTTGATGGAATCTGAAACTTTAATGATTATGTGGGTGAAGTATTTACAGATGGGGTATTTACATTTAGATTAAACATAACTATAACTGGCCGGCGACATTCCGCCTTGACCCGGTATTCGGTCGAACAGCGACGTTTCAACACGTCTGCTCTCACGAGCAACCAACAGTCAACTCTATCTTTTTCACAAAAGTTTCTGTAAGTTCAGCAGTTTTTTCGTCGATTCAGAGGTTGGTGTGGATCATCCCGAGCCTCATTTAAGAATGTGCTAGGCTTTGCAGTACAGAGTTCAAACTCTGTCACCACACACACACACACACACATATATATATATATATATATATATATAAATCTGTGCAAATTTTACTCTCAATGGATGCAATATAAAGATCTTCAAATGTATATTGATACATTCCAGGCATATTTTGCTATATTTTCAAGATAAATTTTAATGATGTGTAAAATAATCTATATAATGCAAAATTCTACATAGTGCACAACCTCTCCTTTTTAGGTTTGCGTTATAAAGATCTTTTACTGTATATATATTTGTAATTTTATCCAAAAATTCTTGGCTGGTAAGATTTTCTGAAAATTCTGCTCCCTGGAAATAACCCTTCTGTTCAAGATGACTTAATAGAGAAAGTTCTTATAATGATATCATGACTTGTTAAGTGAAATGAATAATTTTCTTAATCTCTTTGTGATGTCCCTTTACAGAATTTTTAATATTTCATTTATCACTAGTTTTTCAAAATAGAAAATTTTGTATAATTTAATTGCAGAAAAGCTTTGATTAAATAAGGTAAATTTTTTAATTAAAAGTTACAAGTAGGAATAATGAAGGATTCTGAAGAATTGTTTGATAAAAATTATTCAATGTTTCTAGTGCATCTTATAGCCAAATTATTATAGGATTGGGAATTAATGTTTCAAGGAAAAAGGAAATCAAGCCACATGATTGCATTAAAAGTTAGTTCAGAATATTGAATGTGGATCTCCAGCAAAATGTTTTGATAATTTTCAAGGAATTTTTTTAAATTCAATTAAAAGTATGTTGTAGAAATCAAAAATGTCATCAAAGACTTTGATGTGAAATTTGGCGATTTAAAAAAGTTAGTTAATCTTTCGATATTTATCTTTATTTTTCTGAGAAAAAAATTAAGTGTAAAATGTATTGCTGGAAAACTTCTTAATATTTTACATTAAAAAATGAAATCTAAATTGACAATCTGAATTATTTTAAAAACTAGGGAGCGTGAAGAAAACTTTTGGAAATCTGAGAAGAATCAAAGTATTAAAAATGTAAATGAATGCATCTATTGCATAGTTCTGACCTGGGCCGTGCAAAGTGGGGTCAAAGTCTTTGTGACAAAAGCATATACTACTCTCAAAATAGCATGGGGTTTCTTTCTTCGAATATAAAATGGTTCCAAACTGTTATACTGTATTGTTAGATACATTTTTTCAGATCCCCTTTATCAAAATATAAGTACAATTTTCTCAAACTTTATTATTATTATTTTTTTAATTTCTGAATTAAAATTAAACCTAAAGTTGCAAAATAAACGCGAAATATGTATTGAGTAAAATTTGCTTCTGTTTCTGCACTTTTCAATTTTGTGACACCTCTCACAAAGAAAAGTTTGGAAAGTGGGGCATGGGGCAAATTGAAACTTTGTCCCGGGTGCAGTTTTCTCTTTGCACGCTGCTGGTTCTGACCAATAAGTTTGTAAAAATTAGCTTTTTCATATTTAAAATTAAGAAAGTCGTATTATCATTCTTTGCTTACTAAATTATATATTGAAGATTCATTGCTATTATAATTGACATAACCTGATTATTGTTGTTTTATAGAAGATTAATTTGAAACTGGAAACTTATTGTTAATAAATATTTCATTATTAAGGTATTTTTCTATTAGTTTTTTCATTTGTTCAATAAATATTTAGTATTGTGATATCATTCCATTAAAATTTCATTTCTACTTCACTTGGTATCAAATTTTAAAGAATTTGATCTTATTTCTTGGAACATTATTAATTTTAAAAGTACACAATCACCAAGAATTAAAGAAGAAAATCTGATTTCAGTATCAAGCAAATTGATGATTTTTACTTTTTACCATGACTTTAGTTTTATATTTGTAGCATCACGATATTTACAAATGTTCTTAGTTGTAATAAACATATATTGGAATTAATAGGAAACTTATCTTCCAACAAAATTATTTTCAAGTTATTTCTTACTTAGCTTTTAAAACATTTTACTGATCTAGAAGAAAATAAGCAATTAAATTTATTTCAGAGATGCGTATGTTGTTCTAATTTATTGTCTCAATGAGAAAATTTTGTATAATTATTTACATATTATATATTTTTGTTCTTCCAGGATAGATTTTTACCTATTGCAAATGTTGCTCGCATCATGAAAAATGCTATACCTAAAAGTGGCAAGGTACAATTTTTCTTTTATTTGTTATTAATGAATACTGTTCTAAATTGTAAGGTAAAGGTACTTACCTACATAATTACCTAATCATGCTTAAAATGTGAGTAAATGTTAAAAAGTTGACTTTATATCAATCAAATGATGTATTACAAGCTACTTTTTTTAAATAGCAGACATTGGTGAGAGAAGAAAAAATTTCATGAACACTTTTGTCATCTTATTCTTTATGTTATGCACACAACTTACATAATTTAATATAAAGAGTGTCCCTTTTTATTGTTGACCAATAGCTCATTCCTAGACCATTAATTTTAGAGGTATAGTTCCAATTGCAAAAATGTTTCAAATGTTGCTCTTCATCACATGAAAATCCATGTACTTCAAAATAGTTATTTTTAAAAAGTTATGAAATTAAAATTTTTATATGGTGTTTACTATAAGTTATATTTAAAAAAAACTTTATGCTCTTACAAGTAAAACTTCTATCTTTAATCAACTCTAAAACATACTGAGTTATGATACTTTTAATAATAAAAAAAAAAAAATACTTTTAAAAATGGGACATTTAATAAAATTCAAAATTAAAAACAACACATGAAGATTACATGATAAAATCAACTAACATAGCATATGTTTCAGGCTCTAGGCAAACCACACATGAGTACAAATGTCAGTGAAACCAAAGCAGTTGTTTCCAGTCTTTGCTTCCGATCCAGTTTTGACCAAAGCAGTCAATGACATTTGTATCTATGAGAGGCTTGTCCAGAGCCTAAAATGTCTATATTATATTAATTGATTTTTAATGTGTTTTTTTTTAATTTTATATTTTTAAAAAATGTCTTATTGCTCTTAAATTTGATTCAGACATACCCATGTTTAATTATTTTAAATTTATGAATTTTCAGTGTTTTTTGCCACTAAAAATGCATTTTTCTGTTTTTAGCCCCAGAAAATGCTGAAAATTCACTAAATTCAAGGTATCATAACTTGGTAAAATCTAGTCCTAGAAATCCTAGAAGAATGGAATTTTTACTTTTTTATTATTTGTTAGAGCATGGAGAAAGTTTTCCTGAATATAACTTATAGGACCTGCAGGCCATATAAAAATTGAATTTCACAACTTAAAAAAAACTAGTTGGATGTGCCAATCCCAAAACTTTCTTCTATCTTATACATCTTAATATTTCAAAACCTAGTTATACATGTTAATACTTCAATATTATTAGTTCAATACTATACCAACTTTGATTTTCATCTTAAATTTCTGCTCAAGTCAATTAAACGGACTAAAAACGAGTTAATCTATATCACGATATTTGTTAAAATTATTAATTTTTCCTTATTCTGTCGTTATCAGCTGTTTGCGAATAGCCGGCATAGCAGGAAGCGAGTTCCCGCCGCTGCATGAGCCGCCGATGCACAATAGAACTACCAAAAATCAAGAAAAGTATACAAAAATCGCTAGCACGGAGCCCCTTTACCGCGCAATATTTCCAAATTCAAGGAGAACCTGTTGGCCAAAGCCAAAAACAAGCACAAACATTTTGGTTCAATTGTATGCATAATTTTATACGCTGTTCGACGGTACAATAATGAAAATGGCACAGAGATCGGAATTATAGCGCCCCCTTCTTTCGGAATTTTTTCAAGTTCAGGGAGGACTTGTTTGCCATAGCCAGAAACATGCACAAAAAATTTGGTTCAATTATATGGATAACTTCATACAATTTTCGATGGTACAATAATGAAAATGGTACAGACATCGCAATTATAGTGCCCCCTTCCGGCAGAATTTTTCCAAATTCAGGGAGGACCTTCGTGACATGACCAAAAATAAACACATAAAATTTGGTTCAATTCTATGCATAACTTAATACACTTTTCGGCGGTACAATATTCAAAAATGGCACAAAAATTGTACAAAAATCGCTATTACAGCGCCCTCTACGAGCGATTTTTTTACAAATTAAGGGAGGACAACCTTGCCATAGCCAAGAACTTAATTTTTTTTTTTGGTTCAATTCTATGCATAACTTCATACACTTTTCGATGGTGCAATATTCAAAATCGCACAAAAATCGCTATTACAGCGCCCCCTAACGGCGAATTTTTTGAAAATTCATGGAGGACCTGCTTGCTATATCCAAAAACTTAAAATAAAAATTTGGTTTAATTCTATGCATAACTTCATACACTTTTGGACGGTACAATATTCAAAATCGCACAAAAATCGCTATTACAGCACCCCCTACCGGCGAATTTTTTCCAAATTCAGGGAGGACCTGCTTGCCATAGCCAAAAACTTAAAATAAAAATTTGGTTGAATTCTATGCATAACTTCATACACTTTTGGACGGTACAATATTCAAAATCGCACAAAAATCGCTATTACAGCGCCCCCTACCGGCGACTTTTTTCCAAATTCAGGGAGGACCTGCTTGCCATAGCCAAAAACTTAAAATAAAAATTTGGTTCAATTCTATGCATAACTTCATACACTTTTGGACGGTACAATATTCAAAATCGCACAAAAATCGCTATTACAGCGCCCCCTACCGGCGAATTTTTTCCAAATTCAGGAAGGACCTGCTTGCCATAGCCAAAAACTTAAAATAAAAATTTGGTTCAATTCTATGAATAACTTCATACACTTTTCGATGGTACAATATTCAAAATCGCACAAAAAACGCATTTACAGCGCCCCCTACCGGCGAATTTTTTCCAAATTCAGAGAGGACCTGCTTGTCATATTCAAAAACTTAAACTAAAAATTTGGTTCAATTCTATGCATAACTCCATACACATTTGGATGGTACAATATTCAAAATCGCACAAAAATTGTTATATCAGCGCCCCCTACCGGCGAATTTTTTCCAAATTCCGGGAGGACCTGCTTGCCATAGCCAAAAACTTATAATAAAATTTTGGTTTAATTCTATACATAACTTCATACACTTTTTGATGGTACAATGGCGACAGACAGACGGACACACAGACAGACAGACATTTTCTATAAACATGTTTTTTGGAATCTCTGACCCCTAAAACATGCAAATCCGTCGAAAACCGGAAGTCGAAAAAAATTTCGATTACAATACTTTCTTCTATTGAAGATAGAAGAAAGTAAAAAATAACTGTTTTGGCGTAAATGGATTTTTATATGATGTAAAACAACATTTGAAACATTTTCACTGTTGAAACTATATCTCTAAAACTAATTGTTTAGAAATTATCTATTAGTCAAGGATAAGAAGGAACAGCCAGTATACTTAAAGAGGCAATTTGCCTAATGTGTATGCACAACAAGTTGGAAATTGTATGTCAAACATGACAAATGAGGTATGTTCGTACACTAACTAGTTTTATAAATATTCAGATCTTGGTGCAATAGCTGTTGCACTCTTATGCAAAAATGCTTGGATACAAAATTTATTACGATTATATATTTTAATTTCAGTAATATGGAAATAATAGGACTCCATCTTAAATAGGATGTCATCACCATGGCAACCTAGAATCATTACTCATCATGAGATATCATTGAATTAATTATGTATGATAGGATTTAATAGAATGAAAAAAACTTTTATTAATATCATTGCAAGTTTTCATTTGATTTTCCTAAAATTTGAAATGACTCGCCAAAATTTTACAACTATTATATATATTAAATTTCAAACCATTCGCATGGGTAGTGTTTGCATTGTTATATGCAGATGGACGCATGTACCAGAAAACGAATATAGGTGCTACATATTTATATAATTATGAATGCACCTAAAAAGCAAATTATTGAAGTGCAGTGAACCTAAAGTAAGCAAAGTTTCCTAGTTTCCATTCCAATCATACGATAAAATGAATATGATTTCTCAGCATTGGCTCAATCGATTACCGTGTATATCACAAACATAGACCTCAGTAATAAAAAGGTAATAATGTGGCCCAAATTTTGAAATTTGATATATGACTTGAATAATTAAAAGTCAAAGCTTTAATGTGAACTTTATGTACAATAGTCTTCAATAATACAGCTAATCATTGCCACCATACATACAAGTATTGATCAGCTCTTCTTCCATCCAGTGATGGAAATTGGGAAATAAAAGGCAGGCATTAAATGATGACTAATGAAAAAATCTTAGGCATGAAATTAAAATTTTTAGCTGCAATTTCTAAAATTCCTTTTTTAACATTACTGTAATATTGTATGCTACTTTTTAGAATAGCACAAATACTTTTTTCATTTAAAATTATTGAAGTTCTTAATCTCTAAGATTATAATAATTGAAGCAACTGTAAAACTGATAAAACATTTAAAACTTGACAACTTCTAAGCAAAACAAAAACAAAGTTTTATCCAGTGTTGATAATTACAATTGAATTTAGTGAAAATAAAGATGCATATGATGCATCTACATTTGAATCTCGTAACATGGAATCAAAAGGTGCGCTAATTTTTTTGTGTCTGTCCGTTTAAATAATAGTTAAGAAATATTTTTAAAAAAAAGCTAGGCGTCAAATTTGATGACCAAGTATAAATTTTGTAGTTGTCAAAAACAATAATTTAGTTGCATTTAGTGACTAACGACCGTGAATTTTGAACACTGCCTCCATTTCCTAACCACTACCAAGAGCAATAAATAAGCTCAAAGCTGCCTCGATTTCTTTGATGTCTTTTACTGGCAAACTACTTTAAAAAGAAATTCGAGTGGGCTCTTCCATAATCGGCTATTTTCCAGCAGTCTTCAGTCTAGTTAGGCGTTGCTGCAGTATATATAAAAGAGATGAGACAAGCTTGGGACCAGAGCAGGCTTGGACTCAATTTTTCAATTCCTACTATTAGTTCACACTCTCCCTATATATATATATATATATATCTTGTTCAAATTTTCAATCGTTAATAAAATACTTATTATTCATCCTATCAAGTTGAAATAAATTCTTTTAAACTTGTACTGGATGACAATTGATGTTAATACAGTTTTTTCAAATATTAATTCATTAATTAAATTTTAATCAATTTTAGTTTTACGTGGGGGAGAAAATGGCGGCCATTGGTTATTGAAGCATTTAATACATCTTCATATCTATAAGGGAGGTTACCATTGGGGGGGGGGGACCCTGTTCTGTCGCCAAATACTGCCAAGTTTGTCACCAAAAGTGATGCCAACTTGGCGATATCTCTAATATTTCGCCAAATTCCCATAGACTTCCATTGTAAACCTACTTGCTTATAGAAAATCAATAAATTGAGATATTTTAATGCAACAAAAACTAATATTAGCTTAAGAGATTATATTAAATTTTTCTTTGATGACCTAAGTAGGAATTGACTTTAACAAAATTTTTAAAAAAGCTAGACATCAAATTTGATGACCAAGTATAAATTTTGTAGTTGTCAAAAACAAAAATTTAGTTGCATTTAGTGACTAACGACCACTAATTTTGAACACTGCCTCCATTTCCTAACCACTACCAAGAGCAATAAATAAGCTCAAAGCTGCCTCGATTTCTTTGATGTCTTTTACTGGCAAACTACTTTAAAAAGAAATTCCAGTGTGCTCTTCCATAATCGGCTATTTTCCAGCAGTTTTCAGTCTGGTTAGGCGTTGCTGCTATATATATAAAAGAGATGAGACAAGCTTGGGACCAGAGCAGGCTCGGACTCAATTTTTCAATTCTTACTATTAGTTCACACTCTCCCTATATTTATTTATTTATTTATTTATATATATATATATCTTGTTCAAATTTTCAATCGTTAATAAAATACTTATTATTCATCTTATCAAGTTGAAATAAATTTTTTAAAACTTGTACTGGATGACAATTGATGTTAATACAGTTTTTTCAAATATTAATTCATTAATTAAATTTTAATTAATTAATTTTAGCTTTACATGGGAGAGAAAATGGCGGCCATTGGTTATTGAAGCATTTAATGCATCTTCATATCTATAAGGGGGGGGTTACCATTGGGGGGGACCCTGTTCTGTCACTAAATACTGCCAAGTTTGTCGTCAAAAGTGATGCCAACTTTGCGATATCTCTAATATTGCGCCAAATTCCCATGGACTTCCATTGTAAACCTACTTGCTTATAGAAAATCAACAAATTGAGATATTTTAATGCAACAAAAATTAATATTAGCTTAAGAGATTATATTAAATTTTTCTTTGATGACCTAAGTAGGAATTGACTTTAACAAAATTTTTATATTACTTGTTATAAAGGACTTAAGGCTTAGTTGGACTCAGGCTCAAAGTGAAAATTTCATTTACTAACAAATTGGAAAAAAGGGGAAAAGTTGATGGCAGATGCTATTTGAGAAACAGGAATATAGCTTAACTTTCTTAAACGGTTTAACAATTCTCTAAAAATCCACTTACAAAGATATTGAATTGTTATTGATGGGTATAAACAGAAATATTCTATCTTATTCTGAAGCTTTTGTGTTAGTAACATACAGAAGCCTTTGGATAGCCCTTGTCTATCCTATCTTTCTGTTTGAAGTCCTTCTTAGAATTACTGGAAAACAAATATTATTGGAAAACAGAATTGATGCTTTTCTACCATAGCTGTGCAATGGAAAAAAAAAAAAAAGAAATTTTGACTTTTGTAGGTTTCTGCCAGTGGTTGGGTATAAATTGCAAATTTGCTATTTTTAACAGATTTTCTTGGATTTTAAATTCACAAAATGTCGTCTTGGGAGAGCATTTAAGATTAACAATTATTTCTATGTAAGAAGATATTTTAAAATGAGAAAATCAATCTAGAAACAATTTTAAAATGTTATTAACGATTGCCTGCAAATAAAGAGCCATCTTTCATATATAGGCATCGGTCATTATTTGCAGTGAGAGGAATAGTTTTGAATGAAGTTTAATTGTGGTATTTATTTTTTTACATTTTATTTGTATAAAGTAGCTTCTTTTGAATTTGGTATTCTTTTAAGTTATTTTCAGCTGTGGTATAATAATTTATCTGAATTTAAGAAACGCAAGAGAAATTTTTCACAAGCCATTTATAATGAGTACATCTAAAAATCTGTACAAATTTATGGAGCACATTTATAACAAGCAACAACACATTAAAAGTGAACTTTTTTTTAAACATACAATTGATTTAAAAATATATATATATATATATATATATATATATACACAATATAACTTCAAAAATCTGGCATCATTGGGACCGAGACTATGCCAGATTTTTGAAAGAATATCAAAAATAGTACTATATTTTTAATGGTGTCATAGCCATAGCGTGTTTAGCCATAATTTAATCCATTATTAAGTGATAATTGTGGAAGAAAAATAGAAAATTAAATCTAAAAAAAACTTACTTTATATTATATTTTTTTTCTATGTTACTGGAAAAAAAAAATTCTAATAAAGAGCGAAATTATTTCTTCTTTTGTAATTTCGGAAACATCGATGTCAACTTTGTTTGCATCAATTTTTTTTGGCTGTTCTTTAACAAGTTTTTTTTTTTTTTTAATGCAAATACGGAATGTCTATTTCGAAAATACAGTCTTGTTTCTCTAAAGCATATATTAATATTCCAGTCAAGTTTATGCATTTTTCTAGTGACACCTTTTCTTCTGCCGGTTGTTCATCCTTGTCTTCTGAGTTGCTACTAGCATTATTGGTGGTTCTATTTAGTGCAGTGTCAGCAGTCTCTCTGTCCATTAAATTGTTTGTTGTTGATGCATTTAAGTCAATGCTTACCCAATCTTCTGTATCCCTGTTTTTGACAGTTAATGCATTTTCAGATTTTGCATGTTCATTCGGCTCATAAATTGCAGCCTTTTCACGGCAAATTTGAAAGCCTGAAAATTCTTCCCCATCATTGATGTTGACGTTGCCAAAAGTTCGTTCCAGCCATGTATTGTTGCCAAAGTTGCCGTCAAAGATATTCCCGTTGCTAAGCAAAAGTGCAGCTCCCAGAAAATTTGTTCAGAAAATAATTGCCTCTGACAAATGTAAAAAAAAAAAGTCAAATATTCTTTTTTTGCATTTTTATTTTCGATCTTGAAGTTTTTAATTCATAAAGAATTGCTATTTTTCTTCTCCCATAACTTGAAAGTGTAAGAGAAAAAGAAACGGGAAAAATGGTTTTGATGCCAGATTTTTGAAGTTGCTGTATTTCTGAATGCCGTATTTTTGAAGTCACATTGTATTAATGGCATTTTGCAAAAGGTTCTTTGTCAGCCATAACAATTTCATTCCCACTGATGCAAAATCTCTTTGGACAGTTTTAGAAAATTTACTTTTTGGTGTATTGATCAAATGGGAAAAGCAATACAATGACCACTATGAAATTAAACAACAGAAGTTGAATGAAATTTCGTACTTTTTTGTTATCCCATCACAGATCTTGCCTTTTTTCCCCTCTCCAACAGTGCTTTTTTTTATTTTTTGCATGTGTAAATTAGAAACAATGCTTTGATGTTGAAATAAAATGATTTGGTTTATGGTATTATATTTTCTTTTTATTTTTGTATTTTAAATGCAATTAGAGAAAGGCATGTATTTTAAATGTATGTAATATATGTATTTTATTGAAATGAGTGAAAAGTTTTTATATTAAATGAAATAATTGAAATGCGAATGATGGCAATAAAAATAATACTTGCCAATTTACTACTTGCATCTGCCTAAGATTAATGTACCTGAAACTCAATTATTAAGGAAATATTTAGTTAAAATTTCTCTATTCTTAAAAAAACAAAAACAACAACAACAACAAAAAACAACGCTGTCACTTACCGCCGCTATAAATAAATTTTCTATGTCTCTTTCTTGGCTAATATTAAGAAAACTATTGCATATAAATATGTGAAAATTGGTAGCATTAAGGAGAAATGTTTGATAAACATGCTGAAGCAGACAGTTTTTAACTCGAAGAATTATTTTAAGAGTTATTTAATGCTAAAGTTGGTCAAAATAGTTTCATTAAAGTTTTATAGGAACAAAAACTATGAATAGCTGTTAAAACATGTTTTACAGTGAGATGCTTGACAATCTTGCTATGTGCAATTATTTTTTTAATTTGACTAAATTTTTTGCATTATTTTTTCAATTTGTTATTCAAATTTTTATTATTTCAGTGGAGATTTATTTCGTATTTAGAAAAACATATTTGTTTGAATTGTTGCCAAATCATGAAACAGAGCAAAGAATAATATTTTATTTCAATAAAAAAATGTATTTCATGTGACTATTAAAAACTTTAAAATAAATTAAATAATCATGTGATAAAGCATGAAATGTGGAAAATCACCTCATAATGAATATGTTTACATGTGAATATTAAAAAATAAAGAAATCCTTAAAATAATAAAATTATTATATGCAAAAATCCATTTAATGATGAAAATTACATCATATATTTAAACGAGACATCTAAAATGATTTTCTTAAGGACAGTATTCATGTGATGTCATAGTGGAAATTAGTGATGTAACGAATAGTGATTTGGCCGAATACCGAATATTCGGCCAAGTTTTAGGCCGAATACTGACTTTAATATAAATGACTTTTATTTTAATTGTTTAATTTTTTTTATCAATTTTAAAATAAAAAATTAAGGACTAATTGAAATTAATTTTTTGTTTGAGTTTTCAAAAATCATAACAGCTGAATGTAATTTTTGTTATACTTTAAATGTCTTTAAAAATACTTTAAAGATAACATATGATTTTTAAAAATGTAAATAATAATTTAATCCATAATTTTTTATTTAATCCATAGATAGTTCTAGTAATTTATATATATATATATACTATCTAAAATAGAACTCATTACCTCTGTAAAAATGAAACTTTTTTTATTTTAGTAAAATCCTTTCACCACCCAAAAATAAGAACTTGCATGTGTCCTCTGTCTTTTTATATCCTTTTTCATGCAACTTAAACTTAGTAAATTTACACTCTGTATGCCAAAAAAAGGTTATTTTCTTAAAATATAATTATTCATTCCATTAAAATATTATATATTCTTTTCTGCTACCAAGATATACTTTTCTCTTTTCTTTCTCTCAAAATTAACAAGCCCCTCATAATACTTCCTCCACCCCATATTTCAGAATGGGATCTTTTTCTTATAATAATTAATGTATTTAGGTATAATTTTTTAATATTGTTTGTCGAAAATATTTAAAATCATATTTTGTTTTGATTTTCTGGAACATATCTAACCAAATATCTTAAAATATTCGGCCAAATATGCCACTATTTGGCTACAGGTATTCGGTCAAATGTCCCACTATTCGGCCACAGGTATTCGGCCAAATATCTGTTCAATATTCGGCCGGCCGAATATTCGGCAAAAGGGTCGAATAGGCTGAATACCGAATAGTGGCCGAATATTCGTTACATCTCTAGTGGAAATCACATGGTGTAAAAGTATTGCGGTTAGCAAATTTTGTCATGATATGGCATGTGTCAAAAAGCTCCACTGTTTGTAGTAATATCGTTCAATCTCCTGTAACCAGGTAAAAATTTTAAAATGGTACATTGCCATGTTTTTAGAGCTTGCAAATTCTAAATGGGGGTTGTCAGCATAGCTTGTAGGGGGTAGAGCCCCTAGTTTAGAAAGTTCTAACCAAATATTCTCTTAATAATTGAGTTTCAGGTACATTTATGCTATGCAGGTGCAGGTGATAAATTTGCTAATACTGTTCCTATTACCATAATTCGTGTTTCATTTAAATTAAACTAACTTGGTAAGAGAAAATTTTCATAAGCAATTTATAATAGGTACAACTAAAAATTTCCACATATTTATGGAGAACATTTATAACAAGCAACAACTCATTGAAACTGAACTTCTTTTTTTTTTTTTTTTTTTCCCAAACATACATGAATAATTGATAAAAAATATATTAACAACATCTTACAAAAGGTTCTTTGTCAGCCATAGCATACAATTTCATTTCCATTGATGAAAAGCTCTGTGAACAGTTTTTAAGAAATTTTTGGAAAGTATCAAGTAGGAAAAGCAGTAGAATAACCACTATGAAATTAAACAACAGAAATTGGATGGAACTTTGTACCTTTATCTTATCCCAACACAGATCTTGCCTTTCCCCCCTCGCCAATAGTGTCTTTTATTTTTTTAATATGTAAATTAGAAACAATGCTTTGATGTTGAAATAAAACTATTTCAGTCATAGCATTATCAATTATTGTCATTTTTATAGCCAGTTTAATTCACTTGTGTAAAACCTTTTATGTTTACTAAGTAGCTGTAATTTAAAACAAAATGACATTATATAAATTTTTGCTTATTAATACTTTTTAGAAAGTTTTAATTTTCTGCTGAATTCTTTAAATTATTCAACATTTTTCCCATTATTGTTAATATATTCAAGTTTGCATAATTTGAACTTTGTAGATACTTTTTAAAATTTAAATATCAATTAAAATCAATTAAATCTTTAAAAATATTAAAATATAATATCATAAAAGAAAACTTTTTTGGGAATCAGATATTAGTTACTCAACTAATTTTAATGCCTTTTACTTGAAAAAATATTAAAAAATGTTTTAAAATTTATTTGGTATTAATGTCTTTTACCTTTTTTTTTTTTTATCTTTTTCTTAGATCGCTAAAGATGCTAAAGAGTGTGTTCAAGAATGTGTTTCTGAATTTGTGAGCTTTATAACTAGCGAGTATCCTTTAAAGTGTTTTTATTTTATACTATGCATGTATTACCTTTATGTTAAATCTGTGTGGTCCAACTATTAGTTATACGAGGGCCAATCAAACTTTAGGATGGGAATGCGAGGGCCAGAGACATTCCAGAAAGAAATCGAATTGCAAATTTTATTCAAAAACTTTTATTAAAATTTATATTAAATGAAGTTTAATATACCACTTCATTTTACAGTCGAGAAATCCGTGTGATGATTGGCACTGCTTTCCTGATACATGTTGATCAATGTCCACTGTAAGTTCAGTAAGGCAAAGTCTCAGGATCGATTTCAGTGAAGCACTTTCAATTTTATTTATTGTTATTGATTTAATTTGTTTGAGAGCAGAAAAAACACTTTCGCACACATATGTACTGCCAAACAGTGATAGCATTTGCAGAGAGAATTTAAGCAGTTTAGGGAAATGTTCTTTAAAAATCAGTTTCCAGAAATTTTCAGGGACATCACATTTTTTAGTCTGGTTGAATGGGTCTGCCTGGAGATCACAAATTTCCATTTGAAGGTCGCAGACCACCTCACTCACTTCAATACCCATTGGGTTGTTGAGCAGTGCAAGTTTTGGTTTCAGGGAGTCAAAATCCTGTAACCTGTCCTGGAGCTCTTTCTTGATATCTTTTACTATTTCATGAAACATACTAAAAGTTGTGTCACTTTTTTCTTCTTTCAACTGTTGACAAGATGGGAAGCGTGCCGTATTATTTACCTTCAGTGCAATTTGCAATGCATCAAGTTTTCTGCGGAAGTCCTCGATATGTCCGTAAAGCTGGGAGATGTTTTGTTTTCTGCCTAAAGTATTTAGCTGGGATGTTAAAACTATAAGAAAAGCAAGATTATTTAAAAACTGGATTTCTTCCAGTTTTTCTTGATACTCATGCCCAATGTTCCCATTTCTGAAAAAAGCAAGTATTTAATTCCTCAACCCAAAAAACTGTTGCAGGGATTTTCCAGCATCCATCCAGTGTACTTCACAGTACAATGAAATATCACCATACTAAGCTTCCAATTTGTGCAGGAATCCAATAAATGCTCTGGGTCTATGAGCTTTATTCCCCCCCCCCCACCCCCCTTATTAAATTTACAGTATTTACAACAGTTTTCGTTGATTCATTGAGCCTTGTAATTTTTCCACAGAGAGCTTACTGGTGGATAATGCAGTAGAAAAACAAACAATTCATGCCTTTCTCTTTACATAGTCGTACTAACCCAGTTTTATGACCAACTATTGCTTTAGCTCCATCTGTTGCAATTCCAGAGCCCTTCACAAAATCTTCATATTTTGAAACGACAGCATCCAGTGCATTGAATAATGTCAGTACCTTTTTTTGCTGTTTTCTAATGATTTCAATTCCAACAGTTCTTCATGAATTTCAAATTCTTCGTTTATTGCTCTGACAACGATAATAAGCTGGCTGAGGCATACTATATCTGTGCTTTTGTCTAGAGCTAGAAAGTAAAATTTACATTTTTTCAAAATGCCCTTGATGAAACCTGAAACTTCACCACCATATCATTAATTCTTCTACTTATTGTCTGATGAAATAAGGAAACTGTTTTGAGCTCACTATCCTTAAAATACTTTTTACTTTTAGCTAGCTCTAAACATACCTACACCTCATACATATATATATATATATAAGGTGTCTTTAAGCCAGCAGTGTTTGATGGTTACAGGATATTCTTCTGTCTATTTAGTTTCAGCTTCAAGTCATTAAACACACAACTTCTGGCAATTCCCTGGTATTGATTGTATTTTGATATACATAAGCTGGTATAGTATCTACTCAAGTTATACTCCTTCGAAATACCCAAGACTTCAGAACAGATAACACACTGTGATTTTCCATTATGTTCAATAAAAAAGTAACATTCCTATCACTTTGATTGAAATTATCGTTTCTGATCTTCAACACGGTATTTCTTAAGTTCTGCCATTTTATGTACAGCTCTCACAACAATGGCGACAGCAATCTCTCATAGTACTATATCTCTCGAACAACCTCTCTCGTCAGTCAAAAACAACCACATCGAACTGCCCTGTGCTCCGTTCTATAGGGAAACCTTCCAGAAAATCCTCGGCAGCACACAGACGACCGCGAACCTATCGGCAGCCAATCACTGGCGACCACTCTCTGCCTGAGGGCAGGACCGTTTCTCGCCTTTCCCCTTCATAACAGTACTGAATGAAATTGAAGATCGAAGTAGGTCGAAGAGTGAAGCTTTAATATGGCCATTATAGGGGAAATGAAGATTGTAAGGTGCTGCTGAGGTAAACTTAAAAAAAACTAACGTAGCATATACAGTGAAAATAAACATCACAAGTTAAAAAACAGAGCTCTGTTTTTAGAAGACATTACGACAACATTTTCCTGATGAAGGTCACAGATGATGACTGAAACGTTGAATATCTTAACTGTATTTTAATGTTTGTATAGTTTTTAGACTTTGCAACAGTTTATACACCGTTTAGTAAACGTGTGATGTGTATTTTCACTTTATATGTAACTTTTCCTGCTGTAATTGTCCAGCTCTTTTATTAACCTAAAGTAGTATTACTTAAAAACTTAAAGCAGTAAGAAGGGTAAACGATTTTTTTCCAAATGTTAGACTAAAATATTTTTTTCCAGTAAGAAAGGCAAGGGCCAACAAAAATGAATAGGAGGGCCGCATGCGGGCCACGGGTTGGACCACACTGTGTTAAATTATCCTTTTTCTCATGTTATAAAATTTAACAGATGTTATTCATTGTAAAATGAGTAAGTACTAGATAAACTAAACAAGAGTATTACATATTTAGCTCTTTTATTTTGTCCCCTAATTTTTTCTTTCATTTATTTTAAACGAAATTAATAAATGGGAGCACCAATGCTGATTTCCTCATAAAATAAATGTTATTTTCATCTGAGTTTGCAAAATCCTTTTAAGATAATAGAGCCAAGAAAGAAGGTAATTTTCATAATTATTTAACACTTGAACACTTTACAATTAAAAATAATTGAGGTTTTGTAGGTTATTCACTTATTTAGAGACCTTAATTTTTTTTTATTGTGCAAATTTAAGTTATTGATAATTAAATTGACATTTTTGGGGAGATAGTAATTTTAAATTCATATTTGTGAACCCAATTTACCAGCGCCCTAAAGTGCCTATTTCAGAAACATGCTTTTTTCTGTCTGTTTATGAAAAAGCAATGAATGAGTATTTGCAGTATTATTTTAACTTCAGATCTCAAGAGGTTAAACACATTAATTTTTAAAAATACCTCATCGGGTAAAAACATTAAATTTTTCTTAAATTATTTATTTTAAAAAATTCTTTTAAAGCAAGGACATTCAGCTATGTAGAAGTGGGGTTAAAACAAACAAAAAAAAAACTTATCAGTTTAGTTTTTATACAAAAAAAAAAAAAAAAAACCATTTGGGTACTCAGGACTGAAGAAGTTAATGAGAACGTTTTTCTTCAACTTGAAAATTGAACATGTTTGTTGTAAATCCATGGCTTAAATTTGAAAACAAATTAGATTTTGTACTGCATGTGCTAAAATTTGTATTACAGTAAGGATCCACTTATACGGAAACCAGTTATCCAGAAAACCAGTAATCCAGAATTATATTTCCAATTCATTGATTTAGGAAAAAAGTGCCATATAGTGCCAGTTTGACATGTGCATGTGCATTGTTTGATGCAATGCAATATACATAGTACAATCAAACCTCGTTAACATGAACATGCTTAACACAAATTATTTTTAGCATGAACTGTTTCCGATTGCCCGTCCTGTTGTATATAATGTATTTAAGTTCAGATAACACGAACAAAAAAAACTTTCTCTTGAGTGTTTACGTTAACGAGGTTCAACTGTATAACTTGATGCCAACATCTAGTACTTCAAATAGAGGCATAAGGCATATTTAGTTAGATATTTGACATTTTGATTTTTATGCAAAGGAAACATAAGAGTTTTTGTTTCCAAGATGTTCCCATAAATTGTCTTTTTTCAAACTCTAATTAACTTTTGAGCTTGTTTGGGCTGAATCTTAATTTGTATAATCTAATAGTCAATTTGAAATCAGAATCAATGCCACAGCCACATATTTTCTACCAATCTGATCAAATGGATGCTGCTTTAAGTTATCCGGAATACATCTGACCCCAACCATTCCGGATAAGTGGTCCTATACTGTAACATGAAATTTTAATAACATATGTCAAATAATTTTTATAACAATTAGGGCATCAGCTGTTATAAAACTGGGAATGATAAAACATTAATTTATTTTTATTCCTCTTGTAATTAAAATCTGTCATTTATTATGTAAAATGAGTGATATTTTACTATTCTCTGTTGTGTTTTTTATAGTGAATGCTATGCTAATTACAATATTTTATGAGTAAATGTATGCATTTATATTAATATAAAAAACTACCAAATAAAATATAAACTTATCTTCCAACTTGAAGGCAGACTTACAATGTAAGGGTTTAGATCAAATAGTAAGGTTATAAGGGTGACATTTAAGATTGTAAACTTCTAAATAAAATTTGAAATGATTCTTCAAATATTTTAACTAGCTGAGTTAAGAAAAAATGTATGCACACATGTTTATGTTACATTACAGAGGGGAGCATGATTAATTAGGAATTTGGTACAACACAACAGCCAAATGACCAAATGGAAATTCACAGTGGAAGATTTTGCACAAGATAATTTCCAGTCCTATGCTGCACATTTTTAAAATACCACATAGCAATGCTGAATGCCAGAAAATATTCAGTACATAAAACTAAAACTGAATTTTTGAGATTTTTAATGGTCTTTTTTTTACTTATGTTTTAGTAATTAAAAGCATATGAAACGGACTTTGCTATAAAGAAAACTATGGTAACAAATTTTCAGCTAAAGCTAAACCAGCCTCTCAGTGCATTTATTATTTGGTCATGTCTTTATAACTTTCATTTTAACATATATGAATAATTTTGTATGTTCATTTCATGCTTTTGTATTCATCTATAACTTGTGTGTAGTAAAGCTTAATTTATTCTTGTACTTTGCATACTTTTTTCAGATTTTTTTGAAGCCAAATTTAGGGAGTGTGTAAAATATGCTGATTAAAATAATATATTTATATTTATTGATGTTGAATTTTCTTGGGGGAAAAACTCGACTAATTAAAGAAACAACTATCTTTGTAATTGTTATGACATTTTAATAAGCAATTAATATTTGAAAGTAAATTGGTTTAAAGTAGTTTCAATACTTCTAATGATACATCACAGCCATCATTTTGATTTTTCTCAAGATATTTCAGAAGTTTCTCTTCTGTTTCAGAGAATTTTCTAGATTTGGAAAGCTCACATGCTTTTATTTGCTCTGCTAATTTCTTTTTTCTTTTTTTTAATGCCAGTATCGAAAAGTGGATTCATTTGCACCCAGTCACTTTTCTCAATTCTCTTCCAGTAGCTGTTTTGCTGTATTTTCCCACAGACCAAACTAAATATGACCTATTGTAAAACTATTTTTTTTCTCATGTTAGGATGTATGTTGTCCAACAGGTGGAACTGCTGTGCTATGTTTTTCATGATTTCTATAATAGCTATATCCTTGTATGTATAGGATAGAATTTCATGAAATTTAATACATAAAATATTTATAAATTAGTGGATTTTTTGCGTTCTATCCTACACAGAAATTTGAAATTTATACCAAAATAAAGTAGAATTTTTTCCGTGTATTTCTACACCTGTTACGAATTTGTACGACCGATATTTCGGCAGATCCGATTTTGCTTTTTAAAGGTCCACTTCATTTATTGCTTAAAGTACTTCGTGGTAGCCCTGCACTGGCTGATTTGTCAGAGCATCCGCCGAATTTACTGGCAACCCTTAGGAGAAACTGGGGAGGATTTCGATAACGTGCATTTGCACCTGCATTCAAAAGGTTGATTGGTTAATTTTAGAATTTAATTAGCCCGTAATTACGTTAATTACCAACTTTTTCAAAATTTTATGATTTGTTGTTGTGAGGTGTCCAGCTATAAGTACCCAAAATTTCAAGTCTCTAACATGTATAGTTTCTGAGAACGGGCTCTGTGACAGACAGACAGACAAAGGAGTGAGACAAATAGGGTTTCGTCAGATGAATGAAACCCTAAAAATTATGTTGATTCAATTTTGTCTTTGTTTACTCATTAGAGGCCCTGTTATGTTATTTTTCGGGATGAATGCTATAACTATATCCAAGTTCTTATTAAGTAGAATGCACTAAATTTTATATTTGAAGTTATTAATTAATAATATACAGTAAATTTTGTGTAATGCAGACTCTGTCTAAGCTGGAAGTCTGCCTAAGGTGGAAATTTTTTTAAATCCTGGCAAGTCCACAGAAAATAACATAATTCATGCTGCATAAGCCAGAATCTGCTTAATGCAGAAACATAGAAGTTTTTAAGGTCCATCTGAAAACTAATGGACTAACGGTTTAACTAAGATAGAAATATATTATGAAATTTTCAAACTGATAGATATGTTAAATGCTCACTGTCGAATATTTTGATTAAACTTCATGATAAACTAATAAATTTATTTCAAAAGAACCAAAAACTTATTAAATTTTTAAGAAATGTTTTCTTATTGCATTACTTCCCATAAAAGTTATTAAAACTAATAAAATGCATATTTATGAAAAAATATATTATTTCTAAAGTACAATATATTATGCTTTAAGTTGAATTCAAATTAAAAGTGAAAACTTTCTAACACATTCCTGAAGTCATTTTTATTTGTAACCATCATTTTTAGTTGTATTTTATGTTTTTTTGTAAATGTAAAATTTGCAGACGATTTTTATTCAAATCGTTTAAAGTAATTTAATGCTGTTTTTCATTTTTCTATAAAGACAATGGATCTTTCAGAAGTTTTTGAAGGATTTTTGATTCAGGACAATTAAGGAAAGATTGTCATGGTTTATCATTTTATTATTACTCAAAATCCAATATATTTATCGGAAATTGAAAGACACTATTCGATTCTAAATTTTACATTTTTACATTTAAAAATGATATCTAGAATGTGTCAGAAAGATTTTACGCTGTTGAATGATTTTTACTAGTAAAGCTTTGACATTTTACAATCTTATAAGCCTTTAAATCTAATCTTGACAGTATGCAGAAGATTTTTCTTTAGAAAAAAAAATGATCATGCACAGTTTATTTTTTACATTTGTCAAATCAATTGTTAAAAAAAATCAATCAAAAAATTTCTTTCTCACTGTACTAATAAAAGAATGCAAATGTTTTTGCTTACTTCAGACATAAGATTCTGAGAATCTTTGATGTCGATCAGTTATAAATAAGAGGGTGGGGTGGAGGTAAAAGGTGAAGTCGAAGCATGGTATGCTTCATTCCAAGAAATCATGTTGTCAGAAAACTCGATCATTGCATATGTTAGGTTTGACCCACATCTACTTAACAGAAAGTGGTTCTTTTTTTTTGGCTTCTTTGGTGCGGGGTCTTTTTTTGTCATGCTCCAAGAGAGGAGGATCGCTAACATGTTTATCACAATACCTGGAGAGGATTTCTTCTGATCATTTTGTGTGCTTTGCTTCCAAACATTCAACAAGCAATAATTTATGACCCCCCCCAAAATAATTTATGACTCTCGTCACAGAATTTGATGTGTACAAAGCCGTACAGTATATAACGGCAGATTTGTTTTTAATATTTTTTTCTTCTCTAAGGATGTTAGTAAGTTCATAGCAAGTCTTCAAAATCATCTGAATTTAATACACAATCACTGCAGGTTTAAAATTGAAGTTATTAAATTAATCAAAAAAAAGTTATTCTGTAAAAAGATCTTTGCATTAGCTTTAACTGTGGTGAAATTTTAGCTTGTGAGGCCACAAAAAGAAGAAAAAAGTTGAAGACAGAATTTCAAAGTGGATCATCCAACAAAAAGACAAAAAATGCTCTGAAAATAACAACATTGATGAATTAAATTTTGGATGATTTTTGAATGCTAAATCAAAAAAATTGTCCACACCTGGAATTCTGTTACATGAAAAAGAGAAAAAATAGCTGAAAAATTTGACAAAATGGATTTAATGCTTCTAGAGGATATTCATTAGTTCTCTTAATCCATACAACATTGCCATGGAGTAAGGTTATGAAAACTCGAAAGAAATAACTGAAAATTAGGCAAAATGGATTTCAATGCTTCTAGGAGATGGTTAATGACTTCTCTTAATCCATACAACATTGCCATGGAACAAGTTTCCAGAGACTCAAAAGATGTCCAAGACAGGAAATTCAGGAATGTAAGAAAAGCTTTTATCTACTGATACAAGGATATGAAGCAAAGGATATACATATAATAGCGGTGAAATCGGAGTGTTTTGCATGTGTTGCCAACAAAGTTTCTACCAAAATCAGTAAGTGAATATCATGGTGATAAAAACTCCAAAGATTGTGGTATTATTTTGCTCTGTATGAATTTTGAGGCTAGTTTTAAAGAAATGTTAGTGATTAGAAAATCGAAAAAGCCGCAGAGTTTTAAGGAAGTGAACATTGATAAACTGCCTGTAATTAGGAAGTCTCATAAAAAATTCTGGATGTTGACTGGCTTGATGAGGAGGTACCTGACAGAATTCAATAACCGATTGATTAAAAAAAAAAAAAAAAATGTTGTTTTTCGATTGTGCGCCTTGTTATGGTGACGTCAAACTATTGAAATACATTTCTTCCGTGAATGATACTGCAGTGATGCAACCTCTGAATGAAGGAATTATGCTCACAACAAAAACTGTTGCAATTGACTGTTACATCTTTAAATAATTGTTCTTTAGCCACAGAACTGAAAAGAAAACTTCAGTGTTTTAGATGCTATCAAATAGATTACCAAATCTTTCTCAAAAATGTTGCTGGAAAATATTGCTCATTGTTTTAGGGAAACTGGATTGATAATTCTTTCCTTAGAAAATGACAAAAAATCAATTGAATCAATTGGAGAAAATGAATTACAAAGTCATACATACAGCTATATTAGGATGTGGAAAGTGATGTGAAAATGAAAACGACCACAATTTTGAAAATGTTCAAGAGAGCGGAGGAATTCAAACATATCAGGATGTCTTGAGAAGCATTAGGTATCTCAATGTTTTTGCTCTGCTTCGAAAGAGATGAAGAAATGATAGCAATAATTACAAACCTAAGATAATCTACTGAAAAATGCTAGGTAAATGGAAAGAAAAAACAAACATCAATAAATATTATTTTTCGACTCTCCAAATTACTGTATAAAATATAAGGTATGTAATTG
This sequence comes from Maratus speciosus, assembly GCA_963932465.1. Classification (NCBI taxonomy): domain Eukaryota; kingdom Metazoa; phylum Arthropoda; class Arachnida; order Araneae; family Salticidae; genus Maratus; species Maratus speciosus. The sequence goes on along the minus strand of OZ010793.1, from coordinate 395,740,897 downwards.
TGTATGTTAAATTAAATGTTTTCTATTTTTAACTGAAGCAGTTTCATATTAGTTTAATTTATTTTAGTATTCAAATAATGTTTTTTCAAGATTATAAAAAACAATAAATATAACAAATCTAATTTCATTAAAATTTTTAGTTTAAAGAACAGTGCTAAAGAAATAATGTATAAACGTAAAAAATATATGACATGCACCTTTATTTATTTATTTATTTATTTTTTTAGCTGTTTTTCATAAGGCAGAATATTGTTTACTGCGGAAAATTTTCTTGGTCCTGATCGATTCCGCCTTATACAGAACTTACTGTATGCTTTCCCAATTTTGTATCAGAACACCCGATAGGAAGTGCTGTTAATCTGTGCTTTTTTTTATTTGCTGATCACTCTGACTCCAAATTAAATTTAAATAAATGCAGTGAACTTCATAATTTTTGATGTGTAACAGTGGTAATTTTATTCAACCACACCATTTTAGTTTCAGTTCAGTTAATGAAACACACAGATCATGTATTTCTAATGCAGAAAAATAAGTCTTATCATAACAAATTTGACCCTGTCTTGTAAATTTTATTTATATTTTTAAAGAATTGAAAAATCTATGTTTTAAAGCCCTTGACTTGATCTTAGAGCAAGTGATCGCTGTCACCAAGAAAAAAGGAAAACTATCAATGGTGAAGACATTTTGTTTGCTATGTCCACTTTAGGATTTGATAATTATGTTGAACCATTAAAGTTATATTTACAGAAATATAGAGAGGTAAGTTTATATTATATTTATACATTTATTTCCTTTTTTGCGTTTCTTTCATTGTAAGAAGTATTTCTAAATAATGTTTCTGCAGTCTGTATGGTAAAGTTATAATAAAAGTTTGTGCCCTACTGTAAACAGTTTAAAAAACACAGTTCAAATTGAGTGGTTGAAACACTTAAATGGTTAAAGAACTCAAAAGTAAACTGCATTTATAACTCTAAGATTATTTATATCATAAAATATATATTCCAAATGACAGTCAAAGCATATATTAAAATAAATATTTGTTTAAAAAACTTCCATTACAATAAAAACGCATTAAAAATAGTAATCAATTAAAAAGTTAACATTCAGCGCCCCCTATGTTTTTAATATTGCCTGTTGCTTCCTCTGTGAACCGATTCCCAAAGTTGTTTAACCACTCTATACTCGGATGTGAAAAGATAAAGTATCATTACAAACCTTTGAACCTCTTAAATAAATTTGTTGACTCCCTTATAAATAACTGTAAATAAAAATTAGATCTGTAAATCAATCTACCCTCATTAAATAGAAAGTTAATAGCAGGGTTCGCTGATATATATCAATGGATTTATATCATGATATATATCCAATATTTATTTTTAAAATATCAAGGTTTTTGATATTTTTGATTTCATGATATTTATTTTCAAAATATCAAGATGTTTGATATTTATTTTCAAAATAAATATCAGAGCAAGATAATGCAAGATAATTTTGATATTTTCTTCAGTCAAAACAAGTGTAAATGAAAATTTTAACTATTATTGACTGTGTGTCATTCTGTAAAGAACTCTCTGCAGTGACTTTTTTAGGCAAAGAAGAAAACAAATATCTTTTTCCAGCTTTATGTTTGAAACTTTTATTTTTAAACAAGACAATTAATTCAGAACAGCTATTGAAAGTTAAACTGCAATTTAGATATTCATTTATATACAAAAAAGAATCTTTTCTAATTTTGGTTTAGTTGAGTCTTAACTGTACAACAGGTTAGGGAATAAAAAATAAAACAAGCTTACATTTCGGTATATTAAAATTCTTCAACTAAAAAAAACAATTTTGCATTTAAAATTTTGTTTAATAAAATATAAAGCTTTCTTCATACTTGATACAAAAAAGCAAATTGTATCTATTTTCAATTAGTTGATTTTCAATTTTATTTTTAAGTTGAAAAAAAAGGAAAAGAGAAATGCATTTTTAGAATATTGTTTGATTAAGTTATCATGTTAAGCCATCTTTTTGTTTCTAATTTATATTATGCTTGAAAGTATTTATTATCAGCTAAGTTGACTATTTTGAAAATATCGGATATATATCGAAAATAAATATCGGATTATGTCAAAATATCAGATATTTTTTATATTTTCGAAAATATCATATTTACAAACCCTGGTTAATAGTATGTTCTGATGATTTGTATGTTAACTTTTTAATTGATGACTATTTTCCAGTTTTTATGTGCATTGTATTTGTGGTTTTTGTATATTCTAATGATGACTCAATGAACGAGTCGAAACATGTAAATTTTTATATTTTTAATCTGTTTTTGTTGAAATGGACATTTTTTAAGCAAATATTTATTTTAATATACATTTTGACTGTTGTTTCGATAATATAGTTTATGATATAGTTAATAGTGGATGTAATTAAGGCTATTTTACTTATATTTATATTCTAGATTATTAGTTATGATTTAAATATCACTAGCAATGAAGTATTTAATTAGATTTATATTTTAGAATGTAAATCCCTTCTACCCCTATCTATTTACTTCTGTAATTTTTTCGTTTTTTGGGCATCTAAAAATATTGTAAAAAACTTAACGCATCTTGGTGGAATATTTAAATATTTTTTATAACCGATCATCTTTATTGAATTTAATAACTGCAATATCTTCACTTAAACATCACCATAACTTCAGCAATGAAGGATGAAAACTCAACTGCTTCCAACTTCCGACCAGTGTGGTCAGAAATCAAATTTTCTAAACAGACTCCCAAAAATAAATCCAGGAAAACTAAAATCATATTCTGAAAACCAAACTGTCATTATATGGCGAGAGAAATAAAATATGTCAACATCGCATCGCCATCCGTGGCAAGATCAGCCATTCCTTACAATCACTGAGGAAACACATTCATGGGAGCAATGACATAACAAAACTGGAGAGAACAAAAATTGTTCCCATGGCAAACTAAATTACTGGTCGCAAACATAAACAATGTGAGAATCCTCATAATAATAGCATTTTTGCTAAAACTTTATATCTGGTGTTTTTTGCAGGTATTTTAATAGCTTAACTCTTTATGTCCTACAGCAAAGAAATTCCAACCTCCCTTAGAATCCCAGCCAACCGCCTGAGATTTCATTCCCCCAAGAAAGAAATAGCGGCACACTTTACCTGTTCAAATGGATGTGCTATGGTTCAACCCCTTTGCTGTAGTATCTGTCCAAAGAAGAAGCTATTGTATTACCTTTTGTTATCCAATTCCCCCTTATTCCCAAAACCGTAAATTCCATAGCTTTGCTTTCCGGTTATCTTCTGCTAAGCGAAGTGATAAATTATTTTTAGACTTAAGAGTATGTTTATGACATTTCTGCAGAATAATCATACGATAAAGGATTTTTTTAGTTCTTTGTTTTATAAACACAACTTTTACTTGTAAATTAATCATATATATTTGTAATAATATTTAAAAGCTTTTTGTTTTATTGGTAGAAAAAACAGAACTTATATTTTAAATTTTAAAATTTATGCTTGCTACATTTTTCGAAAAAATCAGAATATTTAATGCATTTTTAAACCATTTATACTACATATTCTTACAGAATATCTATTTTGTTCCAAATAAGTTATATGCTGAAAAATGTTTAATAATGAAACATTTGTACATTAATTTAAAATATGTGATAAATTATTACATAAATATTCATATGTTTGAAATTTTTTTAAAACTTTATTTGATACAATTTCTTCTAGGTAACTTTTCTTTACTATAAAAATGGATACAATACATTAATAAATAATTCTGTCAATTAAATAAATGTATTTAAAAAAGACAATGTAAAAAAATAATTATTATTTTAAAATATTCGTCCACTTATAGTTTTTATTTATGAAAGTAATTGAAAAAGCCAATTTGCTGTTGAGAGCCGTTCAAGTATATGTAAACAGTATGAAAAATGGGGGGGGGGGGGGGTCAGGATCTGCTTTTTTTCCGACAAGGGGGAAGGAGAGTTTCAACAATTAATAATGTAATTTATCGGTAATTGTTTTCTTCTTGGAAAAAGTGTTGATGTACAAAATATTATAAAATCTTACATAAGCAAAAGGAGGGGGGGGGGGGGGATACAAAATGACTAAAAATGACAATGAATAAAAATGCTTACGTAAATGCTTTTTTGTATGCCAATACTTTCAACTTTGGAATCGGTTAGAGCCCGTTTTGAAAATTAAACTATCCTCTTACAAAAAAAAAATAAAAACTGTAATCAAAATCGAAAAAGTACAAATGCACAGTAATAAATATAGACCTAAAGTATTCCGTGAAAAAAAAAATGCGAGTGAGAAATCTGCAACTATTCTGCTTAGATTTCCCCCATAGGTTTAACATTAGCGTTCAAGTTTTTGATATATGATATATTAAAACCATTATTATTATTGTTATTATTAATATTATTTTGATACCGCAATCCAATATATGGCTATTTATATTAAATTTATAGAATTAATAATACAATTTATTGGTAATTGTTTTCTTCTTGGAAAAAGTGTTGATGTACAAAATATTATAAAATCACATAACTAAAAAGGGGGGGGGGGGGTCAAGCATTTGTTTAATTTTCTCTACAAGAAGGGGAGGGGATATAAAATGACTAAAAATGGCAATGATTAAAAATGCTTATGTAATACCTGAATTGCCCCTTGACTAATTCACGCATTTAAGAATTTAGATTATTTTTAATTCAAAATATAATAAGATTTAATCATCAAAATATAAAACACTTAAAAAAGGTTCTTGAATGATTACATCTGTTGGTGTTAAAAAAGATTTTCAAAATTTCATGTGTCTATAACAACACTTATGATTTAATCGCTGCATGGAATGTATTACTCAAATGCAAAAATTTAAATAATTAACTGTAAGAATTAAATTGTGAAATATTTTTTCATTCATGAGATTCGGTGTTATAAATTGACATGATCATAAATTTCTTTAATAATTTTATATCTTATTACTTGAAGATTAAAAAAAAAAAAAAAATGTGAACAATTATAAAATAAGCGAAAATATTTATTAAAACTTTTTATAACTTAATTTGATTTTTCTACTGTAGACAATCTGTAGTTATTATTGGTAAGCTATTATCGGTAGTTTAAATCTCTCTATTTAGCGGACCAATGTCTATATGTTTGTACATTTTTATCTGTCAATAGAGAACACTTCCCAATACCTATTGTTAAACGGCCCCTATTTCAATTGTGTTTCTATCTACTATTTGTTAATAGGATTGAGCAGTCACGCCCAATCCATGTTCGAGGACTTGCACTTCACAAAAGAAGGGGAAGAAATAAACAAGGCCGTTTGCCGGGCGTTTTGGGATTCAAGTATTTTGAGCGGAATGGGATCTAAAGGGTTAAAAAAAAAAAAAAAAATCAATGCTAATAACTTTTTATATTGTTGATGAAATAGTGATGGTTGATTCAATAATTATATTTTTAGTAATTATTGTTTGCTGATTGTAAGTTGTCTTTTTAGCTAATTATTTTGGATTATTTATTTGTTAAAAATTAATAAGATGGTATTTCTGTAATTTCTCATTGAATAAAATATTTGCTGTGTCTTTCCTTTTTTTTAAATGAAAGCTGATTTGAATTTTACAAAAATTCATTTTAACTTCTCACTTTAAGATTAACATATAAATCTATAAGTTATATTTACAATATCAAGTCAGAATTAAAATTTTTACATTTCAGTCGAATTTGGTTAATACGAAACATGGATGTAATGCAAACCCTGTTTTAATAAACAAAAGTAGTTATTACAAATAATACTTGGTTATAATAAGAAAAAAATCAGTAAAATCTAAAAAAAAAAAATAAATAAATAATCCGTAAAATCTAAAAAATAAAAATAAAAAATCTGTAAAATCTCCAAAATAAAAAAACAAAAAAAAAACCTATTTTCATCACAATCTGCTTAAAGAAAACCCGTTTCATGATACACTTAGTAGACTGGGGGGCAGCTACAAGCACTATCATCTCATTGAGTTCACAGCTGAAATTCCATGATTAGATAAACTCGATTAGCATATTAAAATGGAACAAGTCTGCCAAAGCCAAGTCATATTTTGATGGAAACCTCCTACAGACCCAATTTTAGTGGTTGATTGGTAGATCCCCATTGAGTTTCCAATGAAATTCCTGCATCCCTTTATCCCTTTCTATGCTAATATGCTATCTGGTGCAAGAATTTCATTGGAAAACTCAATGGGAATCTATCAATCAATCTCTAAAATTGGGTCTGCAGATGGTTTCCTTAAATATATGACTTGGCAGGCCTATTCCATTTTAACCCCTTGAGGGGCAAGCAATTATGTTTGTGAAATGCTGAATTCCCACCGGAATCTTTGAAAAATTCTATTTCAAAATAAGTAAAAGCAATTTTACGGCTTTTTTCCACCAAAGTTAGAAAAGTAAAATTTAATATAAGTTTTCAGGTGTAAAACTTCATTAATCATAGGTGGTATATAATATATACCAGTGCCCCTCAAGGGGTTAATATGCTAATCGAGTTTTCTTTAAACCTGAAATTTCAGATGTGAATTCAATGAACCAGTGGTTTGTGCAGTCACTGCCTGCACTATAGAGATGTGACAGGATTAGCCTGAACCTGAAATGGACTTGGGCTCAAAGAAAAAATTTTATGTATTCAGAAATTACAAAATGTAAAAAAAAAAAAAAAAAAAAAAAAAAAGTTTATATTTGAGAAACAAGAATGTATAAGTTTCTTAAAATGTTTTGCAATTCTTTAAAAATCATTTTAAAAAGGAATTAAAATGTTATTGATGATATATAATGAGAAGTATTGTATCTGTTTTTGAAGCTTTTGCACAGTCAGTGTTAATAATATTTAAGAAGCAGTGGGATATCCTTTGTCTATCCATGCTTCCTGTTTGAAATTCTTTTCTAAAATTGCTGGAAAATAGAACTCATATCTTTCTGCTACAGTTGTACAACGGTATTTTAAACCAATAAGAGTTGTGACTTTGGCAGATTTCTGCCAATGGTTGGATATAAATAAATAATTTGCTATTTTAAACAGATTTTCAAGGGCACGAAAATAACATAATGTTGTCATGAAGGAGTATTTATGATTAATATTTATTTCTGTGAAGAGAGAAGAGATTTTTAAATGAGAAAATTAACTATGGAATTATTTAAAATATTATCAGTAATTTTCTACTTTGTACTTTCAGTACCAGGCTTGGGCTCTAATGACACAAAATTTTCTGAGCTTGCCCTCCAAATCACTAGGCTCGGACTTTGAAAAAAAATAGCCCGAACTCATGTCTAATCTATACTGTAAAGAAAATATCCTTTAAAACAGACAGAGAAAAAACTGTTATCTTGGATAATAGCAAAAAACATTTCTCTCTATTAAAAAAAAAAAAAAAAAAAAAAAAAAAAAAAAAAAACTAACTAATGCTGAATTGACTTTTATTGTGAGAATTTATTTATGGTTCCTTCATCCTTATTATAATTGAGCTCCACTGTATTAGTACTCTCTATTATCTAAAATTTGCTCCTAACTTAAAAAAATAAATAAATTGAGTTATATTGTGTTTTTTTGTTTAATAATTGTTATGAACTTTTTTTAGGCCATGAAAGGTGAGAAAACAATTAGCACTGCAACTGTAACTGATTGTGCAATTGAAGATTTAGAAGATAACTCATATTGTAAGTATTAGATTATTAATTATACATTTGTTTTATGGTATTTTTAAATAAATGTAATGCAACATCTTGTATTTTTGTACTTCATTTTAATTTTAATATGTTTTGTCAGTTATCAAATGTAGATTTTTTAATGATGTGGGACATTGTTTTTACTATCACTAGTTAAGAATGAGGCATAACAATTTATTTTTTCTTTTTTAAAAATATTATAGTTATGAAATGAAAAAAACAATGTAAAGCTTAAATTTCTAAAATTGTCGTACAGTTTTTAAAAACTTATTTAAAAAATATAACCATTGCTATTTTTTACTTTTACTTCAATTTTCTAATCTTCATATCTATATCAATTTCTTATATTTTCTTTTCATTTTCTACTTTTTGTTTAATGCAATATTTGTTTAGTTAGCAAAATCTCTGTAAAATATTAGTTATTTTGAGCTTTTCAAATTTAATCAACCAATTTCCCTTTTTACTCTCTGTACTTTATTCCCTCCTTTAAATTACAATTTTAAAATATTACCTGCTTCTTTAAAAAAGCAATATAGCATATCTTCATTGCTGTTTTATAAAATTATAATCTTATAGAAAAAATCAATAAATAATCTAAAGAAGTTTTCATAAAAGTTATTGGAAAACTGAAAGTATCATTAATATAATATTTAAATGAAAAATAAAATGAGTTGTAACAGTTAAGAAATTAAAAACTTATAATTTATTTTCAGAGTTTCTTTTGTCCTTAAAAAAAACCCCTTAAATACTCTTTTTTTTTACTTTTAAAAACCATTAAAATTATTTGTTATATTACTGACTAGAATGATTTAGGTTGCAATTTTATTTTTTATTTAAAAAATATTTGAACATAATTACATCTGATTGAGACATTTAAAATTCGCGGCACATACAGTACATAAGCACGGCACATACAGTTGTCAAAAAGGGCACCTGTCGATGCATAAAGTATTAAAAAAAAAAAAAAAAGCTGCCATGTGCTGCGCCCTGCCAAACTGACCTAGATTTAATACTAATATTGAATATTTGATGAGATGTGAGCATTTTTTATGAAATGATTTTTAACTGCACATACATGAAAAACTCCAAAATATTTATTTTATAATTTGGTAGTCAGGTATTTAGGGCAACTTATATAAAAACTTTAATCAAATATCGTGAAAATTGAGAAAGATTTTGGCGATACATTAAATTGGTTACTAAAAATAGTTTTCATGGCTGTCACTGACCACTATTTTTATTTTTTATCGGAACCGTTATATTAAAAAAATATTTTTTTAGTGCATTTCTCCTGCTCAGGTTAAATTATATGTGAAAGATTTCTAGTTTCAAGAAAATGGTGTCAATAAAATGAAAAATTGTTGCCAGTGGCAGTCCTGCCAACTACTTTTAGAAATACTTCCAACTAACTGTATTGCCAGAACTTTTCTGAATTTTTGCGATATTTGACTGAAGTTTTTATATAAGTAGCTAAACAGCTAACTGTGAAATTCTGAAATAAAAAGTTTAGAATCTTCATGCATGCACATGCACAGTTAAAAATTATTTCATACAAATGCCCATATCTCATCAAACATTCAATATATTCATGTTTTAACTGCAGCATACTGTTTTTACTGTTATTTTTCAACTTTTCAGAAAATGGTGTTAAATGTGGTTGAAAAACTCTGTGCGCTATAAACAAAAAACTTTTGAATTTTGCACAGAAACATTAACGTCTTCACGAATATGAGTGCTATGCTTGCACAAATGCACACAAACATTAAACAGGACACACATAGTCATTTAATACAGTGACAGACCATTTTGAGTATTTTCTGTTACATGGGTGATTGCAAATATATTGTTATTAAATTTATTATTAGCCCTCTAATTGTCCTTGCAATTAAATCTTCACTCAAAAATTATGAAGTTAATTTTTTTTACATCCTAGAAGTTCAAGGACTTTTCATCAAGAATTTTTGTAGGTATTCAACAAAACGTGTAAAATCAAAAAAGACCCATAATTTTTGGAATCAGTTGATATCTGTGAGCTCAATTTGGTAAGCAGAAATTCTATTAATTTACTTGTGACATTGATTTAATTATGATATGCTCAGTTCCAGTTCAGTTTCTTTAAAGCGCTTGGTGAACATGTGACAATTTAAAAGATTGAATTAGTTTAAATGTCAGCTTTATCTTCCTTGCTACACATCTGGGAACATTTTGGAATTTTTTTTTAATCTGCAGAAAAGTCAAGAAAGATGAAGTGTTGATTAATTTTAATATAAAACCAGACAATCCATTGATTGCTATTAGATTTTTATTTACTTTCTATGAGTTTGCTTTTAGATTATTTTATATAATTTTTATGTTTGTCTATTTTTCCAAATATAATTTCTAATGTTTCTTGAGTTTTTTAAGTATCATTGATTATTATTGTTATTTTTATCCAAATATGAATTATAACATTGAATATCTTGATATGAATATAGTTAAACTTAATAGTCCAGGCAATAGGGAATTTTACTTAGCAAAATTAATGGTAGTTCTGAAAGGTAGTTCTGAAAATCGCTTACTTTATGTTTCTTGGGTCGCTGATCCACCAAAATTTCCCCCGGTAACCCCACAAATTTTGGTAAAAAGTCCCCCAAAAAAGGTTTTTATTAAAAAAATCAAATTTTTTATTGTTTTAGGGGAAAAGTATCTAGAAATTCAGAAAGTAGACAAAATTTGCAACAAATTAGATATATGACATTATGACTTAGGATGAAGGGGAAGGGGGTGATAAATGTAAATTACCCTCTTCTGTCTTGCCACTGTCTGGGAATTTACCCTCTACATTTTTACTTTTACTTAACAATATATCTATCTCCTCTATATGTACTTTTATTAAATAATACATTTCATTTCTTTATTTATCAGTTATAAAATATCTTTATTAATTTAAATGTTATTCTACTTACCTCAACTTCTGTTATCATACCTTTAACTTATCCACTCTGTTTACATTTTCGTACTTTCCTTCTTGTTTCCGTTTTTCATCCTTCTGTTTCTCCCACGCATTCAACGGCACGTAACTCTTTCATTTGACGTCTGGTTTCACGGTCGCCACTAGATGGCGTCGCTCGTTCGAGCCGACGAACATCGGATGTACGACACTTCGTCACGATGTCGTCACTCTGGAATCATCGTTAGTTTTATAACGCCATGCTCTTATTATTATTCTTAACTAAGGAAGAAAGCATAACTATAAGATTACTTATAGTTTATTATACATATTTACAAAAGCCGCTCAAGAGCAGCTATCAGAACAAGTCACATTTTACAACTGCGCAGAATATTCTCGGCTACATGCAAAGCCTTACAAACAGATTGTGTAGTGCTGCCATCTATTAACGCAGATCTCAGCTATTTGGATTGAGATATGACACCCCTCCCCTCATAGTTCAAACGAACTACAGTCAATCTTGTTCTATAACTTCTTCGAACTGGTGCACTTTTCTTACAGTCCTCCTCATTGGTTTCAGTCAGCTTGTCTTTCACAGATTTATCTGTCGTAACATCATTTTTATTACTCACAACTGTACCTGCCACAATATCATGCGAAAGCTGAGATTGGCTTGGTTCTATAGTATTATCATTATTAAGCTGTTCTTTTATTTTCCCATTAATTCCTGAAAAACGGTTTTGGTTAACACTTTCATACCTATCATAATTACTGTAATTTTTACCACTATGTCCTATATTTTCAACTTTGTCTGACATTAGTTTACCATTTCCATTTATCTCTATAACTCTCTCTGGTATTTCATAACTTATCTCTTTATTACGTCTCAACTGATCAACGTGACGTTTACACATTATTCCATCACATCTATTTACTAAAACCCATCTACTCCCCAATAATTTCATAATTTTCCATTTTACCCATTTCTCCCCTTTTCCAAAATTTTTAACAAAAACTAAATCATGAAGCTTATATTTGTGCAGGGGTTGCTGTATTTTAGGTTTTGATGGTAATACCAAGTGAAGGACTGTTCGAACTGGCCTTCCAAACATTAATTCAGCAGGAGTTTTACCAGTCACCGAATGAGGAGTGGAATGATTTTCTAACAAAAATCGTGAAATTGACAATGTTATGTCACTTTTATCTAGCTTTTTAAGACAATTTTTCACAGTTTGCACATACCTTTTCGCTTGTCCGTTCGAAGACGGATGATAAGGTGGAACATGCGTATGCTTAATTCCATTATTTTTAAGAAATTCCTCAAATTCATCACTTGTGAACGCGGGTCCATTATCATTGACCAATTCAACAGGTAATCCAAATGTGGCAAAAATTCTCCTTAATACCTTAATTGGTCCATTATCATTGACCAATTCAACAGGTAATCCAAATGTGGCAAAAATTCTCCTTAATACCTTAATTGTAGTTTTACTATCAGACCTGGGTACTACTTCTACCTCCAACCATTTAGTATAAGAATCGACTACTATTAAAAACATTTTACCTTCAAAAGGACCGGCATGGTCTGTATGGATCCTTTCCCAGGGCAGTTCAGATTTCCTTTTCAAGGGTTCCATTTTGGACAATCCCTTGCAAACATCTGACATCTATTACAAGAATTTACCATTTGTTCAATTTCTTCATCCATATTTGGCCACCAAACTACCCCTCTAGCTTTCACTTTCATGCTCGATATACTCTGATGAATGGAATGTAGTAATTTTAATATATATTCTCGGTCTTCCTCTGGAATGATCACTCTATGTCCCCACAATAGACAATTTTCTAGACAGGAAATTTCCTCCCTTCTACGAAAATATGGTTGATATTCTTCTTGTTTAACCCTTCACGGCCACCCATGTAACACCCATTCTAAAATTTGTTTAGTTACAGGATTTTCAGTTGTCCACTTTGCAATAGTTTTAGAAGTAACAGGCCAATTATCATTATTTGAAACAAATATTATTTCCGCAGGATTACTCACTATATTTACAGTTTCTGGGAGAGGTAATCTGCTTAATGCGTCAGCATTTTTATTATTTTTACCCTCGCGATACTCAATTGTATAATCATATCCAGCTAACATTAACGACCATCTCAGCGTTCTAGGTGATAATGTATCAGCACCTTTTTAACAGGATCAAATAATCTAATTAAAGGTTTATGATCTGTTATAATTTTAAATTTTTTTCCAGCTAAATATTGGTGAAATTTAGTGACACCAAACATTACAGATAAAGCTTCTTTATCAATCATGGCATAATTTCTTTCAGTTTTGTTTAAAGTTCTCGAAGCATAAGCAATAGGTTTCTCTTTACCCTCAACAATGTGGCTTAAAACTGACCCTATGCCATATTCAGAAGCATCACAGTTTAAAACTATCTCTTTGTTAACATAATATAATTCTAAAACAGGAGATGTACATAATAATTGTTTCACTTTTTGAAATACTTTTTCATGCTTTTCTGACCATGTCCACTTTACATTATTATCTAATAATCTATGTAAGGGTTCTAAAACATCTGAAATATTAGGCAGGAAGTTTCTATAATAAGAAATTAAGCCTAAAAATGAATGCAATTGTGACACATTATTTGGAATAGGAGCATTCAAAATAGCATTAACTTTTTCTGGAATAGGTCTAATTCCTTTCTGAGATATTTTATGACCTAAATAAGAAACTTCTGAAACCATAAATTTTAATTTTTCCTTATTTAATCTTATACCATGCTCTTCAACTCTTTCAGAATGTTCTGATTCATTACTAGCACTAATGATAACATCATCTAAAAATACACCAACATATTCAAATTTTTTAAAAATATGTTCAATTTTTCTTTGGAACATACCAGGAGCACATTTTACCCCAAATGCTAATCGTAACACATTGAATAAACCTTTATGTGTATTTATAGTCAAAATCTTACTACTTTCATTATCTACAGGTTGTTGTAAATATGCATCTTTTAAATCAAAAACAGTAAAAAATTTACCACCTGATAATTTAGAAAATAATTCTTCCATTAACAGAACCATTAGGCTTAGGAACAATTACTATAAGACTAGCCCATTCTGAATGATCAACAGGTTTTAAAATACCCTTATTAGTTAATCGTTCCAATTCAACATCAGTAGCTTTCCTTAAAGCAAAAGGAACAGGTCAAGACTTAAGAAAAACTGGTTTTGCATCTTTTTTCAATTTTATTGACACGGGAGGACCTTTGATTGTTCCGATCCCGTCAGCAAAAACATTAGGAAAATTCCTAATTAAATCATCTTTCGAAATGCTTTTAATCATATTTATATTAGGCCAAAATAATTTTGATGCTTTTAACCAAGTTTTTCCGATTAGACTCGGACCCTCCTCTTTAATAACTAATATTCTTAAATGAGGTATAGAATATTCATCAACAACAGCATTTACTTTTAATTCCCCCAAAACAGTTAAGTAATCTTTAGTATGTGTTTGCAACTTAATATTAGATTTAATTAAAGGCAGCTTACCTGAGAACAATTTATGAGCAACACTTTTACTTACGATAGTATGAGCTGCACCACTATCGATTTCAAATTGTATATTTACACCATTTATTTTAACCTATTTAATCCATGACACCTTATTGGAGTTGTCATCCATAAAATTTAAACAATATTCTTCCTGAACAGTTTTAATTTTTCTGTTCTTAAAAGGTTTCTCACTTTTCATTCCAAATTTTCTATTACGACAACAAATTTTTAAATGCCCCAATCGATGGCAGAAATGACATTCTGCTGATTTAAAAGGGCCAAACTTGGGATTATGATTTTTAGAACATCTGTAACATGGTTTCTCAGGCGCGAATTTATCTTCTTTAGGCTTGGGTGCATGAGCATACTTCTCCACTTTCGATTTCTCTCCTTTAGAAACATGCACTTGATTGACAGTTGTACTATCTTCGATGTGTAGGGATTTCACTCCAGCCTCAGCTATCTCAAATGACTCAGCTATTTCCACCATTGTTTGGAAAGTTAAATCCCTGGAATCCAGTAATTTCTGCTGTATCTTTTCATCTTGGATGCCAAACACCAACTGATCATGCAGGCGGTCATTAAGCGTATTTCCGAAGTTGCAGTGTTCGGATAAACGACGTAACTCTCTTATGAAATCGGCTATATTTTCTCCTTGCTTCCTTAGTCGTTTCTGGAACTTAAATCGTTCCACAATTTCACTAGGGCATGGTGAAAAATGATCCTTAGCTTTCTTTAAAAGATCCTCGTAACTGATTTCTTTCAGTGTATTCGGAACAATGATATCTCGTAAAATAGCAAACGTTGTTGTTCCAACCGAACTTAGTAAAATATTCTTCTTCATATCATCATTTTTGATGCTATTTGCTGAGAAATAAAAATCAATTTTCTCGACGTAAATAGTCCAAGGAACATTCGAATTATATTCTTCTAAGCGTCCCAGAGAAATTATTTCTTTATCGGTCATTTTTCCGCCACTTTTTTTTTTTCTCTTTCGAAATTATTTTATTTTTTTTTCTTTTCACAACATTTTAATTTGGGTTAAATCCCATTTTCGTCGCCACTTTTATAACGTCACGCTCTTATTATTATTCTTAACTAAGGAAGAAAGCATATAGTTTATTATACATATTTACAAAAGCCGCTCAAGAGCAGCTATCAGAACAAGTCATATTTTACAACTGCGCAGAATATTCTCGGCTACTTGCAAAGCCTTACAAACAGATTGTGTAGTGCTGCCATCTATTAACGCAGATCTCAACTATTTGGATTGAGATATGACAGTTAGCTGCTTGTTGAATTGCGCGATGAGGTATTATTCATTCTCCCGCTTCATATATATATGGATATGGTTTCCTTACTACCTTAACCTTTACCTTTTCTCAGTCATTAACAACTGGTCGTCCTTTGATTGTTGAGATGGCGTTAGATGTGAGACTGAAGTTCTACATATTTTTATAAGTTAATATCTATTATGATTTACTTTGAATCTGACATTTCTATTTACCTGTTAGAAGTTCGAAGGTTTCGTCATCGGCTCTGGATTAGCGTGTAAACTCTGTGTTAATGTTTAACGTCGTTTAGTGAGTCACCGCTGCTGGGAAGATCAAAGCTAAATCTTTTACTTGTGTTTTGTTTATTGCTACATTCTCTATTGAAGTGTTACCAGTTTTAAAGAAGTCTTTTTAATGGTTCAATCCTATTTTTGGAAGTAATTAACTCGGCACATTTTTAAAGCAGTTTATGTATTAAATGGAACTTTACAGATCGGCGATCACTCAGTAGATGCAGTACTTCATTTTCTAAATGTCATGAGGTTCGTCAGTTTATTTTCAATCTCATTACTGTTAAATATAGTTTTCCAAATAATGTATACTTTAACAGTTTAATATGTTTTGTTTAAAACCTATTTATGTTTTTACTGAATGAAGATCTAGTTAACTTATATATATTGTTTTTATCTTTTGATCAATAAACGTTAGATTGTTTTTATATTTATCTTGTAGTTATTTCGCCACCATATGTTATATTCTTCTTTAGCCAGTTAAAGTAAACAGTTTTAGAGTCATCAGCTTAAGCTTCCATTGGGCATTTTTAATTCTCTGCTTAATTTAATACTTATCTAAATCTAATCCCATCAGGTTATGGGCCCGACCCTAACTGTGTTAATAGTTTAAAATAATATAATAGAAACTTTATTAAAAAAAAAAAATCGTTTTTCGTTATACTAGTATTATAAATTATAAGTTATTTGATTTTATGAAATTTTTTTTATATATATTGTTCTATATTTCTGTTTTTCTTTATAATTACCGAATTTAACCCTTACGGGTTCGGCATTATGGTGGTGAACGCTGACCTCATCAGCTATTTAGCGATGCTTTGCGATAGGGGGGGGGGGGGGGTTTAGTTTATATTACTTTTATGTTTGTAAGTTATATTTTTAAAAATTTTTTAAAGTAATTAAAGTTAATATGGCTTTTTTTGCAATTTTTTTTGGTAATTTTATAAAGTAACTTACGTTTTTAAAAGAATTTAAATAGTTTGAGAATTTTTTTTTTTTTTGACCTCATGACATGAATATTGCAAATTTTTGCTGAAAAGAAGAAAGTTTTCTATTTTCAAATGTGGTAATAAATGGAGTTTAGTGCCGTCAATAATATGGAAGATTGGATCGGTATCTACATTGCTGAAAGCCGATCCAAAATCTGCATTTTTCCGAAATGTTTTGCATATTTCCAAGTCTTCAAATTGTGCTGGAATTAAAGTTTTGTGGAAGGGAATTCCTGTGCTTCAACTGGTGTGCTTCTTCATTTTGTGATATTTTATTGTGATAAACGTCATATTTTCATTAAAGCTGTTCCATTGAAAGTTCATCTATATAGTCAAGTTGAGTGCAATATTTTTCAAGAATTGCAATTTGTGTACCTACCAGTATCGCAGCGGATTGCGTGCTGGGTAGTGGTGATGTTGATAGAAGCTTTTTTTTTTTTTTTTTTTTTTTACAATATATGCCTGTTTAGAGGCTATATCAAGTTTAAACTTTTATACTTTGACTTTTTCCTTGGCTTATGAAAGAACTTTCTATATGACATCTTTGACCTACAGTTGAACAATTTTTGTTCCAGAGTCATCCTGCGCCAACATTATTTTAACATATCAAGGACACCACTTCAATTTTTCAGTCCCTCACTTTTCAGGTGTTTTCACGTTTTTAAAGGAGTTTTGGTGTTTTTATTGTGTACTCCATCAAGTTTCATCTACCATAGTTGTTTTCTGCTGATTTTTAATGTGCTTATCTAATGTATAATTAAGTGTTTCAAGTTTCGGAATCTTTATTCTGCAGATCAGTATAGCTTATTAAAGTTAAATCTTTTATGCAAATTTTAAAGGGGGGGGGGGGGATTTTTTTTTAGGATTTAATTGATCAGGGTAAAATCTTTTATTAAATTATGATGTTTGTGTTACAGGTTTCAGTAAATAGATAAAATCATGTCAGGTTAGATTCAAATTTTTAAATGGGGGCAATTCTTTAAATGTAGCATAATTTCTGTTTACAGATTATGTTTGTTGCCTATCTACTTGACTTAATTAACTTTAAATTTATACAGTTTGTTTTATTTAAATTAATCCTTGGCCCTCTTAGTTTCTTTTTCAATAGTTTAAATGTACATTTTTAAACTTAATAGATTGATTAACAGTAGTGATGCAACGAATAGTGGTTTGGCCGAATAACCGAATACCGAATATTCGGCCAAGTTACAGCCGAATATTCGGTCTATTCGGCCGCCGAATAATTAACTTATTTTTGCCTAAAAACAAAATATAGTATGCACTATATGCACAATTCTTGTATATTTCACAATTAAAATGTATTGTTTTCTTTTAAAAAATTATTTATATACAAATTTTTAATTTTTTAAAGCATTATTTTACTCTGAAAAAATATTCGGCTATGTTCGGCTAAAAAATTACCTCAATAATATAATTCAGACTCCCCCAAAAAAATTCTTAGCAAAGGTTCCTCATCAGGTACTGTCTACTTACATTTTAATAGATATTATGTGTGTTGTTGTTACATTTTAAAATAATGACAAAATTTTAAATGTACTAGGAAACATAAGTTTCAGCTTTCAGATGAAATAAAATAAAAAATCTTAATATCTTAAGAAAAACCACTGATAGAAAGGGTGAAAGGAATATCCTCTAAAATGGTGGAAAGAAATCATTGTAGACTTTATAAAGCTCACAATTAACAAAATTTTTATTTATCTTTATTATTATTAATTTTTTCTTTGCTGTCAGCAGTGAAGCCTCTATAGAAAGTACCCCTCAATGTGAAGAAGTAAAAGAAATTAATAATTTTCTTTCCCAGCCACTACTAGAAAGACAACAGTGTCCTTTGGACTGGTGGGCGAAAAATTCGGAAGACTTTCCAAACCTTTCACAATTAGCCAAAAAGTACCTTTCTGCACCAGGAAGTACCATATATAGTGAGAGATTATTTTCAGAATCAGGTAACATTTACGGGGATAAAAAAGAAATAGACTATCACCTGAGAATGCTGAATTATTATTATTTCTGCATCACAATCTACATTTATTGAAAACATTTTAACTGTTTTTTAAGGCATTACAATGCTAATCTTGAAAAAATATCTAAAACGTAAATGCATACTAATTAAAAGAATTTAGTATTTACATTTCTTTCATTATCTAATAAGAAATAGTAACAGACTTAAAAAAATAACTTAAATTATATTTAACTTTTAAGCGTATTTTACTTAAAAAAAAAAACAACAACAAAAAAAAACCCTTAAGTATTGCAACATATACGACTTAAATATCTTATACATATAATACATCTATATCTAAACATTAATCAATTATTTATTTAAGTTCTTTAAAGGTATAATTCAAAATATTATTGAAAGAAATATTTTTTATGTAACAAGGGTTAAATGTTAAATGATATTTATGATAAAAAATTTTTTTGAATTAGCTTGTACAGCTGTATTAAAATAATTTTGAATAGATTAATTTTAAATTTAACAGATTATGTTAGCTTATTACAGATACTTTTTGTACTTACTGATACAGCATAAAACTTTTTTAACATGATTCCTAAATTAGCCTCTTATATAAAAATGGATAGATAAAACCCATTCGGAGTATGAAAGTTAATGGAAAAAACAGTGTTAGTTAATTTCAAATAAAATTTTCATTACATATGATGAATATAAATTGTCAAATTGAAAAGTTATACTGTGTAAATATAAAACATTTATTACAGTATTATTCGGCCAAGGCCGAATAATGGACTTGATATTCGGCCGAAGCCGAATATTCGGCAGACAGGCCGAATAGGCCGAATATTCGGCTTCGGCCGAATATTCGTTGCATCTCTAATTAACAGTTGTATGAATTTCTTTAAATTTTGTTAATTATTTTTATCTAGTTCTTTTCTTAGCCATTTAATTTGATTATGGGAAACACAGGGGGTTTTTTATCTGACTTTACCTCTGATCGTCCTTTCAATATTGGATGGTTTTATTTCTATCAATACTTTTGGAAGTTCGAGGGACAGGATCGATCACCCAAAAATTTTTGATAGTTTTTTAGAAATATATAAATTTGATTTTCTATATCTGTAAAAGTTAAGATTTTTTTTTTTTTGAACTTATGCTTACTTTTTTGGCTTTAATTTTTCAGAGGGTCAAGTATAATAGATACAATTATTTTGCTACTCTTCTTGAATATTTAATCTGTTTTTTTGTCACTGAATTATTGCAAATTTTTCAACTTAGACTATCCTTTTAAATAGTCATGTGCATAGCTGGGCTATATGAGAAGTCGGTTGATTAAAATGCTTTTATTCTAAGTGAAATAATTATTTACTGTTTCATGATTATGCTATATCTTGTTAATAAAGAAAAATCTGTTTAATTTATTCATGCTGCTTTATTTGCCCTGATTAATGTTCTCCTCCCTGATATAAATGTGCTTTTTGACATGTTCTCTTTTCAGCTGTCCATAACAATGGAATCCTTTGAAAGTAGAGCTTTTATATAAAGTTTTTATTGATTCATGCTGAAGATCATGAATTTTTGGCCATTAATTGGGGTTAATTATTTAAATTTTTTCTTTAAATCTCTTTTTAATTAACTTATTTATTTTGTGTTTAATATAATTTGTAATAGAAATTCCAAAATTTTTTTGCATTGCCTATAACTTTTAATAGGGTTTTCTTTAAGACCTTTTGGAATTTTTAAATTTAAGTGTAAAGATAAGCAATTTGAATCTTCACTTAGTATTTGAATCCTATATCAGGGTTCTGTCTGAGAAACCTTTTTATGGCAATATTTTTAATTTATCTTTATTTAAATTAAACTCATGTGACTTATGCTGGCCATGGTAGTTTCCTCTAGTCATTTATATTTGTTTTCTTGGTATGATTATCTTGTGTCATGTACTACTTTAAGATACTGTGATTTTTACTACCTGAGGGAAACATTTTTTTTTTTTTTTATTTGGGGGGGACTTTTTGGTTTTAGCTTTAAATGTTACATGTACAATATTTTTATAATTGTTTAAGTTTTCATAAGTCTTAAATGATTTTCTTTTTTTAACCTTTCCCCTTCTGGCCTGTATATTCATTGGTATATGGATCTAGTTTAAGTGTTGAGACATCATTTTGATTGCAGAGATTCCGAAATTTAACTTTTTTAAAAAAATAAAGTTTTAGTGTTTATAGAGAAAAAAAGAGCTCCAGTAATAAGTGTTAAACCCTGGGAATTTGAGAATTATTAGCTGATCTGATCTGAATTGAAACCTCCTATAATCTTGAAGTATGAGGATCATCTTGTGAATCTATGGATGATTTATTTTAGAATTGAATCAAATATTAATTTTTCATGATTTCAAGTTCACTTTTAGAAAAGATTGACAAATTATTTTATAGATCTACTGGTTAGATTGCTGGATTGAGGTTCAATGAGTTTGTTGCTTTAGAGGGTCAGATCATGAAAGTGAAAATACCTAGTGTATTTGAAGTTTTTTTAAGAATTTACTAGCTGTGTTTAAGGCCCTTTTCCCAGTGGTTAAGAAATTCATTTTTTATTTATCAGGATTCTCAGGTATATTGTAGTGATCGGAGGAAGTCTGTTGAAGTTTGTTTTAAAAATAGAATTTTTTTATTTGATAAATTTTTAAAAGTAAAGTTTTATGGAGCATTTGTCATCTTTGGAGCATCATCGACTTTTGTCAAGTGGTGGCCTTTGAGTAGCTAACAAAGGTTTACCTGTTTGAAGTAAGGTTGGTTTTTCTTTGTCATCATGTGGGATAAATTGTATTAGACAAAATTTGAAATAATTCATTACTTTTGGGTAGAGCTGCCACATATATCAAAATTTCCTTTGGATTGCCTTTTTATATAAATATAAGTGTACATTTTTGAATTTTGGCGGGGGCAACTTGTGGTCAAATTCTTGTTAGGTGGAGGTTCATACATGCAATTTCAACTTCACTTTTAATTTTTTTTAGAAATTGTACAATACTAAATGCCTTGACTTCATTACATTATAAATTTTTTAAGTCAATCATGTTGAATTTTAACGATTTAATATTGTGATGATGAATCAAAAATGGAGGGAATCTGAGAAATGTGTTTGTTTTAACTAATATTTTATGTGTATTATGTGTTATATTTATTTTTTTTTTAGTTTTATAGATTCATATGTTACATCATTGAGTGGCTGCTGGTTCTGTAATCCCAGGGGGGGATTATGTTTTCATGGATATATTGTGCGGGGTAAAGCCTTATTGTTTTTAAGTAGTTGGGTTCTTTTTGGGTCTACTGTTAGCTCTGGTGGACATTACATGTCTCATAGGTGTTAGATCATGTGTATAGTGATTCTTTGAGCATTTGCCCTTCTTTTATTCCGTTCCAGTGTCAAGAGGGGGGTATGGGGATTTGATAAATGTAAATTACCCTCTTCTGTCTTGCCACTGTCCGGGAATTTACCCTCTACATTTTTACTTTTACTTACCAATATATGTATCTCCTGTATATTCACTTTTATTAAATAATACATTTCATTTTTTTTATTTATCAGTGATAAAATATCTTTATTAATTTAAACGTTATTCTACTTACCTTAAATTAACTTCTGTTATCATACCTTTAACTTATCCACTCTGTTTACATTTTCATACTTTCCTTCTTGTTTCCGTTTTTCATCCATCTGTTTCTCCCACGCATTCAATGGCACGTAACTCTTTCATTTGACGTCTGGTTTCACGGTTGCCACTAGATGGCATCTCTCATTCGAGCCGACGGACATCGGATGTATGACACTTCGTCACGATGTCATCAGTCTGGAATCATCGTTAGCTAAATCTTTTACTTGTGTTTCGTTTATTGCTACGTTCTCTATTGAAGTGTTACCAGTTTTAAAGAAGTCTTTTAATGGTTCAATCCTATTTTTGGAAGTAATTAACTCGGCACGTTTTTAAAGCAGTTTATGTATTAAATGGAACTTTACAGATCGGCGGTCACTCAGTAGATGCAGTACTTCATTTTCTAACTGTCAGGAGGTTTGTCAGTTTATTTTCAATCTCATTACTGTTAAATATAGTTTTCCAAATAGTGTATACTTTAACAGTTTAATATGTTTTGTTTAAAACCTATTTATGTTTTTACTGAATGAAGATCTAGTTAACTTATATATATTGTTTTTATCTTTTGATCAATGAACGTTAGATTGTTTTTATATTTATCTTGTAGTTATTTCGCCACCATATATTATATTCTTCTTTAGCCATTTAAAGTAAACAGTTTTAGAGTCATCAGCTTAAGCTTCCATTGGGCATTTTTAATTCTCTGCTTAATTTAATACTTATCTAAATCTAATCCCATCCCAGGGGGGATCTGCCTCGGAACATGCGCGCGGTGCTACATGGACTAAGTTGTGCAATTCCACTTAACCACTCACACGTTTACATTCGCCCTCCCATCTCCCCCCCGAACTTTCCTTATAAGGTTTACTTTAAGTTTTTTGGTTCGCTGAATCTGAATTTTTAACTTAACCCACAAAATTCCCCCCCCCCCCCCCGAAACCCCCCAAAATAGTTATTAACTTAAATTTCTTATTATTTTAGGGGAAAAGCATTACGAAATTAAGAAACTAGACAACATTTGCAACAAATAGGATATATGACATTATGACGTAGGATAAACGGGGAGAGAGGGGGCAGCCTCGGAATATTCCCTGCGCGCTTTTCTCAAAAACCAAATTTTTTCTAAAAATCAATGTTTTGGAGGGTTGCTGGGTGAAATTTTGGTGGGAAGTTACAAATTCGGATTCAGCGACCCAAAAAACATAAAGTGAGTCGAAATCCAGAACTAGTATTAATTTTTCCAGGTAAAATCCACTATTGCCTGGACTTCATAACTTAGTGCACGTAGCGCCGCAGTGCATGTTCAGAGGCAGCCCTCCCCCTCCCCATTCATCCTATGTCATAATGTCATATATCCTATTTGTTGCAAATTTCGTCTAGTTTTTGAATTTCGTAATGCTTTTCCCCTAATACAATAAGAAATTTAAGTAAAAAACAACTATTTGGAGGGGGTTTTTTGGGGGGGGGAAGTTAAAAATTCGGATTCAGCGACCCAAAAAACTTAAAATAAACCTTATAGAGAAAGTTTGGAGGGGAGATAGGAGGGCAAATGTAAACGTGTGAGTGGTTAAGTGGAATTGCGCAACTTAGTTCACGCAGCACTGCACGCATGTTCTGATGCAGATCCCCCCTTCCCCTACATCCTAAGTCATAATGTCATATATCTAATTTGTTGCAAATTTTGTGTACTTTCTGAATTTCTAGATACTTTTTTCCTAAAACAATAAAAATTGATTTTTTTAATAAAAACTTTTTTCTTTTTTTTTGGGGGGGGGGGGGGGGTTGCTGGGAAGTTAAAAATTCGGATTCAGCGATCCGAAAAACATATGGTAAGCCTTTTTCCAGAACTACCATGAATTATGCTAGGTAGAGCCTCTATACAGTCTCTATTGCTTGGACTATAAAGAAATAGTACATATTTAGTGCTGGTTAAATAAAAAGACTAGTTAAATTCTCTATATTAATTGATGTTTAAATAATTTCACTGTAGTTCTATTATTTTTGTTAAATTTGTTATTATTTCAGATGTGGTAATTCTATTTTCTAATGCATTATTTTAACTATTACAGCAAATCAGAACCTTAATCCATCTATGCTGCCTGATCAAAACAATGTTATATATACAACAGCTTATCCTCCCCAGGTAAAAATATCAAATTTTTTATTGGCCCAGAAAACATATTTTTATGTCTATTTTGTTGAATACTGTTATATTGCATGGAATATAACTTCAAAGAATAAAGATATGTACTTCAGAATTTAAAAGCAAATTTATATAATGGAGCTTTTGTGATTAAAATGTTTGTATATGTATTAAAAATTCAGTAAATAATTTTCTCTGAGAAAATAGATACAAAATTATTTTTACTACATGGTGGGAAAAGCCCAAGGAAAAAAAAGAATTTTTTTTGTGAAAAATGGATTTTATTCTTGTACATAGTTTCAAGAGCGATATATTCACTCCAATGTAATATTTTGATGCATCTCATATAGTACAGTTTCTAAGGGCTCTAAAATATGCACCAATTTTGCATTTTACACCCTCATTTGATGCAAATCTCTTCCTCTGGAGCCACCCCTTCAAGTTTGAAAATAAATGATAGTAGCTGGGAAACAGATCTAAAGAGTTCAAGATTTGGTGGAGGAATTCATAGTTCAGTTCATTGAATTTTGTCATTGTTTTCATGGATGTGTAAGCATTGCATTGTCTTGGTGGAACAGTACTTTCCCCCTCATATGTGGTGTTTTCTTTCTGATTTTGTTGTTCGAAAACTACCATATAATACTCTCAAGATAGTAAATATATATTATGTTAAATGCATCCCGAAAATGTACTGGCTAAGACCTTTGCAGCTGATTGTTGCATTTTTATTCACTTTGGGCAGTTTTCGCTCAGTACCAATCACTCAGGTGATTGCCTATTTGAAGTAAGTATGTAGGGATGGATCCATGTTTCATCCATGAATCACCTCAAAAACGTATTTGAATTATGCTGAAATGTCATCAAATTACATTATGAGTCATTGATACGTTGCTGTTTTTGGTCTTTTGTTAGGAAATATGGCAAATGTTCATGCAAAATATTTCTCGCATATTCTGTCGATATCCTTACTATCTCCCTTACTTTCACTTTGCGGACATCCAAAACAATATGTTGGACTTTTTTTAGTTTTCTCTGGAGTTGATGCCTCATTGTTTTCATAAATGCAAAAGTAAGGCCACTTACACGACTGCAATTCGAAAAGGAATAGACAAAATTCCACGTAAACTTGACAAGAATCTTTTATAGGATAGCACTTTCTAAAAATCACATGGATAATTTGTTGCTGTTACCAACTAATAGCAAGTCCTGGTACTTTATACTCTATGTAACAAAGTTATAACTACAGTCTAACTCGTTTATAATGTTTCCCGATATTTCTGATGCAATAGCTGAGCTTGGTAGAAAAACAAGCAAATTGCACTAAATAACTTATAACAACAAAGTTTCAAATTTTTTGCTAAGTCGGGTAGCAGAAAATATGTGATGTATCCAACAGACTTTTTTTGCCTCTTGCAGCTGTTGTTGCGAGCTGGTTTCAATAAAGTTCAAAATATTGGAACCTTAGCATGAGCCTGTAAGATGAAATCTGAAGCAGGGTAGATCCAAAGGCGAAAAATATTCCCCACCCCCTCCACTCTAAGTTTTTTTTGAAGCATTTATGGGCAGCATTGATGCCAATAATAAAGATATCAGCTTTTTTAAAGGAAATTGGCTTATAAAAAACATATCTAATACTTATAATTTGAAGCAGGGATCTGGAAGCAGGAAGCAGGGATCAGCAAAATCTGAAACAGGGTAGATCCAAAGGCGAAAAATATTCCTTTCCCCCCACTTTAGGTTTTTTTGAAGCATTTATGAGCAGCATTGATGCCAATAATAAAGATATCAGTTTTTTTAAAGCAAATTGGCTTATAAAAAACATATATAATACTTATAATTTTAATTTAACCTTATTTAGGCAAGTAAAAATTTCTAATATACTTTTCTAAAAATATCATTTCAAACTTTCTTTCCACTTTCTGCTTTTAACACTTTTCCGATGTAGAAAGGATTATTGTCATAATATAATATAGTCTAGCAGTACTGTTCTTTTATTGCAATTTGAATATTTTTTAGTAAACACTTTATTTGATTTTTTGTATCTCAAATTAGTTCTTCTTCTAATTGTTTAGGCTTGATATTTTATTAATAATTCTGTATATTTATTTTCCTTTTTTTTAATGATTAATCCAAAAATTCTTATAGTAACAGTTGTACTGGTTTCTGTTTTTTTGTCTTGTGTATTTTGACAAAAATGGATTTGGTTTTTTCCTTTAGTGATTAATCTGTTTAAAATATTGAGATGGTACTAATAAGGGTTGACTAAGTTTGACTAGAATTAGCTAAAAGAGAGATTATTGATGGATATTTCGGCATTTCAGTTGCAGATAAAGGAAGGCTCCTTGTGGTTACAGTTAAGAAATATCATATATCATGCACACTTACTTATAGATCAACTTAATATAAACTTGTTACTTTTAAACTCTAAAAAATAACACTGATCAGTAATTACCTGAGGAGTTGGGAGTAACATTTGATGTAGTTCTATAATTTTATGAATTATGACAATATTGAAAATGAAATACTTATTCATAACCAACATTAAAAAAAAGTTTCTAAAACAGGCTTTTTTCAAAATTGGGAGAAAATCTTTGTTAATATGTATCTTTTTTTTTTTTTTTTTTTTTTTTTTTTTTTTTTTTTTTAAACTCAAATTCCACAATTTAAGTTAGCAACTTATATTTAATTTTTTAAAAACTAGATTGCATTCAGTAAAGGTGATTTAATTTTTGAAAGATTAAGGGTATAAAGACTTAATGCCATCTTTTAAACTTTGTAGAAACCAATTTTTAAAAAAATGTGGTGTGCAGGAATTACTCCTGGTGTCTCTTTCTATTATTTATTTTATAGAATTTTTTTTTTTAAGAATAGGTTTAAAAAAAAAAAAAAAAAAAAAAAAAAAGGTGTGGAATTTTGCAATCCTTTTAAAAGTTATGACCTCAAAGTTTTGTTGAAATAGAATAGAAATATAAAGATATATTTCAATTTATATTTAGATTCATAAATTTATTTTCAAACAGTTTTGGTAATTGCATATATAACAAGGTCTTTATACAATTTCAAAATGCTATTCTTGGAAAGCTATCATTAGGGTACATCAAGATACATGTATATGTACATTTATGTGTATGCATGTACACATGCATGTATGTAAATGTATATTTCAAATAATTCTACTTCATTTTTCACACATTGATATTTTGATTTAAATGAACAAAATTTTGATGTAAAATCTTATACATGGTTATTCTTATTTGTGTTTCTATTTTCATGCATGTATGTAAATGTATATTTCAAATAATTCTACTTCATTTTTCACACATTGATATTTTGATTTAAATGAACAAAATTTTGATGTAAAATCTTATACATGGTTATTCTTATTTGTGTTTCTATTTTCATTCAATAGCACATTTTTACATTTTGAAAAAAACAGTCTACCCTCACGTTTTTTGTTAGAATTAACATGTATTAGATTTCTGCTTTAGGTTGTTTAGGATAGCATTCCATTTCTGATATGGTAATGCTACTAATTTTTTCTATTTAACTTTCACTATTGTATTAATGAATTATTACTTTATTAACTTTAATTTTGTACTTCATGAAATATTGAAAAGTTACAAATAAAAATTTCAGTGTTTTCCTTTTATTGATAGTGTTTACATATTTATGTTACATTGAATAGAAAATTCTACATTGCCTTTTTAAAATATTGAAACTGGTTGGCAAAAATATGTGTTTGCAATTTTCTTATAAGAAAATTCAACTTATTCACACTTGTAAACTTACATGCAATAGATTCTGTGTTGAATTTTTACTTAGACATGTGTGTCTTCTTCTTTTCTTTTCTTTCTTTTTCTTTTCTTTTGGGAACAAATTTTATTTTGATTTAAACTTATTTCACTATTGTGCACTATGCTGTATCTATATTAGTTTTGTATGCCTATCAGTCTTCTTTGCTAAAAATTATTTAAATAACTTTTAAAAATATTCTGAAACTTTTCTATTTGATTGTTAAGATCCGTTAAGTTTTATCTACATTTGTGAATTCAGTTTGTATGCTATTATCCACTTTTATCCGCTTTTATCCACTTAACTATATGCACTTGCAATTAGCCATTTATCCTAACAAAGTTAAAAAAAGAGATGGAAATGCTAAGGAAAAACAAACAAACAAAAAAGTGGTCCCCCTTCTTCCAAAATTTTTTAAAAATTTCCATTCAGAAAAATAGAAAAATTTAAATTTCATTTTTTTTAAATATTATATTTAAATATTCATGATAGGGTGTTTTTTTCCTTCATATTTTTGTCATCTTCATGAAAACATTTAATCTTCTACATGAAAATATTAACTTGGAAGTCTGTAAGACAATTAAATACTACTTCTTTCATTAAAAATAAAAATTCATATGAAAAATTTTAATACCAATTAGTGAAAATAGTAAAGTTGATAACTTAATATAATTTGTTATCATTTGGAAAGTTCATTTATTTTTACCATTCTACGTGAAATTCTTCATACCTCTTTGAAGCCCTAGCCATCACAATTTGGTGGTATTTGGTGGTATCTAATCTAGCATTATCATTATATCACGTAATACATTCAAAATGTTTTAATAACCACCAGTAATGATTATGACAGTGCCTTCTAACTTCATAGTTTAAATTTTAGCTACCTTTATGTATATTCCTAGGTTCTGAAAACTTTTGTTTTTGTTACATATTGCAGGGTTTTCAGCCACATGGAAAGTCAAGGAATTTCAGTCAGGGAAATTAAAAAAATATAGGAAAAGTCAGCAAGTTTACAAATATTTTCTATAAAGTCATGGAAAGGTATGGAGAGGGGGGGGGGAAGAAAAATGATGCAAAATTCATCAAAATTGTGAAATTTGTCAAACAACTGAATAAAAATCCAAGAAATCCGAAAAACAATTACAGAAAAGTTGCTAATTTTGTCAAAGGATTGTGGTAATAAATAACGAATTTCGTTGTATGCCCATTTGGTTAAGGATTTTTTAAAGATTTGGTCAGGAAAAGTCATGGAAATTGCCAGACATATTTTGCTGGGAACCCAATTCAAAATGTTTTACTGTACTGTATGGATGTAGATGAGATGTAGTGATAGCAGTTATGAAAGTTCTAAGATTTTTATTTCCTCCCCTTTAAATTTAAAAAATAGTTTTAATTTCAATTTAAACTAGAAAATGCAACTGAAATTATTATAGCAGTTGTATCATATATTACAAAAATGGTCTTTAATTAAACAAGAAAAACTTCCATGGAAACTAAAAAAGCTAAATATTTAATAGTAAAAATCATTTATTTTATTTATTTTGTAACAGATATTCATGTACAGCCAAAATAATTCTTTTAGTGTGTATAAACCTAAAAAATGTTTATTTTATGTTTTTTAGATAACTAATTGCAAAAAAATCTTTTATTTGTAAAAAGTAGTGTTTTTTTTCCAAATTTTCTAATTTTTCCAGGAAAAAAAAACTTGGGGGGGGGGGGGGAGCTTTTTTCTCCCACTTCAAAATTTACAGTTATGTTACATCTTTAGTTGGAAATAATGATAATTTTTAGGGTTACCCGAAGAGTGACCAGGTGGTTTAAGTAATATTTATTTTTTAATACTACTATCATTGTTGGAAAAGTGCTTTATCAATCTATAGCTTCATTGAGACATTAAGTTCATAATTTTATAGGCTTCTTTTTCAATAGTGAACAATATAAGTAAACAATGATATTACACTAATCAGACTAAAATATTTTAACACTGATCAGTTTTTTTACTTTTGTCTAAATATTAATTAGCACATGCAATATACATATATTATGTGAAGCAAATTTATAATTTTCACTTTAGAAAACATGAAAACTATAGTAGCATAAAATTCGAAACTGTCTGCAAATACAACTATTTTCTAAAAAAAATTATGTTAAACTAGATAATGCCCGTCAAGATTTGATGGTTAATAACTTAAATGTTTCATTGGAAAAATTCTTGAATTTTTAATTTAGTTGCTTTTAAATTAATTATTGAAATCGTGACAAATTTCTATGTTGCATAAGCGATTCCTATTTCTTTAAGGCGATAGAGGACGCTGTCAGTCTAATTTATTTTATTACGGTATTTTTTTTTTTGAAAAAAAATAGCGATATTTATTTTTATATATTTATTTATTTTAAACTGCACAACCATTAAAAGCTGCCATGAATTTTATTTTTATTAGTCTCATTCCTCTAAAACCTAAATTTGAAACTTTATGCAGCTAACAGTTTATAATATAATTTTTTTTTACTCGAATTTTATTTTACATTTTTATTTATTTTTTAAATTTTAAATCATGGATATCAAGGTAATTTCTTTTATAATTCTTATATGAATATTTTTTTCTTTCTTTCCATTTTCTTTTTTACGGAAAAGAAGGGCAAATTTTTCTTTCTGCCACACACATATATATATTCTTGATAATGGTCAGAAAACATAACAAAAAAGAGTAGATCAGCTCAATTTATTCAATTGATAATTACATGCAAAATATTTTAAATAAAAAATTATTGTTGCATATTAAATTTTATTTAATTATAAAGCATTCAAATAGTAATATTTAATTATAAAGCATTCAAATAATAATAATATTTAATTATAAAGCATTTAAATAATAATAATAATAATAACAAAATAAAAATCATACAACTTCTCCTGCTAATAAAACATGTCATTATTGAAGAGAATCATCGCCAAAAATATTGCAGAAATCATTTTGCCGGACGTTGGGCTCGAACCCACGTCCTTTACAAAAATTCAGAGCTTTAAACTGCTGCCTTTGATCACTGCGCTACCAGGAACTTGCTCAATATTCCTCTAAGTTAAAGAGCTTTGAAAAAAACTTGACGCATGCGCAAATGTGTCAATATTGGTCTTACTGATCGTGGTCTTAAAGAATCAGATTTTCGCTTTAATATATATGATTGTATACACATGCACTACACACACTAATAAGTTTATTTTATAGTTAATCATGTATTGTTTTTTATGGATAAAAAAAATACTTGTATTGTTTTTTATGGATAAAAAAGTACTTGTAAAAAAAAGAATCCATCATTCTCCAATAGAAAAAAATAATTTTATCTATAAGCTTGCTAATTGGTTGCTAATTAGCAAAACCCTTATTACCTCTTCCTGAAAAATACCTAACAATTAACATACAGAAGTTTCATTTTATGGTTAGCTAGTAATGGTGTCAGAATTCATTACCAGTAATTGAAAGCTCGCTGAGTGGTGGTGGTGGGGGGGGGGGGGGGATTTTGTGAATTATTTCTCTAAAATTTTTTGCAGAGTTCTCATGTTTGTTAAAATCATTCTTGTATAAATGCATTATGTATAATTCTTTATTTATCTGAACAATTTTATAGAATGGAATTTTGTAAACACTTTCTTTGAAACTACAGTAAAACCCGTTTAAGAAGTTCCCGCTTAAGAAGTTTTCCCGTTTAAGAAGTTTATATTTTCAATTCCCATTTTTCTCTTATTCTTACAACACTAAAATAACTCGTTTAAGAAGTTTAGTTCGAAACTCTTTCCCGCTTAAAAAGTTTTATTTTTCCTTCCATTTTTACTTTCAAAGCTCGTTTATTTTTTCTTTTTGATTATTATTTTATTTTCTGTGCTGAAATCTCTTTCTGTATTATTCTTCTCTATTCAAAAAGGTCAATGTTTAGGACTGATAGCAGATGTGGTCACCTCTATTTCACCTTAAAATATGTTTAACGTGTTTGATGGAAATGGAATGTGGGTAGAGGATGGGCCCCTCGTCACTGTAACAATAGTGACTGATAAAGAGAAAAGGGAATTGCACCGCCCTACCGATGGGTGGTTCTTTCAGTTCAATAATTACAACAGATTCTTTCCAACCACCCTATTCCATAAGTGTAATGTACCAAAGCTGCGGTTTGTTCATTTCACAGTTTTTAAGTCAATGTAAAGTGCATAACATCAAAGCTTTCTCGTTAAAAAATACACGAACGAAAAATTCTATTTTTTCCCCCCCAAAAAATGTCGGGCAAGGCAATTAAAAGGAAAGCCTTGTCAATTGAAGACAAAATCAAAATTTTGAAAGAAGTTGATAGTAATGTGAAAACAACAAGAGTTAAATTGCAAAGAAGTTGAACATACCAGTGACTACTCTGAATGGAATTGTAGCAAAACGAGATCTCATTTTAAACTGTTCTCAAAAATATCGTAAAATTAATAAGGTGAAAAGAGGAAAATATGAAGTTATGGAAGAAAAGTTATTGATTTGGTTCAAACAAGCCAGATCTGCCAATATTCCTATAAGCGGACCTATTCTTAGAGAGAAGGCTGAGGAAATTGCCAAAAAAATGGAGGTTGAATTTACTCCTTCAAATGGATGGATTGATAGGAGGAAGAAAAGAGCTGGATTGACTTATAATTCTATACAAGGCGAGAGTAAAAGTGTCGATCCACAAGAAATCGAAGAGTGGAAGAAAATCTTACCAGATTTGGTAACCGGCTATCATCCTAAAGACATTTTCAATATGGATGAGTGTGGACTTTTCTACAATCTTTTACCGGATAAAACATATGCATATAAAGGCGAAAAATGTCACGGAGGTAAACGAAATAAGGAACGACTTACAATTTTATTGGGTGCCAACATGGATGGTTCTGAGAAGTTGCCAATTTTAGTTGTTGGAAAATCGAAGAAACCCAGACGTTTTCAGAATGTGAAATCGCTGCCTTGTGATTATGAAAGCAACAAGACTGCGTGGATGACAATTTCAATTTATGAAGATTACTTGAAAAGATTGAATGACAAAATGAGGAAAGCTAAGAGGAACATCATTATTTTCGTAGACAACTGTGCCGCCCATTCCAAAGACACGAAAAACTTGAGCAACATAAAAGTCCATTTTCTACCACCGAACTCAACTTCCGTTTTACAACCTATGGATCAGGGAGTAATTAAAGTGTTTAAGCAGCATTATAGAAAACGGCTAGTGAAATGGATGATTGAAAAACTTGTCAATACTGGAGAGTTAAAAAAAGTGAATGTTTTGGAATCAATTCATTTTATTTTATCTGCATGGGAGTTAATAACCCCATCTGTCATTGCCAATTGTTTTCAAAAAGCGGGATTCTTGGATGGAGAATCAACAGAAGAATATGAATTTGATACTGAGGATGATTGGAAGATTCTTCAGAGAAAGATGGATTTCACTGCATCGTTTGAGGAGTACGTGTCGGTAGATGATGAAGTAGTACCATGCGAAATGTTTACAGGGGATGATATTTGTGAAATGACAGTAGATGAAGAAATGAGTGAAACTGAGGAAGAAGATGTGGAAATTCCTAGTTTTTCAGAAGCTGTAAAGGGGCTAGAAACCTTTCGGCGTTTTATCGAAAGTGTCGAAAATGTGCCTGCAGAAGTTTTCAAAAGCTTAAGACAATTAGACTGTTATCAATTAAAAGTTGCCGAAAAAAACAGAAACAAAATACTATAACCGATTTTTTTTGCAAAAACATATCAAATGACTCTTAAAGAGAAATTTCTTGTCTTGGGTTAAATACAGAGTTTCTAAGGTAATTATGTATTTTTACTTTATTAGCTAATTTTTTAAGTGTGCAAACTAATTTAAATTTCTTAAGAAAACTCAATTTTATAGAAAATACTCTTTGTATTATTGTACTAAGATAAAATAAACCCTCTTCTGAATATCAATATTTAAACTATTAATTTTTTCAAAAAATGCTAATTTTCCCGTTTAAGAAGTTTTCCCATTTAAGAAGTTTTTCCCTTCCATTCCCGTGGGAAACTTCTTAAGTGGATTTCACTGTATAATGTAAATAATATCTTGCATATTGAAATAACATACAAGTGTTAAAAAAGAAAGTGAATATTATTATACATTTTTAAAAATTCCAAGTATGTAAAAACTTTCTAGAAATTTTTAATCTATGTTGTCTATGTAGATATATGAAAGTATTTCGAATTTTTTTTTAAAAATAAAATATTTTATAATTCATCCTTATTGTGGTTATCTTAAAAATTTTAATATTTTTCTAATTTATTTGCATTGCATTTATTATGTATACTTTTTTCCTCTTTTAGGATTCTTTGAATTTACTATTATATAACAACAGTTCTTAGTCATAAATAAAATGGTATGTAATCATTTTTTTGAAAAGTGTGTATGTCTGTATGTATATATATAAAAAAAAAATGTTCTTTGTTAAGTCAAACTTATTACATTTGCATGATTTTCAGTGCCGTAAACTGGGGTAATTTGGGCATTGCGGGGTTACTTGAAACCTCTCTCTCCCCTCCCCCCCCTCCCCCCCAAAAAAAGGCTTTTTAATAAATCCTGAATACCAATCTCTGTTGAGAGAGTATTGATGAGGTTTACCGAGTATTGTTAAATTATCTCAATACTAAACACAGTTGAACCAGAACTGATTTAATTTTTAGTTTGTTTGTTGTGTGTCCAAGTAATCCAATTTATGATATCTTAGTGGCATTATACTATTTCAGTTTCAAGTAGAAAACACAGAAAAATAAATTTTCTTATTCAGAATCTTAAAAAGGTAGGAGTTAAAAAAGATGCATTTTTTTCTTCTGATTTCTCTACGAAATTGTACTTACATATGGTATAGCGGGATTCTATTTTTTCTCCCTTTCACTGAACCTTTCTCTTACTAATTCATAAGGAAAGTTTTATGTTGTAGAACATGTTTAAAATCCTTTCATATTAACATATATAAAGTACATGTTAAAAGAAGCATAAATATATATATTTCATTTACATTATCTTTTTTAATCATCAACTAGATGATAGGAATATTTAGCTGCAAATACTTAGAAGCTTAAAATAATGTTTTAGTATAGTGACTCAAAGCTGCAGGGAATGTCAGTACTTACAAGGAAGGTCTCCTTACCGGGCATATTCAGCATATTTTGGAAAAAAATCCCAATTATACTATTTATGTATGTAATAATGGATCAGTCAAATTTAGCGGCAGAATTGCACTAGAAAGACTGTAAAAAAATAAAATACTTTCGAGTATTTGGCATAAGACCAGATGAAGAATGCTGCAGTTTTCCATTTCAATATTGGAGCAGTTTTGTTTCCATAGCAACAAAATTGAATCAACAGTGCTTAATTGAACTTTGTTTTGAGATTGAAACAATTTTAATTAATTTAAATTTTGTTTTAATTCATAAAATTTCATAATTAACTTTCATTATAAATATATATATGGCAAAATTAGAGTTAAAACAAACTAAAATTGACAAAACTAAAGTTATTTAAATTAAATTTATTTAAACAAGTCCAACATGAAACATTTTTATATTAAAGAGTATTTGACATAAAAAGTTTTTTTTTTTAAATTTTATTCCATTGGCAACCGATGATAAATTGCGAAATGACAAAACTTTCATTATTTTTTTACGAACACTCTATCGAGTTTCCGTCAAAATTTTTTTATAAATATATATATCCTCATGAGAAGAATATTCTATATTTTTTTCAGATTTTTTGGAGTATGCTCGTATGGAGACCTTCCTTGTTAGTAATATTCGACTCAAGTTCATGTGACATAATACAAGTTTTTTTCTTGAAGATGCTATTTAAAAAAAAAAAAAATACATTTTTTTTTATCATTTTTACTTTCTTCTATCTTTACAAGAAGAAAGTATTGGTTTCATGAAAATTTTCGAATTCCAGTTTTCGACGGAATTATACGTTTTATGGGTCAGAGATTCCAAAAAACATGTTTTTACAAAATGTCTGTCTGTGAGTCTGTCTGTCTGTCTCTATGTGACACAAATTTTGTGGGCGCTCTATCTCAAGAACTAATGCACGGAATTTAATAAAAATTTATATTCAGGTAGTCCCTGATATAGATTGGTGCTGATTAGTTTTTGGTGTAAATCGCCCTGCAGGTGGCGCTGCTATGTAGCATTTTTCAGGATTTGTAATATACCTAATTTGTAATATACGTATGTATTACACATGCATATATATATATCTTTATTTATTAAAGCACGTTACGCTGTCGACACAGGTTCGATTCCTGGCCCTGGCTAATTTTTCACTCCAGTTGGGTTTATTGTAATTAATTGTATTTATAGTCTGTCTTAATATATGTGTACCTTTAATAAATAAAAATGGAATACAGACGTTAACTTATGTGCTTAAGTATATATATCTTTAATTGGTACTCAATCTTCCATTGGTATTTGGTTGTCTTTATTTTCAGCAGTGACAAAACAATAAAAAAACTATAGGAGGAGCGCAAAATAGCCATTATTAAATGAATTGAATAATTAAGATTATCAATAATTAAAAGAATACATATGAGAATGATTATTTAAACTTATTAATAATGCCATTATTGCAAAATCAATATTTTAATTATTGTAGATAGAAGATTTAAAATAGTGAATTCTATAGAGTTGTGATTATCAAGTTAATGAGACAACAGAGAGTTTAAAGTGGCAGAGTCGGTATTGATATAAGAAAAATTTTTCTCTGAAAATAAACAGTCCTGAAGTATCAGTGCATGTGATCGTATTTGCTTCACATTACAGTTTGCAAGGGTTAAATTTCCTGGAATTTCTTAGTAATATTAATATTAAAAAAATTAAACTCTGGATTGAGAGTTTCAAATGTATATTATTGATAAGACAAAGAATGTGCCTGTATGTATATGTTCTCACGTTGTGTTGGATTGACCAGCACTAAGACATTGGGAACGGAGGTACTCCAAGGTATACCCAAGAACACTTGAGAGAGATTTTTTCAAAATTCGATTTAGATTTTAAAAAATTAAATTTTAAGGGAATTTTTATTGGATTTTTGTATTGGGTATTTTTTCTCACGATGCACATCTTTGTTTTAAAATGTTGTAAAAAATCACTTTCAGACAAAATTTGAAAACTGTAATGTAATTTACAATTTTTCATTTATTAAAAAAAAAAAATCAAGCAAAAATCAATATTTTTGCTTTTAATTTCAGTAAATGTTTATCTTCAGATGATTTTCTTACAATATTTTTCTTTCTGTGAAGTTCTAACTTCCATGAGTTTGATAAATTTATATTTTTTTAAATCTTCCAAAAACATCCAATACTAAATATATGCATAATTTTAGCACTTTATATCACAATACGATAAATTTTTACCTAAAAAGCTGGTTACAGAAAATTAAGATTGGAAATTAGCTAACAGCCAAAGCAAAGAATATTTTTCTTTTCATTTAATTTTAATAAATGTCAAACTGCAAGTATTCATTTTTAACAGTAAAAAACTAATAATATTTTGTGTTTTTCCCCTTTAAATCTCGGAAAAATAAAAAACTACATATGTGCCATTTTTGTTCTTTTTTTTTATCATTTATAGGATAAGTTTAATTGGTTACAGAAAATTGAAATTAGAAATTACTTGATTTAAAAAACAACAACCAAAGTTAAACATGAATATAGTGTGACTCAAAGCAACAAATTGAAAATATGCTTAGTCATTCCTGATATCAGTTGTTTCATCAGGTGCAGTGTAAGTAATGTCATTTCGAAATATACATTAATGAACAAACCTTTTTTAGAGTAGTTGAAGAAGGAGACAATGCTTCAACTATGAGTACAAACTTTCTGTACATGTTCATATTCAGTACAAAGCTATGAAAATATTGTCAAATACAAATAAAAAGGCATTACTTATATCACAATCACACTCTCTATTATAGAATCAAAATATAATATCTAGGTATTGCTTCATCACATAGGAATTTGATATTAGGCAATGAATCTTACTTCTAGGTATTAGATGCTAAAGAAACACAGATTTTACAAAAAAAAAAAAAAAAAAAAACTTTAAATGGGCAAAACAGATGAAAAAAAAAATTGAAATCTAAAAATTGGAACATACATTATTTGTAACATATATGTGCTTATTTCAAAAGGTATTTTTAATTGAAATCTGGGAAAAATGCTCAAATATTATGTTGTAGAAGATTCACATTTATCATGGAATAAAGTTTTAGGATACAAAGGTTCGGTAAGAATGTTTATTCTCTTAAATTGCGAATATTTAAAGATTGAAAAAAGAAGAAAAATCAATTTTCTGTTGCTTTAAATGTGAGACACAAATTTACCACCAATTTTTCTGAACAATGGAATGAGATATAAGAACTAATAATATCGAAAAAGAAGAAAAATCAACTTTTTATTTTTTCAATATAAGACACAAATTTACTGCCAATTTTTAATTGAGTTGATACTTTTCATTTAAACATTGTTTTTCATTCCCATACACATACATGCATTTTCTTATAAGTACTCTTTTAACCACAATATAGTTTTCAATATTTTCTCTTACAAATGACATATTATCAGTTATCATTAGTAATAAATAAATTTATGGGCTTTTTCTGACTGTAAGTGTTACTTGGTTCAAATTTATACAAATAAAATTGTTAAAATTTGCTTAATGGCTATATTCAACATGAACTTCCACAAATAATTAAATTCAAAAAATGCATTTGCTAGATTGATTACAAGAAGAATTAAAATCTGTAGTGCTATCAATGGTGATTTAAAATTTGACATACTCTTAGAATTTTGGAAATAATGATGTACTATTATTATTACTTTCACTTTCATAAAAAACTTTACCCATTAGTATAGAAAATGTAGTACAATTTTAATTATATGTTATTTTCTTGTAGGTTATGTATACGTTGTGTAAATATATATTTATTTGTATGTTTCTAGGTATCAAGTTTCATCTGCAGACCCATTTCCAATTGTCTTGCAACGAACGGTTTTCGTTTTTCTGTAAATGTTCACTGACTATGCAATTTGTGTAATTTTTGTACTAGAGGATGCTTAAGTGAAATCTATGCAAACAGAATTATTAAAAATTGTCTGTTGAGTATAATAAGCATTAATCATCTGTTTCTAAAAATAATTAAATCAGAAAAATGCTGATAACGTTTTTTATGTATACTACTAACAATAGTTATTTTCTATTCAGCAGATTCTTGGTGTTTTAAACTCAGTGTTGGATAATGCTATATTGTACTCACTGCACTTTATTTACTTTCATGTAAAATAACACATTAATATGGCTCTCATATAATGATTTTTTTTTTTTTTTTTTTTTTTTTTTAAGATTTAATTATTTTTTAATTTTTATTGTCTCTCTCTCTCTCTCTCTTTTTAAAAATAAGTATTCCTCCTTTCTCTCAGTTTGTTTCCATCTGCGATCTGAGTAATTGGTACTTTTATGTTATACCAACACCATTGTTGCCAAATGAAACATTAGAAAAAAAAATTAACATTACTGGTGTGAAAGTGATTTTTTTTTTTTTTTTTAAAGGTACTTTTATATTATATGAGCACCGGTGATAACGAAATATTATTCCCATTTGCATCATGATTAGTATTGTATTAATTTCATTTAAAATAGAAACCTTTCACTCATTTACTGTAAAATATTTAACTTTCAGTTAAAAATATATTATATACATTTAAAAACATATTACATACAGTTAAAATACATGTCTTTCACCCATTTCAATTAAAATACAAAAAGAAAAAAATGCGAAGTAATACCTTAAACTAAAGCATTTTCTTTAATTTTCAAGGTATTGTTTCTGATTTACACATGCAAAAAATAAAAGCTGACATTGTCGAGAAAAAAGTGCTATAGGCGAGATTTGTGCCTGTCTAACATAAAAGTAGTACCAAATATAATATTTGAAAATTACAGACTTTCATGAACTATTTTATTAAATGAATATAAGTATATATTTAAAATTAATGAATATATAATTATTACACAATAAAATAATTAAAGTCCGTTTAAACTGCAGGCCTAAAATTGTAATCGTCTCCTAGCATTTCAGTTAACAATTAAATTTTTGAATAAAGATGTTGCCACATGAACTCTATGTGATAGTATTGTAAATAATGATGAACAGTACCGCACTGTCTTTTATTACGCCATTTTGCAATGCCCTGTAATTTTAACATATTGGGTTTGGCATCCAGTGTTGGGGACAACTTCCTTTATGTATAATTCCGTGGTCCTCAAATAATTTTATTGCAGCTTCCTCATCATCAGCTAAAAAGATAAAATTCATATCAGCATCAGTGAAAAATGTAAATTATAAAATAAAAAAAGTTACTTTTTTGTTATAGGGAACATGCCATTTTTAAAAAAAGTTTGGTTCAACTCGGTCTTCAGAAGTGAGATTTGTTGCCAAATGATGTAAACAGCTCTGTAAACAAACCTGATGAGCTCTGTGCTTGTTTATATATGTGTGTATATATAAACATTTTATATATATATATATTGTTTTTTATATATGAATTACTCATGTTTGTATATAAAAATAGATAAATGGCTTCTTTATGTCAAATAAATTGTATAAATATTTAAAAAAATTGCTTGTCTGTATCAAATAGTGAGTATGTGGGTAGAAAATCTATGTGAAACATTTCCTTTTCTCTTCAAGGCCATTTTCTCTACCCTGCCTAGGTCCCTATAACAGAAAAGTACCAAAAAATACTTTAGATTTGAAAAATAGCAAATTAAAATGTGTTGATTCGTTACAATAATAAAAAAATGGTTCATATTTAGTAAATAGTGAGTCACAATGTTTGGCATGGTTTACAATAATAATCATTTGCACAGTGTGGGTGTAAATAAATAGTGCACTAGCATATATTTTGGTATGGTGTTGGTATAACGAAAAAGTACCATTGCTATATTTGTATTCTTCCCTATAGTACCAGTCTATTTGTACTTATACTAAGCTTGTATATAATGAATCTTTAAAGTACATCAATGAAATATTTTTTACATCTCTAGAACTAAGATACTTTTCAATAGCAATAACTGTGCACTTTTGAATGCAGTGATCTCTTTTTATATTTGTGATATGGGATGTCTTTTGTTAAGTGAGATTTCTAAATGACTTGACTGCTAAAGAATCGGAGAATGAATCTTTTAAAAGCAACGAAAGTTGTTTTGTGTGTATTACATGTTTATTATTGTTTGGGAAATAATAGCCATTACATATTAATATATTTTTTAAAGTTTATTATTATATTGTTTTTTAGTATCTTTCTTAATCAAAATAGTTTGTATGAAATAAATGCATTCTAATTATTCTTCTGTTGTGTTGCAAACTATTATTGATTTGTAATTGAAGTTTCTCAATTACATATAAATATTTAATTCCCTCTTTAACAGCATTATATTGTGTATACATAATTAGTTTTTGATGGTAAAATGTGTAAACTTTTTAAAAATTGTTTGAATTCTTATCTTTTAAAGAATAAGAAAAATTTGTCTTTCAAAATATTTTTTTTTTTCAGTAGTGACTATTTATTTTGTCTTCATATATTTTTTCTATTGCGATGTTAATCTTCTTTTCAGTATAAAATATGAAGACCTGTAATATAATTTATATGGATAACCAGATATTGTAAAATAAATTTTTTCGTTTATCAAATGTTTAAATTTTTTCTTGTAAGTTTTCAGACTCAGTTT
Organism: Maratus speciosus; assembly: GCA_963932465.1. Classification (NCBI taxonomy): domain Eukaryota; kingdom Metazoa; phylum Arthropoda; class Arachnida; order Araneae; family Salticidae; genus Maratus; species Maratus speciosus. Next base: position 395,698,752 of record OZ010793.1, on the reverse strand, counting down.
TATTCCTTAACTTAATGCTATCATTATTTTACATGCTCAGTGGTTAAAGACTAGACAGATATCAAAATAGTAAAAAAATTCATAGAAATTGAATTCACTTTTTACATTCTTTTGTTTACTCAACCTGGTTTTTGTATGTAACAATGGAATTTTGTACTAGATTTTTAACCCTATTCCTGATATGCTAGAATTATAAAAAATATGTTCACAGATGTGTTTCCGATGACAATACAATATTTTTAGAACTTATTTATGAATTAATACACTAATTTCAATGCATTTTTCCATTAGCCTGCCACAGGTGAAAAATCCCCAACTTTCTGTAATTCATATTTGTATACGAGTGGAAACAACAATGGATTTAATTATGCACCAATAAATGCTTGCTAGAATATGTCAAATGGCCCTGAAACTTCAGCAATGAAACATTTTAAAGGCTCAAAAATAGAAAATAAATTATAAATAAAAAAGAGTATGTTGACTCTATGGCAATTTGGCAGGGTGCATCTCCCGGCTGCTCTTTTTGACTATTTTATGTGCCTGTCATCGCTTTTTCACTACTTTATGCACCCGGCGACCCTTTTTGACTACATTATGGGCCTTGCAGCCCTTTTCAAACTACTTTATATGCCTAGTGGCCCTTAGTGCTCTTTTTGATGCACCCTTTTTCACAAAATGCGTTAACTGGCGTAAGAAAAACATTGTGAATTTCATGAATCGGTCGAGGGAAAAATGTAGTGAAATTTGTCGATTGACCGAGGGAAAGGGGGATGGAAAATTAATTGATTTGTCAACTGGAAAAAATGTAGAAATTTGTCGATCGACTGCAAGAAAAAAAAAATGCAAAATTCGCTGATCAATTGCTATAAAATCCCCCTCAAAATTCATTTATCCATCATGGAAAAAAAATCACAAAATTTGTCAAATTTTGTGTGTGTGTGTGTGGGGGGGGGGGTGTGTGTGTGTAAAAGTTCACCCAGCAGTAGCATGGAAAAAAAAACCCTTAGAAGTTTTGTCAATAAGCTGTGGTGACAAATCCTGAAAGTCGACGTGTTGCCAATTGTGTGAAAAAAAAATTGCAAAATTTGTCGATTAGTCAGGGAGAATAATGTGAAATTCGTCGATTGGTTAGGGGAATATGTTGCAAAATTTGCCAGTCTTTCAGGAAAATATCACAAAATTCTACTGATAAAAAGGCACTTTAAACAAACCAGTTCAAAATGTTTTTGGAACACAACACATGAGAGCCCTTTTTGATAACAATGTGCCTTTTTTAGGGTTTCGTTCATCTGACGAAACCCTATTCGTCTCGCTCCTCTGTCTGTCCGTCTGTCCGTCACAGAGCTCATTCTCAGAAACTATACATGTTGGAGGTTTGAAATTTTGCATATTTATAGCTGAACACCACACATCATACGAAAAATCATAAAATTTTGAAAAAGGCGTACATTTAACCCTTTGGGCTCCCACATGTGTATTTTAAACAATTCTTTCTAAATGAGTCCCTAATTAGGTTGAAGGCCTAAAATTTTGCGTACTTATAGCTGGACACCTCAGATCAAACGACAAATCATAAAATTTTCAAAAAGTCGTGCATTTAACCCTTTGGGCTCCCACATGTGTATTTTAAATAATCCTTTCTAAGTGAGCCTCTAATTAGGTTGGATGCGTGAAATTTGTCATACTTATAGCTGAACACCTCACATCAAACGCAAATCATAAAATTTTGAAAAAGTTGTAAATTTAACCCTTTGGGGGTCTCACATGTGCATTTTAAACAGTTATTTCTAAGTGAGCCCTAATTCGGTTGGAGGCGTGAAATTTTGCATACTTATAGCTGAACACCTCACATCATACGAAAAATCATAAAATTTTGAAAAAGTCCTACATTTAACCCTTTGGGCTCCCACATGTGTATTTTAAACAATTTTTGCTAAGTGAGCTTTCCTATTTAGGTTGAAAGCGTGAAATTTTGCGTACTTATAGCTGAATACATCAGATCAAACAACAAATCATAAAATTTTGAAAAAGTTGTAAATTTAACCCTTTGGGGTCTCACATGTGCATTTTAAACAATTCTTTCTAAGTGAGCCCTATTTAGGTTGGAGGCGTGAAATTTTGAATACTTATAGCTGAACATCTCACATCAAATAACAAATCATAAAATTTTTAAAAAGTCGTACATAACCCTTTGGGCTCCACACATGTGTGTTTTTAACAATTTAGTCCAAGAGCTGTTAAACATTTTAGGGAAGGTATTTGAGGCACACTGAAAATTTGTGCAACACTTCTTTTGTAATGCCTGAATACAAAATCGAATGTCTGGCTGAAGGATCGTGGCCCAAAACCTGTGCCAGACAAAAAATGGCACTTGACACGTGTCTGGCACAGTTTTTGTGCCGACTAAAGTGTCTGTCATTTTCAAAATATTTTTTTCTAAGCATAAATATTATTGTGCCTCAATCTCAGCGTGCCTCAAATACCTTTTTTGGGTAGTCAAAAAATGGCACTTGACACGTGTCTGGCACAGTTTTTGGGCCGACTAAAGTGTCTGTCATTTTCAAAATATTTTTTTTCTAAGTATAAATATTATTCTGTTTCAATCTCAGCGTGCCTCAAATACTTTTTTTGGGTAGTGTCAAAAAATGGCACTTGACACGTGTCTGGCACAGGTTTTGGGCCACGATCCTTCAGCCAGACATTCGATTTTGTATTCAGGCATTACAAAAGAAGTGCTGCACAAATTTTCAGGGTGCCTCAAATACCTACTCAAAAATGTTCAACAGCTCTCCTACTAATTCTTTCTAAATGATCCCCTAATTAAGTTGGAGGCGTGAAATTTTTTATATTTATAGCTGAACACCTCACATCAAATGACAAACTATAAAATTTTGAAAAAGTCGTGCATTTAACCCTTTGGGCTACTACATGTGTATTTTAAACAATTCTTTCTCTAAGTGAGACCCTATTTAGGTTGGAGGCGTGAAATTTTGCATACTTATAGTTGAACACCATCATGCGACAAATCATAAAATTAAAAAAAAATCGTACATTTAACCCTTTGGGCTCCCACATGCGTATTTTAAGCAATTCTTTCTAACTGAGCTCCTTATTAAATTGGAGATTTGAAATTTTGCATACTTATAGCAGAACACCTGAGGCCGGGCGACAAATCATAAAATCTTGAAAAAGTCTTACGTTTAACCCTTTGAGCTACAACATATGTATTTTAAGCAATTCTTTCTAAGAGAGCCCCTAATTAAGTTGGAGACATGAATTTTTGCATACGTATAGCTGAATACCACAGACCACACGACAAATCATAAAATTTTCAAAAAGTCTTATACTATTTACTCCTCCCGGCTCTAACTTGTGTATTTTAAGCAATTTTTATGACCTCTGCCCTTTTCACTGTGGGAGCACTTTTCCAACTTTTGCCGTCATCCCTTTGACCATTCTTTCATATTATGCACCATAGCCTTACATATTTTAGTTCCACTTTTTACCGCCAGGTGTGCCTACTTATCTCGGGTGCTATGGGCCTAATCCCCTCGACTAATATATCTACGGATAGTATGTAAATCGGGGTTTCGTTCGGATAGAGGTTTGTTTAGAATAGAGTGCGCCCCTGGTTACGAAATGTGGAACTAACAGATTTTTCAAAATGATAAAGTGTTTTGAAAGATATATTAAACGAAACCCTCTGTGCGATCTGTGATCACACTTACCCACTTGTTTATTAAATTCCCAGCCAGCGGCCCCTTTGTTCTAGAATCAACACTATGAGTGTAACATTTGCAAAAAATATGCTCTTATAAATTAATAGTTTAATATTAATTTATGATTGAATATTGAAAAAACAATTTAGAAATCCTTGAAAGATAGTTCAAATAATGTTTCTTTTTTCTTTCCTGTTGCCTTATCATAAGGAAACAGAGCAAACAATTTTTTAATAAATTTATTTGCTTGCACTTTCTACCAAGCATTAAAAAAGCAATGAATTTTTCATAATCTATTTCGATGTCCATGCCAAATTAAATTTACTGTAATGGAAATTTTTGCGAAAATACATGAACTGCAATAAAAAAACTAGGTGGGATTTTAAAACTAAACATTGAATGCTCGTATAAAAATGTCTTTTTTTAAAAAACTATTTTTATACTTATTATGTGAGATGTTTAAAAGTGATGTAAGCCGCTAATTTTGAAAAAGTGAGTGATTTGAGAGTATGTGGACCTAGATATGAATTTGTACATAGGAATATTGTTGTAATTTGTTGTTCCATTCAGTGTTGTAGTTGTAAAATTATCAGAGGGTATATATTAGAGTCATGAACATTCCTTGCTAGAGTATATGCTAAAGATTTATTTGAGAAACAGAGGGTATATGCGGCTTCTTAAAAGAAATCCAGAAGGTATACGGCATATACCTCCATATACCCTCCACTCCACTCCTGCTTCCATAAAATTTGCTCATAAATGGAATCCAAAAGATATTTTATCCAATAAGAAATCATATTATAGCAGAAAATGCTTGCTTTTGATCATTTAAGAAAATGTGACTTACACCACTCTGCGTTTGAACACCTCACACGTTGATTGTAATAATCTGGATGGGAAAGAGGAAATTGCCTGTCTGAAATTCCTATAAAAATACGACTGATTAAAAAAAAAAAATTAATAATCTATAGCATTCTCAGCACCATTTCATTTTCACACATTAAAGGTTGCTAAATATGTCACAAAATAAATAAAATATTTTTTTTTATATATAACTTCTATTTGATGCTGACAGCATAGTTTGAAGGATGCACAAGTAACCACATTTATTCATAGGCGTAAAGAAAAAAATTTAAATTTATTAACGACAGTAACAACAATCCATAACAGAGAGCAACACAAAAACAAGGTTGGGAAAAAAACAGGTTTTTTTCGAACACCCCCCCCAGAAAAACCAGTTTATTTGGTTTAAACCAGGTTTTTTTTTTTTAAACTGGGTTTTTTAAAAATCTTTTCTCATTACATATACATGCATATTTATTGATAGAAATAGACATTGTTGGATATATAAGTAGTATAACTTTATTTGAAATTAATTTAAATTTAAAAATTACAGTTAATTTATGTAAAAAATTTTAAAAAATCATATTTTAATTTAAACATTATCAGTAAACAGTTAGGTTCAAAGAACAAACTGCTCTACACATTGAAACATTCATATCCTGATAATCTTTATAAACAATCTTTTGATTACTAGTAATAAACATTTGATGTAGTTTTTCAGTTATTCAAAAAATAAATTTCAAATACTTCTTTGTTTGACAATTTGGAGTCAACATTTTTGGTCATAAGATTAAGCAGATAACAGAAATATATATATATATATATATATATGTATACAATAGATTGGTATTATTAAAATACTATAACTAGCACTCAATTTTTGAATGCTCTCTTATTCCACTCCATTTTAATTCTTAACCCGTAACTGGAGACATGAATTTCCTTACTCGATCAGAGACATAGGGTCAAAAAGACTCCAATGTTATTTTTCTTTTTTGTCTTTTGTAAACAGCATTGGAATTTATTTTGGAAATGCTAGATATTCTGGAAATCATGTAATGATAAAAGAATTACTTGACGGTACTGAGGAGATGATTTTATTCAAGGAGAAAAACCATGTGATAATCAGAGCCAAAGAACAAAGCAGAGTCATTTTGACTCCCATCTCCAGTTATGGGTTAAAGATAATTTCCACAATCAAGAAAAATTTCCAGCGTTCGAAATCCTTGGTGGTCCGCTGGTCCGAGACCACTAAAAATTCAATCGGACCACTAATTTAAAAAATTTAGTGGTCCGAAGGACCCGTAACTAACAGTAACTTTTTCCCCTCTCTGACAGGTAAACGTAAATTTTCCCATCCCTGAGAAAACTGCAACCAAACATTACAATAAGCATAAAATTTGCATAAAAACTTAGTCAGTTAAAATAAATAGACGGAAATAAAAAAACATAATAATTTCAGTTTTTGTTTATGTACTATTTATTTAATTTTTAGCAAATTATAATTTTACATTTTATTATGCCGAAAATTTTGGGTAACTGAAAGGAAGTTTGGTTTATATTTCCGGAGGAGCAGAGGGGGGGGGGGGGTGTCACTCAAAGGGTTAAGGTACTTATATAATTTTATGTAGCAGTCCAGTGACGATGTCTGCAGACCAGTAAACTCTGATGTTTACTAGTCCTTGGGATCAGTGATTTTTTTTTAATCAATTCTACCGCTGAAAATAGTCAGGGTTGCAAAATCGCTAAAAAATGTCGGTCATAACAAAAAAGATGACAAGCGATCAAGGGAGAATATGCAAGGGATATACAAAAACTCATTCAATTTCATTATAAAAATTAACATAAGGTTAACAGATGATAAGATTAAAAATTTAAAACAATATTCTTGTATTTAATAACATTTGTTATAATACTTGTCCCCAAGCAGCATTAGTGATAAATACAAAATATTATTTTGTCTTCAAAAGCATCGGTAAATTAGAAAAAATTTGGTTAAGAAAAAAAAAAAAAAGATCTATTCAATCTATCTTTTAACATGCTTTTACAAACAAAATACCAAAGTTCTCCAAATGTTATTTATGAAAAAAGAGAGAGAGAGAGAGAGAGAGTTGGGGGGGGGGGGGGGGAGGAGGGAAGAGATATTTGTAAAAAGCAAATAGTATAAAATTTTGTAATGATAATGATTCTGAGATTCATATAAATATTAAAATTGATCTAAGCCCAATAAAAAATAATGATGTTTTCAAAACAAAATACCAAAATTTTCCAAACGTTGTTTCTAAAAAAAGATAGGGGAAAGGGAATTTGTAAAAAGCAAATGGTAAAAAAATAAACAAAAAATTTTGTGCATGCATGTGGCAGTAAGTAAAAAATACTCCATGTATGAGCACTGCATGCCCATAAAGCAAAAATTCAAAACAATATTCTTGTATTTAATAACATTTGTTAATGCTTGTCCCCAAGCAGCATTAGCGATAAATACAAAATATTATTTTGTCTTCAAAAACATTGGTAAATTAGAAAAATTTTGGTTAAAAAAAAAAAAAAAAAAGATCTATTCAATATGTCTTTTAACATTCCGATGAAGCAAGTAACATTTTTTCCTCTCTGACAGGTAAACTTAAATTTTCCCATCCCTGACAAAAACCGCAACCAAACATTACAATAAGAATAAAAACTTAGTCAGTTAAAATAAATAAACGGAAATAAAATACATAATTAATAATTTCAGTTTTTGTTAATGTACTACTTATTTAATTTTTAGCAAATTATAATTTTACATTTTATTATGCCGAAAATTTTGGGTAACTGAAAGGAAGTTTGGTTTATATTCTCGGAGGAAGAGAGGGGGGGGGGGGGGGGTCACTCAAAGGGTTAAAGGTACTTAATATAATTTTATGTAGAGGGCCAGTGACGATGTCTGCGGACCAGTAAACTCTGATGTTTACTGGAAAAAAAAGGATTAAAAAAAAAGTCACTGGTCCCAAGGACCAGTAAACTCTGATGTTTACTGGTCCTTGGGACCAGTGACTTTTTTTTAATCATTTCTACCACTGATTTCTTTTACAGCTTGACCAAACTCTTAAAGATCATCATGCTATGTGAAGTTATATGGCTCCATATTCAAAATCACCAAGTGTTTATGACAGATTGCTTTAAATAATCTCCATTTTTTTTTTTTTTTTTAATGAAAATATTTTATATTAAATGTTGAATATTTTTAATCTATTTTATCTTTGAAAAATTCACATGTTTTAAATTTTTTTCTTTAGAGCAATAGACATGTTCGTCAACACCTACTAATTTTCATCCTATACACGTAAACATGACCTAGACCCAGGGTTTGTCCAAGTGGTCCTGCCCAAAAAAACCCGGCCCACTTGAAAAAACCCATTGTGGGTCTTTTCAGATTTTCTCATGTTTTCCCAACTGTAACATTATTTAATCTAAAGGTATGAGAATAGGTGGAAACTGGAAAATTGGGTTAATAGTCAGTGACTGTTAGACAGGGTTTGCCCAAGTGGGCCCAGCTCGAAAAAACCTGCCCAGGTTTTTTCGGGCAGGCCCACTTGAAAAAATCCATTGTGGGTTTCTTCAAATTTTCTTGTGCTTTCACAGCATTTTCATTATTTAATCTAAGGTATGAAAATTCAAATATAAATGCCAATTTAAATATATTTCAAAAGAAACAGATTTAAAGGAATTTCTAAGCAGAGTAAAATGACCAAAAAAGAAATTAGCTGTAAAGAAGGAAGATTTTCATGCCTGTAATCTAAAATGTATCCAAATGCTTTAAATGTTAATGCATGCAAAAAGATGACACTTGAACCCCATCCTGATTGTTTGCATTGTTATAGCTTTTAAGATTAATCATCCTATTTAATTTATTATCCTGCTTCAATTTTCAATGAAAGTGCTATATATAGGAGTTTTCAACACAAAAATGGTTCAGATTATGTCAAAAAAGAGTGAAAGAGATTAGTTTCCTCCTGGATTTTGTCAGCTTTTCTTTTCTTTACATTCAGTGCCAGCTACCTCTACTTCAATCGAACAATACTTTTCTACATTTGGTCTTGTTTGGAGCAAGTTACGTAATCATTTTGCAGTTGATAAAGCAGCAAAGCTAGTAAGTAATAAGTGTATCACCATTTGCGATCTAAATTTACAAATATCACTGACACTGACTTTGATGACAATCGAATTTAACATTTAATACTATTACAATATATGTGTAGCAAATTTTGCTAAAATTTTCAAATACAGTAGACTCCCTCAAATTCGCACAGCTTGGGATCAGAGGTTGTGCAGATTTTAGAATTTTGCAGATTTATGGTCATTGCTTTGTTTACATTTTTTAAACAGTAATTTGAATGCAATAATGAAATCAAAATTATAATGAATGCTTGCAATGTAGTAAAATATTAAAATAATTAAGTAAAGTAATAAACTAAAGTGTTAAATGTAAGATAATTTTAAAAATGATTAAATTATTAAAAGTAAAGGTCAAGTAAATAATTAATAATGTATAATTAAATATGCATAATAGTGATGAGATACATTTTCCTTGAATTATTCAACAAAACTTTCCTCATAAAGGTAACCTAATAATTCATATCAAAGTCATAATGTAAGGAAGTTTTATTTATTTAATTCAAATTTAAGTCTTAATACCCAAAAAAGCTTGATTAATACATAAACATATTTGGTAAAAAGATTGTGATTACCAATTATCAGCAATATCTTGATTTTTTTCACAAATAAATTCATATTTCTTTCATGAAAAACCACGAGTTTACTCATATTATCGACAATTACATATTAAAATACATATGGAAGCAGAATAATATAAAACTAAAAAATTCAGTAATTTTGCTCCTACATCTGAACTGAAAGTTTCATTGTTTACGTCTGTGATGATGTGTGGATTTGAGGGAGTCTACTGTATATTATTACGAATCCCATTTCTTTTTTTAAAAAAAAGTCTAACTGATTCTGATTTGAAGTGAATGAAAGAAACTATATAAATTTAGCATGTTTAATTTAAGGTAAGAATTATATAAAGAAATCCAGTTGTGGTTCTCTTAATATATTCTTAGTGCAGCAAACTAGTACCATGAGATACAGATGTACCTTTTAAATTAATTTGATTCTTCTTCTTTTTATATATTTTTTGTTAATTCATACTTAATTAATGCAAAATTATGCCCAGGTTTCACTGATAAATGGAGAATTAGGTATTATGTATATGAAAATTAGAAGTTTAAAGTGTTCTCCAAAAAAACTCAATAAAGCCCGAAAAAACCAGACTTCTTTCAGAAAACTCCGAAAAAACCCGGGTTTTAGACTAGTGGGCCCAGTGAGCTGGGTTTTTTTGAAAAAAACTCTGTTTTTTTCTAACCCTGCTAGACCCACTATACCTAATGCTTATTGTTAAAATAAAGTGTTAAAAGTAGAAATTTTATATATCCGATAATTTGAAACATTTAAATTATAAAGAAAAAAGAGAAAATGTCGTTAGATTTCTTCTAAAAAAACCAACTGGTTTTTCTTGAGAAAAAAACCAGTTGGTTTAAACCATGGTTAAAACCAATTGTTTAAACCATGCCAACCTTGCAAAAAAATGAATCTTTTCTGTTATTCAAGGCAATTTTCTTATAAAAGCACTTTTTGTTTTCATAATCATGTTTTATTTAGATGCCATTAAAATGTTTTTACTTTTTTATATTTATTAATTTTTGCTTTTTTTCCCAGCACATTTTTTTATTTGTTTTACTTTGTTTTTACCTTCTCGCTCACCTTCTGACTGTATGAGACTCCTAAATTAAATTATGAAATAGAATGGTTTAAAATTGGTTTTTGACTAATTTTAATTTTGAGTGACACCCAATCTTGAATTCAGACATTTTATCTCGAGAAAGTCTGATCAAAGAATTTCTGCAGCTCTAGGGGGAGGTGGGGGAGCTATTATTAAGTTACAATATAGAATTTGTACTTTTGATCATTAATAAGCACAAATCATAAAATCTTCTGGGAAGAGCACTTTGATGCTCTGAGGAGGGAGGGAAATACTCCTCCTCTACCGGGTCACCATCTGAATTCATCATTGGAGGTACTACCTCTTGAACATCCTGGCATCGCACATGGCAAAAAAACTTTTTTTCTTTCTTTCTGCATAATGTAGAGTAGTATTATAATTATGCCAATTTAAAGAATTTGTTTTTTCATTGATCTTTCCTGTAATTTGTGAGTGTGAGTCTTAAACAATACAGATAAAGAATTCATAACATAATTTACATTTTAGATTAAGAAACAAATTATTTCTTGGCCCTGTTTTAAAACATTCTATGTTTAAAATATGGCTCTCATTTAAAAAAATAGTATTAACTTTTGTTATAAATACAAATATATTTTTCAAGCTGTTAACATCTTAACTGCCGACGAAATCTCACATGATCTCCATTGCCTTATTTAATAACATAATTTTGCAATTAAGTAAGACGGTTATTGGTTTTCTGAAATAACAAAAAGAAAATTCCCATGTTATAAAGTGTGCAGAACACTGCTTTGCTGTGAAAATTGGCCTGCTGTCCTGACAGTTTGCCATTTTTATAATATATGAAGGCATTCTCTAAAGGCGTATATATATACGCCCACTGCAGTTAAGGGGTTAATATGAAATATTTGTATACGAGGCCTGTATGATAAGTACCTGGCTTTGACAAGAAAAATGCATTTTTATGTCTAAAATGAAATTTTTTTTCCCACATAATCTCCTTTTAGTTCGATACACTTAGCCCAACGCTTTTCTATTTTTTGTATCCCCTCTAAAAAATGCGATTTCTCTAACCCTTCAAAATAGGCGTTTGTTTCAGCAATATCCTCATCGTTAGAGCCAAATTTTTTTCCACCAAGCCATTTTTTCATATTTGGAAATAGAAAATAATAGCTAGGGGGTAAATCTGGCGAATATGGTGGATTCGGCAGCAGTTCGTATCCTAATTCATGGAATTTTGTCGTGGCAACGACACAGGTGCACGCGTGCATTGCCTTGATGAAAGAGAATTTTTTTCTTCACCAAATGCAGACGTTTTTCTTTCATAACATGGTCGAAACGATCCAATAGCCTGGCATATATTCTCCATTGATCGTTTTGCCCTTTTCAAGGTAATCGACAAGAATTATGGACTTGCATCCCAAAACACTGTAGCCATGACTTTGTTCGCAGATAAAGTCGCCTTAGCCTTTTTTGGCGCAGGTTATCCACGAAAAACTCACTGTTTGGACTGTTCTTTAGTCTCTGGCGTGTTGTGATGAATCCATGTTTCGTCAGCTGTTATGAACCGACGCCAAAAATCATTTGGATTGTGCTTTAATTTCGCCAGACATTCTTTTGAAATTGACACACGAGTTTGTTTAATTTCAATAGCGAACAATCGCGGCACCCATCTTGCCGAAAGCTTTTTCATATCCAAATGAGTTGTTAAAATATTTTGCACCCGTTCAATTGAGATACCCACAGTCTCAGCAATCTCGCATACTTTCACTTTCCGATCATTTATCACAATATCGTGGACTTTTTTAACCCGGCAGAACTCGCTGCATGAGACTCTCACAGCCGTACTTTTTTAAGACTCTTATTTAAATCATTTTTCATTTTAATTAAAATTTCAAAATGTTTTACAATTATTTTACCTATTTTGTGAATAATAGTACTAAGCCAACCAAAAAAAGTTGATATTATATTAATGTAAAGTAAAAAAAAAGCAATTGGGCATTCTCACTAGCGAGTTCTACCGGGTTAATCATTTCTGATGTCGTAACCTCAGTTGGACGACTTGGACGTCCTTCATCAAAAATGCTTGTACGTCCGCGTTTGAATTCAGCTGTCCAATATTTTATGGTTGATAACGAAGGTGCAGAGTCCCCATAAACTTCGCTGAGTTCCGCTTTAATCTCGTCATTAGTTTTCTTTTTCAAAAATAGGTATTTTATCACTGCTCAATATTCAAATTTTTCCATTGTTGAAATATCACCAAAGTTGTTCTATTGAAATGGCTACCACTCACAAATTAAACCACACAGCGACTTGGCGATTAGCCACGTTTGTTGTAAAAGGTCACCATTGCGAAATAAATCATTTTTTAAACGCTAGTAGCACCATCTCTGGTCGAGGCCAGGTACTTATCATACAGCCCTCGTATCATAAAGACTTGGAATTGAAAATGTGCTTATGATGCAATGATTTTTTAAGAGAGGGAAAATTAAAGTAGAATAAAAAAGCATTTGTCAGTGAAAAAATGTGAGTGACTCATTTGACTTTCTGAGCTTTTTGTTGAATATTTTGCATTCAGATACAAGGTAATCCAAAAGCAACTGAAAAATATGCAACTTATTATACTAAAACTATTTCAATTCTAGAGATAATTTTCTATAATCACAGCCAAAGTTGCTGTCAAACATGGTCAATCATGTCAACAATTAGTTCCAAGTGTATAAGAAAACCCTTTTTTCACTAAAAATGGATCATTTTAGTATATTTTAGCATATTTTGCAAAAATATTTTGTTTAATTTTTTAAAGAAGACATTTTCCTTTCTACTTGAACAAAATTAATTCTTAAATTTCCATATGCTTTTATCTAATAATACCTTTTTTTTTCTTACAAAACAAGATAAAAACATTTTACTGTGAATAATTTTTAAAAGAATTGTTTTTTCACTAAATTTAATATCACTTTGGTGAAGTATTGTTGCGACATAAGATGAAAGTGAGAATAAAATTAATCTAATTGAGGTATAAGAAAAATGTTTATCAATTATCATCACAGATTGGTTGAAAAAAAGGTTTAGGGGCTGTACATATACTGTAACATTATCACTTTAGGGAGGGAGGGAGGGTCTGGCATTTGATATCGTAAGATATGTCTGGGAGGGAGGAGGTTTGTCTTTTGATATCATTATCATTTTTGATTCAATAAAAAATTTCTTTTATTGGTAACTTTTTTTTTTACATCAGTATACTCTGTTATCTTTTTAAAAAATTTTTTTTCTTAGTCTGTTATCTATTTTTATGAAAATACAAAGTTATTATTAAAATCATTAAATGATTATAAAATCATTTCATTCCAAAATATTTAATATCCCAACGTTCACCATTCCTATTCTTCTGCCATATGCGCATATAATTCGTTGTTAGAGAAACAAGTTTCAAATGGTACTTGCCATGTTTACTAGTAAAAAATGGGGAAGAATGTTGTCTACCTACCTGTTTTGTTTCTAAGAAGTTCTGCTTACCCCCATTCAGGAGGAAGTGCAACAAGACAAGATTACTGTTAAATGCATTATGCAACAAAAAGCTATTATTAAATACTTTTACATAATCAGTATTTTTTTTAAAGCGTTATTTGATATAAAGTTTTTTAATATATTATAGTGATATTTTATTAACTTCTTTACTTTATTTAAATTAGTAAAGTATTTGAATAATAAATGTATAACCATACTTGTATATTATTGCAAACATATGAAAAGAAATAAAACAAAATTGAAAAAAAAAATGAATTTTGAAAAAAAATGAAATGACACTGATGTCGATATCATTAGAGGAGTGTGTGTGTGTGTGTGTGGGGGGGGGGGGGTTGAGTAATGATAATGTATGATGTATTAAGAGGGGAAAGGGGTCCAAAATTGTCGAAAAGTTGGTTACATTATATATGTATAGCCCCTTATATACCAAGTGCATCTTCCAATTTCTCCAAAAATGCATGCAGATTTTGCAGCAATGGCCTGTAACATATTTACCACATGGGAACTCAGTCAAAAGAATAGTTTATTATCTATCATGTTCACTTACACACATTCATGGTAACATCATAAAAAAACACCTAAAAAGGGCTTTGTGGACCTAAAAATGTGAAAAAATTGTAATATACATGCATGTACATACATATGAGATAGGTTTTTAAATGGCTAAAACAGATTCATTGAACCTCAAATTGTTTAAATATACTAATATTTACATAATCAGGGTTTTATCACGATTACTGTACTTTTCTTTCACTGTATGTGAAACGAAAACAAAAATGAAATCATTCAAGTCATTAACTAAAC